>CM077669.1:180271258-181528401 GCA_039707655.1 Elymus sibiricus | reverse complement strand
TTGATACTGGGAGGTGTTTGCATGGGGGATAGGCCATGGCAGCAGCCGCATGAGCAGGCTTCTTGTTCAGCGCAGGCCGGGATGATCCAAGCTTCTACCGCTGCTACCTCGTCTATCCATGGAAGCATCATGTAAACCCTAACACCATGAAAATGTTCTTCTTTTCTTTCTGAGAAGTAATTAGAGCTCTTTTCCTGATGTCCCCCCCCCCCCCCCCTTGATAAATATTTTCCTCTTATGTTTTTTCTTAAGCTTTTGGAGTTATTCTCGTGTATTAGTTAGAACATGAGTTGGTCTTTCACAAACAACATAAATAACTTATCTGAAGGCTTAAGGATGAAGTTAGCATCTTAGTTTGAAGATGATGTCTCAGAGTCACCGTACGTGTATATATTGACTTATTTTGATGTTGTTTGGTCCAAATGTAAAGAAGGCGATGGTGCAGCTAATTATCCCGACTTGCTACCATAAGAACCTTTCGTCTTCTCTCTCTCTCAAGAATTTCAGCATTTCTCTCCAGTTTTCATATTGCCTTTTAAGTTATGAGAATTGCGTTGAAAGTATCTTTTCTTGTTCATCTTGTAAGAGAACGCTTCTCATGTACAGTATATGTTCAATAAGAATCGCAAAGTTTAATTTATTCAAGCATTTCCTCCTTAGTTTTATCCTCTTCCTTGAAGTGACGATTCTCTCATTAGAACTTAAAAAACATATATGCGAGCCACAGTTAATTAGCAATGATGGCCATGATAATCTTTCTATAAGATTCCGCTATATTAATTTGTGCAAGTGCAGCAAAAAGGACCCTGGCGGATACGAGGACTTGGCAGAACTTGATCAAGCCCTCTTCCTCTACATCAACAGCCAGGACCAACAATCAATTCAAGAACAACCACGTAAGACATGCTTAATCGATTACTTCTCTGATATATCTTCAGAATATTTAATAGGTTGACATACTGAATTAATGTAGCCTGAATATATAGCTTTGAGGCACACCCAGGACCCAGCACATGAGAGCCGTGAGGTACGGTGCCTCGTGTCCTGGTGGTAGTACCATGTGTGGAATGCACATATAGCATACCAAATCAAAATTATTTTTTCCGACAAAGAGTAATACAAGACGATATACTATTTACATCTGGCCGCTGCAACAGCACAATATAAGAATTAGTCGGAGACATTGAGTATGCACACATAGCTCCGAGGGAGGGATATAGATGCAATACCTTTTTCTGCCATAAATATATACTTTTTTGGACCATATATAAGTTGCACACATGGAAAAACATGCCATCTACCGCGATTTGACATTCCTGGTTGAGTTTCGGGATAGGCTGCACAACAATGTCGATGAAATCTTATGGTCTTTTTCCTTGTTTTCGCCAAAAAGCTTCTATTTTCTGTAATGACAACAATTATTCCTCAAAAAAGATATGAGACTGGATTTTCTACTCCTGAGTTGGAGAGAATGACGTGTAACAAACACCTGCTGGCATGTGTGTTCTTGCACAAGATGATCACCTTTCTTTGTTGTCCCAACAGAGACATTTCCACCCCTTCTATTTCTCCTCCTCAACATGAGTGTGAAACCATATATTCCATTTGAAAATGTACCATCGCCGCGTGCACCAGTGTCATATTCTGAAATGGTCGCGTTAGACTTCTCTTCACGTGTGCATGCAGAGACTCTCAACATCTTCCCTTCTCGGCCGATGCACGTCGTTGCCGAACCTTCTCCGAAGGCCGCCACCTCGGCGTCGAACGTCATCGCCGCGAGTTCTAATGTAAAGCCGCAACGTCCGCCGTCCAAGCAGTCGGCCATGACGGCACCGGGCGGCAAGGCGACCGTCAAGGTTAGCTCCCTGGCTAGCTATATTCTACACATGCACCCTTCTTGTGACATTTCTGTGTTGTGGATTCTGATGTCGCTACCATTTCAGAGAGAAGGAAGCGGAAGCGGCGGCGCGGGCACGCCGTCGACCTCGGAGCACGAGGGCCCCAGGACGCCGGACGCCAAGACGCTGAGGAGGCTCGCGCAGAACAGGGAGGCCGCGAGGAAGAGCAGGCTTAGGAAGAAGGTATGTATAGTTGATTAACTTGGTTAAGTTAATCACTGCAATAACCTAACATGACCAAGTTAAAACCCGTACAGTAGTGGTTTGGCAGTCCGCATTGTTTGGTGTGTAGAATTGGGGTCGACGTTGAAGTTAACCTGCTACTGCCACCTAAAAGTTGTGCGTACTGTCAAACTCGCTAGGGCCCCGAAGGTTTCCACATTTCTGCATGACAAGTACACTTCTTGTAGACTTATGATATGATCGGTTTTCTGCTTGTCTTTTGTGCCAATGTGCATGTGTAGGCTTACATTCAAAATTTGGAGACGAGTAGGGTCAGGCTGTCACAGATGGAGCAGGAGATGCAAAGATGCAGCGCTCAGGTATGCATATATATTCTCTGTTTCCCAAAACGTCCAAATTTCAACCTTTCTATCGGTCACGTCATCAGTGGTGTTGGTCCAGCGGTAGAACTTCACATTTAAATTAATTTTTTATAAAAACATGTTTTACTACAATATACAAGTTATAGGGAAATCTTGGGGTGACCCATGGACCCTCCTGTCCATCCCCTAGCTATGCCACCATGCGTCGTGGTTTCTGCTCCGGGTGGTGATGACTTTTTCTTGGGTTGTGTGATGGTTGTAGAAGGAAAAGAATAGGCTGTGCAACACAATTGCATTGATCGGTGCACCAGGCACGTATATATGAGTACAGAGGGGGGCCACAACCTCAACTATACAGATGCACTAGGAGGTGGGCCCAAGACACAATATACACGTACACAATATATTCAACCCCCCCCCCCCCCCCCCCGCAATCGAAGCGGCGCCGGAGACGCAGAGACTGGAACGAAACTCCTCGAAGGTGGAAGTCGGCAGTCTCTTAGTCATCACATCGGCGAACTGTTGTGCGGTCGGAACATGGAGGACCCGGATGCGCCCAAGGGCCACCTGCTCACGCACAAAGTGAATGTCCAGCTCAATGTGCTTAGTCCGGCGATGATGAACGGGGTTGGCGGAAAGGTACACCGCAGAGACGTTGTCACAGTAGACAACCGTAGCCTGGGAGACGTCATGATACAACTCCTGAAGTAGCTGTCGTAGCCAGGTGCACTCGGCGACGGCGTTAGCCACAGCTCGGTACTCAGCCTCCGCACTAGAGCGCGAAACCGTGGGTTGTCGCTTGGACGACCACGAGACGAGGGAAGGACCGAGGTAGACGCAGTAGCCAGAGGTGGACCGACGGGTGTCAGGGCAGCCAGCCCAGTCCGTGTCGGAGTAGGCCACCATCTCCAATGAAGTGGACGCCGTGAGGGTGAGCCCAAGAGCCATCGTGCCGCGGATGTATCGGAGAATCCGCTTCACGAGGGTCCAATGAGAGTCACGAGGGGCGTGCATATGGAGACACACCTGCTGAACAGCATACTGATGATCCGGCCGGGTGAGAGTCAGATACTGAAGAGCACCAACAATGGAACGGTAGAACGGAGCATCCGACGCGGGCGAGCCCTCGAGAGCAGAAACCTTGGCCTTCGTGTCAACAGGAGTAGCAACGGGATGGCAGTTGAGCATGCTGGCACGCTCAAGTAGCTCGTGTGCATACTTTTGCTGATGAAGAAAGAAGCCGTCGGCTCGCCGAACAACCTCAATGCCAAGGAAATAATGTAGAGCGCCCAGGTCCTTAATGGCAAACTCATCACGCAGCCGTAGAGTAATCTGCTGAAGAAGGGCTGCGGAGGAGGCCGTCAGGATGATGTCGTTGACGTAGAGGAGCAAATATGCAGTCGTGTCGCCGCGGTGATAGACGAACAACGAGGCATCCGAGCGAGTAACGCTGAAGCCCAGTGTCTGAAGGAACCCGGCGATACGCTGGTACCAGGCGCGAGGTGCTTGCTTGAGCCCGTAGAGAGACCGGGACAACAAACACACATGCCCAGGAAGAGATGCGCCGACGAAACCGGTGGGCTGCTCACAATAAACCTGCTCCTCAAGATGGCCGTGAAGGAACGCGTTGGAGACGTCCATCTGATGAACCGGCCAGCCTTGGGAAACCGCCAGCTCGAGAACGGTACGGATCGTGCCCGGTTTGACAACCGGTGCAAACGTCTCAGTGAAGTCGACGCCAGCGCGTTGCCGAAAACCACGGACCACCCAGCGAGCCTTGTAGTGCTCAAGTGTACCATCCGAGCGGGTCTTATGGCGAAAGACCCACTTGCCGCTGATGACATTGGCGCGAGAAGGCCGAGGAACCAGTGTCCAGGTACGGTTCCGCTGAAGAGCGTCGAACTCTTCCTACATCGCAGTGAGCCAGTGAGGATCACGAAGGGCTGCTCTGGCGGACGCAGGGATCGGTGACGGCTCGGCAGTGGAGGCGGCGAGGAGATACTCGTCGCTGGAGTACCGCAGACTCGGACGGTGGATGCCGGCGCGGGCCCGAGTGAGGGGGCGAGACGGCAACTCCGGGACGAGGTCCAAGGAGGTGGCCGGCGAAGTGGCCGGCGAGACAGCCGGCGAGGCGACCGCCGAAGCAGGCTGGGAGGCCGCCACCGAAGCAGCCTGGGAGGCCGCCACCGAAGCGGCCGGGGAGGCCGCGGCACCCGAGGCGGTGGAGGCGGGCGAGGCGCCCGAGGCAGCGGGGCTGGCCGAGGCGCCCGAGGCCTCAGGAGAAGGCGGCGGCGGCGACGCCGGCGGAGACGACGACGGCGGTGTGGGGGCGCGAGGCGCAGCTCGTCCCACGACGCGGGGACCGCCAAAGCCCGGAGGCGGTCCGAGAGCCGAACGGGGCCGTCCACCTGACGGGGTCGCCGAAGAGCCGTCGGCGGCGACGGGGCGACGAGAGGTACCTGCTGCTGAAACGGAAACACCTTCTCATCAAAGTAAACGTGTCGGGAGGTGAAGACGCGATATGAGACAGGGTCGTAGCAGCGGTAGCCTTTGGTGTTAGGTGGGTAGCCGAGAAAGATGCAGGCGACGGAGCGGGGTGCAAGCTTATGAGGCGCAGTGGCGGTGATGCTAGGGTAGCAGAGACAGCCAAAGATGCGAAGCTCATCATAAGAGGGCGGTGCACCGAAAAGGAGGTGATGAGGGGTAAAGTTCCCGCGAGTGCGACAGGGTCGGATGTTAATAAGAAGTGATGCGGTGGCGAGAGCGTCAGGCCAAAAGCGCAGAGGCACATTGGCATGAAAGAGAAGTGTCCGAGCGCAGTCGTTAAGAGTGCGAAGGACACGCTCAGCGCGACCGTTCTACTGCGAAGTGTACGGGCATGTGAGACAAAAAATTGTGCCATGTGTGGTGAGGAGAGAGCGAACAGCTAAGTTGTCAAATTCCTTCCCGTTATCAGTCTGAAGCGCGAGAATGGGACGACCAAACTGCGTGAGAACATAGGAGTAGAAAGCGGCGAGAGTGGAGATGACATCCGACTTACGACGCAACGGAAAGGTCCACACATAGTGAGAAAAATCATCAAGAATAACAAGATAATAAAGAAAGCCCGTATTACTTGCAATAGGAGAGGTCCAAACATCACTATGAATTAACTCAAACGGGTACGATGCAACATGAGAAGAAGTCTGAAACGGAAGACGAGCATGTTTGCCTAGGCGACATGCGTGACAAGAGTGATCATCGATCTTATTACACGTGAAAGAAAAATTCCGAAGTATATGACGAAGTGTGGCGGGGTTGGGATGACCCAAGCGAGCATGCCAAAGGTCCACACCGACGGCGAGAGCAACATGCACGGTGGAGGTGGTGCGGGCAGTGGAGTGGACCGGGTAGAGCTCGTCGGGGCTGTCACATCGGTGGAGTACCATCCGGGTGCGAGCGTCATTAACAGAAAAACCATACTCGTCAAATTCAACGGTAGCAGGATTTTCACGTGTAAAAGCTTTAACAGAGACAAGATTTTTAATAAGATCAGGGGAAACTAAGATGTTAGACAATGATAATGGAGTGGATGTAGACGGAAAAGATGCATGCCCTACGTGAGTGATGGGAATAGAGGAACCGTCGCTGACGGTGATGCGAGTGGAAGTGTGGACGGGATAGGAAGAGTGGAGGTTACCGGGATGAGCAGCCATATGCGCGGTAGCTCCGGTGTCCATGTACCAGTCGCCACCGCCAGTATAGTTGGACGGAGTCGGGGCAGCGTGCAGAGCGGCCAGGAGCGCCGGGTCCCACGGCGCGGGTGGGAGGGCGGTCGGCTGATGCGGAGCCATCAGGGGCAGCAGGGGCGGCGCGGCCGGCTGCGGCGCCTGTCCATAGGAGAGAGGCCCGTAGGGCGCCGCATAGGGCTGCGGCGCGGCATACATCGCGTGGTGGGACGGGGGCAGCGCGCCGAAGTGACCCGGGGCAGGGGCACGGGGAACCGGCATGGAGTAAGCATGCACGACGCCGGTCCATGGGTTCTGGCCGGCGTGCCACGGGGCCGGCTGGTACCGCTGCTGCTGAGGGCGGGCCGCTCCTCCCTGAGCGCCCGCGCCTTGCTGCTGCTTGCGACCTCCGCGGCAGCCGCCGCGGCGACCCCTGTTGGCGGCCGGCTGGGGCGGCGGGGCCGGCGCTGGCGGGAAGGCGGGCGTCGGCAGGAGGGCCGGCGCTGGACGCGGCGGCGGCGGCGCCTGGCCTCCGCGGGTGCCGGCGACGAGAGCGGTATGGGTCGCCCGAGTCCGGGCCATCTTCATCCGGCGCTCCTCCAGCTTGAGGTACGCCACCACCTTACCGAAGGTAGGATCCGGGATGAGGGTGAGGTTGGAGGCGGCGTTCCCAAAGTCCTCGTTGAGGCCGGCGGTGAGGGTGCTGATGAGGAGCTCGTCGCCGACCGTCTCGCCAAGATCGCGGAGCTCATCGGCAAGCTTTTTGAGGCGCATGCAGAAATCGTCGATGGACGAGTCAAGCTGCTGGCACCCATAAAACTCGCCGTGGAGGAGGACCTTGCGCTGCAGTTTGTTGTCGGTGAAGAGGCCGTTGAGCTTGGTCCAGACGGCGTAGGCGTCATCGTCATCGTTCACTACCGTGTGGAAAAGATCCTTGGAGATGGTGAGGTAGAACCAGCGGATGATGGTGGCGTCGAGGATCATCCACTCCTCGTCATGAATCATGAGACTCGAGTCCACGGTGCCGTCGACGTGGCCGTGGAGCAGGTACTCGCGAAACACCAAGGAGAAGTACCGCTTCCAAGCGGAGTAGGAGGCGGTGGATTGATCAAGCACCACCGGAACGCGCTCGTGGATGTTGAGATCACGGACGAGGGTGACATCGGGACCGGCGAAGGGGTTGGAGGCGGTGGAGGAGGCGGAACTCATGGCGCAGGTGGAGAAGTTAGGGTTTAGGTGAGGGTGGCGCGGCGGGAAGAAGGAGCGGAAGCGGGAGGCGGCGCGGGGACCGGCGGCAGCGGCAGCTAAAGAGGCCGCGGCGGCGGCGGGTGGCGGCGGCGGCGGCTAAGGAGGCCGCGGCGGCGGCGGGTGGCGGGAGAGCGACGGCGACGCGCGGCGGCGGCGGCGACCGGGAAGATCGGTGGCGGCGGCGGCGGCGGGTGGCGGCGGCAGGAGGGTGCGGCGGCGGCGGCGGCTAGGGCTAGGGTTAGGATCTTGCTGCGATAGATACCATGTAGAAGGGAAAGAATAGGCTGTGCAACACAATTGCATTGATCGGTGCACCAGACACGTATATATGAGTACAGAAGGGGGCCACAACCTCAACTATACAGATGCACTAGGAGGTAGGCCCAAGACACAATATACACGTACACAATATATTCAACAATGGTCAAGTGTCATCAGAGGTACGGCCGAGGTTCCACATGATGTTGACCTTAGATTGCAGGTGGGGTGGGAGTGGGACGAAAAAATAACCATGAGAGACGATGGTACTGATATACTAGCTTGGCACATGAGTATAAGGAGGACACTACACGAAGTTTGTAAGGACGATGGCTACTATGGTTTTCAATCGAATGACATGTACCATGAAGGATATAGCAGCAATGAATGGAGATAGGGGGGAAAAAGGTGGTGACGGCACAAGCAACTCGACATCAACTCCATGATTGTGAACATTCTAAAAATACCTTGATGATTACTCCCTCCGTTTCAAAATAAGTGTCGGAGGGAGTACTAAGCTGCCTATGTACTACACCCAGCTTAGGTAGAATAATATGTGTGACCAGGTCAGATGGGCTTAGGATCGCGGTTTCCGATGGGCAATAGATCGGCAATGGTTTCAGCACCTGGCTAACGAATTGCTAGAGTGGGGCTTCAGAATCATTAATGATGGGTTAGGAGCGCGATTGCCACCTTGTCAATGGATTATCAACGACAATAGAGAAGATGGTAGACAATGATGGGAGGAAGCAGATCTGGAGAGTTGGCCTTGGGCCCTGTTTATTTGGGCTACACCTTCGACATATTCAGATGTGGATTTGTTGTGCTGGCAAAGTTGTTGTTTTGAGGAAGCTGCTCCAGCAAAGGTTAGTTGTTTGGCAACGCAACTGTGAAAGCACGCAACTGATGAACGCACTGTTCCAGAAGGAGGGAGCAGAGGGAGAGATAGGTCGTGCCTGCGGTGGCATTTATGACATAATTACGACCAAATGCCAAGGGCATGGGGGTTGGGGAAAAAACTTTGGTTGTGAAGTACATCGAGAGGTTCTTTGGCCCCGTACACTGGAAATAACACGAATCAACTTTGGGTTGTGATTCCGCGGCTGCTCTAGAATAGTTGCTTGTTTCAACTTCAGCTTTTCTCAGTCCAAAGCTATCTCCAAAGTTGAAATCTACAAGCCGACATGACAAAGTTTGAATGGAAATAGGGTCGGGCGGCCGTGTGTGTGTGGGGGGGGGGGGGGGGGGGGGGGTACCGTAACCTTCGTCCGTAAGTTTAGGGTTTTCATATGCGCAAATAGCCACCGCTATGGTGACAGAGATATGTGTCGTACATGAAAACTTGAAGACATTTGGAGGGTAGTAAGAGTACATGAGGTTTAAGACGAAGTGTCTATCCAATCTAAAAGTATCAAAAGCCAACTTCCAGTGAATAAATCAGGTAAATGAATTTCTAGAATAACCAGTAGCTGTTCTAACATCTTAACTTAATATAGGCCAATACTAAAGTATGGGTTTAAACCCTCTAGCCAATAGCCATGCATCCAGTTTAAGATAATGGCTCAAGAATTAAGCTGAGTATCTACAAGTCATGTCTTAATTGCACTTTTTTTTCTATCACCGCCTAACTAATTTGTTTCATCCATCTCTGTGACTAAGGGTGCAATCTTGGGTGGTGGAGCTGGCATTGGAGGACTAAGCCCAGGCATGCATGGAAATAAACCCTAAGCTCTTCAGTCCGTATATACTCCCTCCGTCCCAAAATAAATGACTTAACTTTATACTAACTTTATACTAAAGTTAATGCAAAGTTGAATCATTTATTTTAAAACGAAGAAAGTATATTTTATAGTAATATAATATGTGATCTCTCTCGTACGTGCATGGCAAAAATAAATAATTCGATTAATAAAATGAATCAGCAGAGGCGGCATGGTTCGACGGGGAGTACGCGAGGTGGGTGGACGAGCACGACAGGATGATGCGGCACCTGCGGGCAGCGGTGGAAGCGGAGGGGGTGGAGCACGACGCGGTGGCGACGGACGGCGAGCAGCTGCTACGGCAGCTCATCGATGCCGCGGCGGCGCACCACGTGGTGCTGGCGGAGCTCAAGTCCGCCGTGGCCAGGGCCGACGTGTTCCACCTCGTCTCCGGGATGTGGCTGCCCGCCGCCGAGCGCTGCTTCATCTGGATTGGCGGTTCCCGCCCCTCGGACCTCATCAAGGTACGTACAGTACATTCCTTGTTCTGCATGGCAATTGAGAGTACAGCTGTAGGGCATCATATAAGCTGGTCGATCATGATCAAGAGACAGGTTAAACATACATGCAACATATCATAAACCAGCGACGCTTATTTTGCCACTAAGAAAGTATATGTTTACATACATTAATTAGTTGAGGACACGCAAGTGCTACTAGCTAGCAGCCAACGACACTTATTTTGAGACGGAGGGAGTACCTCCGTTCGAAAATAATTGATGTGGTTTGAATTCAAACAGAGGGAGTAGTATATATCATTTTGGTAATTAAGGTGGAGAGACTGGAGAAGGCATGCAGCTCTTCAAAACATTAGGTAGAGAGACGTATATATGATGGATTAGCTAGCTATCGCCTATCACTAGCTAATCTTAAGTAGGTGAGAGGTCCCAGTTGATGGAACAGTCGGGCCTTCACAAGTCTTTGGCTAAGGTTGATTAATCAGTAGAGACCGATAGATGCCTATGATTACTATTTCTGTGCTGGAAGAAAGCGTACTTGGCCGTGAGAGTTGGTGAGGGAGGGAGGTTAGATATGGGAGGTCGACGTGTATGTGGGTTAGCTAGCTTCTAGATGGAACGGGAACCGCAGCAACATACATAGTTCTCCATTTGTTTCATAACAGATTTTTTTAATTAACTTTTCAAACATTGACCATCTATAATACTTTCTTTGTTCCTAAAAGTTGATTACATACGAAACAAAATGAGTGAATCAACATTCTAAGGTATTTCTATATACATTTATATACATTTGTATGTAGCCTTTAATGGAATCTCTAAAAAGACTTATATTTAGTAATGGCGGGAGTACTAAATATATAAATATGAAACTATATCAATCTAATGATATGTGTTTGACATTCTAGATGTAAATATTTTCTCTATAAATTTGGTCAAAATTTATGAGGTTTGATTTTTCAAAAAAAAAAAACTAATGCATTACATTATGAAACGAAGGGAGCGAGTATCAAACATACTTACATTGAACTATATTATTCATCTTCCCCCTTCAGTTCGAACTGCCCAAACTAATTGAAGCATAAAAAAATAGTATGACATCAGAGCCAAGAGTCTCGCATTCAATACGCGGCAAAAATATATATTAAATAAAAAAATCGCAACCTACGATCACATGTCTAAGGCATAGAGCATCCTATACGTGAGGACCTCTGTTAGATGTTAGTTCTGATTTTCCGATGAACTGCGAGCATGAATTCATACCTTGGATATATTGCATAAGTGGCAAATTCAAGATGATAGGAAGGAAAAAAATAACTTTGACACAAACGCAAATTTGGATCGTACTATTTTGACATATGTTTGTAGTTGAACTAATGATGCATATCAGACATCCAAGAGGTGGTGGCGATGATTTCAAAGACTTCCCTAGACATGTCCCAATTTTCTTGTAGCGTTCATGAGATTTGAGATAATTTTGGAGGAAGAGATATCAATATTAGAAGGATTATTAGTTCCCAAAAAACATTGTTAGCATTACTTTCTTCATCGAGTTGTTATCATAGCCGCATTGTTGTTTGGCTTCACAATTATCCCTTGACTACATTAAGTGAGGATTGTAATTCCCTCCATAGATAATGGCACTCCCTCCATTTCTGTATAGAATGTCACTATAAAAATACATTTTGCAGCTATACAAGGGCACCAACAATAATTTGGGCAAAAATTGATGGTGTTGCATTGTACTAGCAACTCATGGTTTAACTACCCGCGTGCATGAAGTGGAGATTAATGATGCATGCAGTGAGATGGTTGGTTTGTTGTGAGAGAGAGAGAGAGGCTTGATATGAATTTGCATGTGTCCTATTAATTAACCCAGTAAACGAGAAGACAAGCTGGCTTGCAAAGCATACATTAATTTTTAGCTTGAACCTGTAATTTGAGTTTGTGGCCTTGTATATAAAAAGAAAAAAAATACACCGGAGGTCCTAAAAGTTTCTGGGCAGTGTCACTTTAGTCATACTTCTTTCAAAATGCATGTTTAGATCCTAATTCTATAGTAAGTGGTTCACCCGAGGTCCTTTTTTGCACGATCGTTCGCTGACCTACTTGTGTGACGCGTTGACCCATACCACATCAACTTAGAGGCCGTTGTGGTTGCTCTTTTTTTTTACAAAAAGCCCCTTGTAAACTCCCTCTTGACATGCCCCAGCCCCCCCCCCCCCCCCCCCCGGCTCTCTCTCTCTCTCTCTCTCTCTCTCTCTCTCTCTCTCTCTCTCTCTCGTTCCCACACCATCGCCATGGCTGGGGCAGCAAGGTCCTCGGCAGGGAAGCAGGTGACAAGGAGGAGCATTGCAACATCGGCGGCGGCGTTGCCTCCTCCACAAGCTCCTACCGCCTAACCTCAAATCAGAGCAAGCGGTTTGAGAAACTTAATGAGACAGTGCAAATCAAACTAATTGAATGTCTACAACTAGTGATTGTGGTAGAGTAAAGGAAATCACATAACTACGGGATGATAGCGGCGATTGTTTTTGGGTTTTTTGCAATGTTCCTCATCTGCTAGTGACTCTAAGTCGACGTGGCGTGGGTCAATGCACAACCAAGCAGGTCAGCGAACGATCGTGCAAAAAAGAATCTCGGGTGAAGCACTTACTACAAAATTAGGACCTAAATATGCATTTAGAAAGAAGCAGGACTAAAATGACATTGCCCAAAAAATTTAGGACATCCAATGTATTTTTATCGCCATGCGGTTGGGCCCTCTGTCGACGTGGCATGGGTCAATGTGCCACGCGGGCAAGTCAGCGAGCGCTCGTGAAAGAAAAACCTCGGATGAACCACTTACTAAAGAATGAGGACCTAAAGGTGCATTTTACAAGAATTAGGACTAACCCGATGAAATCTTTAGGACCTTCAGTGCATTTGATTCCTTTTACTAACCAGTGTACAAAAAGTCGTATTCAAACGACACCCTGATGAAACCTTTAGGACCTCCAGTGCATTTAACACCTTTTACTAATCAGTGTACAAAAAGTCGCATTCGAACAGATCAATGCAGTTGACAGTGAAAAGATTGTCTTAATTAATTTGATCAGACCAACACTTGTATAGAGTAAGTATTGTTGGAAGGGAGAGAGGGATTTGGTGAAATAGTTGATGTATTGCTTGAGCCTCGTGGGCATATATATAGGAGTACATGATCAACTTGGAGTACAAGACAAGCCAGAATAATTCCTAGTCTATCTTTTGTTTCCTAACTAAACACGATACTCAACATCCCCCCGCAGTCACAACGGTAGCGACAAAGACGGTGAGACTGGAGAAGAATCCGAAGGTAGGCCGACGGTCATCCCCCCACAGTCGTAACGGTCGATGCATCGCGGAAGCCGTGGCTGGAGAAGAAACCGACGAGGTTGCTCAAGCAAGGCGGTAGCCCTTTGTGCCGATGTCGAAGTAGCTGAGAGCGTAGGGTGGTGTAGCCGTGGTCGAGGTAGCCGTGCGAAGAATGCCGTGGTCGATGTCGAGTCGGGGTAGCCAGTGTCGAGGTAGTCGCCGAGGAGCCGCGGGCGCAATGAGGCGCCGTGTTAGTCATGGGCGCAGTGGTGTCGAAGAAGTGGTGCGCCGGGAAGAAGACGAAGTTGAGACGCGTCGCGCCGGGATTGCCAATTCCGGGGACACGTCGTGGACGAAGGCACACATCAGTGTTGCCAGCACCGGGCATGCGTAGACGGACGAAGTTGATGTTGACGATGCGTCGCTCCAGGCTTGCCAGACCCAGGAACACATCGGGGACGAAGGCACGCGTCGGTGTTGCCAGCACCGGGCATGCGTTGACGGGGACCTGCACACAACTTGTACGCCATGTCGAGGAGGCTAGCAGAGAAGGACTCGACGACGGTTGCGGCACAAATCGGCGGGAAGCCGATGTCGCCCGCGGTGGTCGGAGGAGATGAAGTGCTCGGGGTAGACGACGGCGACGCTGGCGATGAGCTAGTGCTGGACGAAGATGAAGGGGGTGGACGGGGCGGCTCGGGTGAGCTGCAGCGACGCCGAGGAAGAGCGGCGGCGGCGGCCTGACGGCGGCGGCGGCGGTTGGTTAGGAGCGCGGCGGCGATGCTCGAAGTAGGCGAGGAACCCAACAACGTGACGAAGACTGGCGCGGACGGTGGCGTTCCCGCACCGAGGGAGTCGGCGCGGCGGATGCCACGGAGAAGTCGACACGCGGGGACGGCGGAGCGGACCGCGGGCCACGGCGCTACGGCCCGAAGGGGCGACGCAGCGGCAGGGCGACGGCGGGAAGACCTCGGGCGGTGACAGTGACCGCGGGTCGCAGCGCTACGGCCCGAAGGGGCTGCAGGGCAGGGAAGCGCAGGTCGATGCGACCGCGGGGACGGCCTCGGGCGGCGGCGGAGACCGCGTGCCACACTCGCTACGGCCCGATGGGGCGACGCAACGGCAGCGCGATGGTCGGTGCAGCCACGGGGACGGCCTGGAGCGGACGGCCTCGGGGCGGCGGTGGACCGCGGGCCACGACACTACGGCCCGAAGGGGCGACGCAGCGGTAGCACGCGGGTCGATGCGGCCGCGGGGAGAACCACGGGGCGGCGGTGCTGCGGCCCAAAGGGGCGACGCAGCGGTAGCCCGGTGCTCGATCAGTGGAGGGGCGCACTTTACTCGAGACAGTCTTCATGGGACCTGCGGAGGCGCGCGCAACCGACGGGCCAGGTTGGTCGCACGGCGTAGATGAGGCGGATCGCGGCAGCGGGCGGTTGATCAATCCGATCGCGCGCGAGGTCGGGGACGCCGCTCGATGGAGGCGGGATGGCGGCGGAGTCCGAGATGAAGCCGGCGACGACGGTCGGCAGGGCGGCCGTATAGGCGCGGCGTAGATCGACAGGCGGGCCGGCGAGCGATCGGCGGCTGTGATGGGCCGCCGCATTGCGCGATGCCGCCGGGTGGGGGCGATGCAGGAGTCCCGATCCGAGCAGGGCGGTGACGGCCGGCGTAGGGCGATGGGCGGGCAGACGCGCGGGCGACGGCCGTGAAGGGCCGCCGCGTCGCGCGAGACCGCCGGGTCGGTGTAGAGGCCGGGTCGCGCCGATGTCGGAGGAGAGGCGCGGGGTCAACGGCGGCGGCGGGCGACGCAAACCGGTCTTAGATCGGAAAACCAAAAAGGAAACGTCGATCAATGCGACCGGCGGAAAAGAGAAAACCCGGATCAAGAGATCGGGCAAAAGACTCTCTAGGGCAGCCGGTCAACACGACCGGCGGACGAACCCTAGGTACGGGCGGCTCGGCCACCGGCGGCGGTCATGGAGGCCGACCGCCCCGGGGGCGGCGCGCAATGCGGAAGCGGTGGGCGGCGGCTAGGGCTAGGAAATTGCGGCAGATACCATGTTGGAAGGGAGAGAGGGATTTGGTGAAATAGTTGATGTATTGCTTGAGCTTCGTGGGCATATATATAGGAGTACATGATCAACTTGAAGTACAAGACAAGCCAGAATAATTCCTAGTCTGTCTTTTGTTTCCTAACTAAACACGATACTCAACAAGTATGATAATGGAAAATGAAATGCAGGTTATGGCGCGGCATATGGAGCCACTGACGGAGCAACAGGCGGCGGGCATGTACGACGTGCAGCGGTGGGCGCAGGAGCGGGAGGAGGCTCTGGACCGTGAGCTCCAGGCCACGTACCGCTCCCTCTCCGACACCGTCTCCTCCGACGCGCTCATCTCCCCCTACCCCGACACGGCCGCCTACATGGCCCACATGTCGCTCGCCATCTCCAACCTCTCCTCCCTCGAGGCCTTCGTCAGACAGGTAACCTCTCCTCTGTCTAGCTAGTTTATGCGCACTCAGCAAGTGTGCCTGATAAGTGATAACTGTCTCGTTTGGTATGTTATAATGGTGCAGGCAGACGCGCTGAGGCTGCAGACGCTGCACAGGCTGCCGCAGGTGCTGACGGCGAGGCAGTCAGCGCGGTGCTTCCTCGCCGTCGCCGACTACTCCCAGCGCCTCCGCGCGCTCAGCTCGCTCTGGCTGGCGCGGCCGCGCCAGGACCAGCCCGCCCCGCCCGGCGCCGGCGGCCGGCTGTTCCATCCGTAAAATCCTGCCCGCATCGTCACCTAGCCGGCCAGCTAGCCAGGCATATATACTCCCTCCGTCCCAAAATAAGTGTCGCAGATTTTATACTAAACTAATACAAATTTTGTACTAGATCATCGACACTTATTTTGGGACGGAGGGAGTACAAAACATAGAAGAAAAGATAATTAGGTTTTCAGGTAGATGTGATCAGATGATGGATGATCCATTTCTTGCTCCTTCGACAAGTGGTTGGTTGGTGGTTACTTCTGGTAATTGTGTATATATATAAGAGTAGGTTTTAACGTGCAGCTGCATAATTCGGCAGTAGAAAAATAAGAAACTGACATTCATCATACTGTAATAGTGTAATGTGTGTTTGCTATGCTTCTCAGCATTGTGAATCGTCTTATTGCCAGTTAAACAAATCAACGAGTCAGTGTATCTGTGTTACAAATGTGATCTACAGCCAATGGGCCAATTTCTCCACTAATTTTGATACTCACTGCTCCTCAATCTCCCACTTGTTTAATCCAAACTCTTAATTAAGTTACAACAACTAATGTGCCATATCTCGGCTCTCTTTTAAAAAATACAACAAGAGATGCAATCTGTCATGAGCACACAAGAATCGCCCTGTTATAATCTGTCAAGGGCATCGACGATGGCCTTGCGAAACGAGTCGTTGTGGAGTAAAAAAGAGGAGACGTGGCCTCCCGTCACCCACCGAACTTCTGAGCCCGGCCATGCCTTCTGGAGCTCCATGACCGAGTGTCTAGGAATATATCCGTCATCCTGAAACCAGGAGAACATATATGGCTTTAGACTGCAACCAAGCTTCAATAGTAGACATTCTGATATCTGATATTAACAAAGGTTTCACCCAACACTACAGAGCAGACTACAGAAACAAGCTAATCAACAAACAGAGATGTGGATGATCATAGCTCGGATAACCCTCATGCTACAACACAACTGATACAGAAAACATATATATTATCACTTTTTAGGTGCTGTAAATAATACTAAGTCTGTTGTTGAAATAGTAGCAAAGCACATATTATTGAACTAGTAATGCAAGTTGACTGTGAGATGATCTGTAAGAAATCTTCCTAGTAGGTTGAAAGTAAAAGGCCCAGGTGGCGTTAATCACATTTGGATACATATGATACATAACAGGTAAATGGTACTAACCGTTGCACCAACAAAAATGACAGCCTGTGGATTCTTCGGTAGGGGAAATCGAGTTACGTCCGTCAGAGATAGCACTGACCGTAATCTGTCTTTTACTTGCTCAATGGTGATTCCGGATGCCGCATCTTCGGTTAAAGAAGTTGCATCTTTAGCTAATGCTGCTGCATCTTCTCTCAGTGCTTCCCAAGCTGTGGCATGTCTGTAAAGTCCTTCACAGAAAGGTACCACAGCAGAATGTGGAGCAAGAAATGGTAGTGTGGCAATTGGCGTAGGATGCAAGGATCCAACCATTGCAGCATGTACGCCGCCTGTTATTAACAAACAATGCTTATGAAAACAACTGGCAAAATATTTCATAAATAAGGAATTCCTATATGGTCTCAGAATAAAGTTTTTGAAATAAACACAATACTAATATTTTCATATGACATTTTCTCTAATGATGAAACTAATAAAATATAGTGGAGACAAGCAAGGACTCATTTTTTTTAATGAGAAAAGTACATACCCATGCTGAGCCCACATATGCCCATCTTGCCATAACCAGCCTCAGCTTGCAACCAGTATAAGAGACTGCGAGCTTCATCAATAGTGGCTTTTCCTAAGAGGAGCAAGTCACTCACACACTGAAGCCTGGCCCCATGCTGCATGCTAGGACGTCGTTGCCCATAATAGGGGCTGCATTTTATTTGAGATATCAGTTCCTGCCAGGAAGATTGAGAATCGACAAAAATGCAAGGTACCCCTATTGTACAAACCTCACCTCTCAAGAACCATGGTTGCAATATTGTCCTTCAAAAGAGGTCCACCAAGCCGGAGCCTTCTCTCAAATGAGTGATCACCGGTGCCTAAAATATTGAAGAAAGGCTTAACTCGATTCACTAAATGCGAGTCCCTGGTTAAAAGGGGGGAGAACTGGAGATCATCTCAGGTATTAAGAAAACAATCGTAGTAAGAACTTCCAAGACAAACATAGCATCAACACAATCATGCTTGTTAGTATTTAACACGGCACATTATGAAAAAATAAATTCTAAAACTAGAAAAATCTCTCACCATTTTATTCAGGTAGTAGATGGAAAAGTTGAATTGCTGCATTTTAGAAGTCTAGTGATTCTGTTTTGAAATGAGGTGACAAAGCTAAATGTCACCAAACTACATATAGGTATATAATACCATTGATCCGTTCAACCAGTAATATCTAAATGTCAAAGGCATATAAGAATATTTTCTGAAGTCTGGTGGGTTGGGAAAAAATCTGGAATGATGATTCAATGCATATGGTATGAGTATACACCGTTTAATGGATCCTGCCCAACATTAATTGAAAGACAAAGAAGATTTATCTAGCTAGATGATAATGGTACACGATGATAGAATAAGATTGAGTTACAAAGTTTGTACCTGCCAGATGGACCACGCAAGCCATCTTCTCTGGTGAGACATCCTTGGGTGTAAGAAAAGCGACTCTTGCATTGTGACTCTCAGGAGGCAATGCATCAATGAGTCTCTCATCACATGTTGTCCGGAAAACACCCTCTCGCAGACAAGAGTTCTTTGTCTCCCAAACTGTTTTCCATTTAGGCTGCACAGCAGTTGGTGGCCAGTTCTGGCAAGGTGCTTCGGGGAATAGCTGCTTCACCATCCTCTCTAACAAATCAAGTTTGGTGCCTCCCCATCCTTTTGAGAAAAATGGTGTTCCTAATTTCGTGCGATGAAGGAGAGTTCCATATATATGATCCAATACATAATGTACTAGCCCAACATTCACTGATACCATATTCAAGAATGTCTGATTAAAGTTGATTACTCAGACTTTACCACAAATTACAACCACAAACACTGACAAATGCCTGCACCAACAAAATTTAACAATTGTCCAAGTCAGCATATTCTGAGAAGTGCAACATAGCAGGAACATTCAACAAAAGCAGGAGAATGATTTTCAGCGCTAACTTAAAGCCAGAATAAAATGAAGCAAGCCCACTAGTTTAAATTTTTGGATATAAAGCATAGCCCACTAGAAAAACAACTATGGAAGGAATTCGCCAGAGCAATGCAGCATCATGCCATCAGACATTGAGATTCAAGGACCACAACCACGTCATGCAAACCCACGTCAACTAAAAGCAGCATCTCCGCCAGAGGAAAACGGACCTAATCGAGGCAGATCTGGAAGATAATTACTCTAGGCATTCGACAGGGCAGACACCTGACGACGCCCAATGCAGGCAGGCAAATCCAGGCGCGCTCTACGTAGTCACATCTGATAACTATCCAGGCCAGGAATCCAGCTCGCTGTCAACGCTGCAATGCCCGAACCGGCCAGGCAGACGCCGACTCTCTTAAGAAGCACTACGGGCGGTTCGAACAGCGCACCTGCCTAATCCGTGGCGGACGGGAGCCAGCGACGACGGCGGCGGGACGCCAAGAGACCACAGGAGCCTCACGGTCCGTCGGGAGGCAATCCGGACCGAGATCCACGGGAGGGGGGAAGGGAGAGTCAGAGAGAGGCGAAGGCCGCGAGAGAAGCGGTCGCGGGGAAGGGGGGGAAGGGGGGAGATGGAGGAGGCGGTGACGCGCCGTGAATTACCTCGTTGGCTCCGCGGCGGCGCGAGGAAGGCGGCGCGGGGATCGCTGGCGTGGTGGGGATTCTCGCCGGGTGTGGATTTGTGGGACGGAGGCTGGAGATTTGGAACGAGTTCTTTTTGGTTGCGTTGTCGGGCGCGCGCGACGGGGGAGAAAGGTACTCGCACTCGGTTTTGGATCAGGACATCGACGCGGATAAGGTGCACTCCCGTACAGTGTCCGTTTCAATTCGAACTCGTGTTGTACACGCGCGTCACTGGACGGGACGCAGGCGGATACAAATACAGAACAGATTCTCTGCTCTGTTCGAACTTCAAACCCCCTGGGCAGCTCGTCATCTCGCCTGCGTGCTTGTCCTCGAGATGGAACGAGACGGCCATGCGGCGGCGGGGCAGTCAGGCTGGTCGGGAGTAACTTAGACAGTAACGTCCTTCTCAGTGCTTCATGGTGGACAGGTGCTAAACATGTCATATAAGCAAAAAAATGACATGACATAGCAATTAAGTGGAAAGAAAGCACTTTGGTGATTTCAGAAAGAACCAATGCCATACACGTGAACCTAGCCAAATCACTTAAATGAAAGAAGATGACCAATGCATGAGAGAGTTTAGGTGCTAAATCATTAAAAAGAATGAGCTTAGCAACAACAAGTTAAGCACCTATGCATTGCGAAGTTGAGTTGCTAAGCTATTTAATGCTCTTAGCACTACATCTTAGCACCTTTGCATTGGAAGCAGCCTAACACATCTTAAGATATGTTTGTTTATGTGGCATGTAGTTAATGTGGAGAGAGATGTTTAGAGTAACATAATATGTTGCTGTAACGTACGGTTTTCCAATAAAAGATGAGTCTATAAGACAATAAATGAAGTCATTTATGATACTACTAGTAATATGTTATGTTGCACTATGAAAGTAGTAACATAGACTAGTACCATATGCATGACACTAGTATAAGTTACTCCCCACTGTGACCAGCCTCATCGGGTACCCGCTCATCAAACCACGCCCCCACATCGGCAAGCGACGACCGCCGGGCCTTAAGGGCCGTTCACTTCTTCCTAAAACAATCTCACTATGTGTGATGTTATAGTCTAAATACATTGATTATGATAATAACATCTTATGTTATATGACGAAGCAAGTATTTAATTGGACAACCGAAAACTATACGAATAAATTTCAAACCTGTCATAGCTGGGAAGAGTAAACCTATATCATAGCTGGGAGTAGACAATAGGTGCTGGAGTTGGAATGGAGGAGAGATGTGTGACACCGACCACCACGAGTAGCATAGATCCTCTTTAGTTAATATAGTAAAGGTACCATCTCAAGTAGAAAGTCCTAGTTTATTTGTTTATCATGGTTGATTGATACCAGATTGTTATGTTATTTGTTCCAGCAAGATTGTGGCGCTTACATGTGTCTGTGTTTTCAACTTCACATAGTTTTTACTTCATCATGGCATTGGAATTTGCAGTCTTCATGTTTCTTGATCATGGCGAAGCGGAATGACGCTGCACGCGGATCTTGGCATGGCTTCGATGGGAGGGTGTGCGTTGTACTGCTGGCTCCGGTGTCACTGGAGATGGTATGAAGTGCGCGAGAGGCTCCGTCGCTGGCTGTTGTTCTCGTCGTTCTCGGGGCGGCAACGATAATGTAGCCGACGTGGGAGGAGGAGACCTCCCTGGCTAGGGTTCCTGGGTGGGCTCTGGCAGGACGGTGCTGCCAGCCGGGACTGGCTCGGGTGCTGGGCCTCGACTGCTGGCGGGCCGTGTGAATTCTGGGTCGTTGGTGCCTCACGAGCCTATTACGTCTCGGGTGGTCTCTGACTATGGGAGACCGGCTATAGATGCTCTTAGTACCACGAGGTTTTCTCAGAGGAAAATAGTTGTTCGGAGGTGGATTCAGAGGGAGCCGACCATTCCTATTTACCCTCTGAGGTGTTTGCTCTAACTTGCCATGATGATATTGGTCATATCATGCATATGACGCCTTGCATTGCTTACTATCAACATCATATATGTCATCTGCTTAGTTTAGACTTGTTCTATAATGCCACCTGTTTAGATATCATATATGTAAATTTATGCAATGCCATCTTGTTTAGTCAGGCATAATATATGAGAAATATACAATGACATCATGTCTAGCCAGACATCATGCATCTATGTGAACTATATTATGTCATTCCTTTTTTTCATTGCATTTTCATTTGTCGACAATGTTTGTACATTCAACTACTCTTCCTATGAATCGGCCATTTGAGTGGGTTATGAAAAAATCTGGAATGGAAACAAGGTCTTTAGAGCAGACATCATATACACAATATTCAACGCCATCTGCTTAGTTTAGACATCATATATGTGAATGCCATCTGCTTAGTATATAAATCATATATGTGAATTATATCACTACTGCAGGACGGTCTTAAGACGATACATGTTCGGAGACCCTTCGACCAAACTGTGTGCAATACATGAATCGCAAACGGTATAGTTATAGAACCATCACCAATAAAACTAACTATGTGTGATGGTTGGTCCATGAAGCATGATTCAGATCAGAGGTGCGAGTGCGACATGTGGCTGCTACTTGTAAACTGCGTTGGGATTTTTCCCGAAGAGAAGGGGAGATGCAGCACAGTAGAGATAAGTATTTCCCTCAGTGAGAACCAAGGTTGTCGAACCAATAAGAGTGCCACACAAATTTCCGTATTCAGCGCCTACACACAAAAGAGCACACACTTGCACCGAACGAGGTCAAGAGGGTTGTCAATCCCCTTGAACTCGCTACTTGCAAGCGATAAGTAGTGATAGATAGATAATTTGATAAATATAAATTGCAAATAAAAAGAAAGTAAATAATGGCAGCAATATTTTAGGAGTTTTTGTAATAATATTTGTGAAGAGACCCGAAGGCCATAGTTTTTGCTAGAGGCTTCTCTCTCGAAGAAAGCATACGGTGGGTGGATAAATTACGGTTGGGCAATTGATAGAAAAGCGCATAGTTATGTAATATTTATTCACGACAATGATCATGTATATAGGCATCACGTCCATAAGCAAGTAGACTGACTCCTGTCTGCATCTACTACTATTACTCCACCCATCGACCGCTATCCAGCATGCATCTAGAGTATTAAGTAAAACCGGGTAATGCTTGGAGGATGATGACATGATGTAGACAAAGTAAATCCAATTAATATGAATGAACCCCATTGTTTTACCCTTAATGGCAGCAATACAATACGTGTCATGTCCCTTTCTGTCATTGGGATTGAGCACCGCAAGATTGAACCCATTACAACGCACCACTCTCACTGAAGATAAATCAATCTAGTTGGCCAAACCAAACCGGTAGATCGAAGAGCATTACAAAGCTATAACAATCATGTATATAAGAATTTAGAAAAGACTCAAATATTATTCATGAATAATCTGAACATAAACCTACAATTCATCGGATCCCAACAAACACACCGCAAAGATGATTACATAGGATAGATCACCCCGGGAATCGCGGTGATCTTTGCATTGAAGAACATGAAGAGAGAGATAGCCATCTAGGTAGTAACTACGAACCCGTAGGTCTGTGGTGAACTACTCACACATCACCATGGTAGGGCTGGACGAAAAGCTCGTTACTCGTGAGTCGAGCGCTCGGAAACTCGACTCGTTAAGGCTCGTGCTCGCTAGTTAATGAGCCGAGCTGAACATCAATTTTTGCTCTTTAATATAAACGAGCTTAATGAGCTAGCTCACGAGTATCACAAGTAGCTCATTTGGCTCGTAATTTTCACATGACTAATTTATAGTTTACTAGATGCAAAATGCTTAGTGGTCAGCCCGGCCCACAGGCCACAGCCCACCTCCTCCTCGTGGGAATCTGGTCAGCCACGCCCACACGCCCACACTACTTACAAAGAGACCAGAGGAGGAGGCGAGAAGACTGCGGAGAGATGGAGAAATCAGCAGGGCGGCGGCTAGGTCTAGGTTTTTGACCCCAACGTGGCGGTGTCCGGCGACCTTGCGAGGATCTGTCTCCTTCTCTATTCCGACGGACGTCGGCAACAACTTTGTCCTGCCTCCGGCCCTCCACGGCTCTGCCATCTCCATCCGCGTCCCCAACTCCCCATGGAACGGCGCGAGCGACCATCGCCTGCAGCCGAGACTCCAAGCATGGAGTCTAAGGCCCGAAAGAAGGTGGTGAGGAAGAAGACGTCGGCCTCCGATTCAGCATCAAGGGGGTCTCCTTCAACGGCAGCAAAGCCTCCTCCTCCTCGGCAGCAAGCGCACGGACAAAGGCGTCCAAGAGCAGAGGAGGCGACGTCACCGACATGCTCCGACACTGATGCCGTCGGCGTTGGATCAGGAACGGTGAGATTGTTTGTCTCACACTCTCATGCTAGTACTTGTAAATCTGCTAAAATACAAGTGTAGACTGCAGTTAATTGATTGTGGAAATACCAATGTAGTTAGGTGAAATACTTTGTTTGTAATTGTCACACACATACTGACACACGCACCAAATTACTCATGTCGAAGTACTTAGCTGAATGTTTGTGAAAATCTTGTGAATTAAATTTTCATTCCATAAATTATGTACATGTTCTAAGTTCAGACTTCTATTTTAGATGTCAGTTTATAAATTAATGATAGGTCCAGGTCACCAGACTTGTGTATTGTTAACATCTATACAAATTACAGAATTTAACAGACCACTTAAATGCAAAACCAGTCTAGTAAGTAAATGTCAGTTATTACTGTGTGGTCCTCCTATTGGTTCGATAACCTTGGTTCTCACCGAGGGAAATACTTACCTTTGTTGTGCTGCATCATCCCCTCCTCTTCGGGGAAAATCCCAACGCAGTTCACAAGTATCATAGAGCTCCCAACATGGTGTGGAGGCACAATGCTCCCCAAGAAGCCACTAGGGCCACAATATTCTCCTCATGCTCTCGCACAATGCAAGATGCCGTGATTCCACTAGTGTTGCCCTTGAAGATGTCGACCGAACCTTTACAAACAAGGTTGGGGCAATCTTCACAATCGAATTGGAGGCTCCCAACGCCACCACGAAGCTTCACCCCAATGGATTGTGGCTCCGAGGTGACCTCAACCGTCTAGCGTGCTCAAACACCCAAGAGTAACAAGATCTGCAAGGGATTAGTGGGGGAATCGAATTTCTCTTTGGTGGAAGTGTAGATTGGGGCCCTCTCAACCAAACCCTAGAGAAACAACAAGTTTTGTTGGCTAGGGAGAGAGATCGGCTGAAAATGGAGCTTTGAGCAACAATGGAGTTTGGGGGAGGAAGAGGTAAGTCTTCTTGGGGAAGAAGACCCCACATTTATAGTGGGAAGGAATCCAAGTGTTATCTTGCTCACAGCCTGCACATAAGCGGTACTACCGCTCGGGCGGAAGTGCTCGCAGAGCAGTGCAATGGCACGGAGCCACGAGGCGGTAGTGCCGCCGGAGCGGTACTACCGCTCGCCCCAGCGGTACTACCGTTGGGGTTGCATCTCAGGAGCCCACAGAGGCAGGGCAGAGACAAGGGATGTTTGGCAGTACCGCACCAGCGGTACTACCGCTCAGGAGAGCGGTACTACGGCTTACAAATCGTTATGCTGCGCACCCACTAGCGCCCTACCACCGCTGAGAGGGCGACGGGTCCAGAAGGAAGTGGAAGTGGAGCGGTAGTGGGCGGGCGGTACTACCGCTCGTACTACCATCCCACTGTCGTGCAAACCCGACACGAAAAGTCGAGTCCTCAGAAGCAGCGATAGTACTGAGGGATCACTAGAAGAGTGTCTAGAGGGGGGGGTGAATAGACTACTAGCAGGAATTTAAAACCTAACCTTTTCCCAAGTTAATTGGTTGGCAGATTTTAACAATCATAGCAAGACTAGCACACCCTACACATGCATGTCAACAAGTATGGGAGCGGAAAGTAAAGACATTGCACATGAAGTAAAGAGTTGAGATAGGAAGATCAAACACAATTGGAGACGCAAAGATTTTTCCCGTGGTTCCGATAGGTGGTGCTATCGTACGTCCACGTTTATGGAGTCTTCAACCCACGGAGGGTAACGGTCGCGAGAGTCCACGGAGGGCTCCACCCATAAGGGTCCACGAAGTAGCAACCTTGACTATTCCATAACGGCTTCCGTCCACGAAGGACTAGCCTCACTGTGGGTAGATCTTCACGAAGTAGGCGATCTCCTTGCCCTTACAAACTTCTTGGTTCAACTCCACAACACGAAGTAGGAGGCTCCCAAGCGACACCTAACCAATCTAGGAGGCACCACCCTCCAAAAGGTAATAGGCTCGGTAATGACGATGAACTCCTTGCTCTTGTGCTTCAAGATGATAGACTCCTCAACACACAATCACTCTCTCATAGATTTGGCTTGGTGGAAGAGATGGGATTGGTGGAAAGCAACTTGGGGAGGCTAGAGATCAAGATTCATATGGTTGGAATGGAATGGCATGATCTCAACACATGAGTAGGTGGCCCTCTCTCAGAAAATATGATGGGGCAAGCATGGAATAGTTCTGAGTGCTTCTCTTTCGAGTAGGTGGTGGTGAAGGGGTATATATAGGCATCCCCAAAAATCCAACCGTTACACCTAAAGTGACCAACTCGGTGACACCGATGTGTGAATCTCGGTGTACCGAAGTGACCAAAAGGTGACAACTTTTGAATCTCGGTGAGACCGATATATAACTCTCGGTGGTACCGATCAGGTGACCAACGGTCAGATTGCACAAACTCGGTGACGTCGATCTTCACATCTCGGTGGTACCGATTCTTGACCAAGGCTTACCAGAGAGTTGGTCCAGAAACTCGGTGGCGCCGATCCACATTTCTCGGTGGTACCGATCAGGTGAATGGCTATCCAGAGAGTTGGTCCAGAAACTCGGTGAGACCGATAGGCAAATCTCGGTGATACCGAAGACTGAAGATGGCTAAACAGAGAGTTGGCAACCTAAACTCGGTGGCACCGATGCAGAATCGGTTGCACCGACGAGCTAGGGTTTGGCATGGGTCTGTCTGAGTTTGGATATCAGTGGCACCGAGTGGAAGTATTGGTTGCACCGATTTTGGATATGTGAATTTGGACAGACTTTTGTGGAAGAGCTTGTGGGTGTTTTTGGTAACTATCACTTGTGCACGTATGAGCATTTTGTTCACCAACAGTACCTTACCCCCTTTTAATAGTATTGGCTTTCCTATGGACTCAAAGTGATTTCTCACAAAGTAAAATGTAGATTCCTCTTGCTTGAAGCTTTGCCAATCCATTTCCTTGCATCTTGGGGTATCTCCACACAGCCCTTTTTGCCAACCCATCTCTGCATGGACTTTTATCTGAAATTTACTAGGTAAAAGTATTAGTCCAAGAGACAATGTATGTTGTCATGAATTATCAAAACCACCAAGGGAGCATGTTGTGCTTTCAATCTCCCCCTTTTTGGTAATTGATGACAACATACAATCAAAGCTTCAAATAAAGATATGCATGTATATAATGAATACTTTGAAAGACACATGACTTAGATTTGCTCCCCCTAAATGTGTGCAATCCCTTTAAAGGATAGTTGCTTTGGAATGCATGGACACACATATAGTAGAAGGGATATAATGAGTCATGTGTATCTTGGCTATATGCATCAAATATGTGTGATTGAGTTACATCCTTGTTCAAGACTTCACTCTTGCAAACAATATGTGCAAGAAGCAAGAGATCATCTTGATCAAAGATATGATGCATATACTTACCTTGAGTTCTTGAGCATTCTTGTAGTAGAGGTACACTTGAGAAAACAATGTTAGGAAACACAAGAGTATTCTACCAATCAACAAGGCAATAGAACTCAAAAGTACCAAGATATGGAGAACATATAGAAGATAGTATCCTTTAAGATTGATTTGTCTCCAAGATCATTTAGAACTTTCTCCCCTTAGATGTGAAAATAGTAGATCATCCTCTCCCCCCTGAATCTTAGCATGTAGATAATGGGATTGGATAGGGTGAGAAAATTCTAACATGAGAATAATCAAATAAGAGATAAGAGTATCAAATTAGAATAAGATTTGGCAGCATGCTCTCTCTCCTTTGGAAAACAACAAAACTTCTCCCCCTGCTTTGGTATTCTCCCCTTGTCTATATAGATGTAAGCTTTGATATTCTCCTCTCCCCCTTTGCATAAGCATGTATCTCCCCCTTTAGCTATTTGAAGCTTTGGTATTTCTCCCCCTTTGGCATTAATTCCCAAAAAGGTCATACGCAGGGACAGATACAGGGATCATTGATTAAGAAGGGATCCTTGAGAACAAGGTTCATAGAATGTAGGGTTTACAGAAATGAGAATCATAGATAGCATTAGAAACTGGGGGAATCATGGAAAATAATTTCTCTCCCCCTTGGATGATCTGAGATCTTGTAAGACTTCTCCTCCTTTGAGTTAGGGATCCTTGAATAAAGTTTCTCCCCCTAAGATTTTTTTTATAATTAGGGATCATCGAAGAAACAGAACCATCTTTAGTAGGATCACTAAAGAAACACAGGTTTGCAATTATGAACCCATATAAGAGAAGAAATCAAATCGGTGGCTCCGAGACAAATAAATCGGTGGTACCGAGATTATGTTTTGCAGCTGTTCTGCTAATTCGGTAGAACCGAGTTATTTGTATCGGTGGCTCCGAGGCTGAAATAGAAACTTGGCAAAGTGATTTTGAAATTGGAGACTCTGAAGTAGATAGAGATTTCTCAAACATTGCCAAAAACAAAGTGTCAAAAGAAATTTTCAAAAGAGAATACAAAAGTTTTTACAAAAGGATATCAACTAGTGAAGATTTGAGTGGTTCCAAGAAATCTTGCAAATAGAGAATGAACCAACTCAAAATGCTTAACTAGATGATGGGCGGTGACTAGGTCACCTATATTAGAGTATATTGACTTAGGAGCCAAGCAAGAATACTTGATCATAGGTCATACTCATCGTTAAGCTCAAAATGGGGTTACCATTTTTCGATTAAGCATTTTAATGTCTTCATATCACTTGAGTTGCTTTTGCTCATTTCTTGGAGTAAAGCCTTTTTCAAGGATATGAGTACATACCTTTGAGTGATGTTGATGACGTAGCTTGTAGGTGAACTTGTTGAGGATGCTCGAGGTTGATGAAGATCATCTTGAGTTGGGAGCAATCCTTCTCGTTTTAGTACACTTGTCACCTACAAAGGTTAGTCAAGTGATAACCCACAAGTATAGAGGATCGCAACAGTTTTTGAGGGTAGAGTATTCAACCCAAATTTATTGATTCGACACAAGGGGAGCCAAAGAATATTCTCGAGTATTAGCAGCTGAGTTGTCAATTCAACCACACCTGAAAGACTTAATATCTGCAGCAAAGTATTCAGTAGCAAAGTAGTATGGAAGTAACGGTAACGATGGCAAAAGTGACAGTAGCAGTGTTGTAGCGATTGTAACAGTAGCAACGGAAAAGTAACTTAGCAAAGATCAATATGTGAAAAGCTCGTAGGCAATGGATCAGTGATGGATAATTATGTCGGATGGCATTCATCATGCAACGGTTATAACATAGGGTGATACAGAACTAGTTCCAATTCATCAATGTAATGTAGGCATGTATTCCATTTATAGTCATACGTGCTTATGGAAAAGAACTTGCATGACATCTTTTGTCCTACCCTCCCGTGGCAGCGGGGTTCTAATGGAAACTAAGGGATATTAAGGCCTCCTTTTAATAGAGAACCGGACCAAAGCATTAGCACTTAGTGAATACATGAACTCCTCAAACTACGGTAATCACCGGAAAGAATCCCAGTTATTGTCACCCTGGGGGATGCGGATCATAACTCGTAATAGGTGTCTACAACTTGCAAGATAGGATCAAGAACACATATATATTCATGAAAACATAATAGGTTCAGATCTGAAATCATGGCACTTTGGCCCTAGTGACAAGCATTAAGCTTAGCAAAGTCATAGCAACATCAATCTCAGAACATAGTGGATACTAGGGATCAAACCCTAACCAAACTAACTCTATTACATGGTAAATCTCATCCAACCCATCACCGTCCAGCAAGCCTACGATGGAATTACTCACGAACGGCGGAGAGCATCATGAAATTGGTGATGAAGGATGGTTGGTGATGATGACGGCGTCGATTTCCCCTCTCCGGAGCCCAAATCAGGCTCCAGATCTGCGCTCCCGAGGAAGAACAGGAGGTGGCGGCGGCTCCGTATCGTAAAACGCGATGAACTCTTCTCTCCTATTTTTTTCTTCGTAAATAGGAATATATAGGAGTGGAAACGAGGTCTGAGGAGCCACCAGGGCCCCACAAGATAGGGGGGCGCGTCCTAGGGTGGGTGGGCGCGCCCCCCTGGCTTGTGGCCAGGTGGTGGCCCCTCTCCGGTTGATTCTTTAGCCAATATTTTTTGTTAATTCCAAAAATATTCTCCGTAAATTTTCAGGTCAATCCGAGAATTTTATTTCTGCACAAAAATAACACCAAGGCAATTCTGCTGAAAACAGCGTCAGTCCGGGTTAGTTCCATTCAAATCATGCAAATTAGAGTCCAAAACAAGGGCAAAAGAGTTTGGAAAAGTAGATACGTTGGAGACGTATCAACTCCGCCAAGCTTAAACCTTTGCTTGTCCTCAAGCAATTCAGTTGATAAACTGAAAGTGATAAAAAAAACTTTTACAAACTCTGTTTGATCTTGCTGTTGTAAATATGTCTAACTTATGTTCAGATTTTCAGCAAAGATTATGAACTAACCACATTCACAATAACATTTAGGTCTCACATTTACTCATATCAATGGTATAATCAACTAGCGAGCAATAATAATAAGTCTCGGATGACAACAATTTTATCAAAACAATCATGATACAATATGACATAATGGTATCTCGCTAGCCCTTTCTGAGACCGCAAAACATAAATGCAGAGCACCTCTGGAGAACAAGGACTGACTAGACATTGTAATTCATGGTAAAAGAGATCCAGTCATACTCATACTCAATATCAATTAATAGCAAAACATACAAATGACGGAGGTGCTCTCTAACTGGTGCCTTTTAATAAGAGGATGATGACTCAACAGTAAAGTAAAATAGATAGGCCCTTCGCAGAGGGAAGCATTGATTTGCAGAGGTGCCAGAGCTCGAGCTTTTAAAACAGGGACGAATAAAAGTTTTGAGAGGTATGCTTTCATTGCCAACATAACAACTAAGAGATCTCGATATCTTCCATACTAGATACATTATAGGCGGTTCCCAAACAGAATAGTAAAGTTTTTACTCCCCCTCCACCGATCAATCACACTCCACGGCGGGCCGAATCCACGGGTACCGTCCATACAAACACAATCCTGGGGGAGTTTTGTTTATTATACTTTGATTTGATTTTTGAGCATGGAACTGGGAATCCCGAATACCAGCCACTTTCTCGTGAATGATAATGAATCAACACATATCGTGAGAATAACCCACCTAGCATGGAAGATACTGACAGCCCCCAGTCGCCACATGAGCGATTTGGGCATACAAAACGGAATATTTATTTGAAGGTTTGGAGTATGGCACATGCAAATTTACTTGGAATGGCAGGTAAATACCGCATATAGGTAGGTATGGTGGACTCATATGGAAAAACTTTGGGTTTATGGAAATGGATGCACAAGCAGTATTCCCGCTTAGTACAAGTGAAGGCTAGCAGAAGACTGGGAAGCGACCAACTAGAGAGCGACAACAGTCATGAACATGCTTTGAGATTAAACAACATTGAATGCAAGCATGAGTAGGATATAAATCACCATGAACATAAACATCGTGGAGGCTATGTTGGTTTTGTTTCAACTACATGCGTGAACATGTGCCAAGTCAAGCCACTCGAATCATTCAGAGGAGGATACCATTCTATCATACTATATCACAACCATTTTAATATGCATGTTGGCACTCAAGACAAACCATTATTCACTCTTAGCTAATTAAGCATGGCATGAGTAACTATAATCTCTAATTGTCATTGCAAACATGTTCAACCCATAATGAGCTGAATCCTGAACGATGAGCTAATCATATTTACAAAAACAAGATAGTTCGAGTTCATACCAGCTTTTCTCCATCTCAGTCATTTCATCATATATCGTCATTATTGCCTTTCACTTGCACGACCGAATGATGTGAATAATAATAAGAGTGCACGTGCATTGGACTAAGCTGGAATCTGCAAGTAGTAACTCAAAGGAGAAGACAAGGCAATATGGGCTCTATGTAAGATAAACAATAGTGCATATGAGAGCCACTCAACATGTCATCGTGGTCTTCTCCTCACGTCCCAAAGAAAAGAAAGGAAAAGAAAGGAAAACTATTTACACGGGAAAACTCCCAACAAGCAAAAGAAGAACGAGAAATCTTTTTGGGTTTTCTTTTAATGCTACAACTAAACAAACTAGAAGGTAAAGCTAGAACTATTTTTTTGGATTTTCTAAAGGTTAATTAAACTCACAAGAAGGAAACAAAAAGAAGAAATAAACTAGCATGGATGGCACAATGAAAAAGTATGAACACCGACAACTGGAATGAGTGTGTGAACATGAATGTAATGTCGGTGAGAAATACGTACTCCCCCAAGCTTAGGCTTTTGGCCTAAGTTGGTCTAGGGCCATGGCTGGAAATAACCCTCTCCTGGATACTCCGGAGGATACTGAGGGTTCCACTGATTTGCGAGTTCCTGTGGCTCCCACTGAAAAACTGGTGCCGGATATGGATCAAGGGCTGGTGCAGGCTCTGGTGCTGGGGGTTGCGACAGGCCCCAATATCTGTAAATGTCTCTGAGCATAATAGTGTACCTGCATGAATGGATATCGAACAAAGAAGAAGCAGGCAAAGCAATAATCTCACACGTACCCTGACTAAATACTAAGTTGTAAAGCAGCCTCTTATCATTATCTTTCTTAATAAAATCATGTGCTACCATACTATCATAATCTAAATGTCTTGTAGGAAGCAGCATTTCATCTTCCTCGTCAAGCCTAATAGGTATCTCAAAGTGTTTAGCTAAACGAGATGCATAGATACCTCCGAATATGGGGCCCTTCGAACGGTTTAAGTTCAACCGTTGGGCCACTATAGCGCCCAGACTAAAAGTTCTATCAGCAAGTAAAGCGTGGCACAGAATAGCGAGGTCGGGGGCACTAAGGCTTCCACTCTCGCCGCGACCAACTAGACATCTCCCCGCAAATAATGAATAATAGCGTAAAACAGGAAAATGTACACTAGCCGCTCTTGCCTTTGACACCCCTCTCTCTTCCCCTACAATGATTGCGGCAATAAAATCCTCCATGTCTCTAGGACGTGGTTCACTGATGCTGCCCTCATGAGGTATTTTGCAAACATTGCAAAAATCATAAAATGACATTTCCTTAGGCACACCATATAAATAAAATTCTACCATGGGAGGATTCTTCCTAGGATAAAAATGAAAATTTTGCACGAAAGTATTAGTAAGTAGGAGATACTGTTCACACTTATCGTTGAGGAAGTCGGTGATGCCTGCATTTTCTGCTAGATAATAAAAATCTTCATAAATTCCGGCCGCCCTCAAGAACGCTTCACTTGGCCATTCACATGGACGAACCTCCGCGGTACGAGGGATATTGTATTTAGGCTTCTCACTTTCTTTTTCTTTAAAACCCCGGCTTGAAGAGCCTCTTAACAATCTCCTCATCATCTCTTTCTCTGAAAATTAATTCTGAAATTTTTAGTGACTCCAAATAAAAGTGAGCAAAACTCAACAAAACTCATAGCAACTACTCCCACAAGTGCCTAGAGGCTATATTATGCATCAAAACTACTTGGGACCATACAAATTTGACATGCAAGCTCAAGAACAAGGTCACCACAGTAGCAAAAATTTGCAACATATAAAGCACTAGGGCAAAAACTAATTGGATCATGGGAGGAGTCACATACCGATGAACAATCCCCTAAAACAGTTTTGCAAATGGAGCTTTGAGCAAGGAGATCGAAACTGGCAGCAAAATGAGCTAGAACACGGGTTTGAGCAATTGTGGGATTTTTTCTGGAGGAAGATGAAGTGGATGGTGGCTGGAATAAGTGAGGGGGCCCCACGTGGGACCCACAAGCCAAGGGGGCGCACCCAGGGGGGATGGGCGCGCCTTGCAGGCTTGTGGCCCACTGGTGCAGCCCCCTGATGCATACTCAATGACAAAAATTCTTAAATATTCCAGAAAAAATCATACTAAGTTTTCAGGGAATTCTGGGAACTTTTATTTTCAGGTCATTTTTCTATGCACGGATAAACCAGAAAACAGAGAAATAATAGCATTTTTACTAAATTGAAACTAAGGAACAGAGAATAAAAGTTGGATACAGAAGGTAGTGCTTTCTAAATTCATCCATCTCATGTCCATCAAAAAGAATCCATCAATAAGGGTGATCAAGTCTTATTGATAAACTTCTTTTGAATGACACAGAACCGGAGAGTTTTTGAATAACACTAGGTTACCTCAATGGGGACATGTATGTCCCCAACAATAAGTATGTCAAATTTCTTCTTGACAGTAGGAAGAGGTAATTCAAAGCCTCCAATAATAATCGTTGAATTTTTCTCAATGGAGTTGATACTATGAACTTGGGGTTGTTTCTTCGGAAAGTGTACCGTATGCTCATTACCATTAACATGAAAAGTGACATTGCCCTTGTTGCAATCAATAACAGCCCCTGCAGTATTCAAAAAGGGTCTACCAAGGATGATCGACATACTGTCGTCCTCGGGAATATCAAGAATAACAAAGTCCGTTAAGATAGTAACGTTTGCAACCACAACAGGCACATCCTCGCAAATACCGATGGGTAAAGCAGTTGATTTATCAGCCATTTGCAAGGAGATTTCAGTAGGTGTCAACTTATTCAAATCAAGTCTACGATATAGAGAGAAGGGCATAACACTAACACCAGCTCCAAGATCACATAAAGCAGTTTTAACATAATTTCCTTTAATAGAGCATGGTATAGTAGGTACTCCGGGGTCTCCTAGTTTCTTGGGTATTCCACCCTTAAAAGTATAATTAGCAAGCATGGTGGAAGTCTCAGCTTCCGGTATCTTTCTTTTATTTGGCACAATATCTTTCATATACTTAGCATAAGGAGACATTTTCAGAATATCAGTCAAGCGCATACGCAAAAAGACAGGTCTAAGCATTTCAACAAAGCGCTCAAAATCTTCATCATCCTTTTTCTTGGATGGCTTAGGAGGAAAGGGCATGGGTTTCTGAACCCATGGTTCTCTTTCTCTACCATGCTTCCTAGCAACAAAGTCTCTTTTTTCATATCTTTTGTTCTTGGGTTGTGAGTTATCAAGATCAACAGTAGGTTCAATCTCCACATCATTATCGTTATTAGGTTGAGCATCAACATGAACATCATCATTAATATTATCACTAGGCTCATGTTCATCACCAGATTGTGTCTCAGCATCAGAAATAGAAATATCATTTGGGTTTTCATGTGAATCTATAACAGGTTCACTATCAGCGTGCAAAGTCCTATCATCATTCTTTTTCCTATTATTACTAGGATGACTAGGTGCATCAGTATTAACTATCTGAGAATCTTGCTCAATTCTCTTAGGATGGCCCTCAGGATACAAAGGTTCCTGATTCATTCTACCACCTCTAGTCACAACTTTAACAGAATGATCACTGTTCTTACTAATCATCTCATTAAGCAAATCATTCTGAGCCTTAAGTACTTGTTCTACTTGAGTAGTTACATGGAAGCATGTTTACTAATAAACTTAAGATCATTAACAGCTCTACTCATATAATCACCCAAGCGATCAAGCATGTAAGAATTATGTTTCAATTGTCTACTAACATAAGCATTGAAATTTTCTTGCTTCACAATAAAGTTATCAAATTCATCCAAGCATTGACTAGCAGACTTATTATAAGGTATATCACCTTCATCAAATCTACGGAGAGAATTTACCTCTACTACCTGTGTCGGGTTATCAAGACCATGTATTTCTTCAATAGGTGGTAGATTCTTAACATATTCCGCCTTAATACCTTTTTCTTTCATAGATTTCTTTGCCTCTTGCATATCTTCAGGACTGAGAAATAGAATACCTCTTTTCTTCGGGGTTGGCTTTGGAGGTGGTTCGGGAATAGTCCAATCATTATCATTGCTCAATATATTATTCAATAGTAGTTCAGCCTGTTCTACAGTTCGTTCCCTGAAAACACAACCAGCACAACTATCTAGGTGGTCCCTAGAAGCATTGGTTAGTCCATTATAAAAGATATCAAGTATTTCATTTTTCTTGAGAGGGTGATCAGGCAAAGCATTAAGTAATTGGAGAAGCCTCCCCCAAGCTTGTGGGAGACTCTCTTCTTCAGCTTGCACAAAGTTCAATATTTCCTGCAAGGCAGCCTGTTTCTTATGGGCAGGAAAATATTTTTCAGAGAAGTAATAAATCATATCCTAGGGACTACGCACACAACCAGGAGCAAGAGAATTAAACCATGTCTTAGCATCACCCTTTAGTGAGAAAGGAAACAACTTAAGAATATAGTAATAGCGAATTTTTTCCTCGTGAGTAAATAGGGTGGCTATATCATTCAATTTAGTAAGGTGTGCCACAACAGTTTCAGATTCATAACCATGGAAAGGATCAGATTCAACCAAAGTAATTAACTCAGGATCAATAGAGAATTCATAGTCCTTATCAGTAACAAAGATAGGTGAAGTAGCAAACTTGGGATCATATTGCATCCTAGCATTCAAAGATTTTTCTTTCCACTTGCATAACAACTTCTTAAGATCATCTCTATCCTTACAAGCAAGAAAGTCCCTAGCTACCTCTCCTTCCATAACATAACCCTCAGGTATATCAGGCAATTCATATCTAGGAGAGCTAGGTCTAGCAGGTGTATCATAGTGTTCAGTTTCAATAATTTCATCAGATTCAGAGATATCATCAGTTTCAGCATTGACTCTAGCAATTTGTTCATCAAGAAATTCACCCAGTGGCATAGTATTATCAAGCAAAGTATCATCATAAGCATCATGCATAGCAGAAGTAGCATCATCAATTACTTGGGACATATCAGATTCAATAGCAGGTGGTGGTGTTGCAAATTTACTCATAACAGAAGGTGAATCAAGTGCAGAGCTAGATGGCAGTTCCTTACCTGTCCTCGTAGTTGAGGGGTAGATCTTAGTTTTAGCATCTTTCAAATTCTTCATAGTGATCAACAGATATAAATTCCAAGTGACTCAGAGAATAGAGCTATGCTCCCCGGCAACGGCGCCAGAAAAAGGTATTGATAACCCACAAGTATAGGGGATCGCAACAGTTTTCGAGGGTAGAGTATTCAACCCAAATTTATTGATTCAACACAAGGGGAGCCAAAGAATATTCTCGAGTATTAGCAGCTGAGTTGTCAATTCAACCACACCTGAAAGACTTAATATCTGCAGCAAAGTATTCAGTTGCAAAGTAGTATGGAAGTAACGGTAACGATGGCAAAAGTGACAGTAGCAGTGTTGTAGCGATTGTAACAGTAGCAACGGAAAAGTAACTTAGCAAAGATCAATATGTGAAAAGCTCGTAGGCAATGGATCAGTGATGGATAATTATGTCGGATGGCATTCATCATGCAATGGTTATAACATAGGGTGATACAGAACTAGCTCCAATTCATCAATGTAATGTAGGCATGTATTCCATATATAGTCATACGTGCTTATGGAAAAGAACTTGCATGACATCTTTTGTCCTGCCCTCCCGTGGCAGCGGGGTCCTAATGGAAACTAAGGGATATTAAGGCCTCCTTTTAATAGAGAACCGGACCAAAGCATTAGCACTTAGTGAATACATGAACTCCTCAAACTACGGTAATCACCGGAAAGAATCCCAGTTATTGTCACCCTGGGGGATGCGGATCATAACTCGTAATAGGTGTCTACCACTTTCAAGATAGGATCAAGAACACATATATATTCATGAAAACATAATAGGTTCAGATCTGAAATCATGGCACTCGGGCCCTAGTGACAAGCATTAAGCATAGCAAAATCATAGCAACATCAATCTCAGAACATAGTGGATACTAGGGATCAAACCCTAACCAAACTAACTCGATTACATGGTAAATCTCATCCAACCCATCACCGTCCAGCAAGCCTACGATGGAATTACTCACGAACGGTGGAGAGCATCATGAAATTGGTGATGAAGGATGGTTGGTGATGACGACGGTGTCGATTTCCCCTCTCCGGAGCCCAAATCAGGCTCCAGATCTGCCCTCCCGAGGAAGAACAGGAGGTGGCGGCGGCTCCGTATCGTAAAACGCGATGAACTCTTCTCTCCTATTTTTTTCTCCATAAATAGGAATATATAGGAGTGGAAACGAGGTCGGAGGAGCCACCAGGGCCCCACAAGACAGGTGGGCACGCCCCCTGGCTTGTGACCAGGTGGTGGCCCCTCTCCTGTTGATTCTTTTGCCAATACTTTTTATTAATTCCAAAAATATTCTCCGTAAATTTTCAGGTCAATCCGAGAACTTTTATTTCTGCACAAAAATAACACCAAGGCAATTCTGCTGAAAACAGCGTCAGTCCGGGTTAGTTCCATTCAAATCATGCAAATTAGAGTCCAAAACAAGGGCAAAAGAGTTTGGAAAAGTAGATACGTTGGAGATGTATCATCAAGCAAGGAAGAACAATATATATATCCATTTTGACATGATATCAATAGAGAATTATAAATAAGTGTCAAGGATATGTTCTTGATGTCTTCTTCCTTCCATCATCAAGAGGGGTTGTGGATACTTGGTCATGATAAGATTGCTTATGATTAGATTTGATGACAATCTTGTGGAATGAAGTTCTTCCAAGTACCTACAAAATGTTAGATGCAATACAAGGGAGCATAGAATTCTATGGCATAAGATAACATGTCACAAGATCATGGAAATATCAAGAGAGCTCATGCCCTTGCATGCAACCGAGTAAGTCTAGCTCAAGTTTGAAGCATCAATGATGTTCAACTCACTCCTCAAGTAACAAAACGTTTTCTCATCAAGTGGCTTAGTAAAGATATCGGCCAATTGCTTGTTAGTACGGACATGCTTAAGATTAATACCTCCTTTGGCAACATGATCACGAATGAAATGATGTCTAACTTGAATATGTTTAGTTCGAGAATGTTGCATAGGATTATGACCAATTTTAATAGCACTTTCATTGTCACAAAGTAATGGAACATTTTTAACAAGAATTCCATAATCCTTAAGCGTTTGTGTCATCCATAGTAATTGTGCACAACAAGATCCAGCAGCAATATACTCAGCTTCGGCAGTAGATAAAGATACCGAGTTTTGTTTCTTGGAGGACCAAGATACAAGAGATCTACCCAAAAATTGACAAGTACCCGAGGTGGACTTTCTATCAACCTTGTCTGCGGCATAGTCCGAATCGGAATAGCCGACAAGGTTAAAGGAAGATCCCTTGGGATACCAAATGCCAAAGTTTGGTGTTTGTATCAAATATCTCACAATACGTTTCACGGCCAAAAGATGACACTCTTTAGGTGCGGCTTGATATCTAGCACACATGCAAACACTAAGCATAATATCGGGACGGGGGGCACATAGATATAGCAATGAACCAATCATAGATCGATAAACCTTTTGATCAACCGGTTCGTCCTCCTTGGTAAGATCAACATGTCCACTAGTAGGCATTGGAGTTTTCATACCTTTGCACTCTTGCATGTTGAACTTCTTGATCAAGTCCTTGGTATACTTAGTTTGAGAGATGAAAGTTCCTTCTCTCGTTTGCTTGATTTGCAAACCAAGAAAGAATTTCAGCTCACACATCATGGACATCTCATACTTCTCGGACATCAACCTTCCAAATCTTTCACTAAATTGTGGGTTAGTGGAACCAAAGATAATATCATCCACATAGATTTGGCACACAAATAGTTCACCATTAACTCTTTTAGTGAATAAGGTTGCGTCAATTTTACCAATTTCAAAACCCTTTTCAATGAGAAACTTCGTTAAGCATTTGTACCAAGCACGATGGGCTTGCTTAAGACCATAAAGGGCTTTACGAAGCTTTTAAACATGACTAGGTTTCTTAGGATTCACAAAACCAGGTGGTTGCTTAACATAAACCTCTTCTTCAATCTCACCATTTAAAAAGGCACTTTTAATGTCCATTTGATAAAGCGTTATATCATGGTGATGGGCATAAGCAAGAAGGATGCGTATAGCTTCAAGTCTAGCGACAGGGGCATAGGTCTCACCGTACTCCATACCTTCGACTTGCGTATATCCTTGGGCTACGAGACGTGCCTTGTTGCGTACGAATTGACCGTCTTCGTCTTGCTTGTTCTGAAACACCCATTTGGTTCCGATGATGTTGTGCTCATCCTCGGGCTTCTCCACGAGTGTCCACACTTCGTTCCTCTCGAAGTTGTGAAGCTCTTCATGCATCGCGTTCACCCAATCTGGGTCTTCAAGAGCTTGTTCTACCTTCAAGGGTTCAATGCTAGAGATGAAAGAATAATGCTCACAAAAGTTAGCTAGGCAAGTTTTAGAGCGAGTGATTCTCTTGGTTTGTATGTCACCAAAGATTTGGTTTAAAGGATGGTTCTTGGTCACTCTTGCTCGAACTCGGGGTAGCTTAGGCTTGTTGGATGGTGGAGCTTCTTCTTCATCATCATCTCCTTCATCTTCGTTGTTGTTGAATGTGTCGTTTCCTTGAGGTGGTGGTGAAGGAGGTTGTGGTGGATCTTCATGATGTACTTCCTCTTCTTCATCATCTTGTCGTGTACCACTTGTGGATGCCTCCATGTCATGTTGAGGTTCACCTTGACGTGAAGTAGGGGCTTCCACTTGAGTTGATGAGGTACTTTCCTTCACCTCCACGGGACGAATCTTGCCGATGGACAAGTCTTGGATAGCTTCCGAAGGGTCCTTATCACCTACATCATTTAGCAAATGTTCGACTTGCGAACCATTAGATTCATCAAACTTCACATCTACCATCTCTTCAACTTTTCGAGTGAAGTTGTTGTAGACACGGTAAGTGTGAGAGTTTGATCCGTAACCAAGTAGGAAACCTTCATGAGATTTAGGAGCAAATTTAGTACGACGATGCTTATCAAGAATGTAGCACTTTGAGCCGAATACCCGAAAGTATCCAACTTGGGGTTTGTTACCGGTGAGTAGCTCGTATGCCATTTTACCGAGAAGCTTGTGCAAGTAGAGTCGGTTTGTGGCATGACACGCTGTTTCGACGGCTTCTGCCCAAAAGTGTCTTGGCGTCTTGTATTCGTCAAGCATCGTTCTTGCCATCTCAATAAGAGTTCGGTTCTTCCTCTCAACAACTCCATTTTGTTGAGGTGTGTACGTAGCCGAGAACTCATGTGAGACACCTTCTTCGTCAAGAAAGGTATCCACATGGGTGTTCTTGAACTCCGATCCGTTATCGCTCCGAACCTTCTTGATCTTCACTTCAAACTGATTTTGCTTTTTGCGAACGAAATTCTTGAAGATTTTTTGTACCTGTGACTTATCATCAAGAAAGAATACCCACGTAAATCTGGAAAAATCATCAACTATAACTAGACCATAGGAATTTCCACCGAGGCTCTTATAAGCATTGGGACCAAAAAGATCCATGTGAAGTAACTCGAGTGGTCTCCTAGTAGTCATGATATTTTTAACAGGATGACTTCCACCTACTTGCTTTCCAGCTTGACAAGCACTACAAAGTCTATCTTTGTCAAAGATAACATCTTTAACACCAAGTATATGATCACCTTTGATAAGCATGTCTAAGTTACGCATGCCAACATGTCTTAGTCTTCTATGCCAAAGCCAACCTTTAGAATATTTTGCAATAAGACATGTATGAGGTTTGGATCTCTTAGTGAAATCTGTTGGGGAACGGAGCATGAATTTCAAAAATTTCCTACGCTCACGCAAGATCTATCCATGGAGATGCATCGCTACGAGAGGGGAGAGTGTGTCTACGTACCCTCGTAGACCGTTTAGCGGAAGCGTCTCACAACGCGGTTGATGTAGTCGAACAATCCTTCGAGCTCCACCGATCGAGTACCGAACGTACGGCACCTCCGAGTTCTACACACGTGCAGCTCGGTGACGTTCCTCGCCTTCTTGATCCAGCAAGACGTCGAGGTAGTAGATGAGTTCCGTCAGCACGACGGCGTGGCGACGGTGACGGTGAAGTGATTCCGGCAGGGCTTCGCCTAAGCTCTCCGAAAATATGACCGGGGTGTAAAACTGTGGAGGGGGGCGCCGCACACGGCTGAAACAATTGTTCTTCTGTGCTAGAGGCGCCCCCCTCCTCCGTATATAAAGGAGGGAGGCTGGCCGGCCCCCTAGGGGTGCGCCAAGGGAGAGAGAGGAGTCCTACTAGGACTCCAAGTCCTAGTAGGATTCCCTCTTGGAAGGGGGAAGGAAGGGAGAGAGAAGAGGAGAAGGAAAGGGGGGGGGGGTGCGCCCCCTTCCCCTAGTCCAATTCAGACTCCCTAGGGGGAGGGGCGCAGCCACCCCTTGTGGGCTGCCTCTCCTCTCCCCTATGGCCCATGTAGGCCCATAACTTCCCCGGGGGGGGGGGGGGTTCCGATAACCCTCCGGCTCTCCGATAATATTCCGAAACTTTCCGGAACCATTCCGATGTCCGAATACCACCTTCCAATATATGAATCTTTACCTCTCGGACATTCCGAGACTCCTCATCATGTCCGTGATCTCATCCGGGACTCCGAACAACATTCGGTCACCAATCACATAACTCATATAATACTATATCGTCATCAAACCTTAAGTGTGCGGACCCTACGGGTTCGGGAATGATGTAGACATGACCGAGACGACTCTCTGGTCAATAACCAACAGCGGAACCTGGATGCTCATATTAGTTCCTACATATTCCACGAAGATCTTTATCGGTGAACCTCATATGTCAACATACGTTGTTCCCTTTGTCCGGCGGTATGTTACTTGCCCGAGATTCGATCGTCGGTATCCAATACCTAGTTCAATCTTGTTACCGGCAAGTCTCTTTACTCGTTCCGTAATACATCATCTTGCAACTAACTCTTTAGTCACAGTGCTTGCAAGGCTTTTGTGATGTTGTATTACCGAGAGGGCCTAGAGATACCTCTCCGATAGTCGGAGTGACAAATCCCAATCTCGATCCATGCCAACTCAACAAACACTTTCGGAGATACCTGTAGTGCACCTTTATAATCACCCAGTTATGTTGTGACGTTTGATACACCCAAAGTATTCCTACGGTATCCGGGAGTTGCATGATCTCATGGTCAGAGGAACGTGTATTTGACATAGTGAAAGCAATAGCAATAAACTGAACGATCATTTGCTATGCTAACGGTTGGGTCAAGTCCATCACATCATTCTCCTAAAGATGTGATCCCATTATCAAATGACAACTCATGTCCATGGTCAGGAAATCTTGACCATCTTTTGATCAACGAGCTAGTCTAGTAGAGGCTTACTAGGGACTCAGTATTTGTCTATTATCCACACATGTATTAAGTTTCCGGTCAATACAATTCTAGCATGAATAATAAACCATTATCATGAACGGAGAAATATGATAATAAACACTTTATTAATTGCCTCTAGGGCATATTTCCAACAGTCTCCCACTTGCACTAGAGTCTATAATCTAGTTTACATGTCCATGTAATTAACATCCAATCAGTTCTAGGGCTGATCATGTTTTGCTTGTGAGAGAGGTTTTAGTCAACGGGTCTGCAATATTCAGATCCGTGTGTTCTTGGCAAATCTCTATGTCATATGTAGATGCTGCTACCACACTCTGCTTGGAGCTACTCCAAAAACGACTGTCCCACTTTACGTATCCGGTCTGAGACTCATAGTCTTCCGGATCGGTGTTTAAAGCTTGCATCGACGTAACCCTTTACGACGAACTCTTTATCACCTCTATTCCCGAGAAATTCTTCCTTAGTCCTTTTCAGGTACTTCAGGATATTCTTGACCGCTGTCCAGTGATCTACTCCTGGATCACTTTGGTACCTTCCCACCAAGCTAATAGCGAGGCATACATCAGGTCTAGTACACAGCATGGCATACAAAATAGAGCCTATGGCTGAGGCATAGGGGATGACACTCATCTTCTCTTTGTCTTCTGCCGTGGTCGGGCTTTGAGTCTTACTCAATCTCACACCTTGCAATACAGGCAAGAACCCTTTCTTTGACTGATCCATTTTGAACTTCTTCAAAATCTTGTCAAGGTATGTGCTTCGTGAAAGTCCTATGAGGCGTCTCAATCTATCTCTATAGATTTTGATGCCTAACATGTAAAACAACCTTTACCTAGATTTTCAAGTCTTACTCCACTTCACACCAGGCAAGAACTCATTTCTTTGACTTGATCCTATTTTGAACTTCTTCAAAAAACTCATCAAGATGTGTGAACTTTTATCAGGCGTTTTGATCTATCTCTATAGATCTCGATGCCCAAACCGTGGATAACTCAAAAACAGGTTTTTATTGAAAAACTCCTTTCAATTAATTCTTTATGCTTTCCAGAAATTCTACATCATTTCCAATCACATATACTTATTAGAAATGTTATAGAGCTCCCACTCACTTTGTTGTAAATACAAGTTTCTCCATAAACTTGTATAAACCCAAACGCTTTGATCACTTCATCAAAGCGAGTATTCCAGCTCCGAGATGCTTGCACCAGTCCATAGATGGATCGCTGGAGCTTGCATATTTTGTTAGCGCTTTTAGGATCGACAAAACCTTCCAGCTGTATCATATACAATTCTTCCTTAAGGAATCCGTAAAGGAATGCCGTTTTGACGTCCATTTGCCAGATTTCATAATCATAAAACGCGGCAATTTGCTAACATAATTCTGACAGACTTTAGCATCGCTACGGGTGAGAAAGTCTCATCGTAGTCAACTCCTTGAACTTGGTGATAACCTTTAGCAACAAGTCGAGCTTTATAGACGGTGATATTACCATCAGCATCCGTCTTCTTCTTAAAGATCCATTTATTTTCTATAGCTCGCCGTTCATCGGGCAAGTCTACCAAAGTCCACACTTTGTTCTCATACATGGATCCAATCTCGGATTTCATGGCCTCAAGCCATTTGTCGGAATCCGGGCTTGCCATCGCTTCTTCATATTTCGAAGGTTCATCGTTGTCTAGCAACATGTCCTCCAAGACTGGATTTCCGTACCACTCTGGTGCGGAATGTGTCCTAGTTGACCTTCGAAGTTCAGTAACAACTTGATCCGAAGTTTCATGATCGTCATCATTAACTTCTTCTCTGGTCTGTGTCGATGTCACAGAAATTTCTTTCTATGGCGTACTACTATCCAGAGGAGGTACAATTACCTCATCAAGTTCTACTTTCCTCCCACTCACTTCTTTCGAGAGAAACTCCTTCTCTAGAAAGGATCCATTCTTTAGCAACAAAAACTTTGCCTTTGGATCTGTGGTAGAAGGTGTACCCAACGGTCTCTTTTGGGTATCCTATGAAGACGCACTTATCCGCTTTGGGTTCGAGCTTATCTGGCTGAAGCCTTTTGACATAAGCATCGCATCCCCAAACTTTCAGAAACGACATCTTAGGTTTCTTGCAAACCACAGTTCATACGGTGTCATCTCAACGGATTTAGACGGTGCCCTTGTTTAAAATGAATGCAGCTGTCTCTAATGCATATCCCCAAAATGATAGTGGCAAATCGGTAAGAGACATCATAGAACGCACCATATCAAATAGAGTACAATTATGACGTTCGGACACACCATTACGCTGTGGTGTTCCATGTGGCGTGAGCTGTGAAACAATTCCACATTGTCTTAAGTGATTGCCAAACTCGTAACTCAAATATTCTCCTCCACGATCAGATCGTAAGAACTTTATTTTCTTGTTACGATGGTTCTCTACTTCACTCTGAAATTCTTTGAACTTTTCAAATGTTTCAGATTTATGCTTCATCAAGTAGACATAACCATATCTACTCAAATCATCAGTGAACGTGAGAACATAACGATATCCACCGCGCGCCTCAACACTCATCGGACCGCATACATCGGTATGTATTATTTCCAATAAGTTGGTTGCTCGCTCCATTGTTCCGGAGAACGGAGTTTTAGTCATCTTGCCAATAAGGCATGGTTCACATGTCTCAAATGATTCATAATCAAGAGATTCCAAAACCCATCTGCATGGTGTTTCTTCATGTGTTTAACACTGATATGACCTAAGCGGCAGTGCCACAAATATGTGGTACTATCATTATCTTTTGGCATTCGTGTTATGAACATATGTATTACTACGATCAAGATTCAATAAACCTTTCATTTTAGTGCATGATCATCAATGATATTATCCAAATAAATAGAATAACAATTATTCTCTGAAATTGAATAACCGTCTTGCAATAAACACTATCAGATATAATGTTCATGCTTAACGCAAGCACCAAATAACAATTATTTAGGTTCATCACTAATCCTGAAGGTAGAGAGAGCGTGGCGATGGTGATCACATCAACCTTGGAGACACTTCCAATGCACATCGTCACCTCGTTCTTAGCTAGCCCTCGTTTATTCCGAAGCTCCATGTTTCAAGTTGTAAGCAACTGAACAAGTATCAAATACCCAGGTGCTCCTACGAGTACTAGTAAGGTACATATCAATAACATGTATATCAAATATCTTTGTTGACATTGCCAGTCTTATTATCTGCCAGTTACTTTGGGGAAGTTCCGCTCCCTGTGACTTTTCCCTTTGCAATGGGAGCACTAAGTCTCGGGTTTGGTTCAGCCTTGGGTTTCTTCGCGTGAGCGGCAACTGTTTTACCGTTCTTCTTGAAGTTCCCTTTTCTTTCCCTTGCCCTTCTTGAAACTAGTGGTCTTATTAACCATCAATACTTGATGCTCCCTTTTTGATTTCTACATCCGCAGCTTGTAGCATCGCGAATAGCTTAAGGATCTTCTATCCCTTGCGTGTTTATAGTTCATCACGAAGATCCAGTAGCTTAGTGATAGTGACTAGAGAACTCTATCAATCACCACTTTATTCAGAAGTCTAACTCCCACTTGATTCAAGTGTTTGAAGTACTCAGACATTCTGAGTACATGCTCACTAATGGAGCTGTTCTCCTCCATCTTGTAGCTATAGAACTTGTCGAAGGTGTCATACCTGTCGACCCGGGTGTGAGCTTGAAAAACAAATTTTCAGCTCTTGGAACATCTCATACGCTCCGTGTTGCTCAAAACATATTTGGAGCTCCGGTTCTAAGCCGTAAAGTATGGCACACTGAACTATCGAGTAGTCATCTTTTCTTGTCTGCCAGACGTTCATAACGTCCTCAGACGAAGCCGTAGGGGTATTTCACTGAGCGGTGCATTAAGGACATAAGCCTTCTGTGCAGCAGTGAGGACAATCCTCAGATCACGGACCTAGTCCGCATAGTTGCTTCCATCAACTTTCAACTTCGTTTTCTCTAGGAACATAATAAAAACAGGGGAACTACAACGCGGTCTTATTGATCTACAACATAAATTTGCTAAGACAAGTAAGACTATGTTCATGACAATTGAAGTTCAATTAATCAAATTACTTAAGAACTCCCACTTAGATTAACATCCCTCAAGTTGTCTAAGTGTAACATGATCCACATCAACTAAACCACGTCCGATCATCACGTGAGGTGGATTAGTTATCAATGGTGAACATCTTTCATGTTGATCATATCTACTATATGACTCATGTTCGACCTTTCGGTCTCTTGTGTTCCGAGGCCATGTCTGTACATGCTAGGCTCGTCAAGTTTAACCCAAGTATTCTGCGTGTGTAAAACTGGCTTACACCCGTTGTATGCGAACGAAAGAATCCATCACACCCGATCATCACGTGGTGCTTAGAAGCGTCGAACCTTCGCAACGGTGCATACTAGGGGAGAACACTTATCATGAAATTTAGTGAAGGGATCATCTTATAATGCTACCGTCGTCCTAAGAAAAATAAGATGCATAAAAGGATTAACATCACATGCAATTCAATATATGTGACATGATATGGCCATCATCGTCTTGTGCTTTTGATCTCCATCAGCAAAGCACCGTCATGACCTCCATCGTCACCGGGTTGACACCTTGATCTCCATCGTAGCGTCGTGACACCTTGATCTCCATCGTAGCGTCGTGGTCGTCTCGCCGGCTATTGCTACTACTACTACTGCTAACTTATAGCGGTAAAGTAAAGCAATTACATAGCGTTGGCATTGCATACAATAAAGAGACAACCATAAGGCTCCTGCCGGTTGCCTGATAACTTACAAAACATGATCATCTCATACAACAACTTATATCACATCATGTCTTGGCCATATCACATCACCAGCATACCCTGCAAAAACAAGTTAGACGTCCTCTACTTTGTTGTTGCAAGTTTTACGTGGCTGCTACGGGTTTGCAAGAACCGTTCTTACCTACGCAAAACCACAACGTGGTGTAGTGATTGCTTTTTGATCTTCTAAAAGAACCCTCTTCATTGAAACCGATTCAACTAAGGTGAGAGAGACAGACACCCGCCAGTCATCTTTATGCAACGAGTGCACGTAGCGGTGAAACCTGTCTCGCGTAAGCGTACGCGTAATGTCGGTCCGGGCCGCTTCATGTCACAATACCGCCGAATCAAGTAACAACTAGTAACAGCAAGCAATATATATACACCCACTCCCACAACTCACTTGTGTTCTACTCGTGCAAATCACATCTACGCATAGACCTGGCTCGGATGCCACTGTTGGGGAACGGAGCATGAATTTCAAAAATTTCCTACGCTCATGCAAGATCTATCCATGGAGATGCATCGCTACGAGAGGGGAGAGTGTGTCTACGTACCCTCGTAGACCGTTTAGCGGAAGCGTCTCACAACGCGGTTGATGTAGTCGAACAATCCTTCGAGCTCCACCGATCGAGTACCGAACGTACGGCACCTCTGAGTTCTACACACGTGCAGCTCGGTGACGTTCCTCGCCTTCTTGATCCAGCAAGACGTCGAGGTAGTAGATGAGTTCCGTCAGCACGACGGCGTGGCGACGGTGACGGTTAAGTGATTCCGGCAGGGCTTCGCCTAAGCTCTCCGAAAATATGACCGGGGTGTAAAACTATGGAGGGGGGCGCCGCACACGGTTGAAACAATTGTTCTTCTGTGCTAGAGGCGCCCCCCTCCTTCGTATATAAAGGAGGGAGGCTGGACGGCCCCCTAGGGGTGCGCCAAGGGAGAGAGAGGAGTCCTACTAGGACTCCAAGTCCTAGTAGGATTCCCTCTTGGAAGGGGGAAGGAAGGGAGAGAGAAGAGGAGAAGGAAAGGGGGGGGGGTGCGCCCCCTTCCCCTAGTCCAATTCGGACTCCCTAGGGGGAGGGGCGCAGCCACCCCTTGTGGGCTGCCTCTCCTCTCCCCTATGGCCCATGTAGGCCCATAACTTCCCCGGGGGGGGTTCCGATAACCCTCCGACTCTCCGATAATATTCCGGAACTTTCCGGAACCATTCCGATGTCCGAATACCACCTTCCAATATATGAATCTTTACCTCTTGGACATTCTGAGATTCCTCGTCATGTCCGTGATCTCATCCGGGACTCCGAATAACATTCGGTCACCAATCACATAACTCATATAATACTATATCGTCATCGAACCTTAAGTGTGCGGACCCTACGAGTTCGGGAATGATGTAGACATGACCGAGACGACTCTCTGGTCAATAACCAACAGCGGAACCTGGATGCTCATATTAGTTTCTACATATTCCACGAAGATCTTTATCGGTGAACCTCATATGTCAACATACGTTGTTCCCTTTGTCTGGCGGTATGTTACTTGCCCGAGATTCGATCATCGGTATCCAATACCTAGTTCAATCTTGTTACCGGCAAGTCTCTTTACTCGTTCCGTAATACATCATCTTGCAACTAACTCTTTAGTCACGGTGCTTGCAAGGCTTCTGTGATGTTGTATTACCGAGAGGGCCCAGAGATACCTCTCCGATAGTCGGAGTGACAAATCCCAATCTCGATCCATGCCAACTCAACAAACACTTTCGGAGATACCTGTAGTGCACCTTTATAATCACCCAGTTACGTTGTGACGTTTGATACACCCAAAGTATTCCTACGGTATCCGGGAGTTGCATGATCTCATGGTCAGAGGAACGTGTATTTGACATAGTGAAAGCAATAGCAATAAACTGAACGATCATTTGCTATGCTAACGGTTGGGTCAAGTCCATCACATCATTCTCCTAATGATGTGATCCCATTATCAAATGACAACTCATGTCCATGGTCAGGAAATCTTGACCATCTTTTGATCAACGAGCTAGTCTAGTAGAGGCTTACTAGGGACTCAGTATTTGTCTATTATCCACACATGTATTAAGTTTCCGGTCAATACAATTCTAGCATGAATAATAAACCATTATCATGAACGGAGAAATATGATAATAAACACTTTATTAATTGCCTCTAGGGCATATTTCCAACAAAATCGACAATGTATAGATCACCTCTACGGAAACCGGTAAAGACCATGTTATGATTGTCTTGACGAAACACTTGGCAATCTACTTTCGTGAATAGCACATTAAAACCAAAGTCGGCAAGTCTAGATACGGAAAGAAGATTGTAGCCAAGAGATTCAACAAGCATAACATTTTGAATAGAGCTATCATGTGATATGGCCACCTTACCAAGACCAAGTACCTTACCCTTGGAGTTGTCTCCAAACGTTACATACCTTCGCGGTCCATGGTTTGGTGTGATCTCTTCAAACATTTCTCTATCTCCGGTCATATGATCGGTGCATCCGCTATCGAGAATCCACTCTTTTCCTCCGGACATGTAATCCTTGAAGTTTGCCATGAGACTTAGATTCTTCATGATCTTCTCATACTCGATGTCGAACAACTCATCTTCATCATGGTAGCCATGTTCCACATTTTCATCATCAAATGGGAAATCCTCGTCACAAAAAACAAGAGATTCGTTAGTGTTGTGATCATGACAATGTTCAAATTTATGAATTCGAATGGCTTCTACAATGATGTTGCTGATAGTTATGACATCTCCTTTTGCATGCATGAGGTCTCTAAGCTCAAATAGATAGTCATCAAACTTGGGGTCACTAGGCGTCATTTTGTGAAAGGCAATAGTTTTATGAAGAATTTCATCAAGATTACTCAATGAATAACTTGGATATCGTTTCTCCAAGTCATTCCACAAAGTATAAGCACATTCAAAATTCTTCATTTGATTAAGCACATTTGTAGGTAATGTTCTAACAATGAGATTAACAGTTCTTAGATTGCACAACATATCAATTTCCTCTTCGTGTGTGGGATGTAAAGGATCAAAGGGAGGTACATAAGGGCTCTTGACATACTTGCTCAATTGAAATTCATTAAACAGCTCAAGCATCAAACTTTTACATTGACTATAGTACTCTCCATCAAGAATGGGCACTCTACAACTCAAACTCCCTATACTAGACACATCCATCTTCCTCCTCGGTGATGAAACCGAAGCAATGGAGACCAAAGCTCTGATACCAATTGAGGGATCACTAGAAGAGTGTCTAGAGGGGGGGGGGGTGAATAGACTACTAGCAAGAATTTGAAACCTAACCTTTTCCCAAGTTAATTGGTTGGCATATTTTAACAATCATAGCAAGACTAGCATACCCTACACATGCATGTCAACAAGTATGGCAGCGGAAAGTAAAGACATTGCACATGAAGTAAAGAGTTGAGATAGAAAGATCAAACACAATTGGAGACGCAAAGATTTTTCCCGTGGTTCCGATAGGTGGTGCTATCGTACGTCCACGTTTATGGAGTCTTCAACCCACAGAGGGTAACGGTCGCGAGAGTCCACGGAGGGCTCCACCCATAAGGGTCCACGAAGTAGCAACCTTGACTATTCCATAACGGCTTCCGTCCACGAAGGACTAGCCTCACTATGGGTAGATCTTCACGAAGTAGGCGATCTCCTTGCCCTTACAAACTTCTTGGTTCAACTCCACAACACGAAGTAGGAGGCTCCCAAGCGACACCTAACCAATCTAGGAGGCACCACCCTCCAAAAGGTAATAGGCTCGGTAATGACGATGAACTCCTTGCTCTTGTGCTTCAAGATGATAGACTCCTCAACACACAATCACTCTCTCACAGATTTGGCTTGGTGGAAGAGATGGGATTGGTGGAAAGCAACTTGGGGAGGCTAGAGATCAAGATTCATATGGTTGGAATGGAATGGCATGATCTCAACACATGAATAGGTGGCTCTCTCTTAGAAAATATGATGGGGCAAGCATGGAATAGTTCTGAGTGCTTCTCTTTCGAGTTGGTGGTGGTGAAGGGGTATATATAGGCATCCCCAAAAATCCAACCGTTACACCTAAAGTGACCAACTCGGTGACACCGATGTGTGAATCTCGGTGGTACCGAAGTGACCAAAAGGTGACAACTTTTGAATCTCGGTGAGACCGATATATAACTCTCGGTGGTACCAATCAGGTGACCAACGGTCAGATTGCACAAACTCGGTGACGCCGATCTTCACATCTCGGTGGTACCAATTCTTGACCAAGGCTTACCAGAGAGTTGGTCCAGAAACTCGGTGGCGCCGATCCACATTTCTCGGTGGTACCGATCAGGTGAATGGCTATCCAGAGAGTTGGTCCAGAAACTCGGTGAGACCGATAGGCAAATCTCGGTGATACCGAAGACTGAAGATGGCTAAACAGAGAGTTGGCAACCTAAACTCGGTGGCACCGATGCAGAATCGGTTGCACCGACGAGCTAGGGTTTGGCATGGGTCTGTCTGAGTTTGGATATCGGTGGCACCGAGTGGAAGTGTTGGTTGCACCGATTTTGGATATGTGACTTTGGACAAACTTTTGTGGAAGAGCTTGTGGGTGTTTTTGGTGACTATCACTTGTGCACGTATGAGCATTTTGTTCACCAACAGTACCTTACCCCCTTTTAATAGTATTGGCTTTCCTATGGACTCAAAGTGATTTCTCACAAAGTAAAATGTCGAGTCCTCTTGCTTGAAGCTTTGCCAATCCATTTCCTTGCATCTTGGGGTATCTCCACACAACCCTTTTTGCCAACCCATCTCTCCATGGACTTTTATCTGAAATTCACTAGGTAAAAGTATTAGTCCAAGAGACAATGTATGTTGTCATGAATTATCAAAACCACCAAGGGAGCATGTTGTGCTTTCAAGTACACGCGGTATTGGACAGTTGTACTGCCGCTAATAAGCGGTACTACTACTGCTCTGAGCGGTACTACCGCTTGGGGCCTTCAGGACCTATGCACAGAAAACAGAGGAGCAACTCCATCGATGCGGGAAAGGAACGAGGGTGCAAATAAGAATGTGTACACTTTTAATAGTACGGTTCAATGCACAAGATTAGTCCGCAAATGCATTGTCATCGATCACCAAAACGACTATGGGAGAAATATGCCCTAACACCATGACATATACGAGGAAGATTCCACAATACTTGGTGATCAAGACAATGACTCCTCTCCACCGACATATCCGACTGGGACTCTTGTTATCCCGGGCCTCCGGTGCATTATATAAGCCGAGGCCAGGCTAGTTGATCGATTATTATGGCATTCAGATAGACATTCATCATCATCACCCCTAGGGTTTAGACCACAAAATTACGATCTCGAGGTAGATCAACTCTGTACTTTGATACACCCATAATATAAACAAGAGTAGGACGTAGGTTTTTACCTCGTTTAAGAGGGCCCGAACCTGGGTAAAAGCTTTGTGTCCCTTGTCTCTTGTAACCCATCGATCTGATCTCACATCTCGGCCCCCCCTAACTGTGGTGAAAAAATTCCGCATGACAATATTTTCCCAAATAAAAAATTAGCAAAATCCGATGGGTAATTTTGATTTCACCTTTGAACCACTTTAGCGTGTACGGTCTTTCAAGAGGCGCCATGTTCAGTCCCAATTTTTTCGCCACCTCCATGCTCACCATGTTAACCGGATAACCTTCATCAATTGTCAAATTGACACATCGCTCCTTGACGACGCTACGAGTGTGAAAAAGAACGGACTCACCGATGCCTTCCTCCTCCACCAATATGTTCTTGCTCAACATGTTGATGCTCGCCTCTGCAGACAAGATTGGAAACTGAATCGACGCGGCTAACATTTGCTCTCATACCACTTGATGAGACACAAACTAGTGAGACATTAATTCACGCGTTTAGATAGCCCTATCTTTCACGGTGATGCTTGATAAAAAAATCATCCATGGTATATTCCTCCTTGCAACCTCCAATAACAATCTCGACCCATGCACGATCAGTACACGAACAAAGATAATGACCCCCTCGGATCAGCACATAGCCGTTGATGTGATGATCAACCCTCCGACCCTAGCAATTTTCCACGATGGGAAATCACAGATAATACATACAATATGGTCATCCCAGAGTCAGACGTTTTCTGTATTTCATAACTCACGAATAAACAAATCTAAATCCGATCTGATCCATGGACGCGATCTTCACTTTTATATAACAACACATGGCCTAAGGCCCACACCACCTGGACTCCTACCTATATACGTATGGCACGTAATTAGCACAAGGAAAACTACTTACTAACAAGAAGATATACCTCCTAATTTTAAAAGGACAAATGCGTATACGTAAGGTAAAGGGACTAAAAAAGAAGAACTAATATCCATGCAATTAGGACCCAACGTGCAGCTTCATTGTCCCAATTTTAATCCATCGGGGAGGTGTACGAAAGGTGGGCGTAATTTCTTCTGGCTTAGGCTATTGATCGTGTCCCTTGACAAGTTGATTCAAACAATACAATATTTTATCTCTTGGTTTAATTGGTTCCAGGCCTGTACGCATGCATATGCTTGATGTCTATTATGCAACTTTATTCTTGTAGACTCGTGTTGGGCCTTCAAGCGCAGAGTTTTGTAGGACAGTAGCAATTTTCCCTCAAGTGGGTGACCTAAGGTTTATCAATCCATGGGAGCTGTAGGATGCAGATGGTCTCTCTTAAACAACCCTGCAATCAAATACAAGAAATCTCTTGTGTCCCCAACACACCCAATACAATGGCAAATTGTATAGGTGCACTAGTTCAGCGAAGAGATGGTGATACAGGTGCAATATGGATGATAGATATAGGTTTTTGTAATCTGAAAAATATAAAAATAGCAAGGTAGCAAGTGTAAAACAGCGAGCAAAACGGTGTAAAAATGCTTGGAAATAAGGACTAGGGTTCATACTTTCGCTAGTGCAATGTCCAACGGTGCTAACATAGTTGAATCATAAGATCATCCCTCAACGTGCAACAAAGAATCACTCCAAAGTTCCTATCTAGCGGAGAACAATAAGATGAAATTGGTGTAGGTAGTAGAACCACCTCAAAGTTATTCCTTCCGATCAATCTATTGGGCTATTTCTATAAGTGTCACAAATAGCCCTAGAGTTCCTACTAGAATAACACCAATGATACATATCAATCAACCCTAATGTCACCTAGATACTCCAATGTCACCTCAAGTATCCGTGGGTAAATTATGCGACATGCATCAAACAATTTCAGATCTATCATATTCAATCCAACGCAAAGAACTTCAAGGAGCACCCCAAGATTTCTATCGGAGAACGTGGTATGAAAAAGTGCAATCAACCCCTATGCATAGATCCCCGAGGTCACCGGAATCCGCAAGTTGATGCCTCAACATATATCAAGTGAATCAATAGAATACCCCAATGTCACTACGGGTATCCCACACAAGACGTACATCAAGTGTTCTCAAACCATAATATTCAATCCAACATACGAGATCTCAAAGCTAAAGATTCAATTCATCACAACAAGGTAGCAAGGGAATAACATCATATGATCCGACTATATTAACAAAGCCTGTGATACATCAAGATCGTTCCATCTCAAGAACACGAGAGAGAGATTTAACACATAGCTACTGGTACAAACCGTCAGCCCCGAGGGTGGACTACTCCCTCCTCGTCATGCCTCCACCGGGATGATGAAAATGGCCACCGGTGATGGTTTCCCCTCTCCGGCAGGGTACTGGAACACCTCCAGATTGGTTTTTCATCGATACAGAGAGTTGCAGCGGCAGAACGAGGAGTCTCTCTTTATTTCTGGGGTTTCTGGTATTTATGGGATTTTTCAGCGTTGGAATCACGCCAAATGGAGCCACGTGGGCCCCACCACATATCTCACCGCGCCACTAGGGGGCGCGGCCTGTTGCATGGTGGCCCACTGGCACACCCCTTCCGGCAGGTCTTTGCTCCAATGTTGCTTATTTCCTCCAGAAAAAATCACAAAAAAGTTTTGGACGATTCCGAGAACTTCCATTTTCTGCACAAAAACAACACCACGGTAATTCTGCTGAAAACAATGTCAGTCCGGGTTAGTTCTAAATAAATCATATAAAGTACATCAAAACCATATAAAAGTATTGTAAATATAGGTGAATATGGCATGAATACTTCATAAATTATCGATACGTTAGAGACGTATCAGCATCCCCAAGCTTAATTCTTGCTCGTCCTCGAGTAGGTAAATGATAAAAGAAATAATTTATGAAGTGTGAATGCTAGCCTAATGTATAATATTGATCAAGGATAATTTCATTCACTTTTCTAGCATCATAACCAGCAACTTTTCTCATAAAAATCATCATGAAAGAGTGGCAATCGATTCATATGTCGTGGTTCAAACAATGCATTCTATTGAAACTTAACAATCTATGTTCTTGGTCACCAAACAATTTCAGTGCATCATCAAGTCTAAGTAAGAGCTCCACATACTCAATTATCATATAATCTTTTATGATTGCTAATACTCAAGGCATATTTTTAGAACAAACAACATCCATCGAACATAGAGAAAGATAGGGACTTAATGTTTCGCCTCCCAACATACTTATCATAAAGATAATTGTCAACAATAATGAATCATGATCAAATATATTTGAGTGGATATATATGTTTGGGTCTTTCCCCACCACATGGTGCTTGCCAACTAATAGATTGAGGTTGGAATAAGAAGTTGACTCAACATGAAAGTAAGTAACATGAAAGTAAATAGATTGTCCCTTCGCAGAGGGAAGCAGGGATTTGCATATGTGCCAGAGCTCATTGTTTAAAACAGAGATGAATATGTAATTTTGAGTGGTGTACCTTTCCTGTCAATGTCACAACAGAGTATTCAATATCTTCCATGCTAATCACATTATTGGCGGTTCCCAAACAGAATTTAAATTTTTACTCCCCCTCCACCATTCAAACACATTCCATGGCTGGCCGAATCCATGGCTGCCCTCCAAATAATCAACTTTCTAGGGGGAGTTTTTGTTTATTTCTTTTTGTGTTATGCAGGACTGGGAATCCTTTTTACCAGCCTCTCTCGTGCAATGACAAGTGAATAAACACTCATATTGAGAATAACTCGCTTAGCATGGAAGATAATGACCGCCCCATCGCTCCATGAGTGGTACGAGCACACAAAACAGATGTTTATTTGAATGTTTAGAGGTGGCACATGCAAATTTACTTGGAATGGCAGTGAAATACCATATATAGGTAGGTATGGTGGACTCTCATGGAAGAAACTTGGCTCAAGGATTTGGACGCACAAGTAGTATCTCTACTTAGTACGAAGTGTTGGCTAGCAAAAGGTTCTAAACAAGCACCACATGTTTGAGGATCCATAACAGTATAACTTCTATGCAAATATACCCAAACATAACCATTACGTTGTCTTCCTTGTTCAACTTCAACTATTTGATCAAGTTTGAAAATAATTGATGGGTATTCACAATCATAAAATATGTCCAAGATTATATATTTGTATGTGAAAGTTCTCTTTCTTATACTAATCATTCATGAATTGCTTGTATGGCCAATTTGATGATTACCAAACTTCAATAGATTTTACTTTATAAACCAGATGTGAAGCTACTACTAAGCATAAAGCACATTGATAATTTCATATTGATGATATTTCATTGATTCACAATTTACTCATAGGATATAAGTGAAGCACAAGATTAAACATCAAACTACTCTTCAAAAGATATAAGTGAAGATCAATGAGTAGTCAAACAATAAAGTAGCTATGTGAGGACTCTTTCTCAATAAAGATTTTCAGATCAGAGTATTTTATTTAAACAGCGAGCAAAAGAAAAATAGCACTCCAAGAATAGCACATATCATGTGGACAAATAAAAATTTAGGCTCAACATAGGCTAACCGATAATTGTTGATGAAGAGAGGTGGGATGCGTAGCATCCCCAAGCTTAGATGCTTGAGACTTCTTGAAATATTTACTTGGGGTGACTTGGGCATCCCCTAGCTTGAGCTTTTGTATCTTGTTCAATCCTCTCATATCATGGTTTCACCTATTCTCAAAAACTTCATCCACACAAAACTCGAAAAGAACTCGTGAGATAGGTTAGTACACATAAGAATAAATCCACACTTCATGTAATGCCAAGACAAGTTGAAAAATAATTTTCAAACATAATCTACTATTTAATATCATTTCCACAATTTATATATACCAATATAGGCAATGGAAACTATAGGATAAGTAGATAACAAAACTTTGACAGCAATCTGTCCAAACAGAACAGTCTGTAGCAATTTATGAAAATAGTGTACTTCTCTAACTCAAACAATTATGAAACTATAGGACATGATAAAAAAATTATATTAAAATACTGTGAAAAAATTTCAGAAACTTTCCACGTTCCAGTAAAATATGAAAATTCAAACACTACAGAAAAGTTCCTGTTTTTACACAGCACACATCAAACATGCAATTCAAGCATCCTAAAGGCAATTCTTGGAACCTTTTATTGAAAAACAAGATTATAAATAACAGCAAGCAAATACTAAAAAAATAAAATGATGCTCCAAGCAAAACACATATTATGTGACAAATAAAAATATAGCTACAAGTAAGATATACCGATAGTGTTGAAGACGAAAGAGGGGGTGCCTTCCGGGGCATTCCCAAGCTTAGGCGCTTGAGTCTTCCTTGGATATTACCTTGGGGGTGCCTTGGGCATCCCCAAGATTAGGTTATTGTCACTCCTTATTCTCCTCATATCGATGTCTCACCCAAAACTTGAAAACTTCAATCACACAAAACTTAACGGAACTTCGTGAGATGGGTTAGTATAATAAATAAAGATCATTCACTTAGGTGCTGTCAAGAAAAGATTCATAATTGTTCTCACATAATACCTACTGTATTATACCATTCACATAATTTATGTCACTGAATATAAGCTATGGGAACACTAAAACAAGCAAACTATTCATGCAAAACAAAATTTGTCAAAAACAGAACAGTCTGTGAAGATCTGTAGTATAACCATACTTCCCTGTATCAAAAAATTCTGAAAAGTTAGAAAAACTTAAATAATTTGCATATAAATACTTTGTAAAAATTTCAGAATTTTTGATGCTCCAGTAAAATCAGAAAAATTCTTTACTAGAGGCAAAAGTTTCTGTTTTTGCACAGAATCAAATCAACAAGTATCCATACTATTCCAAAGGCTTTTCTTGGCACTTTATTGAAATAAAAGACACAAAACATGATTAATACAGTATCTTAATCATGTGAACACACAAAAACAGAAAGTAAAAGTGTTGGGTTGTCTCCCAACAAGCGCTTTTCTTTAAAGTCTTTTAGCTAGGCATGATGATTTTAATGATGCTCACGTAAGAATAGTAATTGAAATATGCAAGAGAGCATCATGAATCTCATGACAAGCACATTTAAGTCTAACCCACTTACTATGCATAGGGATTTTTTGAGCAAGCAATTTATGGGAACAAGAATCAAATAGCATAGGAAGGCAAAACAAGCATAACTTCAAAACTTTGAACACATAGAGAGGAAACTTCATATTATTGCAATTCCTACAAGCATATGTTCCTCCCTCATAATAGTTTTCAGTAGCATCATGAAGGAATTCAACAATATAACTATCACATAAAGCATCCTTTTCATGATCTACAAGCATAGAAAATTCATTACTCTCCACATAAGCAAATTCCTTTTCATCCATGGTAGCGGGAGCAAACTCAACAAAATAACTATCATGAGACACTTGATTGACATAACCGCATTCAATATTAAAATCATGATGACAAGTTTCATGGTTACTATCACTCTTTATAGCATACATGTCATCATTATAATCATCATAGATAGGAGGCATGCCATCATCATAATAAATTTGCTCATCAAAACTTGGGGGACTAAAAATATCATCTTCATCAAACATAGCATCCCCAAGCTTGTGGCTTTGCATATCAGTAGCATCATGGATATTCAGAGAATTCATACTAACAACATGGCAATCATGCTTTTCATTCAAGGAACTATCATGAATCACTTTATAAATTTCACAATTTTTAGATTCATGATTTTCAAGCAAGACCTCGTAAAGATTATCTAGTGAACTCTCACTAGCAATTGTTCCAACATAATCGACACTTCTAAAAAGATTAGCAAGTGGATGAGGATATATTTATATTTATTTTGTAGTTTTCTTTTATAAAACAAAACTAGTGAAAAACAAGAAACTAAAAGATTTAATTGCAAGATCTAAAGATATACCTTCAAGCACTCACCTCCCCGGCAACGGCGCCAGAAAAGAGCTTGATGTCTACTACGCAACTTTATTCTTGTAGACTCGTGTTGGGCCTCCAAGCGCAGAGTTTTGTAGGACAGTAGCAATTTTCCCTCAAGTGGATGAACTAAGGTTTATCAATCCGTGGGAGGTGTAGGATGAAGATGGTGTCTATCAAACAACCCTGCAATAAAATACAAGAAATCTCTTGTGTCCCCAGCACACCCAATACAATGGCAAATTGTATAGGTGCACTAGTTCGGCGAAGAGATGGTGATACAAGTGCAATATGGATGATAGATATAGGTTTTTGTAATCTGAAAATATAAAAACAGCAATGTAGCAAGTGTAAAACAATGAGCAAAACGGTGTATAAATGCTTGGAAATAAGGCCTAGGGTTCATACTTTCGCTAGTGCAATCTCCCAACAATGCTAACATAGTTGAATCATATGATCATCCCTCAACGTGCAACAAAGAATCACTCCAAAGTTCCTATCTAGCGGAGAACAATAAGATGAAATTGGTGTAGGTAGTAGAACCACCTCAAAGTTATTCTTTCCGATCAATCTATTGGGCTATTCCTATAAGTGTCACAAACAGCCCTAGAGTTCCGACTAGAATAACACCAATGATACATATCAATCAACCCTAATGTCACCTAGATACTCCAATGTCACCTCAAGTATCCGTGGGTAAATTATGCGACATGCATCAAACAATTTCAGATCTATCATATTAAATCCAACACAAAGAACTTCAAGGAGCACCCCAAGATTTCTATCGGAGAACGTGGTATGAAAACGTGCTATCAACCCCTATGCATAGATCCCCTAGGTCACCGGAATCCGCAAGTTGATGCCTCAACATATATCAAGTGAATCAATAGAATACTCCAATGTCACTACGGGTATCCCACGCAAGACGTACATCTAGTGTTCTTAAACCATAATATTCAATCCAACATAACGAGATCTCAAAGGTAAAGATTCAATTCATCACAAAAAGGTAGCAAGGGAATAACATCATATGATCCGACTATATTAACAAAGCCCGTGATACATCAAGATCGTGCAATCTCAAGAACACGAGGGAGAGAGAGAGGTTTAACACATAGCTACTGGTACAAACCGTCAGCCCCGAGGGTGGACTACTCCCTCCTTGTCATGGCCTCCGCCGGGATGATGAAGATGGCCACCGGTGATGGTTTCCCCTCTCCGGTAGGGTATTGGAACACCTCCAGATTGATTTTTCATCGATACAGAGAGTTGCGGCGGCGGAACGAGGAGTCTCTCTTTATTTTTGGGGTTTCTGGTATTTATGGGATTTTTCAACGTTGGAATCACGCCAAACGGAGCCACATGGGCCCTACCACATATCTCACCGCGCCACTAGGGGGCTCGGCCTGTTGCGTGGTGGCCCACTAGAATACCCCCTCCGGCAGGTCTTTGCTCCAATGTTGCTTATTTCCTCCAAAAAAATCACAAAAAAGTTTTGGGCGATTCCGAGAACTTCCATTTTGTGCACAAAAACAACACCTCGGTAATTCTGCTGAAAACAATGTCAGTCCGGGTTAGTTCTAAATAAATCATATAAAGTGCATCAAAACCATATAAAAATATTGTAAACATAGGTGAATATGGCTGCAGTTTCCTCCTTCCTTCAATCTTTGTTGTTGTGTAATTTTGACCCTCTTGTATATTGTGTCTCCACAACTAACGACACAAAAACCAGGTCCACAATGTCATGTTTTTTGCCATCTCTACCATCATGCAATATATTTGAATATTTTGCAGTTCTTCCAACATTCTCGAATACGCTCTTCTCGCTCGACTTGGTTTGTTTAACAACAACAGCCACACTCTTAGATATACCAGACGTTGTCGTGTCTGTATCATCCTCCCTTCCTTAAAACAAAACCGTCCTCGGTTTTGAGCTAACTTTCAAAGGCACCTCCTTCTCTGGAACTCGCATGTCTACAATAATTGTAATGTCCACCATCGGTTTCAATATGTGCTTCTTTCCATCATGCATGAATTTATAAATGTTGGATTTTCTGGCATGCACTTGATACGTCTATTTTGCATCATGATTTCCTACTGTTATTTATAATGTTTTTATGCATAATAATGCTTTATTGAGTAATTCTAATGCCTTTTCTCTCATAATATGCAAGGTTTACACAAAGAGGGAGAATGCCGGTAGCTGGAATTCTAGACCTGAAAAAGCATGTCAGAGACACCTATTCTGCACATCTCCAAATAAGCTGAAACTTCACGGAGAATTATTTTGGAATATATAAAAAATACTAGAGCAAATAACTACCGGAGGGGGCCACCTGGTGACCACAAGACACCAGGGCGCGTCAGGCCCACAGGCGCGCCCTGGTGGGTTGTGGCCAGCCCAGCCCACCTCCGGTGCCCATCTTCTGGTACTTAAGGTCTTTTGACCTAGAAAAAATCAGGAGGGGACTTTCGGGACGGAACACCGCCGTCTCGAGGCGGAACTTGGGTAGGAGCACTTTTGCACTCCGGCGGAGCGATTCCGCCGGGGGAACTTCCCTCGCAGAGGGGGAAATCGAAGCCATCGTCATCACCAACAACCCTCTCATCTTTGGGAGGCCAATCTTCATCAACATCTTCAACAACACCATCTCCTCTCAAATCCTAGTTCATCTCTTGTGTTCAATCTTTGTACCGGAACCTCAGATTGGTACCTGTGGGTGACTAGTAGTGTTGACTACATCTCGTAGTTGATTGTTATATGGTTTATTTGGTGGAAGATTATATGTTCAGATCCATTATGCTATTTAATACCCCTCTGATCTTGAGCATGAGTATCATTTGTGAGTAGTTACCTTTGCTCTTGAGGTCACAGGAGAAGTCATGTTGCATGTAATCATGTGAAGTTGATATGTGTTCGATATTTTGATGATATGAATGTTGTGATTCCCTTGGTGGTGTCATGTGAACGTTGATTTCATGGCACTTCACCATCTTTGGGCCTAAGGGAATGCATTGTGGAGTAGTTATTAGATGATGGGTTGCTAGGGTGACAGAAGCTTAAACCCTAGTTTATGCGCTATTTTGTAAGGGGCTGATTTGGATCCAAATGATTAATGCTATGGTTAGATTTTATCTTAATACTTTTCTCGTAGTTGCGGATGCCTGCGATGGGGTTAATCATAAGTGGGAGATTTGTTCAATTAAGAACAGCAACCAAGCACCGGTCCACCCACATATCAAATTATCAAAGTAGCGAACGCAAATCAAACCAACATGATGAAAGTGACTAGATGAAATTCCCGTGTACCCTCAAGAACGCTTGCTTATTATAAGAGACCATTTTGGCCTGTCCTTTGCCACAAAAGGATTGGGCTATTTTGCTGCACTTTATTTACCATTACCGTTACTTGCTCGTTACAGATTATCTTGCTATCAAACTACCTGTTACCTACAATTTCAGTGCTTGCAGAAATTACCTTGTTGAAAACCGCTTGTCATTTCCTTCTCCTCGTCGTTGGGTTCGACACTCTTACTTATCGAAAGGACTACGATTGACCCCCTATACTTGTGGGTCATCAGCACTGCATCATGATCGAACTGCCACGGCCTTCCCAATAGCAATTGGCATGCATTCATTGGTACAATGTCACAGTCCACCTTGTCAATATAAGCTCAAACCGCAAAAGCTACACGTACCTTATGTGTAATATTTAATTTTCCGGAGTTATATATGTTGGGGAACATTGCATGAGAAACAAAAAATTTCCTTCGCACACACAAGATCTATCCACGGAGATGCATAGCTACGAGAGGGGGAGTGTATCTACATACCCTTGTAGATCGCTAAGCGGAAGCGTATATAATGCGGTTGATGTAGTCGTACGTCTTCACGATCCAATCGCGATCCGTCTCGATCTAGTGCCGAACCGACGACACCTCCGTGTTCAGCACACGTGTGGCTCGATGATGTCTCTGCCTCCTCGATCCAGGAAGCGAGGGTGGAGTAGTAGATGGGTTCTCAACCAACACGACGACATGGTGGAGGAGGTGGTGGAGCAGTGCCAGCAGGGCTTCGCCAAGCGCTACCGGAACCACGAACCAAGGAGAAAACGATCTAGGGAGAGAGTGAGGCGCCAAGGGCTTGGTGTGTCCTCTTGGGGCGCCCCCTTCCCTCTATATATAGGTGGAGGGGAGTGGAGATCAGCTCCTCCAAGCCCTAGGGTGCACTCAAGGGGGAGGAGGTTGACTCTTAGTCCAATTCCCATCCTTTCCATACACAGGTGGACTTTCCACCTCTCCCAAGCCACATGGGCCTTGAGGGACTTGTGCGCCTGGCCCAATAAGGCCAGGGCGCCTCCCCTCATCCCATGCAAACCCTTGGGACGGTGAACCCTTGGTGGACTTCCAGACTCCTTCGGAAGTTTCCGGAACCTTCTAGAAGCTTCCCGGTATAATACCAGAAAAACCAAAAACTTTTCCGGTAGCCAAAATATGACTTCCCATATATAAATCTTTACCTCCGGACCATTCCAAAGCTCCTCGTGACGTCCGGGATCTCATCCGGGACTCCGAACAACATTCGGTCACCAACATACATAACCCAATAATGCTATATCGTCACCGAACGTTAAGCGTGCGGACCCTACGGGTTCGAGAATCATGTGGACATGATCGAGACACCTCTCCGGTCAATAACCAATAGCGGGACCTAGATGCACATATTGGTTCCCACATATTCCACGAAGATCTTTATTGGCCGAACCACGATGCCAAGGATTCAATCAATCCTGTATGCAGTTCCCTTTGTCCAGCGGTATGTTACTTGCCCAAGATTCGATCGTCGGTATCTTCATACCTAGTTCAATCTCGTTATCGACAAGTCTCTTTACTCGTTCCATAATACAAGATCCCATGACTAACTCCTTAGTCACATTGCTTGCAAGCTTCTTGTGATGTTGTATTACCGAGTGGACCCAGAGATACCTCTCCGTCATACGGAGTGACAAATCCCAGTCTCAATCCACGCCAACCAAACAGACACCCTCGAAGATACCTATAGAGCACCTTTATAGTCACCCAGTTATGTTGTGACGTTTGATACACACAAGGCATTCCTCTAGTGTCAGGGAGTTGCATGATCTCATGGTCGTAGGAATAGATACTTGACATGGATAAAGCAGTGGCAATAAACTAACACGATCAAATGCTATGCTTATGGTTGGGTCTTGTCCATCACATCATTCTTCTAATGATGTGATCCTGTTATCAAATGACAACTCATGTCTATGGTCAGGAAACCTTGACCATCTTTGATCAACGAGCTAGTCTAGTAGAGGCTCACTAGGGACATAGTGTTGTCTATGTATCCACACATGTATCTGAGTTTCCGATTAATACAATTCTAGCATGGATAATAAACGATTATCATGAACAAGTAAATATGATAATAACCACTTTATTATTGCCTCTAGGGCATATTTCCAACTGTCTCCCACTTGCACTAGAGTCAATAATCTAGTTCACATCGCCATGTGATTTACATCGTAATGCATCTAACACCCATAGAGTTATGGTGCTGATCATGTTTTGCTCGTGGAAGAGGATTAGTCAACGGGTCTGCAACATTCAGATACGTATGTACTTCGCAAATATTTATGTCCTCCTTGATGTAATCGCGGATGGAACTAAAGCAGCGCTTTATGTGTCTGGTCCTCTTGTGAAACATGTGTTCTTTGGCTAGAGCAATGGCACCAGTGTTGTCACACAAGAGAGTCATCGGATCTAGTGCACTGGGCACAACTCCGAGATCTTTCATGAACTGCTTCATCCAAACTCCTTCCTTCGCCGCCTCCGAAGCAGCGATATACTCCGCTTCACATGTAGAATCTGCTACCGCGCTTTGCTTGGAACTGCACCAGCTTACCGCTCCACCATTCATAATATATACGTATCCGGTTTGAGACTTAGAGTCATCCGGATGTGTGTCAAAGCTAGCATCGATGTAACCCTTTATGACGAGCTCTTGATCACCTCCATAAATGAGAAACATTTCCTTAGTCCTTTTCTGGTACTTAAGGATATTTTTGACCGCTGCCCAGTGTTCCATTCCTGGATCACTTTGAAACCTTCCGGTCATACTTATGGCAAGGCTGACATCTGGTCTCATGCACAGCATCGCATACATTATAGAGCCTATGGCTGAAGCATAGGGGATGACACTCATCTTTTCTCTATCCTTTGTAGTCGCTGGGCATTGAGTCTTACTCAACTTCACACCTTGTAAGACAGGCAAGAACCCTTTCTTGGAGTGATCAATTTTGAACTTCTTCAAAACATTATCAAGATATGTGCTTTGTGAAAGTCATATTAAGCGTCTTGATCTATCTCTATAGATCTTTATGCCTAATATGAAAGCAACTTCTCTGAGGTCTTTCATTGAAAAACTCTTGTTCAAATACATCTTCACGCTTTCCAAAAGTTCTATATTGTTTCCAATCAGCAATATGTCATCCACATATAATATTAGAAACGCTATAGAGCTCCCACTCACTTTCTTGTAAATACAAGCTTCTCCATAAACTTGTATAAACCCATACGCTTTGATCACCTCATCAAAACGAAGATTCCAACTCCGAGATGCTTGCACCAGTCCATAAATGGATCACTGGAGCTTGCACACTTTGTTAGCATTTTTAGGATCGACAAAAACTTCTGGTTGCATCATAGACAACTCTTCCTTAAGGAAAACATTAAGGAATGCTATTTTGACATCCATCTGCCAGATCTCGTAATCGAAAAATGCAGCTATTGCTAACATGATCCCGACGGACTTAAGCATCGCTACGGGAGAGAAAGTCTCATCGTAGTCAACTCCTTGAACTTGTGAAAACCCTTTTGCCACTATTCTGGCTTTATAGACGGTGACATTACCGTCCGCGTCCGTCTTTTTATTAAAGATCCATTTATTCTGTATGGCCTTATGATCATATGGTAAGTCCTCCAAAGTCCACACTTTGTTCTCATACATGGATCCTATCTCGGATTTCATGGCCGCTAGCCATTTGTTGGAATCTGGGCCCACCATCGCTTCTTCATAGCTCATAGGTTCATTGTTGTCTAACAACATGACCTCCAAGACAGGATTGCGGTACCACTCAGGGGCGGTACGATTCCTTGTCGACCTACGAGGCTCAGTAGCAACTTGATCTGAAGTTTCATGATCATCATCATTAGCTTCCTCTTCACTTAGTGTAGGCACCGTAGAAACATCTTTCTGCGTTGTGCTACTATCCAACTGAAGTGAAGGTTCAATAACCTCATCAATTTCTACCTTCCTCCCACTCAATTCTTTCGAGAGAAACTCTTTCTTGAGAAAGGACCCGTTTTTAGCAAAAAACACTTTGCCCTCAGATCTGAGATAGAAGGTATACCTAACTGTTTCCTTAGGGTATCCTATGAAGACGCATTTGTCCGCTTTGGGTTCGAGCTTATCAGGTTGAAGCCTTTTCACATAAGCATCGCAGCCCCAAACTTTAAGAAATGAAAGCTTAGGTTTCTTGCCAAACCATAATTCATACGGTGTCGTCTCAACGGACTTTGATGGTGACCTATTTAAAGTGAATGCGGCTGTCTCTAATGCATAACCCCAAAACGATAGTGGCAGATCAGTGAGAGACATCATAGATCGCACCATATCCAATAGAGTATGATTACGACGCTCGGACACACCATTATGCTGTGGTGTTCCAGGTGGCGTAAGCTGTGAAACAATTCCACATTGTCTCAAATGGATGCCAAACTCAGAACTCAGATATTCTCCACCACGATCAGATCGTAGAAACTTTATCTTCTTGTTACGATGATTGTCTACTTCACTCTGAAATTGCTTGAACTTTTCAAATGTTTCAAACTTGTGTTTCATTAAGTAAATATACCCATATCTACTCAAATCATCAGTGAAGGTAAGAAAATAACGATATCCACCACGCGCCTCAACACTCATCGGATCGCACACATCAGTATGTATGTTTTCCAATAAGTCACTTGCCCGCTCCATTGTACCGGAGAACGGGGTTTTCGTCATCTTGCCCATGAGGCATGGTTTGCATGTATCAAGCGATTCAAAATCGAGTGATTCTAAAAGTCCATTGATACGTCCATTTTGCATCATGCTTTTATATTGATATTTATTCAATTATGGGCTGTTATTACACATTATGGTACAATACTTATGCCTTTCTCTCTTATTTTACAAGGTTTACATGAAGAGGGAGAATGCCGGCAGCTGGAATTCTGGACAGGAAAAGGAGCAAATATGAGAGACCTATTCTGCACAACTCCAAAAGTCCTGAAAAGTTACGGAGAATTATTTTGGAATATATAAACAATATTGGGCGAAAGAAATACCAGAGGGGACCCACCAGGAGGCCAGAAGCCTGGGGGCCGCGCCCTACCCCCCAGGGCGCGCCCCTGTGGCTTGTGGGCCCCCTGGCAGCCCTCCGGTGCCAATCTTCTGCTATATGGAGGGTTTTGACCTGGAAAAAATCATAAGAGAGCTTTCAGGACGAAGCGCCGCCGTCTCGAGGCGGAACCTGGGCAGAAGCAATCTAGGGCTCCGGCGGAGCTGTTCTGCCGGGGAAACTTGCCTCTCGGAGGGGGAAATCGAAGCCATCGTCATCACCAACGATCCTCTCATCGAGAGGGGGTCAATCTCCATCAACATCTTCACCAGCACCATCTCCTCTCCAAACCCTAGTTCATCTCTTGTATCCGATCTTAGTCTCAAAACCTCAGATTGGTACCTGTGGGTTGCTAGTAGTTTTGATTACTCCTTGTAGTTGATGCTAGTTGGTTTACTTGGTGGAAGATCATATGTTCAGATCCTTAATGATAATTAATACCCCTCTGATTATGAACATGAATATGCTTTGTGAGTAGGTACGTTTGTTCCTGAGGACATGGGATAAGTTTTGTTATAAGTAATCATGTGAATTTGGTATTCGTTCGATATTTTGATAAGATGTATGTTGTCTTTCCTCTAGTGGTGTTATGTGAACGTCGACTACATGACACTTCACCATTAGTTGGGCCTAGGGGAAGGCATTGGGAAGTAATAAGTAGATGATGGGTTGCTAGAGTGACAGAAGCTTAAACCCTAGTTTATGCGTTGCTTCGTAAGAGCCTGATTTCGATCCATATGTTTCATGCTATGGTTAGATTTATCTTAATTCTTCTTTTGTAGTTGCAGATGCTTGCGAGAGAGATTAATCATAAGTGGGAGGCTTGTCCAAGTAAGGGCAGCACCCAAGCACCAGTCCACCCACATATCAAATTATCAAAGTAACGAACGCAAATCATATGAGCATGATGAAAACTAGCTTGACAGAAATTCCCATGTGTCCTCGGAAGCGCTTTGCTTTATATAAGAGTTTGTCCAGGCTTGTCCTTTGCTACAAAAAGGATTGGGCCACCTTGCTGCACCTTTGCTACATTTTTTACTTGCTACCCGTTACGAATTATCTCATCACAAAACTATCCGTTACCGATAATTTCAGTGCTTGCAGATAATACCTTAATGAAAACTGCTTGTCATTTCCTTCTGCTCCTCGTTGGGTTCGACACTCTTACTTATCGAAAGGACGACGATAGATCCCCTATACTTGTGGGTCATCAAGACTCTTTTCTGGCGCCGTTGTCGGGGAGTGAAGCGCCTTTGGTGAGTGGAATTTGATAAGAAATTTTTTATATAGTGTGCTGAAATTTACTGTCACTTGTTACTATGGAAAATAATCCTTTGAGGGGCTTGTTCGGGGTATCTTCACCTCGACCGGAAGCACAAAGAGTTGCTCCTCAACCTACTGAACCTACTGAAAATATTTATTATGAAATTCCTTCAGGTATGATAGAGAAACTGCTAGCTAATCCTTATGCAGGAGATGAAACACTACATCCTGATTTGCACCTGATCTATGTGGATGAAGTTTGTGGATTATTAAAGCTTGCAGGTTTGCTCGAGGATGATGTCAAGAAGAAGGTCTTTCCTTTATCTTTGAAGGAGAAGGAATTGACATGGTATAGGCTATGTGATGATATTGGATCATGGAACTACAACCGATTGAAATTGGAATTTCATCAGAAGTTTTATCCTACGCATCTGGTTCATCGTGATCGGAATTATATTTATAATTTTTGGCCTCGTGAAGGAGAAAGTATCGCTCAAGCTTGGGGGAGGCTTAAGTCAATGTTATATTCATGCCCCAATCATGAGCTTTCAAGAGAAATTATTATTCAAATTTTTTATGCTCGGCTTTCTCGTAATGATCAATCCATGCTCGATACTTCTTGTACTGGTTCCTTTATGAAGAAAGATATTGAATTCAAATGGGATTTATTGGAAAGAATTAAATGCAACTCTGAAGATTGGGAACTCGACGAAGGTAAGGAGTCAGTTATAAACCTTAAGTTTGATTGTGTTAAATCCTTTATAGACACCGATGCTTTTCGTGAATTTAGCACTAAATATGGACTTGACTCTGAGATAGTAGCTTCTTTCTGTGAATCATTTGCTGCTCATGTTGATATCCCTAAGGAGAAGTGGTTTAAATATCATCCTCCCTTTGAAGTGAAAGTAGTTGAACCTATTAAAGTTGAAGAAGAAACTATTATTTATAATGTTGATCCTGTTATTCCTTCTGCTTATATTGAGAAACCACCTTTCCCTGTTAGAATAAAGGAACATGCTAAAGCTTCAACTGTGGTTCGTAAGAGCTATGTTAGAACACCTACACCCCCTGAACAAATTAAAGTTGAACCTAGTATTGCGATGGTTAAAGATCTCTTGGTTGATAATATTGATGGGCATGTTATTCATTTCTGTGATGAAGCTGCTAGAATTGCTAGACCTGATACTAAAGATAAACATAGAACTATTGTTGGCATGTCTATTGTTTCTGTTAAAATAGGAGATCATTGTTATTATGGCTTATGTGATGTGGGTGCTAGTGTGAGTGCAATTCCCTTTACCTTATACCAAGAAATTATGAATGATATTGCACCTGCTGAAATAGAAGATATTGATGTTACCATTAAGCTTGCTAATAGAGATACTATAGCACCAGTTGGGATTGTTAGACATGTTGAAGTCTTGTGTGGGAAAATAAAATATCCTACTGATTTTATTGTTCTTGGTTCCCCACAAGATGATTTTTGTCCCATTATATTTGGTAGGCCTTTCTTGAATACTGTTAATGCTAAGATAGATTGTGGGAAAGAAACTGTTACTGTAAGTTTTGGGGATGTGTCCCATGAGTTTAATTTCTCTAAATTTCGTAGACAACCCCATGATAAAGAATTGCCTAGTAAGGATGAAATCATTGGTCTTGCTTCTATTGCTGTACCTCCCACTGATCCCTTAGAACAATATTTGCTAGACCATGAAAACAATATGCATATGAATGAAAGGAATGAAATAGATAAGATTTTCTTTGATCAGCATCCTATTTTGAAACACAACTTGCCTGTTGAAATACTTGGGGATCCTCCTCCACCCAAGGGTGATCCCGTGTTTGAGCTTAAACAATTACCGGATACTCTGAAATATGCTTATCTTGATGAAAAGAAGATATATCCTGTTATTATTAGTGCTAACCTGTCAGAGCATGAAGAAAAGAGATTATTGAAAACTCTGAAGAAGCACCATGATGCTATTGGATATACTCTTGATGATCTTAAGGGCATTAGTCCCACTCTATGTCAGCATAAAATTAATATGGAGCCTGATGCTAAACCAGTTGTTGATCACCAACGACGGTTAAATCCTAAAATGAAAGAAGTGGTAAGAAATGAAATATTAAAGCTTCTGGAGGCAGGTATAATTTATCCTATTGCTGATAGTAGATGGGTTAGTCCCGTTCATTGTGTCCCTAAGAAGGGAGGTATTACCGTTGTTCCTAATGATAAAAATGAATTGATCCCGCAAAGAATTGTTACAGGATATATAATGGTAATTGATTTTAGGAAATTAAATAAAGCTACTAGGAAAGATCATTAACCTCTACCTTTTATTGATCAAATGCTAGAAAGACTATCCAAACACACACACTTTTGCTTTCTAGATGGTTATTCTGGTTTCTCTCAAACACCTGTGTCAAAAGTGGACCAAGAGAAGACCACTTTTACTTGTCCTTTCGGTACCTTTGCTTATAGACGTATGCCTTTTGGTTTATGCAATGCACCTGCCACCTTTCAAAGATGTACGACTGCTATATTCTCTGATTTTTGTGAAAAGATTGTTGAGGTTTTCATGGATGATTTCTCCGTTTTTGAAACTTCTTTTGATGATTGCTTGAGCAACCTTGATCGAGTTTTGCAGAGATGTGAAGAAACTAATCTTGTCTTGAATTGGGAGAAGTGCCACTTTATGGTTAATGAGGGTATTGTCTTGGGACACAAAATCTCCGAAAGAGGTATTGAAGTTGATAAAGCTAAAGTTGATGCTATTGAAAAAATGCTGTGTCCTACGGATATCAGAGGTATAAGAAGTTTCCTTGGTCATGCTGGTTTCTATAGGAGATTTATTAAAGACTTCTCTAAAATGTCTCGGCCTCTCACTAATCTCTTGCAAAAAGATATTCCTTTTGTTTTTGATGATGATTGTGTAGAAGCCTTTGAAATCCTTAAGAAAGCCTTGATTTCTGCACCTATTGTTCAACCACCTGATTGGAACCTACCCTTTGAAATCATGTGTGACGCTAGTGATTATGCCTTTGGTGCTGTTCTAGGACAAAGTGTTGATAATAAATTGAATGTTATCCATTATGCTAGTAAAACTCTAGACAGTGCTCAAAGAAACTATGCTACCACTGAAAAGGAATTTTTAGCTGTTGTGTTTGCATGTGATAAGTTCAGACCTTATATTGTTGATTCCAAAGTAACTGTTCACACTGATCATGCTGCTATTAAATATCTTATGGAAAAGAAAGATGCTAAACCTAGACTTATTAGATGGGTTCTTTTGCTACAAGAATTTGATTTGCATATTATTGATAGAAAGGGAGTTGAGAACCCCGTAGCAGACAACTTGTCTAGGTTAGAAAATGTTCCTGATGACCCACTACCTATTGATGATAGCTTTCCTGATGAACAATTAGCTGTCATAAATGCTTCACGTAATGCTCCATGGTATGCTGATTATGCTAATTACATTGTTGCTAAATTTATACCGCCTAGTTTCACTTACCAACAAAAGAAAAAGTTCTTCTATGATTTAAGACATTAATTTTGGGATGATCCACACCTTTATAAAGAAGGAGTAGACGGTGTTATTAGACGTTGTGTACCTGAGCATGAACAGGAACAGATCCTACACAAGTGTCACTCCGAGGCCTACGGAGGACACCACGCTGGAGATAGAACTACACACAAGGTATTACAATCTGGTTTTTAGTGGCCTACTCTCTTCAAGGATGCTCGTAAGTTTGTCTTGTCTTGTGATGAATGTCAAAGAATTGGTAATATTAGTAGACGTCAGGAAATGCCTATGAATTACTCACTTGTTATTGAACCATTTGATGTTTGGGGTTTTGATTATATGGGACCTTTTCCAAAGTCCAACGGGTATACTCATATTCTAGTTGCTGTTGATTATGTTACTAAGTGGGTAGAAGCTATTCCAACTAGTAGTGCTGATCATAACACTTCTATTAAAATGCTTAAAGAAGTTATTTCTCCTAGATTTGGAGTCCCTAGATATTTAGTGGCTGATGGTGGTTCACACTTTATTCATGGTGCTTTCCGTAAATTGCTTGCTAAGTATGATGTTAATCATAGAATTGCATCTCCATATCATCCTCAGTCTAGTGGTCAAGTAGAATTAAGCAATAGAGAAATTAAATTGATCTTGCAAAAGACTGTTAATAGATCTAGAAAGAATTGGTCTAAGAAACTTGATGATGCATTATGGGCTTATAGAACTGCTTACAAAAACCCTATGGGTATGTCTCCGTATAAAATGGTTTATGGTAAAGCATGTCACTTACCTCTAGAACTAGAACATAAAGCTTATTGGGCAATCAAAGAGCTCAACTATGATTTCAAACTTGCTGGTGAGAAGAGTTTATTTGACATTAGCTCACTTGATGAATGGAGAACCCAGGCCTATGAGAATGCCAAGTTGTTTAAAGAAAAGGTTAAGAGATGGCATGATAAATGGATAAAAAAGCGTGAATTCAATGTAGGTGACCATGTCTTGCTATACAATTCTCGTTTAAAATTTTTTGCAGGAAAACTTCTCTCTAAATGGGAAGGGCCTTACATTATCGAGGAAGTATATCGTTCCGGTGCCATCAAGATCAACAACGCCGAAGGAACAAATCCGAAGGTGGTAAACGGGCAAAGAATCAAACATTATATCTCAGGTACTCCCATAAATGTTGAAACCAATATTATCAATACCATAACTCCGGAGGATTACATTAGGGAGACCTACCAGAACGTTTCAGACTCCGAAAAGGAATAGGTATGTGGTACGGTAAGCAAACCGACTCCAAACCTTCGGGATTTGTGATGAACCTAAATAAATGTTATTTGGTGTTTGCGTTGAGCATGAACGTGATTAGATCATGTTTATTGCAATACGGTTATTCATTTAAGTCAGAGAATAATGGTTATTCTGTTTACATGAATAATACCTTCAATGGCATGCATCCAATGTGAATGGTTTATTGAATCTCGATCGTAGTAATACACATGTTCATAATATTGATGCCAAAAGATGCAAAGTTAATAATGATAGTACCACTTACTTGTGGCACTGCCGCCAAGGTCATATTGGTGTAAAGCGCATGAAGAAACTCCATGTTGATGGATCTTTTGGACTCACTCGATTTTGAATCACTTGAGACATGCAGACCATGCCTCATGGGCAAGATGACTAAGACCCCGTTTTCGTAATGACGGAGCGGGCGAACAACTTATTGGAAATGATACATGTTGATGTATGCAGTCCAATGAATGTTGAAGCATGCGGTGGATATCGCTATTTTCTTACCTTCACTGATGATTTGAGTAGATATGGGGATATTTACTTAATGAAACACAAGTCTGAAACGTTTGAAAAGTTCAAACAAATTCAGAGTAAAGTTTGAGATCATCGTGACAAGAAGATAAAATGTCTACGATATGATCGTGGAGGTAAATATCTGAGTTACGAGTTTGGTATACAACTTAAGACAATGTGGAAGTGGTTTCACAACTCACGCCACCTGGAACACCATAGTGTGATGGTGTGTGATACGTCCATTTTGCATCATGCTTTTATATTGATATTTATTGCATTATGGGCTATTATTACACATTATGGTACAATACTTATGCCTTTTCTCTCTTATTTTACAAGGTTTACATGAAGAGGGAGAATGCCGGCAGCTGGAATTCTGGACTGGAAAAGGAGCAAATATGAGAGACCTATTCTGCACAACTCCAAAAGTCCTGAAAAGTTACGAAGAATTATTTTGGAATATATAAAAAATATTGGGCGAAAGAAATACCAGAGGGGGCCCACCAGGAGGCCACAAGCCTAGGGGGCGCGCCCTACCCCCCAGGGCGCGCCCCTGTGGCTTGTGGGCGCCCTGGCAGCCCTCCGGTACCCATCTTCTGCTATATGGAGGGTTTTGACCTGGAAAAAATCATAAGAGAGCTTTCGGGATGAAGCGCCGCCGTCTCGAGGCGGAACCTGGGCAGAAGCAATCTAGGGCTCCGGCGGAGCTGTTCTGCCGGGGAAACTTCCCTCCCGGAGGGGGAAATCGAAGCCATCGTCATCACCAACGATCCTCTCATCGAGAGGGGGTCAATCTCCATCAACATCTTCACCAGCACCATCTCCTCTCCAAACCCTAGTTCATCTCTTGTATCCGATCTTAGTCTCAAAACCTCAGATTGGTACCTGTGGGTTGCTAGTGGTGTTGATTACTCCTTGTAGTTGATGCTAGTTGGTTTACTTGGTGGAAGATCATATGTTCAGATCCTTAATGATAATTAATACCCCTCTGATTATGAACATGAATATGCTTTGTGAGTAGTTACGTTTGTTCCTAAGGACATGGGATAAGTCTTGTTATAAGTAATCATGTGAATTTGGTATTCGTTCGATATTTTGATAAGTTGTATGTTGTCTTTCCTCTAGTGGTGTTATGTGAACGTCGACTACATGACACTTCACCATTATTTGGGCCTAGGGGAAGGCATTGGGAAGTAATAAGTAGATGATGGGTTGCTAGAGTGACAGAAGCTTAAACCCTAGTTTATGCGTTGCTTCGTAAGGGGCTGATTTGGATCCATATGTTTCATGCTATGGTTAGATTTATCTTAATTCTTCTTTCGTAGTTGCGGATGCTTGCGAGAGAGGTTAATCATAAGTGGGAGGCTTGTCCAAGTAAGGGCAGCACCCAAGCACCGGTCCACCCACATATCAAATTATCAAAGTAACGAACGCGAATCATATGAGCATGATGAAAACTAGCTTGACAGAAATTCCCATGTGTCCTCGGGAGCGCTTTGCTTTATATAAGAGTTTGTCCAGGCTTGTCCTTTGCTACAAAAAGGATTGGGCCACCTTGCTGCACCTTTGCTACATTTGTTACTTGCTACCAGATACGAATTATCTTATCACAAAACTATCTGTTACCGATAATTTCAGTGCTTGCAGAGAATACCTTACTGAAAACTGCTTGTCATTTCCTTCTGCTCCTCGTTGGGTTCGACACTCTTACTTATCGAAAGGACTACGATAGATCCCCTATACTTGTGGGTCATCATCCATCATCATAGAGCTTCTTCATGTGTTTTACACAAATATGACCTAAGCGGCTGTGCCACAAGAAAGTGGTACTATCATTATTAACTTTGCATCTTTTGGCATCAATGTTATGAACGTGTGTATCACTACTATCGAGATTCAATAAGAATAAACCATTCACATTGGGTGCATGAACATAAAAGATGTTACTCATATAAATAGAACAACCATTATTCTCTGATTTAAATGAATAACTGTCTCGCAATAAACAAGATCCAGATATAATGTTCATGCTCAACGTAGGCACCAAATAACAATTATTTAGGTTTACTACTAATCCTGATGGTAATTGAAGAGCGAGCGTGCCGTCGGCGATCACATCAACGTTGGAACCATTTCCGACGCGCATCGTCACTTCATCCTTCGCCAGCCTTCGTTTATTTCGTAGTTCCTGTTTCGAGTTACAAATATGAGCAACCAAACCGGTATCAAATACCCATGCGCTACTACGAGAGCTAGTGAGGTACACATCAATAACATGTATATCAAATATACCTTTGTTGACGTTGCCAGCCTTCTTATCAGCTAGGTACTTGGGGCAATTCCGCTTCCAGTGGCCAGTCCCCTTGCAATAGAAGCACTCAGTCTCAGGCTTGGGTCCAGCCTTGGGTTTCTTCACGGGAGCGGCAACTTGCTTGCCACCCATCTTGAAGGTTCCATTCTTTCCCTTGCCTTTCTTTAAACTAGTGGTTTTATTCACCATCAACACTTGATGCTCCTTTTTGATTTCTACTTCTGCGACATTCAGCATCGCGAATAGCTCGGAGACAGACTTGTCCATCCCTTGCATATTATAGTTCATCATGAAGCCTTTGTAGCTAGGTGGCAGTGCCTAGAGAATTCTGTCAGTGACCGTTTCAGGCGGAAGCTCAACTCCCAAATCATTCAAACGGTTGTAGTACCCAGACATTCTGAGTAGGTGCTCACTGACAGAACTATTCTCTTCCATCTTTCAGGTGAAGAACTTATCGGAGGTCTCATACCTCTCGATCCAGGCATTTGCTTGAAATACTAACTTCAACTCCTGGAACATCTCATATGCTACATGGCGTTCAAAACACTTTTGAAGTCCCGATTCTTAGCCGTACAAGATGGCGCACTGAACTATCGAGTAGTCATCATAATGCACCTGCCAGACATTCACAACTTCTGCAGACAAAACTGGAGGGGGTGGCGTGCCAAGCGGCACATCAAGGACATAAGCCTTTTGCGAAGCTGTGAGGATAATCCTCAGATTACGGACCCAGTCCGCATAGTTACTTCCATCATCTTTCAACTTAGCTTTCTCTAGGAACGCATTAAAATTCAGGGGAGCTACTGCGCAAGCCATTGATCTACAACATAATTTTGCAAAGACAACTTTAGACTATATTCATGATAATGAGTTCAATTAATCATATTACTAAAGAACTCCCACTCAAATCAACATCCCTCAGGTTGTCTAAGTGTGACATGATCCAAATCCACCAACCCAAGTCCGATCATCACGTGAGATGGGGTAGCTTCAATGGTGAACATCTCCATGTTGATCATATCTACTATATGACTCATGTTCGACCTTTCGGTCTCTTGTGTTTCGAGGCCATGTCTGTACATGCTAGGCTCGTCAAGTTTAACCCAAGTGTTCTGCATGTGTAAAACTGGCTTACACTCGTTGTATGCAAACGTAGAGTCTATCACACCCGATCATCACGTGGTGCTTCGAAACGACGAACCTTCCAAACGGTGCACACTTGGGGTGAACACAATTTCATCTTGAAATTTTAGTGAGGGGTCATCTTATAATGCTACCGTCATTCGAAGCAAAATAAGATGCATTAAAAGGATAAACATCACATGCAAATCATATAAGTGACATGATATGGCCATCATCATCTTGTGCTTATGATCTCCATCTCCAAAGCACCGGCATGATCTCCATCGTCACCGGCATGACACCATGATCTCCATCATCATGTCGACAAGTGGTTGTCGCGCCAACTATTGCTTCTACAACTATTGCTAACTCATAGCGATAAAGTAAAGCAAAAATGGCGAAAATAAATTAAAGACAACCCTATGGCTCCTGCCGGTTGCCGTACTCATCGACATGGAAGTCGTGATAATCTATACAAAAACATGATCATCTCATACATCACATATATCACATCATGTCTTTGGCCATATCACATCACAACATGCCCTGCAAAAACAAGTTAGACATCCTCTACTTTGTTGTTGCAAGTTTTACGTGGCTGCTATGGGCAACTAGTAAGAACCGTTCTTACCTACGCAAAGCCACAACGGTGATAATCAAGTTGCCTTTTAACCTTCTACAAGGACCGCCTCTGTCGAATCCGATTCAACTAAAGTGAGGGAGATAGACACCCGCCAGCCACCTTAATGCAACTAGGTTACATGTCAGTCGGTGGAACCGGTCTCTTGTACGTGGACAAGTAAGGTTGGTTCGGGCCGCTTTATCCCACAATACCGCCGAATCAAAATAAGACTAAGGAGGTAAGCAATCTGAACATCAACGCCCACAAACTCTTTGTGTTCTACTCGTGCATATCATCTACGCATAGACCTAGCTCATGATGCCACTGTTGGGGAACGTTGCATGGGAAACAAAAAAAATTCTACGCACACACAAGATCTATCCATGGAGATGCGTAGCTACGAGAGGGGTAGTGTATCTACATACCCTTGTAGATCATTAAGCGGAAGCATATATAACGCGGTTGATGTAGTCGTACGTCTTCACGATCCAATCGCGATCCGTCCCGATCTAGTGCCGAACGGACGGCACCTCCTCGTTCAGCACACGTGCAGCTCGATGACGTCTCAGCCTCCTCGATCTAGCAAGCGAGGGGAGTAGTAGATGTGTTCTCAACCAACACGATGGCGTGGTGAAGGTGGTGGTGGAGCAGTGCCCGCAGGGCTTCGCCAAGCGCTACCGGAACCACGAACGGAGGAGAAAACGATCTAGGGAGAGAGGGAGGCGCCAAGGGCTTGGTGTGTCCTCTTGGGGCGCCCCTCCCCTCTATATATAGGTGGAGGGGCGAGGAGATCAGCTCCTCCAAGCCCTAGGGCGCATCCAAGGGGGAGGAGTTGACTCCTAGTCCAATTCCCTCCCTTTCCATACACAGGTGGACTTTCCACCTCTCCCAAGCCACATGGGCCTTGAGGGACTTGTGCGCCTGGCCCAATAAGGCCACGGCGCCTCCCCTCAGCCCATGCAAACCCTTGGGACGTGGTGGAACCCTTGGTGGACTTCCGGACTCCTCCAGAAGTTTCCGAAACCTTCTAGAAGCTTCCCGGTACAATACCGGAAAAACCCAAAACTTTTCTGGTAGCCAAAATATGACTTCCCATATATAAATCTTTACCTCCGGACCATTCCGAAGCTCCTTGTGACGCCCGAGATCTCATATGGGACTCCAAACAACATTCGGTCACCAACATACATCCAATAATACTATATCGTCACCGAACGTTAAGCGTGCGGACCCTACGGGTTCGAGAATCATGTGTACATGACCGAGACACCTCTCCGGTCAATAACAAATAGCGGGACCTGGATGCCCATATTGGTTCCCACATATTCCACAAAGATCTTTATCGGTCAAACCACGATGCGAAGGATTCAATCAATCCCGTATGCAGTTCCCTTTGTCCAGCGGTATGTTACTTGCCCGAGATTCGATCGTCGGTATCTCCATACCTAGTTCAATCTCGTTATCGGCAAGTCTCTTTACTCGTTCCTAATACAATATCTCGTGACTAACTCCTTAGTCACATTGCTTGCAAGCTTCTTGTGATGTTGTATTAACGAGTGAGCCCAGAGATACCTCTCCATCATACGGAGTGATAAATCCCAGTCTCGATCCACGCCAACCCAACAGACACCATCGTAGATACCTGTAGAGCACCTTTATAGTCACCCAGTTACGTTGTGATGTTTGATACACACAAGGCATTCCTCCGGTGTCAGGGAGTTGCATGATCTCATGGTCGTAGGAACATATACTTGACATGGATAAAGCAGTGGCAATAAACTAACACAATCAAATGCTATGCTTATGGTTGGGTCTTGTCCATCACATCATTCTTCTAATGATGTGATCTCGTTATCAAATGACAACTCATGTCTATGGTCAGGAAACCTTGACCATCTTTGATCAACGAGCTAGTCTAGTAGAGGCTCACTAGGGACATAGTGTTGTCTATGTATCCACACATGTATCTGAGTTTCCGATCAATACAATTCTAGCATGGATAATAAACGATTATCATTAACAAGGAAATATGATAATAACCACTTTATTATTGCCTCTAGGGCATATTTCCAACAATATAGCCAGCTCACATGGTTCGGCTGGGGGTGCCGCCACATAGACAAACCCAAAGCCTGCACAACATCATTGCTGATGGCCTTTGTAAAGCTACCACCGTCAATTATCATCTTGCATGCATGACCCTTCATCATGCATTGTGTTTTGAAAACTCTCCACCGCTGCCCCTTTCACCATTATCATCTTGCACCTTCTCCACCAAAAGATTCCACCCCTCTATCGGCGTATTGACATCTTCCTTTGTTTCTTCTTGTTGTTCTCGTCTTTTCAGCAAACGATCTCTCAAATCTGCTATGAACACATCCACTGGCATAGGAGTGAAACAAATTCTTTGGCCCTTCCATGAGAGAAACTAATTTTCTGGACATTTTGAACAGCCCCGACGCGCGTGCACCCTGGGTTCCCAAGTAGAAGATGGCACGACACCATGGTCACTGGACAAGCGTGAAAAATTATCACACGAAAATATTTTCCAAAATAAAATATTAGCGAAATCCGATGGGTAACTTTGATTTCACCTTTGAACCACTTCAGCGTGTACGGTCTTTCAAAAGGCGCCATGTTCAGCCCCAATTTTTTCACCACCTTGATGCTCACCATGTTAACCGCATAACCTTCATCAATCGTCAAATTAACACGTCGCTCCTTCACGACGCAATGAGTGTGAAAAATAACGGACTCGCCGATGCCTTCCTCCTCCACCAATATGTTCTTCCTCAACGTGTTGATGCTCGCCTCTGCAGACAAGATTGCAAACTAAATCAACGCGACTAACCTTTGCTCTGATACTACTTTATGAGGCACAAACTGGCGAGACAGTACTTCGTGCGTTTAGATAGCTCGATCTTTCACCGCGATGCTTGATCAACAATTCATCCATGGTGTTCCTCCTTGCAACCTCCAATAACAATCTCGACCCGTGCATGATAAGTACACGAACAAAGATAATGACCCCCTCGGATCAGCACGTAGGCGTCGATGTGATGGTCAACCCTCCGCCCCTAGCAATTTGCCACGATGAGAAATCACAAATAATACACACAATATGGTCGTCCCAAAGTCGGACGTTTTCTGTATTTCATAACTCACGAATAAACAAAACTAAAACTGATCTGATCCATGGACACGATCTTCACTTTTATATAACTACACATGGCCTAAGGCCCACACCACCTGGACTCCTACCTATAAATGTATGGCACGTAATTTGCACAAGGAAAAATACTAACTAACAAGAAGATATACCTCCTATTTTAAAAGGACACATGCGTATGCGTAAGATAAAGGGACTAACAAAAGATGAACTAATCTCCATGCAATTAGGACCCAACGTGCAGCTTCATTGTCCCAATTTTAATCCATCGAAGAGGTGTACGAATGGGCATAATCTCTTCTGGGTTAGGCTCTTGATCATGTCCCTTGACAAGCTGATTAGAACAATACAAAATTTTATATCTTGGTTTAATTGGTTCTAGGCCTATATGCATGCATACGCTCACATGTATGGGTTGGCTGAAATTTCCTCCTTGCTTCAGTCTTATCTGTTGTGTAATGTTGACCCTCTTGTATATTGTGTCTCCACAACTAACGACAAAAAAACCAGGTCCACAATGTCACGTTTTTTGCCATCTCTACCATGGTGCAATATATTTGAACGTTTTGTAGTTCTTCCAACATTCTCGAATAAGCTCTTCTCGCTCGACTTGGTTTGTTTAACAACAACAGCCATACTCTTAGATATACTAGACGTTGTCGTGTCTGTATCATCCTACCTTCCTTGAAACAAAACCGTCCTTGGTTTTGAGCTAACTTTCAAAGGCACCTCCTTCTCTGGAACTCGCATGTCTACAACAATTGCACTGTCCACCATCGGTTTCAATATGTGCTTCTTTCCATCATGCATGAATTTATAAGTGTTGGATTTTCCTGCATGCGCTACATCATAATCGAACTGCCATGACCTTCCCAATAGCAGCTGGCATGCATTCATTGGTACAACGTCACAGTCCACCTTGTCAATATAAGCCCCAACCGCAAAAGTTACACGTACATTATGTGTAATCTTTAATTTTCTGGAGTTATATAGCTAGCTCACATGGTGCGGCTGGGGGTGCCGCCACATGGACAAACCCGAAGCATGCATGCCATCCTTGCTGATGGCATTTGTAAAGCTAACACCGTCAATTATCATCTTGCATGCACGACCCTTGATCATGCATTGTGTCTTGAAAACACTCCACCACCGCCCCTTTGCACCATTATCATCATGCACCTTCTCCACCAAAAGATTCCACCCCTCCATCGGCGTATTGACTTCTTCCTTTTTTTCTTGTTGTTGTTCTCTTCTTTTCAATAAACAATCTCTCAAATCTACTATGAACACATCCACTGGCATAGGAGTGAAAAAAAATTCTTTGGCCCTTCCATGATAAAGAGAAACTAATTTTCTTGACATTCCGAACAGCCCCGACACGCGTGCACCATGGGTTCCCAAGTAGCAGATGGCACGACACCATGGGCACTGTACAAACGTGAAAAAATTCCGCACGACAATATTTTCCCAAATAAAAAATTAGCAAAATTCGATGGGTAATTTTGATTTCACCTTTGAACCACTTCAGCGTGTATGGCCTTTCAAGAGGCGCCATGTTCAGCCCCAATTTTTTCACCACCTCGATGCTCACCATGTTAACCGCATAACCTTCATCAATCGTCAAATTGACACATCCCTCCTTCACGACGTAACGAGTGTGAAAAAGAACGGACTCTCCAATGCCTTCCTCCTCCACCAATATGTTCTTGCTCAACATGTTGATGCTCGCCTCTGCAGACAAGATTGCAAACTGAATTGACGCGACTAACCTTTGCTTTGATACCACTTGATGAGACACAAACTAGCGAGACACTAATTCGTGCGTTTAGATGGCCTGATATTTCACGGTGATGCTTGATCAACAATTCATCCATGGTGTTCCTCCTTGCAACCTCCAATAACAATCTCGACCCGTGCATGATCAGTACACAAACAAGCATAATGACACCCTCGGATCAGCACGTAGGCGTCGATGTGATGATCAACCCTCCGCCCCTAGCAATTTTCCACGATGGGTGAGGTCTACTACAGAACTTGTTCTTGTAGACTCGTGTTGGGCCTCCAAGCGCAGAGTTTTGTAGGACAGTAGCAAATTTCCCTCAAGTGGATTACCTAAGGTTTATCAATCCATGGGAGGCGTGGGATGAAAATGGTCTCTCTCAAACAACCCTACAACAAAATAACAAAAAGTCTCTTGTGTCCCCAACACACCAAATACAATGGTAAATTGTATAGGTGCACTAGTTCGGCGAAGAGATGGTGATACAAGTGTAGTAATGATAGTAGGTATTGATTTTTGTAATAGTAACTATAAAAAACAGCAAGGTAGCAAGTAACAAAAGTGAGCAAAAATGGTATTGCAATGCTCTAGGGTTTGTACTTTCTCTAGTGCAATCTCTCAACAATGCTAATATAATTGGATCACATAACCATCCCTCAACGTGCAACGAAGAATCACTCCAAAGTTCTTATCTAGCGGAGAACATAAGAAGAAATTGTTTGTAGGGTACGAAACCACCTTAAAGTTATCCTTTCCGATCGATCTATCCAAGAGTTCGTACTAAAATAACACCAAGTTATCCTTTCCGATCAATCTATCTAGGAGTTCGTACAAAAATAACACCATATGATACGCATCGACCAACTCTAATGTCACCTAGGTACTCCAATGTCACCACAAGTATCCATGAGTTAATTATATGATACGCATCAAACAATTTCAGATTCATAATACTCAATCCAACACAAAGAACCTCAAAGAGTGCCCCAAGATTTCAAACGGAGGAAGTAGGACGAAAACGTGCATCAACCCCTATGCATAGATTACCCCAATGTCACCTCGGGAATCCGCGAGTTGAGTGCCAAGACATAGATCAAGTGCTCTCAAATCCATAAAGATTCAATTCGGTAATAACGAATTCTCAAAGGGAAAACTCAATTCATCACAACAAGATAGAGAGGGGAAAACACCATATGATCCAACTATATTAACAAACCCCGCGATACATCAAGATCGTGACATCTCAAGACCACGAGAGAGGGAGAGAGAGAGAGAGAGAGAGATTGAACACATAGCTACTAGTACAAACCGTCAGCCCCGAGGGTGGACTACTCCCTCCTCGTCATGGCCTCCACCAGGATGATGAAGATGGCCACCGGAGATGATCTACCCTCTTCGGCAGGGTACTGGAATGCCTCAAAATTGGTTTTTGGTTGATACAGAGAGTTGTGACGGCGGAACTTCTGATCTAGGGTTATTTTGGGGTTTCTAAATATATAGGATTTTTGGGCATCGGTTTCACATGAAGATGGGCCACGAGGGGCCCACAAGACACCAGGGCGCGCTAGAGGGGGCTGGCGTGCCCTGGTGGTTTGTGGCCACCTCGTGGCTCTTCTGGCCCTCCCACAAAGCTTCTAGTGCCTATTTTGTTCCAAAAAAAATTGTCAAAAAGTTTCGTTGCATTTGGAGAACTTTTATTTCTGCACAAAAAACAACACCACGATAGTTCTGCTGAAAATAGCATCAGTCCGGGTTAGTTCCATGCAAATCATACCAAAACCATATAAAATTGTTGTAAATATGGCATGAATACTTCATAAATTATAGATACGTTGGAGATGTATCAGCATCCCCAAGCTTAATTCCTACTCGTCCTCGAGTAGGTAAATGATAAAAGAAAATAATTTATGAAGTGTGAATGCTAGCATAGTGCATAAGTTTGATCAATGATAATTTCAACCACTTTTCCTAGCATCATAATAGCAACCCTTTTCTCATAAAACTCATCATGAAAAAGTAGCAACCAATTCACATGTTATGGTTCAAACAATGAATTCTCTTGAAACTTAACTACCTGTGTTCTTAGTCACCAAACAATTGCAATTCAACTTATTCTCAACAAAGTCTAAGTAAGAGCTCCACATACTCAATCATCATATAGTCTTCTATGATTGCTAGTACTCAAAGCATATTTTTAGAACAAATGGCATCCATCGAACACAGAGAAAGATAGGGGCTTAATGTTTCGCCTCCCAACTCATTTATCATAGAGATAATTGTCAAAAATAATAAGTCATGGCCATAATTGAGGTTGAAATTAGAATGCATACTATTGACTCTTGCATAAAAGTACATACTGAAAGGTAAAAGATAGGCCCTTCGCAGAGGGAAGCAGAGGTTGTCATGCGCTTTTTGGTTTTGTATGCACAATCCCTTAATGCAAAAGAACGTCACGTTATATCGCCCCTTATGATAGCAACCTTTATTATGCAGCCCGTCGCTTTTATTACTTTTCCATCACAAGTTTGTACAACTCTCAATATTCTCTTACACTAAATGATCAAACACATTTAGAAGCAATTTTTACTGCCTTTTTGCACCGATGACAACTTACTTGAATGATCTTATTCAATCCATAGGTAGGTATGGTGGACACTCATGGCAAGAAACTGGGTTTAAGGGTTTTTGGATGCACAAGTAGTATCTCTACTTAGTACGAATTTTTGGCTAGCAAAAGATCCTAAGCAAACACCACATGTTGGAGGATCCATAATAATATAATTTCTATGCAAATATACACAACCATAACTCATTACGTTGTCTTCCTTGTCCAACTTCAACTAATTTGCTCAATTTTGAAAATAATTAATGGGTATTCAATATCATAGAAGATGTCCAAGATAATATATTTTTATGTGAAAGTTCTCTTCCTTATACTAATCATTCACGAATTGCTTGTATGACCAATATTGTGATTGTCAAGCTTCAAAAGATTTCACTTTCTAAACCCAATTTGACACTACTACTCGGCATGATATGAACATATAATTTCAACTTCATGGTATTCAATTCATTCAACAATTTACTCATAGGATATAAGTGAAGCACAAGAGTAAATGACAAGCTACTCCAAAAAGATATAAGTGAAGATCAAGCGAGTAGTTAAGTAAATGGGTAGCCATTTGAGAACTCTCTCTCATCTAAAAAATTTCATATCTAAGTATTTTATTAAAACAGCAAGCAAAATAAAATAAAATGACATCCCAAGAATAGCACACATCATGTGAAGAAGCAAAAACTTAGGCTCAACCGCTACTAACCGATAATTGTTGATGAAAAAGGTGGGATGCCTACCGGGGCATCCCCAAGCTTAGATGCTTGAGACTTCTTGAAATATTATCTTGGGATTCCTTGGGCATCCCCAAGCTTGAGCTTCTGTGTATCCTTAATTCCTTTTATATCACGGTTTCCCTAAATCTTAAAAACTTCATCCACAAAAACTCGAAAAGAACTCGTGAGATAGGTTAGTACACATAAGAATAAGTCCACACTTCTTGTACTGCCAAGACAAGTTGCACAATAATTTCAAAATATCATCTACTATTTATTATAGTTTCCACAATTTATATCTACCAATATAGGCTATGGAAACTATAGGATAAGTAGGCAACAAAACTATGACAGCAATCTGTCCAAACAGAACAGTTTGTAGCAATTTATGAAAACAGTGTACTTCTGTAACTCAAAAAATTATGAAAATTTAGGAAATGATAAATAATTTATATGAAAACACTGTGTAAAAATTTCATAAACTTTACACGTTCCAGTAAAATATGAAAATTCAAACACTACAGAGAAAGTTTCTGTTTTTACACAGCACACATCAAACATGCAATGCAAGCATCCTAAAGGCAATTCTTGGAACTTTTTATTGAAAAACAAGATTATAAATAACATAAAGAAAATACTAACAAAATAAAATGATGCTCCAAGGAAAACACATATTATGTGACGAATAAAAAAATAGCTCCAAGTAAGATATACCGATAGTGTTGAAGACGAAAGAGAGGATGCCTTCCGGGGCATCCCCAAGCTTAGGCGCTTGAGTCTTCCTTGGATATTAACTTGGGTTTGCCTTGAGCATCCCCAAGCTTAGGGTCTTACCACTCCTTATTCTTCTTATATCGGTATCTCACCCAAAACTTGAAAACTTCAATCACACAAAATTTAACGGAACTTCGTGAGATGGGTTAGTATAGTAAATATAGATCATTCACTTAGGTACTGTTAAGACAAGATTCATAATTGTTCCCACATGATACCTACTGTATTATATCATTCTCATAATTTATACCACTGAATATAAGCTATGGGAACACTAAAACAAGCAAACTATGCATGCAAAAAAAATCTGTCAAAAACCGAACAGTCTGTGAAGATCTGTAGTATAGCCATACTTCCCTGTCTTTAAAAATTCTAAAAAATTAGGAAACCTGAAGAATTTGTATATAAACACTGTGTAAAAATTTCAGATCACTATCACTCTCCAGTAAAAAATGAAAATTCCTGTACTGGAGTCAAAAGTTTCTGTTTTGGTTCAGCATCAATTCTACTCATCTTGTGAGTCATCCCAAAGGCTTTACTTGCCACTTTACTGAAACAAAAGACACAAAACATGATTACTACAGTAGGTTAATCATGTGAACACACGAAAAAGAAAGTAAAAGTGTTGGGTTGTCTCCCAACAAGCGCTTTTCTTTAATGCCTTTTAGCTAGGCATGATGATTTCAATGATGCTCGCATAAAAGTAAAGAATTGAAACATAAAGAGAGCATCATGAATCTCATGAAAAGCACATTTAAGTCTAACCCACTTCCCATGCATAGGGATTTTTTGAGCAAACAATTTATGGGAGCAAGAATCAACTAGCATAGGAAGGCAAAACAAGCATAACTTCAAAACTTTGAACCCATAGAGAGGAAACTTCATATTATTGCAATTCCTACAAGCATATGTTCCTCGCTCATAATAAATTTCAGTAGAATCATGAAGGAATTCAACAATATAACTATCACATAAATCCTTCTTTTCATGATGCACAAGCATAGAATTTTCATTACTCTCTACATAAGCAAATTCCTTTTCATCCATGGTAGTGGGAGCAAACTCAACAAAATAACTATCATGAGACGCTTGATTGGCATAACCACATTCAATATTAAAATCATGATGACAAGTTTCATGGTTACTATCACTCTTTATAGCATACATGTCATCATCATAATCATCATAGATAGGAGGCATGCCACCATCATAATAAATTTGCTCATTAAAACTTGGGGGACTAAAAATATCATCTTCATGAAACATAGTATCCCCAAGCTTGTGGCTTTGCATATCATTAGCATCATGGATATTCAGAGAATTCATACTAGCAACATTGCAATCATGCTTATCATTCAAGGAATTCTCATTAATATTTTCATAATTTCTTCGTCTACCAATTGAGCACAATTTTCTGAATCCTTATTTTCACGAAAGACATTATAAAGACGATACAAATGATGCAACCTAAACTCCATTTTTTGTAGTTTTCTTTTATAAAACCAAACTAGTGAAAAACAAGAGACTAATAGATTTAATTGCAACATCTAAAGATATACCTTCAAGCACTCATCTCCCCGGCAACGGTGCCAGAAAAGATCTTGATGTCTACTACACAACTTGTTCTTCTAGACTCGTGTGGGGCCTCCAAGCGCAGAGTTTTGTAGGACAGTAGCAAATTTCCCTCAAGTGGATGACCTAAGGTTTATCAATCCGTGGGAGGTATAGGATGAAGATGGTCTCTCTCAAAAAACCCTTCAACTAAATTATAAAAAGTCTCTTGTGTCCCCAACACACCAAATACAATGGTAAATTGTATAGGTGCACTAGTTCGGCGAAGAGATGGTGATACTAGTGTAGTAATGATAGTAGGTATTGATTTTTGTAATAGTAACAATAAAAACAGCAAGGTAGCAAGTAACAAAAGTGAGCACAAACGGTATTGCAATACTTGAAAACAAGGCCTAGATTTATTTGAAAAATATTTGAAATAGAACCGGAAATCATTTTTGGGCATTTTCTGAAAATATTTTTTTAAAGTATTTATTTTGGCCATGGGAAAATGTCCATCGTATTGCATTTTTTTTTCTGATCAATTTGGTATATAACACTTCTATTTTTGACTTTATCTTTATTTTCCTTTTTATTATTTTATTTCCTATTTTAAATAAAAGGAAAAAGTTTCTTTAATAAGAAACTGCGGCGGCCCAAATGGAGAGGATCCGGCCCGATCCACACAGGATCAGACCCGAATCCCTTCGGATCGGCCACCGATCCCAGGCCGACCCCTCTCTCTCTCTGACCATGGGCCCTACCACCCGCTCCTTCTCTCCCGTCTCCCTTCTCCTTCCTTCCCCCTCCTCCTTCCTTTTCTCTCACCGGAGCCGGCTCGGATCCTATCGGATCTCCTGATTCCTTGCCGTTCGAGCCCCCGACCCCCTCTATAAAAGCCCCCGCCTCCCCCGCACCCCGTTCCTCCCCAAACCCCCTGAAAGCCCTCGCCAGAACGCCCCACCGCCACCTCGTCGGAGCTTTGCTCAAGGCCGAACCCTCCCGAGCTCGTGGAGCTCATCCCCGTCACCCCCACGCCCCTTTGACCCCACCCATCGTCACCGGAGCACCGCCGCGATCGCCTGGACCTTCCAGACGCCGCCGAAGACCACTGGGGACCCCACTCCGATGACCTCGCCGTCCCTGCCTTGCCGGAGGAGCTCCATCGCCGGTGATGACTCACTGTGAGCACCCCATCGTCTCCTTGGCCATCCGATTCGAACCAACGGCCTAGATTAGAAGTCTTCAAACGGCCGAACCATTTTTTTTATTTTGCGCATGTTCACTCGATTAGCTAACGCACGCACGCCTCTGTCCACTCACAACATACCACATAGCTTGTTCGTAGAATATGGTTTTTCTTTTATTTCTGTTTTGTTTCTGAAAACAGAATAGAACCAGATTTTGTTTTGTGAATATCTCTTAGGATATTTAGAGTTTTTAGGTGATTCTTTTTTATTTGTGTAAAAAAATTATTCTAGATTCTGTAGATATCAAGTTTTCTCAAATTTGAATATTTTAAATTTGAATTCAAACAGATTTGACTCAAACACTAATTTGTTTATAACTTGAGTTTAAAAATATGTTTTGAGTTGATTCTTTTTTCTACTGGTCACTTGGGACTTTGTTTATCGGTAGGTACAATTTGGGAATTTTTAGAATAATTTAAATTAGGGTTTCAACCAAAACAGAATCTGTTTTAGTTCTTTTTTGGAGTTTTGCTATTTCTTTTGTTTTAATTGTTTTTAGTTTGTTTTCTTTTATATTAGTTGACAAGTTTTACTTTGTTTTCTGTTAGTTAGTAGTAGTACTTCAACACATATTATTTTTATTTATTATTTTTGATTGCATGAAATCAATTCTAGTTCAATTATAACTTGCAAATTGATTTCATTGCTAGTAGATTTCCTATTTGAAAATAGTTTCTATAAATTGTTTTATAAGTTTTATTTTCTGTTAACTTTATTTAGACTAGAAACAATTTGTGTTAAAGTTGAAATTGTTTGTAGTTTAATTCAAGGTTAGTGTTGTTTAGGTCATAAGATGAGTTTGACAAAAGACTTTTTATTAGTTCTTAGTTGTTCTTCAAAGGTAATTCTTTTTGATAGTAAAAGATTTACTAAAATACTTTTGTTAAATTTTATTTTGTTGAGTATATTGATACTATTGAAAATAGGTTGTTGTAGGGAAAACTATTCTTGGGTGTTTTGATGAAGTTTTATTGTTTTAACTTTTGTCTTAAGTATTTCCTTCTTCACAACTCTATTGTGTTTGGTTTTGTGCTGCTTTTTGTTTGATAGTATTGATTGCTAGAAGTGTTTGCTTATGAGTGCAATGTTTGATTATATAGATTTCATCGGAGAGTGATGAATAGTTCTATCAAGTTATTTTGTGAGACCGATATTATCTTCATCGACCTCACCAGGCAAGTTCACATTGATCATGTATTTTACCTATGGTTTTATTTGCATTAGTTCATCCTCTTGACCCATTGCATGTAAAGTAGGTAACTGGAAACTTGGTTCTTGAGTAGTATCATGTGGTAGGCACCCCAATACCCTTGTCACTATGGCCCGGGAAACGTTATTTTTTTGCTATGTTTTTAGTAGACGGGGTTGGTTGAGTGTTTATCATGAGTGTTGTGAGATTTAATTTATGATCAAAACCTCAAGACTTCAAGATTTTTCAAGACCTCAAGATGCAATATACTTCTAGGTGGAAGACGGTTGAATGACACCCTGGAGGACCCAGTTTTAGCCTAGGTGTTGTTGTAGAAGTGCCAGTATTCACGCGGAAAGTTCCACCCAGGCACGAAGAGACGGATGGATACTTCAAGACCTGAGGCTTACCTGCACAGACACAAGCCATTATGGGCTCTGGCTTGGTTGGACATCGTGGCGACTTTAGACGGACGGTGCTACAAGATGTAGAAGAACGGTAGGATTGGATGGGCACCGACAGTGGCTCAGAGGAACCCTTTGGGAGACCATGTTTTGATCATCCGGTTCTCAAACACCCTGAAGTGGGAGGACGTCAACGGAGGCAATCAAATCTTGTGGGGAACGTGTGCAAAACTCTGCAGAGTACCAAACCAAATCGATTAGTCGTGTCCACGGTTACGGACAACTTGAGCCAAAGGAACTGAAACTATCAGGAACTCTCAACACAATATTATTAATGATGTGGGTGTTATTGTTAACTTGGGTATGATAAATGGTTGGTGGAACCTTCTCATTAACAACCAACTTTGTAGTATTAATTTTGCTTTTGCCCCTCTCTCGTTGTAGGAAAAATTTGCTTTACGCTAAACTTAAACTTACAGCCCCACCTGCCATATATGCATATAGTATAGATAATATTTTAACCCTCTCTTTTGTGACTTGCCGGCATATTCAATATGCTGACCTACACGGCTGCAACGTCTTATGTTGCATATACTTTTCTATGACGAGTAAGAGTACGATTCAGGGTTACTGTCTGCACTCAACCTGCCGTTGGTGTTTATTTGGGACTCCACTCCCGTTGACTGTTTTCGCTGAGATTTATGAGGTATATATCAGTTTACGTTAATTACATGTGATTGCACTTTGATATATACATTGATGTACTGTGTGTGCCAGCATACTGATCCAGGGATGGCACGGTCACACAGAGGCTTGACTCGTTTTGAGTCGGGATGCTACAGCTGGGTTGTGGCCACCTCGTGGCTCTTCTGGCTCTCCCACGAAGCTTCTACTACCTCTTTTGTTCCAAAAAAATCGTCAAAAAGTTTCGTTGCATTTGGAGAACTTTTATTTATGCACAAAAAACACCACCATGGTAGTTCTGCTGAAAACAGCGTCAGTCCGGGTTAGTTCCATGCAAATCATACCAAAACCATATAAAATCGTTATAAATATGGCATGAATACTTCATAAATTATAGATACGTTGGATACGTATTGATATGTCCATTTTGCATCATGATTTCCTACTTTTATTTATAATGTTTTTATGCATAATAATGCTTTAGGGAGTGATTCTAATGCCTTTTCTCTCATAATATGCAAGGTTTACACAAAGAGGGAGAATACCGGCAGTTGGAATTCTGGACCTGAAAAAGCATATAAGAGATACCTATTCTGCACATCTCCAAATAAGCTGAAACTTCACGGAGAATTATTTTGGAATATATGAAAAATACTGGAGCAAATAACTACCGGAGGGGGGCCACCTGGTGAGCACAAGACACCATGGCACGCCAGGCCCCCCAGGCGTGCCCTGGTGGGTTGTGCTCAGCCCAGCCCACCTACGGCCCCCATCTTCTGGTACTTAAGGTCTTTTGACCTAGAAAAAATTTGGATAGGACTTTCGGGACGGAACGCCGCAATCTCGAGGCGGAACTTGGGCAGGAGTGATAACTCACAACTATAGGGGATCGCAATAGTTTTCGAGGGTAGAGTATTCAACCCAAATTTATAGATTCGACACAAGGGGAGCCGAAGAATATTTGAGAGTATTAGCAGCGGAGTTGTCAATTCAACCACACCTGGAGATTAAATATCTGCAGCAGAGTGATCAGTAGCACAATAGTATGATAGTTTTGGTAGCAGTAGTAGCAGTAACACTAACGGTAGCAGTGATAGCAATAGTTTTGTAGCAAGTGTAACAGTAGCAGTAGCAATAGTAACTTAGCAAGAACAACATGTGGAAAACTCGTAGGCACTGGATCGGTGAACTCGTTGGATAGTATTCATCATATAATAGTCATAACCGAGGGCGACATAGAACTAGCTCCAGGAGCAAATGTAATGTAGGCATGTATTCCGTAAATAGTCATACGTGCTTATGGAAAAGAACTTGCATGACATCTTTTGTCCTACCCTCTCGTGGCAGCGGGGTCCATAAGAAAACTAAGGGATATTAAGGCCTCCTTTTAATAGAGAGCCGGAACAAAGCATTAACACAAAGTGAATACATGAATTCCTCAAACTACGGTCATCACCGGAAAGTATTCCGACTATTGTCACTCCGGGGTTTACGGATCATAACACATAGCAGGTGCATATGACTAGCAAGATCGGATCAAGAACATAGATATAATGGTGATAACATAAACGGTTCAGATCTGAAATCATGGCACTCGGGCCCTAGTGACAAGCATTAAGCATGGCAAAGTCATAGCAACATCAATGTCAGAACATAGTGGATACTAGGGATCAAGCCCTAACAAAACTAACTCGATTACATGATGAATCTCATCCAACTCCGCACCGACCAGCAAGCCTACGAAGGAATTACTCACTCCCGGTGGGGAGCATCATGGAATTGGCGATGGAGAAGGGTTGATGATGACGAAGACCGAAGATTCCCCTCTCCGGAGCCCCAAACGGGCTCCAGATCTGGCCTCCCGATGAAGAACAGGAGGTGGCGGAAGCTCCGTATCGTAAAACGCGGTGAAATTTTCTCTCCTATTTTTTTTCTCCAAAAATTTGAATTTATAGTGCTGGAATTAGGGTCGGCGGGGCCACGAGGTGGGCACAACCCACCAGGGCACCTCCTCCGGTGGTTCTTGGCTCCAGTAATTTTTATTTATTGTAAAATAAATCTCCAAAAAGTTTCTTCCAGTTCCGAGAACTTTTATTTCTGCACAAAAACAACACCATGGTAGTTCTGCTGAAAACAGCGTAAGTCCGGGTTAGTTTCATTCAAATCATGCAAATTAGAGTCCAAAACAAGAGCAAAAGCATTAGGAAAAGTAGATACGACGGAGACGTATCAACTCCCCCAAGTTTAACCCATTGCTTGTCCTCAAGCAATTCAGTTGACAAACTGAAAGTGATAAAGAAAAACTTTTACGAACTCTTTTGTTCTTGTTTACATACATATGGTTAAGTAGCACCCAGGTTTTTAGCAAAGATCATGACTAGCCATATCAACAATAACTCTTAGAAATTATCTTAACTCGTATCAATGACATAAGTAACTAGCGAGCAATAATAAAGTATCTCAAGCGCCAACACTTTGTCAGAACAATCATGATATAATATGACAACAGTGGTATCTCGCTAGCCCTTTCTGAGACCACAAAACATAAATGCAGAGCACCACCAAAGTTCAAGCAGCGACTAAACATTGTAATTCATGGTAGAAAAGATCCAGTCATGCTGCACCCAACATTAACTATACACAATGCATGAGGATGAAAATAGCGCTCTCAGATCTGGCGCTTATTTGAGAAGGTGATGACTGAACATAAAAGTAAATAGATAGTCCCTTCGCAGAGTAACTATAATCTCTAATTGTCATTGCAAACATGTTTGATCATAATATGCTAAATCATGGATACTAGGTTAAGCATATTTACAAAAATAAAAACAAGTTGAGTTCGTACCCGCTTCTGTCTGCCACAGTCACTTCATCAAATATCGTCATTATTGCCTTTCACTTTCACGACCGAATGATATAGAAAATAATAATAGTGCAAGAGTGTCGTGGACTAAGTTGGAATCTGCAAACATTTTATTCAAGAGGAGAAGACAAAGTAACATGGGTTCTTCGTTAGATTAACAATAATGCATATGAGAGCCACTCAACATTTTCATTGTGGTCTTCTCCTTTGTACGACTCAAATAAAAGGAAAAGAATTTCAGAGAAACACACTGAAATATTTTTTGAGTTTTTGTTTTTTCTTAAAAAAAAGCAAATCAAAGAGGAAAAACAAAAACAAGAAAAACTATTTACATGGGAGAGCTCCCAACAAGTAAAAGAAGAAGCGAGAAATCTTTTTGGGTTTTCTTATGCTACTACAATTAAATTAAACTAGAAAGAAAAACCGTAAAGAAGTAGGAAATATTTTTGGATTTTCTCAAAGTTTTTCGAACACACAAAAGGAAGAGAGAAAATAAATCTAGCATGGATAATACAATGAAAAAGTATGAACATCGACAACTAGAATGAAATCTGTAAACATGAATATAATGTCGGTGGATATACGTACTCCCCCAAGCTTAGGCTTTTGGCCTAGCTTGGTAATCACCATCCGTAATAGCCATCCGGTCCTAAGTTGAAGTGTGGTGGCGACGGCACCTGAGCGTCCCACTCCTGGGGCTCCTCCTCGGTCGCTGCCAGGTTGTTCCGGTAGGCTGTAATGTCCTGTGGCATGATCATGTATTCGTTCCTGGCAGTAGAATCAAACAAAGCAGGTGCAGGCAATGGGATAACATCTCGGGTACTAACGCTGAATACTAAGTTGTGGCGAATGTTATGAAAAGAGTCAGCTGCATCAATGAATTGATGATCCTGCAACGCCTTGTGATATAGATAAACTTGGGACAAGGGATGTGGGCGAATCTGAACATTAAAGTGTCTCGCTAAGCGAGTAGCATAAATACCACCATGTATCTTGCCCTTAGTCCTGTTAAGGTGTAGGCGACGTGCAATAATAGCCCCCATGATAAACGTGTGATCATTGTGCAGTGCGTGGCGTAAAATGGCGAAGTCGGGGGCACTGAGTGCACTTCGCGATGAACAAAGCAAAGTAATGCATGGAAGGAAACTGCAAACTGGTGGCAGTGGCATTTGACACGCCTCTTTCATCACCCATTGTCAAAGTGAGGAGAAAGTCCTCAAACTCCGCTGGTCTAGGTTCTCTTAATTCCCCATCAGAAGGGATCAAGCATATGTCACAAAAGTCAGTGAGCGGTATCTTATGAGTTTCAGCATATAACTTAAACTGCACCTCAGGAGGATTATTCTTACTCAGAAAATGAAAACCTTGCACAAAGGAATTTGTAAGAAGGTAGTGTTGGTCACACTTAGCTGAGAGGAAGTTGGTCAGCTCAGCATTTGCAACAAATTGGGCAAACTCTTGATGGAACCCCGCCTCCTCCATGAAGGCATTATGCGGCCATTCGCACGGTCGCACCTCCACCGTTCTCGGAGTGTGGAGGTCATTGTTCGATGATTCCCCAATGACTCCTTTAGCATTCTTCTTGGAGGAAAACTTCCTAAAGAAATCCATCTTATTTTAAAATTCCGAAAAATTTCATCTACAAAATTTTTGTCAACAAAACTTTGTAAGATTGATAGCAACTACTCCTAGGGATGCATAGAGGCCATATTAAGAATTCAAACTACTTAGAACTCTAAGAATTCAACATGCAAGCCCATCTACAACAACACCAAGAGTAGCTAATTATTCTAAAAATAACCCACTAAATCAAAAACTATTTGGAGCAATGGAGGAGTCACATACCAAGTAGGATCCGCCAAAACATTTTCGGAAACGGAGCTTCAAGCAAAGAGTTCGAAATCCGCGGGTTTGAGAGCAAGAACACGGGAGTGAGAGCTATGGTGATTTTTTCTGGAGGTAGGATATGACATGGGCTAAAGGGATAAGTGAGGGGACCCACGTGGGGACCACAACCCACCAGGGCGCGCCTGGGGCTGCTGGCGCGCCCTGGTGTCTTGTGGACACCAGGTGCACCCCCCTCTGATATTATTTGCACCAGAAATTCAGAAATATTCAGAAAAATTCGCATCAAATTTTCAGAACATTCTAAGAACTTTTATTTTTGGGTCATTTTTTATTGCACGGAGAAAATAGAAAACAAGATAAACATGGCATTTTATTTTATTTGACTAAGAAAAATAGAAAACAAATGGTGGAAGCAGAAGGTTGTGCCTACTAGATTCATCAACTTCATACCTCTCAAAAATTATTCATTAATAAGGTTGATCAAGTCTTATTAACAACTACTCCCGATTAGCATGAAACCGAAGAACTTTCATAAAACACTAAGTTACCTCAATGGGGATATGCATATCCCCAACAATAAGTATGTCATATTTCTTTTTGGCAGTAGGTAGAGGTAGTTGAAAACTTCCAATAGTGAGTGTTGGAGATTCTTCAATAACATTTATACCATTCACTTGGAATTGTTTCTTCGGAAAGTGCAACGTATGCTTATTACCATTGATATGAAAAGTGACTTTGCTTTTATTGCAATCAATAACAGCCCCTGCAGTATTCAAAAAGGGTCTACCAAGGATAATCGACATGTTGTCATCCTCAGGCATCTCAAGAATAACAAAGTCTGTTAAGATAGTAACATTTGCAACAACAACGGGCACGTCCTCACAAATACCGATTGGTATGGCAATTGATTTGTCAGCCATTTGCAATGATATTTCAGTAGGTGTGATTTTATTCAAATCAAGTATTTTGTATAAAGAGAAAGGCATAACACTAACACCAGCTCCTAAATCACACAAAGCAGTTTTGACATAATTTCTTTTAATGGAGCAAGGTATAGTTGGTATTCAAGGATCTCCAAGTTTTTTAGGTACTCCATCCTTAAAAGAATAATTAGCAAGCATGGTGGAGATTTCAGCTTCAGGTATCTTTCTTTTATTAGTGATGATGTCTTTCATGTATTTTGCATAAGGGGCCATCTTTAAGATATCAGTTAAGCGGGTACGCAAAAAGACTGGCCTAATCATTTCAGCAAAGCGTTCAAATTCTTCATCATTCTTTTTCTTAGATGGTTTAGGTGGAAAGGGCATGGGTTTCTAAACCCATGGCTCTCTTTCTTTACCATGTTTCCTAGCCACAAAGTCTCTTTTATAATATCATTTATTTTAGGTTGTGGGTTATCAAGATCAACAACAGGCTCTATTTCAACATCATTATCTGGTTCTTTATCATTGTTCGGTTGGGTATCCTCACGAACTTCATCATTATCATTTTCATTATCACTAGGTGAATGTTCATTACCAGATTGAGTTTCAGCATCGGAAATAGAGACATCATTATCCTTAGGAGGTTTTTCTATCTCAGGTTCACTAGAGGTATGCAAAGTCCTATCATTTTTCTTTTTCCTTTTCTTTTTAGAAGGACTAGGTGCATCAGTATTAATTCTCTGAGAGTCTTTTTCAATTCTTTTAGGATGACCTTGAGGGTAAAGAGGTTCTTGGCTCATTCTACCTCCTCTAGTTACTACTCTCGCAGCAAAATCATTCATATTATTATTCATTTCATCAAGCAATTCTTTTTGAGATTTAGCAACTTGTTCTAACTGGGTTTGAACCATAGAGTCATGTTTTCCTACACCTCTAACATCATTACTGATTCTAAATAACAAGTCACTCAAGCGAGCAATCATATCAGAATTATATTTCAATCGTTTCAGAACATTTGCGTGGAAGTGATCTTGTTTCATAATGTAGTTATCAAACTCATATAAGCATTGACTAGGATGTTTATTGTAAGGGATATCACTTTCATCAAACTTTAATAAAGAATTTACCTCTACCACTTGTGGAGGTGGTGGTGTGTCAAGGCCATGTATTTCTTCAATAGGTGGTAAATTCTTAACATCCTCAGCTTTAATACCTTTTTGCTTCATACATTTCTTTGCCTCATGCATATGTTCAGGACTGAGAAATAAGATACACCTCTTTTTAGGAGTGGGTTTAAGTGGTGGTTCAGGGAGAGTCCAATCATCATAATTCTTCAATATATTATTCAATAGTTCCTCAGCTTGTTCAACAGTTTGTTCCCTGAAAACACAACCAGCACAACTATCTAGGAAGTCCCTAGAAGCATCAGTTAGTCCATTATAGAAGATATAAAGTATTTCATTTTTCTTAAGAGGGTGATCAGGCAAAGCATTAAGCAATTGGAGAAGCCTCCCCCAAGCTTGTGGGAGACTCTCTTCTTCAATTTGCACAAACTTAAATATTTCCTGTAAGGCAACTTGTTTCTTATGAGCAGGAAAATATTTTTCAGAGAAGTAGTAAATCATATCCTAGGGACTACGCACACAACCAGGAGCAAGAGTATTGTACCATATCTTAGCATCACCCTTTAATGAGAACATAAATAATTTGAGGATATAGTAGTAGCAAATCTTCTCATCATGAGCAAAAAGGGTGGCTATATCATTCAGCTTAGTAAGATGTGCCACTATAGTTTCAGTTTCATAGCCATGGAAAGGATCAGATTCAACCAAAGTAATTAACTCTGGGTCAACGAAGAATTCATAATCCTTATCAGTAACAAAGATAGAAGAAGTAGCAAACTTAGGATCACATTTCATTCTCGCATTCAAAGTATTTTCCTTATACTTGCATAATAATTTCTTAAGATCATGTCTATCCTTACAAGAAAGGATTTCTCTAGCTATTTCTCCATCCATAAAATAACCCTCGGGTATCTTAGGCATTTAAAATCTAGGAGAGCTAGGTCTAATAGGTGTTACATAGCTCTCAGTTTCAAAGACTTCATCAGTTTCAGTAATCTCATCAGTTTCAGTAATTTCATTCTCTTTAGCTCTAGCAATTTGTTCATCAAGAAATTCACCTAGTGGCACATTATCATCAAGCATGGTACTAGCATCATCATAAGCATCATTCATAGCAGAAGTAGCATCATCAATAAGTTGCGACATATCAGGATTAATAGCATGTGGTGGTGTTGCAAGCTTACTCATAACCGAAGGTGAAAATCAAGTATAGAGCTAGATGGCAATTCCTTACCTCCCCTCGTTTAGAGGGAAAAATCTTGGTTCTTGTATCCTTCAGATTCTTCATAATGATCAATTGATATAAATCCCAAGTGACTCAACAAATATAGCTATGCTCCCCAGCAACGGCGCCAGAAAAAGGTCTTGATACCCACAAGTATAGGGGATCGCAACGGTTTTTGAGGGTACAGTATTCAACCCAAATTTATAGATTCGACACAAGGGGAGCCAAAGAATATTTGAGAGTATTAGCAGCTGAGTTGTCAATTCAACCACACCTGGAGATTAAATATCTGTAGCAGAGTGATTAGTAGCACAGTAGTATGATAGTTTTGGTAGCAGCAGTAGCAGTAATAGTAACGGTAGCAGTGATAGCAATAGTTTTGTAGCAAGTGTAACAGTAGTAGTAGCAATAGTAACTTAGCAATAACAATATGTGGAAAACTCGTAGGCACTCGATCAGTGAACTCGTTGGATAATATTCATCATATAACAGTCATAACCTAGGGCGACACAGAACTAGCTCCAGTTCATAAATGTAATGTAGTCATGTATTCCGTAAATAGTCATACGTGCTTATGGAAAAGAATTTGCATGCCATCTTTTGTCCTACCCTCCCGTGGCAGCGGGGTCCATAAGGAAACTAAGGGATATTAAGGCCTCCTTTTAATAGAGAACCGGAACAAAGCATTAACACAAAGTGAATACATGAACTCCTCAAACTACGGTCATCACCGAAAAGTATCCCGACTATTGTCACTCCAGGGTTTACGGATCATAACACATAGCAGGTGCATATGACTAGAAAGATCGGATCAAGAACATAGATATAATGGTGATAACATAAACGGTTCAGATCTGAAATCATGGCACTCGGGCCCTAGTGACAAGCATTAAGCATGGCAAAGTCATAGCAACATCAATCTCAGAACATAGTGGATACTATGGATCAAGCCCTAACAAAACTAACTCAATTACATGATGAATCTCATCCAACTCCTCACCGACCAGCAAGCCTACGAAGGAATTACTCACTCCTGGTGGGGAGCATCATGGAATTGGCGATGGAGAAGGGTTGATGATGACGAAGACCGAAGATTCCCCTCTCCGGAGCCCCAAACTGGCTCCAGATCTAGCCTCTCGATGAAGAACAGGAGGTGGCGGGTGCTCCGTATCGTGAAACACGATGAAACTTTCTCTCCTATTTTTTTCTCCGAAAATAGGAATTTATAGTGCTGGAATTAGGGCCAGCGGGTCCACGAGGTGGGCACAACCCACCAGCATGAAAGAAATGAAATAGATAAAATTTTCTTTGAACAACAACCTCTCCTAAAACACAATTTGCCTATTGAAACTCTAGGAGGTCCTCCTCCACCTAAAGGTGATCCTGTGTTTGAATTAAAATAATTGCCTGACACTTTGAAGTATGCTTATCTTGATGAGAAAAAGATATATCATGTTATTATTCGTGCCAACCTTTCAGAACATGAAGAAGAAAGATTATTAAAAATTCTAAGGAAGCATCGGGCTGCTATTGGATATACTCTTGATGATCTTAAGGGCATTAGTCCCACTCTATGCAGCGCAAGATTAATATGGAACCTGATGCCAAACCCGTTGTTGATCACCAATGACGATTGAATCCTAAGATGAAAGAAGTGGTAAGAACTGAAATATTAAAGCTTCTTGAAGCGGGTATAGTCTATCTCATAGCTAATAGTAGATGGGTAAGTCCCGTTCATTGTGTCCCTAAGAAGGGAGGTATTACTATTGTTCCTAATGATAAAAATGAACTCATCCCACAGAGAATTGTCACTGGCTATAGAGTGGTAATTGATTTTAGAAAATTAAATAAAGCTACTAGAAAAGATCATTACCCTCTGCCTTTCATTGATCAAATGTTAGAAAGATTATCTAAGCACACACACTTTTGTTTTCTGGATGGATATTCTGGTTTCTCTCAAATACGTGTACCACAATCTGATCAAGAGAAAACCACCTTTACTTGTCCTTTTGGAACCTATGCTTATAGACGTATGCCTTTTGGTTTATGCAATGCACCTGCTGCCTTTCAAAGATGTATGTGTCGGTGTCAAAACCGGCGGATCTCGAGTATGGGGTCCCGAGCTGTGAGACTAGGATCGATGGTAACAAGAGACGAAGGGGACAAGGTTTTACCCAGGTTCGGGCCCTCCTATGGAGGTAATACCCTATGTCCTGCTTGATTATATTGATAGTATGAGGATTACAGAGTTGATCTACCTCGAGATCAAGTAGCTAAAACCCTAGATGAGTTCTCTTGCCCTACAACCTAAAACCCTCTGGCTTATATAGACGCCGAGGGTACCTAGGGTTTACACATGGTCGGTTACACGTCGAAGGGATAAACATGCCTATTCACTACTCCAAACATGGAGGACAAGCCATGATTCTCGAAGCTTCCTTCCTGGAAACAAGGGCTTCAGTCCATCCGGTATTCGGCAAGTGGCCCATATAGTTCGGCCCATAAGCAATAGGTCGACCTCCCGAGGACCCCTTAAACTAGGACTCCCTTAGTAGCCCTCGAACTAGCCTCCAACGCCAAGAGTCCTAGCTTCAGCTGCTTCATGTGATCAAAGTCTTCGGCTTGCGAGGCGAGTTCCTTCCTCCAAATAGTGATCGGCCGAGTTTAGCTCGGCCTCCGACGACGTGTAATTTTTTTCCGATCATAGATCATCGGAACATCAGGAATAATTCGGCCCTGAAGGCCAAATGTCAGGGAGTCAATAGTGCTCTCTGACAACCTTACGGATGAAAGGTCACGGCCCACCACGACCACCAGACCAGTCGTAAAGACTCGATTCGCGGTTCGAGGCCGTTTTCATCAGCACGATCCATCAATGCGCAGATCGTGCCCCGTTTTACACGGGATATGTTTAATCATGCGCGTATAATGGCACGCACGTCTCGGGAAGCAGAGGGATTCACGGCGCAGTGAAGGGAGGCTAAACGGCAACAAGCCCAATAAAAGGGGAAGAAAACCCCAAGGCTTATCTGCACTTCCCATTCGCACCCCTGCTTCCCCAATCTACTGAGCCTCCAGAGCCCAGATCTAGGTTTTCCACCCATTCCTCCTCCGAGCTCAGCCATGGCCGGCTCAGGTTCTAGCGACAAGTGGGAGGCTTCCTCAGTCACAGACCAGGACATCCGGGACCACAAGGAGGCCGGGTACCTCCCCGCCAACATATTCCACCGCGCCGCAGAGGAGGGCCAGGTGATCCCCACCCCCAAACCAGGCGAGAGGGTGGTCTTCATCCCTCATTTCATCCGAGGACTGAGCTTCCCGCTCCACCCCTTCGTGAGGGGCCTCATGTTCTTCTACGGCCTCGACTTCCACGACCTCCCGCCGAACTCTTTCATGCATATATCGGCCTTCATCATCGTCTGCGAGGCTTTCTTGCGAGTCGAACCACACTTCGGACTGTGGCTCAAGATTTTCAACATCAAGCCGAAGTGTGTCGCCGGCGCACATGCGGACTGCGGCGGGGCGGTCATCGGCAAGCTCCCGCGTGCGGTATGGCCATCCGGCACCTTCATCGACACCATCAAGACTTGGCAAAAAGAGTGGTTTTACATTACCGAGCCAAGGGAGGAGGGCGGAACTGTTCCTGCCGAATTCAGGTCCGGCCCCCCAGCCAGATTGACCTCGTGGGTCCGAAAGGGCCTCGACTGGGGGTCGGACACAGAGGTGGACGACCTGCAGAGGGGCATCATCTCTATGATCAAGGAGGGAGTCGGGCTGACCAACGTGGTCCAGGTTATGCTTCGGCGGCGCATCCTCCCCTGCCAGCGCCGGAGCTCTCCCATGTGGAATTATCGGACTGACGACGATCCTATGATCCGTCAATTCTTCCGCACCACACGGGAGAAGCTATGGAAGGCGCTGTTCAAGGCGCAAGAGAACTGGCCGGCCAAGAGGGTGGACTAGGGCTTACGCGCCGATAAGCTCCCTTCAGAGGTATGATATAATTCTATTAGATCGGCTTTTATCTTCCTGAAGAAAAACTAAGTGCTTTCCGATCACTTCCGCAGGAATGGCTGAGCAAGGCCACGGGCATAAGGTGCCCAGCTCCATAGCCCGAAGACCCTAGGTCCCAGCTGCTATCGGAGATGCTCGTCGTGGCGCCTTACAAGGCGCCAGAGAAGAAGGAAAAGAAGAAGCCAGGCCGAACAGGCCTGTGCAACAGGGACCAGCCAGGGGTTGTGTCTGAAGAAACCCATGCCTCCTCAAATCAAGAGGAGGAGCATGAGGCTGAGGGGGGAGGTGATTCCCCCCTCACAGGAAAGAGGGCGGCGTCATCGGACGCCTCAGAGGACATACTTCCTCCCGCCCAGAAGAAAGCGCGCCAGACACAAGCAGTCCTGTCCGACGACAGTTTGGACTCGGATACCGAGTCCGAGGACTTCGAGAGGGTTCCGTGAAGGAACCTCAGGGTCAAGCCCCCGCCTCGAAGGTAAAGATCCGAAGACCTCCTGAGGTATTAATGCTAAGTTTAGAATGTTACTGACATGTGAATGCCTATTGTCTTGCAGCCCCCCGCGTGTTCTCCCCACCGATCAAGTTTCTAATGGAGAGACCCCGCCTGCCGAGCTAGCGGAGAGCGGGACCACGTCGCACCACTCTCCTCCGGGTGCCATCAAGGACGCCGTGGAGGTGTCGTCCCAACAAGCTCCTCTGGAGCCGGGCACCAAAGGCGGGGGCGACGACGTCATGGCCGAGGCTAACACCTCGGCCGCCGAAGACCCGGGGGAGACGCCCCTTCCGAAGACCGGACGAGAATATGTCCAGTCACCTCCAAGGCGGTCTCCAGAGCGCACCATGCCTCCGGAGGTGCCGGTTCAATCTCCGGTTGTAGATCGGGTCAACCGATCCCCACCGGCGCCACCGACCAATGGGTGGCCGTCTATGGGGGAGGCTTTGTCAGGCGTCTCCATCTCCGGGGAGCACCGCACCCTTATGGGTGCGGTATTGCAGAGCATTCAGTCCGTAGACCACGGACTGAAGGAGGCTTTCAATGGTCTCCTGACGGGCTTCCAGGTAAGCCATGTAATGCTCTATTTTGTGAAATATTATTTTCTGTGAGTTATGATTATATATATATGGCAGCCCCCGATCCCCAGGTGAGTTTGAAAAAACTTACCTGGGGGTCAAACATAGATCCTTATCCGAACTGTGCATAGGACAATACGTGTTCGGATCGTTTTATCAGCCTTTAAGAGGACCGGACATAGGATCATTTTAGTGACAGTTCGGAGGTTGTACACCCCTGTAACGTTATATGATTTTGTTTGTTACAGGCTTCGTCGACGGCAGCGGCTACTAACGCTGCCGAGCTAGAGGAGCTAAATCGGAAGCTCAAGAGTTCCGAAGACGAGCTTGACGCTCTAAACAAGAGATTCGACGAGGCGCAAGGTAAGCCGAATTAGAGTATTCAAAACTCTTCATTACCGTACTGTCAATGCAGTGTTTTTTGATATGTTTAATGCTTGCGCAGCCTCGGCGAAGGAGATTGAGAAGCTCAAGACCGAGCTTGAGAAGGCAAAGCAGGAGGCTGCGGTGGAGAAGGCGGCGGCCAAAGAAGCGGCTACTGCGCTCTCCGCCGTAAGAGCCACCAGCGACAAGCACGAGGCTCGGGTTAAGGAAATCCAACAGGAGCTTAAGGACGCCGGCCGAAAGTGCGAGGACCTAGAGCGGAAGGGCAAGGAGCAGGCCGCCGAACTATCCACCCTAAAAGCCAATCTCCAAAAGGAGCGGGTGGATAGGCGGTCTTTTGAAGAGGAGGTCAGCCAGGCCAAAGCTATCATGGATGGTAAGCCGTATTCATTGCAGTGTATCTTCGGGGATAGCAAGTTCGAGTTGCTTACCCATGTATGGCGTTCCTCAGGCGCCTGCTCAGACCTCCAGAAGAGCATAGCGGACGCGAAGCAGTTCTATGCTTCGCGGGGAGAAGGAGATGAAGCTCGGCTGTTTTGGGCGCAGTTTGAAGCCCCCGAGCGCTCTCCTCTCCCTATCGAGCAGCTGAAACAGCTGGTGGAGCTACACCGGATGGCGGAGCCGGCCATGAAGGATCTCTGCATCCGGCTATGGCCCGACGAGCCACTGCCGGGCAGCTACTTCGGCCTGGTGCAGAAGCTGAGCGACGCCTCGCCCCGGATCGACGCGCTAAGGCGGTCCTCCTGCATCGAGGGAGCTCTGATGACCTTTGCGAAGGCCAAGGTGCACTGGCCGGGGCTGGATCCAATGAAGATCGCCACCGCTCATCCGCCTACCGAAAAAGAACATAGGCGCCCCGAGCTGTACTTCTCCGGCGTAATGGAGGGTGCTCGGGCAATAGAGACGCAATGTTCGAGAGAAAGTGTGTATGAGTAACGTCTTGTAATATGTCCGAAGACCTTTTAACGTGTTTATATTAAAGCTGCATGGTCTATCATGTCTTTCATGTTTTGCATCCTTTATAACTCCTGTGTGGCCGTTGAAACTGAAAGCTGCGAGTCGTCGGCTTCAGCCCCCACGTAGATACTACGCGGGGTGTCTCTTCCAATCACACTATGACCCTTAGCCGAGCTATCGGTACCCTAAGGCGGTAGTGTGAGGCGGACAAGGCAATCAGACCATAATGCTTTATTGCTTTCACTTAGCCGTAGGGGCGCGAGAAAGGAGTGCGGGGGCTGATGACTAGCCCCCAGGTGTTTGTGATGTTCGGATGAACCGCGGCCAAAGCCTATATCACCTGGTTTGTACTAACACCAAACCCATCGTATGACACGGAATAACCTCTGACGATATTTAGCTAAGCTCGGATTCGCAGACCGGTTCTTGCATACCATGACAGTCAGTTTTCGGCTTTCTCCGCTGAGGCGCTTAACCAGACTAGCCGGAAGCACAATCGCAGCGGTGCTCCCTTTGCCCTTTTAGCCGAACGAGCGGAACATAAAGGGGCCAGCATAGGAGCCGGGCAACCCAACTATTGACCCAAGACATAGTTCGGAACCAATGCATATAAAGCGGAATTCCAAGACGCCGAATACTAAATCAGTTGTGATTAGGGCGATTTTTAAGGTCGAGCCCCCGGTCTATTAGCCGGTTGCATCATAAATTATACCAAACAGGTTCGCGAGAAGAGGGAGAAAATAGGGAGTGTTCCGAAAAGGGACAGCAAAGAGATAATGTATGATATATCTGTATTTTACTCAACAACTCTTATTATTCAAATTGCCGATGCAACTGTTTATAGGTATTTGATAAATGAAATATAAACTTTACAGGATGGGCTGTACCAAGGGCCTTCGATGGATGACCTGACGTCCTTGATGTGCCTTGTCGCTTATCCGCTCCTGCGTCACCTAAGGAGGTGTATGTCTTTATGGGCTTTGCTTGTTCGGCGAACGGACCTTGAAGAAAAGGTCTTGGGAAGTCGCCGAAGTATGGATGAGCTTGACGCCTTAGCAGGCACTTTATGGTACCTGTAGTATGTCCGAAGACGTGTTGACGGTAATAGTTCGGTCCAGCCGAACACCTACCCTTTAATAGTTTTTCCCCACTGCTGCGCATGGAATTTTGAGCGCGAAGTTGTGCCTCCTTGGCACGTACTTTGCCGGTTCTAGGGCCGTGCTGTGGGGGGCGAGTCCCTATTTATGGGGAGAGGAAGGTTCTGGTAGTTCGGATTGAGACCGAGCTTGCTTCCCAGCCTTGGGTGCCTTTACGGCAGATCTCGGCGCTTGCCAATCATCGGTGTAATGGAATTCGGCCGCCAGGGCCAACGCATGTTCCTCAGTTCGGAGGGAGCGCTCTGTGTTGCCATTGACTGTAATGACACCCCTAGGGCCGGGCATCTTGAGCTTGAGGTATGCGTTGTGTGGGACGGCGTTAAAGCGAGCGAACGCTGTATGGCCGAGCAGGGCGTGATAGCCACTGCGGAAAGGTATGATGTCGAAGATCAAGTCTTCGCTTCGAAAGTTATCGGGCGAGCCGAACACTACTTCCAGGCTTACAGAGCCTGTGCACCGGGCTTCAACGCCTGGTATCACTCCTTTGAAGGTAGTGTTACTGGGCTTGATCCTTGACGGGTCTATGCCCATCTTTTTCACCGTATCTGAGTAAATCAGATTGAGGCTACTTCCACCGTCCATTAGGACTTTAGTGAGGTGGTACCCATCTATGATCGGGTCTAGGACGAGTGCGGCCGAACCCCCATGACGGATACTGGTCGGATGGTCATGTCGATCGAAGGTGATCGGGTATGCCGACCATGGGTTATACTTCGGGGCTACAGGCTCTATGGCATAGACGTCACGAAGGGCGCGCTTCCTCTCCTTTTTGGGTATATGGGTGGCGTATATCATGTTTACCGTTTTTACCTCTAGAGGAAATTTCTTTTGTCTGCCACCAATCGGACCACGGGGTTCATCCTCGTCCTCGCTGCATGGGCTCTTCCCTTGGTCCTCGGATGCGAGCTTGCCGGCCTGTTTGAAGACCCAACAGTTACGGTTGGTGTGGTTGGCAGGCTTCTCTTCAGTGCCGTGGATCTGGCAAGGCCTTTCCAGGATTTTGTCCAGTGGGGTGGGTCCGTCGTGTTTGCCTTTAGGAGGCTTCTTCCGCTGCCCAGGCCGGGAATTGCGAAAACCGGCGTTAACGGCCGTGTCATCGGCATCACTATTATTGTGCCGGCGCTTGTTCTTGTTGCGCTTCGGTTTCCCGTTTCCATCGCAAACTTCGGAGGTTCCGGGGTCTTCGGGGTTGTGGCTACGTCTAGCTAGCCAGTTATCCTCGCCCGCGCAAAAGCGAGTCATGAGTGATGTGAGGGCGGACATTGTCCTTGGTTTATCCTGGCCGAGCTGACGAGCCAGCCATTCATCCCAAATATTGTGCCTGAAAGAGGCTATTGCTTCGGCGTTCGGGCAGTCCACGATCTGGTTTTTCTTAGTCAAGAAACGATTCCAGAATAGACGCGCAGACTCTCCTGGCTTCTGGACGATGTTGCTTAGATCGGAGGAGTCCGGCGGCCGGACATAAGTGCCCTGGAAGTTAGATCGGAATGCCTCTTCTAGGTCCTCCCAACACCCAATGGAGTTTTTGGGGAGGCTATTTAACCAGTGCCGAGCTGGCCCCATGAGCTTCAGGGGTAAGTACTTGATGGCGTGGAGGTCATCTCATCGTGCCATGTGGATGTGGAGGAGGAAATCCTCGATCCATACGGTTGGGTCAGTTGTCCCATCGTATTGCTCTATGTTTACGGGCTTAAACCCTTCCGGGAACTAGTGCCGCATCACCTCGTCCGTGAAGCACAGTGGGTGGGCGGCACCTCTGACCCGAGCTATGATGCGCTGGTGATCGGTGTCTGTCCTATCTCGGGTTTGTTCCCGATCTTCATTGTTGCGGTCGAGCCAAGGCCGGCACCCTTCCCGTCTATCGGGGGAGTATCCTCTGGATCCGTAGATGGATCGTGTCGTGGTTTTGTCATGGCAGATGTCCGAAGACTTAGGTTCGAGGCCATCGCTAAGGCGGTGGACTCAAAGGGGTTGGTCGAGATGAGGGACACGAGTTTACCCAGGTTCGGCCCCTCAGGAAGAGGTAAAAGCCTACGTCCTGCTTGTGTTGTATTGATTGGAGTATCGATTACAAGGGAGCAGATTCGCTTGACCTAGTTCTCGATTGATCTGTTTCTGTCTAAGCCGCCCCAGGGTCTCGCCTTTATATAGGAGGTCAAGGCCCTGGGTTATACGAGTCCCAAACCGACTCATACAACGTAGTTTATCCTGCCTCTAAGCCGCCTTGCCATCTTGGACAAACCGTCTCCGGGCGGCTCAACCGCCCGGGTCTCACACCATCTTTTGTCTCCGGGCCTTCGTTTTGGCCCGCCTGGTAAGGCGCCATGCGGCCTGGCCTTCATCTTCCGGCCCACCTGAAGGGTCTTGCTTATGAGCCGCCAGGTATGTTTTTACCCGGTCCCTCCTGGGCGGGTCTTACCATGGGGTTATATCCCCAACATTAGGCCCCAGATTGATTTGAGCCTGTTCATGTCAATCTTCAAACTCACTTGGCGGCGAGTCTCACATTTCTGTCACCTGAGAAAGAAAACTTATAACCCGCCGTGACGTCACGCCAAATATATTAAAAAGATTTTGTGACATCCGCAACGGATCCTCTCATTAAACGGTCGGCCCGATAATCGAGGCGCCCCTTCCAGTCAATCATCACTGCACCTCCTCGACTTTCACGCGCACTGTTGCCATCCCACCTCATAAATAGGGATACGAGGGGCCCCCTTCCTTTTCTCCGCCGCCGCTGCCTTCTTCCTCCTTCAGACGCCCGCACCTCTAGCACTCCACTGCACCGACCAGTCCTCGCCGCTATCCCCAACGCCGGCCGCTGCATCAACCTGAGTTGGTCCAGAGCTTCGCCGGCCCGTCCGCATCCGCAAGTTACCATTCTCGGCCCTTGCCTAATCTGTAGTTATCTCCATTAGGATGTCCCCTGAGTTTATCGGAGTTCTTTAGTGTTCTTCGTTGTTCTTCGTAATGTAGATTGCAAGTGTCCCCTCGAATCTTATGCCGCAGTCTATCTGTTGCGGTTATCCTGTTACTGCCAATGACCGCTTGCTATAGATCTGCATAGCAGTCTTCTCCACATGTTGTTCGCCTGTTCTTCCACTCCCCCTTTTTAGGTTTTGAACATATTTCCTTTATCCTTGCCCGTAGATCTTGCAGCCACGGTTGTAATATATGAAACTTGTTTGTCCATACTTAACCCTTCGTTACATTGCCGGCTCTCTGATAAAACATGTCGGCGGCTTAACACCTCATCATCATGCCGTCCATAGCTACCTTATTTATTTGACGTTTTTCTAACCCGCCGCACTCTACGCCTTCTCGCAGTTTGACCCGCCACTATGTCGAGAGCACCTACTTCTTGTGATTGGGTTGGCTCGGGAGTCACCGAGTAGCTTTTGCTTGACTTCGTAGAATCGGGTATCTTGCCGGCTCAGGACGTTATACATTGGCGGGTTCCAGGGCCAGAAATAAGACCAAATCCTCAGGAAGGAGAGGTTGTCGTGTTCACTGATCACCTCCTTCATGGATTTAGCCCGCCCGGGTCAAAAAAATTCTGGGACGTTCTTCATTTCTACAAGCTTCACCCTCAAGACATAGGTCCAAACTCTGTCACCAACATGTGTCAGTTTCAGGTCTTATGTGAAGTTTATCCGCAAGAAGAGCCGTCTGTTGACCTCTTCCGTGACAACTTTTACGTCAACCGCCAAACTGAAGTGGCGGCTGGAGCAAGCTTGGAGCTTGGCGGCGTTTCTATCTAGAGACGGAGAGATTTGCCTTACCCAGCAGCTATCTTACCAAGTCACCCCAAGGATTGGAACAAGACCTGGTTTTACTGCAAGGACACTTCTCCCAAAGAAGAGAATCCGCTGCCGGGTTACCGTCCTACCCGGCTTTGCAACACCGGAGAGCTCCCAGACCGGATGTCCGCCGCAGAACGAGCGAAATATGCTCCGGCCTTCACGAAGATCAGGGCCTTAATGGCAAACGGCTTGACTGGTGTCGACTTAACCCGCTGCTGGGTTAGCTGGAAGATCTTGCCACTGAGCCGGCGTGACCGACTCATGCACCAATTCACAGGTGAACCAAATGACCCTCTCTGCTTCAACGCCACCCCCCTGACAGAGCAAGATATCAACTCTTCCATCAAGACACTTCTCGGCGAAAAACAAGAGATTTGCAACAAGATTGGTCCGAAGCCTTTTTGCGTCAAGAACCCAGCTCCAGCTGTAAGAAACCTTTTTCCACAAAACTGATCATTCCTGTCTTGATCTTTTGCTTTGCTCCCTTTAACCTTTTTGGCGGCTTATGCACAGGCCGGCTCTTCTTTCTGGAAGAAGAAATATAACCCTCCTGTGAGGAAGCCTAAGGCGGGTAAAACCCGTGCCCATAAGAAAAAGAAAACTTCTGCTCAGGAACTGCCTGATCCTGACGACTCGGAGGTAGAACTTGACTCCCTTGGCCGTCTCTTTATACAACTTATTGACAATAATTATTCACAGGAGGAAACGGAGACAAGTCATGCAAATGCCCGTGAGGTAACTTACATTTCCTCTGACTCAGAAAACTTTCCACCAGAGAAAATACGGCGGGTCATCCGGAAAGTTCCATTTTCTCATCCTCTTGCTTATTTAGACCCCGATTTTCTTTTGAAAAAGCAACAACACACTTCCAGACGTCAGACCCGGAGCACCGGCTCTGAAGAGCTTTTGAGCGGTTTACCGGAAACGGCCTGCTGAGGTACTTTTTTAACCAAGTCCGATTTTTAACAGTCTTGCATTGTAACCTTACTCTCTTTTGTTTATCGTCTTAACTTTTTTAGGAGTCACCTCCTTCATCTGGCGACTGTACTGCATCCAAGCTGCCTCCTCTGAAGATCAACCCGGAGTGTGTACCCTTGTATTTGCATCATACCTTTTTACCATCCTTGTCCTTTATGTGACACTCTTTTTGTTTTCCAGGGCTCAAGCAAAACGAAGGAAGACCAGCGGGTCTACCGCTGCTCCCACCGCCCAAGAGCCGGAGAATACTAAGTCGGATTCCGCTGCACCTCATGTTGAGCCTGCTGAGGCTAGAAAAGATGCATCTGCCGACGTTCCTCAGCCCTCTGAGCCGGCTGATGATGACATGGGAACTCCTGAGAGTCCTCCAAAGGTTGATCCCAAACCACCCAGCCCTTCAACAGCCGTCGAAGATACCGCTCACCCGGAAGTTGTTGTCACTGGGACGGGTTATCATTCTCCTGAACCCCATGTGTTAACAAAACACACCAGCAAGGGTGAAACATGCTCACCAGAAAAGCTTGAGTTTGAATTCCCCGTGTTAGAAAAAATGACTGCAGATGAACTTCATGCCGGTTATCTGAATCGCCTCTCCACAAGCCGTAATATGGAGTTGAAACTTGTTGGACTGATGAAGAAGAAATATGAGGTACTCCTCTCTTACTTTGTCCTTATACCCTTATGTAGCCCCCAAGAGCTGGTTTAGTATTGCAAATAGTAGACCGGGTCTTCCAATTCTTGTTAATTCAAATTGCTTAGCTTGTAGCCCCCCAGTATTGGGTTAATATAGATATTAAGCCGATACTTATTTGAAGAGTTGATCCAAGGGTAGCCCCCAAGTCCGGGTCATTATAAAAATGATGAGCCGGAACTTCACTGTAAACTTGGAAAGCGCCATGTGTAGCCCCCAAGTGCCGGCTTATCTTTACGAAGATGAGTCGAAACTTCATTGTAGACTTGGAAAGCGCCGTGTGTAGCCCCCAAGTGCCGGCTTATCTTTACGAAGATGAGCCGGAACTTCATTGTAGACTTGGAGAGAAAACACAGACATTAGCCCCCAAGTGTCAAGTATATTGCTTGCAATCTACTTGAGACTTGTATCGTAATAGCTTCATCAATCGTGCACTTAATATCTCGTCTTGGCGACTTAAACCTCCTGAACTGCTTTGTTTTTGTACAACTCAGGAAGCCTTGGATGCGGCCGAATCTAATCTGACTGGCTTAAAGGAAAACCTTGCTTCCCAACAAACCGCCCGGTCTGAGGCGGAAGAAAAATGGCGGGTTGCCGTTGAAGAACTTAAGAAGGTTGAAGCTGAGTTTGCTGCCTTCAAAAAGACTGCTGAGTCCACACAAGCCGCCCTGACCAAGCACGCAGATGATGCTGACCAGCGGCTCAAACTTGTGTCAGAAGAGCTACAGACCCTCAAGCGTCATATATCCTGGATGACTTCTGCTATCTTTGGTAAGTATTGAATACTTAGCAAATTTCCCTTCCTTGCTGAAAAACTGTGCGGGCGGTTTATAATGCCTCACATCCTTGCAGGTCAAAGAAGCCGCCAATTATCTTCTGATAGCTTGTTGAAGCTGAAAGCAGTATACACCTTGACAGAACAGCTATACTGTGGGACCCTTTGCACCATCAAAGCGATGCTGACTGAAAAAAGCATCCCCAAATTCATGAAGGGAGTGATAGAGATCTTGTCAACTCTTCCCAAGCAAATTGAAGAGCTTAAAAGATTAGCCGCCAGAAAGGGAGCAATGGCCGCGCTAAGCCGGTCTCTGGCCTTTGCCCCTGAACTGACAGCAGAAGAGATGATGGATGGTTTTCCATCCAAGAAAGATGACGGCTCAGACTTTACCGAAGCTGACTATGCCAAGTGCATGAAGGCCTCTCGAGTACTCGCATCAACACTTGCCAATGAAATTGATCTGACCTCATACCAGGCGGCTTATGGCGAGGATAACAAACGAGTGCGCTGCCCAACGTTTGAGGCTAGAGACTTGACCCCTGCACGCCGTAAGACACTCTTTGCTCCTGAAATTGACCCATCTCCTCTCTTTGACGAGGCCCAGTTTGAAGTTTTAACAAACTGCAACTGGGATGTGGACAATCTTCAGATCGAAGAGGTCGAAGACCCGCCACAGGATGACCCGCCATCGAGCTGAACACTTGCTTCTTAAGTTGATAACCCAGCTTCCTGAGCCGCCGAGACTAAAAGTGTAAAAAACTTAAGTCCGTTGCATTTTGGGCTCCCTGGAGAGCTTTGTAATAGGTGTAGAAAAACTTGATTGCCTGAGCCGTACCATCGCGTACGTATGATTCTTTGCACAACTTGATGCACTTTTATCTGTCTTGTGTTCTGCTCACAATATCTTGTCATCATATTTCACGGCGGCTTATCTTGGGAGATAAGTCCTGCAAACAAACAAGACAGAGTATGCTCTGTATTGCTGAGAGGGCGGCTTGAAAAAGCACAACCCGGAGATGTTAAATCTTTCATGACCTTGCTTTTTCGAAAACTCATATGCCGGCTCTTATGGCATGAACTTGTTGTTTAAACTCTTAACAGTACAGGGTCTCTAGTGAGAGTGACCGTCAACTCCTTTGAGCGGCTCAGGGTCTCTAGGCGAGATTAACTGGTAAGAGCAACAACAAACCATAAAGAAGCGCAGCAGGGCATGAGTACCCCTAAGGCCCATAAGCTACTTCTCACGTGACATAAATCCGTCGTTTGAACCTTAAACAGTGCAGGGTCTTTAAAAGAGTAACTGTTTAAGAGTACGAACGGGCCACATAGTGAAGAGTATGCAGCAGATGGGTGAGTTTATCCTCGCTTTCCGTAAGCCGGCCCTCACGTGACAAGAGCTACCGGTTGAACCTTGACCAGTACAGGGTCTCTAGTGAGAGTGACTGTCAAATACTTTGAGCAGCTCAGGGTCTCTAATCGAGATTAACTGGTAAGAGTTCGGCAGGTCACCTAGCGGAGCAGCAGCATACAGGCAGGTTTAACTCAAACTTGCGGTGGCTGAAGAGCCGATCAAGAGGGTGTGTAAGCTAAACCCGGTGGGTTGGAAGCCCCCAAATGACCTTGTTGACGGAGTCAACTTTTTGGGTATCTAACCCGGCCTTACGGTGGCTGAAGAGCCGATCAAGAGGGTGTGTAAGCTAAACCTGGTGGGTTGGAAGCCCCCAAATGACCTTGTGGTTGTATCCATCTTTGCACAAAATGAGATACATAAACGGCAGAGGCCCCGGCTTACAGGGATGCCAACTTTATTATATATATATATAAGTGATATATACAATGATGATGTACAATGATGGGAGTCGATGACTCAAGTATAATAAGGCCGCAGATGAGCGATATTCCATGGCCGGTGGGTCTCCTGCCCAGAAGTGCGTGACTCGTCTCGTACATCAATGAGATAGTATGACCCATTGTTGAGATTTCTGCTGATCACAAAGGGTCCTTCCCATGGAGGAGATAGCTTGTGCGCATCCGTCTGATCTTGAATCAGACGCAACACCAAGTCGCCTTCCTGAAACGTCCGGGTCTTAACTCTGCGGCTATGATAGCGATGCAGGTCTTGTTGATAAATCGCCGATCGAGCCGCCGCCAGATCACGCTCTTCGTCCAAAGCATCTAACGCGTCCTGACGCGCTGTCTCATTATCTGCCTCAATGTAAGCCGCCACCCTCGGCGAGTCATGACGTATATCACTTGGTAACACGGCTTCCGCGCCATAAACCATGAAGAAAGCCGTATAGCTTGTTGACCTGTTGGGAGTAGTTCTGATGCTCCAAAGAACTGATGGTAACTCTTCTACCTAACAACCCGGCGTCCGCTGGAGAGGAACCATGAGCCAGGGCTTGATGCCTCTCAAGATCTCCTGTTTAGCACGCTCTGCCTGACCATTGGACTGTGGATGAGCAACCGCAGAGACGTCAAGCCGGATGTGCTCACTTTCACAGAATGCTTGCATAGCCCCCTTGGATAGGTTTGTGCCATTGTCCGTGATCATACTGTGAGGATAACCAAAATGGTAAATCAATTTTTTGAGAAATTGAACCGCCGTAGCTGCGTCACACTTGCTGACCGGCTCAGCCTCAACCCATTTGGTAAACCTATCTACCGCCACCAGAAGGTGGGTCTTCTTGTCTTTGGATCTCTTGAAGGGCCCGACCATATCAAGCCCCCAGACCGCAAACGGCCAGGTAATTGGAATCATCCGCAATTCCTGAGCCGGTACGTGAGCACGTCGCCCGAACTTCTGACATCCATCACACTTGATAACCAAGTCTTCTGCGTCCTTACGAGCCGTCAACCAGAAGAAACCATGCCGGAAAGCCTTTGCCACCAAAGATTTTGAGCCGGCGTGGTGACCACAATCGCCGGCGTGTATTTCATTTAAGATCTCCTTACCTTCTTCAGGAGAAACGCAACGCTGAAAAACGCTAGTGACGCTGCGCTTATGTAACTCGCCATTAATGATAGTCATGGATTTAGATCGCCTGATGATTTGTCTTGCCAAGGTCTCGTCCTCGAGCAACTCACCGCGAGTCAAGTATGCTAAGTAAGGCAGCGTCCAGTCAGGGATAGCATGCAGAGCCGCCACTAGCTGCCCCTCCGGGTCAGGTATAGCCAGATCCTCTTCTGAAGGTAGCTTAACCGACGGGTGATATAACACATCCAAGAAAACGTTAGGCGGTACCGGCTTACGCTGAGAGCCCAGTCTTGACAATGCATCAGCCGCCTCGTTCTTGCGACGGTCAATATGATCCACCTGATAACCCTTGAAGTGTCCAGCAATGATGTCCACCGCCTGACGATAAGCCGCCATCCGTGGGTCTTTGGAATCCCACGTGCCTGAAACTTGCTGAGCCACGAGGTCTGAGTCGCCGAGGCATCTAACCCGGCTCAGGTTCATCTCCTTAGCCACACGGAGGCCATGAAGTAAAGCCTCATACTCAGCTGCATTGTTAGTACAGGGAAACATCAACCTTAACACATAACAAAACTTGTCACCTCTAGGGGAAGTTAAGACAATTCCAGCCCCTGACCCTTCCAACTGTCTGGATCCATCAAAGTGAATCGTCCAGTATGTGTTATCCGGCTTCTCCTCGGGCGACTGACACTCTGTCCAGTCATTTATAAAGTCCACCAGGGCTTGAGACTTGACGGCCGTGCAAGGCACATATTTCAAATTAAGAGGCCCAAGCTCTAATGCCCACTTAGCAATCCTGCCAGTGGCTTCTCTGTTTTGAATTATGTCTCCCAACGGGGCAGAGCTAACCAAAGTGATCTGGTGTCCCAGGAAGTAATGCTTCAACTTACGATTTGCCATGAACACCCCATATATTAGTTTCTGCCAATGCGGGTACCTTTGCTTGGACTCGATCAAGACTTCACTGACGTAGTAAACTGGCCTCTGAACCGGGTACTCTTTCCCTGCCTCCTTACGCTCCACAACAATTGCGGCGCTAACTGCCCTGCTATTAGCCGCCACGTAGATGAATAAAGGTTCCTTCTCAGCCGGAGCGGCCAGGACCGGCGGCTCAGCCAGCTGCTTCTTGAGCGCCTCAAGCGCCTCACCCGCCGCATTACTCCAGACAAAGTTGTCTGTTTTCTTCATCATCTGATACAAAGGAATAGCCTTCTCACCTAGGTGGCTTATGAACCGGCTTAATGCTTCGATACGACCCGCCAGGCGCTGAACGTCATTGATGCACGCCGGCTCAGACAGGGAAGTAATAACCTTTATCTTGTCCGGATTAGCTTCAATGCCACGCTCAGAGACTAGAAATCCCAAGAGCTTTCCTACAGGAACTCCAAAAACACACTTTGCCGGGTTAAGCATCATCTTGTAAAACCGCAAATTATTGAACGTTTCCTTCAGGTCGTCAAGTAGAGTCTCCTTCTTCCTTGACTTGACCACAATATCATCCACATAAGCATGAACATTGCGCCCAATTTGACCATGAAGACAGTTCTGCACACAACGCTGGTAAGTCGCCTGGGCACTCTTGAGCCCAAAAGACATAGATACATAGCAGAAAGCACCAAAAGGCGTAATGAAAGCCGTCTTCTCTTGGTCTTTAACTGCCATCTTGGTCTGATGATACCCTGAATAAGCATCCAGGAAGCATAAACTCTCACAACCCGCCGTTGCATCAATAATCTGGTCGATACGGGGGAGAGCAAATGGGTCAACTGGACAGGCCTTGTTAAGATCCGTGTAATCCACACACATACGCCACGTGCCATTCTTCTTGAGTACTAACACCGGGTTAGCAAGCCACTCCGGGTAAAAAACTTCAACGATGAACCCTGCTGCCAAGAGCCGGGCCACCTCTTCTCCAATAGCCTTACGCCTCTCCTCATTGAATCGCCGGAGGAACTGTTTGACCGGCTTAAACTTTGGATCCACATTAAGGTGGTGCTCAGCGAATTCTCTCGGTACACCCGGCATATCAGAAGGCTTCCATGCAAAGATGTCCCGATTCTCACGGATGAATTCGATGAGCGCGCTTTCCTATGCGGGGTCCATGTTAGCCCCGATAGTGAACTATTGTGATGAGTCGCCTAGCGTAAAGTCCACCAACTTGGTATGTTCTGCCACAAACTTGAGGGGCGGCTCAAATTCCGTGTTAGGCTTCTTCAGTGGAGTCATATCTTTCGGGTTAACATTTTCCTTATAAAACTTGAGTTCTGCCTCAGCACAACTTGTCTCTGCGTAAGCTGCGTCACCTTCCTCACACTCAAGAGCCGTCTTCCGATCACCATGCACGGTAATCGTCCCATTCAACCCGGGCATCTTGAGCTGTAAGTAAACATAGCAAGGCCTAGCCATGAACTTGGCGTAAGCCGGCCGTCCAAACAGAGCGTGATATGGGCTCTTGATTTTGACCACTTCAAACCACAAAGACTCCACCCTGTAGTTGAATTCATCACCAAAAGCTACCTCCAAAGAAATCTTTCCCACTGGATAAGCTGATTTTCCAGGCACCACACCGTGAAAAACTGTTGAAGAGGGCTTAAGATCCTTGTCAAGCAAACCCATCCGGCGGAAAGTGTCATAATACAGGATGTTGATGCTGCTGCCACCATCCATAAGTACTTTAGTGAACACGTATCCTCCCACTTGGGGGGCAACTACCAAAGCCAGCTGCCCCGGGTTATCAACACGCGGCGGGTGATCCTCCCGGCTCCAAGTTATGACATACTCAGACCACTTCAAATACTGCGGGAGAGCCGGCATGACTGCATTAACCGCCCGCTTGCACACCTTTCGGTCTCGCTTGTCGAGGCTGGTTGTAAAAACATGATACTGACCCCCGCTGAGCTGCTTCGGGTTACTCTGGTATCCCAACTGGTTATTCTGCTGTTGGCCTCCACCGCCAGACTGTTGATTATGACCTCCATGGTTGCCTTGACCCTGGTAACCGGATCCTGAGCTGCCAGCACCAAAGCTGGCTCCTGACCCGCCCGGCCCTGAGCCGCCTGACGGACCATTACCGTTATTACGATGTTGTTGAAGGTTGTAATCCCGAAACTGCCGCATAATACTGCAATCCCTCCACGTATGGTCTGCCGGCTTATCAGGCCGGCTGTGCTCTGGACAAGGTTTATTGAGCATCTCTTCCAGGTTGAAAGGAGCTTTACCCTTGTTAAAGGGTGGCCTGAAATTCCCATTGCCCTTAGCACGATTGTTCCCAGCGCTGGTGTTCGCCACCAATTCTGACCCGCCGTCCGGGTTCTTCCGCTTGCCCGGGTTGCTATTTCCGGCCGCGTTTTGCTGTTGACCCTTGCCATTGTTGTTTTTCTTACCCTGACCCGATTTCTCATCATCGGAGCCAGGGACCTTCGTGTTATCGGAGTCCGCATACTTGGTGAGAGCCGCCATGAGCTCCCCCATATCCTGGCACGTGCGCTTGAGCCGGCCAAGCTTCTTCTTCAAAGGTGTGAAGTGGCAATTCTTCTCTAGAATCAAAACTGCTTGAGCCGCCGTAATCTGTTCAGAAGAGTGGATGATGGTTGAGACCCGCCGGACCCAGTGATGAGCTGACTCGTCATCACGCTGCACGCAATGATCCAGATCCACGATCGTCATGGGCTGCTTGCACGTTCCTTGTAAATTTTTGATGAATTTCGCCTTTAATTCAGACCAGAAATTAATGGTGTTGGGTGGCAAGCCCTTCAACCACGTGCGAGCCGGCCCTTCCAGCATCATGATGAAATATTTGGCACATACTGCGTCACTGACGTCTAACATCTCCATGGCCAGCTCATAGCTTTCGATCCAAGCCTCTGGAGGTAGGTCAGCGGTATAATTGGGCACCTTTCGAGGACCTTTGAAATCCTTCGGCAGACGCTCGTTCCGCAGAGCCAGCGCTAAGCACGGCACTCCCACAGCCCCAGAGGTTACTCCTGCTCCTATTGAAATGGAAGGTGCAACTGTGGGTTCCTGATGAGCTGCCGTCGCCGCCAGAGCCGCCGCTTCTCGTTGTGCCCTTGCCCGATCCACCAGCGCCTGAGCATCCAGAGCCGCCCGATCGACTCGCGGCGGGTTCCGATGTCGTTCACTGCTAGAAACCGCCGGTGATTCATAGCGCCGGCTGTAGCTGCGGCTGGGGATGGGGGTCGAATGCACGCGACTCCGGCTATAAGTGTATTTCTCCTGCTGGGCCACCGCCGTCCGTAGGTATCCAATAGCGTTCCGCACCTCCTCTGCAAAAGGCGCCTCGTCGGGGATGGGAATTGTATCAAGCCTGGTGGCCGCAGCCACCATGTTCTCCGCCGGGTTAGAATAATGACCCGGTGGTGTCGGAAAAAATTGTGGCGGGATCTGATTCTGGCGGGGCGGGTCTGGCTGCTGATGCTGAACCGCCGCCCGGCATCCAGGTACTTCCGCCGTCCGGGTTACGGTCAAAGGCACATTCCGTCCCGTCCCTGGCTTGTTAAAAAGATTTCTGGCTTCATATTGATCCGATAGGCGAGATTGATGCCTCATCCGATGAACCGCCGCTGCAGACTGCTGCTCTAGCTCAAGGCGGAAAGCATCCGCCCTAAGGCGCTCCGCCTCAGCATCCATCTGGGCCTTCAGCGCGTTGATTTCCTGTTGGACTCCGGCCATCTGGTTCTTCAACCTCGTGATCTCCGCGTTACGGGCCGCTTGGTTTTCAGCAGTGACCTTGGTTTCCATCAGGGTTGTAAGCTCATTCATCAGATCCAGAAGAACTTGAGCCGGCGGCCTGCCAGCTCCAGACCCGGTTGCACCGGCGACTGTGCTACTGGGGGCCGACGCTGAACCCGCCATGAAGATGGCAGCGCGGTTCGGCGGCTCATATTCCTCCGGCTCATGATATTTTGACTCGGGGTAATGCTCGATGTAGCCCCCAAGCCCACCATTGTGAAGCTGATAGATTGACTCCGTGTCTCCGCTCGAGGATCCATCCTCTGAGCAGATGAGGGTATCTTCCCGCGACATAGAACCTTCAAGCTCCATGCCCTGGGTGAAGCTGACGAAGACATGCTTCCTGCCCGGATTAATGCGGGCGGGTCGCACACGCCGGGCGGGTTGTACGCACTGGGCCGGCTCGACGATGTCGGTGGAGACGTCCGGCCCGGGTTCAGATCCACCGATCTTGCCGATGAAGACGTGGATTCCGCCGAAGGGGACTCGGAACCCGTACTCAATTGAGTCGGCCTTGGGGCCCCAGCCGGCGTCGTCGATGTAGAGCTTGCCGCGGCGACTCTTGGTCATCCTGCCAACAGCGTACCATTCGATCCCTGGGAGAGAGCCCTTTGAGAACTCAACACCACCGAGCGCTAGCCCCACGGTGGGCGCCAACTGTCGTGGTTTTGTCACGGCAGATGTCCGAAGACTTAGGTTCGAGGCCATCGCTAAGGCGGTGGACTCAAAGGGGTTGGTCGAGATGAGGGACACGAGTTTACCCAGGTTCGGCCCCTCAGGAAGAGGTAAAAGCCTACGTCCTGCTTGTGTTGTATTGATTGGAGTATCGATTACAAGGGAGCGGATTCGCTTGACCTAGTTCTCGATTGATCTGTTTCTGTCTAAGCCGCCCCAGGGTCTCGCCTTTATATAGGAGGTCAAGGCCCTGGGTTACACGAGTCCCAAACTGACTCATACAACGTAGTTTATCCTGTCTCTAAGCCGCCTTGCCATCTTGGACAAACCGTCTCAGGGCGGCTCAACCGCCCGGGTCTCACACCATCTTCTGTCTCCGGGCCTTCGTTTTGGCCCGCCTGGTAAGCCGCCATGCGGCCTGGTCTTCATCTTCCGGCCCACCTGAAGGGTCTTGCTTATGAGCCACCAGGTATGACCCGGCCCCTCCTGGGCGGGTCTTACCATGGGGTTATATCCCCAACAGATCGCGTACGACCTGTTCTGCAGTCCAGGTCGTGTCGCAGGTCGAACCTGTCATCGGGCTCTAGTGGCTCCTTTCCCCGTCTACGGGGTATCATCGGCCTATAGCCGGTATCATCAGCCGTCCTGTCTCGTCCTCGAGGAGGGCGGTCTGGCTTGTCGTATGGGGTATGCTTGGGAGACGGTGTATCAGTGAGCTCGTCATCGAATTGTGGCAGCAGCCTTCTGCGTGGATAGCTCTTAGGTTGGTCTGATAGACCGGTGCCGTATCCTTCCTCAGCTGAGAGGACTCTCGTCCATCGGTCGTTGAGGTCGTCTTGCTCGGCTTTGAGCTGCCGCTCTTTTGCTTTCAGGCTGCGGGCCGTGGCAATAAGCTGTTGCCGGAACAGTTCCTGATCTGCAGGGTTATTGGGGATGGCGAAGTCATCGGCTTCCACATTATCCTCCCCCTCGATAGAGCGGAGGTAATCGTCGTCCTCGGGATCATCTAGATCATCGGGGTTGTGCCGGTCTTCCGGCTTCTCCTAACCCTCTAACGGGTGTTCGGGGACTTCGGGATCGCCGAGGTCTTCCGGGGTGTATCCGTCCCCGGTGCCATCATAGCTTTTCTTCCCTTTTTCCCTTTTGACCGTTTATGCGGTTTTCGGCGTCTTGACGGCGCTTCATCCGACTTGTCGCCGTCGTTCTTCGGAGTGTCCACCATGTAGACGTCGTATGTGGAGGTGGCAGTCCATCGCCCGGTGTTAACGGGGGTGAGGGCATCATCCTCCTTATCCATGTAATCTGCCTCCTCAGAGGCGTAATCCAACATGTCGGTTAAATCCTCGACAGTGGCTACTAAGTGGGTGGTGGGTGGGGCGAAAAATTCGTCCTGACCCGTCTGAAGCCCAATCTGAGAACAGATCGGGGTTGGGTCGTCGGTAATCTTCATCGACGAGATCCGAGATCCGATCTAGAGCCTCGTTAAGTATCGAGAGCTCGATCGGGTCGGCCTGCCCAGAGCTTCCGGAGTGGACCTCCGATGCGTCCGTGCGGGGAGAGTGTTCGGCGAGAACAGATGTCCGGATGTCTGGCACTATGACCGGGTCCGGACCTAGAGTCGGGCCCTCGCCGGGGTAGATCCCGTGGGCGGGGCCGAAAGATGGATCTGAGGTAAAAGCCTCAGAGTCTTCGGGCGTGGCAGGCAAGTCTGTGAGCCCGGTTAGTGATAGATCGCCCCGTGAATCTACGGAGAACTCTAAGTTCTCGAATCTGACCTCTTGATCAGGGGCGAAGCTTCCGACACGGCCTAGACAGCCGGTCGGGTCAGCGTGTAGCAGAATGCTGCCGAAAGCGAAGATCTGTCCGGGGACAAAAGTGCCGAGGCTGCGGACCTCTTCGTTGATGACAAGGCGAGCCATCGATTCCTTCTGGCGATCACAGCGGAACTCTCAATCAAAGCACCAATGTCGGTGTCAAAACCGGCGGATATCGGGTAGGGGGTCCCGAGCTATGGGACTAGGATCGATGGTAACAAGAGACGAAGGGGACAAGGTTTTACCCAGGTTCGGGCCCTCCTATGGAGGTAATACCCTACGTCCTGCTTGATTATATTGATAGTATGAGGATTACAGAATTGATCTACCTCGAGATCAAGTAGCTAAAACCCTAGATGAGTTCTCTTGACCTACAACCTAAAACCCTCTGGCTTATATAGACGCCGAGGGTACCCAGGGTTTACACATGGTCGGTTACACGTCGAAGGGATAAACATGCCTATTCACTACTCCAAACGTGGAGGACAAGCCACGATTCTCGAAACTTCCTTCCTGGAAACAAGGTCTTCAATCCATCCGGTATTCGGCAAGTGGCCCATATAGTTTGGCCCATAAGCAATAGGTCGACCTCCCGAGGACCCCTTAAACCAGGACTCCCTCAGTATGACTGCTATATTCTCTGATTTTTGTGAAAAGATTTTGGAGGTTTTCATGGATGATTTCTCCGTTTACGGAACTTCTTTTGATGATTGCCTAAGCAACCTTGATCGAGTTTTGTAGAGATGTGAACAAACTAATCTTGTCTTGAATTGGGAGAAGTGCCACTTTATGGTGAATGAAGGTATTGTCTTGGGGCATAAAATATCTGAACGAGGTATTGAGGTGATAAAGCTAGAGTTGATGCAATTGAGAAAATGCCATGTCCAAAAGATATTAATGGTATTCGGAGTTTCCTTGGTCATGCTGGTTTCTATAGGAGGTTCTTTAAAGACTTCTCTAAAATTTCTAGGCCTCTTACTAATCTTTTACAAAAGGATATTCCATTTGTTTTTTATGATGATTGTGTAGAAGCCTTTGAAACACTCAAGAAAGCCTTAACTTCTGCACCTATCGTTCAACCACCTGATTGGAACTTGCCTTTTTGAAATTATGTGTGATGCTAGTGATTATGTTGTTGGTGCTGTTCTAGGACAAAGAGTTGATAAAAAACTAAATGTTAACCATTATGCTAGCAAAACTCTAGACAATGCAAAAAAGAAATCATGCTACTACTGAAAAAGAATTTTTAGCGGTTGTGTTTGCTTGTGATAAATTTAGATCCTACATTGTTGATTCCAAAGTCATTGTTCACACTGATGATGCTGCTATAAAATATCTTATGGAAAAGAAAGATACTAAACCTAGACTCATTAGGTGGGTTCTCTTGCTCCAAGAATTTGATTTACAAATCACTGATAGGAAAGGAGCTGAGAATCCCGTAGCGGACAACTTGTCTAGGTTAGAAAATATTCTTGATGACCCACTACCTATTGATGATAGTTTTCCTGATGAACAGTTAGCTGCAATAAATGTTTCTGAAAACACTCCTTGGTATGCTGATTATGCTAACTACATTGTTGCTAAATATGTACCACCAAGTTTCACATACCAACAAAAGAAAAAATTCTTCTATGATTTAAGACATTACTTTTGGGATGACCCACATCTTTATAAAGAAGGGGTAGATGGTATTATTAGACGTTGTGTACCCGAGCATGAACAGGAAAAAATCCTACGGAAATGTCATTTCAAAGCTTATGGAGGACATCATGCAGGAGATAGAACTGCTCATAAGGTATTGCAATCTGGTTTTTACTGGCCTACTCTCTTCAAGGATGCCCGTAAGTTTGTCTTGTCTTGTGATGAATGTCAAAGAATTGGTAATATCGGTAAGCGTCAGGAAATGCCTATGAATTATTCACTTGTTGTTGAACCATTTGATGTTTGGGGTTTTGATTATATGGGACCTTTTCCTTCCTCTAATGGGTATACTCATATTTTGGTTGCTATTGATTATGTTACTAAGTGGGTAGAAGCTATTCCAACTAGTAGTGTTGATCATAACACCTCCATTAAAATGCTTAAAGAAGTTATCTTCCCGAGGGTTGGAGTTCCTACATATTTAATGACTGATGGTGGTTCACACTTTATTCATGGTGCTTTCCGTAAGATGCTTGCTAAATATGATGTTAACCATATAATTGCATCACCATATCATCCTCAATCTAGTGGTCAAGTTGAACTTAGCAATAGAGAAATAAAATTAATATTACAAAAAACTATCAATAGGTCTCGAAAGAATTGGTCTAAGAAACTAGATGATGCACTTTGGGCCTGCTTATAAAAATCCTATAGGTATGTCTCCATACAAAATGGTATATGGAAAAGCTTGTCATTTGCCTCTAGAGTTAGAACACAAAGAATTTTGAGCAATTAAAGAACTCAATTCTGATTTCAAACTTGCCGGTGAAAAGAGGTTATTTGATATTAGCTCACTAGACGAATGGAGAACCCAAGCTTATGAGAATGCCAAACTATTCAAAGAAAAAGTTAAAAGATGGCATGACAAAAGAATCCAAAAGCGGGAATTCAAAGTTGGAGAATATGTTCTTTTGTTCAACTCTTTTTTTAGTTTTTTTGCAGGAAAGCTTCTTTCCAAATGGGAAGGACCATATATTATCGAAGAGGTTTATCATTCTGGAGCTATCAAGATTAATAATGCCGAAGGTACTAACCCGAAGGTGGTCAATGGACAAAGAATTAAACACTATATCTGGGGTACGCCTATTAATGTTGACAGCAATGTTATCCAAACCATGACACCGGAGGAACACATAAAAGAAACCATCCGGAACACTCCAGAATTCTGAAAAAGAGGAGGTACGTGATACGGTAAGTAAACGGACTCCGAAAAATCCGCAAAATATTTTCTGTCAGTTTTGGAATATTACAAAAATTAGGAAAATAAGAAATAAACAGGAAAGCAACCGAGGTGAGCACGATACAGTAGGGCGCGCCAGCCCTGCCACGCGCGCCCTGGTGGGTTGTGCCCACCTCGGACACCTTCCTGACACCGTTTTCCTTCCATATTCTTGCTTCCCAAGATAAAAAAATCTTTATATATACCCCCGATTGTTTTGACCACTGCATCATAGAAAAATCCCCTGTTCTTGTTTCGTGTTGTTTTCCTGGCAGGTATGAAAATATGTCTTCTCAAGATTCAGAGGGGGGGAGCTATGTTGCTGACTATATTGCAAACCCTAAGATCTATGGAGAGGTGGATCATTATGGATGGACCACAGACGAGGAGGAATACGCCGCCATGAAGGAAACAAAGGATGATAGCTCTGAGGAAGAGGATGACCCACTACCTCCACCCGGAGACATGCATGTGGAATTCAAGAAGTCAAGCCTCCCTAAAAGATACAAACCTGAGGTTCAATTTATTCCATCTCGTTTTCTGCAGGAGAGCAATGTGGCATTATGCAAAAAGATATTTAAGCTCGAGTTAGAGAATGAGGATCTAAGGGAGGAAAATTTTATGCTCAAATATAAGTTGAAGAAGAAGGCTACTTCATCACCACCACCTTCATCATCTTCACCACCAAAGGAGATTTGAGTACACGGGTATGGGCACTCCCCTTGGCTTGAGCCAAGCTTGGGGGAGATGCCCCGGTATCGTATCGCCATCACTTTTATTTGTGTTTACCTATTTTAGTTTGATCCTTAGCTCTTTCGTGATTTAGTTGAATAAAAGTTATCAAAGTAGCGAACACGAATCAAACCAACATGATAAAAGTGACTAGACGAAATTCCCGTGTACACTCAAGAACACTTTGCCTATTACTAGTGATTGTTCTGGCCTGTCCTTTGCCTCAAAAGGATTGGGCTATCTTGCTCCACCTTGTTTACCGTTACCGTTACTTGCTCGTTACAAATTACCTTGCTATCAAACTATCTATTACCTACAATTTCAGTGCCTACAAAAATTACCTTGCTGAAAACCGCTTGTCATTTCCTTCTGCTCCTTGTTGGGTTCGACACTCTTACGTATCGAAAGGACTACGATTGATCCCCTATAATTGTGGGTCATCAAGACTCTTTTCTGGCGCCGTTGCCGGGGAGTGAAGCGCTCTTGGTAAGTGGAAATCGGTAAGGAAAAACTTATACTATGTGCTGAAATTTATTGGTACTTGCTACTATGGAGAACAATCCTTTGAGGGGTTTGTTCGGGGTATCTTCACCTCGACCGGAACCACAATTAGTTGCCCCTCAACCTACAACACCTACTGAAAATGTTACTAATGAAATTCCTTCGGGTATGCTGGAACAACTGCTTGCTAAACCTTATGTAGGAGATGGAACTGAACATCCTGATATGCATCTCTTATATGTGAACGAAATATGTGGATTATTTAAGATTGCTGGTTTACCCGAAGATGAAGTTAAGAAGAAGGTTTTCCCTTTATCTTTGGAGAGAAAATCATTGACATGGTATAGGCTATGTGATGACCTTGGATCATGGAACTGGAATCGTTTGCAATTGGAATTCCATCAAAAGTTTTATCATATGCATCTAGTTCATCGTGATTGGAATTATATATATAATTTTTGGCCTCGCGAAGGAGAAAGTATCGCTCGAGCTTGGGGGAGGCTTAAGTCAATGTTATATTCATGCCCCAATCATGACATTCCGAGGGAAGTTATCATTCAGAATTTTTATGCTCGGCTTTCTCATATTGATCAATCCATGCTCGATACTTCTTGTGCTGGTTCTTATATGAAGAAGACTATTGATTTCAAGTGGGATCTCTTGGAAAGAATTAAACGCAACTCTGAAGATTGGGAACTCGACGAAGGTAATGAGTCAGGTATAAAGCTTGAATTTGATTGTGTTAAATCTTTTATGAATACCGATACTTTTCACAAGTTTAGCACTAAATACGCACTTGACTCTGAGATAGTAGCCTCTTCCTGTGAAGCACTTGCTACTCACGTTGATCTCCCTAAGGAGAAGTGGTTTAAATATCAACCCCCTATTAAAGAAGAAACTACAGAACCGGTCATAGCTAAAGAAGAAACCATCTTTTACAATGTTGATCCAGTTGTGCCTACCGCTTATATTGAAAAACCACCTTTCCCTGTTAGGATAAAGGAACATGCTAAGGTATCAACCGTGGTTCGTAAGAGTAATATAAGAGCACCTAAATCCCCTGAGCAAATTAAAGTATAACCTAGTGTTGCTATGGTTAAAGATCTCTTGGAAGAAAATATTGATGGGCATGTCATTTACCTTTGTGATGAAGCTGCTAGAATTGCTAAGCCAGATAAGAAAGATAAACATAGACCTATAGAAGGCTTGCCTGTTGTCTCAGTTAAAATAGGACATCATTGCTACCATGGTTTATATGATTTGGGTGCTAGTGTGAGTGCTATCCCTTTTACCTTATACCAAGAAATTATGAATGAAATAGCACCTGCTGAAATGGAAGATATTGATGTTACTATTAAACTTGCTAATAGAGATACTATCACACCACTTGGGATTGTTAGAGATGTTGAAGTCTTGTGTGGGAAATTGAAATACCCTACTGATTTTCTAGTTCTTGGTTCCCCACAAGATGACTTTTGTCCCATTATCTTTGGTAGACCTTTCTTGCGCACCGTCAACGCTAAGATAGATTGTGAAAAACAAACTGTCGGTGTCAGTTTTGGTAATGTGTCTCATGAGTTTAATTTTTCCAAGTTTAGTAGACAACCTCCTGATAAAGCATTACCTAATGAAGATGAAATAATTAGTCTTGCTTCTATTGTTGTGCCTCCTACTGATCCTTTAGAACAATATTTGCTCGACCATGAAAATGATATGCACATGCGTGAAAGAAATGAAATAGATCAAATTTTCTTCGAACAACAACCTCTCTTGAAACACAATTTTCCTATTGAAACTCTAGGAGGTCCTCCTCCACCTAAAGGTGATCCTGTGTTTGAATTGAAACAATTTCCTGACACTTTGAAGTATGCTTATCTTGATGAGAAAAAGATATATCCTGTTATTATTAGTGCTAACCTTTCAGAACATGAAGAAGAAAGATTATTGAAAATTCTAAAGAAGCATTGGGCTGCTATTGGATATACACTTGATGATCTTAAGGGCATTAGTCCCACTCTATGTCAGCACAAGATCAATATGGAACCAGATGCTAAACCCGTTTTTGATCACCAACGGCGATCGAATCCTAAGATGAAAAAAGTGGTAAGAACTGAAATATTAAAGCTTCTGGAAGCAGGTATGATCTATCCCATAGCTGATAGTAGATGGGTAAGTCCCGTCCATTGTGTCCCTAAGAAAGGAGGCATTACCGTTGTTCCCAATGATAAGAATGAACTCATTCCACAAAGAATTGTCACTGGCCATAGAATGGTATTTGATTTTAGAAAATTAAATAAAGCTACTAGGAAAGATCATTACCCTTTGCCTTTCATTGATCAAATGCTAGAGAGACTATCTAAGCACACACACTTTTGTTTCCTAGATGGATATTCTGGTTTCTCTCAAATACCCGTGTCACAATCCGATCAAGAGAAAAATACCTTTACTTGCCTTTTTGGAACCTACGCTTATAGACGTACGCCTTTTGATTTATGCAATGCACCTGATACCTTTCAAAGATGTATGACTGCTATATCTCTGACTTTTGTGAAAATATTGTGGAGGTTTTCATGGATGATTTTTCTGTTTATGGAACTTCTTTCGATAATTGCTTAAGCAACCTTGATCGAGTTTTGCAGAGATGTGAACAAACTAATCTTGTCTTTAATTGGGAGAAGTGCCACTTTATGGTTAATGAAGGTATTGTCTTGGGGCATAAAATATCTGAGCGGGGTATTGAGGTGGATAAAGCTAAAGTTGATGCAATTGAGAAAATGCCATGTCCTAAAGATATTAAAGGTATTCGAAGTTTCCTTGGTCATGCTGGTTTTTATAGGAGGTTCATTAATAACTTCTCTAAAATTTCTAGGCCTCTCACTAATCTTTTGCAAAAGGATATTCATTTTGTCTTTGACGATGATTGTGTGGAAGCCTTTGAAACACTAAAGAAAGCCTTAACCTCTGCACCTATCGTTCGACCACCTGATTGGAACTTGCCTTTTGAAATTATGTGTTAGTGATTATGCTGTTGGTGCTGTCCTAGGACAAAGAGTTGATAAGAAATTGAATGTTATCCATTATGCTAGTAAAACTCTACACAGTGCCCAACGAAATTATGCTACTACTGAAAAAGAATTTTTAGCAGTTGTGTTTGCTTGTGATAAATTTAGATCCTATATCGTTGACTCCAAAGTTATTGTTCACACCGATCATGCTGCAATAAAATATCTTATGGAAAAGAAAGATGCTAAACCTAGACTCATTAGGTGGGTTCTTTTGCTTCAAGAATTTGACTTACATATTGTTGATAGGAAAGGAGCTGAGAACCCCGTAGCTGATAACTTGTCTAGGTTAGAAAATATTCTTGATGACCCACTACCTATTGATGATAGTTTCCCTGATGAAGAGCTAGCTGCAATAAGTGTCTGACACAACACACCTTGGTATGCTGACTATGCTAATTACATTGTCGCTAAATATAAACCACCTAGCTTCACATACCAACAAAATAAGAATTTTTTCTATGATTTGAGACATTACTTTTGGGATGACCCACATCTTTATAAAGAAGGAGTAGATGGTATTATTAGACGTTGTGTACCTGAGCATGAACATGAACAAATCCTACGGAAATGTCATTCCGAAGCTTATGGAGGACACCATGAGGGAGATAGAACTGCTCACAAGGTATTGCAATCTGGTTTCTATTGGCCTACTCTCTTCAAGGATGCCCGTAAGTTTGTCTTGTCTTGTGATGAATGTCAAAGAATTGGTAATATCGGTAAGCGTCAAGAAATGCCTATGAATTATTCACTTGTTGTTGAACCATTTGACGTGTGGGGTTTTGATTATATGGGGCCTTTTCCTTCCTCTAACGGGTACACTCATATTTTAGTTGCGGTTGATTATGTCCATTTTGCATCATGATTTCCTACTATTATTTACTTTGTTTTGTTGAATAATAATGCTTTGGGGAGTGATTCTAATGCCTTTTCTCTCATAATATGCAAGGTTTACACAAAGAGGGAGAATACCGGCAGTTGGAATTCTGGACCCAAGAAAAGCAAGTCAGAGATACCTATTCTGCACAACTCCAATGAAGCTGAAAATTTATGGAGATTATTTTTGTATTTAATAAAAATTATTGGAGCTGAAAACTATCGGAGGAGGGCCCCCAGGTGGCCACAACCCACCAGGGCGCGCCAGCCCCCCCTGGGCGCCCCCTGGTGTATCGTGCCCAGCCTGGCCCGCTTCCAGTGCCCATCTTATGGTATAAATTCCCAAATAACCTAAAAAAAATTAGGAGGAGGACTTTCGGGACGAAGCGCCGCCGCCTCAAGGCGGAACTTGGTCAGGAGCATTTTTGCCCTCCGGCGGAGCGATTCCGCCGGGGGAACTTCCCTCCCGGAGGGGGAAATCGAAGCTATCGTCATCCCCAACACCCCTCTCATCTTTGGGAGGCCAATCTTCATCAACATCTTCAACAGCACCATCTCCTCTCAAACCCTAGTTAATCTCTTGTGTTCAATCTTTGTACCGGAACCTTAGATTGGTACCTGTGGGTGACTAGTAGTGTTGATTACCTTGTGTAGTTGATTACTATATGGTTTATTTGGTGGAAGTTTATATGTTCAGACCCATTATGATATTCAATAATCCTCTGATCTTGACCATGATTATTATTTGTGAGTAGTTACCTTTGTTCTTGAGATCACGGGAGAAGTCATGTTGCGAGTAATCATGTGAATTTGATATGTGTTCGATATTTTGATGATATGTATGTTGTGATTCCCTTAGTGGTGTCATGTGAACGGTGAGTACATGACACTTCACCATTCATGGGCCTAAGGGAAGGCATTGTGGAGTAGTTATTAGATGATGGGTTGCTAGAGTGACAGAAGCTTAAACCCTAGTTTATGCGCTACTTCGTAAGGGGCTGATTTGGATCCACATGTTTAATGCTATGGTTAGACTTTGTCTTAATACTTTTCTCGTAGTTGCGGATGCTTGCGAGGGGGTTAATCATATGTAGTTTGTTAGTTCAAGTAAGAACATCACCTTAGCACCGGTCCACCCACATATCAAATTATCAAAGTCACGAACACGAATAAAACCAACATGATAAAAGTGACTAGACGAAATTCCCATGTACCCTCAAGATCACTTTGCCTATTACTAGTGATTGTTCTGGCCAGTACTTTGCATCAAAAGGATTGGGCTACCTTGCTGCGCCTTGTTTACCGTTACCGTTACTTGCTCGTTACAAATTACCTAGCTATCAAACTATCTATTACCTACAATTTTAGTGCCTCCAGAAATTACCTTTCTGAAAACCGCTTGTCATTTCCTTCTGCTCCTCGTTGGGTTCGACACTCTTACTTATCAAAAGGACTATGATTGATCCCCTATACTTGTGGGTCATCAGTGGACATGTTTTTCAATATCGGCTTTCGCTTGAGGACAAGCGAGGTCTAAGCTTGGGGGAGTTGATACGCCCATTTTGCATGATGATTTCCTTATGTTATTTATAATGTTTTTATGCATAATAATGCTTTAGGGAGTGATTCTAATGCCTTTGCTCTCATAATATGCAAGGTTTACACAAAGAGGGGGAATACCGGCAGCTGGAATTCTGGACCTGAAAAAGCATATCACAGATACCTATTCCGCACATCTCCAAATAAGCTGAAACTTTACGGAGAATTATTTTGGAATATATGAAAAATACTAGAGCAAATAACTACCGGAGGGGGGCCACCTGGTGAGCACAAGACACCAGGGTGCGCCAGGCCCCCCAGGCGCGCCCTGGTGGGTTGTGCTCAGCCAAGCCCACCTCCGGTGCCCATCTTCTGGTACTTAAGGTCTTTTGACCTAGAAAAAATTAGGAGAGGACTTTCGGGACGGAACACCGCCTCCTCGAGGAAGAACTTTGGTAGTGATGACCCACATGTATAGGGGATCAATCATAGTCCTTTCGATAAGTAAGAGTGTCGAACCCAACGAGGAGCAGAAGGAAATGACAAGCGATTTTCAGCAAGGTAATTTCTGCAAGCACTGAAATTGTAGGTAACAGATAGTTTGATAGCATGATAATTGGTAACAAGCAAGTAACGGTAGCGGTAAACAAGGTGCAGCAAGGTAGCCCAATCCTTTTGAGGCAAAGGATAGGCCAAAACAATCACTAGTAATAGGCAAAGTATTCTTGAGGGTACACGGGAATTTCGTCTAGTCACTTTTATCATGTTGGTTTGATTCATGTTCGCTACTTTGATAATTTGATATGTGGGTGGACCGATGCTTGGGTGCTGTTCTTACTTGAACAACCTCCCAGTTATGATTAACCCCCTCACAAGCATCCGCAACTACGAGAAAAGTATTAAGATAAAATCTAACCATAGCATTAAACGTTTGGATCCAAATCAGCCCCTTACGAAGCAGCGCATAAACTAGGGTTTAAGCTTCTGTCACTCTAGCAACCCATCATATAATAACTACTCCACAATGCATCCCCTTAGGCCCATGAATGGTGAAGTGTCATGTAGTCGACGTTCACATGACACCACTAAGGGAATCACAACATACATATCATCAAAATATCGAACACATATCAAATTCACAGGATTACTCGCAACATGACTTCTCCCGTGACCTCAAGAACAAAGGTAACTACTCACAAACAATAATCATGTGAATGGCATAATGGATCTGAACATATAATCTTCCACCAAATAAACCATATAGTAATCAACTACGCAAGGTAATCAACACTACTAGTCACCCACAGGTACCAATCTGAGGTTCCGAACAAAGATTGAACACAAGAGATGAACTAGGGTTTGAGAGGAGATGGTGCTGTTGAAGACGTTGATGAAGATTGGCCTCCCAAAGATGAGAGGGGTGATGGTGATGACGATAGCTTCGATTTCCCCCTCTGGGAGGGAAGTTCCCCCGACGGAATCGCTCCACCGGAGGGCAAAAGTGCTCCTGCCCAAGTTCCGCCTCAAGGCGGTGGCACTTCATCCCGAAAGTCCTCCTCTGATTTTTTCTAGGTCAAGTGTGACCATATACCAGAAGGTGGGCACCGGAGGTGGGCCGAGGAGGCCACAACCTATCAGGGTGTGCCCAGGGGGGCCTGGCGCGCCCTGGTGTGTTGTGCCCACCTGGGAGGCCCCCTCCGGTAGTTTTCTGCTCCAGTATTTTTTATTAAATGGAAAAATAATCTCCGTAAAATTTCAGCTTCATTGGAGTTGTGCAGAATAGGTATCTCTGGCGTGCTTTTCTTAGGTCCAGAATTCCAGCTGTCGGTATTCTCCCTCTTTGTGTAAACCTTGCATATTATGAGAGAAAAGGCATTAGAATCACTCCCCAAAGCATTATTATTCAACAAAACAATGTAAATAACAGTAGGAAATCATGATGCAAAATGGACGTATCAACTCCCCCAAGCTTAGACCTCGCTTGTCCTCAAGCGAAAGCCGATATTGAAAAGCATGCCCACATGGTTTGAGAGAGAGGTGTCGATAAAAACAAAATACGGACCTAGAAGCATCATGCTTATTAATATAACAGCAACAAACTCTAACATAAAATTTATTCAACATAATTTCATCATATAACTTCTTATGCACAAGTAACAATTTAATACAACATATAAGTATGAAGCATAAACCTTATTGGGAACCAACAAACTATGTTCTCAGTCAACTTTGCAACTACAATTCATCATATTTTCAGGAAAGGTCTCATGTCGGAGCCTTTTTTTGGCAAGTCCACATACTCAACCATCATTTAGTCTTCTATGATTGCTAATGCTCACGGCATACCCATGAACAAAAAGTTTCAACCGGACACATAAGAAGATAGGGGCTTATAGTTTTGCCTCCCAACTTACTCACCTCAAGGGTGATGTCAACAATAATAACTCATGCCCACCCATATCCAACTGGATATATGTGCCTAGATCTTTCCTCACCACATGATGCTTGCAAAATAAAAAGTAAAAAGGAATAGGGGAAAATACTTTGACTCTTGCATAAAAGTAAAAGATAGGCCCTTCGCAGAGGGAAGCAGAGGTTGGCATGCGCTTATTGGTTTGTATGCCCAATCCCTTAATGTAAAAGAACGTCACGCTATATTGCCCCCTATGATAGCAACCTTTATTATGCAGTCCGTCGCTTTTATTACTTTGCCATCATAAGTTCGTATAGTGCTCAATTTTCTCTTACACTAATTGATCAAACACTTTTAGAAGTAATTTTTATTACCTTATTGCACCGATGACAACTTACTTGAAGGATCTTTCTCGATCCATAGGTAGGTATGGTGGACACTTAAAGAAGGAGTTTGGGTTTGGGTTTTTGGATGCGCAAGTAGTATCTCTACTTAGTGCGGAATTTTGGCTAGCAAAGATATTGAGCAAGCACCACATGTTAAAGGATCTATGACAATATAACTTCTATGTGGATATGAACAAACATAAATCATTACATTGTCTTCCTTGTCCAACGTCAACAATTTTGACATATAATATTTGATGGGGGCTCACAATCATAAAAGATGTCCAAGATAGTGTATTTGCATGTGAATCTTCTCTTCCCTTATTAATTTCTTTCATGAATTGCATCATTGACCAATGCTATGTTTGTCAATCTCCAACAAATTTTACTACGTATACTCTTCCTTATGTGATGTTATTACTCACCATAAGATTAGCATATGATTCTTTTCATTTGTTTCATCTTTTCTTTATTTAAATTGCAACAAGAAAGTAGAGAGGCAAAAACTCAAACTAAACTTTATTATATAACTCTCACTCGATTACATAGATAGATAGACCACAGAACTAACACACGAAAATAGATCATGCTAAACTTTTATTCAACTAAAGCAAAGGGAAACTAAGGATCGAACTAAAATAGGTAAAGGTGAATAAAAGTGGTGGTGATACGATACCGGGGCACCTCCCCCAAGCTTGGCTCAAGCCAAGGGGAGTGCCCATACCCGTGTGCTTAAGTCTACTTTGGTGGTGGTGATGACGAAGGTGGTGGTGATATGATGTCACACTTTAGCTTCAAAAGATGCTCCAATTTGCGGATGACCCTCCTAAGGTTATTGATGTGCTCTTCTAGCAAAATATTTTCACGGATGATTAATTTATTCTGAACAAGGACCGCTTCGAAAGCTCTAAAGGCTTCGATTTCAATAAGGGTGAGATGACTATAGTAAGGGTTAAGGATATCTTCTTCCTCTCCCTCCTTTGCTGGCATGGATTGATCTCCTTTAGGGGGCTGATCCACCATAGCATCCTTACCCTTGTCTTCCTTGTTGGCTTCTTCCGGCCTCTCCCTCTTCAGCTCTATCTTGATTAGCCAGGCATCTTCTTCCACGTTATTAGAAGAGGGGGAAGACATGATGCCTAACTTGACAGATCTGACAGGAAAACAACACGAAACAAGAACAGAGGATTTTTCTTCGATGCGGTCGTCAAAATAGTCGGGGGTATATATAGAGAATTTTTATTCTTGGGAAACAAGTATATGGAAGGAAAACGGAGTCGGGAAGGAATCCGAGGTGGGCACAACCCACCAGGGCGCGCCCAGGGGTGCCTGGCGTGCCCTGGTGTATCGTGCTCACCTCGATCACCTTTCGGTTTATTTCTTTATTTCCAAAATTTTAAAATATTCCAAAACTGACAAAAATATTTTTGTGGATTTTTCGGAGTCCGTTTACTTACCGTATCACATACCTCCTATTTTTAAGCATTCTGGAGGGTTCCGGAAGGTTTCTTTTATGTGTTCCTCCGGTGTCATGGTTTGAATAACATTGCTTTCAATGTTAATAGGCGTACCTAAGATATAATGCTTAATTCTTTGTCCATTGACCACCTTCGGGTTAGTACCTTAGGCGTTATTAATCTTGATAGCTCCAGAACGATAAACCTCTTTGATAATATATGGTCCTTCCCATTTGGAGAGAAGCTTTCCTGCAAAAAATCTTAAACGAGGGTTGAACAAAAGAACATAATCTCCTATTTTGAATTCCCGCTTTTGGATTCTTTTGTCATGCCATCTTTTTACTTTTTCTTTGAATAGCCTAGCATTTTCATACGCTTGGGTTCTCCATTCATCTAGTGAGATAATATCAAATAGCCTCTTCTCACTGGCAAGTTTGAAATCATAGTTGAGTTCTTTAATTGCCCAAAATGCTTTGTGTTCTAATTCTAGAGGCAAATGACAAGCTTTCCAATATACCATTTTATATGGAGACATACCCATATGATTTTTATAAGCTGTTCTATAGGCCCAAAGTGCATCATCTAATTTCTTAGACCAATTCTTACGAGACCTATTGACAGTTTTTTGTAATATCAATTTTATTTCTCTATTGCTAAGTTCAGCTTGACCACTAGATTGAGGATGATAGGATGATTCAATCCTATGGTTAACATCATATTTAGCAAGCATCTTACGGAAAGCACCATGAATAAAATGCGAACCACCATCGGTCGTTAAGTATCTAGGGACTCCAAACCTCGGGAAGATAACCTCTTTAAGCATGTTAATGGAGGTGTGGTGATCAGCACTACTAGTTGGAATAGCTTCTACCCACTTTGTGACATAATCAACCGCAACCAAAATATGAGTGTACCCATTTGAGGAAGGAAAAGGCCCCATATAGTCAAAACCCCAAACGTCAAATGGTTCGACAACTAGTGAATAATTCATAGGCATTTCCTGACGCTTACTGATATTACCAATTCTTTGACATTCATCACAAGACAAGACAAACTTATGGGCAACCTTGAAGAGAGTAGGCCAATAAAAACCGGATTGTAATACCTTATGAGAAGTTCTATCTCCCGCATGATGTCCTCCATAAGGTTCGTAATGACATTTCCATAGGATTTGTTCCTGTTCATGCTCAGGTACACAACGTCTAATAATACCATCTACTCCTTCTTTATAAAGATGTGGGTCATCCCAAAAGTAATGTCTCAAATCATAGAAAAAAAATTCTCTTTTGTTCGTAAGTGAAGCTATGTGGTATATATTAAGCGAGAATGTAGTTAGCATAATCAGCATACCAAGGTGTGTTGTGAGAAACACTTATTGAAGCTAACTGTTCGTCAGGGAAACTTTCATCAATAGGTAGTGGGTCATCAAGAATATTTTCTAACCTAGACAAGTTGTCCGCTACGGGATTCTCAGCTCCCTTCCTATCAACGATGTGTAAGTCAAATTCTTGAAGCAAGAGAACCCACCTAATGAGTCTAGGTTTAGCATCTTTCTTTTCCATAAGGTATTTTATAGCAGCATGATCGATGTGAACAATAACTTTGAAGTCAACAATATAGGATCTAAATTTATCACAAGCAAACACAATTGCTAAAAATTCTTTTTCAGTGGTAGCATAGTTTCGTTGGGCACTGTCTAGAGTTTTACTAGCATAATGGATAACATTCAATTTCTTATCAACTCTTTGTCCTAGGACAGCACCAACAACATAATCACTAGCATCACACATAATTTCAAAAGGCAAGTTCCAATCAGGCAGTTGAACGATAGGTGCAGAGGTTAAGGCTTTCTAGAGTGTCTCAAAGGCTTCCACACAATCATCATCAAAAACAAAAGGAATATCCTTTTTCAAAAGATTAGTAAGAGGCCTAGAAATTTTAGAGAAGTCTTTAATGAACCTCCTATAAAAACCAGCATGACCAAGGAAACTTCGAATACCTTTAATATCCTTAGGACATGGCATTTTCTCAATTGCATCAACATTAGCTTTATCCACCTCAATACCTCGTTCAGATATTTTATGTCCCAAGACAATGCCTTCATTAACCATAAAGTGGCACTTCTCCCAATTCAAGACGAGATTAGTTTGTTCACATCTCTGCAAAACTCGATCAAGGTTGCTTAAGCAATCATCAAAAGAAGTTCCGTAAACGGAAAAATCATCCATGAAAACCTCCACAATCTTTTTACAAAAATCAGAGAATATAGCAGTCATACATCTTTGAAAGGTAGCAGGTGCATTGTATAAACCAAAAGGAATACGTCTATAAGCATAGGTTCCAAAAGGGCACGTAAAGGTAGTTTTCTCTTGATCGGACTGTGACACAGGTATTTGAGAGAAACTAGAATATCCATCTAAGAAACAAAAGTGTGTGTGCTTAGATAGTTTTGCAAGCATTTGATCAATGAACGGTAGAGGGTAATGATCTTTCCTAGTAGCTTTATTTAATTTCTAAAATCAAATACCATTCTATAGCCAGTGACAATTCTTTGTGGAATGAGTTCATTCTTATCATTGGGAACAACGGTAATGCCTCCTTTCTTAGGGACACAATGAACAGGACTTACCCATCTACTATCAGCTATGGGATAGATTATACCTACTTCCAGAAGCTTTAATATTTCAGTTCTTACCACTTCTTTCATCTTAGGATTCAATCGCTGTTGGTGATCAACAACGGGTTTAGCATCAGGTTCCATATTAATCTTGTGCTGACATAGAGTGGGACTAATGCCCTTAAGATCATCAAGAGTATATCCAATAGCAGCCCAGTGCTTCCTTAGAAATTTTAATAATCTTTCTTATTCATGTTCTAAAAGGTTAGCACTAATAATAATAGGATATATCTTTTTCTCATCAAGATAAGCATACTTCAAAGTGTCAGGAAATTGTTTCAATTCAAACACAGGATCACCTTTAGGTGGAGGAGAACCTCCAAGAGTTTCAATAGGCAAATTATGTTTCAAGAGAGGTTGTTGTTCAAAGAAAATTTGATCTATCTCATTTCTTTCACGCAAGTGCATATCATTTTCATGGTCAAGCAAATATTGTTCTAATGGATCAGTAGGAGGCACAACAATAGAAGCAAGACCAATTATTTCATCCTTACTAGATAACGCTTTATCACGAGGTTGTCTACTAAACTTAGAAAAATTAAACTCACGAGACACATTACCAAAACTGACACCGACAGTTTGTTTTTCACAATCTATCTTAGCATTGACGGTGCTCAAGAAAGGTCTACCAAAGATAATGGGACAAAAGTCATCTTGTGGGGAACCAAGGACTATAAAATCAGTAGGGTATTTTACCTTCCCGCACAAGACTTCAACATCTCTAACAATCCCAAGTGGTGTGATAGTGTCTCTATTAGCAAGTTTAATAGTAACATCAATGTCTTCCATTTCAGTAGGTGTTATTTCATCCATAATTTCTTGGTATAAGGTAAAAGGGATAGCACTCACACTACCACCCAAATCGCATAAACCATGATAGCAATGATCTCCTATTTTGACTAAGACAACAAGCATGCCTTCTATGGGTCTATGTTTATCTTTTTCATCGGGTTTAGCAATTCTAGCAGCTTCATCACAGAAGTAGATAACATGCCCATCAATATTTTCTACCAAGAGATCTTTAACCATAGCAACACTAGGTTCTACTTTAATTTGCTCAGGGGGTTTAGGTGCTTTTATATTACTCTTACGAACCACAGTTGATACCTTAGCGTGTTCCTTTATCCTAACAGGGAAAGGTGGTTTTTCAATATAAGCGGTAGGCACAACTGGATCAACATTGTAAATGATGGTTTCTTCTTTATCTATGACCGGTTCTTTAATTTCTTATTTAATAGGGGGATGATATTTAAACCACTTCTCCTTAGGGAGATCAATGTGAGTAGCAAATGCTTCGCAGAAAGAGGCTACTATCTCAGAGTCAAGTCAATATTTAGTGCTAAACTTGTGAAAAGTATCAGTATTCATACAAGATTTAACACAATCAAATTCAAGTTTTATACCTGACTCATTACCTTCGTCAAGTTCCAAATCTTCAGAGTTGCGTTTAATTCTTTCCGAGAGATCCCACTTGAATTCAATAGTCTTCTTCATATAAGAACCAACACAAGAAGTATCGAGCATGGATTGATCATTATGAGAAAGCCGAGCATAAAACTTCTGAATGATAACTTCTCTCAGAATGTCATGATTGGGGCATGAATATAACATTGACTTAAGCCTCCCCCAAGCTAGAGCGATACTTTCTCCTTCACGATGCCAAAAATTATATATATGATTCCGATCACGATGAACTAGATGCTTGGGATAAAACTTTTGATGGAATTCTAATTGCAAGCGATTCCAGTTCCACGATCCAAGATCATCACATAGCCTATACCATGTCAATGCTTTTCCCTCCAAAGATAAAGGGAAAACCTTCTTCTTAACTTCATCTTCGGGTAAACCTGCAAGCTTAAATAATCCACAAATTTCGTTCACATATAAGAGGTGCATATCAGGAGTTCAGTTCCATCTCCTGCATAAGGTTTAGCAAGCATTTGTTCTAACATACCCGAAGGAAATTCATAAGTAACATTTTCAGTAGGTGCTGTAGGTTGAGGGGCAACTAATTGTGGTTCCGGTCGAGGTGAAGATACCCCGAACAAACCCCTCAAAGGATTGTTTTCCATAGTAGGAAGTAGCGATAAATTTCAGCACGTAGTATAAGTTTTTCCTTACCGACTTCCACTTACCAAGAGAGCTTCACTCCCCGGCAACGGCGCCAGATAAGTGTCTTGATGACCCACAAGTATAGGGTATCAATCGTAGTCCTTTTGATAAATAAGAGTGTCGAACCCAACGAGGAGCAGAAGAAAATGACAAGCGGTTTTCTGCAAGCACTGAAATTGTAGGTAACAGATAGTTAGATAGCAAGATAATTGGTAACAAGCAAGTAACGGTAGCGGTAAACAAGGTGCAGCAAGGTAGCCCAATCCTTTTGAGGCAAAGGACAGACCAAAACAATCACTAGTAATAGGCAAAGTGTTCTTGAGGGTACACGGGAATTTCGTCTAGTCACTTTTATCATGTTGGTTTGATTCGTGTTCGCTACTTTGATAATTTGATATGTGGGTGGACCGGTGCTTGGGTGCTCTTCTTACTTGAACAACCTCCCACTTATGATTAACCCCCTCGCAAGCATCCGCAACTACGAGAAAAGTATTAAGATAAAATCTAACCATAGCATTAAATGTTTGGATACAAATCAGCCCCTTACGAAGCAGCGCATAAGCTAGGGTTTAATCTTCTGTCACTCTAACAACCCATCATCTAATAACTACTCCACAATGCATCCCCTTAGGCCCATGAATGGTGAAGTGTCATGTAGTCGACGTTCACATGACACCACTAAGGGAATCACAACATACATATCATCAAAATATCGAACACATATCAAATTCACATGATTACTCGCAACATGACTTCTCCCGTGACCTCAAGATCAAAGGTAACTACTCACAAATAATAATCATGCTCAAGATCAGAAGAGTATTGAATGACATAATGGATCTAAACATATAATCTTCCACGAAATAAACCATATAGTAATCAACTACGCAAGGTAATCAACACTACTACTCACCCACAGGTACCAATCTAAGGTTTTGGTACAAAGATTGAACACAAGAGATGAACTAGGGTTTGAGAGGAGATGGTGTTGTTGAAAATGATGATGAAGATTCCCCCGCCCCAAAGATGAGAGGGGTGTTGGTGATGACGATAGCTTCGATTTCCCCCTCCGGGAGGGAAGTTCCCCCGGCGGAATCGCTCCGCCGGAGGGAAAAAGTGCTCCTGCCCAAGTTCCGCCTCGAGGTGGCGGCGCTTCATCCCAAAAGTCCTCCTTTGATTTTTTTTTCTAGGTCAAGTGTGACCATATACCAGAAGATGGGCACCGGAGGTGGGCCGAGGTGGCCACAACCCATCAGGGCACGCCCTGGTGGGTTGTGCCCACCTGGGAGGCCCCCTCCGGTAGTTTTCTGCTCCAGTATTTTTTTATTAAATGCAAAAATAATCTCCGTAAAATTTCAGCTTCATTGGAGTTGTGCAGAATAGGTATCTCTGACGTGCTTTTCTTAGGTCCAGAATTCCAGCTGCCGGTATTCTCCCTCTTTGTGTAAACCTTGCATATTATGAGAGAAAAGGCATTAGAATCACTCCCCAAAGCATTATTATTTAACAAAACAAAGTAAATAATAGTAGGAAATCATGATGCAAAATGGACGTATCAGGCAGGAGCACTTTTGCCCTCTGGCGGAGCGATTCCGCCGGGGGAACTTCCCTCCCGGAGGGGGAATCGAAGCCATCGTCATCACCAACACCCCTCTCATCTTTGGGAGGCCAATCTTCATCAACATTTTCAACAGCACCATCTCCTCTCAAACCCTAGTTCATCTCTTGTGTTCAATCTTTGTACCGGAACCTCAGATTGGTACTTGTGGGTGACTAGTAGTGTTGATTACATCTTGTAGTTGATTACTATATGGTTTATTTGGTGGAAGATTATATGTTCAGATCCATTATGCTATTTAATACCCCTCTGATCTTGAGCATGAATATTATTTGTGAGTAGTTACCTTTGTTCTTGAGGTCACGGGAGAAGTCATGTTGCAAGTAATCATGTGAATTTGATATGTGTTCGATATTTTGATGATATGTATGTTGTGATTCCCTTAGTGGTGTCGTGTGAACGTCGACTACATGACACTTCACCATGTTTGGGCCTAAGGGAATGCATTGTTTAGTAGTTATTAGATGATGGGTTGCTAGAGTGACAGAAGCTTAAACCCTAGTTTATGCGCTACTTCGTAAGGGGCTGATTTGGATCCAAACGTTTAATTCTATGGTTAGATTTTATCTTAATATTTTTCTCGTAGTTGCGGATGCTTGCGAGGGGGTTAATCATAAGTGGGAGGTTTGTTCAAGTAAGAACAGCACCCAAGCACCGGTCCACCCACATATCAAATTATCTAAGTAGCGAACACAAATCAAACTAACCTGATAAAAGTGACTAGATGAAATTCCCGCGTACCCTCAAGAACACTTTGCCTATTATAAGAGACTGTTCTGGCCTGTCCTTTGCCACAAAAAGGATTGGGCTACCGTGCTGCACTTTATTTACCGTTACCGTTACTTGCTCATTACCAATTATCTTGCTATCAAACTATCTGTTACCTATAATTTCAGTTCTTGCAGAAATTACCTTGCTGAAAACCGCTTGTCATTTCCTTCTGCTCCTCGTTGGGTTTGACACTCTTACTTATCGAAAGGGACTACGATTGACCCCCTATACTTGTGGGTCATCAAGACTCTTTTCTGGTATCAATGGGAAATCGGATGTCTTCTGTATTTCATAACTCATGAATAAACAAAACCAAAACTGATCTCCATGGAGGCGATCTTCACTTTTATATAACAACACATGGCCTAAGGCCCACACCACCTCGACTCCTACCTATATATGTATGGTACATAATTAGCACAAGCTGATTCAAACAATACAATATTTTATCTCTTGGTTTAATTGGTTCCAGGCCTGTACACATGCATATGCTCACATGTATGGGTTGGCTGCAATTTACTCCTTACTTCAATCTTTGTTGTTGTGTAATTTTGACCCTATTGTATATTGTATCTCCACAACTAACGACACAAAACCAGGTCCACAAAGATTAGGTTTCTTGCCATCTCTACCACGGTGCAATATATTTGAATGTTTGTAGTTCTTCCAACATTCTCGAATAAGCTCTTGTCGCTCGACTTGGTTTCTTTAACTTCAACAACAGACACACTCTTAGATATACTAGACGTTGTCGTGTCGGTATCAACAGCTCCAGCTGGGAGGCTGCACCGCGTCGGTGGTGCAGTCCCCGGATGCGTGTACTACGCGTGGTGTCCCTACTGGGTGTGCACTCTCCACCCACCACACACTCATCCACCGCTGGCCAAAGGCAGCTGCTACCGGCGGCCACCTTGGCCATGACCACATCGTTGTCCGCCTTGGCAGCCACCCCAGCGTCAGCCGCCGGGGCCATCACCCACTCCGCCACTGTGGCCCGAAGGCGGGAGGTGGAGGCCACCAAAGACTAGTTGCTCAGTTTTTGCGTTGGCGGCCTTGCATGCTGCATCAACTTCTAGAGGTGGAGGAGGAGCACTGGGTTGCGCACGCAAAGAATCTCACCGCCGTTGTGGTCGCAGCAGAAGCCGCAGCAGTGGCGCGAAATGCGGAGATCTACGCCGAGTCCCGCCGCTTCGAGGAGGCGCGTCAGGAGCGACAAAGGGCAACAGCGGCAGGCGACGGATTCGACTCCTCTAGCTCATTGGTAGGCTCCTCCTCTGCCTCTTACTGGGCACGCTCGGCAGAGGAGAGGCTACTGGAAGTACTTGAGGGCTTTCACTAATGAAGCAAAGAGGGCTCATGGTAGAAAGTGAAGAGAGAGGATGTTGGATCCATTGAGTGTATGCACTTGACATGGAAGAATTATCTTGTGACATGGAAAGGTCAATACAAAGGGCATTATTATGACCCAACCATCATTCTTGAGGTAGTTACATCACATGATCTATGGATTTGACATTCATATTTTGGGATGCTTGGCTCTCACAATGACCTCAACATCCTCCATCGATCTCCTCTTTTTGCATGACTTGTTGTCAAAGACACTCTAACTTGCAACTGTGTTGTCAATGGCCATGAGTACAACATAGGGTGCTAATTTACCAATGGCATATATCCTCCATGGGCCACATTTGTGAAGACAATCCAACATACCCAAGGTAACAAGAAATCTCGCTTTGCAATGTGCCAAGAATCTATTAGAAAGGACGTTGATAGAGATTTTGGCGTGCTTCAAAATGCTTTGCGATTATCCGTGTCCCCAGGGCTAGTCCTTAGATTTTAGGGGCCCGGAGCGAACCTAGAACTTAGGGCCCTTTCATATACTCCTACTCCCTCCGTTGCAACAAATTTTTATTTCTGATTTTTTTTTCATCGAAAACTTCTTTTGAATACGAATTCAACGATTTGTTCTTTTTTACATATAGAAAACATTTCGTTGGTCCAATTTATAGTCAAAGTTAAATTTTAGGATGCATTTGCGCCTTATTCATTGGAATAGAGAGTAAATAGCATAGCAGTACTAATTGATATATGTATGAAATATTACCAATAATACGTAAATGCATCTAAAAATCAATTTTCATTTCAAATATTTCTCTTTCCTTTTTTTCTCTGACGGACACAAGTACTTTTGAATCGTCATAATAACACAAAGCGCTAAATTGTGCATTATAGCTTGAACGGTGCAAACTATGTATGCATGATGTGTACGAAGATAAATTAATTAATTAGAATAGATCCAGATTCCAAAAATCCACACCATACACATAGAATGCTAGCATGACAACTTGCGCACAATGTGGCACGCGCATGCAACAGGGTAAAGGCCAGTGCAGGAATTATGGGGCTCTTCCAGACCTATGTTTGTGAATCTTACGAGATGCATCACGATGAACCGATGGAGCAAATAACGTCATACAAAGCAATAGACGAGGGAACATGAACCAATTATAAGTATAACAACACTAAATGGGGAAGAGTTTGGTTTTTCTAGTTTTTTGATATTTTTTACTGTCTATAATGAGAGTTTATGTGGGGTTGTGTAGGTTGGTTTGACCACTAGAAATATCTTGACCTGGAGTACGTTCGTTATAGACCAATCTAGAGAAGGTCTGCTCTTCTCACCGCTTAAAGGGACGATTCGAGAAACTGGCCGGCATCCTGGTTCCTAAATTCCCCTTCCACCTCCCTCTCCGCTTCTCTCGGTTCAGGGCACGGCGGCACCGGCAGTGCCCCCCACCACCACCTTCCAGCAGCACTCTGTCCTCTTCCTCGCCCTCCTCCATCACCATGCCGCTGCCTTGAGCTCATGTCGGCGATGCTGCGGGTCGGCGCTGGCCGAGCTCGACCCGTGCGGACAGAAGACGATGCGGGAACAGAGTAGCACGTGGGTGAGGAGACGAGGCCGCGTGGGTTATGGGATATGAGATACAGAGACAGGAGGGAAGCCGCCGGCGGCGTCACGCCTGCATCCACAGCCGGAGGTCCGACTCCTACCATCGCTGTCCAGTTGCGGCTTGTGCTCCCCACTCATTTCTCTACGCGGCTCTTTGGTAGCGGCATCCTACTCAAACACTGTCGACAATACGGGCGAGCCACCGCGGGCAAGCTGCTCGAAAAGTTGGTCAGCGTGATCCGGTTGTCGCCATGGATGCTGACAAGAAGACCAACTCCAGCCACCCCGGGATGCCTATGGGCCATGTCCTCTACAATGAGGTGATTAGGTACTCAAAGAATCCTTACTTATATTCAACTAGGTCTATTTCATTCACTACTGGAATTCAGTTATTTGCCATCTGCCATAGCGGACGGCAAAGGACAGGACCACCGACGGCAAAGCCTTTGCCGTCGGGCAGCAGACGGCAAAATTTCCGGCACTGAGAACCCCGGTAAAGGAGTGCTTTGCCGTCTGCCTTTATACAGCGGACGGCAAAGTGTTTTTGCCGTCAGGCAGCAGACGGCAAAGTGTCTGGAAGGCCTAAACTTGAGTTAGCCCCATTAGTGGCTAACGGAGCCTTTGCCATTTGCCACTCCCCCTTTGCCGTCCGCACCCTATGCCGTCTGCCTCCCCTCCTTTGCCGACGGCCACTCCTTTGCCGACGGCCACCGTTGGCATAGCTTCTTTGCCATCCGCCCCCCTGCCAGCCTCCTTTGCCGACGGTCACTGCTATGCCGACGGTGGCCGTCGGCATATCTTCTTTGCCGTACGCCCCCCGCCACACTCCTTTGCTACAGTGCCACTGCTATGCCGACGGTGGCCGTCGGCATAGCTTCTTTACCGTCCGCCCCCGGACGGCAAATGTACCAAATGGCATCAGGCGCACTCCCAGGATGCACAGGTGGGTGCCACGTGTCGCCTTTGGCGTCGCTGCCGGACGGCAAAGAAACTATGCCGACGGTGGCCGTTGGCAAAGTGGCAATATTGCCCCAGTTTTTTCTGTTTTTTTCTAATATCCAATTTTCACAGGCAAAATATGCTATATATGTATATATTTCACAATAACCCTAGTGATGATCATCCAACAACAAGCACAAGCACAAGTATCCAACAAACATACCAAAACAAATGTCACATTGTTCACCATATTACAATAGTAACAAGTTTCACATATGTAGCAAGTTTAACATTGTTCATTGATACAAAATCACAAGCACTCCATCAATGCATGCTTACGTGAAGTGACTCTAATCTGCAAAATGGGAAATACGAAAGTTAGATGAAGAAGACTAGAATAAGAAGAAGAAGATGAAGAAGCGGGTTTCTTCTCTCTATCTTTCTCCTCTTGTTTTCTTCTTCTTATTGCTTATTTGTGTCATTCGGGCGAAAGTTAGATGAAGAAGACTAGAATAAGAAGAAGAAGATGAAGAACACTAATATTTCAGAAGGAGCTAAGTTTGTCTAAGTGCTAAGTTTGTCTAAGTGCTAGGTTTGTCTAAGTGCTAAGTTTGTGTAAGTGCTAAGAAGATGAAAAACGAGCTAAGTTTGGGGCTTACCGTCCTCGTCATCACGGAGGAGAGGCACCGCGGTTGCTCAGATCGGTTTCACCTGGAGAAGGCTGCCCTGGAGAAGGGTCGTGCGATGCGACTCCGGAGTTAAGCTGCACCAAAGATGATTTGCAATGTCTCGTTAGCATGATGACACTGAAAAGATCATTGCATTGAAATGAAACTCACCGTTGCAGCCGTGGTAATGACTGGCATCGACGGAGCGGCCTGGCCGGTCTTCTCGCACATAGTCTGCACATTTGGTTTTCACAAGTCAACGATATTCATTATTAATGAAAGGAACATTATATGCAAGATTTGACAAATATGAATAAGAATATTACCACGAAGAGCTCGTAGATGGCCCGGTAAGACGCATCGGACCGTGCCCTCTCCTCCTCCAACAACCTTGCCGTCCTCTACTCCATCTCCTTCTCCTTCGCTGCCATAAGCGTCTGTGTTGCCTCTCTCTCTTTCAGAATAGCAGCCTGCAACACAACTCCTCGTTAGCATTGTAATCATCTTTGTTCACACACACAACGTAATGAGGAAAGATATCTGAGTCCGTATAACTAACCTCGATGGCGAGCTCGACTGGCCATGGACGAGGCCTTATCTCAGGACAGGAGCTCGTTTGGCGCGCCTTGATCTCTCGGAGGTTGCTAGGACAACGTATAAGGCCATCTCCAATGGCAATCGAGCCATGGGGCCTCCCACCGCCAGCTATCATCACCAGCTCTGGATCAATAGGCTCCTGGCTCGGGTTAAAGTCCTCCCCTTTCCTCGCCTTCCCCTCATCTCTGTACCTCACGAGCTTGTTGTGGGAGGAGATGTTGCTGAACTTCAAGGGATCATTGAGGTCAGACTCAGAGAATGCCTTGACCTTCTTGTACGAGGCAGTATGGGCCATCGCATAGAGGTCGTACATCTGTGGCACCTCCGTTTTATTGTGATGCGCCTAAAAGAGAGAGAGAGTAACAAAGTATTAGTAAAGGGCTCAAGCTAGAATCAAGAATGAATTGCATGAATCATGAAGCTAACCACATACCCAGTTCAGACCAAACTGATTTAAGTTGGCGCTCCCTTGATGGTGTGGCACACCAACCATTTTGTTACGCCGGTCCTTGGCATTGTTGTGGACGGATAGCCATTGTTCTGAGCACCACTCATCCACCAACGCCTCCCAACAATCCATCATATCCGCACACCATCTTGGGGGCACCTAAGTTAATAAAGAGATATTTGAGCGCTACGCGTAGGAATCAAATGAAGGAAACTAAGTACAAGGCCTTAAGAATACATAATTACCTTCATGTAATGCTCCTTCTCCATCTTCTTTCCACGGCACATCGACTTCTCCTTCCTAATATGCCGCGAGGCGTAGTAGTATCGAACAGCCTGCACCCGAGCCTCGTGCCGAAAGTTTTGCAGTAGGCGCCTGCATTGCTGATCGATAACCTTTGCCGCGGCCTCCTCGTATCCCTCCTGACACCTGTAGAAGGTCTGCAATCAAACGACACAACACTTATTAGTACAATAACTAGCTATTGTTTATTTTTAATTGTGTAAAGTAGAAATTACCCAAAAATGCCTGATCACCATCTCCGCCCTCGTGTGGCACAAAACATCGTCGATCCTCTCCTCATGCGGGGCCGGTGCAGCCAAGTAGTGCTCCTAGGTCAGTCCTAACTCTCGAACCTGACCCTCACCGAGCAACGTGACAAACCCCGGGAAGTTTTGCCTGACAAGGACACCAATGATGCTGTTGGGCCTGCGGGCATCCTTGGGATGATGCCAACCCCTGCAGTATGACAAAGCCAACACATTAGATATTTGAAAAAACATGAAGGCAAAAGGTTAAAAAAGAGTACATGCACTTGCCTCTCCCCATCAGGCCTAATCAACCACCTCACCTCGCGGGTCGCCGGCACGGGCGGGAACCGTGTCATACCATGCTGGTAGACGGTGGCGCCCTCAGGCAGCTCCACATCGCTATCAGAAAAATGATCCCCGCCACCATCAGCATGGCCACTAGGCTCCTCCGGCCAGGTATCCCATGGGGTCTACCGGGACGTGCCCTCATCCCTACTCTGCTCCGGAGTCTCGTGGGACGAAGCCTCTGGGACAGGAGTCGTGTAGGTCAAAGGCTCGTCGACCCGAGGCTCGTGGACCGGAGTCCGCATAGCCTCGTCCTCAGACAGGTCCACCCTAGCAGTCCTGTGCTCGGGTGAATCAGCTGGGGGTGGCGGCGAGGAAGGCGTAGCAGCCACCCTACCTTTGTCGCGGCCTCTTCTCCCTCCTCTCCCTCCTCTCCCACCTCTACTACCTCTCTTCTTCCCCCGACCTCCTCTCACGGGGGTCGACGAAGAAGCGGCCACCGGTGTATCCAGACTAGAGAGCAACGCTCTCCGGAGAGAGTCGGAAGGAATGGAAGTACCCATCCCACCACCCTCCGACGAAGGAGCCGCGGAGTGCTCTCGACCCTTTCCCACCATCTTTCAACAACTGCCATGACAAATAGTAAACGAAATTAGTACAACATAAAATTGAATACCGACATGAATAATAAAATGTATATAATTTAAGTGTATCATCATATACCTAACATGAACTAAAAGTTGATTACCTGACATGAATTAATAATAATCTTGATCGTCTATATATTCTCCGGGATCAATAAATGCATCATCATCACTATCATCAATAAATGCATGATCATCATCACTATCAGGAACAACGTGTGGAAGGCCTCCTTCATGTAATCGGTTAAGCATTGACAGGTCATCCGCATCAGTAACCTCTTCTTGTTCCGGCTCTTCATGTTCCGGCTCAGGGGTTAAGTCGGATTCATTGTCGCTGTCTACTTCAATGTTCCGGGGTGAAGTAGAGCGGTTCTTGAAACGTTTTTTGGAAATACGTGTTTCTTGGAAGAATTCTCCTTCATATGTGTCTTGGTTAATGTGAGGTTCATAATCCTCTTCATTGAGGGGAGGTGATCTAAAATGTGGCGGCACTTCATAAACGACATCCCAACCTTTTAGATTTGGATATGTTTGGCAGGCCCACGGTAGATAGAAAACTTCGGTCGCCTGTTGAGCCGTAATATAGACATCGGGCACATCTAAACGGGCACATCTAGCACGCCAGGCGATAGTTCTTTCGCACAAAGAGAACGGAAGAAATAGCTCAGCTCTGCCAATACTAGCCATTCATCCTCAGGGATAAAGCCACGCAGCATCACCGGCATTACCCGCTCAAGCCATATGTGCCAATCATGACTCTTGAGACCAAATATCTTCAGTTTTTCAAGACTCGCTCCCCTCTTTAGATTCGCTGCATAACCATCGGGGAACATCAACTGCATTTTCACCCACAAGATCATTTCTCTCATAGCCGGCCTTCCAAGATTGAACTATGCCTTTGGCTTTGTCCAGTTCTTCTTTCCTTTCGCTTGTCGCATGTTTTGTAACGGTCTGTCACATAGAGCCTCCTGATCGATTCTAGCCTTAGGATTATCCTTTGACTTCCCCTCTATGCCGAACAATGTACCAAAAATGGCCTCGGCAATATTCTTTTCAGTGTGCATCACGTCGATGTTGTGTGGGCAAAGGAGGTCTTTGAAGTAAGGCGGATCCCATAAGCATGACTTGTGAGTCCATGCGTGTTCCGTATTATACCCTTTGAAATACCCAGGACGATTTGGATCCGGCTCGAGAGCGTTTAACTGATCCAACATCTGTTGGCCTATCAACGCGGGTGATGCAGAGTTTTTGACAACTCTACCTTTGATGAAATTCTTCTTGTCTTTTCTCAACTTATGGCGAGGATCCAGGAACTGTCTATGCATGTCAAAGCAAGAATACTTGCCACCCGCCTGCAGCCAACGGAACTCAAGAGCTGCCTTGCATGTGGGGCACGGGAACCTTCCTTGAACACACCAGCCAATGAATAGGGCATACGCCGGCAAGTCATGCGTCGAGTACATGTACCACACATGCATTTTGAAGGTTTTTTTGGTAGCGGCGTCGTATGTCTTGATCCCATTATCCCAAGCTTGTTGTAATTCATCCTTAAGTGGCTGCATGTACACATTCATATTCTTCCCCGGATAGTTGGACCCTGGAATTATCAACGTCAGGAAAATGTTCTTTCTTTTCATAATCTCTCCGGGGGGGAGATTGAGTGGAATGACAAATACAGGCCAACAACTGTATTGGGTTGCCGTCATACCAAACACATTGAATCCATCCGTGCTGATGGCGACTCGAGGATGCCTTGGATCTGCCGCTTTATCGTTATGTAATGCATCGAAGTGCTTCCACGCAAAAGCGTCTGAAGTGTGTACCAACATCTGTTTCCCATCTGCATCTAGTTCGGTTCTTTTGCCCAATTTATGCCATGTCATCTGTCTGGCCGTCTCTTCGACCATGAAAAGACGTTGAAGTCTTGGTATGATTGGCATATAGCGAAGAACGTTAACAGGAATTTTTGTCTGCATCTTCTCACCCATACCGTTGTCTACGACAACATACCTGGAAGACATGCAAATGGGACAATAGTTCAAGTCCGCATACTCAAGCCTAAATAAGGCACATCCACTCTCATAGGCATCTATCTTCTCATAGGTCATCTTAAGTACATGGAGAATTTTGTCCGACTGGTACAAGTTTGGAGGCAGTACATGGCCTTTGGGTATAAAGCGTCCAAATATTGTCATCATCGCGTCGTAGCATTCTCTGCCCAGGTTGAATTGAGCCTTCAGAGCCATTACTTGCGCGATGGCATCCAGCTGACAAAGCTCAGTGTGCTCGTGGAGAGGACGTTTTGAAGACTCCAACATTTCATAGAATGCCTTTGCAGATTCCTCCATCTCATCGTCCGAATCCCGAGCATCATCAAAGTCTTGCACCATGTCTTCGATCCCGGTACCATGCTCGTCGGTGCGATGACGAACCACCTCAGCTCTGGCATGTTGGGGAGACTCACCATGAAAAGTCCACACCATATAATTAGGCCTGAAACCCCACTTCTGCAGGTGTTTAACCATTTCACCCTCTGTCTGCCTTTTAAAGTTGTCGCACCGGGGACAGGGACACCATGTTTTTTCCTGGCCATTTGCAAATGCGGCTCTCACAAACCCCTTGGTATTTGTAAACCATTCTTTGGTCATGTCGTTCTGACTGGTGTGATCGGTGTACATCCACGCACGATCAGTCATCTTGCCTAGCTACTGGACACACAAGAAATATATATATATAATTCAGCATATATATTCATCAGTTAATCAAGTTTGTCAGTTTTATTACGTCCATGCAACCTACACGCTAATAGGTAAAGATAGGTCCTAATCCCACCCCAGTATGTGTAGATTAGGTTCATTTTCCCATGCTCTGCTCCGGATCCGACGCAGAATTTCGGCAGCACCTCCCCGCTGTTCTCCTGATACACGTCTCGGCAATAAGCAGAGAGGATGTGTACCCGGAGAACAACAGGGAGGCACTGACGAAATTCCACATCGGATCCGGAGCAGAGCATATGGGAAAACGAACCCAATCTACACATACTCGGGCTGTCCATGGATAACGTTGGACAATTCGAAAGGATGGCGGTTATAAATATGCAAAGACATGCATATTTATAGATGCTGCCCTTTCGAACGGGAGACACATACTGGTCACACATACTGATGATTGAAGACACCTATAGCTAGCAAGTTTCATCGGCGCGAAGACCGGAACAGAGCAAATTAAGGGGGGGAGGAGATGTGTGCTCACCCACGAACGCAGGGGAGCTCGTCAAACACACAGGGAGGTCGTCGAACAGCAGACCCTCGCAGCGACGAAACAACTGCACATTGAAATCCAAAGATGAGTAACATAGCATTATTGTTTTTTCCGTCAACCTAACTAAATATTTAAAATACGATGCCACCGCCAAGTTGAAAATTAGGGTTCCATCGACGCCGAGGTACGCCCTCCGCCGACAGGCCACCCTGGCCCTCTCTTTCCTATCCTCCTCCTCCTCCTCCTCCTCTTCTTCTTCTTCTTCCTTCTTTTCCTTTTTCCTCTTCTTCCCTTTTCCTTTTTCCTCTTCTTCTCCTTATTTTTCTTTTCTTCTTAGTTTTTTTTTCATCTTTCTTCTTCTTCTTCTAATTATCTAAACCTAAACTAAACCTAGCCCTAACCTAAACCAAACAATAATTAACCTAAACCTAAATAGTAAAACAACAGAAAAAAGGAAAAAAAATCACCTTGAGGGCCAGTGGAGGAGGGCCGGCGCGGTGGTGGAGGAGGGTCGACGCGGTGGTGGAGGAGGGCCGGCGCAGCGGGAGGAAGGCCGCGGAGAGGGGGGCAGAGCCGCGGCCTGCTCCGGCGGTGGGGTGGCGGTGGGGCGGTGGGGCAGAGCAGCGGCTGCTCCGAGGTCGTCGGGGGAGGGGCGGGCGCAGGGACCGGAGAGCGGGGCGGCGGGGCAGGTCGTCGGGGAGGGGCGGTGGGGGAGCTCGTCGGGGAAGGGGTCGGCGTAGGGGCTGGGGAGCGGGGCGGGGCGGCCGGTGACGGTGGCGGTGGGGTGAGGGGCGGCGGGTGAGGGTGGCGGCGGGTAGGGGCGGCGGGTGAGGGTGGCGGCCGGTGAGGGGCGGCGGGGCAGGGGCGGCGGGTGAGGGATGGCGGCGGGTGAGGGGTGGCCGGTGGTTGTGTGGGGTGAGAGAGAGATGCACAGACAGAGAGAGGGGGTCGGGGCCGGCCGGGGGGGGGGGGGGGGGTTGTTAGGCCGGGTGAGGGTCTTTGCCGTCCGCCGTTCGCCCCTTTGCCGTCCGCTAGCAGACGGCAAAGAGGGGGTGGGGCCGGGGGCAAACGACCGTTAGCCAGGCGTCTTCTTTGTCGTCTGCTAACGGACGGCAAAGGGACCAAAGGCAGATGGCAAAGATACGGCGGACGGCAAAGAGCTCGTCCATTTAACCTAACCAGCTTCACGCCCCAGTGGGGCCCAGCTGGGCTCTTTGCCGTCTGCCTTTGGTCCCTTTGCCGTCCGCTGGCCGACGGCAAAGACCTGGCGGACGGCAAACGATATCTCTGCCGTCAGTCCGTTTTTTGCCGTCAGTTTCTTGTCAGCGGACAGCAAAGACGTTCTTTGCCGTCCGCCAGCAGACGGCAAAGAACTGGCAGACGGCAAATTCCTGGATTCCAGTAGTGATTCTCTTTGCGGACCACGACTACATGTTCCAGTAAGTAGAGGTAGTACTTACAAGAGGCTAAGCTCTTTATAAATTACCACTACGGTCAATTAAGGAAACAAACACAAGTAAATTAGTATATAACATCTCATCAAATGCCTCTTAATTAGCTTTCGTAACAATTTTCTGTTGTTACTTTTTTCCTAACTGTACATTTCCTTTTTCAGCGTAAACTGTACTAAATACTAGGTATGTCCTGAAAGCCTTCAATTGCGTGAAAGTTTATTGCCTAGAAAGGTACCAAGTTCAAGTTTCATTCTAGAGGAAATGAAGTTTGTTAATCTTCGGAAGTGATTAGTAACGCCGTGTCTAAACAAAAAAAATTATGTTGCAGCATGGGTGAAGAATTTTCACCAGCCTCAAAGATTGAAACCTTTCTTTGGATGAGATGATGAGTGGGAAATTTACAAGCTGCTTCGAAATTTATTTTGTCTTTTATATTCAGCCAATCTGCTATGTTCAGTCAATGAAAACTTGACATGTGTGCTATATTGGTCATGGACATACATGATGATCGGCTCATGGCCAAGAAATTTATGTGCAAAAGAAGTGGATTGGGCCAAACATAATGAATTTTATATTTGTGTGCCTAGGTGGAGCAGGGGTTTTCTATTTGTGTGCCTAGGTGGTTGTTGCTCCTGTGACCAGATATTCCATATTCAACCTTTTCTTCCAATTCACCTAAGGGCGGATAGCCTCATCTGCATCATATGCATTAGCCCGACAGGCCAGTGTAAATGGAGAATTTTTCTCCAATAACTGAAACACACAAGCATTTCAAAGAGCTTCGACAAGGTTATTTGGTTAATTTTGTTAGCAATGATCGTACTGAGATTTAGTAGGCTAATTGAAAGTGAGCTTGATGATATGTAAGTTTGCAGGGTTGACCTCTCAGGCACAACATGCTTTTTCTTGGCGTGGTACAACATGGGCCATGTAGATATATATCAGTTGTTCAATTTGGAACAAGCATATTACTAAATGTGACACATTGTATCTTAATGAATGAAATCAGCACAATGCTGTTTTTTTAGTGGAACTTGCTGCTATAATTAAACCAGGTATCGGTTTTGTTGATGCAACATAGCAATGCCTCCCTGTGTGCTAATCACCTACTTATATTTTGGTTTTGTAGAACTTATCAATATCTATTCCCTGTAGTTACCAACTAATTCTCAGTGTCCAACAGGGCAAATTGCTGCGCCCATACTACACTCTTTATAATAAGTGTTATCTTATTTGTTCCCAGGTAATATTCATCTCAGTAGTGAGAGCCCAAAAAAGAGGTAGCCTTTAGTAGAAACCCTGAACCGATGAATGACAACAAGACGAACATACGTTGAACCAACTCCTACGACACGGTCGAAGTGGAACCGTGCAAAGAAGTGGCAACCCAACAGGCTACACTGACCTGAAACTGCCACAATCATGTAGAGAACATCTAGTATTTGCAATGTACCAGTTTATGACAAGAACCAATCTGCAGGTGGCCGCACGGCCCACCGATAGACGAGACCATACTCCTATCAGAGACCCAACTCAGTCCGTATGGACATTGATGAGAGTACCGCCAGCACCTGTATCCCTATGTGTATGTACTTTACGTTTCCCCGGTCTACCAGTTTCATTTATGTATCTGGGCAAAATAAATAAACATCACAGTTTGACCAAAAATGCTAAAAGAGCAACAACAAAAATACATACAATAATGCAAATACAGCACCAATGGAAAACACATGACACTATTCACAAAACTAAAATTGTGAGTGAACCAACCCTTTCACTACACTTCATATATCAATTCTTTAACAACACAAACACCACAAATCACATGGGCGCTCCTACGGGCACGGCGTGCGCCGTGCATCTTTGGCGCTAGTAAATATATACTTTCATAGATAGAATATGCCAATAGAACATAGGAAGTGATAAACTGAAAATTCAGACTGGCCAGATCTCATCTCAATGATAACGCGATCGGGCTCCAGCCAGAGGTGCTCAGCTATGTACGTGCGCATCTAGCACCAAGAAACCAGAGAGCTGAGCGAAGTTTATCGGAGCTCTGCATCCTGGTGGCGGTTCGTCCAGGGTAGACCCGGCCATGGGAAACCTGGCCCGGTCGGCCTGACGCGAAAAAGCCCTACCTGACCCGACCTTGCCCACGAGTTGGGTCTGGGCCTAGATTTTGACCCCAATGGCCAGGCCGGGTAGGGCTTGGGCTCGCCAAATTTGCATTTTACTGAAGAGGCCTGGCCCGAGGCTCAAGGTTCGACGGGCTTTTTCACTGACGGGTCGGGATTGGGCCTGAAAAGTAGGCCCGACGACCGGGCCCGGCTGGGCCCGGGCCTAGGTTTTCTGCTTCGGGCTTTATTAGGCCCGGCCCGGCCCGACACAAGCTATTTCCAGGTATAGTCCAGGGCCACAACTCGTCTCGTGACCTGGAGCCTGGGATAAGGATCGTTACGGCTCAACCTTGTAAGAGCATCTCCAACAGACGCGCTAAATAAGCCGCATGCCTGAAAAAACGGCTTTTTAGCGCGCGCGCGACCGAACCGGCAGCTCCAGCACACATGCAAAAATCGCGCGCGCTAAACACCACTCCGTGCGGGGAATAGAACGGCATCGCGCTGCATTTTTCGGGCGTCCACTACCGCGCACTAAACAGTGACTCGCCCGCGCGAATGTCCACCAACCGTCGGATTTGAAAGCTCCACTCACGCGCGCGACTTCCCCATCCTCTCCGGTGACCCGTCGGCGCTTCCCCCCGCCGTTCCGCATCGCGCGTGCCGCTTACTGATAACCCACAAGTATAGGGGATCGCAACAGTTTTCGAGGGTAGAGTATTTAACCCAAATTTATTGATTCGACACAAGGGGAGCCAAAGAATATTCTCGAGTATTAGCAGCTGAGTTGTCAATTCAACCACACCTGAAAGACTTAGTATCTGCAGCAAAGTATTCAGTAGCAAAGTAGTATGGAAGTAACGGTAACGATGGCAAAGTGACAGTAGCAGTGTTGTAGTGATTGTAACAGTAGCAACGGAAAAGTAACTTAGCAAAGATCAATATGTGAAAAGCTCGTAGGCAATGGATCAGTGATGGATGATTATGTCGGATGGCATTCATCATGCAACAGTTATAACATAGGGTGACACAGAACTAGCTCCAATTCATCAATGTAATGTAGGCATGTATTCCATATATAGTCATACGTGCTTATGGAAAAGAACTTGCATGACATCTTTTGTCCTACCCTCCCGTGGCAGCGGGGTCCTAATGGAAACTAAGGGATATTAAGGCCTCCTTTTAATAGAGAACCCGACCAAAGCATTAGCACTTAGTGAATACATGAACTCCTCAAACTACGGTAATCACCGGAAAGAATCCCAGTTATTGTCACCCTGGGGGATGCGGATCATAACTCGTAATAGGTGTCTACAACTTGCAAGATAGGATCAAGAACACATATATATTCATGAAAACATAATAGGTTCAGATCTGAAATCATGGCACTCGGGCCCTAGTGACAAGCATTAAGCATAGCAAAGTCATAGAAACATCAATCTCAAAACATAGTGGATACTAGGGATCAAACCCTAACAAAACTAACTCGATTACATGATAGATCTCATCCAACCCATCACCGTCCAGCAAGCCTACGATGGAATTACTCACGAACGGCGGAGAGCATCATGAAATTGGTGATGAAGGATGGTTGGTGATGACGACGGTGTCGATTTCCCCTCTCCGGAGCCCAAATCAGACTCCATATCTGCCCTCCCGAGGAAGAACAGGAGGTGGCGGCGGCTCCGTATCATAAAACGCGATGAACTCTTCTCTCTGATTTTTTTCTCCGCGAATAGGAATATATAGGAGTGGAATTGAGGTTGGCAGAGCTGCAGGGGCCCCAAAAGACAGGGGGGCGCGCCCTAGGGGGGGCGCGCCCTAGGGGGGTGCCCCCCTGGCTTGTGACCAGGTGGTGGCCCCTCTCCGGTTGATTCTTTCGCCAGTATTTTTTATTAATTCCAAAAATATTCTTTGTAAATTTTTAGGTCAATCCGAGAACTTTTATTTCTGCACAAAAATAACACCAAGGCAATTCTGCTGAAAACAGCGTCAGTCCGGGTTAGTTCCATTCAAATCATGCAAATTAGAGTCCAAAACAAGGGCAAAAGAGTTTGGAAAAGTAGATACGTTGGAGACGTATCAACTCCCCCAAGCTTAAACCTTTGCTTGTCCTCAAGCAATTCAATTGATAAACTGAAAGTGATAAAGAAAAACTTTTACAAACTCTGTTTGATCTTGCTGTTGTAAATATGTCTAACTGATGTTCAGGTTTTCAGCAAAGATTATAGACTAACCACATTCACAATAACATTTAGGTCTCACATTTACTCATATCAATGGCATAATCAACTAGCGAGCAATAATAAGTCTCGGATGACAACAATTTTATCAAAACAATCATGATACAATATGATATAATGGTATCTCGCTAGCCCTTTCTGAGACCGCAAAACATAAATGCAGAGCACCTCTGAAGAACAAGGACTGACTAGACATTGTAATTCATGGTAACAGAGATCCAGTCACACTCACACTCAATATCAATTAATAACAAAGCATACAAATGACGGAGGTGCTCTCTAACTGGTGCTCTTTATAAGAGGAGGATGACTCAACAGGAAAAGTAAAATAGATAGGCCCTTCACAGAGGGAAGCATTGATTTACAGAGGTGCTAGAGCTCGAGCTTTTAAAACAGGGATGAATCATAATTTTGGGAGGTATGCTTTCATTGTCAACATAACAACTAAGAGATCTCGATATCTTCCATGCTAGATACATTATAGGCGGTTCCCAAAAATAGAATAGTAAAGTTTTTACTCCCCCTCCACCAATCGATCACACTCCACGGCGGGCCGAATTCACGGGTACCGTCCATACAAACAACAATCCTGGGGGAGTTTTGTTTCATTATACTTTGATTTAAATTTAGAGCATGGAACTAGGCATCCCGAATACCAGCCACTTTCTCGTGAATGATAGTGAATCAACACATATCGTGAGAATAACCCACCTAGCATGGAAGATACTCACAGCCCCCAGTCGCTACATGAGCGATTCGGGTACAGAAAACGGAATATTTATTTGAAGGTTTAGAGTATGGCACATGCAAATTTACTTGGAACGGCAGGTAAATACCGCATATAGGTAGATATGGTGGACTCATATGGAACAACTTTGGGTTTCTGGAAATGGCTGCACAAGCAGTATTCCCACTTAGTACAAGTGAAGGCTAGCAGAAGACTGGGAAGCGACCAACTAGAGAGCGACAACAGTCATAAGCATGCTTTGAGATTAACCAACATTGAATGCAAGCATGAGTAGGATATAAATCACCATGAACATAAACATCGTAGAGGCTATGTTGGTTTCGTTTCAACTACATGCGTGAACATGTGCCAAGTCAAGCCACTCGAATCATTCAGAGGAGGATACCATCCTATCATACTACATCACAACCATTTTAAAATGCATGTTGGCACTCAAGACAAACCATTATACACTCTTAGCTAATTAAGCATGGCATGAGTAACTATAATCTCTAATTGTCATTGCAAACATGTTCAACCCATAACGAGCTGAATCCAGAACGATGAGCTAATCATATTTACAAAAACAAGATAGGTCGAGTTCATACCAGCTTTTCTCCTTCGCAGTCACTTCATCATATATCGTCATTATTGCCTTTCACTTGCACGACCGAATGGTGTAAATAATAATAAGAGTGCACGTGCATTGGACTAAGCTAGAATCTGCAAGCAATAACTCAAAGGAGAAGGCAAGGTAATATGGCTCTCTGATAGATAAACAATAATGCATTTGACAGCCACTCAACATGTCATCGTGGTCTTCCCCTTACGACCCAAAGAAGAAAGGAAAACTATTTACACGGGAAAGCTCCCAACAAGCAAAAGAAGAACGAGAAATCTTTTTGGGATTTCTTTTAATACTACAACTGAACAAACTAGAAAGTAAAGCTAGAACTAATTTTTTGGATTTTCTCAAGGTTAATTAAACACACAAGAAGAAAGCAAAAAGAAGAAATAAACTACCATGGATGGTACAGTGAAAAAGTATGAACACCGACAACTGGAATGAGTGTGTGAACATGAATGTAATGTCGGTGAGAAATACGTACTCCCCCAAGCTTAGGCTTTTGGCCTAAGTTGGTCTAGGGCCATGGCTGAAAATAACCATCTCCTGGATACTCCGGAGGATACTGAGGGTTCCACTTATTTGCGAGCTCCTGTGGCTCCCACTGAAAAACTGGAGCCTGATACGGATCAAGGGCTAGTGCAGGCTCGGGTGCTGGGGGTTGCGACAAGCCCCAATATCTATAAATGTCCTCGGGCATAATAGTGTACCTGCCTAAACGGATATCGAACAAAGAAGAAGCAGGCAAAGCAATAATCTCACAAGTACCCTGACTAAATACTAAGTTGTAAAGCAGCCTCTTATCATTATCTTTCCTAATAAAATCATGTGCTACCATGCTATCATAGTCTAAATATCTTGTAGGTAGCAGCATTTCCTCTTCCTCGTCAAACCTAATAGGTATCTCGAAGTGTTTGGCTAGACAAGATGCATAGATACCTCCGAATACGGGGCCCTTCGAACGGTTTAAGTTCAACCGTTGGGCCACTATAGCGCCCAGACTAAAAGTTCTATCAGCAAGTAAAGCGTGGCGCAGAATGGCGAGGTCAGGAGCACTAAGGCTTCCACTCTCCCCTCGACCAACGAGACATCTCCCCGCAAATAATGAATAATAGCGTAGAACAGGAAGATGTACACTAGCTGCTCTGGCCTTTGACACCCCTCTCTCTTCCCCCACAGTGATTGCGGCAATAAAGTCCTCCATGTCTCTAGGACGTGGTTCACTGATACTGCCCTCATAAGGTATTTTGCATACATTGCAAAAATCGTAAAGTGACATTTCCTGAGGCACATCATATAAGTAAAATTCTACCATGGGAGGATTCTTCCTAGGATAAAATTGAAATTTTTGCACGAAAATATTAGTGAGTAGGAGGTACTGGTCACACTTATCGTTGAGGAAGTCGGTGATGCCTGCATTTTCTACCAGATAATAGAAATCCTCATAAATTCCGGCTGCCTTCAAGAATGCATCACTTGGCCATTCACATGGTCGAACCTCCGCTGTGCGAGGAATATTGTATCTGGGCTTCTCATTTTCATTTTCTTTAGAACCCCGGCTTGAAGAGCCTCTTAACAATCTCCTCATCATTTCATTTTCTGAAAAATAATTCTGAAAATTTTAGCGACTCACAAAAAAAATGAACAAAGCGCAACACAACTTATAGCAACTACTCCCACAAGTGCCTAGAGGCTATATCATGCATCAAAACTACTTGGGACCATACAAATTTGACATGCAAGCTCAAGAACAAGGTCACCACAGCAGCAAAAATTTGCAATATATAAAGCACTAGAATAAAAACTAATTGGACCATTGGAGGAGTCACATACCGATGAACAATCCCCTAAAACAGTTTTGCAAATGGAGCTTTGAGCAAGGAGATCGAAAATGGTAGCAAGACGAGCTAGAACACGGGTTTGAGCAATGGTGGGATTTTTTCTGGGGGAAGACGAAGTGGATGGGTGCTGGAATAAGTGAGGGGGCCCCACGTGGGACCCACAAGCCACGGGGGCGCGCCCAGGAGGGTGGGCGCGCCCTGCAGGCTTGTGGCCCACTGGTGTAGCCCCTTGATGTGTTCTCAGTGCCAAAAATTGTTAAATATTCGAGAAAAAATCATACTAAATTTTCAGGGCATTCTGAGGACTTTTATTTTCAGGTCATTTTTCTATTGCACGGATAAAACGGAAAACAGAGAAATAATAGCATTTTCACTTTATTTAATCTAAAGAACAGAAAATAAAAGTTGGGTACAGAAGGTTGTGCTTTCTAAAATCATCCATCTCATGCCCGTCAAAACGAATCCATCAATAAGGTTGATCAAGTCTTATTGACAAACTTTTTTCGAATGACATGGAACCGAAGAATTTTCGAATAACACTAGGTTACCTCAATGGGGATATGCATGTCCCCAACAATAAGTAAATCATATTTCTTCTTGACAGTAGGGAGAGGGAATTCAAAATCTCCAATAATAATCGTTGAAATTTTTTCAATGGAGTTGGTACTATGAACTTGCGATTGTTTCTTCGGAAAGTGTACCGTATGCTCATTACCATTAACATGAAAAGTGACATTGCCCTTGTTGCAATCAATAACAGCCCCTACAGTATTCAAAAAGGGTCTACCGAGGATGATCGACATACTATCGTCCTCGGGAATATCAAGAATAACAAAGTCCGTTAAGATAGTAACGTTTGCAACCACAACAGGCACATCCTCACAAATACCGATGGGTAAAGCAATTGATTTATCAGCCATTTGCAAGGAGATTTCAGTAGGTGTCAACTTATTCAAATCAAGTCTACGATATAAAGAGAAAGGCATAACACTAACACCAGCTCCAAGGTCACATAAAGCAGTTTTAACATAATTTCCTATAATAGAGCATGGTATAGTAGGTACTTAGGGATCTCCTAGTTTCTTTGGTATTCCACCTTTAAAAGTATAATTATCAAGCATGGTGGAAATCTCAGCTTCTGGTATCTTTCTTTTATTTGTCACAATATCTTTCATATACTTAGCATAAGGAGACATTTTCAGAATATCAGTTAAGCGCATACGCAAAAAGACAGATCTAAGCATTTCAACAAAGCGCTCAAAATCCTCATCATCCTTTTTCTTGGATGGCTTAGGAGGAAAGGGCATGGGTTTCTGAACCCATGGTTCTCTTTCTCTACCATGCTTCCTAGCAACAAAGTCTCTTTTATCATATCTTTTATTCTTAGGTTGTGGGTTATCAAGATCAACAGCAGGTTCAATCTCCACATCATTATCATTACTAGGTTGGGCATCAACATGAACATCATCATTAATATTATCACTAGGCTCATGTTCATTACCAGATTGTGTCTCAGCATCAGAAATAGAAATATCATTTGGGTTTTCATGAGTATCTATAACAGGTTCACTAGCAGCATGCAAAGTCCTATCGTCATTATTTTTCCTTTTATTAGAATGACTAGGTGCATCAATATTAACTCTCTGAGAATCTTGCTCAATTCTCTTAGGGTGGCCCTTGGGATACAAAGGTTCCTGAGTCATCCTACCACCTCTAGTCACAACTCTAACAGAATGATCATTATTCTTACTAATCATCTCATTAAGCAAATCATTATGTGCCTTAAGTACTTGTTCTACTTGAGTAGTTACCATGGAAGCATGTTTACTAATAAGCTTAAGATCATTGACAGTTCTACTCATATAATCACCCAAGCGATCAAGCATGTAAGCATTATGTTTCAATTGTCTACTAACATAAACATTAAAATTTTCTTGTTTAACAATAAAGTTGTCAAATTCATCCAAGCATTGGCTAGCAGACTTATTATAAGGAATATCACCTTCATCAAATCTACGGAGAGAATTTACCTCTACTACCTATGTCGGGTTATCAAGACCATATATTTCTTCAATAGGTGGTAGATTCTTAACATCTTCAGCTTTAATACCTTTTTCTTTCATAGATTTCTTTGCCTCTTGCATATCTTCAGGACTAAGAAATAGAATACCTCTTTTCTTCGGAGTTGGCTTTGAAGGTGGTTCGGGAATAGTCCAATCATTATCATTGCTCAATATATTATTCAATAGTAGTTCAGCTTGTTCAACAGTTCGTTCCCTGAAAACACAACCAGCACAACTATCTAGGTGGTCCCTAGAAGCATCGGTTAGTCCATTATAAAAGATATCAAGTATTTCATTTTTCTTGAGAGGGTGATCAGGCAAAGCATTTAGTAACTGGAGAAGCCTCCCCCAAGCTTGTGGGAGACTCTCTTCTTCAATTTGCACAAAGTTAAATATTTCCTGCAAGGCAGCTTGTTTCTTATGGGCAGGAAAATATTTTTCAGAGAAGTAGTAAATCATATCCTGGGGACTACGCACACAACCAGGAGCAAGAGAATTAAACCATATCTTAGCATCACCCTTTAATGAGAAAGGAAACAACTTAAGAATATAGTAATAACGAATTTTTTCCTCATGAGTAAATAGGGTGGCTATATCATTCAATTTAGTAAGATGTGCCACAACAGTTTCAGATTCATAACCATGGAAAGGATCAGATTCTACCAACGTAATTAACTTAGGATCGACAGAGAATTCATAATCCTTATCAGTAACAAAGATAGGTGAAGTAGCAAACTTAGGATCATATTGCATTCTAGCATTCAAAGATTTCTCTTTCCACTTGCGTAGCAATTTCTTAAGATCATCTCTATCCTTACAAGCAAGAAAGTCCCTAGCTACCTCTCCTTCCATAACATAACCCTCAGGTATATCAGGCAATTCATATCTAGGAGAGCTAGGTCTAGCAGGTGTATCATGGTGTTCAGTTTCAATAATTTCATCAGATTCAGAGATATCATCAGTTTCAGCATTCACTCTAGCAATTTGTTCATCAAGAAATTCACCCAGTGGCAAAGTAGTATCAAGCAAAGTATCATCATAAGCATCATGCATAGCAGAAGTGGCGTCATCAATTACTTGCGACATATCAGATTCAATAGCAGGTGGTGGTGTCGCAAATTTACTCATAACAGAAGGTGAATCAAGTGCAGAGCTAGATGGCAGTTCCTTACCTGTCCTCGTAGTTGAGGGGTAGATCTTGGTTTTAGCATCTTTCAGATTCTTCATAGTGATCAATAGATATAAATCCCAAGTGACTCAGAGAATAGAGCTATGCTCCCTGGCAACGGCGCCAGAAAAAGGTCTTGATAACCCACAAGTATAGGGGATCGCAACAGTTTTCGAGGGTAGAGTATTTAACCCAAATTTATTGATTCGACACAAGGGGAGCCAAAGAATATTCTCGAGTATTAGCAGCTGAGTTGTCAATTCAACCACACCTAAAAGACCTAGTATCTGCAGCAAAGTATTCAGTAGCAAAGTAGTATGGAAGTAACGGTAACAATGGCAAAGTGACAGTAGCAGTGTTGTAGTGATTGTAACAGTAGCAACGAAAAGTAACTTAGCAAAGATCAATATGTGAAAAGCTCGTAGGCAATGGATCAATGATGGATGATTATGTCGGATGGCATTCATCATGCAACATTTATAACATAGGGTGACACAGAACTAGCTCCAATTCATCAACGTAATGTAGGCATGTATTCCATATATAGTCATACATGCTTATGGAAAAGAACTTGCATGACATCTTTTGTCCAACCCTCCCGTGGCAGCGGGGTCCTAATGGAAACTAAGGGATATTAAGGCCTGCTTTTAATAGAGAACCGGACCAAAGCATTAGCACTTAGTGAATACATGAACTCCTCAAACTACGGTAATCACCGGAAAGAATCCCAGTTATTGTCACCCTGGGGGATGCGGATCATAACTCGTAATAGGTGTCTACAACTTGCAAGATAGGATCAAGAACACATATATATTCATGAAAACATAATAGGTTCAGATCTGAAATCATGGCACTCGGGCCCTAGTGACAAGCATTAAGCATAGCAAAGTCATAGCAACATCAATCTCAGAACATAGTGGATACTAGGGATCAAACCCTAACAAAACTAACTCGATTACATGATAGATCTCATCCAAACCATCACCGTCCAGCAAGCCTATGATGGAATTACTCACGAACGGCGGAGAGCATCATGAAATTGGTGATGAAGGATGGTTGGTGATGACGACGGTGTCGATTTCCCCTCTCCGGAGCCCAAATCAGACTCCAGATCTGCCCTCCCGAGGAAGAACAGGAGGTGGTGGCAGCTCCGTATTTTAAAACGCGATGAACTCTTCTCTCTGATTTTTTTCTCCGCGAATAGGAATATATAGGAGTGGAATTGAGGTCGGCAGAGTTGTAGGGGCCCCACAAGACAGGGGGGCGCGCCCCCCTGGCTTGTGACCAGGTGGTGGCCCCTCCCCGGTTGATTCTTTTGCCAGCATTTTTTATTAATTCCAAAAATATTCTCCGTAAATTTTCAGGTCAATCCGAGAACTTTTATTTCTGCACAAAAATAACACCAAGGCAATTCTGCTGAAGACAGCGTCAATCCGGGTTAGTTCCATTCAAATCATGCAAATTAGAGTCCAAAACAAGGGCAAAAGTGTTTGGAAAAGTAGATACGTTGGAGACGTATCACTTACCCCGCTTCCCCCTCTTCCCCGGTGGCCGTCACTGCTTCCTCTGCTGCGGCCGCTCCTGGAGCGCCCCATTCCGCTGACGAACAGCGCCCGGCGGGGGTTTGCAGCTCGACGCCCACAAGGTGTTTGACAAAATGCTTGCAAGGTATATATTGCTACTAAACTTTATTTTTGTAGATAATTTTGGAGTATGTTGTTTGTTGTGTTAAATTTTAGTTTCAATTCAAATTTGTAGATGAGTTTGTCCCATGATTCTTCCGATGAAGAATTTGATCTTCAAGAGGAGGAGGGCCTAGCAATGGTCCTAGCTATGCACATCAACAAAAACGGAAGCACGGGGGTTCCGTTTTTGGTCGTCAGAAATTGTGGAGGCAAAGGATCAATGCGCACAACAGATTGATAAGGAACTATTTTGCGGAGATTCCCACATACCCCGAGTGAAAGGATTGATATGGTTGACTAGAGGGGGGGTGAATAGGCAACTACCAATTTTTAACTAGTCTTTAGCAAATTAGGTATAGCAACAAATAGGTTGTCTAGATATGCAACTAGGTGAACAACCTATATGATGCTAACAATAATAACCACGCAAGCAACCAAAAGATCTACGAACGGTAAGGCTTGCACAAAGTAAAGGTAAGAAATAACCACAAGTCGAACCGATGGAGACGAGGATGTGTTACCGAAGTTCCTTCCCTTTGAGGGGAAGTACGTCTCCGTTAGAGCGGTGTGGAGGCACAATGCTCCCCAAGATGCCACTACGGCCACCGTATTCTCCTCACGCCCTCACACAATGCGAGATGTCGTGATTCCACTAGTGGTGCACTTGAAGGCGGCAACCAGACCTTTACAAACAAGGTTGGGGCAATCTCCACAACTTAATTGGAGGCTCCCAACGAAACACCGAAGCTTCACCACAATGGAATATGGCTTCGAGGTGACCTCTTCCGTCTAGGGTGCTCAAACACCCAAGAGTAACAAAATCCACACAAGAAAGTAAGGGGGAATCAAGTTTCCTTTGGTGGAAGTGTAGATCTAGGTCTCCTCCTTCAATCCCTAGCAAATCAACAAGTTTGAGTGGCTAGAGAGAGAGATCAGGCAAGAAAGCTTGGAAGGCATCAATGGAGGAGAGAGAGAGGTAAGAGATAAGAAGGAGGTGGAAGAACCACCTCTTTATATAGGGTCCCCAACTTCCAACCGTTACAGTCGGTTTTACATGGCAGCGGTACAACTGGTGACACGGGCGGTAGAACCGGTTAGACCGGAACAACAGCCCAACCACCGGCCAACCACCACATCAAAACGTAACCTGAGGCAATGGTTCCTCCCCGGTGCAACCGCTCGGCTCGAGTGCAGGACAGGGTTAAGTCCCGAGCAGTACAACCGCTTGAGACAGAAGTAGTACCGGTCGATATATATCAACCGGTACAACCGCCCCTCATCTACCCAACAACCGCACCACAACAGAACCGTGTCCGGTTGTAGGCCGGTGCTGGGCCGGTATAACCGCCCAAGGCTACCCCCTAGGGTCACCCAGCTGTTGGCGGTACAACCGCCTGGAGGCAGCGGTACAACCACTGGATACCAGGGGCAGCACCCCCAGGGTATCACCCCTGGGGTGGAGATTATGCCGGATGACAAGATTGAGCGGTACAACTCTAGGGCCAGCGGTACAACCGGCCTTCATGGATAGGAAGCAGGGCCCCTCTCTCTCACTTATGGAAGGATATGAGGTGGGTGCCAAGAATGTGTGCGTGTATTGATTCACCTCAAAACCTTCCAATGAGAATTCCCTCTTAATAGTACGGTATCCCTACGTCCAAAGAAAATAAATGCGTAGGGAACACTGTCTTCATTCTTTTTCGTCCGAAGGGAATGCCTAACCATCTTGTGTCGCACACGGAGTACCTGAAGAACTTGACACATGATTAGATAACAAAGTGAGGTGTCATCATCACCAAAACACTAGGGTAAGAGAATGCCCTTACAATCTCCCCCTTTTTGGTGGATTTGCATTGATGGTCTAAAAAATAGAAGCGGAGCACCCCCTCAATGTGTGCACTAGATGAGATTTGCGCAAACACGAGAGCTCCTCCTTGATTTTATAGACCGACCAGTGGATACAAATGAAGGGATAACATTAAAGTGCATTTGTACCGGATAAGAAGTAGAGCTAAAAAACAAGGGCATCAATGAAACTCAGGCTCTACTTAATCAATGAGACAAGATATAACTACTAAGGGATCGCATAGAGTCTCCTCATAAGATAGGTCCACAACCGAATAAAAGCAAATAAGAGTTCAACTTCAACTGGAAATAAAAGTTCAATTGGAAATACCACACCCATGCAAATCCCATCATAATATAACTCTATCCCCCTTTGGTATCAAGACACCAAAAAGGAAAAGAGCAATGCTAACGCCCCAGAACTTAGTAGAGCTCGTCAGAACCCTCAGTGTCCTCGGAATCATCACTGGCAGACCCATCCGCATCATCATCATCCATAATATCAACATCAGTAGCAGCAGCAGAGGAGGAGGTGATACATCCATTTTGCATCATGATTTCCTACTGTTATTTACTTTGTTTTGTTGAATAATAATGCCTTGGGGAGTGATTCTAATGCCTTTTCTCTCATAATATGCCAGGTTTACACAAAGAGGGAGAATACCGGCAGCTGGAATTCTGGACCTAAGAAAAGCACGTCAGAGATACCTATTCTGCACAACTCCAATGAAGCTAAAATTTTACGGAGATTTTTGTATTTAATAAAAAATACTGGAGCAGAAAACTACCGGAGGGGGCCTGCCAGGTGGGCACAACCCACCACGGCGCGCCAGGCCCCCCTGGGCGCGCCCTGATGGGTTGTGGCCACCTCGGCCCACCTCTGGTGCCCATCTTCTAGTATATGGTCACTCTTGACCTAGAAAAAATCATAGGAGGACTTTCGGTACGAAGCGCCGCCACCTCGAGGCAGAACTTGGGCAGGAGCACTTTTGCCCTCCGGCGGAGCGATTCCGACGGGGGAACTTCCCTCTCGAAGGAGGAAATCGAAGCTACCGTCATCACCAACACCCCTCTCATCGTCGGGAGGCCAATCTTCATCAACATCTTCAACAGCACCATCTCCTCTCAAACCCTAGTTCATCTCTTGTGTTCAATCTTTGTACCGAAACCTCAGATTGGTACATGTGGGTGACTAGTAGTGTTGATTACCTTGCGTAGTTGATTACTATCTGGTTTATTTGGTGGAAGATTCTATGTTCAGATCTATTATGCTATTCAATACTCCTCTGATCTTGAGCTTGATTATTATTTGTGAGTAGTTACCTTTGTTCTTGAGGTCACGGGAGAAGTCATGTTGCGAGTAATCATGTGAATTTGATATGTGTTCGATATTTTGATGATATGTATGTTGTGATTCCCTTAGTGGTGTCATGTGAACGTCGACTACATGACACTTCACCATTCATGGGCCTAAGGGGATGCATTGTGGAGTAGTTATTAGATGATGGGTTGCTAGAGTGACAGAAGCTTAAACCCTAGTTTATGCGCTGCTTCGTAAGGGGCTGATTTGGATCCAAACGTTTAATGCTATGGTTAGATTTTATCTTAATACTTTTCTCGTAGTTGCGGATGCTTGCGAGGGGTTAATCATAAGTGGGAGGTTGTTCAAGTAAAAACATCACCCATGCACCGGTCCACCCACATATCAAATTATCAAAGTAGCGAACACGAATCAAACCAACATGATAAAAGTGACTAGACTAAATTCCCGTGTACCCTCAAGAACACTTTGCCTATTACTAGAGATTGTTCTGGTATGTCCTTTGCCACAAAAGGATTGGGCTACCTTGCTGCACCTTGTTTACTGTTACCGTTACTTGCTTGTTACCAATTATCTTGTCATCAAACTATCTATTACCTACAATTTCAGTGCTTGCAGAAATTACCTTGCTGAAAACCGCTTGCCATTTCCTTCTGCTCCTCGTTGGGTTCGACACTCTTACTTATCAAAAGGAATACGATTGATCCCCTATACTTGTGGGTCATCAAGACTCTTTTCTGGCGCCGTTGCCGGGGAGTAAAGCGCTCTTGGTAAGTGGAAAACTTATACTACGTGCTAAAATTTATCGCTACTTGCTACTATGGAAAACAATCCTTTGACGGGTTTGTTCGGGGTATCTTCACCTCGACCGGAACCACAATTAGTTGCCCCTCAACCTACAACACCTACTGAAAATGTTACTTATGAAATTCCTTCGGGTATGTTAGAACAACTGCTTGCTAAACCTTATGCAGGAGATGGAACTGAACATCCTGATATGCACCTCTTATATGTGAACGAAATTTGTGGATTATTTAAGCTTGCGGGTGATGACCCACAAGTATAGGGGATCTATCGTAGTCCTTTCGATAAGTAAGAGTGTCGAAACCAACGAGGAGCAGAAGGAAATGACAAGCGGTTTTCAGTAAGGTATTCTCTGCAAGCACTGAAATTATCGGTAACAGATAGTTTTGTGATAAGATAATTCGTAATGGATAGCAAGTAACAAATGTAACAAAGGTGCAGCAAGGTGGCCCAATCCTTTTTGTAGCAAAGGAAAAGCCTGGACAAACTCTTATATAAAGCAAAGCGCTCCCGAGGACACATGGGAATTTCTGTCAAGCTAGTTTTCATCATGCTCATATGATTCGCGTTCGTTACTTTGATAATTTGATATGTGGGTGGACCGGTGCTTGGGTGCTGTCCTTACTTGGACAAGCCTCCCACTTATGATTAACCCCTCTCGCAAGTATCCGCAACTACGAAAGAAGAATTAAGATAAATCTAACCATAGCATGAAACATATGGATCCAAATCAGCCCCTTACGAAGCAACGCATAAACTAGGGTTTAAGCTTCTGTCACTCTAGCAACCCATCATCTACTTATTACTTCCCAATGCCTTCCTCTAGGCCCAAATAATGGTGAAGTGTCATGTAGTCGACGTTCACATAACACCACTAGAGGAGAGACAACATACATCTCATCAAAATATCGAACGAATACCAAATTCACATGATTACTTATAACAAGACTTATCCCATGTCCTCAGGAAAAAACGTAACTACTCACAAAGCATATTCATGTTCATAATCAGAGGAGTATTAATTATCATTAAGGATCTGAACATATGATCTTCCACCAAGTAAACCAACTAGCATCAACTACAAGGAGTAATCAACACTACTAGCAACCCACAGGTACCAATCTGAGGTTTTGAGACAAAGATCGGATACAAGAGATGAACTAGGGTTTGGAGAGGAGATGGTGCTGATGAAGATGTTGATGGAGATTGACCCCCTCTCGATGAGAGGATCGTTGGTGATGACGATGGCTTCGATTTCCCCCTCCGGGAGGGAAGTTTCCCCGGCAGAACAGCTCCGCCGGAGCCCTAGATTGGTTTTGTCCAAGTTCCGCCTCGAGACGGCGGCGCTTCGTCCCGAAAGCTCCCTTCTGATTTTTTCCAGGTCAAAACCCTCCATATAGCAGAAGATGGGCACTGGAGGCCTGCCAGGTGGGTCACAAGCCACAGGGGCGCGCCCAGGGGGGTAGGGCGCGCCCCCCTGGCTTGTGACTGCCTGGTGGATGCCCTCTGGTATTTTCTTTGCCCAGTATTTTTTATATATTCCAAAATAATTCTCCATAGATTTTCAGGACTTTTGGAGTTGTGCAGAATAGGTATCTCAGATTTGCTCCTTTTCCAGTCCAGAATTCCAGCTGCCGGCATTCTCCCTCTTCATGTAAACCTTGTAAAATAAGAGAGAAAAGGCATAAGTATTGTACCATAATGTGTAATAATAATGCAATAAATATTGATATAAAAGCATGATGCAAAATGGACGTATCAACTCCCCCAAGCTTAGACCTCGCTTGTCCTCAAGCGAAAGCCGAAATCGATAAATATGCCCACATGTTTAGAGATAGAGGTGTCGATAAAATAAAATACGGACATGAAGGCATTATGATCATCTTTAGAACAGCAACATATATTGACATATGATTTCTTATGCTAGAGTAACAATTCATTCACAAGGTAAAGTATGAATCAAGAACTCTATTGAGAACCAACAAACTATGATCTCAGTCATTGAAGCAATTCCAATTTATCATAACGTAGGAAAGAGTCAATATAAGAACTTATAAAGCAAATCCACATACTCAATCATCTTTTAATCTTTCATAATTGCTAACACTCACGCGGTACCTATGAGGTCAAAGCTTCAATCGGACACAGAAAAAGATAGGGGCTTATAGTTTTGCCTCCCAACTATTTACCCCAAGGGTAATGTCAACAGAAATAACTCATGCTCACCCATTTCCGAGTGGATATATGTGTCTGGATCATTCCCCAACACATGACGCTTGCCAAGAGATAAAGGCAAAATAAAGGAAGTGGTGAAGATCACCACGACTCTTGCATAAAGGTAAGTACTAGAAAATAAAAGTAACCGATAGGCCCTTCGCAGAGGGAAGCAGAGGTTGTCATGTGCTTTTATTGTTGGATGCACAATTCCTTAATGCAAAAGAACGTCACTTTATGTTGCCCCTTTTAATAAAGAACTTTATTATGCAGTATGTCGCTTTTATTTCTTCCATATCACAAGTTCGTATAAAGTTTATTTTCCTCACACTAATAGATCAGACATATTTAGAGGGCAATTTTCATTGCTTGCACCGATGACAACTTACTTGAAGGATCTTACTCAATCCATAGGTAGGTATGGTGGACTCTCATGGCAAAACTGGGTTAAGGGTGTTTGGATGCACAAGTAGTATCTCTACTTGGTGCGGGAGTTTTGGTTGATATGGGGTGGAAGCAAGCGTCACATGTTGAAGGATCTATAACCATATAACTTCTATTCGGAAATAAGCAAACATAACTCATTATGTTGTCTTCCTTGTCCAACATCAACTTCTTAGCATAAAATATTTTAATGAGTGCTCACAATCATAAAAGATGTCCAAGATAATATATTTATATGTGAACCTCTCTTTCTTTATTACTTTCTTTTAATTGCCACAATGACCAATCGCTATGTTTGTCAACTCACAACAAGTTTCAATCGACATACTTCTTATATGTGGAGTCATCACCCCCCATAAGATCATCATATATACTCTTTGCTTTTATTCTATACTTCTTTCTATTTCTTTTTGTCAAGATCATAGCAAACAAGCAAAGCCCTCAACTCAAAACTACTCTTTATTATATAACTCTCGGACTTGCTTACATAGGGGGAACATAAAGCAAAACTCAAAACTAGATCATCCTCAAAACTTTATTCTACTAGATCAAGATATAACCAAAAGGATCGAACTAAGAAAAACGATAAAAGTAAAAAGGTGTGATGGTGATACGATACCGGGGCACCTCCCCCCAAGCTTGGCACAAGCCAAGTGGAGTGCCCATACCCATGTGTTTAGTTGTCTTGCTTCGGAGGTGGTGATGTTGGAGTTGTTGATGAGTTTGGAAGCTTGTCCTCCGTCTTCCAAGGCATAGGCTCACCATCGTAAAAAGATGAACGAGTCTCCGGGATCCTCAAATCTGCAACCAAACTCATTTTCTTAAATCTGTACTCATACTCACAGTTTTGGTTTTGCAGGTCATACATCTAGGCTTGGAGATGCTCGATTTTCTCGTAAAGCTTGAAGATGTGCTCCCCGATGTCCTTGGCGTCCAGCTTGTGCTTTTGGGTAAACTCCGCGATCATCATGTGATTGGCATTGAGGCCTCGTTCCACCATCCCTTGGCACTAGAAGACTTCTTGCTCCATTGCTTCGAGCCTTGTCTCCACGCTTCCAGTCTTCTTTGGCCCCTCAACATCACGGATGTGCAGCACCCCCTCACGCATCTCAATGGTTTGAGGGTGTTGCAGCACCTCCTCAAGGTAGGGGTTGATGACCTTCTCGAAGAACTTGTCCTTCGAAGCACTTGGGGACGTCATGTTGATCTAAATCTGCTGCAGAAACATCTCAAAATGAAAACAGGAGATATTGTCGTGATACGAGGGTCAAAACCTTCGGGAGATTATATAATGAATTTTTACCGACCCGAAGGAGTATACCACAAGAAAACGGAGTCCGGAGGGTACACGGGGTGGCCACAAGCCACAGGGGCGCGCCTAGGGGGTAGGGCGCGCCCCCCTGGCTTGTCGCCTCCTCGTGCACTCTTCGGACTACTTTAAATTTTCCTAATTTTTTAAATATTCCAAAACGGAGAAAAATTGCTGTTGAAAAAGTTTTGGAGTCAGTTTACTTACCGTACCACATACCTATTCCTTTTCGGAGTCTGAAACATTCTGGTAGGTCTCCCTAATGTACTCCTCCGGAGTTATGGTATTAATAATATTGGTTTCAACATTTATGGGAGTACCTGAGATATAATGTTTGATTCTTTGACCGTTTACCACCTTCGGGTTTGTGCCTTCGGCATTGTTGATCTTGATGGCACCGGAACGATATACTTCCTCGATAATGTAAGGCCCCTCCCATTTAGAGAGAAGTTTTACTGCAAAAAATCTTAAACGAGAATTGTATAGCAAGACATGGTCACCTACATTGAATTCACGCTTTTGTATCTTCTTATCATGCCATATCTTAACTTTTTCTTTAAACAAATTGGCATTCTCATAGGCCTGGGTTCTCCATTCATCAAGTGAGCTAATGTCAAATAACCTCTTCTCACCAGCAAGTTTGAAATCATAATTGAGCTCTTTAATTGCCCAATAAGCTTTATGTTCTAGCTCAAGAGGTAAATGACATGCTTTACCATAAACCATTTTATACGGAGACATACCCATAGGGTTTTTATAAGCAGTTCTATAAGCCCATAATGCATCATCCAGTTTCTTAGACCAATTCTTTCTGGATCTATTAATAGTCTTTTGCAAGATCAATTTAATTTCTCTATTGCTCAATTCTACTTGACCACTAGACTGAGGATGATAAGGAGATGCAATTCTATGATTAACATCATACTTAGCAAGCAATTTACGAAAAGCACCATGAATAAAGTGTGAACCACCATTAGTCATTAAATATCTAGGGACTCCAAATCTAGGGAAAATAACTTCTTTAAGCATTTTAATAGAAGTGTTATGATCAGCGCTACTAGTTGGAATAGCTTCTACCCACTTAGTAACATAATCAACAGCAACTACAATATGAGTATACCCGTTGGATTGTGGAAAAGGTCCCATATAATCAAAACCCCAAACATCAAATGGTTCAATAACAAGAGAGTAATTCATAGACGTTTCCTGACATCTACTAATATTACCAATTCGTTGACACTCATCACAAGACAAGACAAACTTACGAGCATCCTTGAAGAGAGTAGGCCAATAAAAACCAGATTGTAGTACCTTATGTGCAGTTCTATCTCCAGCGTGGTGTCCCCCATAGGCCTCGGAGTGACACTTGCATAGGATCTGTTCCTGTTCATGCTCAGGTACACAACGTCTAATAACACCATCTACTCCTTCTTTATAAAGGTGTGGATCATCCCAGAAGTAATGTCTTAAATCATAGAAGAACTTTTTCTTTTGTTGGTATGTGAAACTAGGCGGTATAAATTTAGCAACAATATAATTAGCATACCATGGAGCATTATGCGAAGCATTTATGACAGCTAATTGTTCATCAGGAAAGCTATCATCAATAGGTAGTGGGTCATCAAGAACATTTTCTAACCTAGACAAGTTATCTGCTACGGGGTTGTCAGCACCCTTTCTATCAATAATATGCAAATCAAATTCCTGTAGCAGAAGAACCCATCTAATAAGTCTAGGTTTAGCATCTTTCTTTTCCATAAGACATTTAATAGCAGCATGATCGGTGTGAACAGTTACTTTGGAATCAACAATATAAGGTCTGAACTTATCACAAGCAAACACAACTGCTAAAAATTCCTTTTCAGTGGTAGCATAATTTCTTTGAGCACTATCTAGTGTTTTACTAGCATAATGGATAACATTTAATTTCTTATCAACTCTTTGTCCTAGAAGAGGAACAACAGCATAATCACTAGCATCACACATAATTTCAAAGGGTAGGTTCCAATCAGGTGGTTGGACAACAGGTGCGGAAATCAAGGCTTTCTTAAGAATTTCAAATGCTTCTACACAATCATCATCAAAAACAAAAGGAATATCTTTTTGCAAGAGATTAGTGATAGGCCGAGAAATTTTAGAGAAGTCTATAATAAATCTCCTATAGAAACCAGCATGACCATGGAAACTTCTTATACCTCTGATATCCGTGGGACACGACATTTTTTCAATAGCATCAACTTTAGCTTGATCAACTTCAATACCTCTTTCGGAGATTTTATGCCCCAAGACAATACCTTCATTAACCATAAAGTGGCACTTTTCCCAATTCAAGACAAGATTAGTTTCTTCGCATCTCTGCAAAACTCGATCAAGGTTGCTCAAGCAATCATCAAAAGAAGTTCCGTAAACGGAAAAATCATCCATGAAAACCTCAACAATCTTTTCACAAAAGTCAGAGAATATAGCCATCATACATCTTTGAAAGGTAGCAGGTGCATTGCATAAACCAAAAGGCATACGTCTATAAGCAAAGGTACCGAAAGGACAAGTAAAAGTGGTATTTTCTTGATCCTCTTTTGACACAGGTATTTGAGAGAAACCAGAATAACCATCTAGAAAGCAAAAATGTGTATGTTTGGATAGTCTTTCTAGCATTTGATCAATAAAAGGTAGAGGGTAATGATCTTTCCTAGTAGCTTTATTTAATTTCCTAAAATCAATTACCATTCTATATCCTGTAACAATTCTTTGCGGGATCAATTCATTTTTATCATTAGGAACAACGGTAATACCTCCCTTCTTAGGGACACAATGAACGGGACTAACCCATGTACTATCAGCAATAGGATAGATTATACCTGCCTCCAGAACCTTTAGTATTTCATTTCCTACCACTTCTTTCATTTTAGGATTTAGCCGTCGTTGGTGATCAACAACTGGTTTAGCATCAGGCTCCATATTAATTTTATGCTGACATAGAGTGGGACTAATGCCCTTCAGATCATCAAGAGTATATCCAATAGCAGCACGGTGCTTCCTCAAAGTTTTCAATAATCTCTTTTCTTCATGCTCTGAAAGGTTAGCACTAATAATAACAAGATATATGTCCTTTTCATCAAGATAAGCATATTTCAGAGTATCAGGTAATTGTTTAAGCTCAAACACGGGATCACCCTTGGGTGGAGGAGGATCCCCAAGTATTTCAACAGGCAGGTTGTGTTTCAAAATAGGCTGCTGATCAAAGAAAATCTTATCTATTTCATTCCTTTCATTCATATGCATATCATTTTCATGGTCTAGCAAATATTGTTCTAAAGGATCAGTAGGAGGCACAGCAATAGAAGCAAGACCAATAATTTCATCTTTACTAGGCAATTCTTTGTCATGGGGTTGTCTACAAAATTTAGAGAAATTGAACTCGTGAGACACATCCCCAAAACTTACAGTAACAGTTTCTTTCTCACAATCTATCCGAGCATTAACAGTATTCAAGAAGGGAACCAAGAACAAGAAAATCAGTAGGATACTTTATTTTCCCACACAAGACTTCAACATCTCTAACAATCCCAATTGGTGCTATAGTATCTGTATTAGCCAGCTTAATGGTAACATCAATTTCCTCTAGTTCAGCTGGTGCAATATCATTCATAACTTCTTGGTATAAGGTAAAGGGAATTGCACTCACACTGGCACCCACATCACATAAGCCATGATAACAATGATCTCCTATTTTAACGGAAACAACAGGCACGCCAACAATAGGTCTATGTTTACCTTTAGTATCAGGTCTAGCAATTCTAGCAGCTTCATCACAGAAATGAATAACATGCCCATCAATATTATCAACCAAGAGATCTTTAACCATAGCAATACTAGGTTCAACTTTAATTTGTTCAGGAGGCGTAGGTGTTCTAGTACAACTCTTACGAACCACAGTTGAAGCTTTAGCATGTTCCTTTATTCTAACAGGGAAGGGCGGTTTCTCAATATAAGCAGTAGGAATAACAGGATTAGCATTATAAATAATAGTTTCTTTCTCAACTTTAACAGGTTCTACAGCTTTCACTTCAATGGGAGGATGATATTTAAACCACTTCTCCTTGGGGAGATCAACATGAGTAGCAAAAGATTCATAGAAAGAAGCTACTATCTCAGAGTCAAGTCCATATTTAGTGCTAAAATCATGAAAAGCATCAGTGTCTATAAAGGATTTAACACAATCAAACTTAAGGTTTATACCTGACTCATTACCTTGGTCGAGTTCCCAATCTTCAGAGTTGCATTTAATTCTTTCCAATAAATCCCATTTGAATTCAATATGTTTCTTCATAAAGGAACCAGCACAAGAAGTATCGAGCATGGACCGATCATTATTAGAAAGCCGAGCATAAATATTCTGAATAATAATTTCTCTTGGGAGCTCATGATTGGGGCATGAATATAACATTGACTTAAGCCTCCCCCAAGCTTGAGCGATACTTTCTCCTTCACGAGGCCAAAAATTATAAATATAATTCCGATCACGATGAACCAGATGCATAGGATAAAACTTCTAATGAAATTCCAATTTCAATCGGTTGTAGTTCCATGATCCAATATCATCACATAGCCTATACCATGTCAATGCCTTCTCCTTCAAAGATAAAGGAAATACCTTCTTCTTGACATCATCCTCGGGCAAACCTGCAAGCTTAAATAATCCACAAACTTCATCCACATAGATTAGCTGCAAATCAGGATGTAGTGTTCCATCTCCTGCATAAGGATTAACTAGCAGTTTCGCTATCATACCCGAAGGAATTTCATAATAAATATTTTCAGTAGGTGTAGTAGGTTGAGGAGCATCTCTTTGTGCTTCTGGTCGAGGTGAAGATACCCCGAACAAACCCCTCAAAGGATTATTTTCCATAGTAACAAGTGATAGTAAATTTCAGCGCACTATATAAATTTTTCCTTACCAAGTTCCACTCACCAAAGGCACTTCACTCCCCGGCAACGGCGCCAGAAAAGAGTCTTGATGACCCACAAGTATAGGGGATCGATCGTAGTCCTTTCGATAAGTAAGAGTGTCGAACCCAACGAGGAGCAGAAGGAAATGACAAGCGGTTTTCAGTAAGGTATTCCCTGCAAGCACTGAAATTATCGGTAACAGAAAGTTTTGTGATAAAATAATTCGTAACGGATAGCAAGTAACAAATGTAACAAAGGTGCAGCAAGGTGGACCAATCCTTTTTGTAGAAAAGGACAAGCCTGGACAAACTCTTATATAAAGCAAAGCGCTCCCGAGGACACATGGGAATTTCTGTCAAGCTAGTTTTCATCATGCTTATATGATTCGCGTTCGTTACTTTGATAATTTGATATGTGGGTGGACCGGTGCTTGGGTGCTGTCCTTACTTGGACATGCCTCCCACTTATGATTAACCCCTCTCGCAAGTATCCACAACTACGAAAGAAGAATTAAGATAAATCTAACCATAGCATGAAACATATGGATCCAAATCAGCCCCTTACGAAGCAACGCATAAACTAGGGTTTAAGCTTCTATCACTCTAGCAACCCATCATCTACTTTTTACTTCCCGATGACTTCCTCTAGGCCCAAATAACGGTGAAGTGTCATGTAGTCGACATTCACATAACACCACTAGAGGAGAGACAACATACATCTCATCAAAATATCGAACGAATACCAAATTCACATGATTACTTATAACAAGACTTATCCCATGTCCTCAGGAACAAACGTAACTACTCACAAAGCATATTCATGTTCATAATCAGAGGAGTACTAATTATCATTAAGGATCTGATTATATGATCTTCCACCAAGTAAACCAACTAGCATCAACTACAAGGAGTAATCAACACTACTAGCAACCCACAGGTACCAATCTGAGGTTTTGAGACAAAGATCGGATACAAGAGATGAACTAGGGTTTGGAGAGGAGATGGTGCTGATGAAGATGTTGATGGAGATTGACCCCCTCTCGATGAGAGGATCGTTGGTGATGACGATGGCTTCGATTTCCCCCTCCAGGAGGGAAGTTTCCCCGGCAGAACAGCTCCGCCGGAGCCCTAGATTGGTTCTGTCCAAGTTCCGCCTCGAGACGGCGGTGCTTCGTCCCGAAAGCTCCCTTTTGATTTTTTCCAGGTCAAAACCCTCCATATAGCAGAAGATGGGCACCGGAGGCCTGCCAGGTGGGTCACAAGCCACAGGGGCGCGCCCAGGGGGGTAGGGCACGCCCCCCTGGCTTGTGACTGCCTGGTGGGTCCCCTCTGGTATTTTCTTCGCCCAGTATTTTTTTTATATTCGAAAATAATTCTCCGTAGATTTTCAAGACTTTTGGAGTTGTGCAGAATAGGTATCTCAGATTTGCTCCTTTTCCAGTCCAGAATTCCAGCTGCCGGCATTCTCCCTCTTCATGTAAACCTTGTAAAATAAGAGAGAAAAGGCACAAGTATTGTACCATAATGTGTAATAACAGCCTATAATGCAATAAATATTGATATAAAAGCATGATGCAAAATGGACGTATCAGCAGGTTTACCCGGAGATGAAGTTAAGAAGATGGTTTTCCCTTTATCTTTGGAGGGAAAAGCATTGACATGGTATAGGCTATGTGATGATCTTGGATCGTGGAACTGGAATCGTCTGCAGTTGGAATTCCACCAAAAGTTTTATCCCATGCATCTAGTTCATCGTGATCAGAATTATATATATAATTTTTGGCCTCGTGAAGGAGAAAGTATCGCTCTAGCTTGGGGGAGGCTTAAGTCAATGTTATATTCATGCCCCAATCATGACATTCCGACAGAAGTTATCATTCAGAATTTTTATGCTCGGCTTTCTCATAATGATCAATCCATGCTCGATACTTCTTGTGCTGGTTCTTATATGAAGAAGACTATTGAATTCAAGTGGGATCTCTTAGAAAGAATTAAACACAACTTTGTAGATTGGGAACTCGACGAAGGTAATGAGTTAGGTATAAAGCTTGAATTTGTTTGTGTTAAATCTTTTATGAATACCGATACTTTTCACAAGTTTAGCACTAAATATGGACTTGACTCTGAGATAGTAGCCTCTTTCTGCGAAGCATTTGCTACTCGCGTTGACCTTCCTAAGGAGAAGTGGTTTAAATATCGTCCCCCTATTAAAGAAGAAATTAAAGAACCGGTCATAGCTAAATAAGAAACCATCTTTTACAATGTTGAACTAGTTGTGCCTACGGCTTATATTGAAAAACCACCTTTCCCTGTTAGGATAAAGGAACATGCTAAGGTATCAACTGTGGTTCGTAAAAGTAATATACGAGCACCTAAACCCCCTGAGCAAATTAAAGTAGAACCTAGTGTTGCTATGGTTAAAGATCTCTTGGTAGAAAATATTGATGGGCATGTTATCTATTTTTGTGATGAAGTTGCTAGAATTGCTAAACCTAATGAAAAAGATAAACATGGACCCATAGAAGGCATGCATGTTGTCTCAGTCAAAATAGGAGATCATTGCTATCATGGTTTATGTGATTTGGGTGCTAGTGTGAGTGCTATCCCTTTTACCTTATACCAAGAAATTATGGATGAAATAGCACCTGCTGAAATGCAAGGCATTGATGTTACTATTAAACTTGCTAATAGAGACACTATCACACCACTTGGGATTGTTAGAGATGTTGAAGTATTGTGTGGGAAAGTAAAATACCCTACTGATTTTCTAGTCCTTGGTTCCCCACAAGATGACTTTTGTCCCATTATCTTTGGTAGACCTTTCTTGAGCACCGTCAATGCTAAGATAGATTGTGAAAAACAAACTGTCGGTGTCAGTTTTGGTAATGTGTCTCATGAGTTTAATTTTTCCAAGTTTAGTAGACAACCTCGCGATAAAGCGTTATCTAGTAAGGATGAAATAATTGGTCTTGCTTCTATTGCTATGCCTCCTACTGATCCATTAGAACAATATTTGCTCGACCATGAAAATGATATGCACCTGCGTGAAAGAAATGAAATAGATAAAATTTTCTTTGAACAACAACCTCTCTTGAAACACAACTTGCCTATTGAAACTCTTGGAGGTCCTCCTCCACCTAAAGGTGATCATGTGTTTGAATTGAAACAATTGCATCATCCAGTTTCTTAGACCAATTCTTTCTGGATCTATTAATAGTCTTTTGCAAGATCAATTTAATTTCTCTATTGCTCAATTCTACTTGACCACTAGACTGAGGATGATAAGGAGATGCAATTCTATGATTAACATCATACTTAGCAAGCAATTTATGAAAAGCACCATGAATAAAGTGTGAACCACCATCAGTCATTAAATATCTAGGGACTCCAAATCTAGGGAAAATAACTTCTTTAAGCATTTTAATAGAAGTGTTATGATCAGCGCTACTAGTTGGAATAGCTTCTACCCACTTAGTAACATAATCAACAGCAACTAGAATATGAGTATACCCGTTGGATTGTGGAAAAGGTCCCATATAATCAAAACCCCAAACATCAAATGGTTCAATAACAAGAGAGTAATTCATAGACATTTCCTGACATCTACTAATATTACCAATTCGTTGACACTCATCGCAAGACAAGACAAACTTACGAGCATCCTTGAAGAGAGTAGGCCAATAAAAACCAGATTGTAGTACCTTATGTGCAGTTCTATCTCCAGCGTGGTGTCCCCCATAGGCCTCAGAGTGACACTTGCGTAGGATCTGTTCCTGTTCATGCTCAGGTACACAACGTCTAATAACACCGTTTACGGAACTTCTTTTGATGATTGCCTAAGCAACCTTGATCGAGTTTTGTAGAGATGTGAACAAACTAATCTTGTCTTGAATTGGGAGAAGTGCCACTTTATGGTGAATGAAGGTATTGTCTTGGGGCATAAAATATCTGAACGAGGTATTGAGGTGATAAAGCTAGAGTTGATGCAATTGAGAAAATGCCATGTCCAAAAGATATTAATGGTATTCGGAGTTTCCTTGGTCATGCTGGTTTCTATAGGAGGTTCTTTAAAGACTTCTCTAAAATTTCTAGGCCTCTTACTAATCTTTTGCAAAAGGATATTCCTTTTGTTTTTGATGATGATTGTGTGGAAGCCTTTGAAACACTCAAGAAAGCCTTAACCTCTGCACCTATCATTCAACCACCAGATTGGAACTTGCCTTTTGAAATTATGTGTGATGCTAGTGATTATGATGTTGGTGCTGTCCTAGGAATAATAAATCTAAAAACAAATGCGGAAAAAGATAGATTGGAAAGCAATATATTAAAAGAATAGACCCGAGGGCCATAGATTTCACTAGTGGCTTCTCTCAAGAAAATAGCACACGGTGGGTAAACAAATTACTGTTGGGCAATTGATAGAAGATCAAATAATCATGACGATATCCAAGGCAATGATCAATATATAGGCATCACGTCCAAGATTATTAGACCGAAACGATTCTGCTTCTACTACTATTACTCCACACATCGACCGCTATCCCGCATGCATCTAGTGTATTAAGTTCATGGAGAAATGGAGTAATGCAATAAGAACGATGACATGATGTAGAAAAGATCTATTCATGTAGGAATAGACCCCATCTTGTTATCCTTAATAGCAACGATACATGCGTGCCTCGCTACCCCTTCTGTCACTGGGAGAGGACATCGCAAGATCAAACCCATCACAAAGCACCTCTTCCCATGACAAGAAAAATCGATTTAGTTGGCCTAACTAAACCAAAGATTCGAAGAAGAAATACGAGTCTATAAATAATCATGCATATAAGAGAAAAAATAAACTCAAATAATATTCATGGATAGAAACTGATCATGAACTCAAACTTCATCGGATCCCAACAAACACACCGCAAAAAGTCATTACATCAAATAGATATCCAAGAGACCATTGTATTGAGAATCAAAAGAGAGAGAAGAAGCCATCTAGCTACTGCCTACGGACCCATAGGTCTATGGTGGACTACTCACGCATCATCGGATAGGCACCCATGAGGATGATGAACCCCTCTGTGATGGTGTTAGATTGGATCTTGTGGTTCTGGAACTTGCGGCAGCTGGAATTGTGTTTCGTCGACTTCTCTAGGGTTTCTGGAATTTTTGAGGATTTATAGAGCTAAGAGGCGGTGGAAAAGAGCTCCGTGGGCCCCACGATACATCAGGGCGCACCAGGGGCCTCTGGTGCGCCCTGGTGTATCATGGGCCCCACGGGCCTCCCCCAGGTGCTTCCTTGGCTCCCAAATTGTCTTCTGGTCCAAAAAAAAATCTCCAAAAAGTTCTGTGGCAATTCGACTCCGTTTGGTACTGATATTCCGCGAAGTAAAAAACAAGCAAAAAAACAGCAACTGGCACTGGGCAGTATGTCAATAGGTTAGTCCCAAAAAATCATATAAAGTTGCTATAAAATGATTATAAAACATCCAAGAATGATAATATAACAGCATGGAACAATCAAAAATTATAGATACGTTGGAGACGTATCACTCCTTATCCATGGAAGTAGCCCGGTCATGAGGACGGATGCCACCATTCCCAATGAGGCCAGTGTCATCATAGCCAAGAGGGTTGCAAAAAGCGTGCCACGGAACATGGAAGAATTCATCACGGCACATGAAGGAAAGGTGACGAGCATCATGAGTGCCGAAGTGGACAGTGGCATAAACTTGGTGAATAAGGTGCACATCAAAGGGACAATTGATAGTCATGAGCTTGATCAAATCAAACTCCTCGCACAATGCCAAAGCCTCCCCAAAGTAATCCATGTTGTTTCTCCAGTACTCAATGTCAATTGTCCATTGCTTGGCGAACTTGTTCTTGTGATGGTCATACAGCTCGTACACAATCCGCATTTGCAACTCATTTCTGAACTGAGAGGTGGACCACCTAGAAGCAACAGGGACCTCATATGGATTTTGACAGCGAACCCTCTCCCAATCAGCTTGCTTCCATTCGTGCACAGGCTTGGCAGACTTTTGCTTGGCGGCCAAAGACTTCTCACGACGAGTTGGCTTGGTGGGGATGATAACTTCCTCTTCTTCGGACTCATTGACGAACCTACATCTACGAGCTCGTTTCTTGGAATTCATACGAGGAGCAGAGCGAGAACCTAAGCCACCTGCAGACACACAAGACAACCCAGACAAGATGAGAGGATTGTACGCAAGAATGGGAATATATTAGTTGTGAAGCAGAGAGAATAAAACAGTGGGACAGGATTCAGAGCAGCTGGTTGAACCAGTCACCCCACCGGTTGTACCGCTTCAGCGGTTGTACCACAAGTGCAAGCAGTTGTACCGCCTGGACTGATAGCACCTCACCGGTGGGGAAGTGATACATCCGGATTCGAACCATGCACAACTATTGTAAGTTCTAAGCACCACAAGTAATAGGGGGTGTATACATGATCTCTTCCCACCAATAGTTTAACTAAAAACGCGGGAAACCAAGCAATGCCCTAACAATGGAGGATCCAAAGGGAGGACCCAAAGAGAGGAGAAACGAGGTATTGCCGGCGTCCATGGGAGGAGACCGCGGAGGGGAAGGGCCTCCATGGAGAAAATCCGAGAGGAGGCCGCAGATCCGGGGCGCCGGGGGCACTCCGGGGCGGGGGTGGCGGCGGCGGCTAGGGCAGCAGAGGGGGGGTCGGGCACGAGGGGGAAACTGAGTACCCATTCGGTCCGGACCGCCCTTTAAGTGCCCGTTAGGCCGCGACCGGTTGTACCGGCCAGGTGGGCGGTTGTACCGGCCAGGGTCCACCCTGGGAATTAGTGGTAGAACCACACAACTCCACCGGTTGTACCGCTGAGGAGGGACAATAGGGTGGCCCAGCGGTTGTACCGCTCGGACCACCGGTTGTACCGCCCGACCACAGCCACCACAGACAGGTTGAAAATGCGTACAATTGGAGAGAGGGTTTATGGGAAGAGGAGAGCTTGGGATAGAGGCATGGCACGGGTGTATGGTGAGATAAGCCCCATGGATGCAAAAACAAAAACACATACTAGCAAGAGCAAATAAAGACCAAGAAACACACACTTGGGCAAAAACCACGACAAATGCCTCACTAGGAGGGGGCGGTGGCCGAGGCCACCTATGTTTGAGTCAATTGGTATGGCACTGTGAAGATTTTAACCTTGGGTCCATGACCAAAACTCGTCTTTGAAGCACAAGTACCATCAAAAATGGCTAATGTGAAAGACTTGATCAATTTACGCATAATAAGGGGAGGGAGAGTTCATTGAGAGAACAACACTCCCCCTATGTCCATGCCTACACATAAACAAGATAAAATGATGAGTGTGGTGGAGTGTGCAATAAGTTGATAACCTACAAGTATAGGGGATCGCAACAATTTTCCAGGGTAGAGTATTCAACCCAAATTTATAGATTCGACACAAGGGGAGCCAAAGAATATTTGAGAGTATTAGCAGCTGAGTTGTCAATTCAACCACACCTGGAGATTAAATATCTGCAGCAAAGTGATCAGTAGCACAATAGTATGATAGTTTTGATAGCAGTAGTAGCAGTAACAGTAACAGTAGCAGTGATAGCAATAGTTTTGTAGCAAGTGTAACAGTAGCAGTAGCAATAGTAACTCAGCAAGAACAATATGTGTAAAACTCGTAGGCACTGGATCGGTGAACTCGTTGGATGATATTCATCATATAACAGTCATAACCTAGGGCGATACAGAACTAGCTCCAGTTCATAAATGTAATGTAGGCATGTATTCCGTAAATAGTCATATGTGCTTATGGAAAAGAACTTGCATGACATCTTTTGTCCTACCCTCCCATGGCAGCGGGGTCCATAAGGAAACTAAGGGATATTAAGGCCTCCTTTTAATAGAGAACCAGAACAAAGCATTAACACACAGTGAATACATGAACTCCTCAAACTACGGTCATCACCGGAAAGTATCCCAAATATTGTCACTATGGGGTTTACGGATCATAAAACGTAATAGGTGCGTATGACTAGCAAGATCGGATCAAGAACATAGATATAGTGGTGATAACATAAACGGTTCAGATCTGAAATCATGGCACTCGGGCCCTAGTGACAAGCATTAAGCATGGCAAAGTCATAGCAACATCAATCTCAGAACATAGTGGATTCTAGGGATCAAGCCCTAACAAAACTAACTCGATTACATGATGAATCTCATCCAACTCCTCACTGACCAGCAAGCCTACGAAGGAATTACTCACTCCCGGTGGGGAGCATCATGAAATTGGCGATGGTGAACGGTTGATGATGACGAAGACCGAAGATTCCCCTCTCCGGAGCCACAAACGGGCTCCAGATCTGGCCTCCCGAGGAAGAACAGGAGGTGGCGGCGGCTCCATATCGTAAAACGCGATGAAACTTTCTCTCTGATTTTTTTATCCAAAAATAGGATTTTATAGCGTCGGAATTAGGGTCAATGGGGCCACGAGGTGGGCACAACCCACCAGGGCGCGATGGGGGGGTGGCGCGCCCTGGTCTCTTGTGCCCAGCCAGGCCCCCCCTCCTCCGGTGGTTCTTGGCTCCAGTATTTTTTATTTATTGTAAAATAAATCTCCAAAAAGTTTCGTACATTTCCGAGAACTTTTATTTCTACACAAAAAACAACACCATGGTAGTTCTGCTGAAAACAGCGTCAGTCCGGGTTAGATTCACTCAAATCATGCGAATTAGAGTCCAAAACAAGGGCAAAAGTGTGAGGAAAAGTAAATACGATGGAGACGTATCAACTCCTTCAAGCTTAACACATTGCTTGTCCTCAAGCAATTCAGTTGGCAAACTGAAAGTGATAAAGAAAAACTTTTACGAACTCTTTTGTTCTTGTTTACATATATATGCTTAGGTAGCACCCAGGTTTTCAGCAAAGATTATGACTAACCATGCCAGCAATAACTCTTAGAAATTATATTAACTCATATCAATGGCATAAGCAACTAGCGAGCAATAACAAAATATCTCAGGCGCCAACACTTTGTCAAAACAATCATGATATAATATGACAACAGTGGTATCTTGCTAGCCATTTCTGAGACTGCAAAACATAAATGCAGAGCACCTCCAAAGTTCAAGCAGCGACTAAACATTGTAATTCATGGTAGAAAATATCCAGTCATGCTGCACCCAACATTAACTATACACAATGCATGAGGATGACAATAGTGCTCTCAGGTCTGGCGCTTATTTGAGAAGGTGATGACTCAACATAAAAGTAAATAGATAGTCCCTTCGCAGAGGGAAGCATGGATTTGCAGCGGTGCCAGAGCTCAAAGTTTAAAATAGAGAGAGATATAATTTTGGGAGGTACACCCTTCTTGTCAATGTTACGACCAAGAGTTATCAATATCTTCCATGCTAAACACATTAGCGGTGGTTCCCAAGCGGTAAAAGTAAAGGTTTACTCCCCCTCCAACAACAATCACACTCCATGGCTAGCCGAATCCACGGGTACCGTCCATACCAACAACATTCCTGGGGGAGTTTTGTTTAATTATTTGTAATTTTTTATTTCGGGACTAGGAATCCCTATTACGGCCCCTCTCGTGCAAGGACGAGTGAATAAACACTCATCATGAGAATAACCCGCTTAACATGGAAGATACTGACCACCCCCTGTCGCTCCATGAGCGGTCCAGGCACACAAAACAGATGTTCATTTGAATTTTTAGAGGTGGCACATGCAAATTTACTTGGAACGGCAGGGTAATACCGCATATAGGTAGATATAGTGGACTCATCTGCAATAACTTTGGTTTAAGGATTTTGATGCACAAGCAGTATTCGCACTCAGTACGGGCGAAGGCTAGCAAATAGATTGAGAAGCGGCCAGCTAGAAAGCAAAAACGGTCATGAGCATGCATTATGCATAATAAACATTGACTACTAGCATGAGCACGATATGGACACCATGAACATAAATATCATGAAGGCTATGTTGGTTTTCATTCAACTACATGCGTGAACATGTGCCAAGTCAAGCCACTTGAAACATTCAGAGGAGGATACCATATCATCATACCACATCACAATCATTTTAATGCATGTTGACATCCAAGATAAATCATTATCCACTCCTAGCTACTTAAGCATGGCATGAACAACGATAATCTCTAATTGTCATTGCAAACATGTTTGATCATAATATGCTGAATCAAGGATACTAGGCTAAACATATTTACAAAAACAAAAACAAGTTGAGTTCATGCCCACTTTTCTCTGCCACAGTCACTTCATCAAATATCGTCATTATTGCCTTTCACTTGCACGACCAAATGATAAGGAAATAATAATTGTGGAAGAGTGTCATGGACTAAGCTGGAATCTGTAAACATTTTATTCACGAGGAGAAGACAAGGTAACATGGGCTCTTTGTTAGATTAATAATAGTGCATATGAGAGCCACTAAACATTTTCATCGTGGTCTTCTCCTTGGTATGACTCAAATAAAAGAAAAAGAATGTCAGAGAAACACACCGAAATATTTTTGGAGTTTTTGGTTTTTCAAGAAGAAAACAAATCAAAGAAGGAAAAACAAAAATGAGAAAAACTATTTACACGAGAAAGCTCCCGACAAGTAAAAGAAGAAACGAGAAATATTTTTTGGGTTTTCTTTTGATACTACAACTAAATTAAGCTAGAAAGAAAAACTGAAAAGAAGTAGGAAATATTTTTGGATTTTCTCAAAGTTTTTCAAACACACGAGAAGAAAGCAAGAAAATAAATCTAGCATGGATATTACAATGAAAAAGTATGAACACCGACAACTGGAATGAAATGTGTGAACATGAATGTAATGGCGGTGGAAATACGTACTCCCCAAAGCTTAGGCTTTTGGCCTAGCTTGGTGATCACCATCCGTAGCATGGATAATAGTCTGAGTGATAGCCTGGCGTGCTTGGACTGTGCCGGTATTTCCCCAAAGAGGAAGGGATGATGCAACACAGCGACAGTAAGTATTTCCCTCGGTTATGAAACCAAGGTTATCGAACCAGTAGGAGGATCACCACCACTCAATAAGCAGCACCTGCACACAAACAACAAATACTTGCAACCCGACACGAAAGAGAGGTTGTCAATCTCTCTACGGTAATAAGATAGATTAGGTAGTGATAGATAGGAGAGATAGATCTCTCAAGAACACAAATAAAAAGAGTAAATATGCAGCAATATATTTTTGGGTTTTTGGTTTTGTAGATTTGAAAACAAAGATTACAAAAATGTAGATCGGAAAGCAATATGATGGAAAAGTAGACCCAGGGTCCGTAGGGTTCACTAGTGGCTTCTCTCATGAGTATAGCGCACGGTGGGTGAACAAATTACTATTGGGCAATTGATAGAAAATCGAATAGTCATGACGATATCCAAGGCGATGATCATTATATAGGCATAATGTCCAAGATTGATAGACCGACTCCTGCCTACATCTACCTCTATTACTCCACACATCAACCGCTATCCAGCATGCATCTAGTGTATTAAGTTCATGGAAAAACGGAATAATGCAATAAGAACGATAACATGATGTAGACAAGATCTATTCATGTAGGAATAGACCCCATCTTGTTATCCTAAATAGCAACGATACATGCGTGTCTTGCTGCCCCTTCTGTCACTGGGAAAGAACACCGCAAGATCGAACCCATCACAAAGCACCTCTTCCCATGGCAAGAAAAATCGATCTAGTTGGCCTAACTAAACCAAAGATTCGAAGAAGAAATACGATGCTATAAGCAATCATGCATATAAGAGATCAAAGAAGACTCAAATAATATTCATGGATAGAAACTGATCATGAACTCAAAATTCATTGGATCCCAACAAACACACCGCAAAAGTTTACATCAAATAGATCTCCAAGAGACCATTGTATTGAGAATCATAAGAGAGAGAGAGAGAAGAAGCCATCTAGCTACTGCCTACGGACCCGTAGGTCTATGGTGGACTACTCACGCATCATCGGAGAGGCACCTATGAGGAAGATGAACCCCTCCGTGATGGTGTTTAGATTGGATCTCGCGGTTCTGGAACTTGCGGCGGCTGGAATTGTGTTTCGTCGACTCCTCTAGGGTTTTTGGATTTTCTGGGAATTTATAGGATTGATAGTTGGTTGAGGGGGTGCCCGAGGTGCCCATCCTCCACCAGGCCGCACCAGGGGGCCTCTGGCGTGCCCTGGTGGGGGATGGCCACCCTGGGCCCCCTCTTCTGGTGTTCTTTGGCACATCTTATTTCTTCTGGTCCATAAAAAAATCCACAAAAATCCCCGCAGCGTTTGGGCTCCGTTTGGTACTGATTTTTTGCGAAGTAAAAAACAAGCAAAAATAGCAACTGGCACTTTGGCACTATGTCAATAGGTTAGTCCCAAAAAATGATATAAAGTTGTAATAAAATGATTGTAAAACATCCAAGAATGATAATATAACAGCATGGAACAAGCAAAAATTGTAGATACATTGGAGACGTATCAGCATCCCCAAGCTTAATTCCTACTCGTCCTCGAGTAGGTAAATGATAAAAACAGAATTTTTGGTGTGGAATGCTGCCTAACATGTTCATCTCATATTCTTTTCTTTTGTATAGCATGGACATTTGGACTTATAATGATTCAAAGCAATAGTCTAGTTTTAACATAATGACTTCAATACTCAAGCATGTCAACAAGCAACCATGTCTTTCAAAATATCAACACTAAAGAAAGTTATCCCTAGCCCATCATGCTCAATCATTGATCCATTCATGAAACACACTCAAATATTAGCTATGCCCAATGCTCAAGTACGATCATAGTGCCCCCTAGTTGGTGCTTATAAGAGAAGATGGAGACTCAAAGTAAAAATAAAAATTGCATAAAGTAAATAGATAGGACCTTTGCAGAGGGAAGTAGGGATTTGTAGAGGTGCCAGAGCTCAAGGTTTAAATTGAGAGAGAAAAATATTTTGGGTGGCATGCTTTTCCTGTCAACAAAAACGACAAAGTAGCTCATAATACTTTCCATGCTAGATATATTATAGGCGGTTCCCAAACAGAAAATAAAGTTTATTCCTTTTTCCACCAAACTTTCACTTTCCATGGCGGGCCGTATCCACGGTTTCCTTCCATACCAACACTTTCCAAGGAATTTATTATTTGACAACATAAAGTAAATATTTTTTTTCTTTTTCATTTCGGGAATGGGCATCCCTATTACCGCTGCACTCTCGTGCAATGACAAGTGAATAAACACTCATCTTGAGAATAACACATCTAGCATGGAAAAATATTGGACACTCCCCACCGTTTCTTGAGCGGTACGGGCACACAAAAGAGAAAAATTATTTTGAAAATTTAGGGATGGCACATACAAATTTGCTTGGAACGGCATGGAAATACCGCATATAGGTAGGTATGGTGGACTCATAAGGCAAAACTTGGTTTAAGGATTTTGGATGCACAAGTAGTATTTCTACTTGGTACAAATGAAGGCTAGCAAATAGATTGGGAAGCAACCAAACCAAGAAACGAAAAATTACATAAGTGAGCATTGAACATAACGAACACCGAATAATGCACCACAAGTAGGATGTAACTTCATTGCATAACTATTGACTTCCGTGCATGCATAATGAATCACAAACCTTAACACCAATATTCCTACTAAGCATAATTACTCACTAACATGACTCACATATTACTATCATCATGTTTCAAAACAATTACAAGGAATCAAGTTTAATTTGTCCAATAATCTTCATGAAAGTTTTTATTATATCCTCCTTGGATATCTATCACTTTGGGACTAGTTTCATATATTGCCATTGCTTTTTGGCAAGCTCAAACAAATTCAAGTGAAGCACATGAGCATCAAGGTTTCATCTCTCAAAAAGGTATAAGTGAAGCATGAGAGAATTTCTTCAAAATTTACCTACTCTCAAATTAATCTAAGTGAAGCATGAGAGTATTTCTACAAAAAATTCCAAGCACACCGTGCTCAAAAAGATATAAGTGAAGCACTAGAGCAATTCTATATCTCAAAAGTTTAAGTGAAGCACATAGAGCAATTCTAACAAATCATAGCATGATCGTGGCTCTCTCAAATAGGTGTGTACAGCAAGGATACAAAGGAAAAACTAACAAACAAAGCAAACAAAGATACAAGACGCTCCAAGCAAAACACATGATATGTGACGAATAAAAATATAGCTCCAAGTAAAATACTGATGGTCGTTAGAAGAAAGAGGGGATGCCACTCGGGGGCATCCCCAAGCTTAGTTGCTTGTTTCTCTTTGGATATATCTTGGGGGTGCGGTAGCATCCCCAAGCTTAGGCTTTTGCTACTCCTTATTCCTTCATCCATCGTGATCTCACCCAAAACTTGAAAACATCAATCACACAAAACTCAACAAAATCTTCGTGAGATCCGTTAGTATAACAAAGCAAATAACTACTTTAGGTACTGTTGCAAACCCATTCAAATTTTATAATTGCATTATACCTACTCTATTTTGACTTTACCATGGCTTATACCCCTCAATACAAACCATAGATTCATCAAAACAAGCACACAATGCAACGAAAACAGAATCTGTCTTAAACAGAACCGTCTGTAGTAATCTGTACTCTAGCCATACTTCTGTAACTCTAAAAATTCTGAAAAATTAGGACAACGTAAGGAATTTGTATAGAAACACTGTGTTAATAGTTCAGATCAAGATCACGTTCCAGCAAAAAATGAAAATTCATATACTGGGCGCAAAGTTTGTGTTTCAGATTCAGCATCACTTCTACTCATCCTATGAATCATCCTAACGGTTCTACTTGGCACAAACACTAAATAAACCATAAAAACACAATCATAACCGAGGCATAATTGTGTCAACACTCAAAAACAGAAAGGAAAAAGCAAAAATTTATTTATTCATTGGGTTGCCTCCCAACAAGCGCTATCGTTTTACGCCCCTAGCTAGGAATAATGGATAGATTCAAGTATTGTCATCTTTAGTTTTGGATGAAGTGTTTTTGTCAAGAGATTTAGCAAATAAAACTTGGAACACATCATCCATAGCAACCTTAGCACTATCAAGTTGTCCCTCTACATAACCCCTTTGATTACCGGCCACGATCCAAGAACATTGTTGGTTCACATCGTTGAAAACTTGTTGGATCATGTCTAAAACGGGAACTTCCTTTTTAAGATTCTCATCAAAGATTTGATTATTTCCAAGCAAATATCTCATCATGTAATCGCTATTGTAAAGGATTTCTCCTATTACCGGTTTTTCACGGCTCATACCATAAAAGTCAAAGATCTCCCTAGCTTCCCGTACTATATGATCAAATTCATGCATGAGAACAAGGGTAGCCAACTTCTTAGCCTTGGGATTCTTAATGATGGGTAGCTCATAAAACAATCTTTGCAAGGTAGGATGAGTATGAATAAATCTATTTTCAAGTTTTAGGACTAACGTCGAGATAGCTTCCGCATAAGATTTAGTTCTTTTCAGAATAGGGTTTCATCGAGAGTCAAATTCCCAACGCAATTGAAAAACTCTTGAATAGTTTATTTTCCTATAACGTTCCCTTGCCCCAAAACAAAAGTTTTAGAATCAAGATTAGCAGAACGTCCAATTTTAGGAGTCCTGCCATCATCCGTTTCTGCCATACCAAAATCACTTATGGTGACAAGCAAACAAGAGATCTGACGAGAAAAAGGGCAAACGAAAAAGAGGGCGAAGAAAATAGCAAATTGGTGAAGTGGGGGAGAGGAAAACGAGAGGCAAATGGCAAATAATGTAATTGCAAGGAGATGAGATTTCTAATTAGGAACCTGGTAGATGATGATGGAGTCCCCTCGGCGCCTACGATAGGCACGTAGAAGAGACCGCTTCCTCCCCGGCAACGGCGCCAGAAATTCCTTTGACGTGCTTGGACTGCGTCGGTATTTCCCCAAAGAGGAAGGGATGATGCAGCACAGCGACGGTAAGTATTTCCCTCAGTTATGAAACCAAGGTTATCGTACCAGTAGGAGGATCACCACCACCCAATAAGCAGCACCTGCACACAAACAACAAATACTTGCAACCCGACGCGAAAGAGAGGTTGTCAATCTCTCTACGGTAATAAGATAGATTAGGTAGTGATAGATAGGAGAGATAGATCTCTCAAGAACACAAATAAAAAGAGTAAATATGCAGCAATATATTTTTGGGTTTTTGGTTTTTTAGATTTGAAAACAAAGATTGCAAAAACGTAGATCGGAAAGCAATATGAAGGAAAAGTAGACCCGGGGCCGTAGGGTTCACTAGTGGCTTCTCTCATGAGTATAGCGCACGGTGGGTGAACAAATTACTGTTGGGCAATTGATAGAAAATCGAATAGTCATGACGATATCCAAGGCGATGATCATTATATAGGCATCACGTCCAAGATAGATAGACCGACTCCTGCCTGCATCTACCTCTATTACTCCACACATCGACCGCTATCCAGCATGCATCTAGTGTATTAAGTTCATGGAAAAATAGAGTAATGCAATAAGAATGATGACGTGATGTAGACAAGATCTATTCATGTAGGAATAGACCCCATCTTGTTATCCTTAATAGCAACGATACATGTGTGTCTTGCTGCCCCTTCTGTCACTGGGAAAGAACACCGCAAGATCGAACCCATCACAAAGCACCTCTTCCCATGGCAAGAAAAATTGATCTAGTTGGCCTAACTAAACCAAAGATTCGAAGAAGAAATACGATGCTATAAGCAATCATGCATATAAGAGATCAAAAAAGACTCAAATAATATTCATGGATAGAAACTAATCATGAACTCAAAATTCATTGGATCCCAACAAACACACCGCAAAAGTTTACATCAAATAGATCTCCAAGAGACCATTGTATTGAGAATCATGAGAGAGAGAGAAGAAGCCATCTAGCTACTGCCTACGGACCCGTAGGTCTATGGTGGACTACTCACGCATCATCGGAGAGGCACCTATGAGGAAGATGAACCCCTCCGTGATGGTGTTTAGATTGGATCTCATGGTTCTGGAACTTGCGGTGGCTGGAATTGTGTTTCGTCGACTCCTCTAGGGTTTTTGGATTTTCTGGGAACTTATAGGCTTGATAGTCGGTTGAGGGGGTGCCCGAGGTGCCCATCCTCCACCAGGCCGCGCCAGGGGGCCTCTGGCGCACCCTGGTGGGGGATGGCCACCCTGGGCCCCTCATCTAGTGTTCTTTGGCCCATCTTCTTTCTTCTGGTCCATAAAAAATCCACAAAAATCCCCGCAGCGTTTGGGCTCCGTTTGGTACTGATTTTCTACGAAGTAAAAAATAAGCAAAAATAGCAACTGGCACTTTGGCACTATGTCAATAGGTTAGTCCCAAAAATGATATAAAGTTGTAATAAAATGATAGTAAAACATCCAAGAATGATAATATAACAGCATGGAACAAGCAAAAATTATAGATACGTTGGAGACGTATCATAGCCCACCAAGATCCTTGGTGCAGCCTCCTCTGCCCTCCTAGCAGCTTCAACCTCCGCATTGTACGCACGAGCCTCGCTCTCAAGAACATAGTATCTTCCCCTACTGTGAAAATTAAAGAGAGCAGGGGCAGGCAAAGTGACAGGCACAATGTTTTTTTATTAAACCTCAAGTTATAAGTGTAGTTAGTGACTGTGCCCTTAAGGAACTTATGATGCTTCATGGCCTCAAAGTCTGAGTACTGAATAGGTAAGATGGGGTCATTAGGCCAAGGTGACACATTTAGCTTCTCTGCTACACGGGAGGCATAAATTCCTCCATAAAAATTACCACTAGTAGCATTGTGTTGCAGCCTCCGTGCAACAATCGCTCCAAGATTATAACATTTATTTCCAATTATGGAAGTGTGTATGAGGCTCAAATCAGGGGCGCACAGTGTGCTACAATCTTGTTTGCCTACGATATATCTACCATTAAAGAGTGCAAAGTAGTGTATTGATGCGAAATGGATGCTTTTAATTCTTCCTTGTGTTACTCCCCTATCCTCACCATAGCACAGGTTAATCAAAAATGACTTGTACTCAGATTTTGGTGGTTCATCAAGGGAACCCCAATATGGAATTTTGCATGCTTCACCGAACATTTCTAAGGGCATGGTGAAGGAACGGTCATAGAGGTTGATAAAACTCTAGACTCGCGAGGAAAATATTTGAATTTCTTTGTGAATGTTTTCGTGAGTTTGAGATGTTGGGGGCACTTATCTGCAATGAAGGGAGCAAGTTCTGCATTGTGGATAAATTATTCGAATTGCCCCTTGATACTTGCACCTTCCATAAACTCGTCACACGGTCACAAGCATGATTTGGTAGCGGCAACTCGCATTGAGCTTTCGCTTGGCTCAACATAAGATTGTCGGACCGAGCTTCCACTTGATGAGGCCTCCTAGGATCTCCTCCTCGAAGAACTCCTGAAGAATTGCATTTTTATTTGCGAACAAATTTCTGAAATATTTTTGAGACACAATTTTTTTTAAAAAAACTTCGTGAAATTGATAGCAACTACTCCTAAGGATGCATAGAGGCCATAATAAGCATTCAAACTACTTAGAACTCTAAGAATTCAACATGCAAGCTCATCTACAGCAGCACCAAGAGTAGCTGATTACTCTAAAAATAATCCACTAAATCAAAAACTAATTGGAGCAATGGAGGAGTCACATACCAAGTAGCAATCCCTCCAAACAGTTTCGGAAACAGAGCTTCGAGCAAAGAGATCGAAATCCGCGGGTTTGAGAGCAAGAACACGGGAATGGAGGCTATGGTGATTTTTTCTGGAGGTAGGGGATGACATGGGCTAAAGGGATAACTGAGGGGCCGACGTGGGGGCCACAACCCACCAGGGCATGCCTGGGGTTGCTGGCACGCCCTGGTGTCTTGTGGGCACCACGTGCACCCCCCCCCCCCCCCCTCTGATGTTATTTGCACCAGAAATATCAAATTTTCAGAACATTCCGAGAACTTTTATTTTTGGGTCATTTTTTTATTGCACGGAGAAAACAGAAAACAGGATAAACATGGCATTTTATTTTATTGGACTAAGTAAAACAGAAAATAAAAGGTGGGAGCAGAAGATTGTGCTTACTAGATTCATCAACTTCATACCTCTCAAAAATGATCCATTAATAAGGTTGATCAAGTCTTACTAACAACCACTTCCGATTAGCATGAAACCAAAGAACTTTCGTAAAACACTAAGTTACCTGATACGTCTCCAACGTATCGATAATTTATGAAGTATTCATGTCATATTTGCCTATGTTTTCACTATGGTTTTATGATTTATTGGGACTAACCTATTAATGGTTGCAAAAGTGCACAAGTTTTTGTTTCAAACTTTGATGTGCAGGAATTAATTGGAAATTGTCGAAAAAACGGAAAAGGAGTCTTGTTGGAGGACTCTGACTTTCCTAAAATCTGTCCACGAACAGTTTTTAGAGATCGTCAGTTTGACACCCGAAGATAGCGTCAAATGGAAAAGGCTAAAACTAGGAAAGTGTGAGGAATTTTATGACATGGATTCTGGACTCCAAATTCATCCAAAATGGAGTTCGGATGCGATCTGTAGACCCATTTTACTAGAGGAAAATATCTGATTACGGGATTACAAGAATTGATGACGTGATTGAGTCCAACTCTTACCATATCTGATGTATTCGGCCAAGCCACGACTTTGAGGACTCATGAGGGCTGTGAGGAGTCCCTATGAAGGTTGTAGAGGTGCCCAAGAGCCATTGGATCAAGGGTCCATCCATCGGAGGGCCATACAGCACCACAGAGGCACATATAAGGAGAGAAAAAACCTAATTTTGGGAGAGCCACCAAAAGCCACGAATTTGCCTCTCCCTTGGCAGCCACCAAGAAGGGGAGAGGATCTTCCATTGCAGCACCAAGACTAAGGAAGAAAGGGGGCAAGGGGCCGCCGCACGTCGCCATCGCTGGCGCCGTGGCCGCCATCGCCTCCATCTCTTTGGGGATGCACCTCTCCATCAACAACTCTCTCTTTCTCACCATGATAATGTGTGAGTAATCTACCTTGGAGCTGAGGGTTTGTACCAGTAACTATGTGTTTAATCTCCCTCTCTCGTGTTCTTGAGATGGCATGATCTTGATGTATCACGGGCTTTGTTAATATAGTTGGATCATATGGTGTTTTCCCCTCTCTATCTTGTTGTGATGAATTGAGTTTTCCCTTTGAGATTTTGTTATTATTGGGTTGAATACTTTTATGGATTTGAGAGCACTTGATGTATGTCTTGCATGCGGATACCCGTAGTGACATTGGGGTATTCAAGTGATTCACTTGATATATGTTATGGCGTCAACTTGCGGATTCCGGTGACCTTGGGGATCTACGCATAGGGGTTGATTGCACGTTTTCATGCCTTGTTCTCCGATAGAAATCTTGGGGCCCTCTTTGAGGTTCTTTGTGTTGGATTGAGTATTATGAATCTGAAATTGTTTGATGCATATCGTATAATTAACTCATGGATACTTGTGGTGACATTGGAGTATCTAGGTGACATTAGAGTTGGTTGATGTGTATCATATGATGTTATTTTAGTACGAACTCTTAGATAGATCGATCAGAAAGGATAACTTGGTGCTATTTTAGTACGAACTCTCGATAGATCGATCGAAAAGGATAACTTTAAGGTGGTTTCGTACCCTACAAACAATTTATTCTTATGTTCTCCGCTAGATAAGAACTTTGGAGTGATTTTTCGTTGCACATTGAGGGATGGTTATGTGATCCAATTATATTAGCATTGTTGAGAGATTGCACTAGCGAAAGTACGGACCCTAGGCCTTGTTTTCAAGCATTACAATACCGTTTTTGCTCACTTTTGTTACTTGCTACCTTGCTGTTTTTATATTTTCAGATTACAAAAACCTATATCTACCATCCATATTGCACTTTTATCACCATCTCTTCGCCGAACTAGTGCACCTATACAATTGCCATTGTATTGGGTGTGTTGGGGACACAAGATATTTCTTGTATTTGATTGCAGGGTTGTTTTGAGATAGACCATCTTCATCCTACACCTCCCATGGATTGATAAACCTTAGGTCATCCACTTGAGGGAAAATTGCTACTGCCCTACAAAACTCTGCGCTTGGAGGCCCAACAAAGTCTACAAGAATAAAGTTGCATAGTAGACATCGTTACCTCAATGGGGATATGCGTATCCCCAACAATAAGTATATCATATTTCTTTTTGGCAGTAGGTAGAGGTAATTGACAACTTCCAATAGTGATTGTCGGAGATTCTTCAATAACATTTATACCATTCACTTGGAATTGTTTCATCGGAAAGTGCACCGTATGCTCATTACCATTGATATGAAAAGTGACTTTGCTTGCAATCAATAACAGCCCCTACAGTATTCAAAAAGGGTCTACCAAGGATAATCGACATGTTGTCGTCCTCGGGCATCTCAAGAATAACAAAGTCCATTAAGATAGTAACATTTGCAACAACAACGGGCACATCCTCACAAATACCGATAGGTATGGCAGTTGATTTGTCAGCCATTTGCAATGATATTTCAGTAGGTGTGAGTTTATTCAAATCAAGTCTTTTATATAAGGAGAAAGGCATAACACTAACACCAGCTCCCAAGTCACACAAAGCAGTTTTGAAATAATTTCTTTTAATGGAGCAAGGTATAGTTGGTATTCCCGGATCTCCAAGCTTTTTAGGTACTCCATCCTTAAAAGAATAATTAGCAAGCATGGTGGAGATTTCAGCTTCAGGTATCTTTCTTTTATTAGTGAAGATATCTTTCATGTATTTTGCATAAGGGGCCATCTTTAGGATACCAGTTAAGCGGGTGCGCAAAAAGACTGGCCTAATCATTTCAGCAAAGCGTTCAAATTCTTCATCATCCTTTTTCTTAGATGGTTTAGGTGGAAAGGGCATGGGTTTCTGAACCCATGGCTCTCTTTCCTTACCATGTTTTCTAGCCACGAAGTCTCTTTTATCATAATGTTTATTTTTAGCTTGTGGGTTATCAAGATCAACGGCAGGCTCTATTTCAACATCATTATCTGGTTCTTTATCATTGTTCGGTTGGGTATCCTCATAAACATCATCATTATCATTTTCATTATCACTAGGTGAATGTTCATTACCAGATTGAGTTTCAGCATCATAAATAGAGACATCATTCTTATCAGGAGGTTGTTGTATCTCAGGTTCACTGGAGGTATGCAAAGTCCTATCATTTTTCTTTTTCTTTTTCTTTTTAGAAGACCTAGGTGCATCAGCATTAATTCTTTGAGAGTCTTGTTCAATTCTTTTAGGATGACCTTCAGGATAAAGTGGTTCTTGAGTCATTCTACCTCCTCTAGTTACTACTCTAGCAGCAAAATCATTCATATTATTATTCATTTCATCAAGCAATTCTTTTTGAGATTTAGCAACTTGTTCTAACTGAGTTTGAACCATAGAGACATGTTTTCCTACACCTCTAACATCATTACTGATTCTAAACAGCAAGTCACTCAAGCGAGCAATCATATCAGAATTATATTTCAATTGTTTCAGAACATGTGCATTGAAGTGATCTTGCTTCATAATATAGTTGTCAAACTCATATAAGCATTGACTAGGATGTTTATTGTAAGGGATATCACCTTCATCAAACTTTAATAAATAATTTACCTCTACCACCTGTGGAGGTGGTGGTGTGTCAAGGCCATGTATTTCTTCAATAGGTGGTAAATTCTTAACATCCTCAGCTTTAATACCCTTTTCCTTCATAGATTTCTTTGCCTCTTGCATATCTTCAGGACTGAGAAATAAGATACCCCTCTTCTTCGAAGTGGGTTTAAGTAGTGGTTCAGGAAGATTCCAATCATCATAATTCTTCAATATGTTATTCAATAATTCCTCAGCTTGTTCAATAGTTTGTTCCCTGAAAACACAACCAGCACAACTGTAAGAGCACATTTCTCCATGTGTGGTTTTGGGTAATTGATGACAATCCCTACGGACTAATGGTTGCCTTAAGTTATATTCGAAGGATTTGTCCATAGGCACTTCTTGAAGTCCATCTGTTGGTTTCAAGGAGTTTATATGGTGACCAAGGTGGTATTCAAGGTTTTACCCAAAGATTGGTCATAGAGAAGATAAGATACAAGGTTGATCAAGACTAAGTCAAAGAGTGAATCAAGTTGATCAACACACAAAGCATACAAGATGTACCGAGAGGGATCAAGTGATCCCATGGTATGGTAAGCATTATCCATTACGCTTTGTGTACTAACCCATGTTCCCTGTGAGTGTTCTTTGTGGTGTTAGGTATATTTCCATGGGCTTGCATCAAGAGGAAGATCCCATACATCCCATGGAAGATGACATCAAGTGGTGATCTTCATCAAGGTTGCGGTGTGCAAGCTCAAGTGAAGCATCGCGGAGAGATCATGCTTGAGGCTTGCCGTTCATTGTGGTGACAATGGACTTGTGAAGATGTGCCGAAGAGTGGCTCACCCATAGTGGAGTATGGGGGAGCAAGAAAGGTGGTCCATCTTGAGAAGGACAAGATCGTCATCATCTAGCTCAAGTGGACTATGCGCAAGGCAAAGGTTTGACCTTGATAGGGTTTTCTATTTTACCGGTCGCATACTGGTAGTTGGGAGACTGGGTTATAGGATAGATAGCCATACTATCAAGGGGGCTCTCAAGTGAGTAGCTTGATCGTATCGTTCGTTGAGAGCTCAAACCATTGCATTCTTGGCATCATCATCTTTCTTGGTTCTTGGTTGGTTTTTCTCTTTGTGGGTTTTAGATCTTATGGTCATCTTCATGACAAGCTCGAGTTCATCGAAAACGGAGTACATATGTTGGAGTTTTTGCCGGTTCTTCATTCATAGAGGTTTCACATCTCTATATCATTGGCATTTTTCATACTGCCTCTTTTTAGGATAACCAGTCGCTGTTTGTATAGTACTTGTCGTGTGCTATCCAACAAGCTTGAGTTTGCTCAATTCGGAGCTCGTATGCGAAAGTTATGGCAGTTTCAGTATGAGGGCAGTTTTTCTCTAAACTAGCGGTAGTACCGGTACCACGGTAGTACCGCTCCGGCGGTACTTCCGCTATGTACTACCGCTGCTACTACCGCTTATATTTTCCTTCTGGTGCCCACGGGGGCCTCTGGCCATTTTTGGCGGAAGTACCGCTCCCCCAGAGCGGTACTACCATTTCAGGCGGAAGTACCGCTCTCCCCAGAGCGGTAGTACCGCTCCAGCGGTACTGCCGCCCTGAGGTTCCGTGGCTACTTCCGCCTAAGTGTTTCTTCTGGCTTCTTGGGATTATTTGAGCGGAAGTACCGCTCCCTCCAGAGCGGTACTACCGCTCTGTTGTTCCAGGACGGGTATAAGCGGAAGTACCGCTCCCCTTAGCGGTACTACCGCTTGTGTGCGGGTTGTGGGAGTAACGGTTGGATTTTCCCCCACCTATAAAAGGGGGTCTTCTTCCCCATTGCTCTCTAACCATTTGAGCTCGTGTTTGCCCCCCCATTGTTGACCTTCTTCGAGCTTGCTAACTCTCAATCCCTCCAATGATTCTTGCTAGTTCTTGAGGGAAAAGAGAGAGGAGATCTAGATCCACATTTCCACCAATCACTTTCTCCTCTTTGTGAGGGGAACCCCTTGGATCTTGATCTTGGAGTTCTTCATGTTCTTCTTCGTTCTTCCTCTCTTTTTCCTCCATAGCATTAGTTGTTGTGGTGGGATTTGGGAGAGAAGGACTTGGGCACTCCGTGTGCCCTTGCCATTGCATTTGGTGCATAGGTTTGAGTTCTCCACGGTGATACGTGGAAGTGAGAAGTTAAGAAGCTTATTACTCTTGGGTGTTTGAGCACCCTTGAGTTTGTTCCTCTTGGGTGCTTTGGCGCCCTAGATGGTTGGTGGTGCCTCCGAGCTCAATCATTGTGGTGCAAAGCTCCGGGCAAGCTTCGGGGTCTCCAATTAGGTTGTGGAGATTGCCCCGAGCATTTGAGGTCACCTCGGATCCACAATCCATTGTGGTGAAGCTTCGTGGTGTTGTTGGGAGCCTCCAATTAAGTTGTGGAGTTTGCCTCAACCTTGTTTGTACGGGTTCGGTGACCGCCCTCAAGGGTCCCTTAGTGGAATCACGGCATCTTGCATTGTGTGAGGGTGTGAGGAGATTACGGTGGCCCTAGTGGCTTCTTGGGGAGCATTGTGCCTCCACACCGCTCCGAACGGAGATTAGCATCCGCAAGGGTGTGAACTTCGGGATACATCGTCGTCTCCGCGTGCCTCGGTTATCTCTTACCCGAGCCCTTTACTTATGTACTTTACTTTGTGATAGCCATATTGTTTCTTGTTATATATCTTGCTATCACTTAGTTGTCTATCTTGCTTAGCATAAGTTGTTGGTGCACATAGGTGAGCCTAGTTGTTTTAGGTTTTGTGCTTGACTAATTAAACGATAGTTTTATTCCGCATTTGTTCAAGCCTAAACCGTAATTATTTTAAAGCGCCTATTCACCCCCCCCCCCCTCTAAGAGACATCCACGTCCTTTCAACAACTATCTAGGAAATCCCTAGAAGCATCAGTTAGTCCATTATAGAAGATGTCAAGTATTTTATTTTTCTTGAGAGGGTGATCAGGCAAAGCATTAAGCAATTGGAGAAGCCTCCCCCAAGCTTGTGGGAGACTCTCTTCTTCAATTTGCACAAAGTTAAATATTTCCTGTAATGCAGCTTGTTTCTTATGAGCAGGAAAATATTTTTTAGAGAAGTAGTAAATCATATCCTGGGGACTACGCACACAACCAGGAGCAACATTATTGTACCATGTCTTAGCATCACCCTTTAATGAGAACGGAAATAACTTAAGAATATAGTAGTAGCGAATCTTCTCATCATGAGCGAAGAGGGTGGCTATATCATTCAGCTTAATTAGTAAGATGTGCCACTACAGTTTCAGTTTCATAGCCATGGAAAGGATCAGATTCAACCAAAGTAATTAACTCTGGGTCGACAGAGAATTCATAATCCTTATCGGTAACAAAGATAGGTGAAGTAGCAAACTTAGGATCACATTTCTTTCTAGCATTCAAAGTCTTTTCCTTATACTTGCGTAGCAATTTCTTAAGATCATCTCTATCCTTACAAGAAAGGATTTCTCTAGCTATCTCTCCATCCAAAACATAACCTTCAGGTATCTTAGGCATTTCAAATCTAGGAGAGCCAGGTCTAATAGGTGTTTCGTAGTCATCAGTTTCAAAGGCTTCATCAGTTTCAGTAGTTTCATCAGTTTCAATAATTTCACTCTCTTTAGCTCTAGCAATTTGTTCATCAAGAAATTTACCTAGTTTTACATTATCATCAAGCATGGTACTAGCATCATCATCATAAGCATAATTCATAGCAGAGGTAACGTCATCAATAACTTGCGACATATCAGGATTACTAGCATGTGGTGGTGTTGCAAACTTACTCATAACAGAAGGTGAATCAAGTGCAGAGCTAGATGGCAGTTCCTTACCTCCCCTCGTCTTAGAGGGAAAAATCTTGGTCTTTGGATCCTTTAGATTCTTCATAGTGATCAATAGTTATAAATCCCAAGTGACTCAACAAATATAGCTATGCTCCCCGGCAACGGCGCCAGAAAAAGGTCTTGATAACCTACAAGTATAGGGGATCGCAACACTTTTCGAGGGTAGAGTATTCAACCCAAATTTACAGATTCGACACAAGGGGAGCCAAAGAATATTTGAGAGTATTAGCAGTTGAGTTGTCAATTCAACCACACCTGGAGATTAAATATCTGCAGCAAGGTGATCAGTAGCACAGTAGTATGATAGTTTGGATAGCAGTAATAGCAGTAACAGTAACAGTAGCAGAGATAGCAATAGTTTTGTAGCAAGTGTAACAGTAGAAGTAGCAATAGTAACTTAGCAAGAACAATATGTGGAAAACTCGTAGGCATTGGATCGGTGAACTCGTTGGATGATATTCATCATATAACAGTCATAACCTAGGGCGATACAGAACTAACTCCAATTCATAAATGTAATGTAGGCATGTATTCCGTAAATAGTCATACGTGCTTATGGAAAAGAACTTGCATGACATCTTTTGTCCTACCCTCCCATGGCAGCGGGGTCCATATTAAGGCATCCTTTTAATAGAGAACCGGAACAAAGCACACACGGTGAATACATGAACTCCTCAAACTACGGTCATCACCGGAAAGTATCCCAAATATTGTCACTATGGGGTTTACGGATCATAACACGCAATAGGTGCGTATGACTAGCAAGATCGGATCAAGAACATAGATATAATGGTGATAACATAAACGGTTCAGATCTGAAATCATGGCACTCGGGCCCTAGTGAGAAGCATTAAGCATGGCAAAGTCATAGCAACATCAATCTCAAAACATAGTGGATACTAGGGATCAAGCCCTAACAAAACTAACTCGATTACATGATGAATCTCATCCAACTCCTCACCGACCAACAAGCCTATGAAGGAATTACTCACTCCTGGTGGGGAGCATCATGAAATTGGCGATGGAGAAGGGTTGATGATGACGAAGACCGAAGATTCCCCTCTCCAGAGCCCCAAACGGGCTCCAGATTTGGCCTCCCGAGGAAGAACAGGAGGTGGCGGCGGTTCCGTATCGTAAAACGCGATGAAACTTTCTCTCTAATTTTTTTCTCCAAAAATAGGATTTTATAGCGTCAAAATTACGGTCAGTGGGGCCACGAGGTGGGCACAACCCACCAGGGCGCGCCGGGGGGGCTGGCGCCCCCTGGTGTCTTGTGCCCAGCCACCCCCCCTCCAGTGGTTCTTGGCTCCAGTATTTTTTATATATTGTAAAATGAATCTCCAAAAAGATCCATCTAGTTCTGAGAACTTTTATTTCTGCACAAAAAACAACACCATGGTAGTTCTGCTAAAAACAGCGTGAGTCCGGGTTAGTTTCATTCAAATCATGCAAATTAGAGTCCAACACAACGGAAAAAGTGTGAGGAAAAGTAGATACGACGGAGACGTATCATAAGTCAAGCCACATTGCTCGAATCAATGATATTTAGCTCATGCCTTAACTCGCGAAACCTTGGTTCATCCAATGGCTTCGTGGAAATATCTGCAAGCTGCTTGTTAGTATTGAGATGAATAAGATCAATTTCTCCACGCTTGATATGATCCCGGATGAAGTGATGACGAATCTCAATGTGCTTCGTCTTGCAATGTTGGACCAGGTTGTTGGAGATACGGATAGCACTCTCGTTGTCACGGTAGAGGGGCACTTTGTTACAAGTGACACCATAATCCTTTAAAGTTTGCCTCATCCAGAGCAACTAAGCACAACAACTCGCAACAGCTACATATTCGGCCTCGGTGGACGAGAGAGAAACACAATTTTGTTTCTTTGAAGACCAACTTACCAAAGAACGACCAAGGAATTGGCAACCTCCGGAAGTTGACTTCCTCTCCACATGGTCCCCCGCCCAATCTGAGTCCGAATATCCTATGAGATCAAATGAAGCACCTTTGGGATACCATAAGCCAAAGTTTGGGGTATGAGCCAAATATCAAAAGATTCGTTTGACGGCCACATAGTGACTTTCCTTACGTGCGGATTGAAATCGTGCACAAATTCCCACACTCAACATGATATCCGGCCTAGATGCACAAAGGTAAAGCAGGGATCCAATCATGGAGCGATATACCTTTTGATCCACAGCTTTACCATTGGGATCACTATCGAGTTGGCATTTGAGCGGCATGGGAGTATTGGCCTTAGCCGGCTTGAGATCATCCACCTTGAATCTCTTGAGCATGTCTTGAGTGTATTTAGCTTGGTTGATGAAGGTTCCTTGACTTTGTTGCTTGACTTTGAATCCAAGGAAGAACTTCAACTCCCCCATCATGGACATCTCAAACTCTTTGGTCATTTGTGCGGCAAACTCATCATTGAAAACTTTGTTAGAGGAACCAAAGATAATATCATCAACATATAGTTGGCATATGAACAAGGTCCTGTTAACCCTCTTTGTGAAAAGAGTGGGATCGATTTTCCAATTTCAAACCCACGGTCTTGCAACATCTCGGTAAGGTGCTCATACCACGCTCGTGGGGCTTGTTTATGGCCGTAGAGTGCCTTATCAAGATCGTATACATGATTGAGGAACTTAGCATCCTCGAACCCCGGGGGTTGCTTGACATATACCAACTCCTTAAGTGGACCATTAAGAAACACACTCTTCACATCCATTTGATATAATTTGAAATCATGATGAGATGCATAAGCAAGTAACATGCGAATAGATTCAAGGCGAGCAACGGGAGCAAAGGTTTCACCGTAGTCGATACCCTCGACTTGGGAGTAGCCTTGAGCCACCAATCTTGCCTTGTTGCGAATGACAACACCGTTCGCATCTTGCTTGTTTTTGAAGATCCATTTGGTTCCAATGACATTGTGATTCTCTTTTGGTCTTGGCACCAACCGCCACACTTTGTTGCTCGAAGTTGTTGAGTTCATCATGCATGGCTTCAAGCCATTCCATGTCCTCGAGCGCTTCTTGTACCTTGAGGGGTTCAATGCAAGAAACAAACGCGTGATGTGCGCAAAAGTTTGTTAATTGAAGACGAGTAGTTACCCCTCTTTTCAAGCTTCCGTAGACGTTCTCTAGGAGGTATTGCTTGGTTTTAAGCTTGGAAGCAATCTTGGCAGCTCGTCGTTCTAAAATCTCCTCCAAGGAAGGTTGTGGTGTATCATCTTGACGAGCTTGAGAGCCATCACTGGCTTGACCTTGATCTTGATCAAGATCTTGACCCTGAGCTTGCTCGAGGTTGTGAACTTGATCTTGAGCATCTTGTGGTACGTCATCATCACCATGAGGTTGATCTTGCTCTTGATCTTGTTCACGAGGTTGAGGGCCTTCACTTTGTTCTTCGAAAGCATGTGGGTCTTGCGTCGGTGATGGTTCCACTTGTGTGGGACATTGTCCTTCTCCTTCAGCCACAAGGGGTTCCCCAACGGGAAGGTAGTGTCCCACACCCATTCTTCTTATGGCTTGGGGAGGAATTTCATCACCTACATCACAAAGGCCACTTTGCTCCACTTGGGAGCCATTATTTTCATCAAACTCTACGTTACACGTCTCCTCAATGAGTCTTGTGGACTTGTTGAGGACACGGTAAGCATGAGAGTTTGTAGCATAACCAACAAATATGCCCTCATGAGCTCTAGAATCAAATTTAGACAAACGAACACCTTTTGTGAGAATGAAACACTTACAACCAAACACCCAGAAGTACTTGAGGTTGGGTTTGTTACCGGTAAGTATCTCATATGGAGTCTTGTTCAAGCCTTTGCGGAGGTAGAGCCGATTAGATGCATGACACGCGGTGTTGATGGCTTCAGCCCAAAAGTTGTACGGAGATTTGAATTCCGCCATCATGGTCCTTGCCGCATCCATCAACGTCCGGTTCTTCCTCTTCGAAACACTGTTTTGTTGAGGGGTATAGGGTGTAGAGTATTGATGCTTGATTCCCTCATCACTGAGAAACTCGTCCAAGGTGTAGTTCTTGAACTCGGTGCCGTGGTCAGTTCTAATCATTAATATGTTTGCATCATGTTAACGTTGAGCTTCATTTGCAAAGTTGATGATTGTTTGTTGGGTCTCACTCTTCCTCTTGAAGAAATATAGCCAGGTGTATCTTGAGTAATCATCCACAATCACCAAGCAATACCTTCTCCCCCCAAAACTATCAAATGAAGGAGGACCGAAGAGATCCGTGTGAAGGAGCTCTAGGGGCCTCTTGGAGTAAATAGTAGTCGTGGGGCGGTGAGACGTCTCATTAGCTTTCCTTCGATACAACCACTGCAGGCACGGTCATTGGCAAAACTCACATTTGTTAGTCCACGAACATGATCCCCTTTGAGGAGACTTTGCAAAGATCTCATATTGACATGGGCTAGCCGGCGATGCCAAAGCCATCCCACATCAACTTTAGCCATTAGGCATGTCACGGTCTTAGTGGGTCTCTTCGAGAAGTTAATCACATAGAGACCGTTCTCGACATGCCCAACAAAGGCTACTTTAAGAGTCTTGCTCCGCAAAAGGGTCACGGTATCAATGCCAAAGAACGTACTAAAACCCATGAGTGTAAGTTGACGAACGGAAAGCAAATTGTATGCGAGGGTCCCAACAAGCATGACTCTCTCAATAGTTAAGTCCGGAGAGATAATCACCTTACCAAGACCCAATACCTTTGAACTTGTGTCATCACCAAATGAGACTTGAGTGGCCAAATATGCATCGGGTCGAACTTCCACCACCAAGTCCTTGCTTCCGGTCATATGATTTGTTGCCCCACTATCAAGCAACCATGATACCCCTCCGAAAGCAAACTCCTACAATAGATCAATGCTTGGATTTAGGTACCCATTCTTTAATGGGTCCTTTCATGTTAGTAACAAGGGTCTTAGGAACCCAAATATACAATTCAATGTACTCATAAGAAGACCCAACGTATTTGGCATAAACATGCCCATCACTAGCACGACATAAAACATAAGAAGGATTAAAATCACCGGCCTTGTTGGTGGAGGTGGTCTTGCCCTTCTTGGCATTACCACCCACAACATTGTCTTTTTTCTTCTCATGAGTGGTCTTCCCCCCTTTGACAAAGGTTTCCTTGAGTGGGGGAGGTTGCTTGGTCTTCAACTTCTTATTCTTCTTCTTAGACTTAGGTGCAAACCCAATCCCTTCCTTGGCTACAACTTCCTTTTGATTACTCAAAAGGTCATTGAGATTCTTCTCGCCTTGGATACAAGTCACAAGGCCTTTCTCAAGTTTCTCTTTCAACTTGGCATTTTCCTCCACAAGGTGCGCATGCTCACAACAAGGGTTAGTAGCAATGGCATTATCAGTTAATACAAAAGGAGGACATGTGGCTATTTCCTTAGTGAGTTTTACTTGGAGTTGATCATGAGACTCCTTAAGAGAGGCATGAGCACCCTTCAAAGCCTTGTGGGCTTTGTCAAGTGCGTCCAACTCTTCCTTGAGTCTATCATGGCCAACCCCAAGTGCAACCTTATCGGACTTGAGCACACGATTAAGAACAATAGCATGATCATGACCTTTATGTAATGTAGCAAGGTCAACGTTTTGTGACTCCTCAAGAGCCAAATGATGACTTCGCTCTTCCTCAAGAGCTATGGAAAGATCCGCTATCTCATCGGCATAATCACGACTATGCCCCTTCAACTCCTCAAGGGATTCTTCTTGAGACTCAATGGTATCATTGGCCTCACCAAGTTGTTCCAAGAGAGCAACAAAGTGCTTCTTGGATTCGCCTTTGAGTTTACCCAGGAATTTGTCAAACTCATTCTCACCCTCCTTCGTCTCCTCATGTTCATCCACACAATCCAACAAAGAAGGAGTGGCATAAATGGAAGTTTTAATGTTTGTTTTGACGTTTGAGGTTACCTTGGTGATACCTTTGGCCATGAGGCATCTAGCAATGTGATTTTCATTGGGAGCATCGAAGAGTGACACCTTGGTTGGGGTAGAGGACGCAATAGCCACTGTAGCCATTGCCATCCCTTCATCATTAGTATCTTCATCATCAACATTATCATCGGAGGCATATTCTTCTTGTGCCACCAACACCTTGTGAGGTGCCTTCTTGATGAAGTTGTTCTTATTGGGGAATGTCTTGGCCTTATCCTTGCGAATGAGCTTGCCACCATTATCTTCTCTCTTCTCATATGGGCAATCTACCACGAAGTGCCTCACATTACCACAGTTGTAGCAAGTCCTCACACGTTGCTTACCCTTTGACCCACTTGAGTTGTTCTTGGAAAAGTTGGGCTTCGAGTTCCTCTTGTTCCCCCAAAATTGCCTTGACGCAAGAGCCATGTGCTCGTGATATGCATACTTGGTGTCTTCGGGGCAACTCTCTTCTTCATCCTATTCTTCTTCTTCTTGAGTGGCCTTGTCCTTCAAAGCAAGGTTGGGAGAAGACTTCTTTGACTGTTGAACACGAGCTAAGGCGTTGTCCGCGGTCTTGTTCAAGATGTTCATTGCATTGAATTCATCAAACACATCGCTTGAGGACAAAGAGTTAAAGTCCGGCCATTGACAGATGACGGAGGACATGGACTTGTTAAATGGCATGATGGCCTTGAGAAAATTCCGCTTGATCCAATTGTCATCCACATCCTTGCTTCCATGGTCTTGAAGAGCAACGGCAAGAGTTGTCACTCTCCGATAGAGCTCACGAGGGTCCTCATCCTCAAGCATCGTAAATTCATCGGCCTCATCAAGAACCACTTCAAAGTTGGACCATTGAATGCTGGAGATACCCTTGTACATGGAAACAATGTGTTCCCAACAGTCCTTAGCTCGAGTGAAAGGACGCAAGTGAGCAAGATCTTCAACGGGAACAGCTACTTGTAGGATGAACAAGGCGGAGTGATTGAGTTGATTGTCGGCCTCTTCTCTTGGAGAGAGGTTGCTTGGATCATGAGGGTAGTACCCTTGCTCGATGATTCTCCAAAGTTGGGTTGAGCTGTGATTCAAATGAGACTTGATACGAAAAACCCAATTAGCAAAATCATTCTTAACAAGTTTAGGAGGAGGACCTAGATTAACTATATGGGGTGGGTGCACCGGCCCTCCATAGATCACGGGAGGGGGTACCAAGGCAAATGTACCCGATCCACTATTTCCTTGAGGTAACTTGTTCTTGTCAGTGCTAGTCCCCTCCTTGCCCGATTGGACATCCGATGTCGAGTTAGTGGGATTAACCACTTGAATCGGATCGGTAGAAAGTTTGAGACTATCAAGCAATTCTTTAAACATGGATTTGACCTCGGTCATCATGGAGGATTTAAGCAAAGCCATGGCATCATTTAAATCCTCACGAGAGACCGTGTTCACACCCACGGCCTCCGGGAGTTCAACCTCCTGATCCCCGTCGTCAACCATACTCTTTGGGTGGTGAAACCCTTAATAAAGAGACGAGGCTCCGATACCAATTGAAAGGATCGATAGGGTTGACTAGAGGGGGGGTGAATAGGCAACTACCAATTTTTAACAAATCTTTAGCAAATTAAGTATAGCAGCAAATAGGTTGTCTAGATATGCAACTAGGTGAACAACCTATATGATGCTAACAATAACAACCACGCAAGCAAACAAATAATCTACGAAAGGTAAGGCTTGCACATATTAAAGGTAAGAAGTAACTGTTGGAAATATGCCCTAGAGGCAATAATAAATTGGTTATTATTATATTTCCTTGTCCATGATAATCGTTTATTATCCATGCTATAATTGTATTGATTGGAAACTCAAATACATGTGTGGGTACATAGACAACACTGTGTCCCTAGTATGCCTCTAGTAGACTAGCTCATTGATCAAAGATGGTCAAGATTTCCTAGCCATAGACATTAGATGTCATTTGATAACAGGATCACGTCATTAGGAGAATGATGTGATGGACAAGACCCAAACTATGAACATAGCATATGATCGTGTCAGTTTATTGCTATAGTTTTCTGCATGTCAAATATCTGTTCCTATGACCATGAGATCATGCAACTCACTGACACCGGAGGGATACCTTGTGTGTATCAAACGTCGCAACGTAACTGGGTGACTATAAAGATGCACTACAGGTATCTCCAAAGGTGTCTATTGAGCTGGCATGGATCGCGACTGGGATTTGTTACTCCGTATGACGGAGAGGTATCTCAGGGCCCACTCGGTAATACAACATCACAATAAGCCTTGCAAGCAATGTGACTAAAGAGTTAGCCACGGGATCTTGTATTACAGAACGAGTAAAGAGACTTGCCGGTAACGAGATTGAACTTGGTATAGAGATACCGACGATCGAATCTTGGGCAAGTAACATACCGAAGAACAAAGGGAACACCGTACGAGATAAACTGAATCCTTGACATTGAGGTTCAACCGATGAAGATCTTCATAGAATATGTAGGAACCAATATGGGCATCCAGGTCCCGCTATTGGTTATTGACCATAGAGGTGTCTCGGTCATGTCTACATAGTTCTCGAACCCGCAGGGTCTGCACACTTAACGTTCGGTGACGTTTCGGTAGTATTGAGATATATGTGTTGGTGACCGAAGGTTGTTCGGAGTCCCAGATGAGATCCCGGACGTCACGAGGAGCTCTGGAATGGTCTGGAGGTAAATATTTATATATAGGAAAGTGGTATTTGGGTTCTGGAAAAGTTTTGGGTATTTCCGGTAGTGTACCGGGAGTGACGAATGGGTTCCGGGGGTCCACCGGGTGGGGCCCACCCACCCCGGGGGGGCACATGGGCCCAAGAGGTGGCGCACTAGCCCCTAATGGGCTGGGGAACCGACCCCATAAGGGCCCATATGCCCAATAGGAAAAAAGGTGGAGATAGGAAGGAATAGGACTCCTTCCTAATATGAATCCACTTCCTAGTAGGAAGTGGATTGGACTCCTCCTTGCCCTGGTTCGGCCGACCCCTAGGGGAAACCCTAGGGAGGCTGCCTCCTCCCCCCTCCCTCCTATATATACTAGAGAAATAGATCCCCCAAAGACACAAGTCCACGTGCTAGTTCTCTATTCCCTAGTTCCTCCACCAAATAGATTCCGACGGTGCTTAGGCGAAGCCCTGCCGGAATAGTTCCACCACCACCGCCGCCGCGCCGTCGCGCTTCCGGAGAACTCATCTACCTCTCCGCCCCCTCTTGCTAGATCAAGAAGGTGGAGATCGTCCTCGAGCTGTACGTGTGCTGAACGCGGAGGTGCCGTACGTTCGGCGCTAGATCGGGACGGATCGTGATTGGATCGCGAGACGGCTTGCGATTTGGATCGCGGAGACGTTCGACTACATCAACCGCGTTTCTTAATGCTTCCCGCTTAGCGATCTACAAGGGTATGTAGATCCACTCCCCCTCTCGTAGATGCTCATCACCATGGATAGATCTTGCGTGTGCGTAGGAAAATTTTTGTTTCCCATGCAACGTACTCCAACAGTGGCATCATGAGCTAGGTCTATGCGTAGATGAGATCACGAGTAGAACACAAATGAGTTTGTGGGCATTGATGCTCAGATTGCTTCCTCCCTTGGTCTTTTCTTGATTCAGCGGTATTGTGGGATGAAGCGGCCCGGACCAACATTACTCGTACGCTTACGAGAGACCGGTTCCATCAACTGACATGTGACTTTGTTGCATAAAGATGACTGGCGGGTGTCTGTCTCTCCCACTTTAGTTGGATCGGATTCGACAAAGGCGGTCCTTGAGAAGGTTGAATAGCAATTTGTGTATCACCGTTGTGTTTTGGCGTAGGTAAGAATCGTTCTTGCTAGATACCCATAGCATCCACGTAAAACATGCAACAACAATTAGAGGACGTCTAACTTATTTTTGCAGGGTATGTTGTGATGTGATATGGACAATTACATGATGAGATATATATGATGTATGAGATGATCATGTTTTGTATAGAATATCACGACTTGCATGTCGATGAGTACGGCAACCGGCAGGAGCGATAGGGTTGTCTTTAATTTATTTTCGTCATTTTTGCTTTACTTTATCGCTATCGTAGAAGCAACAGTTGGCGTGACAACCTCATGGTGACACGTTGATGGAGATCCAGATGATGGAGATCATGGTGTCATGCCGGTGACGATGGAGATCATGCCGGTGCTTTGGAGATGGAGATCAAAAACACAAGTTCATGGCCATATCATGTCACTTATGATTTGCATGTGATGTTAATCCTTTTATGCATCTTATTTTGCTTAGGACGACAGTAGCATTATAAGGTGACCCCTCACTAAAATTTCAAGATAAAATTGTGTTCTCCCCGAGTGTGCACCGTTGCGAAAGTTTGTCGTTTTGAGACACCACGTGATGATCGGGTGTGATAGACTCTACGTTCACATACAACGGGTGCAAGCCAGTGTTGCACGTGTGGAACACTCGGGTTAAACTTGACGAGCCTAGCATGTACAGACATGGCCTCGGAACACAAGGGACCGAAAGGTCAAACATGAGTCATATAGTAGATATGATCAACATGAAGATGTTCACCATTGAAACCACCTCATCTCACGTGATGATCGGACTTGGGTTGGTGAATTTGGATCATGTGACACTCGAATGACCAGAGGGATGTCAATTTGAGTGGGAGTTTTTAAGTAATATGATTAACTAAACTCATTATCATGAACATAGTCAAAATGTCTTTGCAATTATGTTGTAGATTACTAGCTCGCGCTGTAGCTCCCTTGTATTTTTATATGTTCCTAGAGAAATAGAGTTGAAAGATGATGGTAGCAATAATGCGGACTGGGTCCGTGATCTGAGAATTGTCCTCATTGCTGCACAGAAGGCTTATGTCCTTAATGCACCGCTCGGTGCGCCACCCCCTCAAGCGTCGTCTGTAGATGTTGTGAACATCTGACAGGCACGTTCTGATGACTACTTGATAGTTCAGTGCGTCATGCATTACGGCTTAGAATTGAGGCTCCAAAACATTTTGAACGCCACGGAACATATGAGATGTTCTAAGAGCTGAAATTGGGATCTCAGGCTCGTGCCCGTGTTGAGAGGTATGAGGCCTCCAACAAGATTCTTTACCTGCAAGATGAAGGAGAATAGCTCAATCGGTGAGCATGTGCTCAGATTGTCTGGGTGCTACAATCGCTTGAATCGAGTGGGAGTTTATCTTCCAGATAAGATAGTGATTGATATAGTTCTCCAAGTCACTGCCACTAAGCTACTAGAGCTTCGTGATGAACTATAAAATGCCAAGGATGGAAATAATGATCCCTGAGCTATTCGCGATGTTTGACACCGCGAAGGTAGAAATCAAGATGGAGCATCAAGTGTTGATGGTTAGTAAAACCACTAGTTTCGAGAAGGGCAAGGGCAAGGAGGGAAACTTCATGGATGGCAAGCCAGTTGCTACTCCAGTGAAGAAACCCAAGGTTGAACCCAAACCCGAGACTAAGTGCTTCTATTATGAGGAGAGCGGTCGCTGAAGCGGAACAACCCTAGATACTTGGTAGATAAGAAGGCTGGCAACGTCAACAAAAGTATATTTGATATACGTTTTATTCATGTGTACCTTACTAGTACTCCTAGTAGCACCTGGGTATTAGATACCGGTTCAGTTGCTAAAAGTTGGTAACTCGAAATAAAAGCTACGGAATAAACGGAGACTAGCTAAGGTGAGGTGACGATGTGTGTTGGAAGTGTTTCCAAGGTTGATGTGATCACCATCGCACGCTCTCTCTACCTTCGGGATTAGTGATGAACCTAAATAAATGTTATTTGGTGTTTGCGTTGAGCATGAACGTGATTAGATCATGTTTATTGCAATACGGTTATTCATTTAAGTCAGAGAATAATGGTTATTCTGTTTACATGAATGATACCTTCAATGGTCATGCATCCAATGTGAATGGTTTATTGAATCTCGATCGTAGTAATACACATGCTCATAATATTGATGCCAAAAGATGCAAAGTTAATAATGATAGTAACACTTACTTGTGGCACTGCCGCCAAGGTCATATTGGTGTAAAGCGCATGAAGAAACTCCATGCTGATGGATCTTTTGGACTCACTCGATTTTGAATCACTTGAGACATGCAGACCATGCCTCATGGGCAAGATGACTAAGACCCCGTTTTCGTAATGACGGAGCGGGCGAACAACTTATTGGAAATGATACATGTTGATGTATGCAGTCCAATGAATGTTGAAGCATGCGGTGGATATCGCTATTTTCTTACCTTCACTGATGATTTGAGTAGATATGGGGATATTTACTTAATGAAACACAAGTCTGAAACGTTTGAAAAGTTCAAACAAATTCAGAGTGAAGTTTGAGATCATCGTGACAAGAAGATAAAATGTCTACGATATGATCGTGGAGGTAAATATCTGAGTTACGAGTTTGGTATACAACCTAAGACAATGTGGAAGTTGTTTCACAACTCACGCCACCTGGAACACCATAGTGTGATGGTGTGTGATACGTCCATTTTGCATCATGCTTTTATATTGATATTTATTGCATTATGGGCTGTTATTACACATTATGGTACAATACTTATGCCTTTTCTCTCTTATTTTACAAGGTTTACATGAAGAGGGAGAATGCCGGCAACTGGAATTCTGGACTGGAAAAGGAGCAAATATGAGAGACCTATTCTGCACAACTCCAAAACTCCTTAAAAGTTATGGAGAATTATTTTGGAATATATAAAAAATATTGGGCGAAAATATACCAAAGGGGACCCACCAGGAGGCCACAAGCCTAGGGGGCGCGCCCTACCCCCCAGGGCGCGCCCCTGTGGCTTGTGGGCCCCCTGGCAGCCCTCCGGTGTCCATCTTTTGCTATATGGAGGGTTTTGACCTGGAAAAAATCATAAGAGAGCTTTCGGGACGAAGCGCCGCCGTCTCGAGGCGGAACCTGGGCAGAAGCAATCTAGGGCTCCGGCGGAGCTGTTCTGCCGGGGAAACTTCCCTCTCGGAGGGGGAAATCGAAGCCATCGTCATCACCAACGATCCTCTCATCGAGAGGGGGTCAATCTCCATCAACATCTTCACCAGCACCATCTCCTCTCCAAACCCTAGTTCATCTCTTGTATCCGATCTTAGTCTCAAAACCTAAGATTGGTACCTGTGGGTTGCTAGTGGTGTTGATTACTCCTTGTAGTTGATGCTAGTTGGTTTACTTGGTGGAAGATCATATGTTCAGATCCTTAATGATAATTAATACCCCTCTGATTATGAACATGAATATTCTTTGTGAGTAGTTATGTTTGTTCCTGAGGACATGGGATAAGTCTTGTTATAAGTAATCATGTGAATTTGGTATTCGTTCGATATTTTGATAAGATGTATGTTGTCTTTCCTCTAGTGGTGTTATGTGAACGTCGACTACATGACACTTCACCATTATTTGGGCCTAGGGGAAGGCATTGGGAAGTAATAAGTAGATGATGGGTTGCTAGAGTGACAGAAGCTTAAACCCTAGTTTATGCGTTGCTTCGTAAGGGGCTGATTTGGATCCATATGTTTCGTGCTATGGTTAGATTTATCTTAATTATTCTTTCGTAGTTGCGGATGCTTGCGAGAGAGGTTAATCATAAGTGGGAGGCTTGTCCAAGTAAGGGCAGCACCCAAGAACCGGTCCACCCACATATCAAATTATCAAAGTAACGAACGCGAATCATATGAGCATGATGAAAACTAGCTTGACAGAAATTCCCATGTGTCCTCGGGAGCGCTTTGCTTTATATAAGAGTTTGTCCAGGCTTGTCCTTTGCTACAAAAAGGATTGGGCCACCTTTCTGCACCTTTGCTACATTTGTTACTTGCTACCCGTTACGAATTATCTTATCACAAAACTATCTGTTACCGATAATTTCAGTGCTTGCAGAGAATACCTTACTAAAAACTTCTTGTCATTTCCTTCTGCTCCTCATTGGGTTCGACACTCTTACTTATCGAAAGGACTACGACAGATCCCCTATACTTGTGGGTCATCAAGACTCTTTTCTGGCGCCGTTGCCGGGGAGTGAAGCGCCTTTGGTGAGTGGAATTTGGTAAGGAAAAATTTATATAATGTGCTGAAATTTACTGTCACTTGATACTATGGAAAATAATCCTTTGAGGGGCTTGTTTGGGGTATCTTCACCTCAATCGGAAGCACAAAGAGTTGCTCCTCAACCTACTGAACCTACTGAAAATATTTATTATGAAATTCCTTCGGGTATGATAGAGAAACTGCTAGCTAATCCTTATGCAGGAGATGGAACACTACATCCTGATTTGCACCTGATCTATGTGGATGAAGTTTGTGGATTATTTAAGCTTGCAGGTTTGCCCGAGGATGATGTCAAGAAGAAGGTCTTTCCATTATCTTTGAAGGAGAAGGCATTGACATGGTATAGGCTATGTGATGATATTGGATCATGGAACTACAACCGATTGAAATTGGAATTTCATTAGAAGTTTTATCCTATGCATCTGGTTCATCGTGATCGGAATTATATTTATAATTTTTGGGCTCGTGAAGGAGAAAGTATCGCTCAAGCTTGGGGGAGGCTTAAGTCAATGTTATATGCATGCCCCAATCATGAGCTCTCAAGAGAAATTATTATTCAGAATTTTTATGCTCGGCTTTCTCGTAATGATCAATCTATGCTCGATACTTCTTGTACTGGTTCCTTTATGAAGAAAGATATTGAATTCAAATGGGATTTATTGGAAAGAATTAAACGCAACTCTGAAGATTAGGAACTCGACAAAGGTAAGGAGTCAGGTATAAACCTTAAGTTTGACTGTGTTAAATCCTTTATAGACACCGATGCTTTTCGTGAATTTAGCACTAAATATGGACTTGACTCTGAGATAGTAGCTTCTTTCTGTGAATCATTTGCCGCTCATGTTGATCTCCCTAAGGAGAAGTGGTTTAAATATCATCCTCCCATTGAAGTGAAAGCAGTTGAACCTATTAAAGTTGAAGAAGAAACTATTATTTATAATGTTGATCCTGTTATTCCTGCTGCTTATACTGAGAAACCACCTTTCCCTGTTAGAATAAAGGAACATGCTAAAGCTTCAACTGTGGTTCGTAAGAGCTATGTTAGAACACCTACACCCCCTGAACAAATTAAAGTTGAACCTAGTATTGCTATGGTTAAAGATCTCTTGGTTGATAATATTGATGGGCATGTTATTCATTTCTGTGATGAAGCTGCTAGAATTGCTAGACCTGATACTAAAGATAAACATAGACCTATTGATGGCATGTCTGTTGTTTCTGTTAAAATAGGAGATCATTGTTATCATGGCTTATGTGATGTGGGTGCTAGTGTGAGTGCAATTCCCTTTACCTTATACCAAGAAATTATGAATGATATTGCACCTGCTGAAATAGAAGATATTGATGTTACCATTAAGCTTGCTAATAGAGATACTATAGCACCAGTTGGGATTGTTAGAGATGTGGAAGTCTTGTGTGGGAAAATAAAATATCCTACTGATTTTCTTGTTCTTGGTTCCCCACAAGATGATTTTTGTCCCATTATATTTGGTAGGCCTTTCTTGAATACTGTTAATGCTAAGATAGATTGTGAGAAAGAAACTGTTACTGTAAGTTTTGGGGATGTGTCCCATGAGTTTAATTTCTCTAAATTTCATAGACAACCCCATGATAAAGAATTGCCTAGTAAGGATGAAATTATTGGTCTTGCTTCTATTGTTGTACCTCCCACTGATCCCTTAGAACAATATTTGCTACACCATGAAAACGATATGCATATGAATGAAAGGAATGAAATAGATAAGATTTTCTTTGATCAGCATCCTATTTTGAAACACAACTTGCCTGTTGAAATACTTGGGGATCTTCCTCCACCCAAGGGTGATTGAAAACCCACAAGTATAGGGGATCGCAACAGTTTTCGAGGGTAGAGTATTCAACCCAAATTTATTGATTCGACACAAGGGGAGCCAAAGAATATTCTCGAGTATTAGCAGCTGAGTTGTCAATTCAACCACACCTGAAAGGCTTAATATCTGCAGCAAAGTATTTAGTAGCATAGTATGGAAGTAATGGTAATAATGGCAAAAGTGACAGTAGCAGTTTTGTAGTGATTGTAACAGTAGCAACGGAAAAGTAACTTAGCAAAGATCAATATGTGAAAAGCTCGTAGGCAATGGATCAGTGATGGATAATTATGTCGGATGGCATTCATCATGCAACGGTTATAACATAGGGTGATACAGAACTAGCTCCAATTCATCAATGTAATGTAGGCATGTATTCCGTATATAGTCATACGTGCTTATGGAAAAGAACTTGCATGACATCTTTTGTCCTACCCTCCCATGGCAGCGGGGTCCTAATGGAAACTAAGGGATATTAAGGCCTCCTTTTAATAGAGAACCGGACCAAAGCATTAGCACTTAGTGAATACATGAACTCCTCAAACTACGGTAATCACCGGAAAGAATCCCAGTTATTGTCACCCTGGGGGATGCGGATCATAACTCGTAATAGGTGTCTACAACTTGCAAGATAGGATCAAGAACACATATATATTCATGAAAACATAATAGGTTCAGATCTGAAATCATGGCACTCGGGCCCTAGTGACAAGCATTAAGCATAGCAAAGTCATAGCAACATCAATCTCAGAACATAGTGGATACTAGGGATCAAACCCTAACAAAACTAACTCGATTACATGGTAGATCTCATCCAACCCATCACCGTCCAGCAAGCCTACGATGGAATTACTCACGAACGGCGGATAGCATCATGAAATTGGTGATGAAGGATGGTTGGTGATGACGACGGCGTCGATTTCCCCTCTCCAGAGCCCAAATCAGACTCCAGATATGCCCTCCCGAGGAAGAACAGGAGGTGGCAAGGGCTCCGTATCGTGAAACGCGATGAACTCTTCTCTCTGATTTTTTTCTCCCCGAATAGGAATATATAGAGTTGGAGTTGAGGTCGGCGGAGCTCCAGGGGAACCACAAGACAGGGGGCGCGCCCCCTGGCTTGTGGCCAGGTGGTGGACCCCCTCCGGTTGATTCTTTCGCCAATATTTTTTATTAATTCCAAAAATATTCTCCGTAAATTTTCAGTTCAATCCAAGAAACTTTATTTCTGCACAAAAATAACACCAAGGCAATTCTGCTGAAAACAGCGTCAGTCCGGGTTAGTTCCATTCAAATCATGCAAATTAGAGTCCAAAACAAGGGCAAAAGAGTTTGGAAAAGTACATACGTTGGAGACGTATCAACTCCCCCAAGCTTAACCCATTGCTTGTCCTCAAGCAATTTAGTTGACAAACTGAAAGTGACAAAGAAAAACTTTTACAAACTCTGTTTGATCTTGTTATTGTAAATATGTCTAACTGATGTTCAGATTCTCAGCAAGGATTATAGACTAACCACATTCACAATAACATTTAGGTCTCACATTTACTCATATCAATGGCATAACCAACTAGCGAGCAATAATAATAAATCTCGGATGACAACAATTTTATCAAAACAATCATGATACAATATGATATAATGGTATCTCGCTAGCCCTTTTTGAGACCGCAAAACATAAATGCAGAGCACCTCTAAAGAACAAGGACTGACTAGACATTGTAATTCATGGTAAAAGAGATCCAGTCACAATCATACTCAATATCAATTAATAACAAAGCATACAAATGACGGTGGTGCTCTCTAACTGGTGCTTTTTATAAGAAAAGGATGACTCAACAGTAAAGTAAAATAGATAGGCCCTTCGCAGAGGGAAGCATTGATTTGCAGAGGTGCCAGAGCTCGAGCTTTTAAAACAGGGATAAACAATAATTTTGAGCGGTATGCTTTCATTGTCAACAAAGCAACCGAGAGATCTCGGTATCTTCCATGCTAGATACATTATAGGCGGTTCCCAAACAGAATAGTAAAGTTTTTACTCCCCCTCCACCAATCAATCCCACTCCACGGCGGGCCGAATCCACGGGTACCGTCCATACAGACAACAATCCTGGGGGAGTTTTGTTTCATTATATTTTGATTTGATTTTGAGCATGGAACTGGGCATCCCGAATACCAGCCACTTTCTCGTGAATGATAGTGAATCAACACATATCGTGAGAATAACCCACCTAGCATGGAAGATACTGACAGCCCCTAGTTACTACATGAGTGATTCGGGCATGCAAAACAGAATATTATTTGAAGATTTAGAGTTTGGCACATGCAATTTTACTTGGGACGGCAGGTAAATACCGCATATAGGTAGGTATGGTGGACTCATATGGAACAACTTTGGGTTTATGAAGGTGGATGCACAAGCAGTATTCCCGCTTAGTACAAGTGAAGGCTAGCAAGAGACTGGGAAGCGACCAACTAGAGAGCGACAACAGTCATGAACATGCTTTGAGATTAAACAACATTGAATGCAAGCATGAGTAGGATATAAATCACCATGAACATAAATATCGTGGAGGCTATGTTGATTTTGTTTCAACTACATGCGTGAACATCTGCCAAGTCAAGCCACTTGAATCATTCAGAGGAGGATACCATCCTATCATACCACATCACAACCATTTTAAAATGCATGTTGGCACTCAAGACAAACCATTATATACTCTTAGCTAATTAAGCATGGCATGAATAACTATAATCTCTAATTGTCATTGCAAACATGTTTCATCCATAATGAGCTGAATCCAGAACGATGAGCTAATCATATTTACAAAAACAAAATAGGTCGAGTTCATACCAGCTTTTCTCCATCTCAATCACTTCATCATATATCGTCATTATTGCCTTTCACTTGCACGACCGAACGGTGTGAATAATAATAAGAGTGCACGTGCATTGGACTAAGCTGGAATCTGCAAACAATAACTCAAAGGAGAAGGCAAGGTAATATGGTCTCTCTGTAAGATAAACAATGATGCATATGAGAGCCACTCAACATTTTCATTGTGGCCTTCTCCTAACGACCCAAAGAAAAGAAATTTCGAAACAAGAACGGGAAAAACTATTTACACGGGAAAGCTCCCAACAAGCAAAAGAAGAACAAGAATTTTTTTTGTATTTTCTTCTAATGATACAACTAAACAAACTAAAAGGTGAAGCTAGAACTAATTTTTTTGGATTTTTCTCAAGGTTAATTAAACATACAAGAAGAAAGCGGAAAGAAGAAATAAACTACCATGGATGATACAATGAAAACGTATAAGCACCGACTACTAAGATGAGTGTGTGAACATGAATGTAATGTCGGTGAAAAATACGTACTCCCCCAAGCTTAGGCTTTTGGCCTAAGTTGGTCTATGGCCATGGCTGGAAATGACCATCTCCTGGATACTCCAGAGGATACTGAGAGTTCCACTGGTTGGCGAGCTCCTGTGGCTCCCACTGAAAAACTGGATCTCGATACGGATCAAGGGCTGGTACCGACTCAGGTGCTGGGGGTTGCGACAGACCCCAATATCTGTAGATGTCCTCGGGCATAATGGTGTACCTTCCTGAATGAATATCGAACAAAGAAGAAGCAGGCAGAGTAATAATCTCACAAGTACCCTGACTAAATACTAAGTTGTAAAGCAGCCTTCTATCATTATCCTTCCTAATAAAATCATGTGCTACCATACTATCATAGTCTAAATATCTTGTAGGTAGTAACATTTCATCTTCCTCGTCAAGCCTAATGGGTATTTTAAAGTGTTTGGCTAGACGAGATGCATAGATACCTCCGAATATGGGGCCCTTCGACCGGTTTAAGTTCGACCGTTGGGCCACTATAGCGCCCAGACTAAAAGTTCTATCAGCAAGTAAAGCGTGGCGCAGAATGGCGAGGTCGGGAGCACTAAGGCTTCCACTCTCCCCATGACCAACTAAACATCTCCCCGTGAATAATGAATAATAGCGTAAAACAGGAAAATGTAAACTAGCCGCTCTTGCCTTTGACACACCTCTCTCTTCCCCCACAGTGATTGCGGCAATAAAGTCCTCCATGTCTCTAGGACGTGGTTCACTGATGCTGCCCTCATAAGGTATTTTGCAAACTTTGCAAAAATCATAAAGTTTCATCTCCTTAGGCACATCATATAAGTAAAATTCTACCGTGGGAGGATTCTTCCTAGGATAAAAGTGAAAATTTTGCACAAAGATATTAGTGAGTAGGAGGTACTGGTCACACTTATCGTTGAGGAAGTCAGTGATGCCTGCATTCTCAGCCAAATAATAAAAATCTTCATAAATCCCGGCTGCCCTCAAGAATGCATCACTTGGCCATTCACATGGCCGAACCTTCGCGACACGAGGAAGATTGTATTTGGGCTTCTTCTTCACCTCATTTTCATCTTCTTTAGAGCCCCAGCTTGAAGAGCCTCTTAATAATCTCCTCATCATTCTTTTTTTTTCTTCTTTGAAAAATTTCTGAAATTTTTAGTGACTGAAAGTAAAGGTGAACAAAACTCAGCAAAACTTATAGCAAATACTCTCACAAGTGCCTAGAGGCTATATCATGCATCAAAACTACTTGGGACCATACAAATTGGACATGCAAGCTCAAGAACAAGGTCACCACAGCAGCAAAAATTTGCAAAATATAAAGCACTAGAACAAAAACTAATTGGACCATTGGAGGAGTCACATACCAAAGATCAATCCCTCAAAACAGTTTTGCAAATGGAGTTTACACAAGGAGATCGAAAATGGCAGCAAAATGAGCTAGAACACGGGTTTGAGCAATGGTGGGATTTTTTCTGGAGGAAGACGAAGTGGATGGTGGCTGGAATAAGTGAGGGGGGCCTACGTGGGACCCACAAGCCAGGGGGGCGCGCCCAGGGGGGTGGGCGCGCCCTACAGGCTTGTGGCCCACTGGTGCATCCCCCTGATGTGTTCTCAGTGCCAAAAATTCTTAAATATTCCAGAAAAAATCATACTACATTTTCAGGGGATTTGGAGAACTTTTATTTTCAGGTCACTTTTTCATTGCACGGATAAAACAGAAAACAGAAAAATAATAGCATTTTTACTTAATTTACTCTAAATAACAGAAAGTAAAAGTTGGGTACAGAAGGTTGTGCTTTCTAAATTCATCCATCTCATGCCCGTCAAAAAGAATCCATCAATAAGGTTGATCAAGTCCTATTGACAAACTTTTTTCGAATGACACGGAACCGGAGAATTTTCGAATAACACTAGGTTACCTCAATGGGGATATGCATGTCCCCAACAATAAGTATATCATATTTCTTTTTGGCAGTAGGGAGAGGGAATTCAAAACCTCCAATAATAATCGTTGGAATTTTTTCAATGGAGTTGATACTATGAACTTGAGGTTGTTTCTTCGGAAAGTGTACCGTATGCTCATTACCATTAACATGAAAAGTGACATTGCCCTTGTTGCAATGAATAACAGCCCCTGTAGTATTCAAAAAAGGTCTACCAAGGATGATCGACATACTGTCGTCCTCGGGAATATCAAGAATAACAAAGTCCGTTAGGATAGTAACATTTGCAACTACGACATGCACATCCTCGCAAATACCGATGGGTAAAGCGGTTGATTTATCAGCCATTTGCAAAGAGATTTCAGTAGGTGTCAACTTATTCAAATCAAGTCTACGATATAAAGAGAAAGGCATAACACTAACACCAGCTCCAAGATCACATAAAGCAGTTTTAACATAATTTCTTTTAATAGAGCATGGTATAGTAGGTACTCCGGGATCTCCTAGTTTCTTTGGTATTCCACCCTTAAAAGTATAATTAGCAAGCATGGTGGAAATTTCAGCTTCCGGTATCTTCCTTTTATTTGTCACAATATCTTTCATATACTTAGCATAAGGAGACATTTTCAGAATATCAGTCAAGCGCATACGCAAAAAGACAGGTCTAAGCATTTCAACAAAGCGCTCAAAGTCCTCATCATCCTTTTTCTTGGATGGCTTAGGAGGAAAGGGCATGGGTTTCTGAACCCAAGGCTCTCTTTCTTTACCATGCTTCCTAGCAACAAAGTCTCTTTTATCATATATTTTATTCTTAGGTTGTGGGTTATCAAGATCAACAGCAGGTTCAATTTCCACATCATTATCATTACTAGGTTGAGCATCAACATGAACATCATCATTAATATTATCACTAGGCTCATGTTCATCACCAGATTGTGTCTCAGCATCAGAAATAGAAATATCATTTGGGTTTTCATGAGTACCTATAACAGGTTCACTAGCAGCATGCAAAGTCCTATCGTCATTCTTTTTCCCTTTATTACTAGGACGATTAGGCGCATCAGAATTAATTCTCTGAGAATCTTGCTCAATTCTCTTAGGATGGCCCTCATGATACAAAGGTTCCTGAGTCATTTTACCACCTCTAGTCACAACTCTAACAGAATGATCATTGTTCTTACCATTCATCTCATTAAGCAAATCATTTTGTGCCTTAAGTACTTGTTCTACTTGAGTAGTTACCATGGAAGCATGTTTACTAATAAGCTTAAGATCATTGATAGTTCTACTCATATAATCACCTAAGCGATCAAGCATGTAAGCATTATATTTCAATTGTCTACTAACATAAGCATTGAAATTTTCTTGCTTAACAATAAAGTTATCAAACTCATCCAAGCATTGGCTAGCAGACTTATTATAAGGAATATCACCTTCATCAAATCTACGGAGAGAATTTACCTCTACTACCTGTGTCAGGGTATCAAGACCATGTATTTCTTCAATAGGTGGTAGATTCTTAACATCTTCAGCTTTAATACCTTTTTCTTTCATAGATTTCTTTGCCTCTTGCATATCTTCAGGACTTAGAAATAGAATACCTCTTTTCTTCGGAGTTGGCTTTGGAGGTGGTTCGGGAATAGTCCAATCATTATCATTGCTCAATATATTATTCAATAGTAGTTCAGCTTGTTCAACAGTTCGTTCCCTGAAAACACAACCAGCACAACTATCTAGGTGGTCCCTAGAAGCATCGGTTAGTCCATTATAAAAGATATCAAGTATTTCGTTTTTCTTGAGAGGATGATCAGGCAAAGCATTAAGTAATTGGAGAAGCCTCCCCCAAGCTTGTGGGAGACTCTCTTCTTCAATTTGCACAAAGTTAAATATTTCCTGCAAGGCAGCTTGTTTCTTATGGGCAGGAACATATTTTTCAGAGAAGTAATAAATCATATCCTGGGGACTACGCACACAACCAGGAGCAAGAGAATTAAACCATATCTTAGCATCACCCTTTAATGAGAAAGGAAACAACTTAAGAATATAGTAATAACGATTTTTTTCCTCATGAGTAAATAGGGTGGCTATATCATTCAATTTAGTAAGATGTGTCACAACAGTTTCAGATTCATAGCCATGGAAAGGATCAGATTCAACCAAAGTAATTAACTCAGGATCGACAGAGAATTCATAATCCTTATCAGTAACAAAGATAGGTGCAGTAGCAAACTTAGGATCATATTGCATTCTAGCATTCAAAGATTTTTCCTTCCACATGCATAGCAATTTCTTAAGATCATCTCTATCCTTACAAGCAAGAAAGTCCCTAGCTACCTCTCCTTCCATAACATAACCCTTAGGTATATTAGGCAATTCATATCTAGGAGAGCTAGGTCTAGCAGGTGTCTCATAGTCTTCAGTTTCAATAATTTCATCAGATTCAGAAATATCATCAGTTTCAGCATTCACTCTAGCAATTTGTTCATCAAGAAATTCACCCAGTGGCACCGTATTATCAAGCAAAGTATCATCATAAGCATCATGCATAGCAGAAGTAGCACCATCAATTGCTTGCGACATATCAGAATTACTAGCAGGTGGTGGTGTCGCAAGTTTACTCATAACAGAAGGTGAATCAAGTGCAGAGCTAGATGGCAGTTCCTTACCTCCCCTCGTAGTAGAGGGATAGATCTTGGTTTTTGGGTCTTTCAGATTCTTCATAGTGATCAACAGATATAAATCCCAAGTGACTCAGAGAATAGAGCTATGCTCCCCGGCAACGGCGCCAGAAAAAGGTCTTGATAACCCACAAGTATAGGGGGTCGCAACAGCTTTCGAGTGTAGAGTATTCAACCCAAATTTATTGATTCGACACAAGGGGAGCCAAAGAATATTCTCGAGTATTAGCAGCTGAGTTGTCAATTCAACCACACCTAAAAGACTTAATATCTGCAGCAAAGTATTTAGTAGCAAAGTAGTATGGAAGTAACGGTAACGATGGCAAAAGTGACAGTAGCAGTTTTGTAGTGATTGTAACAGTAGCAACGGAAAAGTAACTTAGCAAAGATCAATATGTGAAAAGCTCGTAGGCAATGGATCAGTGATGGATAATTATGTCAGATGGCATTCATCATGCAACGGTTATAACACAGGGTGATACAGAACTAGCTTCAATTCATCAATGTAATGTAGGCATGTATTCCGTATATAGTCATACGTGCTTATGGAAAAGAACTTGCATGACATCTTTTGTCCTACCCTCCCGTGGCAGCGGGGTCCTAATGGAAACTAAGGGATATCAAGGCCTCCTTTTAATAGAGAACCGGACCAAAGCATTAGCACTTAGTGAATACATGAACTCCTCAAACTACGGTAATCATCGGAAAGAATCCCAGTTATTGTCACCCTGGGGGATGCGGATCATAACTCGTAATAGGTGTCTACAACTTGCAAGATAGGATCAAGAACACATATATATTCATGAAAACATAATAGGTTCAGATCTGAAATCATGGCACTCGGGCCCTAGTGACAAGCATTAAGCATAGCAAAGTCATAGCAACATCAATCTCGGAACATAGTGGATACTAGGGATCAAACCCTAACAAAACTAACTCGATTACATGGTAGATCTCATCCAACCCATCACCGTCCAGCAAGCCTACGATGGAATTACTCACAAACGGCGGATAGCATCATGAAATTGGTGATGAAGGATGGTTGGTGATGACGACGACGTCGATTTCCCCTCTCCGGAGCCCAAATCAGACTCCAGATCTGCCCTCCCGAGGAAGAACAGGAGGTGGCGGCGGCTCCGTATCGTGAAATGTGATGAACTCTTCTCTCTGATTTTTTTCTCCCCGAATAGGAATATATAGAGTTGGAGTTGAGGTCGGCGGAGCTCCAGGGGACCCACAAGACAGGGGGGCGCGCCCCCCTGGCTTGTGGCCAGGTGGTGGACCCCCTCCGGTTGATTCTTTCGCCAATATTTTTTATTAATTCCAAAAATATTCTCCGTAAATTTTCAGGTCAATCCGAGAACTTTTATTTCTGCACAAAAATAACACCAAGGCAATTCTGCTAAAAACAGCGTCAGTCCGGGTTAGTTCCATTCAAATCATGCAAATTAGAGTCCAAAACAAGGGCAAAAGAGTTTGGAAAAGTAGATACGTTGGAGACGTATCAGTGATCCCGTGTTTGAGCTTAAACAATTACCGGATACTCTGAAATATGCTTATCTTGATGAAAAAAAGATATATCCTGTTATTATTAGTGCTAACCTTTCAGAGCATGAAGAAAAGAGATTATTGAAAACTTTGAAGAAGCACCGTGCTGCTATTGGATATACTCTTGATGATCTTAAGGGCATTAGTCCCACTCTATGTCAGCATAAAATTAATATGGAGCCGGATGCTAAACCAGTTGTTGATCACCAACGACGGTTAAATCCTAAAATGAAAGAAGTGGTAAGAAATGAAATATTAAAGCTTCTGGAGGCAGGTATAATTTATCCTATTGCTGATAGTAGATGGGTTAGTCCCGTTCATTGTGTCCCTAAGAAGGGAGGTATTACCGTTGTTCCTAATGATAAAAATGAATTGATCCCTCAAAGAATTGTTACAGGATATAGAATGGTAATTGATTTTAGGAAATTAAATAAAGCTACTAGGAAAGATCATTACCCTCTACCTTTTATTGATCAAATGCTAGAAAGACTATCCAAACACACACACTTTTGCTTTCTAGATGGTTATTCTGGTTTCTCTCAAATACCTGTGTCAAAAGAGGACCAAGAGAAGACCACTTTTACTTGTCCTTTCGGTACCTTTGCTTATAGACGTATGCCTTTTGGTTTATGCAATGCACCTGCCACCTTTCAAAGATGTATGACTGCTATATTCTCTGACTTTTGTGAAAAGATTGTTGAGGTTTTCATGGATGATTTCTCCGTTTAAGGAACTTCTTTTGATGATTGCTTGAGCAACCTTGATCGAGTTTTGCAGAGATGTGAAGAAACTAATCTTGTCTTTAATTGGGAGAAGTGCCACTTTATGGTTAATGAGGGTATTCTCTTGGGACACAAAATCTCCGAAAGAGGTATTGAAGTTGATAAAGCTAAAGTTGATGCTATTGAAAAAATGCCGTGTCCTACGGATATCAGAGGTATAAGAAGTGTCCATGGTCATGCTGGTTTCTATAGGAGATTTATTAAAGACTTCTCTAAAATTTCTCGGCCTCTCACTAATCTCTTGAAAAAAGATATTCCTTTTGTTTTTGATGATGATTGTGTAGAAGCATTTGAAATCCTTAAGAAAGCCTTGATTTCTGCACCTGTTGTTCAACCACCTGATTGGAACCTACCCTTTGAAATCATGTGTGACGCTAGTGATTATGCTGTTGATGTTGTTCTAGGACAAAGAGTTGATAAGAAATTGAAGGTTATCCATTATGCTAGTAAAACTCTAGACAGTGCTCAAAGAAACTATGCTACCACTAAAAAGGAATTTTTAGCTGTTGTGTTTGCATGTGATAAGTTCAGACCTTATATTGTTGATTCCAAAGTAACTGTTCACACTGATCATGCTGCTATTAAATATCTTATGGAAAAGAAAGATGCTAAACCTAGACTTATTAGATGGGTTCTTTTGCTACAAGAATTTGATTTGCATATTATTGATAGAAAGGGAGTTGAGAACCCCGTAGCAGACAACTTGTCTAGGTTAGAAAATGTTCTTGATGACCCACTACCTATTGATGATAGCTTTCCTGATGAACAATTAGCTGTCATAAATGCTTCATGTAATGCTCCTTGGTATGCTGATTATGCTAATTACATTGTTGCTAAATTTATACCGCCTAGTTTCACATACCAACAAAAGAAAAAGTTCTTCTATGATTTAAGACATTACTTTTGGGATGATCCACACCTTTATAAAGAAGGAGTAGATGGTGTTATTAGACGTTGTGTACCTGAGCATGAACAGGAACAGATCCTACACAAGTGTCACTCCGAGGCCTACGAAGGACACTACGCTGGAGATAGAACTGCACACAAGGTATTACAATCTGGTTTTTATTGGCCTACTTTCTTCAAGGATGCTCGTAAGTTTGTCTTGTCTTGTGATGAATGTCAAAGAATTGGTAATATTAGTAGACGTCAGGAAATGCCTATGAATTACTCACTTGTTATTGAACCATTTGATGTTTGGGGTTTTGATTATATGGGACCTTTTCCAAAGTCCAACGGGTATACTCATATTCTAGTTGCTGTTGATTATGTTACTAAGTGGGTAGAAGCTATTCCAACTAGTAGTGCTGAACATAACACTTCTATTAAAATTCTTAAAGAAGTTATTTTCCCTAGATTTGGAGTCCCTAGATATTTAATGACTGATGGTGGTTCACACTTTATTCATGGTGCTTTCCGTAAATTGCTTGCTAAGTATGATGTTAATCATAGAATTGCATCTCCATATCATCCTCGGTCTAGTGGTCAAGTAGAATTAAGCAATAGAGAAATTAAATTGATCTTGCAAAAGACTATTAATAGATCTAGAAAGAATTGGTCTAAGAAACTTGATGATGCATTATGGGCTTATAGATCTGCTTACAAAAACCCTATGGGTATGTTTCCATATAAAATGGTTTATGGTAAAGCATGTCACTTACCTCTAGAACTAGAACATAAAGCTTATTGGGCAATCAAAGAGCTCAACTATGATTTCAAACTTGCTGGTGAGAAGAGGTTATTTGACATTAGCTCACTTGATGAATGGAGAACCCAGCCTATGAGAATGCCAAGTTGTTTAAAGAAAAGGTTAAGAGATGGCATGATAAAAGGATACAAAAGCGTGAATTCAATGTAGGTGACCATGTCTTGCTATACAATTCTCGTTTAAGATTTTTTGCAGGAAAACTTCTCTCTAAATGGGAAGGGCCTTACATTATCGAGGAAGTATATCGTTCCGGTGCCATCAAGATCAACAACGCCGAAGGCACAAATCCGAAGGTTGTAAATGGGCAAAGAATCAAACATTATATCTCAGGTACTCTCATAAATGTTGAAACCAATATTATCAATACCATAACTCCGGAGAAGTACATTAGGGAGACCTACCAGAACATTTCAGACTCCGAAAAGGAATAGGTATGTGGTACGGTAAGCAAACCGACTCCAAATTTTCCCAATAGCAATTTTTCCCCGTTTTGGAATATTTAATAAATTAGGAAAATTTAAAGTAGCCCGAAAAGTGCACGAGGAGGCGACAAGACAGGGGGGCGCGCCCTACCCCCCTGGGCACGCCCCTGTGGCTTGTGGCCACCCCGTGTACCCTCCGGACTCCATTTTCTTGTAGAATACTCCTGTTGGTCGGTAAAAATTCATTATATAATCTCCCGAAGGTTTTGACCTTCGTATCACAACAATATCTCCTGTTTTTGTTTCGAGTTGTTTTCCGGACAGATTTAGATCGCCATGACGTCCCCAAGTGCTTCGAAGGACAAGTTCTTCGAGAAGGTCATCAACCCCTACCTTGCGGAGGTGCTGCGACACCCTCAAACCATTGAGATGCGTGAGGGGGTGCTGCACATCCGTGATGTTGAGGGGCCAAAGAAGACCGGAAGCGTGGAGACAAGGCTCGAAGCAATGGAGCAGCAAGTCTTCAAGTGCCAAGGGATGGTGGAATGTGGACTCAATGCCAATCACATGATGATCGCAGAGTTTACCCATAAGCACAAGCTGGACGCCAAGGACATCGGGGAGGACATCTTCAAGCTTTACGAGAAAATCGAGCATCTCCAAGCCCAGATCTATGACCTGCAAAACCAAAACTGTGAGTATGAATACATATTTAAGAGAATGAGTTTGGCTGCAGATTTGAGGATCCCGGAGACTCGTTCATCTTTTTACGATGGTGAACCTATGCCTTGGAAGACAGAGGACAAGCCTCCAACCTCATCAACAACTCCAACATCACCAGCTCAGAAGAAAGACAACTAAACACATGGGTATGGGCACTCCCCTTGGCTTGTGCCAAGCTTGGGGGAGGTGCCCCGGTATCGTATCACCATCACATCTTTTACTTTTATCGTTTTTCTTAGTTTGATCCTTTTGGTTATATCTTGATCTAGTAGAATAAAGTTTTTTGTGTGATCTAGTTTTGAGTTTTGCTTTATGTTCCCCCTATGTAAGCGAGTCCGAGAGTTATATAATAAAAAGTAGTTTTGAGTTGAGGGCTTTGCTTGCTTGCTATGATCTTGAGAAAAAGAAATAGAAAGAAGAATAGAATAAAAGCAAAGAGTATATATGATGATCTTATGGGGAGTGATGACTTCACATATAAGAAGTATATCGATTGAAATTTGTTGTGAGTTGACAAACATAGCGATTGGTCATTGTTGCAATAAAAAGAAAGTAATAAAGAAAGAGAGGTTCACATATAAATATATTATCTTGGACATCTTTTATGATTGTGGGCACTCATTAAAATATTATATGCTAAGAAGTTGATGTTGGACAAGGAAGACAACATAATGGGTTATGTTTGCTTATTTCTGAATAGAAGTTATATGGTTATAGATCCTTTAACATGTGACGCTTGCTTCCACCCCATATCAGCCAAAACTTCCGCACCAAGTAGAGATACTACTTGTGCATCCAAACACCCTCAACCCAGTTTTGCCATGAGAGTCCACCATACCTACCTATGGATTGAGTAAGATCCTTCAAGTAAGTTGTCATCGGTGCAAGCAATAAAAAATGCTCTCTAAATATGTATGATCTATTAATGTGAGGAAAATAAACTTTATACGAACCTGTGATATGGAAGAAATAAAAGCAACAGACTGCATAATAAAGTTCTTTATCACAAGCGGCAATATAAAGTGACGTTCTTTTGCATTAAAAGATTGCGCCTCCAACTATAAAGGCGCATGAAAACCTCTGCTTCCCTCTGCGAAGGGTCTATCTGTTACTTTTACTTTCTAGTACTTACCTTTATGCAAGAGTCATGGTGATCTTCACCACTTCCTATATTTTGCCTTTCTCTCTTGGCAAGCGTCATGTGTTGGGGAATGATCTAGACACATATATCCACTCGGATGTGGGTGATCATGAGTTATTTCTGTTGACATTACCCTTGAGATAAATAGTTGGGAGGCAAAACTATAAGCCCCTATCTTTCTCTGTGTCCAATTGAAGCTTTGACCTCATAAGTACCGCATGAGTGTTAGCAATTATGAAAGACTAAAAGATGATTGAGTATGTGGATTTGCTTTATAAGCTCTTATATTGACTCTTTCCGGTGTTATGATAAATTGCAATTGCTTCAATGACTGAGATCATAGTTTGTTGGTTCTCAATAGAGTTCTTGATTCATACTTTACCTTGTGAATGAATTGTTACTCTAGTATAAGAAATTATATATCAATAAGTATTGCTGTTCTAAAGATGATCATGATGCTCTCATGTCCGTATTTTATTTTATCGACACCTCTATCTCTAAACATGTGGACATATTTATCGATTTCGGTTTTCGTTTGAGGACAAGCGAGGTCTAAGTTTGGGGGAGTTGATACGTCCATTTTGCATCATGCTTTTATATTGATATTTATTGCATTATGGGTTGTTATTAAGGACAGTAAAACTGCACCTAATCCCAGCCCTCACACACCATTAGCAGTTTTAGCCGTTGGATCTCGTGTTCTGGCCATTTTCAACCGCCTGATCGCTGCCTCACCCCGCTATCAATTGCTAAGTGGGCTAGCTGTCCTCAGGCTGGCTACTCTGGTGGAAAAATCGGTGCATTGTGGTTAACTGGGCCTGCTCCCGCACAAAGCCCATCGATCCGTAGCCGCACCGATTAGGTCGGCAGCCCTTCCATATTATCGCTCCTCTTGTGCGTGACCGCTCCTGTCTCACGAGATGCGGGTGGCACGGCCTTCCCGGTCGCGGAGACCATGCCGAGTTCGTTCGAGCCACCCGGCCCGCACGCCGATGGAGGTAGAGACGAAGCGGCGTTCGACTGTTCGATAGCGGAGGAGAGAAACTGACTCGATGGGGTTAAAGAAGGCAATCAGTTACCAGTTCCTGAGAGCATTGACTAATTAAGGTGTGCGTTTCCTTTCCCCAATCTGTAGCTGCTTCCATTCATGCGTGTACATATAGCTTCATCTTCTGGTGCTCTCCACGCTCTTATTATTCCACCAAACAGGCTGCCTATAACGTGAGAATGGGGATTGATTGTCCGGTGGCCACACCCTAGATCGTCAAGCCGACCAGCCTGTAAAAGCGGCGGCAGCAAAACTACGGGCGGCTTCGACAACGGTGGTGAATCTACTTCAAGGAGCTCCTCGTCAATCCCCCGGTTGCTCGCTCCGTTTATGGATGGTCGATGAGGATTCCTCGACACCATCAATCTGCAGGCGACCGCCGCCTTCGGCGACGACCACATACACTGACGCGCGCGCCCTACGACACCACATCCCCCGGCTGCCTCCTTACCCTATAACCATCTGACCCGTTGTCGTCCTCCCAATCCTGCGGCTGTTTCCCATGTACGTGACGTGAGCACCCAGTAACATAGAGCAACTGAGCATCCCACTCCCCTTCCTCCATCTGCAGTTCGTAACAAGGTGAGCAACTGAACACCCCAATCCCTTTCTGCCATCTGCAGTTTTTTTTTGTTCAGATCTTGCTATTGATGGAACGAAGTGTTTATGTATGTCTGTAAATGGAACTCATAATTAGATTTGTGTCAAAAATTATGTCTTAGCCATTTTGCAATTCTGATTGACTGATAGGGACAAGTTGTTGTTTTACAGCAGGCAATCTATAAAATAAGCTTTTCCCACATTGTTTGATCGTCTCCATCGTGCAGTGCTAGGGAACCGTGTTTCAGTGATTCCACTAGATCACTAGGACTATTTTTCCATTTGATCATTAAAATTTGTTATCCAGTAAACAATCCTGTCATTTATAGGAAATTTTTCTTGGCATTCTATTTCTAATATCTCATCAGGATAGGCAAGTTGAAATGTGTAATTTTACTCTGAAGTGGCATGATGCCAGTCAAGACGAACTACACGTTCTGCAAAGGAATTGTTCAAATTTCTATTTTTGTTTGCTTTTGTAAGGTATTATGACTGCCCAGGAGATGCATTTTGACTTATTTTTTTGGTTTTACATGTCAAGGCATCAAGGGTACTAATTAGTACATGTGTTTCTGATAAAAGAATTAAGTACATGAATTTGAGTGGCGTCGCATGGAAGAGCGGCGTCGTTACTACCTCTACTCGTATAGCCCGCTGACACAGCCACAGCCACGACCCCTCGGTAACTATATTACCTAATCATACGCGAATGTGAGATTTTATTACCTTATTTTCGTCCAATTTGAGGTAGCTTATTTTGTTAGTTTGTGAGAATATCTGGAGTCAGACAAGGCATGATGGTAAAATGGCGATTAAGAATCTTTGTTCTGGGATCTTGCGCCGGTTGCCTGGTTTGTGATGCTTTTAAATGATAAATATGAAGAATTACAAACGATGGTCAGATCTCGATTAAATTGTATAAAAAAGTCAGTATCTATTGATTAGTATGAATGCCACGACATTAGGTATAGTTTGGTGCATAAGGCCACCCAGATTCTGGTGAGAGGGGATCCTACAAATTAGAAGCCAATATTTTTTATCCAAATGTTCTCAAATTTTTGCAAGTGGCTGGTTTGTGATCTTACTTATTCTTTACTTCATTTAGGCATCTCTCTGTTATATAATTGGGTACGGCTCTTCTGAAAGAGTGAAACAGCATGATATGTTAGTGGTCATTTATCTATCTTAATATTTCGTTGTGTCTTAAAGCAAGTGGCTAAAGTTTGCTCCACCATTAGAATGTGGAAAGTATTATAATTTTTACGGGTACATATACACGCATGCATGTAACAATTAATCAATTTAGGGAATTCCCATTGGGTACACATGATCTAGATTTTATTTTCCCAGCTTCAAAGATACATTCTCGGTGTTGTTGTTTGCCACTATGTTATTGCTTAACAGGGAGCAATTATAACTGCTTGGCTTGGGACATTACTCATGTAGTTATTTCATCGATTGATCTGCCTTACTAAGAGTCATTTTTCTGTATGTCAATGTACGAATTTGTAAGTTTTTTGGGATGTAACACAACTTGAGTGACTAACATTTTATTTGATACTGAGCTTAAGGAAACTTTTCCTATTGACCATATGGTATTCTTCAACATCAAATCTGAGAAAGCACATGTTCTGTCATCTATATGCTGACGCAATGGAATTGAAAAGGCACACTAGAAGGCAGCAAAACATGGTAAATGAAATGATATAGTTATGGATAGGACTGTGATTATGTGTTGAAGGACGTTTGGTGAGTCTCATGACTACTCAGGGTTCTGGTTTTGCCTATTTATGTGTGTAGATTTATTTTCTATGCTGTGTAAATAAATGACACGTTGTATATGCACACTTGTTTGATTATGAAATAAAGTATGGATTGGTTGTACCAGTTATCAATTACATGCCATGGGCTATTTCTGATGATATTATTTGATATGGTCTTCTATGTATTGCTCCAACTTAGATTGATGATGTACATGCAAATTCCTTGGTTAACATTTATTTGAAACAACTCATTGTGTACCTACAACTTTGAACAATTATATGACTAACTACATGAGCCATTTTTTATTTTTCTCAGATATTTGTTTTGTTGTTTCACAGAATGGACGGGCAACTAACCGCTCTAATTATATAACCGGTATATTATTCTCCTAAGAACAAATGTTTGTTTTGTTAATCCAAAACTTCAATTTTGTATTGTCCTTGAGTTGCAAACTGCCTGGTTCATTTTAACCTCTATATTTCATGCAACAATATACATAGGAATATTCCTACCATTTTCTTGAAAAAATAGACGGGCGCAGCAACGCGCGCCATCATGATCTAGTTACACATTATGGTACAATACTTATGCATTTTCTCTCTTATTTTACAAGGTTTACATGAAGAGGGAGAATGCTGGCAGCTGGAATTCTGGATTGGAAAAGGAGCAAATATGAGAGACCTATTCTGTACAACTCCAAAAGTCCTGAAAAGTTACGGAGAATTATTTTGGAATATATAAAAAATATTGGGCGAAAGAAATACCAGAGGGAACCCACCAGGAGGCCACAAGCCTGGGGGGCGCGCCCTACCCCCCAGGGCACGCCCCTGTGGCTTGTGGGCCCCCTGGCAGCCCCCCGGTGCCCATCTTCTACTATATGGAGGGTTTTGACCTGGAAAAAATCATAAGAGAGCTTTCGGGACAAAGCGTCGTCGTCTCAAGGCGGAACCTGGGCAGAAGCAATCTAGGGCTCCGGCAGAGCTGTTCTGCCGGGGAAACTTCCCTCTCGGAGGGGGAAATCGAAGCCATCGTCATCACCAACGATCCTCTCATCGAGAGGGGGTCAATCTCCATCAACATCTTCACCAGCACCATCTCCTCTCCAAACCCTAGTTCATCTCTTGTATCCGATCTTAGTCTCAAAACCTAAGATTGGTACCTGTGGGTTGCTAGTGGTGTTGATTACTCCTTGTAGTTGATGCTAGTTGGTTTACTTGGTGGAAGATCATATGTTCAGATCCTTAATGATAATTAATACCCCTCTGAGTATGAACATGAATATGCTTTGTGAGTAGTTACGTTTGTTCCTGAGGACATGGGATAAGTCTTGTTATAAGTAATCATGTGAATTTGGTATTCGTTCGATATTTTGATAAGATGTATGTTGTCTTTCCTCTAGTGGTGTTATGTGAACGTCGACTACATGACACTTCACCATTATTTGGGCCTAGGGGAAGGCATTGGGAAGTAATAAGTAGATGATGGGTTGCTAGAGTGACAGAAGCTTAAACCCTAGTTTATGCGTTGCTTCGTAAGGGGTTGATTTGGATCCATATGTTTCATGCTATGGTTAGATTTATCTTAATTCTTCTTTCGTAGTTGCGGATGCTTGCGAGAGAGGTTAATCATAAGTGGGAGGCTTGTCCAAGTAAGGGCAGCACCCAAGCACCGGTCCACCCACATATCAAATTATCAAAGTAACGAACGTGAATCATATGAGCATGATGAAAACTAGCTTGGCAGAAATTCTCATGTGTCCTCGGGAGCGCTTTGCTTTATATACGAGTTTGTCCAGGCTTGTCATTTGCTACAAAAAGGATTGGGCCACCTTGCTGCACCTTTGCTACATTTGTTACTTGCTACCCGTTACGAATTATCTTATCACAAAACTATTTGTTACCGATAATTTCAGTGCTTGCAGAGAATACCTTACTGAAAACTGCTTGTCATTTCCTTCTGCTCCTCGTTGGGTTCGACACTCTTACTTATTGAAAGGACTACGATAGATCCCCTATACTTGTGGGTCATCAGTGTGTCCGAACGTCGTAGTCGTGCTCTATTGGATATGGTGCGTACTATGATGTCTCTTATCGATTTGTCACTATCGTTTTGGGGTTATGCATTAGAGACAACTACATTCACTTTAAATAGGGCACCATCTAAGTCCGTTGAGATGACACTGTATGAATTTTGGTTTGGCAGAAACCTAAGCTGTCATTTCTTAATGTTTGGGGTTGCGACGCTTATGTGAAAAAAGGTTTCAACCTGATGAGCTCGAACCCAAAGCGGACAAATGCATCTTCATAGAATACCCTGACGTAACAGTTGGGTAAACCTTCTATCTCAGATCCAAGCGCAAAGTATTTGTTGCTGAAACGGGTCCTTTCTCGAGAAAGAGTTTCTCTCGAAAGAATTGAGTGGGAGGAAAAGTAGAACTTGATGAGGTTATTGAACCGTAACTTCAGTTGGATGGTAGCACGGCACAGAAAGATGTTTCTGCGGTGCCTACATCAAATTGAAGAAGAAGCTAATGATGATGATCATGAAACTTCGGATCAAGTTACTACCGAATCTCGTAGGTCGACAAGGACACGTACTGCCCTGAGTGGTACGGCAATCCTGTTGTTAGACAACGATGAGCCTACAGACTATGAAGAAGCGATGGTGGGCCCGGATTCCAACAAATGGCTAGGAGCCATGAAATCCGAGATAGGATCCATGTATGAAAACCAAGTATGGACTTTGGTAGACTTGCCCGTCGAACGGCAGGCCGTTGAGTACAAATGGACCTTTAAGAAGAAGACAGACGCTGATGGTAAATGTCACCATTTATAAAGCTCGACTTGTCGCAAAGTAGTTTCCGACAAGTTCAAGGAGTTGACTACAATGATACTTTCTCACCCGTAGCGATGCTAAAGTCTGTTGGAATTATGTTAGCAGTTGCTGCATTTTTCGATTATGAAATCTGGCAGATGGATGTCAAAACAGAGTTTCCTTAACGGTTTCCGTGAGGAAAGGTTGTATGTGATACAACCAGAAGGTTTTGTCAGTCCTAAGGATGCTAAAATGTATGCGAGCTCCAGCGATCCTTCTATGGACTGGAGCAAGCATCTCAGAGTTGGAATATACGCTTTGATGAGGTGATCAAAGTTTTTGGGTCTATACAAAGTTTATGAGAAACTTGTATTTACAATAAAGTGAGTGGGGGCACTATATATTTTCTGATAAGTATATGTGGATGACATATTGTTGATCGGGAATGATGTAGAAATTTCTGGAAGGCATAAAAGGTTGTTTGAAAGGTGTTTTTCAAAGGAACACCTGGATAAAAGGCTACTTAAATATTGGGCATCAAGATCTATAGAGATAGATCAAAACGCCTAATAAGACTTTCAATGAGTGCATGCCTTGACAAGATTTTGAAGGAGTTCAAAATGGATCAGTCAAAGAAGGAGTTCTTGCCTGATTTGTAAGGTGTGGAGTTGAGTGAGACTCAAAGCTCGACCACGGCAGAAGAAAGAAAAAGGACGAAGGTCGTCCCCTATGCCTTATCCATAGGCTCTGTATAGTATGCCATGCTGTGTACCGCACCTGGTGTGTGCCTTCCCATGAGTCTGTCAAGGGGTACAAGAGTGGTCCAGGAGTGGATCACTGAACAGCGGTCAAAATTATCCTTAGTAACTAGAGGACTAAGGAAATGATTCTCGATTATGGAGGTGACAAAGAGTTCGTCGTAAAGGGTTGCATCGATGCAAGCTTTGACACCAATCCGGATGACTCTGAGTAGCAATCCGGATACGTATAGTGGGGCAGCCATTTGGAATAGCTCCAAGTGGAGCGTGGTAGCATCTGCAGTATGACATATAGATTTGCAAAGAACACACGGATATGAATGTTGCAGACCGTTGACTAGAACCTCTCTCACATGCAAAACATGATCGAACCCCAGAACTCATTGGGTGCTAGATTCATTACAATGTTAATCACATGGTGATGTGAGCTAGATTATTGACTCTAGTGCAAGTGGGAGACTGTTGGAAATATGCCCTAGAGGCAATAATAAATTGGTTATTATTATATTTCCTTGTTCATGATAATCGTTTATTATCCATGCTATAATTGTATTGATTGGAAACTCAAATACATGTGTGGGTACATAGACAGCACTGTGTCCCTAGTATGCCTCTAGTAGACTAGCTCGTTGATCAAAGATGGTCAAGATTTCCTGGCCATAGACATGAGATGTCATTTGATAACGGGATCACGTCATTAGGAGAATGATGTGATGGACAAGACCCAAACTATGAACATAGCATATGATCGTGTCAGTTTATTGCTATAGTTTTCTGCATGTCAAATATCTGTTCCTATGACCATGAGATCATGCAACTCACTGACACCGGAGGGATACCTTGTGTGTATCAAACGTCGCAACATAACTGGGTGACTATAAAGATGCTCTACAGGTATCTCCAAAGGTGTCTGTTGAGCTGGCATGGATCGATACTGGGATTTGTTACCCCGTATGACGGAGAGGTATCTCAGGGCCCACTCGGTAATACAACATCACAATAAGCCTTGCAAGCAATGTGACTAAAGAGTTAGCCACGGGATCTTGTATTACGGGACGAGTAAAGAGACTTGCCGGTAACGAGATTGAACTAGGTATAGAGATACCGACGATCGAATCTCGGGCAAGTAACATACCGAAGAACAAAGGGAACAGCGTACGGGATTAACTGAATCCTTGACATTGAGGTTCAACCGATGAAGATCTTCATAGAATATGTAGGAACCAATATGGGCATCCAGGCCCCGCTATTGGTTATTGACCATAGAGGTGTCTCGGTCATGTCTACATAGTCCTCGAACCCGCAGGGTCTGCACACTTAACGTTCGGTGACGTTTCGGTAGTATTGAGATATATGTGTTGGTGACCTAAGGTTGTTCGGAGTCCCGGATGAGATCCCGGACGTCACGAGGAGCTTCGGAATGGTCCGGAGGTAAAGATTTATATATAGGAAAGTGGTATTTGGGTTCCGGAAAAGTTTCGGGTATTTCCGGTAGTGTACCGGGAGTGACGAATGGGTTCCGGGGGTCCACCGGGTGGGGCCCACCCACCCCGGGGGGGCACATGGGCCCAAGAGGTGGCGCACCAGGCCCTAATGGGCTGGGGAACCGACCCCATAAGGGCCCATATGCCCAAGAGGAAAAAAGGTGGAGATAGGAAGGAATAGGACTCCTTCCTAATATGAATCCACTTCCTAGTAGGAAGTGGATTGGACTCCTCCTTGCCCTGGTTTGGCCGACCCCTAGGGGAAACCCTAGGGAGGCTGCCTCCTCCCCCCTCCCTCCTATATATACTAGAGGAATAGAGCCCCCAAAGACACAAGTCCACATGCTAGTTCTCTGTTCCCTAGTTCCTCCACCAAATAGATTCCGACGGTGCTTAGGCGAAGCCCTGTCAGAATAGTTCCACCACCACCGCCGTCGCGCCGTCGCTCTGCCGGAGAACTCATCTACCTCTCTGCCCCCTCTTGCTGGATCAAGAAGGCGGAGATTGTCATCGAGCTGTACGTGTGCTGAACGCGGAGGTGCCGTCCGTTCGGCGCTAGATCGGGACGGATCGTGATTGGATCGCGGGACGGCTTGCGATTTGGATCGCGAAGACGTTCGACTACATCAACCGCGTTTCTTAACGCTTCCCGCTTAGCGATCTACAAGGGTATGTAGATCCACTCTTCCTCTCGTAGATGCTCATCACCATGGATAGATCTTGCGTGTGCGTAGGAATTTTTTTGTTTCCCATGCAACGTTCCCCAACAGTAACCACAAGTGGAACCAATGGAGACGAGGATGTGTTACCGAAGTTCCTTCCCTTTGAGGGGAAGTACGTCTCCATTAGAGCGGTGTGGAGGCACAATGCTCCCCAAGATGCAACTATGGCCACCGTATTCTCCTCACGCCCTCACACAATGCGAGATGCTGTGATTCCACTAGTGGTGCACTTGAAGGTGGCAACCGGACCTTTACAAACAAGGTTGGGGCAATCTCCACAACTTAATTGGAGGCTCCCAACGAAACCACGAAGCTTCACCATAATGGAATATGGCTTCGAGGTGACCTCTTCCGTCTAGGATGCTCAAACACCCAAGAGTAACAAAATCCACACAAGAAAGTAAGGGGAATCAAGTTTCCTTTGGTGGAAGTGTAGATCTAGGTCTCCTCCTTCAATCCCTAGCAAATCAACAAGTTTGAGTGGCTAGAGAGAGAGATCGGGCAAGAAAGCTTGGAAGGCATCAATGGAGGAGAGAGAGAGGTAAGAGATAAGAAGGAGGTGGAAGAACCACCTCTTTATATAGGGCCCCCAACTTCCAACCGTTACAGCCGGTTTTACATGCCAGCGGTACAACCGGTGACACGGGCGGTAAAACCGGTTGAACCGGAACAACCGCCCAACCACCGGCCAACCACCGCATCAAAACAGAACCTGAGGCGGTTGTTCCTCCCCGGTGCAACCGCTCAGCTCGAGTGCGGGACAGGGTTAAGTCCCGAGCGGTACAACCGCTTGAGACACCGGTAGTACCAGTCGATATATATCAACCGGTACAACCGCCCCTCATCCGTCCAACAACCGCACCACACCAGAACCGTGTCCGGTTGTAGGCCGGTGCTGGGCCGGTACAACCGCCCAAGGCTGCCCCCTAGGGTCAGCCAGCTATTGGCGGTACAACCGCTGGAGACCAGGGGCAGCACCCCCAGGGTATCACCCCTGGGGTGGAGATTATGCCGGATGACAAGAGTGAGCGGTACAACCGCTAGGGCCAGCGGTACAACCGGCCTTCATCGATAGGAAGCAGGGCCCCCTCTCTCACTGATGGAAGGATATGAGGTGGGTGCCAAGAATGTGTACGTGTATTGATTCACCCCAAAACCTTCCAATGAGAATTCCCTCTTAATAGTATGGGATCCCTACGACCAAAGAAAATAAACGCGTAGGGAACACCGTCTTCGTTCTTTTCCGTCCGAAGGGAATGCCTAACCGTCTTGTGTCGCACACGGAGTACCTGAAGAACTTGACACACGATTAGATAACAAAGTGAGGTGTCATCATCACCAAAACACTAGGGTAAGAGAATGCCCTTACACCGAGTCCTACTTTCGGCGCCGTTTTAGGATGAGCATCGAGTTGTTCAAACACATTGCAGAGAGACTGGCGAGCCATGATCAATTTTTTTCAGCAAAGGAGGAATGCCGACGGAGAACTCGGGCATAGCACCTTTCAAAAGGTGACCGCCGCTTTGCGTATGTTGGCATACGGTATTCCGGCGGATCATGTTGATGATCACTTGCCATTGGTGAGAGCCAAGCCATCATGTGTGTCAAGCGCTTCGCGGTTGGAATCGTGCAAGTGTTTGGTCCGGAATATTTAAGAGCTTCCAATGCTGAAGACGCCGCAAGGCTTTTGGAGATGAATAAATCTCGCGGGTTCCCAGGTATGCTTGGCTCAATAGATTGTATGCATTGGAGTTGGAAGAACTGTCCTAAGGCATGGCATGGACAATTCCACGGCCAGAAAAAAGGTTCCACTATGATCCTTGAAGCGGTGGCCGATCAGGAGACTTGGATTTGGCATGCTTTTTTCGGAATGCCAGGATCTTTGAACGACATCAATGTTGTTCAACGGTCACCACTCATGAATAGTATTGCAAATGGTGAACTACCACCGGTGTAGTTTGTAGCAAATGGCCATACATACAATTATGGCTACTATCTTGCGGATGACATCTACCCAAGGTTGCAAACATTTGTGAAGCCGTTGAAAAAACCGCAAGGTAAGAAAAATCTTGATTTCCACAATGCTTAGGCAGCGGCTAGGAAAGATGTGGAGAGAGCTTTTGGGATATTGCAAGCCCAATTTGCCATTGTGAGAGGACCGGCTAGATTTTGGGATCAAAATATCCTTTGGTACATCATGAACGCTTGTGTGATCATGCATAACATGATCATCGAGAACGAGCGTGGCCAAGATTTGGATTATTCTCACTATGAGTTGATGGGACGTCTCGTGCGAGTGCGGAGGAGGGCTGAGAGGGTGGCCCGCTTTGTTGCCTCCTATCATGCCATTCGACGTGCTGAAACGCATGATGATCTTCAAAAGGATCTAATCAAAGAGTGGTGGGCATGGCATGGTCGACAAAACGCATGATGTTCTATGTTTGTTGTGCTGTTTATTTGTTCTATTGGTCATGTGCTTTTTATTTGTTGTATTGGTCATAAACTATTTATTGTATTGAAGTTTAATTATTTGTTTGAGTTGTCATAAATAATTAAATTATTTTTTAATAATTTATTTTGTGTTTGTTTGATCTTCTTTGTTTCACATTGAATGCAAAATGTTGTTTGTGATGGGCACTCGTGCGCTCTATTTTACAACGCCTGCTGAAGCGGCATGCTGGCGCGCTAAAAAATTTGGACGCCTGGTGAAGCAACTGACTAGTTCTGCGCGCAAAAGCGCTATTTCGACGCTGTAAATTTTTTTTAGCGCGCCAAGCCTGTGCGCTAAAATTTTTGGTCGTCTGGTGAAGCAACTGACTAGTTTTGCGCGCAAAAGCGCTATTTCGACGCTGCAATTTTTTTTAACGCGTCGTGCCTGCGTGCTAAAATTTTTGGACGCCTGGTAAAACAACTTACTAGTTCTGCACGCAAAAGCGCTATTTCGACGTTGTAGATTTCTTTTATCGCGCCGCGCCTGCGCGCGTCGGTTGGAGATGCTCTAAGAAAACTCACAATTACAACAAACTTCTCGCGATCATCATGGACTCTCTGCATCTCAGCCTGTGTGTCCCTACTACCGAGCCCTCCTGCGTGGCTGCTAGGCCATTGTGAGCCTTGATGTTGCATACTAATCAATCGGGCCTAATACTTGAATGTTTAGCGTCCCTGCTTCCCAAGCCTATAGGCTATGTGCGACCTTGCCACAACCCCCCCCCCCCCCCCCCCCCCCCCCTCCCGGCCCTGTGTGTCCTAGCCGAGCATTGGAAGCCCGAGGGCTTGTGGCAGGTCATGACACGGTGGAGTCGAAACGCCATCCCAAACATGATCCAAGTATTCCTTCGAGCACAACGAAGGATCGAGAAGTTCACAACCAACTTCAAGAACATCTTGTTGAGCACCTTTGGCTACTTCATAGCACTTGACTTTTGTGCTTTTATAATGTTCTGTGTGAATCCTTACTTCATTTGGACCGCATGTTGTTTTTAAATCTGAATGGTTAAGTTTGAAAAACATTAAATTCGATATGTACTTGAATTCTCAAGTTAAGAATTAACATGTTATGGTAATACTTTAGGTCCAGATGAAGCTTGTTTGCAAAAATGGGAATTAAAGGACGGCTAATTAAATTACGGGGATGGGCTAGAAATGCCCTTTAGGACCTTAGGTCCATTCCGAACCTAAGTTTGGTTCATGCCTGCCCAGTTGGAAATCCGAGAACAGAAATCGCGGTGTGGAGGCCAACCACCACTCCGGCGAGCCGAGGTCACAACAAAGATGCTCAAATAGCTGTGCTCTACACGGCTCTCCTTCCTGCATCTGTAATGGTAAACAGCAGCGGCAGTGGAGTTAGTTCAGCAGTGTTCCTCCTCTCGCGTGTTGTGGTGGCCTGCCTGCCTGCCACTCAAGGCTCAGTCTGGAAATCCAAGAACAGAAATAGACGACGGTTCCTGGCGCGGCATGCGTCCGTCTTGTACCGCGATCGATCTGCGACGCTGCTGAGGTACATGGACGCGCCAACTGCCGCCGTTGCTGATCCAGACGATGGTGGTACCAGCCGAGCTACTCCTAGATCACATCGTTTTCCAACGAACGCTCCGACGTGTAAGCAAGCGACGCTGCCGTGCCGTCACCCGGTCCATTCCATTCCCGTCCATGGTTGCGGCCCTTCGGGTGCAAGACTGCCTCCCCTCGATGCGCGTTTCTTGCGTCTCCTCCGCGCCGATCCCTCCACGCGCACGCACCGAAAAAGAGCCGCGATTTTCCTCGGAAAAGAATCCCCTTCTTCTTCTTCTTCGCCGACCGAAATCGCCACTCGCCCACCTTCTGTGGTCGCACTGGTCGCCATCGTCTCCGAGCTCTCGGAGTGCGTTGTCGCCGTCGCTTGTAAGCCTGTTGCTTAACCCTCTCGCCTTGCCCCGGCTATAATTGACGGTTCTTGGAGGCTCTCCTTGCCCTGTATTGTGAGTCCTGCGGTGGCAGTCGAGCGTTGACGGCTAAGGAGTGACTGGTGACTGGTGAGTGAATTCTTAGGGGGCAAAGGGGAATGGCGCGAGGCGTGGCGGCGGCGGTGGCGGCGTTGGGGGTCGTGGCGGTGCTCTTGACCGCCGCCGCGGCGAAAGTCTGCACCAACACGTTCCCGTCGTCGGATTCGGTGGCGACCCACGCGGAGCGCGCCGCGGCGCAGCTGCGGCTGCCTGCCGGGATCGCCGGCCGTGGCCACAGGCACGGGCACGACCACGAGCAGCACCTCACTCCGACTGACGAGTCCGCCTGGATGGAGCTCATGCCGCGGAGGCTCCTAGGCGGCGGCGGCGGCAGCACCCCGCCGCGCGAGGCGTTCGACTGGCTGATGCTCTATCGCAAGCTCCGGGGCGGCGCCGCCGCCGCCGCCGTGGACGGCCCCGCGGGCCCGTTCCTCTCGGAGGCGTCGCTGCACGACGTGCGGCTTCAGCCGGGCACCGTGTACTGGCAGGCCCAGCAGACCAACCTGGAGTACCTTCTCCTCCTGGACGCCGACTGCCTCGTCTGGAGCTTCCGCACGCAGGCCGGCCTCACGGCGACCGGGACGCCCTACGGCGGGTGGGAAGGGCCCAACGTCGAGCTCCGGGGACACTTCGTCGGTGCGCCGCCGCCACAATCTTGCCCTGCTCATTCCCACATGCCAGTCGCTCGTCTCAACTGAAATTTTGTTGGCCTGACGTTCTTCTCTGCATTGCTGGGCACTACCTGAGCGCCACGGCCAAGATGTGGGCGAGCACACACAATGACACCCTCCGTGCCAAGATGTCCTCCGTCGTCCAGGTGCTATACGACTGCCAGAAGAAGATGGGCACAGGGTACCTGTCAGCCTTCCCATCAGAGTTCTTCGACCGCGCTGAAGCCCTCACCACTGTTTGGGCTCCTTACTACACAATCCACAAGGTATACAATCTTTTACTCCTCCTTGAACAACATGTGGATAATTGCGTTGAGTTGTGATCTGGACACCGTGATCCGAATCCTGTGTTCTATACTTATATAGTTATATTCTGCGTGATTCTCTAACGAATTGTCTTGCTGCGTGTGCAATTTTTTGGTTTGTAGATTATGCAAGGGCTTCTTGATCAGTATACAGTGGCTGGAAATTCCAAGGCCCTTGAGATGGTTGTGGGGATGGCTAACTACTTCAGTGACCGGGTGAAGAATGTCATTCAGAAATACAGCATCGAGAGGCACTGGGCGTCGCTCAACGAGGAGACTGGGGGCATGAATGATGTGCTATACCAGCTCTACACAATAACGGTGATTCACTGATTATGTGTAGTTTGTCATCTGCTTTACTGTTTTAAAAGCATGTTCCGAATGGAGTTCAGAGTTGCTTATTTCTCTAAGTTGGGCAGGATGATCTGAAGCATTTGACACTGGCCCACCTCTTCGACAAGCCATGCTTTCTGGGCCTGCTTGCAGTTCAGGTCTGCTCACTTGATTCCTTAGCCCTGACTCCTCTGATAATTCAGCATCATCAAGTAATGCATGATAGTAGTTCATTATAATCCAGTGAATGAAACCTCTTGTCTGGTTTACACTTCATACTATCTCTATTTTACATCATAGATTACCATGGCAAATATTGTATGAGTTTTTGTTCAGTTTAATTTATTGATGTCTATATACCAAATACAATATAAATCATGTCACTACTACAATTAATGTACAATTTAGTAAACTCATAGCTTACAATGCGTACCTACAAGAACAGCATTCCTATTGCAGGAGTTCCTTGGGAGTAATTCTTTATGGTGTTTCATTTCAGGCTGACAGTATTTCAGGCTTCCATTCCAATACGCACATTCCAGTTGTCGTTGGTGCGCAAATGAGATATGAAGTAACTGGTGATGTTCTTTACAAGGTAAAAAATTGTGCAAATCATGCTTTCTGGAGAGTTGAACTACTCACTCATTGATGGGGAAAATTATATCCGGGGATATGAGTGTAAGCGTATAAAGTTAGCAGTTCAGATTACCATATTGGCTACTCTTTCAAAAAGAAAAGAAAATCATTATTTCGCTTCTAGTGTAGGCTTTTCAGCAATATTGGTAAACGTCCAAAGATAGTTGCAAGTTGGTATAACTTTGTCTGAGGCAAAGAGGATATTTAGTGCAAAAACTGTGTTCTCTTGGTACCATTTTTTGGTGCGGAGAAAGGAATGCTAAACTAGGGTGCTCATTTTGTGGGAGTTATGCTGCTTTGTTTACTTCAGTTTTTGTTCTGTCCTCCTCATGCCAAAGATTGTGATTGGTATTTTACTGAAGTTGTGTCTCTTCCTTCTTTTCTCATTTTGACTCCATTCAAGTGAAGCTGCGTCAAAGCTGACCGTAATCTTAATTCCTGAAACAGCAAATTGCAACATCCTTTATGGACATGATAAATTCTTCTCATAGCTATGCAACTGATGGGACATCTGCCGGCGAATTCTGGTAACATATATATAACTCTGGATGCCTAATATCGATAATGAAGGGCCATAGTTACCTTTCGGGTAGAAGCTTATACCCTCAATCTCTTTTCAGGGCCAATCCAAAGCGTTTAGCTGCGACTCTGAGTACTGAAAATGCGGAATCTTGCACTACCTACAATATGCTCAAGGTATACAATTATGAAGCCATTCTCTGAAACATTTATTTTCTCCTCCAGAAACATGACGAATGAAAGCGGTATGCTGGTTTCGCGCAACTTATTTAGATGGACAAAGGAAATAGCATATGCGGACTATTATGAAAGGGCACTGATAAATGGTGTGTTAAGCATCCAGAGAGGGACGGATCCCGGAGTGATGATTTACATGCTACCCCAGGCACCTGGACGGTCTAAAGCAGTAAGCTATCATGGTTGGGGAACCAAGTATGATTCGTTCTGGTGCTGTTATGGAACAGGTAATATTTAAAGCCTGCTGAGTACTGTTTACTATATGGCATTGCCGCCTTCATATTAAAATCAAGCAACTGCAGCATTTTCCTTCGATTCTTGCTTTCTGCTCTAAGTTGTGAAGGTTGTAGTTCGAAATTGGAAAGTTCTTGTGACTGTTCTGTTTTTGTATTTGCAGGGATCGAATCCTTTTCGAAACTTGGCGATTCTATTTACTTTGAGGAGAAAGGAGAGACACCAGCACTCAGCATCATTCAGTACATACCAAGCAGTTTCGACTGGAAAACAGCTGGGGTTACTGTTACCCAACAACTCGAGCCCCTCAGCTCCTCGGACATGAACCTTCAAGTTTCGCTCTCCTTTTCTGGAAAGGTGATTCTTCTCGATTTTTTTTGCCTGAAATTCATATCAGAACATGCAAAGTTAGCCTCCTTATTTTTGTGCAGAATGGTCAGTCTGCTACATTGAATGTGAGAATACCAACATGGACATCTGCCAGTGGTGCGAAAGCAACTTTAAATGACAAAGATTTGGGATCAATAACTCCAGGTATAATCGTTTGAATGTATGGTACCATTTCAACTACAGCTGTCAATTTTGTGGAAGCAAGTGTTTTATTTGATCTTATTGTGTGGGCAGGCTCTTTACTCTCAGTCACCAAACAGTGGAACTCAAATGATCACTTATCACTGCAATTCCCAATTGCCCTAAGGACCGAAGCAATCAAAGGTAAACAATTTTGGAAATTTCAACTGCTGCCGAAATATATGCATTGATATATCTAAGCTTGAAGCAGCACATAGCTAATTTGTTGAGTTCACAATTCAGACACAATAATTTGTGATGTCAGCCATGATTAAATTAAAAAAATAATCAAGTTAATGGTGGACATGTTTTGTTTTGCTGCCCTTCCTAATGCTAAATACTGTTATTCTAGCTAGAATCTCAACTAAGTTATTAATTCATAACTCTGCCTCAGATGACCGGCCGGAGTATGCATCTCTTCAAGCAATTCTATTCGGGCCATTTGTTCTTGCGGGTCTCTCCTCCAGTGATTGTGATGCAAAAACCGGCAGTGCTGTTTCAGACTGGATCACTGCAGTTCCTTCATCGCACAACTCACAGCTGATGACCTTCACACAAGAATCAAGTGGGAAGACATTCGTCCTGTCAAGCTCAAACGGCTCTCTGACAATGCAAGAACGGCCTGCAGTCGATGGCACAGACACCGCCGTCCATGCGACATTCAGGGTGCACCCTCAGGACGCAGCAAGGCTGCACGGCACCTATGGCTCAACCCTGAGAGACACCTCTGTACTGATCGAGCCATTCGACATGCCAGGAACGGCGATCACCAACGACCTTACCTTGTCCGCACAAAAGAGCGCCAGTTCCTTGTTCAACATAGTACCCGGGCTCGACGGGAAGCCAAACTCGGTTTCGCTCGAGCTCGGGACCAAACCAGGGTGCTTCTTGGTGTCTGGAGCAGATTACTCTGCCGGGACAAAGATCCAGGTCAGCTGCAAGAGTTCAATCCAGAGCATCGGCGGGATATTCGAGCAGGCCGCAAGCTTTGCACAGGACCCTCCGCTGAGGCAATACCACCCGATAAGCTTCGTCGCGAAGGGGGTGCAGAGGAACTTCCTCCTGGAGCCATTGTACAGCCTGAGGGACGAATTCTACACGGTTTACTTCAACCTTGGGGCCTGACGCCGCCTTGGCACAGACAAACCAAGAATAATACACGCCCTCTTTCTTCTCATGTATACTGTAGTTTACAACAGGCAATAGAAGAGGAAATGAGTTGTTTCTTCTGGAATACTATGAAATTACAGCTAAATACAATAGTGTCGTTTCTTTGGTGAGCAAGTTAATTCTGGTTGTGTGAATTTTATATGCTGAACAAACCATGATGTGCATATATGTTGGAAAATGCTGCTAAAAGGTTAGCTGCATCCTTCAGCATATATGCTGTTGTTTATCCTGGTGGCAATGGATAAGTAGTCAGGGTAAGTAACAGCACCTAATCTTCCGAAATAAAATACATGGCAAAGTCTGGGATCCTATCCACTCTCATAAACAAATGCTGGAGGAATCGCTTGCCTGCATTGTTTAACACATCTCTGCTCAACACCCGGCAAAAGAGTTGATCAATGTGCACATCATGTCCAAAGGGGCCTGACCACAAATCAAGCAAAAGAAAATCCCTATCTCCTGGAAAGAATAGTTTGGCACAACCAATTGGCCTCTTTCCAAGAGACAATCATGCCAAAACAGCTCATACAGATTTCATCAACCCATGTGTTGTAGTAATTGTGTATGTTAAAAACTTAAGATCGATATAGATGCAAGGAGAGGCAAGATTTCGGATTCGACACCTGAATTTGTGGAACAATCAGCATTCCCAATCAAACGCTGAATCCTGATCCTTCTAAGATGGAATTTTACAACTGGTGATCAGCCTCAAGGTCTTGCTTCTTTCCATTTTGGGTTACTTAAGCATATTATGCTTGGCATGTGAAACATTCAGGTGTATTTACTTCAATCATAATCCACATGACATATGCTTGCCATGTGAAACATTCAGGTGTATTTACTTAAATCATAATCCACATGACATGGGAATTAGAGCGATGACATGAGAACTTTACCCATGTTTGCCATTGCTATCAGATTTTAGAGAACTGTCTTCAGAGCCACTCAAATTTGATGCATATTTGAGAGTTGAGAGCTAACCAGGTATAATTTTGCAAACTTCCCCTGATGAGAAACAACACCAACTATACAACCATAAACATGATCCAACATAATGAAATATGGAAAATGAACTCACACGCAATATGATGAACCATTGCTGGTTACTATTACTGATCAGAATTTAACACACATGGGACAATAGTACATAAACAGAGCTAGCTAAAATGAGAAGCCACAATACTGACCGAAAAAACCACCATGAATAAAGTTACACAACACGCAAACCATTCGGAATGACTGAGGGGATTGAGTTCTTGCAGCTGCCACGACGCAGTGTGCATCACGATGCCGTACAATTTAGGAAATGCGGCAGCCAACAAGAAATGGAGGTGCAAGGATGGCACAGCAATGACAGATGATGAACCTTTGCAGATTGCAACCATTTTCTTCCCTGTAGGCCACCTAAATCTTGTCGAGCTTCTCTGCCTTCACCACTGGGTTGGCCTTGGCGATGGCATCCCTAGCTGCAGTCCGGTAGTCGAACTGGCAGTCATGCTTGTCGGAATAGCGGTGCACTGAACAGTACATGTTACCGCATCTGCAGTTGAATCCCGTTAGCCCGACCCTCTTCCTGCAAGTTGAGCACCGATTCGGCCCGTCCTTCCTCTTGGGGCTCACGGCAACAGCTTCGCTGGTGCCTGCAACATCAGCAGCAGGCTGCACAACGAGCGCCTTGACGTCAACTTGAGCAACCGCCACCTCTGCGCTCGCGGCCACAGCCGCAACAACAGGTGCTTTCCCACCGTCACCACCGTTGACGATGCTATCGAAGGAGGAGGCAGCCAGCTTGGCCTGCTCCTCCTTCATGACCATCTCCTTGTGGCACTTGGAGCACATGTTCATGGTCGCGGCACTGCCAAAGAAGCCGCAGTTATTAACGCATAGGATTGGGCCCTCCGGCTGCTGGCAACCCGCCTCCTTGTGTTCCATCTTGAATAACCGTGAGCTGCACACAGAACAAACAACGGTAAACATCAGCGTCGAAAGAGGAAGAAACAATTGCAATCTTCCAAGAGCAAGCGCAAAAACCAAATCGAGCCACGCAACAAGAATACTAATCGTACTATAATACGAATTGTAAATTCCAGGCACAAACAATCGTCGTTGCAGGGAGGAGCGCACCGCTTTTCTGAAGCAAGATCCTGATTTCCAGGAAATCAATTTGCCAAAAGCGACGTCTCCCCAACCACCGCTACCAATCAGAGCCGCCTATTACTTCCATTTCGCCGACGGTCCAGACGAGGAACGGGGCACCGAATTCAAATCTCGAAAACCGGAAATTTCTCCCGAGAGACGGTAAATCGAAGACAAGGTGCGCCAGCCACGCCGCGTGATTCGGCTAATCCCGACGGCTTTAATTTGAAAAAAAAGGTAAATCTAATCTAATCATTTCCGCGCAGAAGGAACGGAAAGGGGGAAAACAACACGCAAAGACTTCTACCCGGACCGGACCAACCACCGAGCGGAGCCGCGGGCATCACAGAACGCGGCCCCCTTCCGTCGATCCCCGCACGCACAGGGCGGACCAGCCACACAGAACTCCATCCTCGAGAACAAAACCCACGCGGATCGACGAAGGAGACGGCGAATCGGCGCCGAACGGAACAGATCAGACCGGGCGAGGGGGGGGGGGGGGGAGGGGGGAGCGAGCGGAGCCTAACCCTGCGGCGAGGCGGCGGCGGGGCCGGAGGAGGGCGAGGAGGAGGAGGAGGCGTGCGGGGATTGGGAATCGCGAGGAGCTCGGCTCGATTGGGGGCGTCACCAGGGACGAGGACCGGGAGGTGGGGGAGGGGGAGATAAAGGGGGGTGGGCGGAGCCACCGGTGGGAAAATACCGGTTTGCCCCTCCAGGCCGCTGGGACTCCGCCCGCGCGGGCCGTCGGATCGGGGCGGGGCTGGCAGGTGGGCGGCTGGGATCGCGCCCGGCGCGGTTTCGCGGATGGGTCCTCGGGAGACGGCCGGCTTCTAAATCGGGGCTTTTCTTTCTTGACGGGGAAGAAGAAGGATCGCGTCGCTTTCTCATCTTTATGGAGTGAATGGAGGAGGGGATGGATACTCGCTCCTCTTTCTCTTCTCTCTCTCTCCCCGATGGCGGTGCTGTCGTTCGTTGCGTCTTCTTTTTGAATTCGGGATCGGTTTTGTTGTTTACTATGCTTGGTATTGGTAGTACCACTAGTACGTACGTACATGTGAGAGGAATGGAGGTCGTGTTGTGAGTAGGGCAACTACTAGCTGATGAATTTGATTCTAACAGGAAGGTTATTAATCTACTCCTATGTTTTTGAGATTAAAAGCCGGCGCGTTTTATTCCTACGCGGAATCGCCTCGTGTGTGTGTGTGTGTGTGTTTTTTTTAAATGAAAATGCGACGCGGTGTATTCCTACACGGAATCGCGCCGCGTGTGTCGGTTACTAGTGGTGTTGAGCTGGATCATTGGTGGCGTCCGGAGATGGAGTCGTTATCTCTTGTGTCATCTTTTGTTTTTCGTTAAATCGAATCCACACGTCCAGAGATCGCAACGGACTGTAATCATCTATGTCTTCTTATCTTCGACGAACCGATTTTGTCGTCTTGAGTGGTATACTGCGTCTAAGTTAAATACGATAAAGTATTGTGCCATGCCTCGAACATAGACTTGTGGGAAACTTCTGCATCAACAATCTAACCTCATTGCTAGTATGCGAAATTTTCTACACGTACACTCCACTCCTTAATGCGTAAAAAGGCATTATTTGCTTGTATATGCATGTACCAAATTTTCTAGTACCGTTATGTTTTATTGGACTGTTTTTATCTTTTCTACATAATTATCGGTATTTTCTGTTTCACATGACAATATTACAATTTGTGGTTATGTTCATTATTTCCTTGTACTCTGAGGGTGGAATGAAACTCAAACCTACTTAGTACGATGACTATAGCCAAGTTGAGAATAACCTGGAAAAGTTACGATTATGGGATGCGTAACTTCCAAGTATCATGTATCATAAGGTTCTACAATTCATACAAATATTCAAAACATGATTGCTCCAGTTCTCATCTAAATGCATCTAACATATCCGACGTCACCTTAATCGAAAGTTCTATACAAATTTGGCGGCCAAAATAAGTTCTATGCAAATAATTGTGGGATGTGTAACTTTCAAGTACGATGTATCATATAATATAGAAGAAAAAAGGTACAAAGTCTAGTCTACTTGTGGATGTTACATGAAATTGGACATCACAATCCACCCTATCTCAGTTTGCTTCTCTAATCGGCACCGAGCCGAACTCTTAAAATGCGTACTCCTACAAATACTTGGCCTTCACCCGGCCGAATAAAAGGTGCAACCTCTTTTCCATGCCCCCACCCCCACTACATCGTCATCGGCGCAGCTGCCAGCAAATACCCACCGCCTCCCTTGCCCCTCGCCGCCCTTCTGCCCAAGTCTGAATTGGTCACCATCCATCGTCGGAGTTGAGCTGAAACACCGCCGCCGCCACATCGACCTAGTTGACGAAAACCGCTTCAGACCTTCCTCCTCATAGCCTAACCGTCACCTCACACTGCTTTGTCGTTCACCTCCATGCCCCGCCGACCGCTAGTATCGGCTCAAGGTCGCCTTGCAAGTGTTCGACGATTTGCCTAGCTGAGTTTTTTTTTGTCTCGTTTTTTTGTCAATTAAATTCAACCGAGTCAATTTCAATTGAAGATGAAGAGGCTAAGAGAGATGATCTTTGAGAACTCTTCATCATTGGAGGAAGAAGAAGATGACGATGACTTCAACATTGGCATGATCTTCAACGATGACATTTGGCGGTCGAGGAGAGGATCACAGTTTGGTTGCAGATAACTCAACCTTGATAGAGCGGAGGGCCATGCCAAGATTATCTAGGATATTTTGACCCTAATCCGACCTATCTGAAGAACTATTTTTCCGCTACTTCCCGACGCTCACAAGTCTCTTTCTCACCATTGCAGAAGTCGTGGAGAAGCATGGTGATTGGTTCAAGCTTAGATGGAATGCATGCGAAGAGATAAGTGCGAGACCTCAAATGAAGTGTGTTGCGGCTGTTAGAGTACTGGCATATGGTTGTTCGGCCGATGCAATTGATGACTATGTATGCATCTGTTGGAAATATGCCCTAGAGGCAATGATAAAATGGTTATTATTATATTTCCTTGTTCATGATAAATGTTTATTATCCATGCTATAATTGTATTGATTGGAAACTCAAATACATGTGTGGGTACATAGACAACAATGTGTAAGCCTCTAATGGACTAGCTCGTTAATCAAAGATGGTTGTGGTTTCCTAGCCATGGACAAGAGTTGTCATTTGATAATGGGATCACATCATTAGGAGAATGATGTGATGGACAAGACCCAAACTATGAACGTAGCATATGATCGTGTCAGTTTATTGCTATTATTTTCTGCATGTCAAGTATATGTTCCTATGACCATGAGATCATGTAACTCACTGACACCGAAGGAATACCTTGTGTGTATCAAACGTCACAACGTAACTGGGTGACTATAAAGATGCTCTACAGGTATCTCCGAGGGTGTCTGTTGAGTTGACATGGATCAAGACTGGGATTTGTTACTCCGTGTGACGGAGAGGTATCTCAGGGCCCACTCGGTAATACAACATCACAATGAGCCTTGCAAGCAAAGTGACTAAAGAGTTAGCCACGGGATCTTGTATTACGAAACGAGTAAAAGAGACTTGCCGGTAACGAGATTGAACTAGGTATGGAGATACCGACGATCGAATCTCGGGCAAGTAACATACCGATAAACAAAGGGAACAGCGTACGGGATTAACTGAATCCTTGACATAGAGGTTCAACCGATAAAGATCTTCGTAGAATGTGTAGGAACCAATATGGGCATCCAGGTCCCGCTATTGGTTATTGGCCGTAGAGGTGTCTCGGTCATGTCTACATAATTCTCGAACCCGCAGGGTCTGCACACTTAACGTTCGGTGACGTTTCGGTATTATTGAGTTATGTATGTTGGTGACCGAAGGTTGTTTGGAGTCCCAGATGAGATCCCGGATGTCACGAGGAGCTCCGAAATGGTCCGGAGGTGAAGATTGATATATAGGAAGTCCCGTTTTGGTCATCGGAAAAGTTTCGGGTATTTCCGGTAGTGTACCGGGGGTGCCGGGAGGGCTCCGGGGGTCCACCGGGAGGGGCCCACCCACCCCAGGGGCCACATGGTCCTAGGAGGTGGTGCACCAGCCCCTGGTGGGCTGGGCAACCAGCCTCTAAGGTCCCATGCGCAGGAGGTGGGAGGAGGCCAAGTGGGGGAAAGAGTCCTCCCCAAGATTCCACCTTCCTTGTGGGAGGAGGAGTCCTTGTGGGGGGAGGACTCTCCCCCTCTGGTTCGGCCGAACCCCTCCTTGGAGGAGGGGCTAGGGCTGCCTCCCCCTTCCCCTTACTCCTATATATAGTGGAGGTTTTGAGGGCAGCCACCACCAGAAAAGCCACGTGTTGCCCTCTCCCCTCTAGATTGTCTTCCTCCTCTAGATTAGTTCGGTAGAGCTCGGCGAAGCCCTGCCGGATTAGTTCACCACCACCGCCACCATGTCGTTGTGCTGCCAGAGAACTTATCTACCTCTCCGCCCTCGCTTGCTGGATCAAGGAGGCGGAGATAGTCATCGAGTTGTACGTGTGCTAAACGCGGAGGTGTCGTCCGTTCGACACTAGATCGTGATTGGATCGCGGGACGGCTTGCGATTTGGATCGCGAAGACGTTCGACTACATCAACCACATTTCTTAACGCTTCCCGCTTAGCGATCTACAAGGGTATGTGGATCCGATCTCCCCTCTCGTAGATGCTCATCTCCATGGATAGATCTTGTATGTGCGTAGGAAATTTTTTGTTTCCCATTCAACGTTCCCCAACAGCATCGAAGAAGATACAATGTTGAAGGCCGTTCGAAGATACACAAGAGTCATAATTCATATCTTTGGGACGGAGTACTTGAGGGCACCCAACGAGGAAGACACCGAGAGGCTGTTGGCAGTGAGTGAAGAAAGATAATGGTCGGGGATGCTAGGATCAGTTGACTGCATGCACTAGACCTGGAAGAATTGTCCTGCATGGTGGAAATCTCGGCACAAAGGCCACTACAACAATCCAACAATCATTATTGAGCTTGTTGCATCGGAGGATCTATGGATTTTTCACTCATTCTTTGGATTTCCTGGCTCTCACAATGACCTAAATGTGTTGTCGAGGTCACCATTGTTTTTTAGGATTGTTGTCGGAGAGGCTCCTCGTTGCAACTATATGGTAAATGTTCGTGAGTAAATGATGGGTTACTACCTTGCAGATGGCATCTATCCTCCATGGGCCACATTTGTCGAAATAATTCCGCGTAAAAAAGATAACAAAAGATCTCACTTTGCAACATATCAAGAGTTGACCAGGAAGGATGTTGAGAGAGCTTTCAGTGTGCTTTAGAACCGCTTTGCCATCGTTCGTGGCTCCGCTGAGTATTGGAACTCGAAGGTTCTATCGAAATTCATGACTTGTTGCATCATCTTGCATAACATAATCACTGAAATGAGAGGGACATGCTTGAGAATTATCGGTACATCACCAATGGGGATCCTGTTGAGCCAGAGCACGATGCAAATAGGATACAAAGATTTCTCAAAGCGCATCGCAGGATGGAGAACCAAGAATTCCATGCCTAGCTCCAAGGTGATCTTGTTGAGCATCAGTGGCATCTCCATAGCACTTTGTAGTTGTGCTTTTATTATGCTATTTACTTCATTTGAACTCTTCGATGTGTTCAAATTTGAATAATTTGGTTTGTAAACTATGAATTTTGTAATATTCATGAATTGTGTGAGCCTTAATTATTATGTTTGATTTTAATATGTGTGCAAATATGTAGTTGAAATGGACTGTGTAAACTAGAATTGGAATAATTTGGCAAAAACAAAAATTTACTACGCTAAGTTTAGGGGGTCTGCTAGAAATGACCAAAATTTAGAGGAGTAAAAGTACTCCTCTAGAGGATACTTGACCGAATACTCCTCTAAATTTGGGGAACGGATGGAGTTGCCCTTACCCACCTAGACATTGCTCCCAATAAATGGTGCAACTCACCCTTTATTAGTCCCGCGTTCCTCCCGACGCGACACTCTCCTTCTTAATCCGGGTTACGACGGAGTGCATTGAATGTGCCACCCAATCCAACACAAGCGAGTTCGTGTGTTTCAAGATCTCCCACATGGCAAGAACGAAGATGGATCAAAGGTCATTCGGCTTGTATCCCATGGTTATCTTGTTTGCACACCACTTCTCAAGCGTCTCATTTGTCGTTGGAGTCCACTCTTGTCTCCTATGGCACTACACAACATCGTCCACACCATTTTTGCGAACACATATCCCACCATGATGTGGTTGATCGATTCCCACGTTGAGCACAAAAAGGGTATGAGTCCTGGTGCAGTAAACCCCTTTTCGCCGGTCGATCGGTCGCCCAACAGATGTTCCTGATTGCCATCCAAGCAAAGAAATGACACTATAGTGGCGCCCTGGACATCCACGTGAATTTAGCCGTGGGAATTACCTCACACCCTGGAAATTTCAAGGTGTATAATGACCGTATTGAGAAGCATCCATCATCCTCCCATGACCTTTGGATGGTGTCTATAGTCGCGTCCACAAGTTGGACGGTGGTGATCATTGGCCAGATTGTCATGTACCCCAACGGCGCGCCGAGCTCCATGTCAGGACCAATGTTCGTAGCCAACACCCCATTAGACAACGCCGCATGGACTGATCTCATTGATCTTATTTGCGGTAGAATTCTTACACATAGAGTTGGCACAAGTTCCTCTATTCGTAGTCCATCGAGCCACCGATCCTCCCAGAACAGTGTGTCGCACCCGTCTCCTTTATGAATTCTTGTTGTAGCTCTAAACAAAGCCAAGATTTCTTCGGTACCCTGATCATGAACTCCTTCCAAGTCCTAAACCATTCCAATTGTTCCCAAGGTGAAGCGCTTGCATGGCGATATTCATCAATCGTAGGTTCGGTATGCCCAGGGCACCTGCCAACTTCAGTGTGCATATTGTTTCCCATGTGTAAGAGCACATTTATCCATGTGTGGTTTTGGTAATTGATGACAATCCCTATGGACTAATGGTTGCCTTGAGTTATATTCGAAGGATTTCTCCGTAGGTACTTCTTGAAGTCCATCTGTCGGTTTCAAGGAGTTTATATGGTGACCAAGGTGGTATTCAAGGTGTATCCAAAGATTGGTCATGTTGGGAGTTGAGCTTATTGCAAGCATGTCTTGAAGAAGAAGATTGTGTAAGCATTCATGTTTACCTTCAAGACATCATCTTTATAAAGAGATAAGATAAGATACAAGGTTGATCAAGACTAAGTCAAAAAGTGAATCAAGTTGATCAACACACAAAGCGTACAAGATGTACCGAGAGGGATCAAGTGATCCCATGGTGTGGTAAGCATTGTCCATTACGCTTTGTGTACTAACCCATGGTCTACGTGAGAGTTCGTTGTGGGGTTAGGTATATTTCCATGGGCTTGCGTCAAGAGGAAGATCTCATACAACCCATGGAGGATGACATCAAGTGGTGATCGTCATCAAGGTTGCAGTGTGCAAGTTCAAGTGAAGCACCACAGAGAGATCATGCTTGAAGCTTGCCGTCCATTGTGGTGACAATGGACTTGTGAAGATGTGCCGAAGTGAGGCTCTCCCATAGTGGAGTATGGGGGAGCAATCTACTAATCTTCATCGAGCCGACGAAATCAAGAAAGGTGGTCCATCTTGAGGAAGTCAAGATCGTCATCATCTAGCTCAAGTGGACTATGCGCAAGGCTAAGGTTTGACCTTGATAGGGCTTTCTATTTTACCGGTCTCATGGTGGTAGTTGGGAGACCGGGTTATAGGATCGATAGTCGTACTATCAAGGAGGGGACTCTCAAGTGAGTAGCTTGATCGTATCGTTCGTTGAGAGCTCAAACCATTGCATTCTTGGCATCATCATCTTTCTTGGTTCTTGGTTGGTTTTTCTCTTAGAGGTTTCTTGAGCTTATGGTCAGCTTCATGACAAGCTCAAGTTCATCGAAAACGGAGTCCATATGCATCTTCTATGATGTTTTCGATGTTGGAGTTTTTGCCGGTTCTTCATTGATAGAGGTTTCACATCTCTATACCATTGGCATTTTTATACTGCCTCTTCTTCGCTGTTGGATAGCTCTTGTCATGCTGAATCCAACAAGCTTGAGTTTGCTCAATTCGGAGCTCATTTGCAAAAGTTATGGCGGTTCTGGTTTTTCTATATCCATCTAGTTGCTTGGGTTCTTTATTTCTCTTAAGCAGAAGTACCGCTCTTCCGAGCGGTAGTACCTCTCCAGCGGTACTACCGCCCTTATGTGCCGCTTAACTTTTTTAAGCGGTAGTACCGAGCGGTACTATCGCCCTGCAGTGCCGCTTATTCTTTTTAAGCGGAAGTACCTGGCGGTACTGCCGCCCTGAGGGTCCGCGGGCTCTTTCGCATCCTTTTCTCTGCCGGTCTTCTGGGAGTTCTGAGCGGAAGTACCGCTCCCTCCAGAGCGGTACTACCGCCCAGAGCGGTACTACCGCTCCCTCCAGAGCGGTACTACCGCTTTGTTGTTCCAGGACGAGTATAAGCGGAAGTACCGCTCCCCTGAGCGGTACTACCGCTTGTGTGCGGGCTGTGGGGGTAACGGTTGGATTTTACCCCACCTATAAAAGGGGGTCTTCTTCCCCATTGCTCCCCAACTCTTAAGCTCGTGTTTGCCCCCCATTGTTGACCTTCTTCGAGCTTGCTATCTCTCAATCCCTCCAATGATTCTTGCTAGTTCTTGAGGGAAAAGAGAGAGGAGATCTAGATCCACATTTCCACCAATCACTTTCTCCTCTTTGTGAGGGGAACCCCTTGGATCTTGATCTTGGAGTTCTTCGTGTTCTTCTTCGTTCTTCCTCTCATTTCCTCCATAACATTTGTTGTTGTGGTGGGATTTGGGAGAGAAGGACTTGGGCACTCCGTGTGCCCTTGCCATTGCATTTGGTGCATAGGTTTGAGTTCTCCATGGTGATATGTGGAAGTGAGAAGTTGAGAAGCTTATTACTCTTGGGTGTTTGAGCACCCTTGAGCTTGTTCCTCTTGGGTGTTTGAGCACCCTTGAGCTTGTTCCTCTTGGGTGCTTTGGTGCCCTAGACGGTTGGTGGTGCCTCGGAGCTCAATCATTGTGGTGTAAAGCTCCGGGCAAGCTTCGGGGTCTCCAATTAGGTTGTGGAGATTGCCCCGAGCATTTGAGGTCACCTCGGAGCCACAATCCATTGTGGTGAAGCTTCGTGGTGTTGTTGGGAGCCTCCAATTAAGTTGTGGAGTTTGCCCCAACCTTGTTTGTACGGGTTCGGTGACCGCCCTCAAGGGTCCCTTAGTGGAATCACGGCATCTTGCATTGTGCGAGGGCGTGAGGAGATTACGGTGGCCCTAGTGGCTTCTTGGGGAGCATTGTGCCTCCACACCGCTCCGAACGGAGATTAGCATCCGCAAGGGTGTGAACTTCGGGATACATCATCGTCTCCTCGGGCCTCGGTTATCTCTTACCCGAACCCTTTACTCATGCACTTTACTTTGTGATAGTCATATTGTTTGTTGTTATATATCTTGCTATCACTTAGTTGTTTATCTTGCTTAGCATAAGTTGTTGGTGCACATAGGTGAGCCTAGTTGTTTTAGGTTTTGTGCTTGACTTATTAAACGTTAGTTTTATTCCGCATTTGTTCAAGCCTAAACCGTAATTATTTTAAAGCGCCTATTCACCCCCCTTCCTCTAGGCGACATCCACGTCCTTTCACCATGGCATAGTGTAGTTAACACCATTGGCATCGGCCTTTCCACACCATAGGAATCTTCTTAGGATTTGTTCATGTTCCACTAGTAGAGAAATGCCTAGCCACATCTCTAGTTGGTGGCGCGCTGATACATCTCCGACGTATCTATAATTTTTGATTGTCTAATGCTACTATACGATCACTTTTTTATATGCTTTTAATATCATTGAAAGGGTCGATATGGTTAACTAGAGGGGGGTGAATGGGCAACTACCAATTTTTAGGTTTTCTTAACAAATTAGGCTTAGCAACCAATAGGTTGTCTAGATATGCAACTAGGTGGGCAACCTATATGATGCTAACAACAACAACAATACAAGCAAGCAAAATATACAACACAAATAACACTTGCACAAAGTAAAGGTAAGAAGTAACCACAGGTGGAGCCGGTGAAGACGAGGATGTGTTACCGAAGTTCCTTCCCTTTGAGGGGAAGTCGTAGGATCGAAAGTAGGTCTAGAGGGGGGTGATTAGACTACTTGACCAAATAAAAATCTAACCTTTTCCCAATTTTAGTTGTTGGCAGATTTTAGCAATTGTAGCCAGTCAAGTTCACCCAACACATGCATATCTAAGAGTACTTCAATGGAAAGTAAAGACACGCATATGTAAGAGGGTAGGGATAGGAAGATTAAACGCAATTTGAAGACACGAAGATTTTTCCCGTGGTTTCGATAGGTGGTGCTATCGTACGTCCATGTTTATGGAGACTTCAACCCACGGAGGGTAACGGTCGCGAGAGTCCACGGAGGGCTCCACCCACGAAGGGTCCATGAAGTGGCAACCTCATCTATTCCATGATGGCCTACGTCCACGGAGGACTAGCCTTACTCGGGGTAGATCTTCACGAAGTAGGCGATCTCCTTGCCCTTACAAACTCTTGGTTCAACTCCACAATCACGAAGGAGGCTCCCAAGCGACACCTAACCAATCTAGGAGACACCACCCTCCAAAAGGTAATAGATGTGGTAGTATGATGAACTCCTTGCTCTTGTGCATCAAAAGATAGTCTCCTCAACACTCAATCACTCTCTCATAGATTTGGCATGGGTAGAAGAGATTGATTGGATGGAAAGCAACTTGGGGAGGCTAGAAATCAAGATCCATATGGTTGGAGTGGATGATCTTGACCTCAACACAAGGGTAGGTGGTTCTCTCTCAGAAAATTGGATATGGCAAGTGGGTGTATGTTCTGAGTGCTTCTCTTACGAGTGAGTGGTGGTGGAGGGGTATATATAGGCATCTCCAAAAATCCAACCGTTACAACATTATTGCCCAACTCGGTGAAACCAAAGTGAAACTCGGTTGCACCGACTAGTGCAAAATGTGGCAACTTCGGCCTTTTCGGTGAGACTGATATATGAATCTCGGTGGTACCGATATGGGTGACCTAGGCAGTTACGAAAACTCGGTGAGACCGATTTCTCAAACTCGGTGGGACCGATTCTAAGAAATTGGTTAACAGAGAGTTGGTCAGTGGTTTCGATTGCACCGAATGGAATGTTGGTAGTACCGAGATGCTAGGGTTTGGTTTGGCTTCTGTCTAGGGTAAACTCGGTGGATCCGAATGGGAAGTTGGTGTCACCGAATTTTGGCTTATGGCTTTGGACAGAAGATATGTGTGGGAAAGTGGGTGAGTATTTTCAGTGGCTAATCTCTAAGCACTTGAGCAACCAGATCATCATATTTACCTCATCCCCTTTCAATAGTATTGGCTTTCCTATGGACTTAAAAGTGATTTATCACAAAATGTAAAATGTAGAGTCCTCATCCTTGAAGCATGGCCAATCATATTCCTTCCTTTCCTTGGGGAGGTTCTTCACACAATCCTTAGCCAATCCCATCATTGAACTTTTTCCTGAGATACACTTGGTGGAAACATTAGTCCAATGAAATATATGTTGTTATTAATTACCAAAACCACCTGGGGAGAAGTTGTGCTTCCAATCTCCCCCTTTTTGGTAATTGATGACAACATATAGATCAAAGCTTCGATAAAAGATACAATCAATGAATAGCATCGTCGCTTTGAGAAGTATGTGATAAGCAAGAGCTCCCCCTAAATTTGTGCATTATTTGAAATTTGCGTTTGAATGCAAATGCACAATCGATTAGGATCATGGGTCACTCTTCCATGTCACATACAACTTGGTGGTGCGCAAAAAATTGATATGAATGAATTGCATAAGCACATCACACCAAACATTAAGTGAATGATCATCATATAGACATCTTAAAGATAGCAAAGTAGTAGCATCACACAAAAGTATATGATCAAACACCGACAAATTTTTGAAACGAACGATAAACCAAATGTTTTTAAAACTGCAGAGAGGAACCAAAATGCAACACACTCTCTCTCTCTCGAAGCCCTATGATCTATAACCTCTCCCCCTTAGGCAACAAGTTACCAAAAAGTTCAAAACTATAGAGCTACTCGTCGCTCTGGGCATGGTCTCCTCCATGAGACGATGAAGCTGCTCCGGTAGTCGTCGAAGGAGTCGAGAGAAGAGCATCCGCAAACGCTTCGTCAGAAGTCCTATGGGGTGGTGGAGTAGACACTGGAGGTGCAGGATGAACTGATGGAGCTATGACAGGTGCCGATGAGGTAGGCCTCGTCTCTGGAACTGGCACGGTAAGAGTCCTGGACTGGGTCTTGAACCGAGTGATGGTCCTGAGAGGTGGACTATCATCATCATCAGAGGAATGAGGGCTAGGCACTGCATCCACTTCCTTCTTGAGCTCATCCACAGTCTTCGTGAGCCCATCCACCTTGTTGTTCATCGTAGTGAACTTATCTTCCACTATCCTCTCAAGGCTTTCTTGATTGAGCAAGATGTTCTTGATATCCTTCTGTATACCCTGGATGGTGCTAATGAGAAGATCCATTTGCTCGCTCTTACTCCTTGGAACCTCAGCACTAGTGGCTCTAGCTGCTTCTGCCTCTGCTTGTGTAGTAGATGAAGTGGGATGACTGGGATCCATCACCACAACATTATCCTCAAAGTCTGGCTGAAGTGGCATATGAGGACGATCAAGTGCATATACAGTCTTCTCCAGCTTGGAGTTGATGAGCATCTGAATGTAAGGTGCATATCCACAAGATCATTTCTGATCGGTAGCTTTCCTCTTGATTGTCTCAACAATCAGATCCATCACTCTAATCCTTGTGTGGGTGTCTATGTGGTGCGGCATGTTGATGGAGTACCCTCTGATCATCTTATCATCTCCAGACTTGGGCATCAAAGTATACCTCAAGATAGTGTTAGTGCTGGGTAGTCCTGCTTGCAAATGATAGACAGAGCCAAATTTATGTGAATGCACATGAGTGGCTGGAATCTCCCTGTACATATTGGCCATTGAATTGTGACTCATCTTGGCCTCAGCATAGACATCCAAGTCTCCTTCTTCTATCTGTGGGGCTCCTAAGATGGTAGCCCACTCATCAACAGTGGATTGGTATCTGACTCCCTCAGTCATCCATATGATTCTACCATCTGGGTAGAAGTGAGCAGTTGAGCAGAACTGCATGATCATCTCATCGTTCCAGGTAGTGAACTCTCTCCCAACAAATCTCTCAATGTCAATGCACTTGAAGTTGTCCTGCACACTGGGAAAGTAATCCTCATTCTCCTTGATATAGGCCTAGTCAACATACCTCATATCACTGACAGCTGGGCTCTTGTCCAAAAGGATAGTCTCATAGAAATCCTGCTGTTCCTTGGTGTAGAATCTGTCATCTACAACAGTCTTTCTTCTGGAGGCATAGGGATCATTAGCTCTCCACAACCTCAGTCCTGCATCCTTCCTCTTCTTCATATCTTCAGCTACTGGGTGAGCATCATTGTGTATTGGCAAATGTGGTCTTAGCTTCCTCAGAGCTGAAAGATCATCCTCTCCTTCCATGGTGGAAGATCTCTTGTTCTTAGCTGCAAGAGGGATGTCCCTGGTAGTCTTCTTAGACTTAGAAGCTGCAGGCTTCTTGGGTTCAGATTTCTTGCTCTTTGATGGAACTTGCTTGGGCATAGCATCTGCAAGCAGTTTCTTCTTCTTAGATGGAGGAGCTTGGGCAGCCGGTTCTTCCTCCTCTTACTCTTCCTCAGCCTCAGCTGGGTCTTCATACATGGAAGTAGGCCTGCCAATGACATGTACAATCCTCTTCCTAGCTCTCTTCTTCTCTCCTGCCTTCTTAGGCAAAGATTTCCTTGGAGGCTCAACAGATAATGAAGTGTTTGCCCTAGCACTCTCAGGTGCTCTCATAACCTCAGAGCTAGCATGCTATTTCCTGACAGTCCTCTTAGCTGAGGTGGCCTTTGAAGCGGATTTCTTGGCAGCCTTCTCTTTCTTGTCTTGCTGCTTCTTGCAAGAACATCCTCTGGCACAAAGTCTGAATCCTCCTCATCTGAATTCAACTTTCGCCTAGCCCCGGTGGCAGCCTTGGGCAGCCCATGAGAACTTGGGGTGCCTGGATCTTATGAAGAAGAAGAACTGGCATCTGGGCTTGTGCCTGAACTCATGTCAACATCCCTCTCCCTGAAGTCATTCTGGCTATCATCAGAACCTGACACGCTGGCCCTGTAAATAGAGTATAGAAGAGCAGAGGGGTTGAGTCATCACAAAACACAAAAAGTTTTCTCAAATATGAACTCAGAATCTTAAGTTTAAACTTCTGCAAAAAGGATTTCGGTTCCACCGAGTCCAAAATTTTGGAGCCACCGAGACAGACAACTTCCTTAACAAAGACTTGGCAGCCTTTTCGGTTTCACCGAAAAGAGCCACTCAGTCTCACCGAAGCTATTCTCAGTAACCCTAAAACCAAAATCGGTAGAACCAATTTTTATGACTCGATGACACCGAGATTCGATTTGCGGACGGTTAAACTTAAAAATCCATCGTTCTCTAATCTAATGGAATCTATCGAGGATGGAACTTGATCACATGGTGGGAAGAAGATGGAAATTTATCTTTTGCACATGAATCGGACGGGGAGTGCACAGAATCTGAGGCGTTACCCTAACTTGGCGACGGCCTCCTAGGGCGGCGATGGCGGGGACGATTTCCGTCGACGGCAAGGACCTCTGTGGTGCAGACGCACGGGAGAAGTCCGAAGACGCTGAGCGGCAGCTAGGGTTTTGCGGGGACCACAGGATTTGAAGAAGTGATTTCGAAAACCGGTTCCGTTGTGTATAATTATCCCATAGCTGTCGGTGACACCAGTTCTAAAATATCGGTGCCACCGAGTTCCTCTACTGTCAGTTGACAGGGAAACTCGGTGAAGCCGAGATTATGGAATCGGTGCTACCGAGATTCACAAAATCAGATCAACCCTAGGCTTCGGTGGAACCGAGATTTTGAGGTTGGTTACACCGAGATTGCACTGGGGAGGTTTTGGAAGTCAACTCTTAATGAAACGGAACTCCGAGTGCTCCTCACACAGAGGGTTCGAGAAGTGCTTGCTGAAATTTTGTGATGAAGCATGAATAGAATTTGAGACAAGAAAGCATAGATAGCTGATAACCCACAAGTGTAGGGGATCATTTGTAGCCTTTTTCGATAAGTAAGAGTGTCAACCCCAACGAGGAGCTAAAGGTAGAACAAATATTCCCTCAAGTTCTATCAACCACTGATACAACTCTACGCACGCTAATGCTTGCTTTACCTAGAACAAGTATGAAACTACTTTGCGGGAGTAAAACTAGAAGTACTTTGCAAGATAATAAAGAACGTGGAAATAAAAGTTAGGTGCTGTTTTAATAAAAGAACAATAAAAGTAAATAACTTAGTAGAAAGCTTTTTGTGTAACGCAAGAGAAAGATTGTCCCTAGGCAATTGAATATAATACGATAGATACTTGTTATATGCAATGAGGGAGAGGCATACGCTAACACACTTTCCGTACTTGGATCATATGCACTTATGATTGGAACTCTAGCAAGCATCCGCAACTACCAAAGTTCATTAAGGTAAAACCCAACCATAGCATTAAGTATCAAGTCCCCTTTACTCCCATACGCAACAACCCACCTACTTGGGTTTATGTTTCTGTCACTCAAGCAACCCACCATAGGCAAATCATGAACATATTGCAACACCCTACAGCGATGATCCCTCACGTTTGCGCGACATGGAGGGCACCATAGGACAGCACCATATCAACATATAACTCACATCCATAACATCATACCACAATTAACCCATAGGACAAAAGAGATCTACTCAAACATCATAGGATAGCCAAATATCATTGGGAAATAATATATGGAGTTGAGCACCATGTTTAAGTAGAGATTACAGCAGGGAAGAGAGGTGTTACACCGCTGCATAGAGGGGGAGAGACTTGGTGTTCACGGCGGCGAAGTTGTTGGAGTAGATCGCCATTATGATGATTGCCTCGGCGACGTTCTGGCGCCACCGGGAGAGAGGGGGAGAGAGCCCCCCTCCTTATTCTTCTTCCTTGGCCTCCCCCCTAGATGGGAGGAGAGTCCCCCCTCTGGTCCATGGCCTCCATGGCGGCGAAGGGGCAGGAGCCCCTCCTAGATTGGATCTCCCTCTCTATTCTCTTCTGTTCCGCGTTCCTGTTTTCTGGCCGAAAACCGTTTCTTATATTCCCGGAGATCCGTAACTCCGATCGGGCTGAAATTTTGAGGGGATTTTAATCCAAAAAATTAGCTTCCTTGCGTCTGAAGGAGAGCTCCAATCGATGTATGAGGTGGGCACAACCCACCATGCCGCGCTTGGGCCTTCTGGGCACGCCCTGGTGTCTCTTGGGGGCTGTGGGCCTCCGTTTGCGTTGATTCCACTTCTCAAAATTCACAAATATTCCAAAAACAATCTCCGTAAATTTTTATCGCGTTTGGACTTCGTTTGATATGGATATGCTGTGAAACAAAAAACATGCAACAAACAGGAACTGGCACTGGGCACTGGATCAATAGGTTAGTCCAATAAATCATATAAAATGTTGCCAAAAATATGTGAAAGTTGTATAATATTGGCATGAAACAATAAAAAATTATAGATACGATGGAGACGTATCAGCATCCCCAAGCTTAATTCCTACTCGTCCTCGAGCAGGTAAATGATAAAAAAGATAATTTTTGATGTGGAATGCTACCTAGCATAATCTTGATCATATATCTAATCATGGCATGAATATTAAGACACAAGTGATTCAAAGCAATAGTCTAGTTTTGACATGAAGACAATAATACTCAGGCATCCCAACAAACAATCATGTCTTTCAAAATATCAAGGCTAAAGAACGCTATCCCTACAAAATCATATAGCCTTGTCATGCTCTGTCTTCTTAACACAAAGTATAAATCATGTACTACCCCGGTGTCAGCCAACCAATTGGTTCATACTTTTTAACGCGCTTCAGTATTTTCAACTCTCACGCAATACATGAGCGCAAGCCATGGATATAGCACTATGGGTGGAATAGAATATGGTGATAGGTTTCAAAGGGGTAAAAGTGGAGAAGAAAGTCTCGCATCAACTCAGCGTATCAACGGGCTATGGAGATGCCCATCAATAGATATCAATGTGAGGAGTAGGGATTGCCATGCAACGGATGCACTAAGAGCTGTAAGTGTATGAAAGCTCAATATGAAAACTAAGTGGGTATGCATCTAACTCTATAATGAAAAATTCCCACTAGTATATGAAAGTGACAACATAGGAGACTCTCTATTATGAAAAACAAGGTGCTACTTTGAAGCACAAGTGTGGAATTAGCATGCCCCTATTCCTTCTTCTTTCATTTTTTTTCTTTCTTTTCTTTTCTCTTTTTTTTTTCTTTTTTTTCTTTTTTTTGTTTTCTTTGTCCGGAGCCTCATCCCGACTTGTGGGGGAATCATAGTTTCCATCATCCTTTCATCACTGGGGCATGCTCTAATAATGAATAATGATGATCATCACACTTCTATTTACTTACAACTCAATATTACAACGATAGTAGAACAAAGTATGACTCTATATGAATGCAATGATCTAGCGTAGCAAAGATATCAAAAAATGGACAAGCCATGAAAACATCATGCTAGCTATCTTACGATCATGTGATGCAATATGACAATGAATGCTCAAGTCATCAAAACGAAAGCGGTGGAAGTTGCATGGCAATATATCTCGGAATGGCTATGGAAATGCCATAATAGGTAGGTATGGTGGCTGTTTTGAGGAAGATATAATAAGGCTTATGTGTGATAGAGCGTTTCATATCACGGGGTTTGGATGCACCGGCGAAGTTTGCACCGACTCTCGAGGTGAGAAAGGGCAATGCACGGTACCGTAGAGGCTAGCAAATTGCGAAAAGGTAAGAGTGCGTATAATCCATGGACTCACATTAGTCATAAAGAACTCACATACTTATTGCAAAATTTTATTAGCCCTCGAAGCAAAGTATTACTACGCATGCTCCTAGGGGGGAGGTTGGTAGGAGTTAACCATCGCGCGCCCCCGACCTTCACACAAAGATAGACAATCAAGAATAAATTGTGCTCCAACTTCCTAGCATAATGGGAGACTATACGTGCATGCTTCGGGAATCACAAACCTTAACATCAATATCTTACTAAACACGATCATCCACTAGTACCACCCACATATTATCATCTCTATATCGCAAAACTATTGCAAGGAATCAAACATATCATATTCAGTGATCCATAAGTTTTATGTAGGATTTTATGACTAACCATGCAAATGACCAATTCCTGTTAACTCTCTAAATAGATATAAGTGAAGCAAGAGAGTTTAATTCTTTCTACAAAAGACCATGCTCTAATAAATATAAGTGAAGCAAAAGAGCATTCTACGAATAACGGTTTTCTATGTGAAGAGAAACAAGCAATCCAAACTTCAAATGATATAAGTGAAGCACATGAAGCATTCTATAAAGCTGTAGGACCGAAAGTATGTCTAGAGGGGGGGGTGATTAGACTACTTGACCAAATAAAAGTTTTGCCTTTTCCCAAATTTTAGAGTTGGCAGTTTTAGCATTTCATGGCAAGTCAAGTACACCCTACACATGCATGTCTAAGAGTATAGCAGCGGAAAGTAACAACAAGCATGAGTAGTAAAGGATAGGGTAGGAAGATCAAACACAATTGTAGACACGATGATTTTTTCCCGTGGTTCCGATAGGTGGTGCTATCGTACGTCCACGTTTATGGAGTCTTCAATCCACGGAGGGTAACGGTCGCGAGAGTCCATGGAGGGCTCCACCCATAAGGGTCCACGAAGTAGCAACCTTGACTATTCCATAACGGCTTCCGTCCACGAAGGACTAGCCTCACTATGGGTAGATCTTCACGAAGTAGGCGATCTCCTTGCCCTTACAAACTTCTTGGTTCAACTCCACAACACGAAGTAGGAGGCTCCCAAGCGACACCTAACCAATCTAGGAGGCACCACCCTCCAAAAGGTAATAGGCTCGGTAATGTCGATGAACTCCTTGCTCTTGTGCTTCAAGATGATAGACTCCTCAACACACAATCACTCTCTCATAGATTTGGCTTGGTGGAAGAGATGTGATTGGTGGAAAGCAACTTGGGGAGGCTAGAAATCAAGATCCATATGGTTGGAGTGGAAGATCTTGACCTCAACACAACAATAGGTGGTTCTCTCTCAGAAAACTGGATGGGGCAAGTATGGAATAGTTCTGAGTGCTTCTCTTTCGAGTAGGTGGTGGTGGAGGGGTATATATAGGCATCCCCAAAAATCCAACCGTTACACACAAAATGACCAACTCGGTGACACCGATGTGTAAATCTCGGTGGTACCGAAGTGACCAAAAGGTGGCAACTTTTGAATCTCGGTGAGACCGATATAGGAAACTCGGTTGCACCGATAAGGTGACCAACGGTCAGATTGACAATCTCGGTGACGCCGATCGAACAATCTCAGTGGTACCGATATTGTGAATTTGCTTAACAGAGAGTTGGCAACCTAAACTCGGTGGCACCGGGATTGAATCGGTTGCACCGAAGTGGCTAGGGTTTGGCTGAGTCTGTCTGAGGTTGAGAATCGGTGGCACCGGGATGGAAATGTTGGTTGCACCGATTTTGAGTATTTGGCTTTGGACAGACTTTGGTGGGAGAGCTTGTGGGTGTTTTTGGTGACTATCACTTGTGCACGTATGAGCATTTTGTTCACCAACAAAACTTTACCCCCTTTTAATAGTATTGGCTTTCCTATGGACTCAAAGTGATTTCTCACAAATGTAAAATGTAGAGTCCTCTTCCTTGAAGCTTTGCCAATCCATTTCCTTGCATCTTGGGGTATTCCACAATCTTCACAATCCTTTTGCCAATCCTATCATTGAACATTTCCTGAAATATACTTAGTGGAAACATTAGTTCAATGACTTATATGTTGTTATTAATTACCAAAACCACCAAGGGAGCAAATGTGCTTTCAAAAGCCATACTCGGAAGATATAAGTGAAGTGCAATGATCATTCTATAAATCAACCATGGACTATCTCATACCAGCATGGTGCATAAAAGAAAAGTGAAAACTAAACACAAAAGACGCTCCAAGATTTACACATATCACATGAACGAAACGAAAACGAAAACATACCGATACTTGTTGAAGAAAGATGGGATGCCTTCCGGGGCATCCCCAAGCTTAGAAGCTTGAGTATCCTTGGATATTTACTTGGGGTGCCTTGGGCATCCCCAAGCTTGAACTCTTGCCTCTCCTCCTTCTCCTCATATCGAGACCTCCTCGATGTTCGAACACTTCATCCACACAAAACTTAACAGAAGACTGGTGAGATCCGTTAGTATAATAAAGCAAATTGCTACTTTAAGTACTGTTGCAAACCCATTCATATTTTATATTTGCATTATCCTTGCTGTATTATAACTTCTCCATGGCTTATACCACCGATAAAATCGATAGTTTCATCAAAACAAGCAAAACAATGCATCAAAAACAGAATCTGTCTTAAACAGGACAGTCTGTAGTAATCTGAACTTTGACCATACTTCTGTAACTCCAATTTTTTTTAAATATTAGGACGAAATAAAAAATTTGTATAGAAATACTGTGTAAAAAGTTCAGAAACTTTTGACGTTCCAGTAAAAAATGAAAATTCATGCACTACAGCCAAAGTTTCTGTTTTTACACCGCACATACCAACAAGCAATCTAATCATCCTAAAGGCAAATATTGACACATTATTTTTATAATACAACGGATTTGTACAAGGGGATAATTATTTTTGTTGAAAAAGTTTCTGTGATTCAAGACTCGCAAAGTTTCCATGGGCATGGACAAAGTTCAAGGATATCCCCCACTTCAACGATGCTCATTATCTCTCTCACTTTCACCTTTCCTTTTGTGAAGTTTTAGGTTCCCCTCTATATTTTTTTGTTTTTAAACTTTATAAAAGAATACAACAGAAATAAATGACTCTCTAAAACTTCTGGGTTGTCTCCCTGGCAGCGCTTTCTTTAAAGCCATTAATCTAGGCATAAAGTGCTCAAGTAATGGATCCACCCGGATCCCAAGGTATATCAAAGCCAATTTTAATTAACAATGATTTGAAATTTAGTAGTGAGTACAAAGTAATATATATCATGTGACAACGAAGTCTAACTCTCTTCCTATGCATCGGCATGTCATACAAGAACAATTCACGCACATTAAGTAAAGGCCAATGCATAGTATAAACAGTTTCTTGCAATTTCATAGTATTGGAAACATAGAGAGGTGAAGATTTGGTTCCTCTCTCATAATAATTGCAAGTAGGAGCAGCAAGCACATGCATATTATATTCATCAAAATCACCATGTGTAGTAGCAAAACACAACCCATCAATGTAATCCTTAATAAGAGCAAACTTCTCCGATATAGTGTAGTTGGGCGAATTCAAAAAGATAATAGGAGTATCATGTGTGGGTGCAATAGCAACAATTTCATGCTTAACTTAAGGAACTATAGCAAGTTCATCTTCATAAGCATAATTCATATTGGCATCTTGGCCACAAGCATAGCAAGCATCAAGTTCATCAAAAAGGGATATTTCAAATGAATCCAAGGGATCATAGCAATCATCATAGCATTCATCCTTTGGTAAGCACGAAGGGTAATTAAACAATGTATGAGTTGAAGAGTTACTCTCATTAGAAGGTGGGCACGGGTGATCAATCCGCTCTTCCTCCTTTTGTTCTTCGCTCTCCTCCTCATCTTTTTCATCTAATGAGCTCACAATTTCAGCAATTTCTTCTTCCATAGATTCCTATAAATTATTAGTCTCTTCCAAGGCAGCGGTCATTCTCTCAATAAATTCAATAATATTAGAATTGCAATCATAATTCTCATAGCAATATTTAAGTATGGATAAATTTTCAGATTCGTAAGGAACATCATCATCATACTTTTCAAGCAAAGAAGCAATTTCATAAGCACCTTTAAAAGCAACAAATTCTTATATTCGTTCCACATCATAGTAATCATAAATACCTTTAGCATATGAAGCCCAGGTTTCATTATCGTTGAATTTAAATTGAAAGGGAAGGTGTCGAGCTTCTATCTTAGAGCAACAAGCAAAGTCACATCTCGAGCATGCATCCCAAGCAAACCATTGCAATATTCTAATTTGATCCCATAAGTGTTTCCCTTTTCGAGACAAGCGATAGTCCCTAAAGTACTCACGTTGATCCAACGTGTCTCCCATTATAAAGTTTGATGATGATTTCTTAGGATTATCAAAGGAGTAATTAACGTGTTCCACATAACTAGCATCGAGGGTTTTAGGAGGTTCCCCATCCCCATGAGTAGCAAGTACCACAATTTTTTTTGGTGTTTCGTGTTCCATATCCATAACTAAAGATATAAAAAAACTAATAACAAAAAATAAAAATTACTTAGTGATAAAGAAAACAAGCACACACGAGAATATTCACCCCACGCTAGTGCTCCCCGGCAACGGCGCCAGAAGAAGGTCTTGATAACCCACAAGTGTAGGGGATCGTTTGTAGCCTTTTTCGATAAGTAAGAGTGTCGAACCCAACGAGGAGCTAAAGGTAGAACAAATATTCCCTCAAGTTCTATCGACCACCGATACAACTCTACGCACGCTAATGCTTGCTTTACCTAGAACAAGTATGAAACTACTCTGCGGGAGTAAAACTAGAAGTATTTTGCAAGATAATAAAGAACGTGGAAATAAAAGTTAGGTGCTGTTTTAATAAAAGAACAATAAAAGTAAATAACTTAGTGGAAAGCTTTTTGGGTAACGCAAGAGGAAGATTGTCCCTAGGCAATTGAATATAATACGATAGATACTTGTTATATGCAATGAGGGAGAGGCATACGCTAACACACTTTCCGTACTTGGATCATATGCACTTATGATTGGAACTCTAGCAAGCATCCGCAACTACCAAAGTTCATTAAGGTAAAACCCAACCATAGCATTAAGTATCAAGTCCCCTTTACTCCCATACGCAACAACCCACCTACTCGGGTTTATGTTTCTGTCACTCAAGCAACCCACCATAGGCAAATCATGAACATATTGCAACACCCTACAGCGAGGATCCCTCATGTTTGCGCGACATGGAGGGCACCATAGGACAACACCATATCAACATATAACTCACATCCATAACATCATACCACAATTAACCCATAGGACAAAAGAGATCTACTCAAACATCATAGGATAGCCAAATATCATTGGGAAATAATATATGGAGTTGAGCACCATGTTTAAGTAGAGATTACGGCGGGGAAGAGAGGTGTTACACCGCTGCATAGAGGGGGAGAGACTTGGTGTTCATGGCGGCGAAGTTGTTGGAGTAGATCGCCGTTATGATGATTGCCTCGGCGACGTTCCGGCGCCACCGGGAGAGAGGGGGAGAGAGCCCCCCTCCTTCTTCTTCTTCCTTGGCCTTCCCCAAGATGGGAGGAGAGTTCTTCCTCTGGTCCATGGCCTCCATGGCGGAGGAGGGGCAGGAGCCCCTCCTAGATTGGATCTCCCTCTGTATTCTCTTCTGTTTCGCGTTCCTGTTTTCTGGCCGAAAATCGTTTCTTATATTCCCGGTGATCCGTAACTCCGATCGGGCTGAAATTTTGAGGGAATTTTTATCCAAAAATTAGCTTCCTTGCGCCCGAAGGAGAGCTCCAACCAACCTACGAGGTGGGCACAACCCACCACGCCACGCTTGGGCCTTTTGGGCGCACCCTGGTGTCTCTTGGGGGTTGTGGGCCTCCGTTTGCGCTGATTCCACTTCTCAAAATTCACAAATATTCCAAAAAAATCTCCGTAAATTTTTATCGCGTTTGGACTTTGTTTGGTATGGATATTCCGCGAAACAAAAAACATGCAACAAACAGGAACTGGCACTGGGCACTGGATCAATAGGTTAGTCCAATAAATCATATAAAATGTTGCCAAAAATATGTGAAAGTTGTATAATATTGGCATGAAACAATCAAAAATTATAGATACGACGGAGGCGTATCAATAGCTAGAGGGAGGTACTTAGGCATTCTTGCATATCCAATTGGCCAAAGAAAAATGAAGCCAAGTAACAACAATTGGATATCCTCAAAGGAGAAAAGATATGCAAACCAACATGCTCACACAATAAATTGTCAAATGAAATATGGAAACATGCAAAACCACTCTAGTATCTACCAAGCACTTTGGCGATGACGAGTCATCTATATATGAGTATATTAACTTAGGAGCCAAGTAAGAATACTTGATCATAGGTCATACTCATCGTTTAAGCACAAGTGGCGTTGCCACTTTTACATAAAGTATTTAATTTGTTCAAATCTTTAAGAGATGCTTTAACTCAAGTCTTAGAGTAAAACTCCCCCTTGATGTGACATCCCCCTAAGAGGGATAAACTAACCTTGGGTTTGTCGTAAAAGACTTCATGTGGGTGAGGTAGTAGTGGATGCTCATTGTTGATGAAGATCATCTTGAGTTTGGAGGAATCCTCGTTGTTTTCTTACTCTTCTCACCTACATGGGTTAGTCCCACACAAGAGACAAATAAAAGGATATCTATGGACATGGAGTGCAATGCATACATGATGATGTCCATGGATTCATTAATTACCTTGTCCCTTGCTTACCTTTGAGGGAATGTGTGACTCCTTGAACTATTGCATAAAGTTGGAGTTGATTGCAAATAGTCCTTGTGAATAATGAATGAGAGTGAATTTCATTGGCGGAGGCACCCCTCAAGAACTTCTCTAGTTCTTCTTCTTGGGGACCCACATCAAGTTGATGGGAATCCTTGGGGTTGAAGTAGCACTAGTTGAAGTAGAACTTGGAGTATCCTTGGGAACCCACTTGACCATGGCTTGGGACTCTTCTTCATATGAGTCAATCTCCTCTTGAAGCTTGTCCTTGCCCTTGAGTTTGTGGTCTTGTGGTGGAAGGTCATCTTGAGCTTTTGTTCCCTTGGGAAGTGTATGTTTATACTTCTCCTTTTGGGGAACAAACTTCGGCTTGGGGTATTGACCTTCTTCCCATTCAAATCCATTGGCGTTGAAGTAGCCAATGCCTTGGTTCTTCTGGTATCCTCCATGCTTGCGTACAATCTCCTCGAATTGCTTACATCCGACAAGACTTTTGTAGATACCTTTTTCTATAATCCCTTTCAATAGATCATTTTCTTGCTCAAGTGTAACTTGGCTAAGAGAATCATTAGTGGAATCGATAGAACTACTAGAAGCAATATCATTGGTTTTACCATTTTTATTGCTACTAGTTGAAGAACCTTTCTCGCATTTGTTACTAGTCTGCTTAGTTTTAACTTGTGGAATAAATGTATACAAGAGTAGTCATTTGGCTAGATAAGAAGAAGTCTTCTTTCGGAGATCGTCATTGATAGCTTTAAGAAACTCATGTTCTTGCTCCAAATTGAGCTTCTCGAAGCATAGCTTCTCATGAGTTCTTACAAGCTCTCTATGATCTTCTAGAGTAGATTCATGGGCTAACTTAAGAGTGTTTAATTCTTTAGTTAGATGCTCCATTTCCTTCTTATCATCATCACATGACTTATCTTGACTAGCATGATCATTATCTAGCTCATTTTGACTAATATCACTAGTTTTGTCAAATAGCAAGTCATCATCTCCAAGTAAGTCATCCTCATCACTATTGAAGTCAATGTATTTGGGGTGTGATACCTTGGGGCCTTTAGCCATGAAGCAACATCCACTCACTTCATTTGGTGACTCAAATGTGTCGTAGGAGTTGGAGGAAACGAGTGCAAGTCCGGCAACACCTTCATCTTGACTATAGTCGGAGTCAGAGTGATAGCTTCTCTCGGGGTGATTGTCGGATTCGGAGCCGGAAACCCATTCACCAACATGAGATTGATGTCTTCTTCTTGTGTGGCTCTTGGTGTACTTATCCTTCTTCTCCGAGTCTCTACTTCTCCTTGAGGGTCTTCATTCATAACGATCATATCTACTCCTTCTCTCTCTTCGAGCTGACTCATCTCTTGAGCTCTTTATTCTAGGTGACTCTTCTCTTCTTTTGCGTGGGGCCGTGCATTCATTGGAGTAGTGTCAGGGCCTTCCACAATTGTAACAATTCCGGTCACGACTAGATGAACGCTTCTCTTCGTATCTTGAATTGGAGCTTCTTTCTTTGTCTCTACTCTTGTAGAACTTGTTAAATTTCTTGACCATGAAACTTATCTCTTCATCGGTTACAAGGTTGTCACTTGATGTAGCGGGAGTGTCACTTGTAGCTTTGTATGCACCGCTTGACTTGGTGTGAAGTTCTTCTTTGTTCTTGAGTGACATCTCATGAGCAGCAATCCTTCCAATGACTTCGGTAGCCTTGAGATCTTTGTAGTTTGACATCATTTGGATCAATGTGCACATGGTGTCGTACTTTCCATCCAAGGCTCTAAGGATCTTCTTGATGATGAATTTGTCGGGTCATTTCTTCGCTTCCTAAGCCGGCAATCTCATTGGTGATGAGAGCAATCCTAGAGTACATTTCAGTGACTCCTTCACCATCCTTCATCTTGAACTTGTCAAGTTGACTTTGTCGCACATCCAACTTAGATTCTCTGACGGATTCGGTACCTTCGTGCATATCAACCAAAGTATCCCAAATTTCCTTTACATTCTCAAGACGGCTAATCTTGTTGAATTCTTCGGGGCATAGGCAGTTGAATAGAATGTCACATGCTTGAGCATTGTATTGCAACATCTTCAATTCTTTTGCGGTCGCTTCTCGATCCGATTCCTTTCCATCACCAAAGAACTCACCTTGCAAGCCAACACGAACAACAACCCATACGACGGGGTTATGACCAAGAATATGCATTTTCATCTTATGCTTCCAACTAGCAAAGTTTGTACCATCAAAATATGGACCTCTACGGTGATAATTTCCCTCACCAGACGCTATACTCTCCTAGGTTGTGAGACCAATGCAATGGAGACCAATGCTCTGATACCACTTGTAGGATCGAAAGTAGGTCTAGAGGGGGGGGGGGTGATTAGACTACTTGACCAAATAAAAATCTAACCTTTCCCAATTTTAGTTGTTGGCAGATTTTAGCAATTGTAGCAAGTCAACTTCACCCTACACATGCATATCTAAGAGTATTGCAGCGGAAAGTAAAGACACGCATATGTAAGAGGGTAGGGATAGGAAGATCAAATGCAATTTGGAGACACGAAGATTTTTCCCGTGGTTCCGATAGGTGGTGCTATCGTACGTCCATGTTTATGGAGACTTCAACCCACGGAGGGTAATGGTCACGAGAGTCCACGGAGGGCTCCACCCACGAAGGGTCCACAAAGTAGCAACCTCGTCTATTCCATGATGGCCTACGTCCATGGAGGACTAGCCTTACTCGGGGTAGATCTTCACGAAGTAGGCAATCTCCTTGCCCTTACAAACTCTTGGTTCAACTCCACAATCACGAACAAGGAGGCTCCCAAGCGACACCTAACCAATCTAGGAGGCACCACCCTCCAAAAGGTAATAGATGTGGTAGTATGATGAACTCCTTGCTCTTGTGCTTCAAAAGATAGTCTCCTTAACACTCAACCACTCTCTCACAGATTTGGAATGGGTAGAAGAGATTGATTGGATGGAAAGCAACTCGGGGAGGCTAGAAATCAAGATCCATATGGTTGGAGTGGATGATCTTGACCTCAACACAAGGGTAGGTGGTTCTCTCTCAAAAAACTGGATATGGCAAGTGGGTGTATGTTCTGAGTGCTTCTCTTACGAGTGAGTGGTGGTGGAGGGGTATATATAGGCATCTCCAAAAATCCAACCGGTACAACATTATTGCCCAACTCGGTGAAACCGAAGTGAAACTCGGTTGCACCGACTAGTGAAAAATGTGGCAACTTTGTCCTTTTCGGTGAGACCGATATATGAATCTCGGTGTTACCGATATGGGTGACGTAGGCAGTTACCAAAACTCGATGAGACCGATTTCTCAAACTTGGTGGGACTGATTCTAAGAAATTGGTTAACAGAGAGTTGGTCACTGGTTTCGGTTGCACCGAATGAAATGTTGGTAGTACCGAGATACTAGGGTTTGGTTTGGCTTCTGTCTAGGGTAAACTCGGTGGATCCGAATGGGTAGTTGGTGTCACCAAATTTTGGCTTATGGCTTTGGACAGAAGATATGTGTGGGAAAGTGGGTGAGTACTTTTGGTGGCTAATCTCTAAGAACTTGAGCAACTAGATCATCATATTTACCTCATCCCCTTTTAATAATATTGCCTTTCCTATGGACTCAAAAGTGATTTCTCACAAAATGTAAAATGTAGAGTCCTCATCCTTGAAGCATGGCCAATCCCATTCCCTCCTTTCCTTGGGGAGGTTCTTCACACAATCCTTAGCCAATCCCATCATTGAACTTTTTCCTGAGATACACTTGGTGGAAACATTAGTCCAATTAAATATATGTTGTTATTAATTAGCAAAACCACCTAGGGAGAAATTGTGCTTTCAGAAGTACGTCTCTGTTGGAGCAATGTGTAGGCACAATGCTCCCCAAGAAGCTACTAGGGCCACCGTATTCTCCTCACACCCTCACATAATGCGAGATGCCGTGATTCCACTAGTGATGCCCTTGAAGGTGGCGACCGAAACTTTACAAACAAGGTTGGGGCAATCTACGCAACTTAATTCACGATTACAGGATGGTCCAAAGACGACACATCAATCAGAGACCCTTCGACCAAACTGTGTGCAATCCATCAATCGCAAACGGTATAGTTCAAGCTCCGCCGCCAATGAAAAAACCCGTGTGCGATGGAGGAACCATCAAATACGATTCAAAAAATAGTTGCGTGTGTGATGTGTCGCATACAGTTTGTTCTTATGAACTATTTGTGATTATGGAAGATAACAGAAACGGTTAACAAACTACATACGTGTGCGTAGTGCGGCATACAGTTCACTTGGACAAACTGTTTGCGCTGATCTAGCAGAACAAAAACGAGTTAGCCTAAGAAGGCGTGTGTGATACCCGACAAATAGTTCATTCATCAGAATTGTGTGGGAAGACCAATAATAACCCAAACGATTCATCCCAACAACCGTGTGTGTTGTGGGTACCCGACAAACAGTTCATTCATCAGAATTGTGTGGGAAGACCAATAATAACCCAAACGATTCATCCTGACAACCTGTGTGTGTTGTGGGCAGACGATTGCTGCTAATAATTGTATGAGATGTGATTTTCTCTGTTTGCATAACATCTATATGCTCTGTCTATAGAACACCAACATTATTGTTGCATAACCAACTTGAACATCCAGTTACATAAGTAACTACACAACACATGTACATTCCTCAATATAAATTTACAAGAAGTAGACGATCACCAAATCATATTGTTCTTTTGACGATGGTTGCAGACACTGCTCTGCTTGTGGCTATCCCTCGCCGTCTGCAGGAAGGAGGCACTTCCTCATGTCAATGATCCTCTTGTACATCTCGTAGCTTGTGTACGTGTCCTTGGCCGCGTACTTGATGTGTTCTTCATCCAGTTCGTTCACCCAGGCCTTGTGCCAGGAAGACTTGTCCTTGTGGCACTCAGCCTTCATGTCTCTGTAGTCGGGGTCGATGATGGTCGTGGCAAGGTCAACCAAGGAGTCCTTCTGCTTCTTCTTCTCGCCGGCCCAGACCCTGTAGTGACCTTGGATGTTGACAAGCTTCTGGCAGGACAAGCCCAAAGTCTTGAGCACCTTTAGATCGTTGGTGGTGTCCACCATTGCGAACCTGTAGTCGGGGCTGTTGACAAACCTGGCGAAACACTCGCAAGGCCTTGTGGCCAGGCAGTAGTGGTAGACGAGCACGTGATGGCACACGCACAACTGGGCGACGACAACCTTCTGATCATGCCCGGCATGACCATCGGTGTACTCGAGGTCGAAGTCGACCACTTTGTACTTGTCATCCTCAGCAAGCAGCTGCTCCAACGTGTTGATGGAGTTCACCACCATGATCGGGTCATTTGTGTACACCACCGAGAGGTCCGTCTTCCTGATGTGGGTGTCCACTTTGACAATAGTGGCAAACTGCCGCTCGTCGCCGACATACGCCATTGGATCCGCACGGGAAGGTTGAAGCGATGAAGAGATGTGCATCCTCTCTCTATTATTTGCCGTCGTGGATGTGCTTCTTGTGTTGTGTGGCGCGATCGGAAGGTGGAAGAGATGAAGGTAAATGGCCGCAGGAATAAATTGTGCCGGACGGCCTGGAATTTCGGCACGTCCGCATGGCAGTTTTTGAAGCGCTTAACAGCATGGTGGCGCCAGGAGCGGCGCAACCGCATGCATATGGCGCCCCGAACATACGTGATCGTTCACGCATGGAAGCCGGCAGAGTGGGCGCGCACGGACGCGAGCACAACGCGCCGCGGCCACATCAACCGCCTCATGCATAGATTAATTCGCGACGCTGCGTACAGAACGACAGTTTGCTTTGTAATAAAACGCAAATGGTTTTGTAATATTAACCGTTTGTGTACTTGTCATTTCTCCCACCTCCGTCCCATCTTGTCACCGCGTTGCTGCCCGAGGATTCCAGTGCACGCTTCGGGAGCACGCAGGTTCCCGCGCAAGCTTCCCGCCAGGCTCGCCGAAATCCCCCAAACACCCAATGCTTCGGGGGCGCGCAACGTTTCTTTTGGGCTTCCCGTTCTAGCGCAACCGCGCAAGAACGCGCGCAAGGTTCCCGCCCGGCTCGCCTTGGCCGCGTGCTTTATAAACCCTCATGTCCGGCGTCTCCGCATCGCATTCATCCCCTCCCTGCCCGTAGCTTCCCAAGTTTGCTTCTCCCCCAATCACCAATGTCACCTATCCGTCGTCGTCGCTCCGCCACTCCACCAGAGGGCAGCTCCAGTTGGGAGGCTGCACCACGTCGGCGGCGCAGTACCCAGAAACGTGTAGTGCGTGTGCCGTCCTTGTTCGCTGTGCGCACGGCCCCCACCCCATCGCCGGCCACCGTTTTCGCCACCCCACCAGCGGCCTCCTTGGCGCCACCACACCAGCGTCCGCCTTGGCAGCCACCCCACGGTCAGCCGCCGGGGCCATCACCCGCTCCGCCACCGCGGCCCGAAGGCGGGAGGAGAAGGCCGCCACCGAAGCCCAGCCGCTCGGCTTTTGCATCAGCGTCCTAGCACACTACATCAACTTCCTACATGAGGAGGAGGAGCGCCAGGTTGAGCACGCAAAGAGGTTCACCGCCGCTGTGGCCGCAGCAGACGCCGCAGCTGTGGCGCAGAATGAGGAGATCTACGCCGAGTCCCGCCGCTTCGAGGAGGCACGTCAAGAGCGGCGGAGGGCAGCAATGGCATCCGATGAATTCGACTCCTCCAGCTCGTCGGTAGGCTACTCCTCCTCTGCCTCTTACTAAACGCGCTCGGCAGAGGAGAAGGCTGCTGGCAATAGCACAAAGCCCCTCCGGAGTAGTATTTAGGGCCTATTTTGTTCAGTTCATCTAACTATAGATATGGTTGAACTGTCCCACCTACTTTAAATTAGCTAGTATATATAGTTGAACTAGCTATTTCAGTACGTGGTTGGCAACAAATGGGGAAAAGTTTGTTCGATTCAGCTATCGAGTTGAACTATTTTGTACAAAGACCAATGCTTAATCTATGAATGAAATCTATGTTTACTGAATTTCAGATGCAAAATTGCACCGTAATAGTGATTTTGTTCCTGCAAAATTTGACAAATGTCAGTGTTTCCAATTTGACAAATGAATTTTTACCCAATATGACAGATTCGAATCTTAGCTGACTGCTGCTGCCAATGCATCGATCGGTGCCTAGATGGGGTGCTTAGTGTATTAAATGTCTTAGCAACTCAAGTCCACAATGCATTGTTGCTAAGGCCCTTTATTTAATGATTTAGCAACTAAACTCTTGCATGCATTGGTGATTTTCCTTCATTTAAGTGTTTTGCCAAGGTTCACGCGCTTGGCATTGTTTCTTCACGTGGTCACCAAACTCATATCTCTCCTCTTAATTACCTTCCCTCATCAGTTTTTTTGCATACATGGCAACCTTAGCAGTTAGCACCAGTACAAGGTGTAGCATTGGGAAGGGCACACGGGTCATCATTCACAACCGTTTGCGATGACACAATGAAAAAATTCCTTCGCGCCAGATTTTCGCTTGGCTTAGTAGGGAAGGAACCATTGCCCTCGGTGTGCATACGGGTATTCAGTCTGAAACGTCTTTGATGAATGGCAAAGGACACGCCTCCCCGATGAGCGTGCGGAGGACACTGCTCGCACGCCACCCGTCTACTCAAACACCTATCCGCACGCTACCTCCTTGCCCATACAGAGAGCGACATGTGGCAGCACATAAATGGTTTGTAGAACGTCCACGAATTATAAATAATACGCCTGCTTGCGATGGTAACGTGATAGATTTTTGTTCCAAAATGCCTTTGTTGCCTATTAATAATGCTTCCTCTTTCTCTCAAAGTGGACACTGAAAATACCACAGCATATTTGTGCTTTATATGACGAGGCCCTGCCCAACATAGACCTTGTGACTGTAGTACATTAAATGCACATAAAACTCAATTAGTGTATAAAAAAGCCATACGGACCCTTAATAATTTCATATTTTTGCAGTACACACCTATTGCTTTATGTTGTTTCTAGAAAAAAAATCAAGGAGAGAAGAGGCATCGGATGTCGTTTCACCCGCAGATGTGGCATGCATATGTTCCCTATCAGAACCACGTAGCTTATTGTGTGAGAAGCTCCGGTTTGTAAGAGGCTTGTGACAAAACATGTTCAAGTTGGTATTATTTTTTACCACGGCATATGCGTGCCTTGTCATGACACCATTCCAAGTTTCATGAATTTTGACAGAGTTTTGGATTTACGAGAATTTAAAAACCAAGTTTCCCGATGTTTGTGGTCGAGCCAACATGCTGAGATGTTTGAAATTCCTTCTCATTTCTTGCATGTGACCTAACACATGCATCCAGGGACACATATGATTTTTCAACCCATTTTGCTGCCCCAGACCTTGTGATTGTAGATAAAATTTGAATTATGCACATTAAATAATGCGCCGAAAACTCAATTAATGTATTTAAAAGCCAGATGATCCCTTAATTTATTCATATTTTTGCACTTCGTATCTACATGTCTGTGTTGTTTCTATAAAAAAATCAAGGAGAGAAGAGGTATCGGATGTCTTTTCGCCTGCATATGTGACATGCATATATAATGTTCCCTATCGAAACCACAAAGCTTCTTATGAGGAGCTCCGATTTATAAGGGGATTGTGCAAGAACATGTCCAATTTGGACAATTTTTTACCACGGCATATGTGTTCCCTTGTCATGACACCATGCCAAGTTTCATGAATTTCTGACAAGTTTTGGATTTACGGGAATTTGAAAACCAAGTATCTCAATGTTTGCGGCTGAGCCAACAGACAATGAGATGTTAGAAATCCATTCCCATTTCTTGCGTTGGACCTAAACATGCATCCAGGGAAAGGCATATGATTTTTTCAACCTATTTTTCATGCGCTGTACCTTGTGATTGTAGTTCAAATTTGAATTATGCACATTAAATAGCTAGAAAACTCAATTAATGTATTAAATAGGTCTCACGAACCCTGAAAAAAAATCCATAGTTTAGCATGACTGTCATGTTGCTCTATGGTGACTCTAGAAATAAATTCAAGCCGAGAAGAGACAGCGGATGTTGTTTCACACATAAAAGGTGAACTTTCCCTATCGGAACACACGACTTTCTTGTGAGAATCTCCGGTTTGTAAGAGGCTTTGTGCCAAAACTTATCCAAAATTGGGCAATTTTTTTACCAGAACACACACAACAGGGCAATTGATGACACCATGCCCAAATTTCATGAATTTCTGTCGAGGTTTGCATTTACATGAATTTAAAAACTAAGTTTCCCAATGTTTGCGGTCGAGCCAAGACGATGATATGTTTGAAATTCATTCCCATTTCTTGTGTGGGTCCTAAACGTGCAGCCAGGGAAACGTATATGATTTTTTGACCTATTTTCATGCGCTGGACCGTGTGATTGTACTTCAAATTTGAATTATACACATTAAATGCCTAGAAAACTCAATTAATGTACTAAAAAGGCCAAACGAACTCTGTAAGATTCCATTGTTTAGCACGACACATTCATGTTGCTCTATGGAGACTCTAGAAATAAATTCAAGGCGAGAAGAGATATCGGATGTTGTTCCGCACATAAAATGTGAACTTTCCCTATCGGAACCACATGACTTCTTGTGAGAATCTTCGGTTTGTAAGAGGTTTGTGCCAAAACTTGTCCCGAACTGGGCATTTTTTACCCCAACACACATGAGCCATGACATGACACCATGCAAAGTTTCATGAATGTCTGACGATATTTGGATTTACTGGAATTTGAAAACATGGCTTCTTAAAGTCTACGGCCGAGCCAAAATACCGAGAGGTTTGGAATTCGTTTAATTTCCATTTCTTGCATGGGACCAAAACATGTATCCAGTGACACATAGATGATTTTCAACCGATTCAGGTGCACTCTAGTATGTGCTTAACTGTAGTTCAAATTTGAACTATGCACATGAAATTTCTAAAAAACTCTTTAAATGTTTAAAAGGGCTTAAACAACCCTGAAAAGTTCCATATTTAACAGACACTCCTATTGTTGCACGTTCACTACAGATAAATGTTATTGCCATCCAAACACCTTCAATTGCCGATGTAACTTCATTTTTCGTTTCAAAGCAATATGAAAATCATATACATCGCAAACAGTTCTTGATCATGAAACATGTGTGATGTGGTATAAAAATATCTTGGGCCAATCCTCATATATGGCTTAGGACGAAAGCTTCAGTCCATCGCCGGCGCGTCAACCACACAGTCACACTTGTTCCCCAAGACCACTGTACTGTTCAAGCATCGTCGGTGAAAGATGGGGACATGGATCCGCATCGTGAGGGCAACTTCGGTGACCCACTCCGGCCAGAGCGTGGCTGCATCAGCCATGAACGCGCTCACAACATCCTTGAGTGCGATCGCAATCTCCGACAGGGCGGTTGCAGCCGCTGAAAGGGCAGCTGCTACATCTGAGATGGCGGTAGCAAGATCCGTGACCGGTATAGCAAATGGCGAGAATGGCACATCAGCTGTCCGTTCCTCGATGGCCGCCGTAGCCCTGATGGCGGATGCCCACGCCTATGTCGAGGCCGCCCACGCCCAGCTCGTGTCGGTCACCGCACAAATAGCAGCGGCCTTCTCCGACAACGGTCGGCAACCTATGTTCGAAGAGTTGGTAATCGCCGAGAGCGCTCGGGCAGCCATCCATTCATCGACAGCCTCCGTTGCCGAGATGGAGGTCGTCATTGCCCGGACCGTGGCCGCCCACACCAGACTTGTGGCGGCCTTTTCCAAAGAGACGACGGACGCGGACTGCGAGATGCTTGCAGAGTATGTGGCGATGGATGCCATGGAGCCCCTTCCCCTGGAGGTCGTCGAGCGCGAGCTGGTCATGGAGGATACGGCGACGCTTGAAGAGACAGTATAAAATGTTAGTTATAAAGAGATGTGAAACCTCTATAGATGTGAAACCACATCGGAGCCGCTGCTGATGCCGGAGTAGGAGGAGCCGCCCTCGTCACCATCCCCCCTGCTTGTCGTCGTCGTCGTCCTCGCTCACAAGATCGATTGTGATGTCGGCCACCGAGGCGACGACCGCCCATCGCAGGCCCGACGAGTCTGCCGGGTCATCGGGGTGGCGTTGTGGCCCCTTCGTTGATTCGCGCAACGCTAGGAGGAGCCCCGGCATGTTTGCAAGTGATACTTGTGATCTGCGTTGGGTTTTCCGTGAAGAGGAACGGGTGATTGCAGCACAAAGCGGATAAGTATTTCCCTCAGTTATGAAACCAAGGTTTATCGAACCAATAGGAATATCAATCCTCAACTGTCTTCAGCGGCTGCACACAAATGAACAAACAATTTGCACCCAACGCGGGCAAGAGGGTTGTCAATCCCCTTGATCTCGTTATTTGCAAGCAAATGAGTTGTGCCGATAATTGTTGATAAATATAAATTGCAAAATAAATAAAAAGTAAATAAAGGCAGCAAGGTAAATATAGCGTTTGTGAATATATAAATGAATAGACCCGGGGGCCATAGTGTTCCCTAGCGACATCTCTCATGTAGGCAGAATACGGTGGGTAAACAAATTACTGTTGGGCAATTTGATAGAAAAGCGGATAGTTATGCGATGTTCATGGCAATGATCATTCATATATAGACATCACGTCCATAAGAAAATAGGCCGACTCCTGCCTGCACCTATTACTATTACTCCACTCATCGACCGCTATCCAGCATGCATCTAGAGTATTAAGTAAAACAAAGTAATGCTTGGAGAACGATGACATGATGTAGACAAAGTAAAATCAAACAATATGAATGAACCCCATCATTTTATCCTTAGTAGAAACAACACAAAGACGCATCTTGTCCCCTACTTTGTCACTGGGATATAGAAACTCGCCAGGTTGAACCTACCACAACGCACCACTCCCACCGATGAAATATCAATCTACTTGGCCAAAGCATATAAATAGATCGGAAAGGATTGTGAAGCTATAATGATCATGCACATATGAGATAATATAATTCAGAGGCATCCCAAATACTTTTCATGAATAATCTTTACATAAACGCATAATTCATCGGATCCCAACAAACACACCGCACACTAGGATTAAATCGGATAGATCAAAGCAAAGATGTGATGATCATTCTATTGAAGATCATAGGAGAGAGAGATTGCCATCTAGGTGCTAGCTATGGACCCGTAGCTCTGTGGTGAACTACTCACACATCATCATGAGGGTAGCAAGGTTGATGAAGAGGCCCTTTGTGATCGATCCCCCCTCCGGCAGGGTGCCAGGACGGAGCTCCAGATGGCCTCGCGACGGAACAGAGACTTGCAGCAGTGGAAAAAGGGTTTCGGGACTGCCTCCAAGGTTTTTAGAATATTAGAGAATTTATAGGCCGAAGAGGGACGTCGGGAGGTGCCCGAGGGGGCCACCACATATCAAGGCGCGCCCTGATGTATGGTGGGTCCCTCGTGTGCCTCCCGGCTTCCTTCCGAAGCTTCCAGGTCTTCATATAGTCCAGAAAAAATCATTAAAAAGTTTCATGGCAATTGGACTTCGTTTGGTACGGTAAACCTGCAAAGGCAAAAACACGCAGAAAACAACAACTGGCACTGGGCACTGGGTCAATAGGTTAGTGCTCAAAAATATTATAAATTGGTAAATAATTACCCAAAAAGTATTGTAGAATGATAATATATAAGCATGGAACAATAAAAAATTATAGATACGTTGGAGACGTATCAGCTAGGTCGTCATCCTCGCTGACCACCACCCCCCTGTACTCCGCCAGCAGCGTCGGCTCCGACTCTAGTTTGGGATCGAGCAGCGGGCCGTGCGACCTCGTCCAGGCTCCGGCCTGTGCATGAGTAGGGGGCCACGCGAGCTCGTCCTGGGCTCGGGCTTTGGGACCAGCAGAGGGGCGCTGCGGGAACTCGGGATGCGCAGGCCGGCGCTGCACATTGCAGAGCTCGTCCGTGGCTCCGTCCTTGGGATGCACATGCCAGCACCGCGCACTGCATAACTCGTCCCCGGCATCCCTGGCTCCGGCTTTGGAACGCGGAGGCCCCGACTGTTACTTGGACCACCGCCGCCTGCTGTAGATGTGGGCGTGGCCTGCGACATGAGTCGAGGCGTGGCCCGCGGCGGCGATACCCGGTCGCCCTCCTCTAGACCGAGGTGCGAGTGGCACGCGGCCATGACATCGGGGAAGGTACGCCCTTCCCAGAAGGCATACCTCTCGTCGATGTTGTTCCACGAATGCGGGTAGCGGCCGTCGTAGTGCTGGATGCGGGCGACGTGTTCCTCCTCCAGGATCTTTGGCCACCACTGGCTGTCAGGTGTGTAGCGCGGCTTGGACCGCTCCTTCGACGGCAAGCCTTCCCGTTAGAGCACATTTCTCCATGTGTGGTTTTGGTAATTGATGACAATCCCTATGGACCAATGGTTGCTTTGAGTTTTACTTCAAGGATTTGTCCATAGGCATTTCTTGAAGTCTATTTGTTGGTTTCAAGGAGTTTATGTGATGACCAAGGTGGTATTCAATGATTTATCCAAAGATTGGTCATGTGAGAGTTGAGCTAATTGCAAGCATGTCTTGAAGTAGAAGATTATGTAAACATTCATGTTTAGCTTCAAGACATCATCTTTATGAAGAGAGAAGTGAGGATACAAGGTTGATCAAGACTAAGGTTAAGAGTGATTCAAGTTGATCAACACACAAAGCATAGAAGATGTACCAAGTGGGATCAAGTGATCTCATGGTATGGTAACTATTGTCCATTATGCTTTGTGTACTAACCCATGATCTTTGTGAGTGTTCTTTGTGTGGTTAGGTATGTTTCCATGGGCATGCATCAAAATGAAGATCTCATACAACCCATGGAGGATGACATCAAGTGGTGATCGTCATCACGGCTGAGGTGTGCAAGTTGAAGTGAAGCTTCACAAAGAGATCACATGCTTGGAGCTTTCCATCCATTATGGTGATAATGGAGATGTTAATATGTACCGAAGAGAGGCTCACCCATAGTGGAGTATGGGGGAGCAATATACTAGTCTTCATCGAGCTGATGCAATCAAGAAAGGTGGTTCATCTTGAGGAGTACAAGATAGTCATCATCTAGCTCAAGTGGACTATGCACAAGGCAAAGGTTTGACCTTGATAGGTTTTTCTATTTTACCGGTCTCATGGTGGTAGTTGGGAGACCGGGTTATATGATCGATAGCCATACTATCAAGGGGGGGCTCTTGAGTGAGTAGCTTGATCGTATCGTTCGTTGAGAGCTCAAACCATTACATTCTTGGCATCATCATCTTTCTTGGTTCTTTTTTGGCTTTTCTCTTTGTGGGTCTTAGATCTTATGGTCATCTTCATGACAAGCTCGAGTTCATCAAAAACAGAGTTCATATGCATCTTCTATGATGCTTTTGATGTTGGAGTTTTTGTCGGTTCTTCATTCATACAAGCTTCACACCTCTATATAATTGACATTTTTATACTGTCTCTTCTTATTGTATCGACGAGTGTCAGACGGAACATTAGTCTTTGTTTAGAGCACTGGTCTTTTGTTATAGTAATGTTTAGGTCAACCAACTCTGTTTAATTGCTCGATTAAGTAAGTGCGGGCTATGGTGTAGGCTCTTTTGTGTAGTACCCAAATTAGCAATTGATGTTAAATTATGCGACGACGTGGATGACCACTCTAACCAGGGAAATTCAGACCACAAATTTGCCGCCATATCCCCATTCCATCTTCCAATTGAAAATGAAATTGAAGTTCATCACACACAATTTTTTGGCATGAACCGTGTGCAATGTAGTACCCAATCTTATGTCGGAAGCTTGGAGACAAACATTTGCCCATCCAAGTTCATCACACACGGGGTATAGCACATGCTTCGTTTGTGATGTGCTGATATCAAGAACTATTGTGAAGAATTTGCACGTTCAAGTTCATCACACACGGGGTATAACACAGGCTTCGTTTGTGATGTTTTGATATCGCACACGGTTCTGAATAAGGGACTGTGTCCGATGGTTCTTTCCGCGCCAGTTTTTCGCTGCACCGAATGAAAATTTTGGGCTGCTGTGGAAATATCTACCTGCCTCGCCCCCCGGTACCAATCAAAAGCCACATTTCTCCCTTTTCCTCTACCTTTCCTTGTTCAAACCTTCACTGCTTGCTTGCAGCACCGCCTTCTCACCGGCGACGCTCCTTTTTGCTGCTCGGCCTCGTCCATCTTGTCAGGTAATCGACACCTCCCCAATACCCCCTCACCCCCTCCTCCTCCATCCCACATGTACCGACCGCCGGCGCGACACCTTCCACCCAAATCACCGCCCCATCCTCCAAATAATCGCCGCCGAAAGCCATGGTGCATGCAGTATAGCCAGGATCTCAAAGAGCATTTGGTAGCGGAGAAGCAAATCGCGGCTGCACACGCAGATGAGGCAGCGATGGATTCCATGCGTTTCGACCCCCAGATCTTGGAGGAGCACCTCGCCGTCAAGGCCACCATCGACGCCTCACGCGCTGACGCTGCCACGCGGTTAGCTACTATAAACGACAGCTCATGGTCTTTTCTCGAGGGCACCGCCGATGCGTTCGACGAAGACTTCGATGTGTTTTCTCAGCGTGCCCGTGCTTACCTCAACTCCAAAGCCGACATGTTGGTGCCGGGGTAGGATCATGCCACTCACCACTACGAGGGGTGCACCCATGGTGTTGTGGTTTTGTCATGGCAAATGTCCTCGTTACAAGGACTTAGATGTGAGGCCATCACCGCTAGGTGGCAACTCAAAGGGGTTGAATGGATTTGGGGGACGGGTTTACCCAGGTTCGGCCCCTCCTATGGAGGTAATAGCCTACGTCCTGCTTTGTGTCTATATTGATGATGATCTCGATTACAAGGGTGCGGAATCGCTAACCTAGCTTTTGAGAGTATCTAACTTAAGTCTTTCGGTCCTAGGGGCTCGCCTTTATATACAGGTCGAGACCCTAGGGTTTACAACAGAGTCCGAGTCATATCACAACTCGTAACCTACCATGACTCTAACACGCCTTGCCTCCCAAGCAAGGAATGTTCCGACGTCTTCTGCCCTGTGGGCCTTGAGTCGCCGTCTCCATGCGTTTGGGCCGCCCGGCGGTTTACTTAGTAACCGCCTTGCTTGTTTTACCTTCACGACACGACCCATCTTGAACATAGTTCCAGAGCCGCCATTATACTGACCGGCCCAATAGGGCGGGTCATACCGTGGTGTTATATCCCCGACATTAGGCCCCAGATTGATTTGAATTCATTCATGTCAATTTCCTTTACCTTCTCTTGGCGGCTTATCATCTACTTGCGTTTGTGTTCTTCATGGATCTCGAAGTGCCGGCTCGTAGTACTTCCAGACTTGTTGTTTTTCCAGCACTTGTCTATTAGTGACGTCATCCTTGCTGACCGATCCCCTTCATAGTCATCACAGCAAATCTTTTGAAAACTACGCCAAATCCAGGCCGATGCAAAAATCGAGGCGCACCCCTAGCCACACATTTACTGCAGCCGTTTCATTTTTTTACAGTGCCGTTTGATTTCCACCCTTATAAATAAGTCCGTTGGGCCCCTGTGACAACCTTCCCATCTTCTTCTTCCTCTCTCCCCTTCTTTGACCGAACGCCATCGGAGCTTTGGAGACATCGTCGGGGTCTCCAGCCACTTCATCAACATTCCCAAGTCTTCTCGCAATCGCCGGAGCGGGCGCAGCCATCTCCATTTTCGCTTCAACAGAATCTGGTACGAACTCCTCTCATTAGGGTTTGATTCATCCTGTGTTCATGCCAGGTCCGTCATTTTCGTTCAAGATGTAGCTTTGTAGATCCGTACACTCGGTACCTTTTAATGCTGCATAATCTTAGTCTGGTCTTCGCCTTGTTTTCCTCGTAAGTAGATCCAAAATGAGCCATCGAGGGTATTCTTTGAATGTTATAGTTTTGGCCTTTCCGTCAACCAGAACGCATATTTCGTTATTTTCCTTCATTTAGCTAGATCCATTCGGAAGAATGTCTTCGTAGAAATCTGTTTGTGAGCCAATCCTCTCGCTAAGTTTTTGTGGAGATATGTCCTTGACCTCCCTTGATTTTGCCGGCTTAAAATAGCAAATTATTATAGGCGACTTAAGATGCGCACCAGCTCATTTTTCTTGTTGCTCTTGTAGTTGCTCCGTAACCCGCCATGGCTCCCAAAATCTCCAAAGTCTGCAACTGGGCCAAGACCAAAGAATCCAAGCACCTTAGATAACCTTGTGGACCAAGGTTTCTTGCCGGCTCGAAAATTCATAGAGTGGCGGGCTCCCAAAGAAGAGCCATATCCACAGTCGCGTCAAGGAGAAGTTGTTGTTTTTACTGATCATCTGCATAGAGGTTTCCGACCCCCTGGCTCAAAGTTTTTTAGAGACCTTTTGCACTTCTTCAAGCTCAGACCTCAAGACATTGGTCCGAATTCCATGACCAATATTTGTCAGTTCCAAGTGTTATGCGAGGTATATCTCCAGGTTGAGCCGTCTGTGACCCTTTTTAGGGAATTTTTCTATCTCAATCGTCAGACCGAGGTGAAGAATGGTGCTGCTTGTGAATTCGGCGGAGTTTCTATTCAAAAGAGAAAGAACATCGCCTTTCCTGAATCAAAGCTGGCGAGTCATCCGAAAGGATGGAACAAGACTTGGTTCTATTGAAAAAATACTGCACCCAAGGGAGAAAATCCCCTACCGGGTTTCAGATTGGAAAGGCTCAGCAGCAATGTAGAATTTCCGGGTTGGCCAACAGATGAAGAGAGGGCTCCATTAGTACCCCTTCATACAAAATTGAGAGCTCTGACTGCGCATGGCCTGACTGGGATTGATTTGATTCGTTGCTGGTTAAAGTGGCGAATCCAACCTGTTAGCGTGAGGGACGACTTGATGTGCAATTATTCAGGCGCCTCGGCTGATCCTCAGCGCTTTTGTCATGACGATCTAACTGATGATGCCCTTAATAAAGAAACGAAAAAGTTCTTCTCTGATTCAAAGGAGCAATGCAGCGTTACCGGCTTGGGTCCATTCTATCTGCTCAACCCGCCACTTCGGGTATTGATCATTTTTACTGTCTTTTATCAATTTTACTTTGACCCGCCATTCTTTACCATATGCTTTACATGCTGCAGGAGGACTCTATCTTTTGGAAAGTTACGCCTCAAGCTCCTGTTCCCTCAACGGGTAAAAAAAATAACCCGACCCCTGTGTCATCTTCGGAGGAGGAATCTGAGGTAGAACATGACTCTCTTGGCCGCCTATTTATTGAGCTTTCTGACGCGCCTTCTTATCAGGGTGACTCGAAATCTAGTCAAGCCGGCGAAATTGAGGTAATTCCAATCTCCTCCAGTTCTTCAGAACCGTTTGTTCCCATAAAACCAAGACAGACAGTCCGGAAAGTTAAGTTGACACATCCAGATGCTCATTTGGCTCCCGATTTTCTTTTGAAGAAAGCACAGTTTGCTGGCACGTTAAAACGCAAGACCCGGAGTGGTTCAGGCGACTTAGACCCCAGTTTGTCCCATGCACCGCCGGCTCGTAAAACACGCATCGAGGTGCCTCATAGTCCAACTGATTCACGTCCTAACGCCGGTTTGTGTAAGGAACCTCTTAGTCCTTCAAATTCGATGTATCAGGCTTCTCCTTCATCTTCAGACGATTCAACTATGACACAACTTCCCACTTTCAAGGTCAACCGTGGGTAAGCGCCTAAATTTGCACTGTTAATTTATGTGTTTGTCCTTTGAGCCACTTTTTTCTTGGCTTAACACTTGTTTTCTGGCAACCATAGGGCTAGAGCTGTTTTGTTGAAGCGGGCTGGCGGGTCATCCTTTGGAACTGCGAACCAAAACATTCCAGACCCCCCGTCAGTGAAGACAACCACAGAAGTTGGTCTCTTTGTCGAGAAGGAGGCATACATGGGGGCTAATCTGGCCGTCGATGTTGAGACGCCTAGGCCGGATGAGCCAACCCTTATGGATACGTCGCCAGAGGCCCAGGGCACGTCGGACGACCCATCTGCCCGTCTACCAAGCCTGGTTCATCCCATCCAGCCTAGCGTTTTACTTGGATGATGACATGGTGCCAGCAAAACCAAACCTTCCAGATGTTATTATTATCAAGGAGAGTTTCCAAGTTCCAAATGTTTCCACCTCTTTGGCTAAAATTGTGGCCAAGAATGAGCCGGTGGACTCGAACAAAGGGAAAGCCAAACTGGATATTCCAGAGCCGTCTGCTGTTGGAGCTAAAGATTTATACCAACAATACTTGACCCGGCTGTCTGAGAGCCGGGAAATTGAAATCGGCATGATAGATGCTATGAAGGAAAAGTATGAGGTAAGATTCTTGTTTTACCACTATCTTTATACTATCATTAGCCTCCAAGGACCAGTTTATTATGGTAAGCTGGTTCCATAAAATAAATATGACCTGTCGCTGTAGCCCCCAATGGCCGGCTCATCTTTTTGAGATGAGTCGGGTCTTGTTAATAATATAAAGCTTTCAACCTGTAGTCCCCAAGGGCCAACTCATCTTCTTGAGATGAGTCAGGTCTTGTTAATAATATAAAGCTTTCGACCTGTATACCCCAAGGGCCGGCTCATCTTCTTGAGATGAGTCGGGTCTTGTTAATAATATAAAGAATTCGACCTGTAGCCCCTAAGGGCCGTCTCATCTTCTTGAAATGAGTCGGGTCTTCTTCATATCTTTACTTTGAGAAAACTGATATGCATTAGCCCCCAAGTGTCAAGGATATTGCTTGCAATCTGCTTGGGACTTGATATAAATAATCCGTCATAAGGAGGCTTGAAGCTTATGTAGAAATATTTACTGATACTCTTTGTATGTTTGTTAGGAATATGTAGGGGATGCTGAATCTATTGCTGTGAAACTGTAGAAACGCCTCAAAGAAGAGAGGAAACTGAAATCTGATGCTGAGCTCATGGCGGCTCATTTTGAGGATTCTGCACGGCAGGCTAATGAACGCCTTGAACAAGCCGTAAAATTGTATGAGGCGGAAAAGGCCGACCTCTTAAAACGTGCTGAAAAGGAAGAAGGGAAACTTGGTCCGTTGAAGAAGAAATATGCCACTCTTGTGAAACAGATAAATGAGATGTTGACGACAATCTTCGGTATGTACTCTTGTCTCTTTTTTGTAAGTTCACCGGCTCATGATGATACAGCGGTTCATTGTCTCTTTTTTACTATGTGGGCAAGATGAAAAGACCATAATCTTGTAGAGTTGCCAATTGTGAAATTGAAGGCAATCTTCACTTATGTAGAGCAACTGTTCACAGGATCTGTCTACTCCATTATGGCGGTGAAAAAATTAAAACACCTGCCCAGGACCATCAAGGATATGTTGAAACAACTGTCCACTGTGCCACAATGGGTGACCGAGACCCAGAAAGCGTCGGCTCGAGGAGGGGCCAATATGGCTCTTGCTCGAGCAAAAGCATACTTGCTAGAGTTAGATCTTGATCTCCTAAAGGGCGGCTTCCCTGAATTCAAACTTGATGGCTCACCATTTACTCATTTAGACTATGCCAAGTGCGTCACAAAGACTCGGCCGTTGGCGACTCTGATAGCTGAAGAGATTGATCTCTCGAAGTACCATCCTGCATACTCCAGTGACAATGAACGTATCAACGCGCCCAAGGATGAGCCGTCTGAGTTGGTGCCTCCCCGTCATAAGAGAAACTTTTCTCCTGATGTCGATGCATCATCTTTTGTTGAGGGGATATCTAATTATGAATCTTTGATCTCAATTCGATGGCAACAGAAGGGCCAGCAGGTTGACGAGGATGATGAGCCGGCGGAGTCAGACCCAGAGGCGGCTGCTACTTCTTGAGCTTGCGTTGGTTTTCCCTTGAAGAGGAAAGGGTGATGCAACAAAGTAGATAAGTATTTCCCTCAGTTGTTTAGAACCAAGGTATCAATCCAGTAGGAGGTACAAGCAAGGCCCCAATCTTTGCACCTACACAAACAATCAAACACTTGCACCCAACGCTATAAAGGGGTTGTCAATCCCTTCACGGTTACTTGCAAGGATGAGATCTGATAGATATAGATATAAAAGATTACTAAAACGAAAAGTAAAATAAAAGTAAATAGATTGCAGCAAAGTATTTTTGGTATTTTTGGTTTATAGATCTGAAAATATAATATGGAAAATAGACCCGGGGGCCATAGGTTTCACTAGAGGCTTCTCTCTTGAAGGAAAATAATACGGTGGGTGAACAAATTACTGTCGAGCAATTGACAGAAAAGTGCATAGTTATAACGATATCCAAGGCAATGATTATGCATATAGGCATCACGTCCATATCAAGTTGACCGAAACGATTCTGCATCTACTACTATTACTCCACACATCGACCGACTCCTGCCTACATCTAGAGTAATAAGTTCATGAAGAACAGAGTAACGCATTAAGTAAGATGACATGATGTAGAGGGATAAACTCAAGAAATATGATGAAAACCCCATGTTTTTACCCTTGATGGCAACAATACAAATACGTGCCTCGCTACCCCTACTTTGTCACTGGGTGAGGACACCGCAAGATTGAACCCAAAACTAAGCACTTCTCCCATTGCAAGAATTACCAATCTAGTTGGCCAAACCAAACCAATAACTCGAAGAGACTTGCAAAGATATGAAATAATGCATATAAGAATTCAGAGAAGATTCAAATAATATTCATAGATAATCTGATCATAAATCCACAATTCATCGGATCTCGACAAACACACCGCAAAAGAGTATTACATCGGATAGATCTCCATGAAGATCATGGAGAACATGGTATTGAAGATCATAGAGAGAGAAGAAGCCATCTAGCTACTAGCTATGGACCCGAAGGTCTGAGGTGAACTACTCACGCATCATCGGAGGGGCAATGGAGTTGATGTAGATGCCCTCCGTGATCGAATCCCCCTCCGGCAGATTACCGGAAAAGGCCCCAAGATGGGATCTCACGGGAACAGAGGCTTGCGGCGGCAGAAAAGTATTATCGTGGCTTTCTTTGGTATTGGGGGAATATTTCTGAATTTATAGGCGGAGAATTAGGGTTGGAGGAGCCACGGGGGGCCCACAAGCCAGGGGGACCCCCCCCATCAGGGGCGCGCCCAGGTGGCTTGTGGCCCACCCGTGGGTCTTCTGGCCTCTTCTCCAAGTCTCCTGGGTTCCTTCTGGTCCAAGAAAAATCATCGTAGAATTTTATTCCGTTTGGACTCCGTTTGATATTCCTTATCTGCAATACTCAAAAACAAGGAAAAAACAGAAACTGGCACTAGGCACTAGGTTAATAGGTTAGTCCCAAAAATAATATAAAATAGCATATTAATGCATATAAAACATCCAAAATAGATAATATAATAGCATGGAACAATAAAAAATTATAGATATGTTGGAGACGTATCAAGCATCCCCAAGCTTAATTCCTGCTCGTCCTCGAGTAGGTAAATGATAAAAACAGAATTTTTGATGTGGAATGCTACCTAACATATTTATCCATGTAATATCCTTTATTGTGGCATGAATGTTCAGATCCATAAGATTCAAAACAAAAGCTTAATATTGACATAAAAACAATAATATTTCAAGCATACTAACAAAGCAATTGTGTCCTTTCAAAATAACATGGCCAAAGAAAGTTATCCCTACAAAATCATATAGTCTGGCTATGCTCCATCTTCCCCACACAAAGTATTTAAATCATGCACAACCCCGATGACAAGTCAAGCAATTGTTTCACACCTTTTATGTTCTCAAACCTTTTCAACTTTCACGCAATACATGAGCGTGAGACATGGATATAGCACTATAGGTGGAATAGAATATGGTGGAGGTTGTGAGGAAAAGGAGAAGATAGTCTCACATCAACTAGGCGTACCAACAGGCTATGGAGATGCCCATCAATAGATATCAATGTGAGTGAGTAGGGATTGCCATGCAACGGATGCACTAGAGCTATAAGTGTATGAAAGCTCAAAAAATAAACTAAGTGGGTGTGCATTATAATGAAAAATTCCCACTAGCTATATGAAAGTGACAAAATAGGAGACTCTCTATCATGAAGATCATGGTGCTACTTTGAAGCACAAGTGTGGAAAAAAGAAGATAGTAGCATTGTCCCTTCTCTCTTTTCTCTCATTTATTTATTTATTTATTTTGGTGGGCATCTTTGGCCTCCTTTTTTTATTTGGGCTTTATTGGCCTCTTTTATTATTTGTAAAGTCCGGAGACTCATCCCAACTTGTGAGGGAATCATAGCTTCCATCATCCTTTCCTCTCACGGGACAATGCTCTAATAATGATGATCGTCACACTTTTATTTACTTACAACTCAAGAATTACAACTCGATACCTCGAACAAAATATGACTCTATATGAATGCTTCCGGTGGTGTACCAGGATGTGCAACGATCTAGCATAGCAAATGACATAAAAAAACGGACAAGCCATGAAAACATCATGCTAGCTATCTTACGATCATGCAAAGCAATATGAAAATGATGGTGCGTTTCATAATAAACGGAACGGTGGAAGTTGCATGGCAATATATCTCGGAATGGCTATGGAAATGCCATAATAGGTAGGTATGGTGGCTGTTTTGAGGAAGGGAATATGGTGGGTTTAATGCACCGGCAAAAGTTGCGCGGTACTAGAGAGGCTAGCAATGGTGGAAGGGTGAGAGTGCGTATAATCCATAGACTCACATTAGTCATAAAGAACTCACATACTTATTGTAAAAGTCTATTAGTTATCGAAGCAAAGTATTAGACGCATGCTCCTAGGGGAGAGGTTGGTAGGAGTTAACCATCGCGCGCTCCCGACCCTCACACAAAGGATGACAATCATTAAACAAATCATGCCCCGACTTCGTTGCATAACGGTTCACCATACGTGCATGCTACGGGAATCACAAACTTTTAACACAAGTATTTCTACCAATCCACAATTACTCACTAGCATGACTCTAATATCACCATCTTTATATCTCAAAACTATATGCAAGGAATCAAACTTCTCATAGTATTCAATGCACTTTATATGAAAGTTTTTATTATATCCCTCTTGGATGCCCATTATATTAGGACTAAATTCATAACCTAAACCAATTACCATGCTTTTTAAAGACTCTCAAAATAATATAAGTGAGGTACGAGAGTTCAATTATTTCTATAAAATAAAACACCACCGTGCTCTAAAAAGATATAAGTGAAGCACTAGAGCAAAATTGCCTAGCTCAAAAGATATAAGTGAAGCACATAGAGTATTCTAATAAATTCACGATTCATGCGTGTCCCTATCAAAAGATGTGTGAAGCAAGGATGATTGTGGCAAACTAAAAAGCAAAGACTCATATCATACAAGACGCTCCAAGCAAAACACATATCATGTGGTGAATAAAAATATAGCCTCAAGTAAATTTACCGATGGATTGAAGACGAAAGAGGGGATGCCTTCCGGGGCATCCCCAAGCTTAGGCTCTTTGGTATCCTTGAATATTCCTTGGGGTGACTTGGGCATCCCCAAGCTTAGGCTCTTCCCACTCCTTATTCCATAGTCCATCAAATCTTTACCCAAAACTTGAAAACTTCACAACACAAAACTCAACAGAAAACTCGTGAGATCCGTTAGTATAAGAAAAATAACTCACCACTTTAGGTACTGTTGTGAACTCATTCTTTATTTATATTGGTGTAATATCTACTGTATTCCAACTTCTCCATGGTTCATACCCCCCGATACAACCCATAGATACATCAAAATAAGCAAACAACACAAAGAAAACAGAATCTGTCAAAAACAGAACAGTCTGTAGCAATCTGTAAACTTCGAATACTTCTGTAGCTCCAAAAATTCTGAAAAATTAGCACAATCTGGGAATTTGTATATCAATCTTGTGTAAAAATTTCATACTTATTCGATGCTCTGGTGAATTTATAAAATTCCTGGACTGAATGCAAAAGTTTCTGTTTTTCAGCAAAATCAAATCAACAATCACCGTAGACCATCCCAAAGGTCTTACTTGGCTCAAACACTAATTAAAACAGTAAAACACAATTACTAAAGAGGTAATAATGTGTAAAGCACTCAATAACAGAAACAAAAAAAAACATAAAATAAAATTGGGTTGCCTCCCAACAAGCGCTATTGTTTAACGCCCCTAGCTAGGCATAACGCAATAGATCTAGGTATTGTCATCTTTGGTATGCAACTCCTCAATTGCACACTTATAAACCCTAGGAGGTTCTTTGCTCTTATCAATAATAATGCTCCTAGGCAAGAAGTCAAGAGATTCACTTGTGGCAATAGGTTCCCTAACAATATTGATAAAGCTGGGGAATACTTATCATCTTAAGATCTTCATCCCCTTTACTAGAGGATTCACCCTTATTTTTAGGAACATAAAAAAACTTGGCAGTCTTAGAAGGAATAAATTTTGGAGTGGTTTGAACAGAGGCAAAAGCGGAACCCAAGTTGGTAATAATGTCCTCTAGCTTTCCAATTCTAGAGGAATCTTGTTCCAATTTTTCATTAACTATGGGTTCTTTTTACCTTAGGTTTTTTAAAGTAACTCCTACCTTAGATCCATATTGAGTAATATGATTATGAATCTTTTTATCCAAGTTTTCAATGAGCTCTACAGTAGCAACTTTATTTTCAATAATATCAAGCTTTCGCATCACATGTTCCAAAGTTAAGATAGTTTCATTAACCATGAGTGGGGGTGAACCTACCAAATTTATCATAGCACTATAAGAATCAACGGTATGGCTTCCCAAGAAATTTCCTCCCATAATAGTATCCAGAATATATCTATTCCAAGGAGAAACACCCACATAAAAATTGCGAAGGAGAACGGTAGTAGCTTGCTTACGAGTAGATCTATTTTGAGCATTGCAAATTCTATACCAAGCATCTTTTAAGTTTTCTCCCTCCCTTTGCTTAAAATTAAGAACTTCACTCTCGGGAGTACTAGCGATAGTAGTAAGGCTAGCCATGAGTTTAAGTGTTCTAACACACAAGCAAACAAAAAGCAAACGAAAAGACAAACGGAAGAAGGGCAAATAAAAAGGCAAATCTTTTTGGTTTTTTCTGAAAATCGTTTTAGAAGTGGGGGAGAGGAAAACGAGAGGCAAATGGCAAATAATGTAAATGCAAGAGATTAGTTTGTGATGGGTACTTGGTAGGCTTGATGTCTTGACTTGCTATGTATCCTCCCCGGCAACGGCGCCAGAAATCCTTCTTGCTACTTCTTGAGCTTGCGTTGGTTTTCCCTTGAAGAGGAAAGGGTGATGCAGCAAAGTAGATAAGTATTTCCCTCAATTGTTGAGAACCAAGGTATCAATCTAGTAGGAGGTAAAAGCAAGGCCCCAATCTTTGCACCTACACAAACAATCAAACACTTGCACCCAACGCTATAAAGGGGTTGTCAATCCCTTCACGGTTACTTGCAAGGATGAGATCTGATAGAGATAGATATAAAAGATTACTAAAACGAAAAGTAAAATAAAAGTAAATAGATTGCAGCAAAGTATTTTTGGTATTTTTGGTTTATAGATCTGAAAATATAATATGGAAAATAGACCCGGGGGCCATAGGTTTCACTAGAGGCTTCTCTCTTGAAGGAAAATAATACGGTGGGTGAACAAATTACTATCGAGCAATTGATAGAAAAGCGCATAGTTATAACGATATCCAAGGTAATGATTATGCATATAGGCATCACATCCGTATCAAGTAGACCGAAATGATTCTGCATCTACTATTATTACTCCACACATCGACCGACTCCTGCCTGCATCTAGAGTATTAAGTTCATGAAGAACAGAGTAACTCATTAAGTAAGATGACATGATGTAGAGGGATAAACTCAAGCAATATGATGAAAACCCCATCTTTTTACCCTTGATGGCAACAATACAAATACGTGCCTCGCTACCCCTACTTTGTCACTGGGTGAGGACACCGCAAGATTGAACCCAAAACTAAGCACTTCTCCCATTGCAAGAATTACCAATCTAGTTGGCCAAACCAAACCAATAACTCGAAGAGACTTGCAAAGATATGAAATCATGCATATAAGAATTCAGAGAAGATTCAAATAATATTCATAGATAATCTGATCATAAATCCACAATTCATCGGATCTCGACAAACACACCGCAAAAGAGTATTACATCAGATAGATCTCCATGAAGATCATGGAGAACATGGTATTGAAGATCATAGAGAGAGAAGAAGCCATCTAGCTACTAGCTATGGACCCGAAGGTCTGAGGTGAACTACTCACGCATCATCGGAGGGGCAATGGAGTTGATGTAGATGCCCTCCGTGATCGAATCCCCCTCCGGCAGATTACCGGAAAAGGCCCCAAGATGGGATCTCACGGGAACAGAGGCTTGCGGAGGCGGAAAAGTATTATCGTGGCTCTCTTTGGTATTGGGGGAATATTTTTGAATTTATAGGCGGAGAATTAGGATTGGAGGAGCCACAGGGGGCCCACAAGCCAGGGGGCGCTTCCCCCAGGGGCGCGCCCAGGTGGCTTGTGGTCCACCCGTGGGGATTCTGGCCTCTTCTCCAAGTCTCCTGGGTTCCTTCTGGTCCAAGAAAAATCATCGTAATATTTTATTCCGTTTGGACTCCATTTGATATTCCTTATCTGTAATACTCAAAAACAAGGAAAAAACAGAAACTAGCACTAGGCACTAGGTTAATAGGTTAGTCCCAAAAATAATACTCCTTTCGTCCCAAAATAAGTGTCGCAAAATTAGTACAAATTTTGTACTAGACCAACGACACTTATTTTGGGACGGAGGGAGTATAAAATAGCATATTAATGCATATAAAACATCCAAAATAGATAATATAATAGCATGGAACAATCAAAAATTATAGATACGTTGGAGACGTATCAGCGGCTGATACGTCCATTTTGCAACATGATTTCCTACTGTTATTTATAATGTTTTGATGTATAATAATGCTTTAGGGAGTGATTCCAATGCCTTTTCTCTCATAATATGCAAGGTTTACATAAAGAGGGAGAATACCGGCAGCTGGAATTCTGGACCTGAAAAAGCACATCAGAGATACCTATTCTGCACATCTCCAAATAAGCTGAAACATTACGGATAATTATTTTGGAATAAAAAAATACGGGAGCAAATAACTACCGGAGGGGCCCCACCTGGTGATCACAAGACACCTGTGCACGCCAGGCCCCCCAGGCGCGCCCTGCTGGGTTGTGCCCAGCACGGCCCACCTCCGGTGCCCATCTTCTGGTATTTAAGATCTTGTGACCTAGAAAAAATAAGGAGAGGACTTTCGGGACGGAACACCGCCGTCCCGAGGCAGAACTTGGGCAGGAGCACTTTTGCCCTCCGACAGAGCGATTCCGTCGGGGGAACTTCCCTCCTGGAGGGGGAAATCGAAGCCATCGTCAGCACCAACACCCCTCTCATCTTTGGGAGGCCAATATTTATCAACATCTTCATCAGCACCATCTCCTCTCAAACCCTAGTTCATCTCTTGTGTTCAATCTTTGTACCGGAACCTCAGATTGGTACCTGTGGGTGACTAGTAGTGTTGATTACATCTTGTAGTTGATTGCTATATGGTTTATTTGGTGGAAGATTATATGTTCAGATCCATTATGCTATTCAATACCCCTCTGATATTGAGCATGAATATTATTTGTGAGTAGTTACCTTTGTTCTTGAGGTCACGGGAGAAGTCATGTTGCAAGTAATCATGTGCATTTGATATCTGTTCGATATTTTGATGATATGTATGTTGTGATTCCCTTAGTGGTGTCATGTGAACGTCGACTACATGACACTTCACCATCCTTGGGCCTAAGGGAATGCATTGTCGAGTAGTTATTAGATGATGGGTTGCTACAGTGACAGAAGCTTAAACCCTAGTTTATGCGCTACTTTGTAAGGGGCTGATTTGGATCCAAACGTTTAAGGCTATGGTTAGATTTTATCTTAATACTTTTCTCGTAGTTGTGGATGCTTGCGAGGGGGTTAATCATAAGTGGGAGGTTTGTTCAAGTAAGAACAACACCCACATATCAAATTATCAAAGTAGCAAACGCAAATCAAACCAACATGATGAAAGTGACTAGATGAAATTCCCGTGTACCCTCAAGAACACTTTGCCTATTACTAGAGACTGCTCTAGCCTGTCCTTTGCCACAAAAGTCTTGGGCTACCTTGCTGCACTTTATTTACCATTACCGTTACTTGCGTGTTACCAATTACCTTGCTATCAAACTATCTATTACCTACAATTTCAGTGCTTGCAAAAATTACCTTGCTGAAAACCGCTTGTCATTTCCTTCTGCTCCTCGTTGGGTTCGACACTCTTACTTATCGAAAGGACTACGATTGATCCCCTATACTTGTGGGTCATCAACGTCCATTTTGCATCATGATTTCCTACTGTTATTTATAATGTTTTGATGTATAATAATTCTTTAGGGAGTGATTCTAATGCCTTTTCTCTCATAATATGGAAGGTTTACACAAAGAGGGAGAATACCGGTAGCTGGAATTCTGGACCTGAAAAAGCACATCAGAGATACCTATTCTGTACATCTCCAAATAATCTGAAACTTTACGGAGAATTATTTTGGAATATATAAAAAATACTGGAGCAAATAACTTTCGGAGGGGCCCCACCTGGTGAGCACAAGACACCAGGGCGCGCCAGGCCCCCCAGGCGCGCCCTGGTGGGTTGTGCCCAGCATGGCCCACCTCCGGTGCCCATCTTCTGGTATTTAAGGTCTTTTGACCTAGAAAAAATAAGGAGAGGACTTTCGGGACGGAACGTCGCCATCTCGAGGCGGAACTTGGGCAAGAGCACTTTTGCCCTCCGGCGGAGCGATTCCGCCGGGGGAACTTCCCTCCTAGAGGGGGAAATCAAAGCCATCGTCATCACCAACACCCCTTTCATCTTTGGGAGGCCAATATTCATCAACATCTTCATCAGCACCATCTCCTCTCAAACCCTAGTTCATCAGTTGTGTTCAATCTTTGTACCGGAACCTCAGATTGGTACCTATGGGTGACTAGTAGTGTTGATTACATCTTGTAGTGTATTGCTATATGGTTTATTTGGTGGAAGATTATATGTTCAGATGCATTATGCTATTCAATACCCCTCTGATCTTGAGCATGAATATTATTTGTGAGTAGTTACCTTTGTTCTTGAGGTCACGGGAGAAGTCATGTTGCAAGTAATCATGTGAATTTGATATGTGTTCGATATTTTGATGATATGTATGTTGTGATTCCCTTAGTGGTGTCATGTGAACGTCGACTACATGACACTTCACCATCCTTGGGCCTAAGGGAATGCATTGTGGAGTAGTTATTAGATGATGGGTTGCTAGAGTGACAGAAGCTTAAACCCTAGTTTATGCGCTACTTTGTAAGGGGCTGATTTGGATCCAAACGTTTAAGGCTATGGTTATATTTTATCTTAATACTTTTCTCGTAGTTGCGGATGCTTGCGAGGGGGTTAATCATAAGTGGGAGGTTAGTTCAAGTAAGGACGGCACCCAAGCACCGGTCCACCCACATATCAAATTATCAAAGTAGTGAACGCGAATCAAACCAACATGATAAAAGTGACTAGATGAAATTCCCGTGTACCCTCAAGAACACTTTGCCTATTATAAGAGACTGTTCTGGCCTGTCCTTTGCCACAAAAGGATTGGGCTACCTTGCTGCACTTTATTTACCGTTACAATTACTTGCTTGTTACCAATTACCTTGCTATCAAACTATCTGTTACCTACAATTTCAATGCTTGCAGAAATTACCTTGCTGAAAACCGGTTATCATTTCCTTCTGATCCTCATTGGGTTCGACACTCTTACTTATCGAAAGGACTACGATTGACCCCTTATACTTGTGTGTCATCAAGAATCTTTTCTGGCGCCGTTGCCGGGGAGTGAAGCGCTCTTAGTAAGTGGAAATCAGTAAGGAAAAACTTATACTACATGCTGAAATTTATTGTCACTTGCTACTATGGAAAACAATCCTTTGAGGGGTTTGTTCAGGGTATCTACACCTCGACCGGAACCACAATTATTTACCCCTCAACCTGCCGCACCTACTGAAAATATTGGTTATGAAATTCCTTTGGGTATGGTAGAACAACTGCTAGCTAAGCCTTATGCAGGAGATGGAACTGAACATCCTGATATGCACCTAATACATGTGAATGAAGTTTGTGGATTATTTAAGCTTGCAGGTTTACCCGGAGATGAAGTTAAGAAGAAGATTTTCCCTTTATCTTTGAAGGGAAAGGCATTGGCATGGTATAGGCTATGTGATGATATTGGATCATCGAACTGGAATCGATTGCAATTAGAATTCCACCAAAAGTTTTATCCTATGCATCTAGTTCATCGTGATCGGAATTATATATATAATTTTTGGCCTCGTGAAGGAGAAAGCATCGCTCTGGCTTGGGGGAGGCTTAAGTCAATGTTATATTCATGCCCCAATCATGATATCCCGAGAGAAATTATTATTCAGAATTTTTATGCTCGACTTTCTCATAACGATCAATCCATGCTGGATACTTCTTGTACTGGTTCTTTTATGAAGAAGACTATTGAATTCAAGTGGGATCTCTTAGAAAGAATTAAACGTAGCTCTGAAGATTGGGAAGTCGACGAAGGTAATGAGTCAGGTATAAAGCTTAACTTTGATTGTGTTAAATCTTTTATGAATACCGATGCTTTTCACAAGTTTAGCACTAAATACGGACTTGGATCTGAGATAGTAGCCTCTTTCTATGAATCATTTGCTACTCATGTTGATCTCCCTAAGGAGAAGTGATTTATATATCATCCCCCTATTAAAGAAGAAATTACAGAACTGGTAAAAGCCAAAGATGAAACCATCATTGACAATGTTGATCCAGTTGCGCCTACTGCTTATATTGAAAAACCACCTTTCCTTGTTAGGATAAAGGAACATGCTAAGGTATTAACTGTGGTTCGCAAAAGTAATATTAAAGCACCTAAGCCCTCTGAGCAAATTAAAGTAGAACCCAGTGTTGCTATGGTTAAAGATCTCTTGGTAGACAATATGGATGGGCATGTTATTTACTTCTTGATGAAGCTGCTAGAATTGCTAAACCCGATGAAAAAGATAAACATAGACCCGTAGTGGGCATGCCTGTTGTCTCAGTCAAATTAGGAGATCATTGCTATCATGGTTTATGTGATTTGGGTGCTAGTGTGAGTGCTATTCCTTTTACCTTATACCAAGAAATCATGAATGAAATAGCACCTGCTGAAATAGAAGACATTGATGTTACTATTAAACTTGCTAATAGAGACACCATCACACCACTTGGGATTGTTAGAGATGTTGAAGTCTTGTGTGGGAAAGTGAAATATCCTACTAATTTTCTAGTTCTTGGTTCCCCACAAGATGACTTTTGTCCCATTATCTTTGGTAGACCTTTCTTGAACACCATTAATGCTAAGATAGATTGTGAAAAACAAACTGTCGGTGTTAGTTTTGGTGATGTGTCTCATGAGTTTAATTTTTTCAAGTTTAGTAGACAACCTCGTGATAGAGAATTATCGAGTAAGGATGAAATAATTGGTCTTGCTTCTATTGCCGTACCTCCTACCGATCCATTAAAACAATATCTGCTAGACCATGAAAATGATATGCACTTGAGTGCAAGAAATGAAATAGATAAAATTTTCTTTGAATAGCAGCCTCTCCTAAAACACAATTTGCCTATTGAAACCCTTGGAGGTCCTCCTCCACCTAAAGGTGATCCTGTGTTTGAATTAAAACAATTGCCTGATACTTTGAAGTATGCTTATCTCGGTGAGAAAAAGATATATCCTGTTATTATTAGTGCTAACCTTTCAGAACATGAAGAAGAAAGATTATTAAAAATCCTGAGGAAGCATCGGGCTGCTATTGGATAGTCCCACTCTAAGTCAGCACAAGATTAATATGGAACCTGATGCTAAACCCGTTGTTGATCATCAACGTCGATTGAATCCTAAGATGAAGGAAGTGGTAAGAACTGAAATATTAAAGCTTTTGGAAGCAGGTATAATCTATCCCATAGCTAATAGTAGATGGGTAAGTCCCGTTCATTGTGTCCCTAAGAAGGGAGGTATTACTGTTGTTCCTAATAATAAAGATGAACTTATTCCACAAAGAATTTTCACTGGCTATAGAATGGTAATTGATTTTAGAAAATTAAATAAAGCTACTAGAAAAGATCATTACACTCTGCCCTTCATCGATCAAATGTTAGAAAGACTATCTAAGAACACACACTTTTGTTTTCTAGATGGATATTCTAGTTTCTCTCAAATACCTGTATCACAATCTGATCAAGAGAAAACCACTTTACTTGTATTTTTGGAACCTATGCTTATAGACGTATGCCTTTTGGTTTATGCAATGCACCTGCTACCTTTCAAAGATGTATGACTGCTATATTCTCTGATTTTTGTGAAAAGATTGTGGAGGTTTTCATGGACGATATTTCCGTTTACGGAACTTCTTTTGATGATTGCTTAAGCAACCTTGATCGAGTTTTGCAGAGATGTGAACAAACTAATCTTGTCTTGAATCGGGAGAAGTGCCACTTTATGGTTAATGAAGGTATTGTCTTGGGGCATAAAATATCTGAACGAGGTACTGAGGTGGATAAAGCTAAAGTTGATGCAATTGAGAAAATGCCATGTCCTAAAGATATTAAAGGTATTTGGAGTTTCCTTGGTCATGCTGGTTTCTATAGGAGGTTCATTAAAGACTTCTCTAAAATTTCTAGGCCTCTTACTAATCTTTTACAAAAGGATATTCCATTTGTTTTTGATGATGATTGTGTAGAAGCCTTTGAAACACTCAAGAAAGCCTTAACTTCCGCACCTATCGTTCAACCACCTGATTGGAACTTGCCTTTTGAAATTATGTGCGATGCTAGTGATTATGATGTTGGTGCTGTTCTAGGACAAAGAGTCGATAAGAAATTAAATGTTATCCATTATGCTAGCAAAACTCTAGACAGTGCCCAACGAAATTATGCTACTATTGAAAAAGAATTTTTAGCAGTTGTGTTTGCTTGTGATAAATTTAGATCTTACATTGTTGACTCCAAAGTTATTGTTCACACGGATCATGCTGCTATAAAATATCTTATGGAAAAGAAAGATGCTAAACCTAGACTCATTAGGTGGGTTCTATTGCTTCAAGAATTTGATTTACATATCATTGATAGGAAGGGAGTTGAGAACCCCGTAGCTGATAACTTGTCTAGGTTAGAAAATATTCTTGATGACCCACTACCTATTGATGATAGTTTTCCTGATGAACAGTTAGCTGCAATAAATGTTTCTCCAAACACTCGGTATGCTGATTATGCTAACTACATTGTTGCTAAATATATACCACCTAGTTTCACATACCAACAAAAGAAAAAAAATTCTTCTATGATTTAAGACATTACTTTTGGGATGACCCACATCTTTATAAAGAAGGAGTAGATGGTATTATTAGACATTGTGTACCTGAGCATGAACAGGAACAAATCCTACGAAAATGTCATTCCGAAGGTTATGGAGGACATCATGCGGGAGATAGAACTGCTCACAAGGTTTTGCAATCTGGTTTTTATTGGCCTACTCTCTTCAAGGATTCCCGTAAGTTTGTCTTGTCTTGTGATGAATGTCAAAGAATTGGTAATATCGGTAAGCGTCAGGAAATGCCTATGAATTATTCACTTGTTGTTGAACCATTTGATGTTTGGGGTTTTGATTATAGGGTTTTTTACATCTGTGCCCCTCGTTCCTTAGTTGTAATCATTCATCTCCACGCTCTTAACATTTGCTCACTTTTCCCCACTCCTTAGTCCGAAACCCTCAGAAATGGTCACACGAGGGGATGCCGTCGGGTCAGTGGTTTGACCGTTAACTACTGACGAGTGGGGCCGCGCTGGACTATGTCGGTCGTTGGACCCGCCCTATTTCCGGCCACAAGGACGCTGAACGAACGCGCACGTGCTTTCTCCTCCTCTGCTTCGGGGACGCGTGGCGGCCTTCCAACTACCCTGATGTCCCAAAGTAAATGCGCACGCACGGCGGGGCCTGGTCGTCAGCCACACATGGTCGGGTTGCTGTCCTTCTTTAAGTGGAAACCCGTGGACCGGCCAGTCCACAGCAGTTTCCACCCTTCCAGAGTGAAGCCTGCCCCCTCCACCCCTGGCAGCATCTGCAAACCCTAGCCCGCCGTCGAAAAACCCTAGCCCGCCGGCGACATCCCTCTCACCATGGGCATCTTCTCAGGGGCCGGCTCGAGCTCCGGCAAAAAGAAGGGCAAGGCCCCCGCCGTCCCTTGGCGCACGCTGCCCCCACCGTCCTCTTCCCATCCGCCTCGGCAGTGGATTAGCGTCCCAGTGCACCAGGCGAGGTGGCACTGGGAGCACCGCATCCCTCTCCCCTACCCCGACGTGGGCCTGCCGCATGACTGGCACTTGGATCCGGAGAGGATCCAAGTACCGGCGGTGCCACGGTCAGCGCGTGCTCATGCGCAGGAGGTGAGGCGCTGGCGGCAGCAGCTCACGCCTGAGCAGCGGATCAACCCTGCTTACGCTGAAGACTCTCCCGATTGGGAGGCCTTGTTTGCGTTTGAGCACGAGGAGCAGAGCCGGCGTGGCGTCCGTGGCGTGCGGACTGGCATCCCGCCGCCCCTCATCGTGCGCGATGAGGACCAGCAGGCGGAGGCCGAGTACCAGGAGGCACTAGCAACCGCCCGCCGTGAAATCAAGGAGGAAGAGCGGCGCAAGGAGGAGGAGGAGAAGGCGGCTTACCAGGCGCGGATAGCGGAGACCATTGCGCTCTCCGCTGCTGGCGACTGCGTCGTGCCGCCGCTGGCCCCGCCGTCCCTCGCCAGGCTCGAGCAGGCGCCGACCGCCCCCCTCACACCCCATGAGTACGTCTGGGATGGGGTGATGCACGAGTGGGTGAGCGCACCACCCGTCTGGATGCTGGCGACGCGGAAGCAGGAGCGGATCTACCTGGAGTTCTGGCGACAACGGCACCTGCTCGCAGAGCGTCGAGAGGGCAAGCGGCTCATGGAGTTGGAGAAGGACGCCGAGGCAGAGGAAGAGGAGCGCCGTGCTGAAGCGCAGGCAGCAGTGGTATAGCCACCGGCGGACGACGTCGCCACCGCCTGGGAGACGGCATTCCCCTGGGCTGGCCCGGCGCCGACCCTCGTCGACCTCACCGGCCCCGACGACGACGACGACGCCTAGGGGGCGGCGTGCCTCCTTGCTTTTATTTTATTTTAATGTTTGTAGTTAATGCCTGGCAGACTTGTGAACTCTCGCCGGCCTTTGTGGCCGGCATTAATGTATTATTAAAGTTAACGAATGTTGATGTCATTTGATATGATGTTTTGACTGTGATGTGATGTTTGAATTTAAATTTGGACTGACCTTTGAATTATAAGCAACATTTGAAATCCATTGCTCTGTGATGTTGCAATGATCATGGTAGCCTAGGTTGCAATGATCTAACAACAAATAAAACAAAAATACAAACAAATGATCATGTTAGCCTATGTTGGTGAGCTCCGAAAGTTAGGGTAAACAGACCATTTCCAATATAAATCATTATAAAAACAGTTTAAATTTTCAATAATAAAAAAAATAAGTTCAGATCCTTCTTATTCACACTAAAATGATTCTATGGTGATGTTTTTGATTTTTAAAATTTTTCATAAACCCAAACCCACTATCACACTCTTCTTGGAATCTATACAATCTCGTACGTGATAGCTCATTTGTGTGAGGGAGTTTTCATGGAAATGTCCATAAACCAAGATTATTATTTTTTGTCATAACAATGTCACATACAATGGCATTGTGCACAGGTCTTCCATTTTTTTGATTTTTTTTAATTTGTTCTGCTAATTTGAACTTGCAGATGGTAGCTTACCTCAAAAAAAGATTTTCCATAAAAATGTCCCTAAACCAAGTTTATTTTTTTGGTAACTATGTCTTATGAAACGACGAACCGCCAAGGTTTTCTATTTTTTTGAATTTTTTTGAATTAGTTAAGGTCATTTGAAAGTTGGTCAAACCTAAGATAACCCCGCTGACTGGCTCAAAACCCCGCAGCATCTCTCAAAACCCTAGCATCGAACTGCAGCCGTCCGATCATACCCTAGCACCAAGCAACAACCCTCAGATCTGGTCTTCTAGAAGGAATTCACAGGGCGGGCCGCGTGCAGGCTGCGCGCCATTGGATCACATGGACAGCTCCGCACTGTTGGATCGTTGGGCGATCCGCGAGAGGTTGGTTCTGCTCGCCCACTCGTTGGCTCGCAAGGCGTTGACCTGTCGAAGGCCCACAAGGATAAAAGAGGCCTTCTGTTTATTTATTTTATTTATTTGATTGCACCGTCACCCTTTTCTTTATTGATTTGATTGCACCGTTTGTTCCTTTTTTTATTTGATTGCACCAAATTAATTTCATCATGCAAAAAATAGTTTCTTTTCCTTCTTCTTTTTCAACATCAACATGATTCATATTAGATTGAAAAAGATCATTACACAACCAGACATCTCATATTTAGGAAGGTTAAAATTCATACAAAAGCATGTAAGATATAAAACCTATGTACTACATAAACCTATCTACTCATCGTCGGAGATGTCGATGATCTCCATGCCCGCCGGTGGATAAATGGCCGCCTGTTGAGGCCCCGCCCCCTCCGGCGCCTGCGGCTGCTCCGCTGCCGCCTACTCTACCTCTATCTCCGCCTCCAGCTCGTCGAACAGGGCGTCGACCTCCGCCTACCTCTGCCGGAGGAGCTGACAGTTGGCCTCCACCTCGGCCTCATCCCGGATGGAATCTAGGATGGCCTGCTGCTCCGCCATCTCCTCCGGCTGGCCGACGACGACCTCCGCCTCCGCCTCCGGGTCGTCCTCCTCCATGGCCGCCGGCTAATGCTCCTCCTGCTCCTTCTCCTCCTCCTCCTCCGTCTCCGGCGAATCCGGAGGGAGACCCGCAGCGATGCGGGCGGCGCGGCGAGCCTGCATTTCCGCCTCGATTTGCAGAGGCCGCTCCAGAGTGAGCTGCGCGTACGTGGTGATGAGGCGCCGGACCATCCTGACGGCGACAAAAGTGCGACAGGAGGTGGATGGGCTCGGGCAGCGGTGGGGTGGAGGGAGGAGGAGGATGTGCAAGGGCTGGGGGACGGCGGCCGGCTTAAATAGCCGGCTAATGGCCTCGGGCGGCGATTCGAAGCGGTGCCACGGGGCGTTCACACCGCGCCGACGGTCGAGGCGCCCGTCGGACCGTCGGGTTTCCCGACGAGTCTGCGTGGGGCCATGCCGTCAGCTGATGTGGCGAGCGCCTGTGAAAAGACACCTACAAAACGGGATGGAGGGAGTGGCGCTCTTTGGCCCAACAGTCCACCGAAACCAGGGCCCCACCCGTCAGTAGTTAACGGTCAAGCCATTGACCCGACATCATCCCCCCCGTGTGACCATTTCTGAGGGTTTCGGACAAGAGAGTGGGGAAAAGTGAGCAAATGTTAAGAGCGTGGGGATGAATGAGTACAACTAAGGAACGAGGGGCACAGGAATAGAAATCCCTTGATTATATGGGACCTTTTCCTTCCTCTAATGGGTACACTCATATTTTAGTTCCTGTTGATTATGTCACTAAGTGGATAGAAGCTATTCCAACTAGTAGTGTCGATCACAACACATCCATTAAAATGCTTAAAGAAGTTATCTTCCCGAGGTTTGGAGTCCCTAGGTATTTAATGAACGATGGTGGTTCACACTTTATTCATGGTGCTTTCCGTAAGATGCTTGCTAAATATGATGTTAACCATAGAATTGCATTACCCTATCATCCTCAATCTAGTGGTCAAGTTGAACTTAGCAATAGAGAAATAAAATTAATATTACAAAAAATTGTCAATAGGTCTCAAAAGAATTGGTCTAAAAAACTAGATGATGCACTTTGGGCCTACAGAACAGCTTATAAAAATCCTATGGGGATGTCTCCATAGAAAATGGTATATGGAAAAGCTTGTCATTTGCCTCTAGAGTTAGAACATAAAGCATTTTGGGCAATTAAAGAACTCAATTATAATTTCAAACTTACCGGTGAGAAGAGGTTATTTGATATTAGCTCACTAGATGAATGGAGAACCCAAGCTTATGAAAATGGAAAACTATTCAAAGAAAAAGTAAAAAGATCGCATGACAAAAGAATCCAAAAGCGAGAATTCAAAGTAGGAGACTATGTTCTTTTGTACAACTCTCGTTTAAGATTTTTTGCAGGTAAGCTTCTCTCCAAATGGGAAGGACCATATATTATCGAAGAGGTTTATCATTCCGGAGCTATCAAGATCAATAATGCCGAAGGTACGAACCCGAAGGTGGTCAATGGACAAAGAATTAAACACTATATCTCAGGTACGCCTATTAATGTTGAAAGCAATGTTATCCAAACCATGACACCGGAGGAACACATAAAAGAAACCTTCTGGAGCACTCCAGAATTCTGAAAAAGAGGAGGTACGTGTTACGATAAGTAAACGGACTCCGAAAAATCCGCAAAAATATTTTCTGTCAGTTTTGGAATATTACAAAAATTAGGAAAATAAGAAATAAATGGGAAAGAAACCGAGGTGAGCACGATACACCAGGGCGCGCCAGCCCTACCAGGCGCGCCCTGGTGGGTTGTGCCCACCTCGGACACCTTCCCGACTCCGTTTTCCTTCCATATTCTTGCTTCCCAAGATAAAATATTCTTTATATATACCCCCGATTGTTTTGACCACCGCATCGCAGAAAATCCTCTGTTCTTGTTTCGTGCTGTTTTCTCGGCAGATCTAGATCTCCATGGCTCCACCAACCTCCTCCAAGGACAAGTTCTTCAAGTAGGTCATCAACCCGTACTTGTCGGAGGTGATGAAGCATCCTCAAGACATTGAGATGCATGAGGGGGTGCTCCACATCCGTGATGTTCAGGGACCCAAAAGGACTGGAAGTGTGGAAGCTAGGCTCGAGGCGGTGGAACAGGACATCTTCAAGTGCCAAAGGATGGTGGAGCGTGGACTTAGTGCCAATCACTCCATCATCACGGAATTCACCCGTGATCAGATGGTGGATAGCTGGTCTATGAAGGACACCGTCTTCACCCTCAACGAGCAAATCAATTTTCTGCAAAGTCTAATTTATGATCTTCAAAACCAAGTTTTTGAGTATGAAGCAAGATCTAAAGGTATGAGTTTAGCTGCCAGTTGCAGGACTCGGGGGGCTCGTGCGTCAACTTTTGATGATGAGCCCTTTCCCTGGAAGCTGGAGGACAAACCTGGCACTTCATCACCACCACCTTCATCATCTCCACCATCAAAGGAAACTTGAACACACGGGTATGGGCACTCCCCTTGGCTTGAGCCAAGCTTGGGAAGGTGCCCCGGTATCATATCACCATCACTTTTATTCACCTTTACCTATTTTCGTTCTATCCTTAGTTTTTTCGTGATTTAGTTGAATAAAAGTTTCGTATGATCTATTTTCGAGTGTTAGTTTCGTGATCTATCTATCTATGTAATCGAGTGAGAGTTATATATTAAAGTTTAGTTCGAGCTTTTGCTTCTTTACTTTCTTGTTCCAATCAAAATAAAAAGGAAACAAATGAAAAAAATCATATGCTAATCTTATGGTAAGTAATAACATCACATAAGGAAAAGTATGAGTGGTAAAATTTATTGTTGATTGACAAACATAGCATTGGTCATTGATGCAATTCATGAAAGAATTAATAATGGAAGAGAAGATTCATATGCAAATATACTATCTTGGACATCTTTTATGATTGCGAGCCCCCATTAAATATTATATGTCAAAATTGTTGACGTTGGACAATGAAGACAATGTAATGGTTTATGTTTGTTCATATTCACATAGAAGTTATATTGTTATAGATCCTTCAACATGTGGTGCTTGCTCAATATCTTTGCTAGCCAAAAATTCTGCACTAAGTAGAGATACTACTTGTGCATCCAAAAACCCAAAACCCAAATTCATGTTTTGAGAGTCCACCATACCTACCTATGAATCGAGTAAGATCCTTCATGTAAGTTGTCATCGGTGCACGAAGGCAATAAAAAATGCTTCTAAATGTGTTTGATCAATTAGTGTAAGAGAAAATTGAGCGTTGTACGAACTTATGATGGCAAAGTAATAAAAGAGACGGACTGCATAATAAAGGTTGCTATCATAGGGGGCAATATAGCGTGACGTTCTTTTACATTAAGGGATTGGGCATACAAACCAATAAGCGCATGACAACCTCTGCTTCCCTCTGCGAAGGGCCTATCTTTTACTTTTATGCAAGAGTCAAAGTATTCTTCTCTATTCCTTTTTACTTTGTCTTTTCGCAAGCATCATGTGGTGAGGAAAGATCTAGGCACATATATCCAGTTGGATGTGAGTGAGCATGAGTTATTATTGTTGACATCACCCTTGAGGTGAGTACGCTGGGAGGCGAAACTATAAGCCCCTATCTTTCTATGTGTCCGGTTGAAACTTTTTGCTCATGGGTATGTTATGAGTGTTAGCAAGCATAGAATACTAAATGATGGGTGAGTATGTGGACTTGCCAAAAGGCTCCGACATGAGACCCTTCCTGAAAATATGATGAATTGTAGTTGCAAAGTTGACTGAGAACATAGTTTGTTGGTTTTCAATAAGGTTTATGCTTTATATTTCTATGTTGTGATGAATTGTTACTTGTTCATGAGAAGTTATATAATAAAAGTTATGTGAATAATCTCTATGATAAAGTTTGTTTCTGTTATAATAATAAGCATGATGCTGCTATGTCCGTATTTTGTTTTTATCGATACCTCTCTCTCAAACCATGTGGACATGCTTTTCAATATCGGCTTTCGCTTGAGGACAAGCGAGGTCTAAGCTTGGGGGAGTTGATACGTCCATTTTGCATCATGATTTCCTACTGTTATTTATAATGTTTTGTTGAATAATAATGCTTTAGGGAGTGATTCTAATGCCTTTTCTCTCATAATATGCAAGGTTTACACAAAGAGGGAGAATATCGGCAGCTGGAATTCTGGACCTGAAAAAGCACATCAGAGATACCTATTTTGCACATCTCCAAATAAGCTGAAACTATACAGAGAGTATTTTTGGATTATATTAAAAATACTGGAGCAAATAACTACCGGAGGGGGCCACCTGGTGAGCACAAGACACCAGGGTGCGCCAGGCCCCCTAGGCGGGCCCTGGTGGGTTGTGCCCACCTCGGCCCACCTCCGGTGCCCATCTTCTGGTATATAAGGTCTTTTGACCTAGAAAAAATAAGGAGAGGACTTTCGGGATGGAACGCCGCCGTCTCGAGGCAGAACTTGGGTAGGAGAACTTTTGCCCTCCGGCGGAGCGATTCCGCAGGGGGAACTTCCCTCCCGGAGGGGGAAATCGAAGCCATCGTCATCACCAACACCCCTCTCATCTTTGGGAGGCCAATATTCATCAACATCTGCAACAACACCATATCCTCTCAAACCCTAGTTCATCTCTTGTATTCAATCTTTGTACCGAAACCTCAGATTGGTACCTGTGGGTGACTAGTAGTGTTGATTACATCTTGTAGTTGATTACTATATGGTTTATTTGGTGGAAGATTATATGTTCAGATCCATTATGCTATTCAATACCCCTCTGATCTTGAGCATGAATATTGTTTGTGAGTAGTTATCTTTGTTCTTGAGGTCGAGAGAGAAGTCATGTTGCAAGTAATCATGTGAATTTGATATGTGTTCGATATTTTGACGATATGTATGTTGTGATTCCCTTAGTGGTGTCATGTGAACGTCGACTACATGACACTTCACCATCCTTGGGCCTAAGGGAATGCATTGTGGAGTAGTTATTAGATGATGGGTTGCTAGAGTGACAGAAGTTTAAACCCTAGTTTATGCGCTACTTTGTTAGGGGCTGATTTGGATACAAACGTTTAAGGCTATGGTTAGATTTTATCTTAATACTTTTCTCGTAGTTGCGGATGCTTGCGAGGGGGTTAATCATAAGTGGGAGGTTTGTTCAAGTAAGGATGGCACCCAAGCACCGGTCCACCCACATATCAAATTATCAAAGTAGCGAACGCGAATCAAACCAACATGATAAAAGTGACTAGATGAAATTTCTGTGTACCCTCAAGAACATGTTGCCTATTATAAGAGACCGTTCTGGCCTGTCCTTTGCCACAAAAGGATTGGGCTACCTTGCTTGTGGGGACCCTGACTCATAGGTCGTGATCACCGAATGCACGTGCACAGTGATCCCAGAAATCAATGCTCACTGAACACACAGAAACTGGAATACAAGAGTCTTACATCCTTCCATACCGTCTTACACAAATAAAGACCATGATGGTCAAGTCTTACATAGGTAGGGCCATGAGGGGCCAAATAACAAACATAACTAGCAGCGGAAATCTTGATCGAAAGCGTAGACCCATGCCATCTGCCTTAACCTACATGCATTCTGACTGGGAAGCGTCCTAGTTCGCATGTTCGTCACCAACGAACTCTTCACCATACTCCTGCTCTTCCATGCCTGACCAATTAAATAACCAGTGGCAAGCCAATGAGTACTTTGAATGTACTCGCAAGCAACCCATGTTTGGAACAAGGCAATAACAATGCTTGATATAGCACTAAGTAGGTAAGTTTTGCGGAAAGCTAATTTTGAGTGCAATGACATGGTCAAGATAACTAGTAATAGCATGCATCATGAGGATACCAGTATCCGCACAAACAGGTTACCGATATCAATATAATCAAGGTGTGAACATCTTATGTTCAATCATCCTGTCAAGTCATCCGACTTGTCTCGAGTATTCCTTCTTTGTGAACCACACACTCACGCCAAGTTTATGAAAACACTGGACATAGTTTAAGCAGCACCACCCAACTGTCCTTGACCGTGGACACGGCTATTCGAATAGTTTTACACTCTGCAGAGGTTGCACACTTTACCCAAAAGACTTGGGAAACTTCTGTGTCAAGCCACGACTCGCGGTATTGTCCATACCCGAGGTAAGTACCCAAACAATGTATTTCCCCTCACAATACTAAACAAAGAGTCCACTCGATTGGTACACAGCCCACATGATGTACATCACAAGTAACATCCATGCAGGGACCAACGGTGTCCCCGGTGCCTGTGAAGACAGCGCATGATCGTCCTTACCGGCACGACCCCGTATTGAGAGTGACCACGTCACTCCCGCCACTAGTAATGCAGGCTCTATGCTAGTACCCACCAAAGTAATCAACAAAGCCCCGTCCCATAAGGGGTATCGTGGTTGTGCATGTAAGATTGGGACGGTCGACAAATTTTAAATCTAATCCATTTTCGAAAACACACACACTCACTTGCTCTGGTACACCACTTCTTTCTCAAGTGGTTACCTAACTCAACATCATCTCCCTTGGGCATTAGTGGCACCCGACGGGGTTTTCGAAAAGTCTTTGAAAACACTTTTGTTTACATCACCATGCATATCCCCATCCCACTTGCTTAGCATCTACTAAGCATCCTATCTACACCCACCCGCACAACCCTCATAAGGATGGTAGGGTCATGCACGATGCAAGTATCAATAAGAAAGTATCGGAGGAATCCCATCGAAAGGGACACCACATCAACATGATCAACATCACGAATAAAGTGCTATATGCCATGCATTAAAAGGGTTTCATAGTCATGGTCAAAGGGCTGCTTGCCTGGCTCAACAAAGTCTTCGGGGTCTTTGAAGTCTTCGGGTCCAACTCCCTCGTCAACAGCGCAATCTATCGTCGCGATAAATAATGGTAATAATAAGCATCACAACAAAAACAGAGCACAAAGTCTATCTCAAAAATGTTACTCTATTCTGAAAAATCCTAAAAGAAATATTAAAAATATTCCCCTAAGGTTTTGTAGTGAAAAAGGTTATCAAAATTATTTTTAACAGAGGCTAAAATAATCAACACTAGCATTTAAATAAAATCAGTACATAAAATGTTTTCAAAAAAATTCACAAATGGCACTATTAAATTCTACATATTATTAAAATATTTATGGTGGAGAAATTATTGGAAATGGAATTTTATTTTGGTTAGTGGAATTTTTGGAATCATGCATGAAAAAGGAAAAAGATAAATGGTACTGTGCCTCTCGGGCCGAAGCCGTCGCAGCCGAGCCGGCCCAAAGGGAAATCGGCCCAGAGCGAAACGGTGCGCGCAAAAGGTTCATTTTTAAACCTGCCCGCGGGCCCTACTTGCCTGCGGGAGAGGGGGGGCGAGGGTATGACAGGTGGCCTCCACCTGTCATCCCTCATCTCGCGGCAGGGAGCAGAGGAGCTCACCGGCGACGATGTGGTCAACGGCGAGTCCTGCCAATGGTCCAGGCGTGCTCAGGGGAGCGTCGCCTGTCGCGTGGTGCCGGAGGTGGTCGTCGGAGGTGATGGAATCGCCGACGACATCGGACCCTAGCGGAGGAGCTTCGGCTCGAGGTGGGAACACCCGCTTCGAGCTGCAATTGGCACGGGAAAAGGGGGAAAAGGATCAGGGGAGAGAGGGAGGACCATGGGGAGAGGAAACGGGGCCGGAGGAGGCTCACCGTGGCCGGACGGCGGCGGCCCGAGGTGGTGGAGCTCCGGCTTGCATCGAACACAAAGAGAGGGGGAAGACGATTGGGTGGCACGGGGGAGCAATTAGGTGTTAGAGGGGGCCACCAGAGGGAAGAGAGGGGTGCGGGGCTCGCTTAAATAGCGATCCCGAGGTTCACCGTGGACGAAGTCCCACGGCCGCCCGCGGGAATGACTCGGATGGTCACGTGAGGGGGTCCTGGCCTCCGTGCGGTGCTCGTGGGGCTCGTCTAGGGCGCATGAAGGAGGAGAGAGAGAGCTGGGGAGGGCCGAGCGCGTCGCGCGTGTGGAGCTGCGGGTTGGCCGAGCCGGGCGGCCATGGCGCGCGTGCGAGGAGCCACCAGAGGGGGAGAGAGAAGGGGGCCATCATTGAGGCGTGTCCCGGACGTCGAGGGCGTCTCAGGGGACACGAGGGGGAGGCCCAATGCTGTCGGGAGCATCCATTGGGCGGCGGCTACAATGCGGTCGGGCACTGTAGCGCGCTCTGGAGCGCCCGTTTCGCATGCCATGGCATGCCAACGGTGTCTTGCGTGCGGCCACTAATGTCTAAGCGTACCATAGGGGTTTAGAAAATAGGGTAGCTGCATTGGATGCTCTTCTGGCTGCCCTGGTTGAGGAGAAAAGCTGAGGGGAGGGAGAAAAGGTGCTGTCCAGAGGGTAAAAATGGAGGTTTTACCCCTCCATGATTGATCTCAGGGCAGGAGAATGCTACTGGGGGTAAAATAGGACTAGGTAGAGATGTGGTAAAAATTTGGGGTCAAGGAGAACAAGTTAAGAGGGGAGAACATGCCTTTTAGCAATCTGCAAGAAGGTGTTTGATGCTGTTTTTAGCAAGCAAATGGAGTTTGCTTGCCATGAGATTTAACAGGATGAAAACATAGGTAGAAATAGAGTGGACCACCAAGTTTGAGATCATTTGAAGAAAGTTCACAATGTAGACATTGCAAACCCTAGAAATCAACAGAATCAGATTTCTGTAGATCCAGACATGCAATCCTATTCTCCCAAATCCACAACTTGGTGTGGTATCATTATTTGGGGTTTAGAACATGTCCACAAGGTTTGGGGTCAATAGGATAAACTTCACAATGTAAAGTTGTTCAAACTTGACTCTGGTCAGGAATGGTTTTGGAATATTTTGTGAATCAAATCAATTGGGATTGAGATTAAACTTTAAAAGATCATCACATATGGCATGTGTGAATTGCTGGAATTTTCCTGGAATTTATTGAGAATATTTCTTATAGAAATATTTCAAAAGCTTGATTTAGGCAGCAAGGGTTTTGAAGGGTTTTGCCCATAATCTTGAACATGACCATGTGTTGAAACTCATATATATGGAAAATATATGTCCACTGAGTTTCCCTAAATTTTCTCAAATAGTTTTAAAGCATTTAAATAATTTTTCCCTATAAAAGACCATTTCTGGCCTTAAGAAAAAGCCTTTAAATAAAATAGCAAAATAATCTTTTAAATTAATATTTTGTGGTTTTGGGAAGTAATATATATATATAGAGGGTTTCAAATAAAGCCTTTGGGGAAAAAGGATCCACCCAATTTGAGGACTTGTAGTGCAAACCTCAATTCAGGGGTTTTTGAAAACCTAACTTGAATAAATCCTTTTTGGCCAAAATAAATTTTGATAAAAAAGTTTTAGGTACTATTCACATGGTATGATCATTGGGTAAGAAGTTTTGGATCAAGGAAGATGAATATGGAGAGGAGTAGAACCTAAGAGTGCCAAACACATCAACCAAGCAAGCAAGCATCAAACAAATCAATCAAGCACATGCACTCAAAAGTTTTTATTGGTTCCAAATTTGGTAAATCCAAGCATAGCAAAGTGATACAAACAGAGGGTGTGACAGACCTACCCCCCTTACAAGAATCTCGTCCCTGAGATTCCTAGGCTAAGCGCTAAAAAGATAAGGGAACTCAGATCTAAGATAGTCTTCACGCTCCCACGTTGCTTCTGCTTCGGTGTGGTTGCTCCATTGGACCTTGAAGTACTTGATGGTGAGAGGCATACAACACCTTCTCACGATCCTCATTGCAATTGACCAGTGCAAGGAGGTCCTCGATGGTGCGGATCCAGTCATCAGCATCCAGTTGTTCAGCAGTCTCGGTGAAGGTTGGGGGCGAATTCCTCATGAACTCAGACAGAGTGGTGCGGCCATTGCCGTTCCTGCCTTGCTGCTGGTTGTTCACAAGGACTTGGGCCATCTGCTGAATAACAGCAGTGTTGGCTTGACGTTCCTCCCAGAGAACTTGGAGAAACTGAGCTATGGTCATGTTCTCCGGTGGAGGTGGTGGCGGGGGAATGTCGCCTTGTGGCTGCTCCTGGTGTCCTCCAGCCTGAGCAGTGTCACCAGTTCCCTGTTGCTGGCTGGAGTTGCCGGCTTCAGGGTTGGTGAAGGAGCTATTGCGGGTTGCAGTCACCATCCTGTTTGGAGCAGCCAGGTCAAACAACTGGGATAGACAGGAGAAGAAGCAATAATAGAAAAGCGCACCTAAGGGGGTTGGTATAGTGCAAGTGTGGTAAAACAAAGGTCGAAAGACCAACACATATACTAACATAAGATAGACGATGGAGTCGCTTACATGTTGCCTAAGGCAAAAGTGCGACTTGCATTGGAACACAAACAACAAAATAAACAACAAGCACACATGTTTTCATATGAACCATTACACGGACTCGACTTCGCATGAGGGGTACATGACTGATCCTACCCTAGGGGTTCTCGGACTCAGGTGGTGGAGTGCTCGGTCTCGTAGTCACGCTCCTCTGGGTCTTCCTCCTAATCATCATTCGTACAGACATCGTCTCCAGTCGAAGGGGTCGAAGAACGAGGAGGCCCATCCCGACGACGCTTAGTCGGTGGGTCAATGAAGAGCTAACGGTGCTCCTTCGCACTCATGCGACATCGACGTGTGGGTGCATCTCTAGTTGGGGGTTTTCCTCCTCGGTAAGCGACAACTAGTCGTCCCTCAGGGGCTCCATCCTTCTTGATCCTATCTGGCTTCGTCTTGGCTTGACGAAGTAGCTCTCGGGTGTGGTGAAGTTCCTCGCAGAGCTTCATGGACTCCTTAATCAAGTGGTGAGCCAGACTATTGGCAGAGAGGCTGAAGTAGGTCTAGAATCTGAGTGGTGTCCCATCCTCCTTGGATGGAACCAACGTCCAACTCTCACCAATATCATCCCTCCTGAAGGGTAGATAGCGAGTAGCTGGCTCGTCATCCATCTCTGGGATGATGCCTAGAAGGTGGATGAGTGCCTTCCGTGCAGCTGTCTCGACTGCGAGTGCCAGGGTCTCCATTTGTGGTCCTTCAAAGAACCAACTGGTCGGGGAGTCGTTTGCCTTCACTACCACATCAACGTGGTACTCCTTCGTGACGGCATCGACCCAGTGCTCGTGGTAGAGGAAAACGAGTCATCGGCGATACTCGCACTTCTCCAGGCTATCCTCAAGGAGTAGGGGAAAGCCGGATGCTAGAAGGGCTTCAGGTACGATGGCCATCTACAAAGGTTTGAAGGGAGGAGAGTTAGTATAGTGCTGTGAGAAGACTAGAAGAGGTAAGGAGTGCAGAACACCTAAACATAGGTGCTAGGTGTAGTTTTGAAAACAGTTTTATCCTAACTAACGTCCATGCTAACTAAGGGCTTCCTACCGTCAGGATGGCTCTGATACCAGCTCTATGGGGACCCCGACTCATAAGTTGTGATCACCGAATGCACGTGCACAGTGATCCCAGAGATCAATGCTCACTGAACACACAGAAACTGGAATACAAGAGTATTACATCCTCACATACCGTCTTACACAAATAAAGACCATGATGGTCAAGTCTTACATAGGTAGGGCCAAGAGGGGCCAAATAACAAACATAACTAGCAGCGGAAATCTTGATCGAAAGTGTAGACCCATGCCATCTGCCTTAACCTATAGGCATTCTGACTCGGAAGCGTCCTAGTTCGCATGCTCGTCACCAACGAACTCTTCACCATACTCCTGCTCTTCCATGCCTGGCCAATTAAATAACCAGTGGCAAGCCAATGAGTACTTTGAATGTACTCGCAAGCAACCCATGTTTGGAACAAGGCAATAACAATGCATGATATAGCACTAAGTAGGTAAGTTTTGCGGAATGCTAATTTTGAGTGCAATGACATGGTCAAGATAACTAGTAATAGCATGCAGCATGAGGATACCAGTATCCGCACAAACAGGTTACCGATATCAATATAATCAAGGTTTGAACATCTCATGTTCAATCATCCTGTCAAGTCATCCGACTTGTCTCGAGTATTCCTTCTTTGTTAACCACACACTCACGCCAAGTTTATGAAAACACTGGACATAGTTTAAGCAGCACCACCCAACTGTCCTTGACCGTGGACATGTCTATTCGAATAGTTTTACACTCTGCAAAGGTTGCACACTTTACCCACAAGACTCGGGAAACTTCCGTGTCAAGCCACGACTCGCAGTATTGTCCATACCCGAGGTAAGTACCCGAACATTGTCTTTCCCCTGACGATACTAAACAAAGCGTCCACTCGATTGGTACACAGCCCACATGATGTACATCACAAGTAACATCCATGTAGGGATCAACGGTGTGCCCGGTGCCTGTGAAGATAGCGCATGATCGTCCTTACCGGCATGACCCCATATCGAGAGTGACCACGTCACTCCCGCCACTAGTAATGCGGGCTCTATGCTAGTACCCACCAAAGTAATCAACAAAGCCCCGTCCCATAAGGGGTATCGTGGTTGTGCATGTAAGGTTGGGACAGTCGACAAATCTTAAATCTAATCCGTTTTCGACAACACACACACTCACTTGCTCCGGTACACCACTTCTTTCTCAAGTGGTTACCTAACTCAACATCATCTCCCTTGGGCATTAGTGGCACCCGACGGGGTTTTCGAAAAGTCTTTGAAACACTTTTGTTTACATCACCATGCATATCCCCATCCCACTTGCGTTGCATCTACTAAGCATCCTATCTACTCCCACCTGCACAACCCTCATAAGGATGGTAGGGTCATGCACGATGCAAGTATCAACAAGAAAGTATCAGAGGAATCCCGTCAAAAGGGACACCGCATCAACATGATCAACATCATGAAATAAAGTGCTATATGCCATGCATTAAAAGGGTTTCATAGTCATGGTCAAAGGGCTGCTTGCCTGGCTCAACAAAGTCTTCGGGGTCTTCGAAGTCTTCGGGTCCAACTCGCTCGTCAACAGCGCAATCTATCGTCGCGATAAATAACGGTAATAATAAGTATCACAACAAAAACAGAGCACAAAGTCTATCTCAAAAATGTTACTCTATTCTGAAAAATCCTAAAAGCAAAATTAAAAATAATCCCCTAAGGTTTTGTAGTGAAAAAGGTTTTCAAATTTTTTTAACAGAGGCTAAAATATTCAACACTAGCATTTAAATAAAATCAGTACATAAAATGTTTTCAAACATTTTCACAAATGGTACTATTAAATTGTACATATTATTATAAGATTTATGGTGAAGAAATTATTGGAAATGGAATTTTATTTTGGTTAGTGGAATTTTTGGAATCATGCAAGAAAAAGGAAAAAGATAAATGGTACTGTGCCTCTTGGGCCGAAGCCGTCGCAGCCGAGCCGGCCCAAAGGGAAATCGGCCCAGAGTGAAATGGTGCACGCGGCAGGTTCATTTTTAAACTTGCCCGCGGGCCCTACTTGCCAGCGGGAGATGGGGGACGAGGGTATGACAGGTGGGCTCCACCTGTCATCCCTCACCTCGTGGCAGGGAGCAGAGGAGCTCACCGACGACGATGCGGTCGACGGCGAGTCCTGCCAATGGTCCAGGCATGCTCAGGGGAGCGTCGCCTGTCGCGTGGTGCCGGAGGTGGTCGTCGGAGGTGACGGAATCGCCGACGACGTCGGACCCGAGTGGAGGAGCTTCGGCTCGAGGTGGGAACGCCCGATCTGAGCTGCAATAGGCATGGGAAAAGGGGGGAAAAGGATCAGGGGAGAGAGGGAGGACCACGGGGAGAGGAAACAGGGCCGGAGGAGGCTCACCGTGGCCGGACAGCGGCGGCCCGAGGCGGCGGAGCTCCAGCTTGCGTCGAACACAGAGAGAGGGGGAGGACAATTGGGTGGCACGGGGGAGCAATTAGGTGTTAGAGGGGGTGACCCGAGGGAAGAGAGGGGTGCTGGGCTCGCTTAAATAGCGATCCCGAGGTTCACCGTGGACGAAGTCCCACGGCCGCCCGCGGGGATGACTCGGATGGTCCAGGTAGGGGGTCCTGGCCTCCGTGTGGTGCTCGTGGTGCTCGTCTAGGGCGCGGGAAGGAGGTAAGAGAGCTGGGGAAGGGCCGAGCGCGTCGCACGTGTGGAGTTGCGGGTTGGCCGAGCCGGCGGCCATGGCGCGCGTGCGAGGAGCCACCAGAGTGGGAGAGAGAAGGGGGCCGACAGTGAGGCGTGTCCCGGACGTCGAGGGCTTCTCGGGGGACACGAGGGGGAGGCCCAATGCCGTCGGGAGCATCCATTGGGCGGCGGCTACAGGGCGGTCGGGCACTGTAGCGCGCTCTGGAGCGCCCATTTGGCATGCCATGGCATGCCAACGGCGTCTTGCGCATGGCCAGTAATGTCTAGGGGTACCATAGGGGTTTAGAAAATAGGGTAGCTGCATTGGATGCTTTTCTGGCTGCCCTGGTTGAGGAGAAAAGCTGATGGGGGGGGGGAGAAAAGGTGTTGTCCAGAGGGTAAAAATGGAGGTTTTACCCCTCCATGATTGATCTCAGGGCAGGAGAATGCTACTGGGGGTAAAATAGGACTAGGTAGAGATGTGGTAAAAATTTGGGGTCAAGGAGAAAAAGTTAAGAGGGGAGAACATGGCTTTTAGCAATCTGCCAGAAGGTGTTTGATGTTGTTTTTAGCAAACAAATGGAGTTTGCTTGCCATGAGATTTAACAGGATGAAAACATAGGTAGAAATAGAGTGGACCACCAAGTTTGAGATCATTTGAAGAAAGTTCACAATGTAGACATTGCAAACCCTAGAAATCAACAGAATCAGATTTCTATAGATCCAGACATGCAATCCTATTCTCCCAAATCCACAACTTGACGTGGTATCATTATTTGGGGGTTAGAACATGTCCACAAGGTTTGGGGTCAATAAGAAAAACTTCACAATGTAAAGTTGTTCAAACTTGACTCTGGTCAGGAATGGTTTTGGAATATTTTGGTGAATCAAATCAATTGGGATTGAGATGAAACTTTGCAAGATCATCACATATGGCATGTGTGAATTGCTGGAATTTTCCTGGAATTTATTGAGAATACTTCTTATAGAAATATTTCAAAAGCTTTATTTACACAGAAAGGATTTTGAAGGGTTTTGCCCATGATTTTGAACATGACCATGTATTGAAACTCATATATATGGAAAATATATGTCCACTGAGTTTCCCTAAATTTTCTCAAATATTTTTAAAGCATTTAAATAATTTTTCCCTATAAAAGACCATTTCTGGTCTTAAAAAAAAGCCTTTAAATAAAATAGCAAAATAATCTTTAAAATTAATATTTTGTGATTTTGGGAAGTAATATATATAGTGGGTTTCAAATAAAGCCTTTGGGGAAAAAGGATCCACCCAATTTGAGGACTTGTAGTGCAAACCTCAATTCAGGGGTTTTTGAAAACCTAATTTGAATAAATTCTTTTTGGCCAAAATAAATTTTGATAAAAATAGTTTTAGGTACTATTCACATGGTATGATCATTGGGCAAGAAGTTTTGGATCAAGGAAGATGAATATGGAGAGGAGTAGAACCTAAGAGTGCGAAACACATCAACCAAGCAAGCAAGCATCAAACAAATCATTCAAGCACATGCACTCAAAAGTTTTAATTGGTTCCAAATTTTGTAAATCCAAGCATAGCAAAGTGATACAAACACAGGGTGTGACATTGCTGCACTTTATTTACCGTTACCGTTACTTGCTTGTTACCAATTACCTTGCTATCAAACTATCTATTACCTACAATTTCAATGCTTGCAGAAGTTACCTTGCTGAAAACCGCTTGTCATTTCCTTCTGCTCCTCGTTGGGTTCGACACTCTTACTTATCGAAAAGACTACTATTGACCCCCTATACTTGTGGGTCATCAGTGGCTGATAAGGAGAAAGCATGAAGGCAGCCCCGAAATGAGTCGCCAATCTGAGCTAGCTCCTAAGTGTTTGGGAAAACTTGAGTGTTGTGTGGCTCCCTTAAAAGCCTGTAATAGGGGTAGTCTTAAAACTAGTTTGAAATGCTTTGTCATGCCATTGTGCACGTGTGCACCTTTGTTGGCGCAGACCTCCAATCTCTCTAGTTGTTTTGCTGAGGGAGAATTGTACTACTCTTTTGCTTGTCCTTGAATATCTCCGATGTTGTGCTCAATGAGTCGTTTGATTGAGATAGAAAGGATAATTCAAAAACAAACCGGCAAAAAAACTTGTCTTTCGAGGTCCAAGTTTTTGTTGAATCTTTCCACAATAATATTGAGGTTAAGTGACTTGAACTCGGCCATAAGAGGACCACAGCTGTTAACCCGGATGCTCATATATGAGCCGGTAACAGGGACAATTTTGTCCCTGAAAAAAATTATAATGTGATAATAAAAAGTTATTTATATATAGTATTTGTTAATAAGCCGGCTCAATGAGACTCGGCAAAAAGAGACTGGCTTTCGAGGCTCAAGTCTTGCTTCAATGAAGCGGGTATGATAACCCATGGTTTATCCTAGCTTTCTGTATGCCGGCTCTCACGTGACACAAGCCGGTGTTTTAACCTTGAGAAGTTCAGGGTCCAAAAAAGGATTGACTTGCAAGAGTACACGGGGTCACCTGATCGGAGTCGCATCGAGCATACATGCAGGTTTAACCATATATTGTGGCGTTGTTGCCGGGTCAAGAGGGTGAGAAAGCTAAACTCGATGAGTTGGAAGCCCCCAAGTGACCGATGTTGCAAAACAATAAAGACTCATGCTCAATTTATAGGCTAAAACGACAAATACCCCGAGTTTCGAGGATGTCGGCTTTATTATATTTGAACATAAAGAAGTATGTACATATTTTGCAAGGGGGGGTTACAAAAAAGAGCCGGTGGCTTTTAAGTATAATAAGGCCACATGTGAGCAATGTTCCAGGGCCGGGTTGTCTCCTCTTCAGAGGTGTATGATCCTTCTCGTAAGTCCACCAGATAATATGAACCATTATTAAGGTTTTTCCTGATGACGAAAGGACCCTCCCAAGGCGGGGAAAGTTTGTGCATCCCTGTCTGATCTTGAATCAGACGTAGCACTAAGTCGCCTTCTTGAAAAGTATGGCTTCAGACTCTACGGCTGTGATAGCGACGTAGGTCTTGCTGACATATGGCAGACCTGGCTGTTTCTAAGTCACGTTCTTCTTCCAAGGCATCCAGGGAATCTTGACGTGCTAGCTCATTGTCCGCCTCAACATAGGCAGTAATCCGGGGCGAGTCATGACGAATATCGCTTGGTAAAACCGCCTCAGCTCCATAAACTAGGAAGAAAGGTGTATATCCAGTGGATCTATTTGGAGTTGTACGAATACTCCAAAGTACTGCAGGGAGTTCTTCAACCCAACAACCCGGGGTACGCTCAAGGGGCACCATAAGCCGGGGTTTGATTCCTCTGAGGATCTCCTGATTAGCTCGTTCAGCCTGTCCATTGGACTGTGGATGTGCAACCGCTGCCAGGTCAAGCCGGATATGCTCTGGTTGATAAAACTATTCCACGGCTCCTTTGGACAAATTGGTACCATTATCAGTGATAATGCTGTGGGGGTAGCCAAAACGAAATATCAATTTTTTCAAGAACTTGACTGCAGTCTCCGGATCACAATTACTGATTGGCTCTGCTTCAACCCACTTGGTGAATTTATTAACCACCACCAAGAGGTGAGTTTTCTTGTCAGACGACGGCTTGAATGGGCCAACCATATCAAGCCCCCAGACAGCAAATGGCCAAGTGATTGGGATCATACGCAATTCCTGAGCCGGCACATGAGCCTGACGACCGAAATTTTGACACCCATCACACTTGTGCACAATCTCTTCAGCATCTGCGTGAGCCGTCAGCCAATAAAACCCATGCCGAAAAGCTTTTGCTACCAAGGATCGTGAGCCGGCATGGTGTTCATAGTTGCCAACATGGATTTCATTAAGAATCTCTTGGCCTTCTTCAGGGGAGACACAACGTTGGAAGATGCCAGTGTTGCTTCTCCGATGTAACTCGCCATTGACGATAGTCATTGATTTGGACCGCCGAATTATCTGTCGGGCGGTGATTTCCTTAGCTGGGAGCTCGCCTCGAGTGAGACAAGCCAGATATGGAATAGTCCAGTCAGGAGTAGCATGAAGAGCCACCACCAGTTGTGCCTCCGGGTCAGGAATAGCTATATCCTCCCCAGACGACAATTTGACCGAAGGATTGTGAAGTACATCTAAAAAGACATTGGGGGGGGGGGACCGGCTTCCTCTGTGAGCCGAGTCGTGACAGGGCGTCGGCTGCCTCGTTATGCCTGTGATCTATATGATCGACTTGACAGCCTTGAAAATGACCCACCACATTAGAAACCGCCTGCCGGTAAGCCGCCATCAAAGGGTCCGTAGAATCCCAAGTCCCTGAAACTTGCCGAGCCACCAGATCTGAGTCGCCCAAACACGTGACCCGGCTTAGGTTCATCTCTTTAGCTATTCTGAGTCCGTGTAGGAGGGCCTCGTATTCAGCTGCATTGTTAGTACAAGGGAACATGAGCCGCAGAACATAACAAAATTTGTCACCTCGTGGAGAAGATAATATGACTCCAGCGCCCGAGCCCTCCAACTGTCTGGATCCATCAAAGTGTATAATCCAATATGTGTTATCTGTCCTATCTTCTGGAATCTGCATCTCTGTCCAATCATTGATGAAATCCACCAGTGCTTGGGATTTGATGGCGGTTCGGGCACATACTTCAGATGGTGATCACCAAGTTCTATAGCCCACTTAGCGATCCGTCCAGTGGCCTCCCGGTTCTGTATGATATCACCAAGGGGTGCCAAACTGACCACAATGATTGGGTGCTCCTGGAAATAGTGCTTCAACTTCCGGCTTGCCATAAAAATTCCGAAGACCAGCTTCTGCCAATGCGGGTACCGCTGTTTGGACAGAGTTAAAACTTCGCTGACAAAGTAAACTGGGTGTTGAACCGGATATTCCTTTCCTTCCTCTTTTCGCTCAACAACAACTGCTACGCTCACCACCTTTGAATTGGCAGCAATGTATAGGAGCATTGGCTCTTTGTCAGCAGGGGCGGCTAAGACGGGCAGATTAACAAGCTGTCGCTTGAGTGCTTCAAAAGCTTCATTAGCGACATTAGTCCATTTGAAATCGCCTGCCTTCTTTAGCAGTTGATAAAACGTAATATCCTTTTCTCCCAGGCGGCTTATGAACCGACTTAATGCAGCTATGCGACCCGCCAAGCATTGAACCTGATTTATATTTCCCGGCTCAGCCAACGTGGTCACCGCCTTGATTTGGGGGGAGGGGGGTTAGCTTCGATGCCTTGCTCGGAAACTAGAAACCCCAAGAGCTTGCATGTAGGAACACCAAAAACGCACTTGGCCGGTTTAAGTTTCATCTGGTACACTCGAAGGTTATCAAATGTTTCCTTGATATCATCCAAGAGCGTTTCCTTCTTCTGAGATTTCACCATGATGTCATCAACATAAGCATGATCATTGTGCCACATATGGTTGAAGGCAATTCTGGACGCAGTCTTGGTAAGTCGCCCCTGCGCTCTTAAGCCCAAAAGGCATAGAGACATAGCAGAAAGTTCCAAAAGGAGTGATGAAAGCCGTCTTCTCCTGATCCTCCACAATCATCTTAATCTGGTGATAAACGGAGTAGGCATCTAGGAAGCACAGACGCTCACAACCCGCCGTAGAGTCGATGATCTGATCGATACGTGGGAGAGAAAAGGGATCCTTCGGACAAGCTTTGTTGAGATCTGTGTAGTCGACACACATACGCCAAGTGCCATTCTTTTTCAGAACAAGCATCGGGTTAGCCAACCATTCAGGGTGGAAAACTTCAACAATAAATCCGGTAGCTAGGAGCCGGGCTACCTCTTTCCCAATGGCCTTGCGCCTCCCCTCGTTGAAATGACGAAGGTATTGGCACACTGGTTTCATCTTTGGATCCACATTAAGGTGGTGCTCAGCGAGTTCTCTCGGGACTCCAGGCATGTTAGAAGGTTTCCATGCGAAGATGTCTCGATTCTCACGGATGAACTTGATGAGCGCGCTTTCCTATTTGGGATCTAAGCCGGTCCCAATAGTGAACTGCTTGGACGAATCGCCTGGCGTGAAATCAAGCTATTTCGTATCTTCAACCGGCTTAAATTTGAGCGAAGGCTCCGACTCTGTGTTGGGCTTCTTGAGGGGGCTCATATCGGCCGGGTGGACATTGGCAGTATAGAACTTCAACTCTTCGGCTGCGCAAGCCGACTCGACGTAAGCCGCATCTCCTTCCTCGCACTCCTGAGCGATCTTCCGGCTTTCGTCCACGGTAATGGTGCCTTTGGGTCTAGGCATCTTGAGCTTGAGATAGACATAACAAGGCCGGGCCGTGAAACGAGCATAAGCCGGTCGACCAAAGAGGGTGTGGTAAGGGCTCTTTATCTTGAATACCTCAAACATCAGAGGCTCGCATCTGGAATTGTACTCATCACCGAAAGCCACGTCGAGTTTGATTTGCCCAATTCGATAGGCCGACTTTCCAGGAACAATCCCGTGAAACACCGTTGTCGAGGGAAGCAGCTGGCTCTCTGGTAGTTTCATCCGGCAAAACGTTTCATAGTATAATATGTTTATGCTACCACCCCTATCCATAAGGACCTTGGACAGGGTGTAACCGCCGACCTGAGGTGCCACCACCAAAGCTAAACCGTCAGGGTTGTCAACCCGGGAGGCATGATCATCCCTGCTCCAGGTAATCGGATGTTCATACCAGTTGAGATATCTGGGAACTACCGGCTCTGCCATGTTGACAGCTCTGCTCTTGACCTTACTGTCTCGCTTGTAGGTACTAGTGGTGAAAACATGGTACTGGCCGCTGTTCAACTGCTTGGGACTACCTCGGGGGATGCCTTGGTTGCTACGCTGCTGATTGCCTCGATCAAGAAGCCGTCCACCACCGTTGCTGTCGTGGTAACGAGTTTCAGCTCCTGAGCCGCCCTGTGATGAACCGAAGCCGACTGATGCTCCAGACATGGACGGAATTTGAGTCACCCTAGTGTCGGCTGTGAAGATAGTAACTTGACGAGGCGGCTCATGAACCTCCTTGAGGATCTTGGTCTCCAACGAGCCCCCAAGTTTAATGGAAACGACAAGGTCGTGTTGTCGGCCGGTTTGATGCCGGCCGGGTTGGGAGCGCCGAGCCGGCTCGATGATGTTGGTGCAGATGTCCGACTCGGGCACCGACGCGCCGATCTGGCTGATGAAGACGTGGATCTTGCCAAAGGGGACCCGATACCTGTACTCAGTCGAGTCGGCCTCGGGGCCCCAGTCTGAGTCATCGATGTAGACCTTGCCGCGGCGGCTCTTGGTCATCCGGCCGACCACGAATCCCCCGAACCCTGGAAGAGCTCCCTTCGAAAACTCATCTCCATCGGGCGAGAGCCCCACGGTGGGCGCCAACTGTCGTGGTTTTGTCACAGCTGATGTCCTCGTGCAAGGACTTAGGTGCGAGGCCATCGCCGCTAGGTGGCAACTCAAAGGGGTTGAATGGATTCGGGAGACGAGTTTACCTAGGTTCGGCCCCTCCTATGGAGGTAATAGCCTACGTCCTACTTTGTGTCTGTATTGATGATGATCTCGATTACAAGGGTACGGAATCGCTAACCTAGCTTTCGAGAGTATCTAACGTAAGTCTTTCGGTCCTAGGGGCTCGCCTTTATATACAGGTCAAGACCCTAGGGTTTACAACAGAGTCCGAGTCATATCACAACTCGTAACCTACCATGACTCTAACACGCCTTGCCTCCCAAGCAAGGAATCTTCCGGTGTCTTCTGTCCTGTGGGCCTTGCGCCGCCGTCTCCACGCGCTTGGGCCGCCCGACTGTTTACTTAGTAACCGCCTTGCTTGTTTTACCTTCACGACACGGCCCATCTTGAACATAGTTCCAGAGCCACCATTATACTGACCCGGCCCAATAGGGCGGGTCTTACCGTGGCGTTATATCCCCGACACACGGTGTGGAGGCCTCGCCCTCTTCTAAGTTGAAGGAGCCCATCATCATCGATATCTCCGACGATGAGGAATAGCTTGTTTTTCTTTGCTTTATCACTAAGGACCTATGTTCACCTAGCTACGCCGGTTAAGCATGTATCGTTTACCTGTTGCGTGTGCCGCTACTGCCTTTCATTTAGAAATTCTAGTGAAATGTCCAATGTAATGCTACTGCAACCTGACCTTCTAGTATGTTCTATTGTGCAATGTGGTGCTTAGTTAACTGTTTCGTTCATTTGTTGTGGTGATCATTTAACTATTTAGTTCAATTTTGCAATGTGATGTTTGATTGTTGTTGGTATAATTTTGTATTGTTATGCATGTGATTAATAAATCAAATTTAGATGTACTAAATACATGTGAAACATATAGAATTGCTATATTTCCTAGTTCTTAGCACACTTGGTTTAGATAACTGGCTTTTCCATGTGTCTTGAATTAATCTATTGGATCCGCAATGTGTTTATTTTCCATTAACATATTTCACTGATAGTATGCCAAATATCACTTATAACCTGATCAATATTTGTCTTAAATATGTTGCAGGGGGAAACAATGGGGGACACTGAAGTTTACCATAGAGGTTTGCACATCCATGGTCGTGTGGCTAATAGCACATTATTGCGCAATTACAGGAACCATTGTAACATTAATGTTTTTAATAATTTGTTCTTGCACATGTAGGTCCTGTTGTAAGAGGTTTAGACCCACTGTTCAAACCTTTTTGCATGTGGGGAAATGAGGTGTCCTTGAATATCAGTCAAATCAAGAAACTCAAAAAGATTGTTAAGATAAATAGACTAGCTACGAAAAACAACAAGATGTTTGTCTGCAAAATGAAGAAGACATCAGTCAACTATGGGATGGTACCATCTCTTTCACCTTGTCCTTTTCCCTTTGCGCCATTTCAAATTTTAGAAAAGATATTTATGCGTATGTTTGTTTTCAGTCCTTGTCAAGGCTGTTCATCGATGATTACGTCTCAAACCACCTATATGATCAAGAGGCGAGGAAGGTATTCATATAGCACCCACGGTATAATCTTGAAGTCTTCCTCAAGAGGACGAAGGATGGGCGGGCAATCATCCACAGGCACTGGCCTAAAGTTGCGAGGACCTTCAACATCCTTGAAGGCTCAATATTCGCCTTCCGCTTTAATAGTTTTCTAGATGAGACTCATCTGTCTATTTACCGTCTATGATGATACTTAATTTCCAAAGGTTTTAGATGTTGCATTTGAAACTTTGTCATGTTGTGCAATTGGGTAGCTAGGTAGTATATGCCTATATGATGTTGTACCCTGATGTAATTCAATTATGAAATCCTGGTTGCCGTACTACGAATAAGAAATATATTTTGTGCTTGATATGAAATGTTAATTTGATTACTAAATGGATTATAAATAATAGAGCAATCAGGCTGATTATTGGGGTTCCCATTGCAGACGGTTTCTAAGACTACACCGTGGGCGATGACCTCAACAAACCCACATGGTTTCTAGAAAGTTGGCGTGTTGGATCGGTGAGCAATCACACACGAATTCTGGTCGACAACTGTGTGTGTTATGATACCCAATCAAAAACGTTTTCAAATAGCAAGTGTGTGTGATGGGCAGCCCAATGCCAAACAGTTTCTTCTAAACACCGTGAGTGATGTTTTGAATAACGCAAACGACGGAATATAACTATCGCGTGTGATGACCAGCCCTATCACAAACGATGTTATGCAGAAAATTGTGTGTGCTCTGCAATATGAACGGAGACGTACCCTTGGGATTCCCTGTGTGGGATGCTAAGCTCATCTCACATGTCTTCCCCAATATGTCTGTTTGTGATGGCCCTTTCAATCACAAACGATATATTTTTGCCCATCGTGTGTGACTGGGTGTAGGCATCGCTGACGGGTTTTCACTATCGTGTGGGATAGCACCCTATTGCCCACACATGCGAGGTGATGGTTTAAGACTACATCACGGAAAGGGGTTAAAAACCGTTTGTATAGCACGCGGCTGCACTAGTGATTGGAGGCTCCCAACACCACCACGAGGCTTCACCACAATGGATTGTGGCTCTTAGGTGACCTCAACCATCTAGAGTGCTCAAACACCAAAGAGTAACAAGATCCGCAAGGGATTAGTGGGGGGGGGTGAACCAAATTTCTCTTAGTGGAAGTGTAGATCGGGGCCCTCTCAACCAAACCCTAGAGTATCAACAAGTTTTGTTGGCTAGGGAGATAGATCGAGCAAAAACGGAGCTTGGAGCAACAATGGAACTTTGGGGAGGAAGAGGTGGTCTTCTTGGGGAAGAAGAACCCCTTTTTATAGTGGGGGGAAATATCCAACCGTTACCTCCCTCTCAGCCCGCACACAAGTGGTACTACCGCTTGGGCGGTTGTGCCCGCTGCGCAGTGCAATGGCACGAGGCCACGAGCTGGTGATGCCGCTGGAGCGGTACTACCGCTCGCCCCAGTGTTACTACCACTTGGGTTCCAGCATAGGGGCCCGTAGAGGAAAGGCAGTAACAGGGGACACATGTAGTACCGCTGAAGTGGTACTACCACTGACGGGAGCGGTAATACCGCTTACACGTGGTAGTGCCTCTCCCTATTGTCGCCCTACCTCCGCTCAGAGTGCTGAGGTCCAGAAGGGAGCGGTAGCGGAGCGGTAGTGACGGGCGGTACTACAGCTTATAGGCGCTACTACCATGTCGCACTACCATCCCTACTACCACGCAGTCCGACACAAAAAGTCGAGACTCCCAGAGGCAGCGGTACTATGCGCGACACTAGTCAGTAGTACTACCACCTGTAGGCGGTCCTACCACCTACATAGAGCGGTACTACCTATTGAAAATATGTCCTAGAGGCAATAATAAAGTGGTTATTATCATATTTCCTTGTTCATGATAATCATTTATTATCCATGCTATAATTGTATTGATCGGAAACTCATATACATGTGTGAATACATAGACAACACAGTGTCCCTTGTGAGCCTCTAGTAGACTAGCTCATTTATCAAAGATGGTTAAGGTTTCCTAACCATGGACATGAGTTGTCATTTGATAACGGGATCACATCATTAGGAGAATGATGTGATGGACAAGACCCAACCGTAAGCATAGCATTTGACCGTTTAGTTTATTGCTATTGCTTTCTTTATGTCAAGTATCTATTCCTATGACCATGCGATCATGCAACTCCCTGACACGGGAGGAATGCCTTGTGTGTATCAAACGTCACTTCGTAACTGGGTGATCATAAAGGTGCTCTACAGGTATCTCCGAGGGTGTCTGTTGGGTTGGCATGGATCGAGACTGGGATTTGTCACTCCGTATGACAGAGAGGCATCTCTGTGCCCACTCGGTAAGACAACATCACAAGAAGCCTGCAAGCAATGTGACTAAGGAGTTAGTCACGGGATCTTGTATTATGGAACGAGTAAAGAGACTTGCCGGTAACGAGATTGAACTAGGTATGGAGATACCGTCGATCGAATCTCGGGCAAGTAACATACCGATGGACAAAGGGAACTGCATACGGGATTGATTGAATCCTTGACATCGTGGTTCGACCGATAAAGATCTTCGTGGAATATGTAGGAGTCAATATGGGCATCCAGGACCCACCATTGGTTATTGACCAGAGAGGTGTCTCGGTCATGTCTACATGATTCTCGAACCCGTAGGGTCGGCACGCTTAACGTACGGTGACGATATAGTATTGTTGAGTTTTATATGTTGGTGACCGAATGTTGTTTGGAGTCCCGGATTAGATCTTGGATGTCACGAGGAGTTCCGGAATGGTTCGAAGGTAAATATTTATATATAGGAAAGTGGTATTCGGGTTTCGGAAAAGTTTCGTGTTTTTCCGGTATTGTACCGGGAGTGTCGAAAGGGGTCCGGGGGTCCACGGGGGGGGGGGGGGGGGGGGGGGTCCACCCACCCCGGGGGGGCACATGGGCTGTAGAGGGAGGCGCACCAGCCCCTGGTGGGCTGGGCGCCCCACCCCTAAGGGCCCATGCGCCCAAGTGGTAGGTGGGGAGGTGCCTTGGGGAGGAGGGACTCCTCCCCTAGGGCGCCCACCTCCCTTGTGGGAGGAGGACTCCTGCCCCTTGGTCGGCCGACCCCCCCTTGGAGGAGGGGCTAGGGCCGGCTCCCTACCTACCCCTTCCTCCTATAAATAGAGAGGGAGAGGGAGGGCAGCCGCACCACAAAGACATAGGTGCAACCCTCCCTCTCTCCATAGATGGTTTTCTCCTCCGATCGCATCTGCAACAGCACTTGGCGAAGCCCTGCTGAGATTGCTCCACCACCACTGCCACCACGCCGTCGTGTTGCCGGAGAACTCATCTACTACTCCGCCCTCACTCGCTAGATCGAGGAGGCGGAGACGTCATCGAGTTGTACGTGTGCTGAACGCGGAGGTGCCGTCCGTTCGGCGCTAGATCGGGACGGATCGTGATTGGATCGCGAAGACGTACGACTACATCAACCGCATTTCTCAACGCTTCCCGCTTAGCAATCTACAAGGGTATGTAGATGCACTACCCTCTTGTAGCTATACATCTCCATATATAGATCTTGGGTGTTCGTAGGATTTTTTTTGTTTCCCATGCAACGTTCCCCAACAGTGGCATCATGAGCTAGGTCTATGCATAGATGATATGCACGAGTAGAACACAAAGAAGTTATGGACATTGATGTTCAGATTGCTTACCTCTTTAGTCTTATTTTGATTCGGCGGTATTGTGGGATGAAGCGACTCGGACCAACCTTACTTGTCCTCGCACAAGAGACCGGTTCCACCGACTGACATGCAACTTGTTTGCATAAAGGTGGCTGGCAGGTGTCTATCTCTCCCACTTTAGTTGAATCGGATTCGACAAAGGTGGTCCTTGTAGAAGGTTAAAAGGCAACTTGATTATCACCGTTGTGGCTTTGCGTAGGTAATAACGGTTCTTGCTAGTTACCCATAGCAGCCACGTAAAACATGCAACAACAAATTAGAGGACGTCTAACTTGTTTTTGCAGGGTATGTTGTGATGTGATATGGCCAAAATGTAATTCAATATATGTGATGTATGAGATGGTCATGTCTTGTATAGTTATCACGACTTGCATGTGGATGAGTACGGCAACCGACAGGAGCCATAGGGTTGTCTTTAATTTATTTGTGCCATTTGCTTTACTTTATCGATATGAGTTAGCAATAGTTGTAGAAGCAATAGTTGGTGTGACAACCACATGACGACACGATGATGGAGATCGTGATGATGGAGATCATGGTGTCATGCCGGTGATGATGGAGATCATGCCGGTGCTTTGGAGATGGAGATCAAAAGCACAAGACGATGATGGCCATATCATGTCACATATATGATTTGCATGTGATGTTTATCCTTTTATGCATCTTATTTTGCTTAGGACGACGGTAGCATTATAAGATGATCCCTTACTAAAATTTCAAGATAAAATTGTGTTCTCCTCGAGTATGCACCGTTGCGAAGGATCGTTGTTTCGAAGCACCTTGTGATGATCGGGTGTGATAGACTCTACGTTTGGATACAACGGGTGTAAGCCAGATTTACACACGCGGAATACTTGGGTTAACCTTGACGAGCCTAGCATATACAGACATGGCCTCGAAACACAGAAGACCGAAAGGTCGAACATGAGTCATATAGTAGATATGATCAACATGGGGATGTTCACCATTGAAACCACCTCATCTCATGTGATGATCAGACTTGGGTTGGTGGATTTGGATGACGTCACACTTAGACAACCTAAGGGATGTTGATTTGAGTAGGAGTTCTTTAGTAATATGATTAATTGAACTCATTATAATGAACATAGTCTAAAGTTGTCTTTGTAAAATTATGTTGTAGATCAATGGCTCACGCAATAGCTCCTCTGAATTTTAATGCGTTCCTAGAGAAAGCTAAGTTGAAAGATGATGGATGTAACTATGCGGAATGGGTCCGTAATCTGAGGATTATCCTCACGGCTTTACAAAAAGCTATGTCCTTGATGCACCGCCTCCTCCAGTGTCGTCTGCAAATGTTGTGAACGTCTGGCAGTTGCGTGCTGATGACTACTCAATAGTTCAGTGCGCCATGTTGTATGGCTTAGAATCGGGACTTCAAAAGCATTTTGAATGCCATGGAGCATATGAGATGTTCCAAGAGTTGAAGTTAGTATTTCAAGCAAATGCTCGGATCGAGAGGTATGAGACCTCCGATAAATTCTTTGCCTGCAAGATGGAAGAGAATAGTTATGTCAGTGAGCACATACTTAGAATGTTTGGGTACTATAACCGCTTGAATCAGCTGGGAGTTGAGCTTTTGCCTGAGACGGTCACTAACAAAGTTCTCCAGTCACTGCCATCTAGCTACAAAGGCTTCATGATGAACTATAATATGCAAGGGATGAACAAGTCAATCTCCGAGCTGTTCGCGATACTGAAAGTTGCGAAAGTAGAAATCAAAAAGGAGCATCAAGTGTTGATGGTGAATAAAACCACTGTTTCAAGAAAGGCAAGGGAAAGAAGGGAAACTTCAAGAAGGGTGGCAAGCAAGTTGTTCCTCCCGTGAAGAAACCCAAGGCTGGACCCAAGCCTGAGACTGAGTGCTTCTACTACAAGGGGACTGGCCAGTGGAAGCGGAATTGCCCCAAGTACCTGGCTCATAAGAAGGTTGGCAACGTCAATAAAGGTATATTTGATATACATGTTATTGATGTGTACCTTACTAGCTCTCGTAGTAGTACCTGGGTATTTGATACCGGTTCGGTTGCTCATACTTGTAACTCAAAGCAGGAACTACATAATAGATGGAGGCTGGCAAAGGACGAAGTGATGATGTGCATCGGAAATGGTTCCAATGTTGATGTGATCGCCGTCGGCACGCTCGCTCTTCAGTTACCATCGGGATTAGTTTTAAACCTAAATAATTGTTATTTGGTGCCTGCATTGAGCATGAACATTATATCTGGATCTTGTTTATTGCGAGACGGTTATTCATTTAAATCAGAGAATAATGGTTGTTCTATTTATATGAGTAATATCTTTTATGGGCATGCACCTAAGGTGAATGCTTTATTCTTGTTGAATCTCCATTTTAGTGATACACACATTCATAACATTGATGCCAAAAGATGCAAAGTTAATAATGATAGTACCACTTTCTTGTGGCACTGCCGCTTGGGTCATATTGGTGTAAACGTATGAAGAAACTCCATGCTGATGGACTTTTGGAATTGCTCGATTTTGAATCACTTGATTCATGAGAACCATGCCTCATGGGCAAGATGACGAAAACTCCGTTTTCCGGTACACTGGAGCGGGCAAGTGACTTGTTGGAAATCATACATACTGATGTGTGCGGTCTGATGAGTGTTGAGGCGCCCGGTGGATATCGTTATTTTCTTACCTTCACTGATGATTTGAGCAGATATGGGTATATTTATTTAATGAAACACAAGTGTGAAATGTTTGAAAAGTTCAAGCAAATTCAGAGTGAAGTAGAGAATCATCGTAACAAGAAGATAAAGTTTCTACGATCTGGTCATGGTGGAGAATATCCGAGTTATGAGTTTGGCATACATTTAAGACAATGTGGAATTGTTTCACAGCTTACGCCACCTGGAACATCACAGCGTAATGGTGTGTCTGAGCATCGTAATTGTACTCTATTAGATATGGTGCGATCTATGATGTCTCTCAGTGATCTGCCACTATTGTTTTGGGGTTATGCATTAGAGACAGCTGCATTCACTTTAAATAGGGCACCATCTAAGTCCGTTGAGACAACACCGTATGAATTATGGTTTGGCAAGAAACCTAAGCTGTCGTTTCTTAAAGTTTGGGGCTGCGACGCTTATGTGAAAAGGCTTCAGCCTGATAAGCTCGAACCCAAAGCGGACAAGTGCATCTTCATAGGATACCCTAAGTAAATAGTTGGGTACACCTTCTATCTCAGATCCGAAGGCAAAGTCTTTGTTGCGAAGAATGTATCCTTTCTAGAGAAGGAGTTTCTCTCGAAAGAACTGAGTGGGAGGAAGTAGAACTTGATGAGGTTGTTGAACCGTCACTTCAGTTGGAGAGTAGCATGACACAGAAAGATGTTTCTGTGGCGCCTACGCCAAATGAAGAGGAAGCTAATGATGATGATCATGAAACTTCATATCAAGTTACTACCGAGCCTCGTAGGTCGACAAGGACTCGTACCGCCCCTGAGTGGTATGGCAATCCTGTCTTGGAGGTCATGTTGTTAGACAACGGTGAACCTACAAGCTATGAAGAAGCGATAGTGGGCCCGGATTCCAACAAATGGCTAGAGGCCATGAAATCCGAGATAGGATCCATGTATGAGAACAAAGTTTGGACTTTGGAGGACTTACCATATGATCGTAAGACCATACAGAATAAATGGATCTTTAAGAAAAAGACGGACGCGGATGGTAATGTCACCGTCTATAAAGCTCGACCTGTTGCAAAAGGGTTTTCACATGTTCAAGGAGTTGACTATGATGAGGCATCTCTCCCGTAGCGATGCTTAAGTCCGTCGGGATTATGTTAGCAATAGCTGCATTTTTCGATTACGAGATCTAGCAGATGGATGTCAAAACAGTGTTCCTTAATGGTTTCCTTAAGGAAGAGTTGTATATGATGCAACCAAAAGGTTTTGTCGATCCTAAAAATGCTGACAAAGTATGCAAGCTCCAGCGATCCATTTATGGACTGGTGCAAGCATCTCGGAGTTGGAATCTTTGTTTTGATCAGGTGATCAAAGTGTATGGGTTCATACAAGTTTAAGGAGAAGCTTGTATTTACAAGAAAGTGAGTGGGAGCTCTATAGCGTTTCTAATATTATATGTGGATGGCATATTGCTGATTGGAAACAATAAAGAAGACAATCAGGCAAAGCTCTAAGTAACCGCGGAAGCCTCCCCCAAGCTTGAGGGAGATTTTCTTCTTGAATTTGCACAAAGTTGAATATTTCCTGTAAGGCAGCTTGTTTCTTATGAGCAGGAAAATATTTTGTAGAAAAATAAAGAAGCATATCCTGGGGACTACGCATACAACCAGGAGCAAGAGAAAGAAACCATTCCTTAGCCTCGCCTTATAGCGAGAAAGGAAAAAGCTTAAGGATATAATAGTAGCGTATCTTTTCATCATTGGTAAACAGAGCAGCAATATCGTTCAGTTTCATAAGGTGTTCGACAACAGTTTCATTTTCATAGCCATGGAAAGGATCATATTCTACTATGTGAATTAACTCAGGATCAAAAGAGAATTCATAATCTTTATCAGTAACAAATATAGGAGAAGTAGCAAATTTAGGATCATATTTCATTTTCTCCATCATAGATTTTTCCTTTAGTTTGCATAGTAGTTTTTCAAATCATCTCTATTTTCACAAGCAAAGAAGTCACTAGTTGTTTCCTTATCCATGACATAACCTTCAGGCACATGAGGCAATTCATATCTAATAGGAGAGCGAGGTGTAAGAGGTGATTCAAAGTCCTCATCAGTTTTAGCATTTTCAAGTTCTCTAGCTTTAGCAAGATGAGCATCAAGTAATTCATTCAGTGGCACATTTTCAGTTTCAACATGTGTAGCAATAGTATCATCATTAATTTCTGAGGTAGAATCATCAAGTTCATGTGACATATCAGGACAATCAACAGGTGGTGGTGTAACAAGATGATTCAAAACAGTAGGTGAATCAAAAGCAGAGCTAGATGGCAGTTCCTTACCCCCTCTCATGCGAGAGGGGACGATCTTAGTTCGAGTATCTTTCAGATTCTTCATAGTAGCAATTGGATATACTCAAGTTATCACAATAAATAGAGCTACCCTCCCCAGCAACGGCGTCAGAAAAAGGTCTTGATAACCCACAAGTATAGGGGATCGCGAGAGTCTTCACGGGTAGTATTTCACCCTAATTTATTGATTCGACACAAGGGGAGCCATAGAATATTTATTGGCCTTGATAGTTGAGTTGTCAATTCAACCGCACCTGGGATATCTCTCTACAGCAAAGGTTTAGTAGCATGGCAAATAGTAGTAGGAAAAGTAACAGTAGTAGTGACAGCATCAATTTTGTAGCAGTTGTGACAGTAGCAGTAGCAATAGTAACTTAGCAAGACTCAGTATATGTAAAGCGTAGGCACGTGGATTGGTGATGGATAATGATTTAGAAGACATAGATCATATAACAGTTACACACTAGGGCGACACAGAACTAGCTCCAATTCATCAATGTAATGTAGGCATGTATTCCGTATATAGTCGTACGTGCTTGCGATAAGAACTTGCATGACATCTTTTGTCCTACCCTCCCGTGGCAGCGGTTTCCTATTGGAAACTAAGGGATATTAAGGCCTCCTTTTAATAGAGAACCGGAACAAAGCATTAACACATGGTGAATACATGAACTCCTCAAACAACGGCAATCACCGGAAAGAATCCCAATTATTGTCACCATGGGGTATGCGGATCAAGACATGTAATAGGTGCATACAACTTGCAATATAGGATCCAAATCAATCTTATATTTATGAAAACATAATATGTTCAGATCTGAAATCATGGCACTCGGGCCCTAGTGACAAGCATTAAGCATAGCAAAGTCATATGAACATCAATCTCAGAACATAGTGGATACTAGGGATCAAGCCCTATCAAACTTAACTCGATTACATGATCAATCTCATCCAATCCCACCACCGTTCAGTAAGCCTACAAAGGAATTACTCACTCCCGGTGGTGAGCATCATGGCGCTGTTGATAGAGAAGGGTTAGTGATGACGACGGCGATGATTTCCCCTCTTCGGAGCCCAAAACAGGCTCTAGATCAGCCCTCCCGAGGAAGAACATGAGGTGGCGGCGGCTCCGTCTTGTGAAACGCGATGAAAACTTCTCTCTGATTTTTTTCTCCACAGAAGTGATTTTATAGGACTGGAATTAGGGCCGGAGGGGCCACGAGGGCCCCACAAGCCATCAGGGCACGACCTAGGGGGCGCCATGATGTGTGGTGGCCCCCTGGCACACCCCCTCCGGCAGGTCTTCGCTCCATAATTCATTATAATTATCAAAAATAATTCACAAAAAGTTTCGTCCGATTCCGAGAATTTTTATTTCTGCACAAAAATAACACCAAGGTAGTTCTGCTGAAAACAACGTCAGTCTGGGTTAGTTTCATTCAAATCATGCAAATTAGAGGTCAAAACCAGAGAAAAAGTGTTTGGAAAAGTAGATACATTGGAGACGTATCAACTCCCCCAAGCTTAACTCATTGCTTGTCCTCAACCAATTCTGTTGACAAACTGAAAGTGATAAAGAAAACTTTTACAAACTCTTTTGTTCTCGTTGTTATACACATGCTTAGCTAGTGTTCAAGTTTTCAGCATAAATCATAAATGACCACATCCATGATAACAATTGGGCATCATATCAACTCATGGCAATACATAACCAACTAGCAAGCAAATAATAAGATATCTCACATGCCAACACTTTATCAAAATGATCATGATATAATATGGTGTCATGGTAGTTCGCTAGCCCTTTCAGAGACCGCAAAACATAAATGCAGAGCACCTCTGAGGTTCAAACAGCGACGAAACATTATAATTCAGAATAGAAAAGATCCAATCATGCTCGTATCCAACATTAACTAGACTGAATGCATAAAAATGACAATAGTGCTGTCCGGTCTGGTGCTTTTAGTAAGAGGATAAAAATAAATAGATAAGCCCTTCGCAGAGGGAAGCATTGATTTGCAGAGGTGCCAGAGCTCAACTTTTAAAACAGAGTTGGAATATGGTTTTGAGTGGTGCACTTTTCTTGTCAACGTTACGACAAAGGTTTTCAATATCTTCCATGCTAAACTCATTATTGGCGGTTCCCAAACAGAATAGTAAAGTTTACTCCTATCCACCATCCATACACAAACCATGGCTGACCGAATCCACGGATACCTGCCAACATGTCAACTGCCCCAAGGAGTTTTGCTTAATTTGTTTTTGATTATACATGACTGGGCATCCTTTTACCAGCCTCTCTCGTGCAATGACGGCGAATAAACGACCGTCTTGAGAATAACTCATTTAGCATGGAAAATACTGACCACCTCGTCGCTCCATGAGCGATATGCGTCCACAAAATAGATGTTCTTTGAATGTTTAGAGATGGCACATGGAAATTTTACTTGGAACGGCAGGATAATACCGCATATAGGTAGGTATGGTGGACTCGTGTGGAATAACTTGCTTTAAAGGTTTTGGATGCACAAGCAACATTTTCGCTTAGTACAGGTGAAGGCTAGCAATAGGTTGGGAAGCGACCAGCTAGAGAGCGAAAACAGTCATAGGCATGCGTTGCGAATAATTAACATTGAACATAGCATGAGAAGGATATGAACACTCTGAATTTAAACATCATGAAGGCTGCATTGGTTTTGAATCAACTACATGTTTGCATGATGACCCACAAGTATAGGGGATCTATCGTAGTCCTTTCGATAAGTAAGAGTGTCGAACCCAACGAGGAGCAGAAGGAAATGACAAGCGGTTTTCAGCAAGGTATTCTCTACAAGCACTGAAATTATCGGTAACAGATAGTTTTGTGATAAGATAATTCGTAACGGTTAGCAAGTAACAAATGTAACAAAGGTGCAGCAAGGTGGCCCAATCCTTTTTATAGCAAAGTACAAGCCTGGACAAACTCTTGTATAAAGCAAAGTGCTCCCGAGGACACATGGGAATTTCTGTCAAGCTAGTTTTCATCATGCTCATATGATTCGCGTTCGTTACTTTGATAATTTGATATGTGGGTGGACCGGTGCTTGGGTGATGTCCTTACTTGGACAAGCCTCCCACTTATGATTAACCTCTCTCGCAAGCATCCGCAACTACAAAAGAAGAATTAAGATAAATCTAACGATAGCATGAAACATATGGATCCAAATCAGCCCCTTACGAAGCAACGCATAAACTAGGGTTTAAGCTTCTGTCACTCTAGCAACCCATCATCTACTTATTACTTCCCAATGCCTTCCCCTAGGCCCAAATAATGGTGAAGTGTTATGTAGTCGACGTTCACATAACACCACTAGAGGAGAGACAACATACATCTCATCAAAATATCGAACGAATACCAAATTCACATGATTACTTATAACAAGACTTATCCCATGTCCTCAGGAACAAAAGTAACTACTCACAAAGCATATTCATGTTCATAATCAGAGGAGTATTAATTATCATTAAGGATCTGAACATATGATCTTCCACCAAGTAAACCAACTAGCATCAACTACAAGGAGTAATCAACACTACTAGCAACCCACAGGTACCAATCTGAGGTTTTGAGACAAAGATCGGATACAAGAGATGAACTAGGGTTTGGAGAGGAGATGGTGCTGGTGAAGATGTTGATGGATATTGACCCCCTCTCGATGAGAGGATCGTTGGTGATGACGATGGCTTCGATTTCCCCCTCCGGGAGGGAAGTTTCCCCGGCAGAATAGCTCCGCCGGAGCCCTAGATTGGTTCTGCCCAAGTTCCGCCTCGAGACGGTGGCGCTTCATCCCGAAAGCTCTCTCTTTATTTTTTCCAGGTCAAAACCCTCCATATAGCAGAACATGGGCACCGGAGGCCAGCCAGGGGGGCCACAAGCCACTAGGGTGTGCCCTGGGGGGTAGGGCGCGCCCTCCAGGCTTGTGGCTGCCTGGTGGGTCCCCTCTGGTATTTTCTTCGCCCAATATTTTTTTTATATTCCAAAATAATTCTCCATAAATTTTCAGGACTTTTGGAGTTGCGCAGAATAGGTATCTCAGATTTGCTCCTTTTCCAGTCCAGAATCCCAGCTGCCGGCATTCTCCCTCTTCATGAAAACCTTGTAAAATAAGAGAGAAAAGGCATAAGTATTGTACCAAAATGTGTAATAACAGCCCATAATGCAATAAAGATCAATATAAAAGCATGATGCAAAATGGACGTATCAACTCCCCCAAGCGTAGACCTCACTTGTCCTCAAGCGAAAGCCGAAATCAATAAATATGTCCACATGTTTAGAGATAGAGGTGTCGATAAAATAAAATACGTACATGAAGGCATCATGGTCATCTTTAGAACAACAACATATATTGACATATAATTTCTTATGCTAAAGTAACAATTCATTCACAAGGTAAAGTATGAATCAAGAACTCTATTGAGAATCAACAAACTATGATCTCAGTCATTGAAGCAATTCCAATTTATCATAACGTCGAAAAGAGTCAATATAAGAGCTTGTAAAGCAAATCCACATACTCAATCATGTTTTAGTCTTTCATAATTGCTAACACTCACGCAGTACCTATGAGGCCAAAGCTTCAATCGGACACAGAGAAAGATAGGGGCTTATAGTTTTGCCTCCCAACTATTTACCTCAAGGGTAATGTCAACAGAAATAGCTCATGATCACCCACATCCGAGTGGATATATGTGTCTAGATCATTCCCCAACACATGACGCTTGCCAAGAGAGAAAGGCGAAATAAAGGAAGTGGTGAAGATCACCATGACTCTTGCATAAAGGTAAGTACTAGAAAGTAAAAGTAACAGATAGGCCCTTCACAGAGGGAAGCAGAGGTTGTCATGCGCTTTTATAGTTGGATGCGCAATCCCTTAATGCAAAAGAACGTCACTTTATATTGACCCTTGTGATAAATAACTTTATTATGCAGTCTGTCGCTTTTATTTCTTCCATATCACAAGTTCGTATAAAGTTTATTTTCCTCACACTAATAGATCACACATATTTATGGAACAATTTTTATTGCTTGCACCGATGACAACTTACTTGAAGGATCTTACTCAATCCATAGGTAGGTATGGTGGACTCTCATGGCAAAACTAGGTTAAGGGTGTTTGGATGCACAAGTAGTATCTCTACTTGGTGCTGAAGTTTTGGCTGATATGGGGTGGAAGCAAGCATCACATGTTAAAGGATCTAAAACCATATAGCTTCTATTCGGAAATAAGCAAACATAACCCATTATGTTGTCTTCCTTGTCCAACATCAACTTCTTAGCATATAATATTTTAATGAGTGCTCACAATCATAAAAGATATCCAAGATAATATATTTATATGTGAACCTCTCTTTCTTTATTACTTCCTTTTAATTGCAACAATGACCAATCGCTATGTTTGTCAACTCACAACAAATTTCAATTGACATACTTCTTATATGTGAAGTCATCACCCCCCATAAGATAATTATATATACTCATTGCTTTTATTTTATACTTCTTCCTATTTCTTTTTCTCAAGATCATAGCAAGCAAGCAAAGCCCTCAACTCAAAACTACTTTTTATTATATAACTCTCGGACTTGCTTACATAGGGGGAACATAAGGCAAAACTCAAAACTAGATCAAACTAAAGACTTTATTCTACTAGATCAAGATATAACCAAAAGGATCGAATTAAGAAAAATGATAAAAGTAAAAGATGCGATGGTGATACGATACCGGGCACCTCCCCCAAGCTTGGCACAAGCCAAGGGGAGTGCCCATACCCATGTGTTTAATTGTCTTTCTTCGGAGGTGGTGATGTGGGAGTTGTTGATGAGGTTGGAAGCTTGTCCTCCGTCTTCCAAGGCATAGGCTCACCATCGTAAAAAGATGAACGAGTCTCCGGGATCCTCAAATCTGCAGCCAAACTCATTCTCTTAAATCTGTATTCATACTCACAGTTTTGGTTTTGCAGGTCATAGATCTGGGCTTGGAGATGCTCGATTTTATCATAAAGCTTGAAGATGTGCTCCCCAATGTCCTTGGCGTCCAGCTTGTGCTTATGGGTAAACTCCATGATCATCATGTGATTGGCATTTAGTCCTCGTTCCACCATCCCTTGGCACTTGAAGACTTGTTGCTCCATTGCTTCGAGCCTTGTCTCCACGCTTCCGGTTTTCTTTGGCCCCTCAACATCACGGATGTGCAGCACCCCCTCACGCATCTCAATGGTTTGAGGGTGTCGCAGCACCTCCGCAAGGTAGGGGTTGATGACCTTCTCGAAGAACTCGTCCTTCGAAGAACTTTGGGACGTCATGTTGATCTAAATCTGCTGCAGAAACAGCTCCCAACGAAAACAGGAGATATTATCATGACACGAAGGTCAAAACCTTCGGGAGATTATATAATGAATTTTTACCGACTTGAAGGAGTACACCACAAAAAAACGGAGTCCGGAGGGTACACGGGGTAGCCACAAGCCACTAGGGCGCGGCCAGGGAGGTAGGGCGCGCCCTCCTGGCTTGTCGCCTCCTCGTGCACTTTTCGGACTACTTTAAATTTTCCTAAATTATTAAATATTCCAAAACGGAGAAAAATTGCTATTGGAAAAGTTTTGGAGTCGGTTTACTTACCGTACCACATACCTATTCCTTTTCGGAGTCTGAAACGTTCTGGTAGGTCTCCCTAATGTACTCCTCTGGAGTTATGGTATTGATAATATTGGTTTCAACATTTATGGGAGTACCTGAGATATAATGTTTGATTCTTTGCCCGTTTACCACCTTCGGGTTTGTGCCTTCGGCGTTGTTGATCTTGATGGCACCGGAACAATATACTTCCTTGATAATGTAAGGCCCTTCCCATTTAGAGAGAAGTTTTCCTGCAAAAAATCTTAAACAAGAATTGTATAGCAAGACATGGTCACCTACATTAAATTCACGCTTTTGTATCCTTTTATCATGCCATCTCTTAACTTTTTCTTTAAACAACTTGGCATTCTCATAGGCCTGGGTTCTCCATTCATCAAGTGAGCTAATGTCAAATAACCTCTTCTCACCAGCAAGTTTGAAATCATAGTTGAGCTCTTTAATTGCCCAATAAGCTTTATGTTCTAGTTCTAGAGGTAAGTGACATGCTTTACCATAAACCATTTTATAGGGAGGCATACCCATAGGGTTTTTGTAAGCAGTTCTATAAGCCCATAATGCATCATCAAGTTTCTTAGACCAATTCTTTCTGGATCTATTAACAGTCTTCTGCAAGATCAATTTAATTTCTCTATTGCTCAATTCTACTTGACCACTAGACTGAGGATGATAAGGAGATGCAATTCTATGATTAACATCATACTTAGCAAGCAATTTACGGAAGGCACCATGAATAAAGTGTGAACCACCATCAGTCATTAAATATCTAGGGACTCCAAATCTAGGGAAAATAACTTCCTTAAGTATTTTAATAGAAGTGTTATGATCAGCACTACTAGTTGGAATTGCTTCTACCCACTTAGTAACATAATCAACAGCAACTAGAATATGAGTATACCCGTTAGACCTTGGAAAAGGTCCCATATAATCAAAACCCCAAACATCAAATGGTTCAATAACAAGTGAGTAATTCATAGGCATTTCCTGGCGTCTACTAATATTACCAATTCTTTGACATTCATCACAAGACAAGACAAACTTACGAGCATCCTTGAAGAGAGTAGGCCAATAAAAACCAGATTGTAGTACCTTATGTGCAGTTCTATCTCCAGCGTGGTGTCCTCCGTAGGCCTCGGAATGACACTTGTGAAGGATCTGTTCCTGTTCATGCTCAGGTACACAACGTCTAACAACACCATCTACTCCTTCTTTATAAAGGTGTGGATCATCCCAAAAGTAATGTCTTAAATCATATAAGAACTTTTCTTTTGTTGGTATGTGAAACTAGGCGGTATAAATTTAGCAACAATGTAATTAGCATAATCAGCATACCATGGAGCATTACGCGAAGCATTTATGACAGCTAATTGTTCATCAGGAAAGCTATCATCAATAGGTAGTGGGTCATCAAGAACATTCTCTAACCTAGAGAAGTTATCTGCTACGGGGTTATCAGCACCTTTTCTATCAATAATATGCAAATCAAATTCTTGTAGCAGAAGAACCCATCTAATAAGTCTAGGTTTAGCATCTTTCTTTTCCATAAGATATTTAATAGCAGCATGATCGGTGTGAACAGTTACTTTGGAATCAACAATATAAGGTCTGAACTTATCACACGCAAACACAACTGCTAAAAATTCCTTTTCAGTGGTAGCATAGTTTCTTTCAGCACTGTCTAGAGTTTTACTAGCATAATGGATAACATTTAATTTCTTATCAACTCTTTGTCCTAGAATAGCTCCAACGGCATAATCACTAGCATCACACATAATTTCAAAGGGCAGGTTCCAATCAGGTGGTTGAACAACAGGTGCAGAAATCAAGGCTTTCTTAAGAATTTCGAATGCTTCTACACAATCATCATCAAAAACGAATGGAACATCTTTTTGCAAAAGATTAGTGAGAGGCCTAGAAATCTTAGAGAAGTCTTTAATAAACCTCCTATAGAAACCAGCATGACCAAGGAAACTTCTTATACCTCTGATATCCGTAGGACACCGCATTTTTTCAATAGCATCAACTTTAGCTTTATCAACTTCAATACCTCTTTCGGAGATTTTGTGCCCCAAGACAATGCCCTCATTAACCATAAAGTGGCACTTCTCCCACTTCAAGACAAGATTAGTTTCTTCACATCTCTGCAAAACTCGATCAAGGTTGCTCAAGCAATCATATAAAGAAGTTCCGTAAACGGAAAAATCATCCATGAAAACCTCAACAATCTTTTCACAAAAGTCAGAGAATATAGCCATCATACATCTTTGAAAGGTAGCAGGTGCATTGCATAAACCAAAAGGCATACATCTATAAGCAAAGGTACCGAAAGGACAAGTAAAAGTGGTCTTTTCTTGATCCTCTTTTGACACAGGTATTTGAGAGAAACCAGAATAACCATCTAGAAAGCAAAAATGTGTGTGTTTGGATAGTCTTTCTAGCATTTGATCAATAAAAGGTAGAGGGTAATGATCTTTCCTAGTAGCTTTATTTAATTTCCTAAAATAAATTACCATTCTATATCCTGTAACAATTCTTTGAGGGATCAATTCATTTTTATCATTAGGAACAACGGTAATACATCCCTTCTTAGGGACACAATGAACGGGACTAACCCATCTACTATCAGCAATAGGATAAATTATACCTGCCTCCAGAAGCTTTAGTATTTCATTTCTTACCACTTCTTTCATTTTAGGATTTAACTGTCGTTGGTGATTAACAACCTGTTTAGCATCAGGCTCCATATTAATTTTATGCTGACATAGAGTGGGACTAATGCCCTTAAGATCATCAAGAGTATATCCAATAGCATCACGGTGCTTCCTCAGAGTTTTCAATAATCTCTTTTCTTCATGCTCTGAAAGGTTAGCACTAATAATAAAAGGATATATCTCCTTTTCATCAAGATAAGCATATTTCAGAGTATCCGGTAATTGTTTAAGCTCAAACACGGGATCACCCTTGGGTGGAGGAGGATCCCCAAGTATTTCAACAGGCATGTTGTGTTTCAAAATAGGCTGCTGATCAAAGAAAATCTTATCTATTTCATTCCTTTCATTGATATGAATATCGTTTTCATGGTCTAGCAAATATTGTTCTAAGGGATCAGTAGGAGGCACAACAATAGAAGCAAGACCAATAATTTCATCTTTACTAGGCAATTCTTTGTCATGGGGTTGTCTACGAAATTTAGAGAAATTGAACTCATGAGACACATCCCCAAAACTTACAGTAACAGTTTCTTTCTCACAATCTATCTTAGCATTAACAGTATTCAAGAAAGGTCTACCAAATATAATGGGACAAAAATCATCTTGTGGGGAACCAAGAACAAGAAAATCAGCAGGATACTTTATTTTCCCACACAATACTTCAACATCTCTAACAATCCCAATTGGTGCAATAGTATCTCTATTAGCAAGCTTAATGGTAACATCAATTTCCTCTAATTCAGCTGGTGCAATATCATTCATAATTTCTTGGTATAAGGTAAAGGGAATTGCACTCACACTAGCACCCACATCACATAAGCCATGATAACAATGATCTCATATTTTAACAGAAACAACAGGCATGCCAACAATAGGTCTATGTTTATCTTTAGTATCAGGTCTAGCAATTCTAGTAGCTTCATCACAGAAATGAATAACATGCCCATCAATATTATCAACCAAGAGATCTTTAACCATAGCAATACCAGGTTCAACTTTAATTTGTTCAGGGGGTGTAGGTGTTCTAGTATAACTCTTACGAACCACAGTTGAAGCTTTAGCATGTTCCTTTATCCTAACAGGGAATGGTGGTTTCTCAATATAAGCAGTAGGAATAATAGGATCAGCATTATAAATAATAGTTGCTTCTTCAACTTTAATAGGTTCAACTACTTTCACTTCAATGGGAGGATGATATTTAAACCACTTCTCCTTAGGGAGATCAACATGAGTAGCAAAAGATTCACAGAAAGAAGCTACTATCTCAGAGTCAATCCATATTTAGTGCTAAATTCACGAAAAGCATCGGTGTCTATAAAGGATTTAACACAATCAAACTTAAGGTTTATACCTGACTCATTACCTTCGTCGAGTTCCCAATCTTCAGAGTTGCGTTTAATTCTTTCCAATAAGTCCCATTTGAATTCAACATCTTTCTGAATAATAATTTCTGAATAATTATCAAGCATGGATTGATCATTACGAGAAAGCCGAGCATAAAAATTCTGAATAATAATTTCTCTTGGGAGCTCATGATTGGGGCATGAATATAACATTGACTTAAGCCTCCCCCAAGCTTGAGCGATTCTTTGTCCTTCACGTGGCAAAAAATTATAAATATAATTTCGATCACGATGTACCAGATGCATACGATAAAACTTCTGATGAAATTCCAATTTCAATCTGTTGTAGTTCCATGATCCAATATCATCACATAGCCTATACCATGTCAATGCCTTCTCCTTCAAAGATAAAGGAAAGACCTTCTTCCTGACATCATCCTCGGGCAAACCTGCAAGCTTAAATAATCCACAAACTTCATCCACATAGATTAGATGCAAATCAGGATGTAGTGTTCCATCTCCAACATAAGGATTATCTAGCAGTTTCTCTATCATACCCGAAGGAATCTCATAATAAATATTTTCAGTAGGTGCAGTAGGTTGAGGAGCATCTCTTTGTGCTTCCGGTCGGGGTGAAGATACCCCGAACAAGCCCCTCAAAGGATTATTTTCCATAGTAACAAGTGACAGTAAATTTCAGCACACTATATAAAATTTTCCTTACCAAATTCCACTCACCAAAGGCGCTTCACTCCCCGGCAACGGCGCCAGAAAAGAGTCTTGATGACCTACAAGTATAGGGGATCTATCGTAGTCCTTTCGATAAGTAAGAGTGTCGAACCCAACGAGGAGCAGAAGGAAATGACAAGCGGTTTTCAGTAAGGTATTCTCTGCAAGCGCTGAAATTATTGGTAACAGATAGTTTTGTGATAAGATAATTAGTTGTGATAAGATAATTCGTAACAGATAGCAAGTAACAAATGTAACAAAGGTGTGGCAAGGTGGCCCAATCCTTTTTATAGCAAAGGACAAGCCTGGACAAACTCTTATATAAAGCAAAGTGCTCCCGAGGACACATGGGAATTTCTGTCAAGCTAGTTTTCATCATGCTCATATGATTCGCGTTCGTTACTTTGATAATTTGATATGTGGGTGATCCGGTGCTTGGGTGATGTCCTTACTTGGACAAGCCTCCCACTTATGATTAACCTCTCTCGCAAGCATCCGCAACTACAAAATAAGAATTAAGATAAATCTAACCATAGCATGAAACATATGGATCCAAATCAGCCCCTTACGAAGCAACGCATAAACTAGGGTTTATGCTTCTGTCACTCTAGCAACCCATCATCTACTTATTACTTCCCAATGCCTTCCCCTAGGCCCAAATAATGGTGTAGTGTTATGTAGTCGACGTTCACATAACACCACTAGAGGAGAGACAACATACATCTCATCAAAATATCGAACGAATACCAAATTCACATGATTACTTATAACAAGACTTATCCCATGTCCTCAGGAACAAAAGTAACTACTCACAAAGCATATTCATGTTGATAATAAGAGGAGTATTAATTATCATTAAGGATTTGAACATATGATCTTCCACCAAGTAAACCAACTAGCATCAACTACAAGGAGTAATCAACACTACTAGCAACCCACAGGTACCAATCTGAGGTTTTGAGACAAAGATCGGATACAAGAGATGAACTAGGGTTTGGAGAGGAGATGGTGCTGGTGAAGATGTTGATGGAGATTGACCCCCTCTCGATGAGAGGATCGTTGGTGATGACGATGGCTTTGATTTCCCCCTACGGGAGGGAAGTTTCCCCGGCAGAACAGCTCCGCCGGAGCCCTAGATTGGTTCTGCCCAAGTTCCGCCTCTAGACGGCGGCGCTTCGTCCCGAAAGCTCTCTCTTTATTTTTTCCAGGTCAAAACCCCCCATATAGCATAAGATGGGCACCGGAGGCCAGCCAGGGGGCCCACAAGCCACTAGGGCGCGCCCTGGGGGGTAGGGCGCGCCCTCCAGGCTTGTGGCTGCCTGGTGGGTCCCCTCTGGTATTTTCTTCACCCAGTATTTTTTATATATTCCAAAATAATTCTCCGTAAATTTTCAGGACTTTTGGAGTTGTGCAGAATAGGTATCTCAGATTTGCTCCTTTTCCAGTCCAGAATCCCAGCTGTCGGCATTCTCCCTCTTCATGAAAACGTTGTAAAATAAGAGAGAAAAGGCATAAGTATTGTACCAAAATGTGTAATAACAGCCCATAATGCAATAAAGATCAATATAAAAGCATGATGCAAAATGGACGTATCATTGCACATGGGCCAAGTCAAGCCGCTTGAATTTCTCAGAGGGAAATACCGTACTACCATACCACATCATAACCATTTTAATGCTTGTTGATCTCTAAGATAAATCATTATTCACTACTAGCTGTTTAAGCATGGAATGAGAAGCTATAATCTCTAATTGTCATCATGAACATGTTCACTCATAATATACTGAATTGTGATCGAATGAGCTAAACATATTTACAAAAACGGAAAACAAGCAGAGTTCATACCAGCTTCCCTTGCCACGATCACTTCGTCAAATATCGTCATTATTGCCTTTCACTTGCATGACCGAATGATGCGATAATAATAATAATAGTGCAAGAATACCGTGGACTAAGCTGACATCTGCAAGGCAATTTGAACAAAGGAGGAGACAAGGTAATATTGGTTCTCTGTTAGATCAACAATTAAGCATATAAGAGCCACTCAACATTTTCATCGTGGTCTTCTCCTTTCAAGAACTCAACAAAAAGAAAAAAGAATTTCAGAGAAACACACTAAAATATTTTTCTAGTTTTTGTCTTTCTCAAGCAAGCAAATAAACTAAGGGAAAACAGGAACGAGATAAACTATTTACACGGGAAAGCTCCCAACATGCTAAGAAAATCTTTTTGGGTTTTCTTTTTTTCAATACTAAGATAATTAAAGAAGGAAAAGAAAACTAAAAAGATGCGAGAAATATTTTTGGGTTTTCCAAAGTTTTTCAAACACACAAGAAGAAAGCAGAAAAATAAATCTAACATGGATATACAATGAAAGAGGATGAACACCGAAAATTTATATGAAGTGCGTGAACATGAATGTAAAGTCGGTGAGAAATACTTACTCCCCCAAGCTTAGGCGGTTGCCTAACTTGGTGATCACCACTGATAGTCTGGAAAGTGGTTAAAATGATAACTCGCGGAGACGTTCTTGGCCGCCTCCTCCGTTAAACGAGTACCTTCACTGCAGCTTTGTACTCCTGCACCTCCTCCTCCAGAACATAATAACACTGTCGAGTCTGAAAATTAAAGAGGGCAGGTGCAGGCAGAGTGACAGACACAGGCGTATATTTTCCAAATATAAAATTATACTCATAAGCCCTAGCGCGGTTTACAATAAACTCATGATAACGCATAGCGTCAAAGTCTAAATATCTTTCACGTAGGATAGGGTCATTAGGTTGAGGCGACACTCCCAGTTTTGCAGGTACGCGGGAGGCATAAATCCCTCCATACAAATCACCATTGCTAGAGTTAGAATTCAACCTTCGGGCAACAATTGCACCAAGGTTATAGTGTTGTTCACCAGTTATAGCAGTGTGAATAAGGCTCTAATCAGGGGGACATAAAGCACTACTATCTTGTTTCCCTACTACGCATTTCCCATTAAACAGTGCAAAGTAACGAATAGAGGGAAGCTGTATGCTTTTAATTCTTGCATGTGTTACTCCCCTATCTTCTCCAACACATAGACTCTCGAGAAACATATTATAATCAGTTTTTGAAGGTTTCTCGGTCGAGCCCCAAAGCGGAAGTTTGCAAGCAATAGAGAAATCTTCTAGAGTCATGCTAAAGGATTCATCATAAAGTTTAAATAACACTCTAGAAGCATGCGATTGATAACGAAATCCTTGCGTAAATGTACGGGTAAGGTCATAGTGTTGGACACACTTATCTGCGAGGAAATCGGTGAGGCCGGTTGTCGGTGTCAAAACCGGCGGATCTCGGGTAGGGGGTCCCGAGCTGTGAGACTAGGATCGATGGTAACAAAGGGACGAAGGAGACGATGTTTACCTAGGTTTGGGCCCTCCTATGGAGGTAAAACCCTACGTCCTTCTTGATTATATTGATGATATGAAGGTTACAGAGTTGATCTACCTCGAGATCGACTAGCTAAAACCCTAGATGAGTTTATGTGTCCTATGATCTAAAACCCTCCCGGTTTATATAGACACCGGGGGGTACTAGGGTTTACACATGGTGGGCCTCCTACCGAGGATGGAGATGGCGATTTCCTCATCTTGACTTGGAGTGCACGACGCGCCTTCGGGGCTTACTTTTGGAACGTGGAGTCTTGATGTGTCCGGCCCTTCTTTAGAGAATGGCCCATCGAGCCGGCCTATCGAGAGTTGAGCCGATAGCCCGAGGACCCCTTAGTCCGGGACTCCCTCAGTAGCCCCTGAACTAGCCCCCAACGCCAAGGGTCTCAACTCCAGCTGCTTCGTATGATCAGAGTCTTCGGCTTGCGGGGTGAGTTCTTCTTCCCTTTCCATGATCGGCTGAGACTAGTTCTATTTCCGACGACACGTATTTCTTCCGATCATATGACTGACCGAACACCACGAATTGCTTAGCCCCGAAGGCCAATCGCCAAATTGTAAACAATGTTTTCTGACACCCCCCTTCTGACGAAGGGTCATGGCCTACCACGACCACTAAACCAGTTATGAGAACTCGATTCGCGGTTCGGGGCCGTTTTTTCAGCGACACAACTTATCAATGCGCAGATCGTGCTCCGTTTTATGCAGGATACGATTAATCTCTACACGCGCATAACGGCACGCATGGCTTGGGAAGCAGAGGGATTTATGGCGCGGTAAGCGAGGCTAATCGGTGACACGTTCGATAAAATGGGAAAAAACCCCAAGGCCTATTCACGCTTCCCATTCGCAACCTCCGCCCCCTCAATCTCTCCGAGCCCCGAGAGCCCAGATCCAGTTCTTCCTCACCCTTTCCTCCGAGCTTAGCCATTGCGGGTTCTTGCTCCAACGGCAAGTGGGAGACCTCCACGGTCACTGACCAGGATATCCGGGACCTGAAGTAGGCCGGCTACCTCCCCGCCAACGTCTTCCACCGCGCCCTGAAGAAGAACCAGGTGATTCCCACCCCAAAAGCAGGCGAGAGGGTGGTGTTCGTCCCCCACTTTATCCGGGGACTGAGCTTTCCGCTCCACCCCTTCGTCAGGGGTCTCATGTTTTTCTACGGCCTGGACTTTCATGACCTTCCGCCGAACTCCTTCATGCACATATCGGCATTCATCATCGTCTGCGAAGCCTTTCTGCGGGTCGAACCGCACTTCGGCCTGTGGCTCAAGGTCTTCAACGTCAAGCCGAAGACTGTGGCAAGCGAGCACGCGGACTGCGGAGGGGCGGTCATTAGCAAACTCCCCCGTGTCGAGTGGCCATCTGGTAACTTCATTGACACGATCAAAACTTGGCAGAAGGAGTGGTTCTACATCACCGAGCCAAGGGACGAGAGCTGGGCGGCCCCCGCCGAATTCAGATCTGGGCCCCCCACGAGATTGACCTCGTGGCTCAGGAAGGGCCTCGACTAGGGGTCGGACGCTGAAGTTAAGCTGCTGCAGAAGCGCATCACCTCGGTGATCGAGGCAAAGGTGGAGCTGGTCAACGTGGTCCAGGTCATGCTCCACCGCCGTATCCTCCCCTGCCAACACCGAGCATCCCCCATGTGGGTTTACCGCCCTAACGACGAGCCCACCGTGCACCAATTCATCCGCACCACCCCAGAGAAGCTGTGGAAGGCTTTGTTCAAGCCTCAGAAGAGCTGGCCGGCCAAGGAAGAGGACATGGGCCTAAACACCATCAATCCCCCGACCAAGGTATGGTATAACGTTTAATCCGGTAACTCTGTTTCTTCGGCAAAAAGACTGAAAGCCTTCTCGCTTACCTCAACAGAAGTGGCTGAGTAAAGCCACGAAGGTTAACTGCCCGGCTCCACAACCCAAAGACTCCAGGTCGGAGCTATTGGCGGCGATGCTTGTCGTGGCGCCATACTCGGCGCCCGAGAAGAAGGAGAAGAAGAAGAAGGCCAGAGGGGGCCTCCGCATCAGGGACCAGCCGGACGCTGTGTCCGAGGAAACCCACGCCTCCTCCAGTCATGAGGAGGAGCAGGAAGACGGGGGGGGGAGGAGTCCCCCCCCCCCCGCAAGGAAGAGGGCGGCGTCATCGGACGCCGTGGAAGAGGCAGCTCCTCCCGCCCTGAAGAGGGCGTGCCGGGCGAGGTTGATCCTGCCCGACAACTTGGATTCTAATACGGAATCCGAGGAATTTGAGAGGGCCCCCCGATGGAACCCAAGAGTCAAGCCCCCCGCTCAAAGGTAATGAATCCGAGGACTCACTGAGTTATTTACGCAAAATCTTTAATGTTTTAAGTAAAAGAATATCTCGCAGCCCCCCGCACGTCCTCCCTACCGACCAAATATCGGATGGTGAGTCTCCTCCCGCCGAGCTGGCGGAGAGCGGGACCGCATCGCGCCCTACACCTCCAGAGGTCGCGAAGGATAGCGCGGAGGTGTCATCTAGCCAGGCTCCATTGGAGCCGAACACGGGCGGAGGGGGTGACCAAGCCATGGCCGACGAAGGCCAGGGAGAAAAAACTCCCCAGGCTATTGAGGACCAGGGGGAGAACGCTCCCCTGATCGCCGAAGAAGAGGGGCGAAGAAACGCCCAGTCCCCTTCGAGGACGTCTCCGGAGCACTCCGTGCATCCGGAGTTACCGGCTCAGTCCCCGATCAGGGGTCGGACTGCCCGGTCATCACCGATGCCACCAACGGCCGGGTGGCTGGTTATGGAGGAGGCGCTAGCAAGTGCCCCCATCTCCGAGGATCACCGCACTCTTATGGGTGCGGTTTTGCAAGGAATTTAGTCCGTTGACAACGGACTGAAGGAGGCCTACAATGGTCTCTTGGCGGGCTTCAAGGTGAGTCAAGTAATATCCTTTCCCGAACAATGCTAATTTTAAGTTTTGTGCTATCTCTTTGTATATGTACTAGCCCCCGAGCCCTGGATGGGTATGCAAAAACGCATCCGGGGGTCAAATAGTGAGGAATGAATCAATGATGCACAAGGCACCATTTGGTCCTACAATGTTCGGAAAAGTCCTTGGAAGAATCACACATAACTGGATGCATAATTTTTGTTTGCAGGCCTCGTCATCGGCGGCGGCCGATAATGCCGCTGAGCTGACCGAGCTAAATCGGAAGCTCAAGGTCTCCGACGAGGAGCTTGTTAGCCTGAACAAGAGGTTCGACGAGGTGCAAGGTAAGCCGAATTGTAATTTCCGAACTATATATTGGTAATGATCCGCACTAGTAGCCCAGTGTGACCGTTTGTCTATTGCTTCCACAGCGTCAGCTGCGGAGGTCGGAAAACTCAAGGCCGAGCTCCAGAAACTGAAGCAGGAGGTCGCGGAGGGGAAGATGGCCGCCGAACAAGCGGCTGCCGCGCTTTCCACATTGAAGGCTGCTAGCGCCAAGCACGAGGCTCGTGTGGAGGAGGTGCAGCAAGAGCTCAAGGATGCCGGTGCGAAGTGCGAGGCCCTTGAGCAGAAAGGCAAGGAGCAAGCCGCTGAGTTGGACGCGCTGAAATCCGAGCTCCAGAAGGAGCGGGTGGGTAGGCGGTCCTTTGAAGAGGAACTTCGCCAAATCAAGGCTGTCATCGATGGTAAGCCGTATTCCCTACAATGCGCCTTTGGTGGTAGCAAATTTGCTTTGCTCACCTAGGTGTGGCGTTCCTTAGGCGTCTGTGCAGATCTCCAGAGGAGTGCAGCGGACGCGAACAAGCATTATGCTTTGCGGGCGGAGGATGATGAGGCCCGGCTTTTCTGGGCGCAGTTTGAGTCCCCCGAGCGTGCTCCTCTCCTCATCGAGCAAATGAAGCAACTGATGGAGATGCACAGAGTGGCGGAGCCGGCCATGAAGGACCTCTGCATCCGTCTGTGGCCCGATGAGCCGTTGCCGAGTAGCTATTTCGGCCTGGTGCAGAGGCTACGTGATGCGGCGCCTCGGATTGAAGTGCTGAAGCACTCTACATGCATCAAGGGTGCGCGGATGGCCTTTGCAAGGACCATGGTGCACTGGCCAATGCTCCAGCCGATCAAGATGGCTACCGCACCTCCGCCTCCTGACAAGAGTCATAGGTGCCCCGAGCTGTACTTCCCCATGTAATGGAGGGTGCTCAGGCGATAGAGGCTCAGTGCTCCAAGGATGTCTTATATGAATGAGCGCGGTGTAATATGCCCGAAGACTTTAACGCTTTATAATGTTGCATGGTTTATCATGTCTTATCAGTAGTTTTATGTTTATTTATACTCCTATGTGGCCGGTTCATCTGAAAGCAGCGAGTCATCGGCTTCAGCCCCCATGTAGATACTGCGCTGGGTGTCCCTGTATCCGCACTTTTACCCTTAGCCGAAGTATCGGCGCCCGAAGGTGGTAGTGCGAGAGGGACAAGGCAATCGGACTATGGTGCTCTATCGCTTTCACTTAGCCGTGGGAGTGTAGAAAAATGCGCGGGCTGATAACTAGCCCCCTGTGTGATGTTCGGAGCCGAAGCCAGCATCACATGGTTTGTACAAGAACGAAACCCATCGTATAACATGGAAGAACCTCTATCGATCTTTTAGTATGACACTTATGCTCGGATTCGCAGACCGGTTCTCGCTTACTATGACGGTCAGTTTTCGGCTTTCTCCGCTGAGGTGCTTGACCAGACGAGTTGGAAGCACAATCGCAGTGGTTCTCCCTTTGCCCTTTTAGCCGAACGAGCGGAAGGTAAGAGGGCAAGCACAGGAGCCGGGCAACCCAACTTTTGACCCAAGACATAGTTCGGATCCGATGCATATAAAGCAAAACCCAAGACTCCGAACACACAACCAGCTGTGCTGGGGTGATGTTCAAGGCGATTTTAAATTCGAGCCCCCGGTCTATTAGCCGGTTGCATCATGATATATTCCGAACAGTTTTCGCAAGAAGCGTGACCAAGAGAAGAACAGAGGATGTATAAAAGATAACAAAATGGCCATATACAATGGTTTTGTACTTGCTCAATAATTCTTATAACTTGGATTGCCAAAACAACTGTTTACAGGTAGATGAAATATAAAATTTATAGAGGGGAGGCTGTACCAGGAGTCTTCGATTAGTGACATGATGTCTTCGATGTGCCTTGTCACCTGTCCGTTCATGTTCCTCTGTGGGGATTGCATCCCATTAAGAGTGATGCTGTCGCCGAGCGGACCTTAGGAAAAAGGTCTTGAGAAGTCGCTGAAGTATCGATGAGCTTTACGCTTTTTAACAGGTCCTTGATGGTACCTGTGTTTTGTCCAAGGACGTGTATTGGTATTGGTCGGTCCAGCCAAACACTTACCACTTCATGGTTGCTCCCCATTGCTACCCATGGAATCTTGAGCGCGAAGTTGTGCCTTCTTGGCACGTGTTTGGCGGTCGTTAGGGCTGTGCAATGGGGGGCGTATCCCTATTTCTGGGGAGCACAGGAGTCTGGGAGTTCGGATTGAAACCGAACTCGTTTGTCGGCCTTACGGGCCTTTATGGCCGATTTGGGTGTTTGCCGACCGTCCTCATAATGGAATTCGGCCGCCAGGGCCAATGCATGCTCCTCAGTTCGGAGGGAACGCTCTGTGTTGCCGTTGACGGTGATGACTCCCTTGGGACCAGGCATCTTGAGCTTGAGGTATGCGTAATGTGGGACGGCATTAAAGCGATCGAACGCTGTACGGCCGAGTAGGGCGTGATAGCCGCTGCGGAAGGGGACGATGTCGAAGATCAATTCTTCGCTGCGGTAGTTGTCGGGCGAACCGAACACTACTTCCAGGCTAACAGAGCCTGTGCACCGGGCTTCGACACCTGGGATCACTCCTTTAAAGGTAGTGTTGCTAGGCTTTATCCTTGATGGATCTATGCCCATCTTTTTCACCGTATCTGAGTAGATCAGATTGAGGCTACTTCATCCGTCCATTAGGACTTTAGTGATGTGATACCCATCGATAATGGGGTCTAGGACGAGTGCCGCCGAACCTCCATGACGGATACTGGTCGGGTGATCTCGTCGATCAAAAGTGATCGGGTAGGCCGACCATGGGTTAAACTTCGGGGCTACAGGCTCTACGGCATAGACCTCTCGAAGGGCGCTCTTCCTCTCCTTTTTAGGTATATGAGTGGCGTATATCATGTTCACCGTGTTTACTTCTGGAGGGAATTTCTTCTGACCTCCATTGCTCGGACCGTGGGGCTCCTCGTCCTCGCTGCGTGGGCCTTTGCCCTGGTCCTCGGCTGCGAGTTTGCCGGCCTGTTTAAACACCCAACAGTTACGGTTGGTGTGGTTGGCGGGCTTGTCCGGAGTGCCATGGATCTGGCAAGGCATCTCCATGTTCTTGTCCAGCGGGGTGGGTCCGTCGTGGTTGCCTTTAGGAGGATTCTTCCGCTGCCCGGATCTTGGGTTGCGGAAACCGGCGTTAACGGCCGTGTCATCGGCGTCGCTAGTGCTGTGTCGTCGTTTGTTTTTGTTACGTCGTGGTTTCCCGTTTCCATCCCGGACTTCGGAAGTACCGGGGTCTTCAGGGTTGTGGCTTCGCCTGGCTAGCCAGTTATCCTCGCCCGCGCAAAAGCGGGTCATGAGCGATGTGAGGGCGAACATGGTCCTGGGCTTATCCTAGCTGAGCTGGCGAGCCAGCCACTCGTCCCGAATATTGTGCGTGAATGAGGCTATAGCTTCGGCATCTGGGCAATCGACGATCTGGTTTTTCTTGGTGAAGAACCGATTCCAGAATTGTCGAGCGGACTCTCCTGCCTTTTGCACGACATTGCTTAGGTCAGAGGAGTCCGGGGGCCGTACATAGGTTCCCTGGAAGTTAGATCAGAGTGCATCCTCGAGGTCCTCCCAGCACCCGATAGAGTTTTCGGGGAGACTGTTTAGCTAGTGCCGAGCTGGCCCCTTAAGTTTAAGGGGTAGGTACTTGATGGCGTGGAGGTCGTCTCCTCGTGCCATGTGGATGTGGAGGAGGAAATCCTCGATCCACACTGCTGGGTCAGTTGTTCCGTCTTATTGCTCGATGTTTACGGGTTTAAACCCTTCTGGGAACTGATGCTGCATTACCTCATCAGTAAAGCAGAGCGGGTGGGCAGCGCCTCTGACCCGTGCTATATCGCGCTGGTAGTCGGTGTCTGATCTGGCCTGGTTTTGGTCCCGAACTCTGTTGGTTCGGTCGTGCCAGGGACGGTACTCGTCCCTTCTACCAGGGGAATACCCTCTAGATCCGTAGATGGATCTCGTGCGGCCTGTTCTATCATCCAGGTCGCGTCGCAGGTCATACCTGTCGTCGGGCTCCATTGGCTCCTTTCCCCTTCTGCGGGGTATCGCCGGCCTATAACCGGCCTCGCCAGCCGTCCTATCACATCCTCGGGGAGGGCGGTCCAGCTGGTCGTATGGAGTGTGCTTGGGGGACGACGTATTGGGGAGCTCGTCGTCGAATTGTGGCAGCAGCCGCCGGCGGGGGTAACTCTTGGGTTGGTCCCATAGACCGCTGCCGTGTTCTTCCTCGGCTGATAGAACGCTTGTCCATCTATCGTTGAGGGTGTCTTGTTCGGCCTTGAGTTGCCACGCTTTTGCCTTTAGGCTCCAGGCAGTGGCTAAAAGCTGTTGCCTGAACCATTCCTGGTCCTCGATGGTCTCGGGGACGATGATATCATCGTCGTCCGGGCTATCCTCCTCCTCTACAGGGGGGAGGTAGTTGTCATCATCGGAGTCGTTCGGATCTTCGGGGTCGCGCTGGTCCTCCGGCCTTTCCTGGTCCTCTAGCGGATACTCGGGTATGTCGGGGTCGCCGAGGTCTTCCGGGGTATCGTTTTCCCCAGTGCCGGCAATAGCTTCCCTTCCCTTTTTTGGCTTTGATCGCTTATGCGGTTTCCGGAGTCTTGACGGTGCCTCACCTGAGTCATCGCCATTGTTTGCTGGTGTGCGCTCGCCGTTACCGGCTGGCCTATCCACCATGTAGACGTCATAGGTGGAGGTGGCGGTCCATCGCCCGGTGTTAACGGGGGTTGGAGCGCGATCCTCTTCCTCCATGTCTTCTGCCTCTTCGGAGGCGTAGTCCAACATATCGGTTAAGTCTTCGATTGTGGTTACTAAGTGGGTGGTGGGTGGGACGAAAAATCCCTCTTGACCCGCCTCAAGACCGATCTGAGCATGGATCGAGATTAGGTCATCAGTAGTTTTTGTCAAGGAGACCCGATCTAGAGCCTCGCAGAGCATCGAAAGCTCGATCGGGTCAACCTGCCCGGCGTATTCAGAGTTAACCTTCGCCGCGTCCGCACGAGAAGTGTATTCGGCAGGAGTTGGTATCCGGCGATCTGGCACTATAGCCGGATCCGGACTTAAATCCAGATCGTCACCGGGATTGGCCCTGTGAGCGGGATTGAAAACGACGTCCGAGGTTAAGGCCTCGGAGTCCTCGGGCGCGTCAGGTGAGACTGTGAGCCCGGTGAGCAAGAGATCGCCTCGAGGGTCAACGGAGAACTCTAAGTTCCCGAATCTGACTTCTTGATCAGGGGCGAAACTCCCGACCCGGCCAAGACGGCCGGTCGGGTCAGCGTGCAGCACGATGCTGCCGAAGGCGAAGATCTGTCCAGGGACAAAGGAGTCCATGCTGCAGACCTCTTCGTTGATGAAGATGCGAGCCATCGATTCCTTGGGTGATCACAGCGGAACTCTCAATGAAAGCACCAATGTCGGTGTCAAAACCGGCGGATCTCGGGTAGGGGGTCCCGACCTGTGAGACTAGGATCGATGGTAACAAAGGGACGAAGGAGACGATGTTTACCCAGGTTCGGGCCCTCCTATGGAGGTAAAACCCTACGTCCTGCTTGATTATATTGATGAGATGAAGGTTACAGAGTTGATCTACCTCGAGATCGACTAGCTAAAACCCTAGATGAGTTTCTGTGTCCTATGATCTAAAACCCTCCCGGTTTATATAGACACCGGGGGGTACTAGGGTTTACACATGGTGGGCCTCCTACCGAGGATAGAGATGGCGATTTCCTCATCTTGACTTGGAGTGCACGACGCGCCTTCGGGGCTTCCTTCTGGAACGTGGAGTCTTGATGTGTCCGGCCCTTCTTCAGAGAATGGCCCATCGAGCCGGCCTATCGAGAGTTGAGCCGACAGCCCGAGGACCCCTTAGTCCGGGACTCCCTCACCGGTATTATAAATGAATTGGTCAAAGTCATCCTTAATGCTTGCACCTATCATGAAATCTTCACTTGGCCATCGACATGATTTGGCGTCAGCCATAACTATCTGGTTATCTGGAGGCTCGATGTAAGCTTGCCGTACTGAGTTCCCACTAGATGACTCACCCGAGGTGAGTTCTCTTGAGGATCTCCTCCTAAAGAAACTCATCTTCCCAAGAACAAATTTCTGAAATTTTTGAACCACAAATTCATGTTAATAAGACTTTGCAAGATTGATAGCAACTACTCATATGGGTGCCTAGAGGCCATATAAAGCATTCATACTACTTGGAACTCAAAGAATTCAACATGCAAGCTCATTTTCTGTAGCACCAAGTGCAACACATATGCAAAATATAAACCACTAAAACAAAAACTAATTGGAGGAATGGAGGAGTCACATACCGAGGAGCAATTCCTCAAAACAGTTTTGGAAACGGAGTTCCGAGCAAAGAGATCGAAAATTTCACTTTCGGGGTGAAGAACATGGGAGAGAGATGGCTAGAAATTTTTTGTTGGAGGTAGGAGAGAGTGTGGGACGAAGGGATAAGGTAGGGGGCCCCTGTGGGCCCCACAAGCCATCAGGGCGCGGCCTAGGGGGGCGCCCTGGTGTGTGGTGCCACACAGGTGCAGTCCCCTGCTGTTATTTTTATGCCACTATTTTTCATTTATTCCAGAAAAATTCATGTTAACATTTTGTGGCATTCTGAGACTTTTTATTTTTGGGCATTTTTCTACGCACGGGAAAACAGAAAAACGGAAAACCAAGCTAAGTTATTCTATTCAAACTAAAAATAACAGAGGATGAACTTTTGATACAGAGAATTGTGAATACTAAATTCATCTGTCACATGCCTTCCGGAAAGGATTCACTAATAAGATTGATCAAGTCTTATTAACAACCACTTCCGGTTAACATGAAACCGAAGAATTCTCGTATATCACTAGGTTACCTCAATGGGGATTTGCATATCCCCAACAATAAGATTATAGTATCTCTTCTTGATAGTAGGTAGAGGAATTGCAAAGCTTCCAATGATAACCATGGGAGTAGGCTCAATGACATTAATATTATTAACCAAAGTTTGCTTCTTCAGAAAATGTACGGTATGTTGCTTGCCATTGACGTGAAAGGTAACCTTGCTTTTATTGCAATCAATAACAGCCCCTGCAGTATTTAAGAATGGTCTACCAAGGATGATCGACATATTGTCGTCTTCGGGCATATCAAGAATAACAAAGTCTGTCAAGATAGTAACATTTGCAACCACAACGGGAACGTTCTCACAAATTCCAATAGGTAAACCAGTGGACTTATCGGCCATTTGCAAAGATATCTCAGTAGGTGTAGCTTGCTCAAATCAAGTCTTTTATAAAGGGAGAAAGGCATAACACTAACACCGGCTCCTAAATCACATAAAGCAGTTTTAACATAATTTCTTTTAATAGAGCAAGGTATTGTGGGTATGCCGGGATCTCCTAACTTCTTCGGTATTCCACCATCAAAAGAATAATTAGCAAGCATAGTAGCAATTTCATTTTTAGGTATTTTTCTTTTGTTGGTAATAATATCCTTCATATACTTAGCATACGGAGGCATTTTCAATATATCGGTCAAACGAGTACGCAAAAAGACGGGTCTAATCATTTCGGCAAAGCGTTCAAAATCTTCATCATCCTTATTCTTAGAAGGCTTACGAGGGAATGACATGGGTTTTTGAACCCATGGCTCTCTTTCCCTTCCATGTTTTCTAGCAACAAAGTCTCTCTTATCATATCGTTTATTTTTAGGAGGTGGGTTATCAAGATCCTCAGCAGGTTCTATTTCTACATCATCATCATTTTCTTTATTAATATCTGGTGGAACATCTACATGCACGTATCATTTTCATCTTCCTTTTCATTATCACTAGGTGCATGTTCACTACCGGACAATGTCTCAGCATCAGAAATAGAAACATCGTCATTTTGTTTCTCAGTAGGTGTTTCTATAACAGGTTCTCTAGAAGCATGCAAGTTCCTATCATTTTTCTTCTTCTTTTTCTTATTAGAGAAACTAGGTGCATCAACATTAATTCTCTGAGAATCTTGTTCTATTCTTTTAGGATGACCTTCTGGGTAGGGAGGTTCTTGGGTCATACGACCTCCCCTAGTCATTACTCTAACAGCATGATCATTAATATTATTATTTATTTCAGCAAGCAAATCATTTTGTGACTTAGCAACTTGGTCTAGTTGAGTGTGAACCATAGAAGCATGTTTACCTAAACCTTTTACATCATTAGCAATTCTAAACATCAAGTAAGTTAAGCGGTCTATCATCATAGCATTACGTCTCAATTGATCTTTAACATAGTTGTTGAAGTGTTCTTGCTTAACAATGTACTTATCATATTCATCCATGCATTGTTCAGGAGTCTTATTGTAAAGTATATCATTTTCAGTAAAGGAGCAGAGAGAGTTTACCTCTACTACCTGTGTCGGGTTATCAAGTCCATGCATTTTTTCAATAGGTGGTAATTTCTTGATATCCTCAATTTTAATACCTTTCTCCTTCATAGATCTTTTTTGCTTCTTGCATATCTTCAGGATTGAGGAATAGAATACCTCTCTTCTTTTGGATAGGTTCTGGAGGGGGCTCGGGAAGTGTCCAATCATCGGCATTTTGCAATATGTTATTCAATAATTCTTCAGCTTGACCGACAGTTCTTTCCCTGAAAACACAACCAGCACAACTATGTAGAAGTCCCTAGAAGCATCAGTTAGTCCATTATAAAAGATATCGAGAATTTCATTTTTCTTGAGAGGACAATCAGGCAAAGCTCTAAGTAACCGAAGAAGCCTCCCCCAAGCTTGAGGGAGATTTTCTTCTTCAATTTGCACAAAGTTGAATATTTCCTGTAAGGCAGCTTGTTTCTTATGAGCAAGAAAATATTTTGCAGAAAAATAGTGGAGCATATCCTCGGGACTACGCATACAACCAGGAGAAAGGGAAAGAAACCATTCCTTAGCCTCGCCTTTTAGCGAGAAAGGAAAAAGCATAAGGATACAGAGCATCAATATCGTTCAGTTTCATAAGGTGTTCGACAACAGTTTCATTTTCGTAGCCATGGAAAGGATCAGATTCTACTATAGGAATTAACTCAGGATCAACAGATAATTCATAATCTTTATCTGTAACAAATATACGAGACGTAGCAAATTTAGGATCATGTTTCATTTTCTCCATCATAGATTTTTCTTTCAGTTTGCATAGTAGTTTTTTCAAATCATCTCTATTTTCACAAGCAAAGAAGTCACTAGCAGTTTCCTTATCCATGACATAACCTTCAGGCACATGAGGCAATTCATATCTAATAGGAGAGCGAGGTGTAACACGTGATTCAAAGTCCTCATCAGTTTCAACATTTTCAAGTTCTCTAGCTTTAGCAAGATGAGCATCAAGTAATTCATTCAGTGGCACATTTTCAGTTTCAACATGTGTAGCAATAGTATCATCATTAATTTCAGAGGTAGCATCATCAAGTTCATGTGACATATCAGGATGATTAAGAGGTGGTGGTGTAACAAGCTGATTCAAAACAGTAGGTGAATCAAAAGCAGAGCTACATGGCAGTTCCTTACCTCCTCTCGTGCGAGAGGGGACGATCTTAGTTCGAGTATCTTCCAGATTCTTCATAGTAGCAATTGGATATCCTCAAGTTAACACAATAAATATTGTTATGCTCCCCAGTAACGGCGTCAGAAAAAGGTCTTGATAAGCCACAAGTATAGGGGATCGCGACAGTCTTCACGGGAAGTATTTCAACCAAATTTATTGATTTGACACAAGGGGAGCCAAAGAATATTTATTGGCCTTGATAGTTGAGTTGTCAATTCAACCGCATCTGGGATATCTCTCTGCGGCAAAGGTTTAGTAGCACGGCAAATAGTAGTAGCAAAAGTAAAAGTAGTAGTGACAGCAACAATTTTGTAGCAGTTGTGATAGTAGCAGTAGCAATAGTAACTTAGCAAGATTCAATATATGTAAAGCGTAGGCACGTGGATCGGTGATGGATAATGATTTAGATGACATTGATCATATAACAGTTACACACTAGGGCGACACAAAACTAGCTCCAATTCATCAATGTAATGTAAGCATGTATTCTGTATATAGTCATACGTGCTTGCGATAAGAACTTGCATGACATATTTTGTCCTACCCTCCCGTGGCAGCGGGGTCCTATTGGAAACTAAGGGATATTAAGGCCTCCTTTTAATAGAGAACCAGAACAAAGCATTAACACATGCTGAATACATGAACTCCTCAAACTACGGCAATCACCGAAAAGAATCCCAATTATTGTCACCTTAGGGTATGCGGATCAAGACATGTAATAGGTGCATAAAACTTGCAAGATAGGATCCAAATCAATCTTATATTTACGAAAACATAAAATGTTCAGATCTGACATCATGGCACTCGGGCCCTAGTGACAAGCATTAAGCATAGCAAAGTCATAGGAACATCAATCTCAGAACATAGTGGATACTAGGGATCAAGCCCTATCAAACTTAACTCGATTACATGATCAATCTCATCCAATCCCACCACCGTCCAGCAAGCCTACAAAGGAATTACTTACTCCCGGTGGTGAGCATCATGGCAGTGTTGATGGAGAAGGGTTGGTGATGATGACGGTGATGATTTCCCCTCTCTAGAGCCCAAAACAGGCTCCAGATCAGCCCTCGCGAGGAAGAACAGGAGGTGGCAGCGGTTCCATCTCGTGAAATGCAATGGAAACTTGTCTCTGATTTTTTTCTCCACAGATGTGATTTTATAGGACTGGAATTAGGGTCGGAGGGGCCGCGAGTGCCCCACAAGCCATCAGGGCGCGGCCTGGGGGGCGATGTGTGGTGGCCCCCTGGCACACCCCCTCCGGCAGGTCTTCGCTCCATAATTCATTATAATTCTCAAAAATAATTCACAAAAAGTTTCGTCTGATTCCGAGAACTTTTATTTCTGCACAAAAATAATACCAAGGTAGTTCTGCTGAAAACAACGTCAGTTCGGATTAGTTTCATTCAAATCATGCAAATTAGAGGTCAAAACCAGAGCAAAAGTGTTTGGAAAAGTAGATACATTGGAGACGTATCACATACCGATGCACAAAGGGAACTGCATACGGGATTGATTGAATCCTTGACATCTTGGTTCGACCGATAAAGATCTTCATGGAATATGTAGGAGTCAATACGGGCATCCAGGTCCTGCTATTGGTTATTAACTAGAGAGGTGTCTCGGTCATTTCTACATGATTCTCGAACCCGTAGGGTCCGCATGCTTAACGTTCGTTGACGATATAGTATTGTTGAGTTTTATATGTTGGTGACCGAATGTTGTTTGGAGTCCCGGATGAGATCCCGGACGTCACGAGGAGTTCCGGAATGGTCCGGAGGTAAAGGTTTATATATAGGAAAGTGGTATTCGGGTTTCGGAAAAGTTTCAGGTTTTTCCGGAATTGTACCGGGTGTGCCGAAAGGGTTCCGAGGGTCCACCCACCCCGGGGGGGAACATGGGCTGTAGAGGGAGGCGAACCAGCCCCTGGTAGGCTGGGTGCCCCACCCCTAAGTGCCCATGAGCCCAAGTGGTAGGTGGGGAGGTGCCTTGGGGAGGAGGGACTCCTCCCCTAGGGTGCCTACCTCCCTTGTGGGAGGAGGACTCCTCCCCCTTGGCCGGCCGACCCTCCCTTGGAGGAGGGGCTAGGGACGGCGCCCTACCTACCCCTTCCTCATATAAATAGAGAGGGATAGGGAGGGAAACCACACCACAAAGCCATAGGTGCAGCCCTCCCTCTCTCCCTAGATCGTTTTCTCATTCGATCGCATCTACGGCAACGCTTGGTGAAGCCCTGCTGAGATTGCTCCACCACCACCGCCACCACGCGGTCATGCTGCCGGAGAAATCATCTACTACTCCACCCTCGCTCGCTGGATCAAGGAGGCGGATACGTCATTGAGCTGTACGTGTGTTGATCCGGAGGTGCCGTCCGTTCGGCGCTAGATCGGGATGGATCGTGATTGGATCGCGAAGACGTGCGACTACATCTACCGCGTTTCTTAACGCTTCCCGCTTAGCGATCTACAAGGGTATGTAGATGAACCCCCCTCTCGTAGCTATACATCTCCATAGATAGATCCTGGGTGTTCGTAGGAATTTTTTTGTTTCCCATGCAATGTTCCCCAACACTACCGTTTATAGACGGTACTACCGCTTGCCTGCGTGGTACTACCGCTTGGGACCTTCAGAACCTAATAAATGGGCACAGAGGAGCAACTCCATTGATGCGGGAAAGGAACAAGGGTGAAAATGCAGATGTGTACGTGTTGCTTCCACCCTAACCTTTTCAAAGCGGACCCCCTCTTAATAGTATGGTTTTGCTACGACTCAAATCCACCGTCAAAAGAAACGCAGAAACAACCGTCTTCACTTATAAACTCCGAGGGGCTAGAATCGTCTTGTGCCATATGATAAATTATTTGAAATGCTCAATGCACATGATTAGTCCACAAAAGCATTGTCATCAATCACCAAAACCACTAAAGGAGAAATATGCCCTAACAATCTCCCCCTTTTTGGTGGATTGATGACAACGTGGGATTTGCACAAAAGATATATTAACATAATAAGGAAACCCAACAACTACAAAATATAGACGGGCTTTCCCTAGATGTGTGCACAATTTAGGTATGCTTTTGGAACGCAAAGCACACACACTAGGATCAACACCCCCTTATATTTTATAGTCTAGGCAACATTTGCATCAACATAATATGAGATATAAACATGGACAACATATAATATGTGAGCATAAAGATAGGGCACAAGCTAAGCATATAATTCACAAACTAACACGGTACTTCGACATACATAGATGTTAAAGGGTAGCATATGTCTCACACCATATGACTCGATTTTAAAGTCCCACAAACACAAACCAAAGAAAATGATAAAGAGTTCGCGAGCAAAGAAAGCAAGCAAATAAGACGCACTCATGACTCGGCAAATCCCTAAAATCTCTCCCCCTTTGGCATCGAGACACCGAAAGGGCAAAGAGCACTACTACGGCCCAAGGTGGTAGCAACACATGAGATCATCATCACCACCCCATGTGCTCGTTGGAGCTGTCATCTGCAGTAGCAGGCTGATCAACATCTGAGTCCCACTTGCAATGCTTAGAAGTCCACACCTCCTCATCTGTGATCTTGTCCTTGGACCCACTGTCGACCTCCATGCCAAGGTGCCTCATCATAGACTTGTCACGGCTCCTAGCCTTCTTTTCTGCCACATGGGTTGTGTACTAACCATGAGCCTGCATGTAGAAAAGCTTCTTCATCTTTTCCTTTGTCTTCTTAGCCCAAGACGGCTCCTTGCCGAATGACACGTAACTGGGCTCAGCACCACCATCCTCCTCCTCCTCATCATCCTCAGCCTCAGGGACCTCCATCTCAGGAGCAGCATGGGTACTCCACTTGTCCTTCAGTCGCAGCTGCACAACCTCATCAATAGTCAGATCACCACTGTCAAGCTCTTCCGCTGGAAAGGTGGATGCTCATGTTTTCTCAATAAGATGCATCAGAAAGGGAGCATAGACGGGACACTTGCGCTCCATCACAGCCGAGTGAAGCTCCAACCACATGACATGGGACACATCCAAAACCTCTACCTCGTGTGAGTCCTTCTCCTTCTGACAAAAGACCAGCATGTTTACAAGGTAAGAGTGCACCTGATCCAAGTTCCCAACACGAGAAAATAGTGTGTGCCTGAAAATGCGATGCATGATGTCGTGGAACGGGTATAGCACATAGGTTGTGTTGCCCGTGGTGTAAGAAACCTTCGTTGTAGAATAGGGCCAAAGAGCGGACTTGTGTGTGGCGGCGGACACTTGTGAGGGCAAAGTCCAATTGGGGTATGGAGCCCCTGATCATTTTCGCTCAGCAAAGCCATGAACTCCTTCCAGGTAGCAGTCAGCCTTCTTCCTTTAGTCATCCATGTAAGGGTCCTCACCTCATCAATACCAAGATGGACCGTGGCATAGAACATTGCCACCATCTCTGCATTAAAATCCTTGTTGAATGTCATGAGCTTGGTAATACCCAGCTTGTCAGAGAATGCAAGGGCTTCACCAAAATAGTTAGGATCCTTCTGCAAATGATCTAAATTAATGCACTTCACATGAGGTACATACAATTTCTTCTTCGTTTTTAGAACATCATGATAGATAGAGGCTTATTGCTTGGTCCAGAAGGGACGATGGACAAGTGATGGTTCTTGCTTATTGTTGTACGGGTTGCGACGACGAGCAATACAAAAATCACTGCCAGACATACCACTTACATAATGGGTATCCTTCTTTGACCTGTTGGCCACTCTCTTGATATTCTTTGTCAGTTGGGCACTAGGGTTGGCACTGCCATCCTCTGTGGTGCGGAAACGCTTAGAGCTAGTTGCATGACTGGGATTCATGCGACGCTCCTAATGACCAGAGCTACCACCACCTAGAACCCACAACACAGAGCGAGGGAAAAGCAGGTGTAAACACATTACATAAGCCAAAAGAGAGGAAACAAAACAAGAATTGAAGCGAAATTGGAAGAAATGTGAAGTTGACAGCACAAGCGCTAGTACCGCTTCCTCCCAGCGGTAGTACCACCTACAAGCGCTAGTACCGCTCGGGAGGAGCAGTAGTACCGCTCGAGGTGGAAGTTTCCAGGGCCATCCCGATCGCGGCAAGATCTGGTACTACCGGTGGCGCGAAACCCAAATATATTCCAATAAAACTTCAAGTTTACTATACTAGCATTCTTCCACGTCCTACTCATGCCTCAATTTGACTAAAAATTGACAAATGCATCTCATATTGCCCAAAATCCTAGATCCAAAGAATAGAACCATAGGGGAGGAAAATGGGGGCAATACCAGCATCCATGGCAAGAGGAGAGGGTGGGGATCGACTCCACCGGCCGGAATCACAGAAGAACGACCGGAATCGGCGGTCCGGCGGCGGCCCCCAAAGCAAGGGGTTCACCTGGAGAGAGATGACGTGAGGGGAGAGAGAGACGAATGGGTATGGGGGAGTGGGAACTCCCCCTACCCATCTCATAACCCCCACCACGGACTCACTAGCGGTTGTACCGCTCAGAAGAGCGGTAGTACTGCCCCGATACTACTGCACGGCTGGAGGCCGAGTAGTACCGCTCCAGCGGTAGTACCACGGGTTGAGGCGGTAGTATTACCGAGACCCAGCGGTAGTATCACCCAGACCCAGCAGTAGTACCGCCTAGGCGACTAACCTTGCCATACTAGAGACGAATGGAGGCTTATGCAATATAAGAAGTTTGTAGATGAGAGATGGCTTGGGTTGGAGACTTAAAAACCAGCAAAGGGAAGTGACGCTCCAAGTTCAAAAGGACAAATAAATGGATAGCAAACTTGGAGTGACTCAAATCACAAATAAAGCTCTTAATTAACGAATACCTCACTAGAAGGGGGCGATGGCTGAAGCCATCTATGTTTGAGTCAATTGGTATGGCACCGCGAAGATTTTAACCTTGGGCCCATGACCAAAACTCATCTTTGAAGCACAAGTACCATAAAAATGGCTAATGTGAAAGACTTGACCGATTTATGCATAATGGGGGGAGGGAAAGTTCATTGAGAGAACAACACTCCCCCTATTTCCATGCCTACATCTAAACAAGACAAAATGATGAGTGCGGTGGAGTGTGCAATACTTCAAACCACATTGCTCAAATCAATGATATCTAGCTCATGCCTTAACTCGCAAAATCTTTGTTCATCCAATAGCTTCGTGAAAATATCTGCAAGGTTGTTCATGAGTGTTGACATATATAAGATCAATCTCTCCACGCTTGATATGCTCCCTGATGAAGTGATGACGAATCTCAATATGCTTCATCTTGTAATGTTAGACCGGGTTGTAGGAGATCTTGATAGCACTTTCATTGTCACACAAAAGAGGCACTTTGTCACAATTGACACCGTAATCCTTTAAAGTTTGCCTGATCCATAGCAATTGTGCACAACCACTTGCGTCTGCTACATACTCGGCCTCGGTGGTAGAAAGAGAAACACAATTTTGTTTCTTTGAAGACCAACTTACCAAAGAGCAACCAAGGAATAGGCACCCTTCGGAAGTTGACTTCCTATCCACGCGGTCTCCCACCCCATCCCAGTCCGAGTATCCCATGAGATCAAATGTTGCACCTTTGGGGTACCATAAGCCAAAGTTTGGGGTATGAGCCAAATATCGAAAGATTCACTTGACTGCCACAAAGTGTCTTTCCTTAGGTGCGGCTTGAAATTGCGCACAAATGCCCACACTCAATATAATATTTGGTCTAGATACACAAAGGTAAAGCAAGGATCCAATCATGGAGCGATATACCTTTTGATCCACGGCTTTACCATTGGGATCAATGTCAAGTTGGAACTTGAGTTGCATAGGTGTCTTGGCCGGCTTGACATCATCTAACTTGAACCTTTTGAGCATGTCTTGGGTGTATTTTACTTGGTTGATGAAAGTCCCTTCTCTACGTTGCTTGACGTCGAATCCAAGAAAGAACTTCAACTCTCCCATCATAGACATCTCAAACTTCTTAGTCATTAGTGCAGCAAACTCATCAATAAAAGCTTTGTTAGGAGAACCAAATATAATATCAGCAACATATAGTTGGCATATGAACAATTCCCCTTTGACCTTCTTAGTAAAAAGAGTGGGATTGATTTTCCCAATTTCAAACCCACGATCTTGCAACAACTCGGTAAGGTGCTCATACCACGTACGTGGGGCTTGTTTAAGGCCATAGAGAGCCTTATCGAGTTTATATATATGATTGGGGAACTTGGGATCCTCAAACCACGGGGGTTGTTTGACATATACCAACTCAGTTAAAGGACCATTAAGAAAAGCACTTTTCACATCCATTTCTTGCAATTTAAAATCATGATGTGAAGCATAAGCAAGCAACATGCGAATAGATTCGAGACGAGCAACGAGAGTGAAAGTTTCACCGTATTCGATCCCCTCGACTTGGGACTAGCCTTGAGCTACCAATCTCGCCTTGTTGCGTATGACAATGTCATGTGCATCTTGCTTGTTCTTGAAAATCCACTTGGTTCCAATGACATTATGATTCTTCGTTGGCCTTGGCACCAATTTCCACACTTGGTTGCACTCGAAGCTGTTGAGTTCTTCATGCATGTCTTCTAGCCAATCTGAGTCCTCGAGCGCCTCATAGACCTTTTGGGGTTCAACACAAGAAACAAACGAAGGTCACAAAATTTTGTTAATTTTGTAAGTGTAGTTACCCCTTTTCTTAAGATTCCAATGACATTCTCCAAGATGTGTTGTTTGCGTTCTAGCTTGCAAGCTATCTTGGCGGTGCGACGCTCCAATTGCTCTTCAAGAGAACCTTGAGGAGTAACTTCTTGATCATCTTGAGTGACACCTTGAGCTTGCTCATCACCTTGAGCTTTCTCACCGTCATGATCTTGATCTTGGTCATCATTAGGTGCATCACCATCATCATGTGGTTGATCTTGACCTTGATCTTGATCACTTGATTGAGGGCCTTCACTTTGTTCTTCGGAAGCGTGTGGGTCAAGTGTTGGTGATGGTTCCACTTGCGTAGAACATTGTCCTTCTCCTTCCACCAAAAGGGGTTCCTCAACGGGTAGGAAGTGTCCCACACCCATTCTTCTTATGGCTTGAGGAGGAATTTCATCACCTACATCACAAACACCACTTTGCTCCACTTGGGAGCCATTATTTTCATCAAACTCTATGTTACACATCTCCTCAATGAGTCCATTGGACTTGTTGAGGACACAGTAAGCATGAGAGTTTGTAGCATAACCAACAAATATGCCCTCTTGAGCTCTAGTTTCAAATTTAGACAAATGAGCACCCTTTTTGAGAATGAATCACTTACACCTGAACACCCAGAAGTACTTGAGGTTGGGCTTGTTACCGGTAAGTATTCCATATGGAATCTCGTTCAAGCCCTTGCGGAGGTAGAGCCGATTTGATGCATGACAAGCGGTGTTGATGGCCTCAGCCCAAAAGTTGTACTGAAACTTGAATTCCGCCATCATGGTACTTTCCACGTCCATCAACTTCCGGTTCTTCCTCTCCGCAACACTATTTTGTTGAGGGGTATAAGGTGCGGAATATTGATGCTTGATCCCCTCATCACTAAGGAACTCATCCAAGGTGTAGTTATTGAACTCGGTTCTGTTGTCACTTCTAATTATCAATATCTTTGCATCATGTTGACGTTGATCTTAATTTGCAAAGTCGATTACCGTTTGTTGGGTCTCATTCTTCCTCTTGAAGAAATATACCCATGTGATCTTGAATAATCATCCACAATCACCAAGCAATAATTTCTCCCACCAAGGCTATCAAATGATGGAGGTCCAAAGAGATCCATGTGAAGGAGCTCCAAGGCCCTCTTGGAAGAGATAATGGTAGTGGGACGGTGAGGCTTCTCATGTAACTTTCCTTCGATACAAGCACTGCAAGCATGATCTTTGGCAAAGCTAACATTTGTTATTCCACGAACATGGTCCCCATTGAGGAGACTTTGCAAAGATCTCATATTGACGTGGGCTAGACGGTGATGCCAAAGCCACCGCACGTCAACTTTAGCCATTAGACAAGTTGTGGTCTTAGTGGGCCTCTCTGAGAAGTTGACCACATAGAGACCATTCTCAACATGTCCAACAAAAGCTACTTTAAGAGTCTTGCTCCACATAAGGGCCACAATACCAGGATCAAAGAAAGTAGAAAAGTTGCAAGTTAACGAACGGAAAGTAAACTGTATGCAAGGGACTCGACAAGCATGCCTTTCTCAATGGATAGATCCAGAGAGATTACCACCTTGCCAAGACCCACTACCTTTGACATTGAAGCATCACCATATTGGACATGAGTGGGCATAAATGAACTTGCTTGAACGTCCACCACCAAGTCCTTGCTTCTGGTCATATGATTTGTTGCTCCACTATCGAGCAACCATGAACCTCCACTGAAAGTAAACTCCTACAAGAAATCAATGCTTGGATTTAGGTACCCATTCTTGAATGGGTCCTTTCATGTTAGTAACAAGGGTCTTAGGAACACAAATAGACCATTACATGTACTCATAAGGAGAACCAACAAATTTGGTATAAACATGCCCATCACTAGCACATCATAAAACATAAGAGGGGTTAAAGTCGCCGGCATCATTGGGTGAAGTGGTCTTGCCCTTCTTGGCACCACCACGAGCCACCTTGTTCTTCTTCTCCTTAGGAGCACCCTCTCCCTCTTTAACAAACGTAGTTTTGAGATGGAGAGATTGCTTGGTCTTGTTCTTCTTCTTCTTCTTCTTCTTCTTTGACTTGGGAACAAATCCAAGTCCCTCCTTTGCCACAACTTCCTTTTGATTGCTCAAAAGGTCATTGAGGTTCTTCTCGCCTTGAATGCAAGTGACAAGGCCTTTCTCAAGTTGCTCTTTCAACTTGGCATTCTCCTCAACAAGATGTGCATTCTCACAACAAGGGTTCATAGCATGTTGATGACCCACAAGTATAGGGGATCAATTGTAGTCCTTTCGATAAGCAAGAGTGTCGAACCCAATAAGGAGCAGAAGGAAATGACAAGCGGTTTTCATCAAGGTAATTTCTGCAAGCACTGAAATTGTAGGTAACAGATAGTTTGGTAGCAAGATAATTGGTAACGAGCAAGTAACGGTAACGGTAAATAAGGTGCAGCAAGGTAGCCCAATCTTTTTGTGGCAAAGGACAGGCCAGAACAGTCTCTAGTAATAGGCAAAGTGGTCTTGAGGGTACACGGGAATGTCATCTAGTCACTTTTATCATGTTGGTTTGATTCGTGTTTGCTACTTTGATAATTTGATATGCGGGTGGACCGGTGCTTGGGTGCTGTTCTTACTTGAAAAACCTCCCACTTATGATTAACCCCCTCGCAAGCATCCGTAACTATGAGAAAAGTATTAAGATAAAATCTAACCATAGCATTAAACGTTTGGATCCAAATCAGCCCCTTACGAAGTAGCGCATAAACTAAAGTTTAAGCTTCTGTCACTCTAGCAACCCATCATCTAATAACTACTCCACAATGCATCCCCTTAGGCCCATGAATGGTGAAGTTTCATGTAGTCGATGTTCACATGACACCACTAAGGGAATCACAACATACATATCATCAAAATATCGAACACATATCAAATTCACATGATTACTTGCAACATGACTTCTCCCGTGACCTCAAGAACAAAGGTAACTACTCACAAATGATAAACATGCTCAAGATCAGAGGGGTATTGAATAGCATAATGGATCTGAAATATAATCTTCCACCAAATAAACCATATAGTAATCAACTACGCAAGGTAATCAACACTACTAGTCACCCACAGGTACCAATCTGAGGTTCCGGTACACAGATTGAACACAAGAGATGAACTAGGGTTTGAGAGGAGATGGTGCTATTGAAGATGTTGATGAAGATTGGCCTCCCAAAGATGAGAGGGGTGTTGGTGATGACGATGGCTTCGATTTCCCCCTCCGGGAGGGAAGTTCCCCCGGTGGAATCGCTCCGCCGGAGGGCAAAAGTGCTCCTGCCCAAGTTACGCCTCGAGACGGTGGCGCTCCGTCCCGAAAGTCCTCCTCTTATTATTTTTCTAGGTCAAAAGTGATTATATACCAGAAGATGGGCACCGGAGGTGGGTCGAGGAGGGCACAACCCACCAGGGCGCGCCCAGGGGAGCCTGGCGCGCCCTGGTGTCTTGTGCCCACCAGAGTGGGCCCCTCCGGTAGTTCATTGCTCCAGTATTTTTTATTAATTCCAAAAATAATCTCCGTAAAGTTTCAGCTCCATTGGAGATGTGCAGAATAGGTATCTCTGATGTGCTTTTTTTCAGGTCCAGAATTCCAACTGCCGGTATTCTACCTCTTTGTGTAAACCTTGCATATTATGAGAGAAAAGGCATTAGAATCACTCCCTAAAGCATTATTATTCAACAAAACATAATAAATAATAGTAGGAAATCATGATGCAAAATGGACGTATCAACTCCCCCAAGCTTCGACCTCACTTGTCCTCAAGCGAAAAGCCGAAATTCAAAAGCATGTCCACATGGTTTGAGAGAGAGGTGTCGATAAAAACAAAATACGGACATATAAGCATCATGCTTATTATCATAACAGCAACAAACTCTACCATAAAACTTATTCATATACTTTCATCATATAACTTCTCATGCACAAGTAACAATTCATCACAACATAGAAGTATAAAGCATAAACCTTATTGAAAACCAACAAACTATGTTCTCAGTCAACTTTGCAAACTACAATTCATCATATTTTCAGGAAGGGTCTCATGTCGGAGCCTTTTGGCAAGTCCACATACTCAACCATCATTTAGTCTTCTATGATTGCTAACACTCATAGCATACCCACGAGCAAAAAGTTTCGACCGGACACATATGAAGATAGGGGCTTATAGTTTCGCCTCCCAACGTATTCACCTCAAGGGTGATGTCAACAATAATAACTCATGCCCACCCATATCCAACTGGATATATGTGCCTAGATCTTTCCTCTCCACATGATGCTTGCAAGAGAAAAAGAAAAAAGGAATAGGGAAGAATACTTTGAATCTTGCATAAAAGTAAATACATAAAAGTAAAAGATAATCCCTTCGTAGAGGGAAGCAGAGGTTGTCATGCGCTTTTTGGTTTGTATGACTAATCCCTTAATGAAAAAGTATGTCACGCTATATTGCCACATATGATAGCAACCTTTATTATGCAATACGTCGCTTTTATTACTTTGCCATCATAAGTTCGTATAGCGCTCAATTTTCTCTTACACTAATGGATCAAAACACTTTTAGAAGCAATTTTTATTGCCTTATTGCACCGATGACAACTTACTTGAAGGATCTTACTCGATACGTAGGTAGGTATGGTGGACTCTCAAAGAATGAATTTGGCTTTGGGTTTTTGGATGCACAAGTAGTATCTCTACTTAGTGCGGAATTTTTGGCTAGCAAAGATATTGAGCAAGCACCACATGTTGAAGGATCTATGACAATATAACTTCTATGTGAATATGAACAAACATAAATCATTACGTTGTCTTCCTTGTCCAACGTCAACAATTTTGACATATAATATTTTATGGGGGCACACAATCATAAAAGATGTCCAAGATAGTGTATTTGCATGTGAATCTTCTCTTCCCTTATTAATTCTTTCATGAATTGCATCATTGACCAATACTATGTTTGTCAACCTCCAATAAATTTTACTACTTATACTTCTCCTTATGTGATGTTATTACTCACCATAAGATTAGCATATGATTCTTTTCATTTATTTCCTTTTCCTTTATTTTGATTGCAACAAGAAAGTAGAGAGGCAAAAACTCAAACTAAACTTTATTATATAACTCACAATCGATTACATAGATAGATAGGCCACGAAACTAACACACGAAAATAGATCGCGCTAAACTTTTATTCAACTAAAGCAAAGGAAAACTAAAGATCGAATTAAAATAGGTAAAGGTTAATAAAAGTGATGGTGATACGATACCGGGGCACCTCCCCCAAGCTTGGCTCAAGCCAAGGGGACTGCCCATACCCGAGTGCTCAAGTCTCCTTTGGTGGTGGTGATGAAGAAGCTGGTGGTGAAGTGTCACACTTCAGACTCAAAAGGTACTCCAATTTGCGGATGACTCTCCGAAGGGTATTAATGTGCTCCTCTAGCAAAATATTTTCACGAATGAGAAATTTATTCTGGACACGGACCGCTTCGAAAGCTCTAAAAGCTTCGATTTCAATAGGGGTGAGATGACTATAATAAGGTTGAAGGATATCTTCTTCTCCCTCCTTTGTTGGCATGGACTGCCCTCCTTCCGGGGGCTGATCCTCCATAGCCGCTTTGACCTTGTCCTCCTTGTCAGCTTGTTTTGGCTCTTCCCTCTTCGGCTCTATCTTCATTAGCCAGGCATCTTCTTCTACGTTGTTAGAAGAGGGAGAAGACATGATGCCAGGCTTGATAGATCTGATAGGAAAACAACACGAAACAAGAACAGAGGATTTTTCTGTGATGGGGTCGTCAAAACAGTCGGGGGTATATATAGAGAATTTTTATTCTTGGAAAACAAGCATATGGAAGGAAAACGGTGTCGGGAAGGTGTCCGAGGTGGGCACAACCCACCAGGGCGCGCCCAAGGGTGCCTGGCGCGCCCTGGCATATCGTGCTCACCTCGATCGCCTTCCGGTTTATTTCTTTATTTCCAAAATTTTCTAATATTCCAAAACTGTCAAAAATATTTTTGCGGATTTTTCGGAGTCCGTTTACTTACCGTATCACGTACCTCCTATTATTCAGAATTCTGGAGTGTTCCGGAAGGTTTCTTTTATGTGTTCCTCCGGTGTCATGGTTTGGATAACATTGCTTTCAACGTTAATAGGCGTACCTGAGATATAGTGCTTAATTCTTTGTCCATTGACCACCTTCGGGTTAGTACCTTTGGCATTATTAATCTTGATAGCTCTAGAACGATAAACCTCTTCGATAATATATGGTCCATCCCATTTGGAGAGAAGCTTACCTGCAAAAACTCTTAAACGAGAGTTGAACAAAAGAACATAGTCTCCTATTTTGAATTCTTGCTTTTGGATTCTTTTGTCATGCCATCTTTTTACTTTTTCTTTGAATAGTTTGGCATTTTCATAGGCTTGGGTTCTCCATTCATCTAGTGAGCTAATATCAAATAGCCTCTTCTCCCCAGCAAGTTTGAAATCATAGTTGAGTTCTTTAATTGCCCAAAATGCTTTATGTTCTAATTCTAGAGGCAAATGACAAGATTTTCCATATACCATTTTGTATGGAGACATACCCATAGGATTTTTATAAGCTTTTCTATAGGCCCAAAGTGCATCATCTAGTTTCTTAGACCAATTCTTTTGAGACCTATTGACAGATTTTTGTAATATCAATTTTATTTCTCTATTGCTAAGTTCAACTTGACTGCTAGATTGAGGATGATAGGGTGATGCAATTCTATGGTTAACATCATATTTAGCAAGAATATTACAAAAAGCACCATGAATAAAGTGTGAACCACCATCGGTCATTAAATATCTAGGAACTCCAAACCTCGGGAAGATAACCTCTTTAAGCATTTTAATGGAGGTGTGGTGATCAACACTACTAGTTGGAATAGCTTCTACCCGCTTAGTGACATAATCAACAGCAACCAAAATATGAGTGTACCCATTAGAGGAAGGAAAAGGCCCCATATAATCAAAACCCCAAACGTCAAATGGTTCGACAACAAGTGAATAATTCATAGGCATTTCCTGACGCTCACCGATATTACCAATTCTTTGACATTCATCACAAGATAAGACAAACTTACGGGCATCCTTGAAGAGAGTAGGCCAATAAAAACCAGATTGCAATACCTTGTGAGCAGTTCTATCTCCCGCATGATGTCCTCCATAAGCTTCGGAATGACATTTCCGTAGGGTTTGTTCCTGTTCATGCTCAGGTACACAATGTCTAATAATACCATCTACTCCTTTATAAAGATGTCGGTCATCCCAAAAGTAATGTCTTAAGTCATAGAAGAATTTTTTATTTTGTTGTTATGTGAAGCTAGGTGGTATATATTTAGCAACAATGTAATTAGCATAATCAGCATACTAAGGGGTGTTTTGAGAAACACTTATTGCGGCTAACTGTTCGTCAGGAAAACTATCATCAATAGGTAGTGGGTCATCAAGAATAGTTTCTAACCTAGACAAGTTATCAGCTACGGGGTTCTCAGCTCCTTTCCTATCAACGATATGTAAGTCAAATTCTTGAAGCAAGAGAACCCACCTAATGAGTCTAGGTTTAGCATCTTTCTTTTCCAAAAGATATTTTATAGCAGCATGATCGGTATGAACAATAACTTTGGATTCAACAATATAGGATCTAAATTTATCACAGGAAAACACTGTTGGAAATATGCCCTAGAGGCAATAATATAATGGTTATTATTATATTTCCTTGTTCATGATAATCGTTTATTATCCATGCTATAATTGTATTGATTGGAAACTCAAATGCATGTGTGGATACATAGACAACATTGTGTCCCTAGTATGCCTCTAGTAGACTAGCTTGTTGATCAAAGATGGTCAAGGTTTCCTGGCCATAGACATGAGATGTCATTTGATAATGGGATCACATCATTAGGAGAATGATGTGATGGACAAGACCCAAACTATGAACATAGCATATGATCGTGCAGTTTATTGCTATTGTTTTCTGCATGTCAAGTATCTGTTCCTATGACCATGAGATCATACAACTCACTGACACCGGAGGAATACCTTGTGTGTATCAAACGTCGCAACGTAACTGGGTGACCATAAAAATTCTCTACAGGTATCTCCGAGGGTGTCTGTTGAGTTGGCATGGATCAAGACTGGGATTTGTTACTCCGTGTGACGGAGAGGTATCTCAGGGCCCACTCAGTAATACAACATCACAATGAGCCTTGCAAGCATAGTGATTAAAGAGTTAGCCACGGGATCTTGTATTACGGAACGAGTAAGGAGACTTTCCGGTAACGAGATTGAACTAGGTATAGAGATACCAATGATCGAATCTCGGGCAAGTAACATACCGAAGAAACAAAGGGAACAACATACGGGATTAACTGAATCCTTGACATAGAGGTTCAACCGATAAAGATCTTCGTAGAATATGTAGGAACCAATATGGGCATCCAGGTCCCGCTATTGGTTAATGACCGTAGAGGTGTCTCGGTCGTGTCTACATAGTTCTCGAACCCGCAGGGTCTGCACACTTAACGTTCGGTGACATTTCGGTAGTATTGAGTTATGTTTGTTGGTGACCGAAAGTTGTTTGGAGTCCCGGATGAGATCCCGGACGTCACGACGAGCGCAGGAATGGTCCATAGGTAAAGATTGATATATAGGAAGTCCCATTTTGGTCACCGGAAAAAGTTCGAGCGTCACCGGTAGTGTACCGGGGGTGCCGGGAGGGTTCCTGGGGTCCACCGGGAGGGGCCCACTCACCCCAAGGGCCACATGGGCCTAGGGGTGGCGCACCAGCCCCTGGTGGGCTGGCCGGCCAGCCCCTAAGGGTGCCCATGCGAAATTGGAAGGAGGAGGCCAAAGAGGAAGGAGTCCTCCCAAGACTCCACCTCCCTTGTGGGGGGAGGAGTCCTAGTTGGGGGAGGACTCTCCCCCTTGGTTCGGCCGACCCCTCCTTGGTGGAGGAGCTACGGCTGCCTCCCCTCTCCCTTGGTCTTTTCTTGATTCAGCGGTATTGTGGGATGAAGCGGCTCGGACCAACCTTACTCGTACGCTTACGAGAGACCGGTTCCATCAACTGACATGTGACTTTATTGCATAAAGATGGCTGGCGGGTGTTTGTCTCTCCCACTTTAGTTGGATCGGATTCGACAAAGGCGGTCCTTGAGAAGGTTGAATAGCAATTTGTGTATCACCGTTGTGGTTTTGCGTAGGTAAGAATCGTTCTTGCTAGATACCCATAGCAGCCACGTAAAACATGCAACAACAATTAGAGGACGTCTAACTTGTTTTTGCAGGGTATGTTGTGATGTGATATGGCCAATTACATGATGATATATATGTGATGTATGAGATGATCATGTATTGTATAGAATATCACGACTTGCATGTCGATGAGTACGGCAACCGGCAGGAGCCATAGGGTTGTCTTTAATTTAATTTTTTGCCGTTTTGCTTTACTTTATCGCTATGAGTTAGCAATAGTCGTACAAGCAACAGTTGGCACGACAACCTCATGGCGACACGTTGATGGAGATCAAGATGATGGAGATCATGGTGTCATGCCGGTGACGATGGAGATCATGCCGGTGCTTTTGAAATGGAGATCAAAAGCACAAGTTCATGGCCATATCATGTCACTTATGATTTGCATGTGATGTTAATCCTTTTATGCATCTTATTTTGCTTAAGACGTCGGTAGCATTATAAGGTGATCCCTCACTAAAATTTCAAGATAAAATTGTGTTCTCCCCGAGTGTGCACCATTGCGAAAGTTCGTCGTTTTGAGACACCACGTGATGATCGGGTGTGATAGACTCTACGTTCACATACAATGGGTGCAAGCCAGTGTTGCACGTGCGGAACACTTGGGTTAAACTTGACGAGCCTAGCATGTACAGACATGGCCTCAGAACACAAGAGATCGAAAGGTCAAACATGAGTCATATAGTAGATATGATCAACATGGAGATGTTCACCATTGAAACCACCTCATCTCACGTGATGATCGGACTTGGGTTGGTGAATTTGGATCATGTGACACTCGAATGACCAGAGGGATGTCAATTTGAGTGGGAGTTCTTAAGTAATATGATTAATTGAACTCATTATCATGAACATAGTCAAAGTGACTTTGCAAATTATGTAGATCAATAGCTCGCGCTGTAGCTCCCCTGTTTTTATACGTTCCTAGAGAAAATAGAATTGAAAGATGATGGTAGCAATAATGCGGACTGGGTCCATGAACTAAGGATTGTCCTCATTGCTGCACAGAAGGCTTGTGTCCTTGATGCACCGCTCGGTGCACCACCCCCTCAAGCGTCGTCTGTAGATGTTGTGAACATCTGACGGGCACGTTCTGATGACTACTTGATAGTTCAGTGCATCATGCATTATGGCTTAGAATTGAGGCTCCAAAACGTTTTGAACGTCACGGAACATATGAGATGTTCTAAGAGCTGAAATTGCGATCTCAGGCTCGTGCCCGTGTTGAGAGGTATGAGACGTCCAACAAGATTCTTTGCCTGCAAGATGAAGGAGAATAGCTCAATCGGTGAGCATGTGCTCAGATTGTCTGGGTGCTACAATCGCTTGAATCAAGTGGGAGTTGATCTTCCAAATAAGATAGTGATTGATATAGTTCTCCAAGTCACTGTCACTAAGCTACTAGAGCTTCATGATGAACTATAAAATGCCAGGGATGGAAATAATGACCCCTGAGCTATTCGCGATGTTTGACACCGCGAAGGTAGAAATCAAGAAGGAGCATCAAGTGTTGATGGTTAGTAAAACCACTAGTTTCGAGAAGGGCAAGGGCAAGGAGGGAAACTTCATGGATGGCAAGCCAGTTACTACTCCAGTGAAGAAACCCAAGGTTGAACCCAAAACCAAGACTAAGTGCTTCTATTATGAGGAGAACAGTCACTGAAGCGGAACTGCCCTAGATACTTGGTAGATAAGAAGGCTGGCAACGTCAACAGAAGTATATTTGATATATGTTTTATTCATGTGTACTTTGCTAGTACTCCTAGTAGCACATGGGTATTAGATACCGGTTCAGTTGCTAAATGTTAGTAACTCGAAATAAAAGCTACGGAATAAACGGAGGCTAGCTAAGGGTGAGGTGACGATGAGTGTTGGAAGTGTTTCCAAGGTTGATGTGATCACCATCGCACGCTCTCTCTACCTTCGGGATTAGTGATGAACCTAAATAAATGTTATTTGGTGTTTGCGTTGAGCATGAACGTGATTAGATCATGTTTATTGCAATACGGTTATTCATTTAAGTTAGAGAATAATGGTTATTCTGTTTACATGAATAATACCTTCAATGGTCATGCACCCAATGAGAATGGTTTATTGAATCTTGATCGTAGTGATACACATGTTCATAATATTGATGCCAAAAGATACAAAGTTAATAATGATAGTACCACATACTTGTGGCACTACCGCTAAATGTCATATTGGTGTAAAGCGCATGAAGAAATTCCATGCTGATGGATCTTTGGACTCATTCGATTTCGAATCGGTTGAGACATGCGGACCATGCCTCATGGGCAAGATGACTAAGACCCCGTTTTCCGGTATGATGGAGCGGGCAAGTGACTTATTGGAAATGATACATGTTGATGTATTCGGTCCAATGAGTGTTGTAGCGTGCGGTGAATATCATTATTTTCCTACCTTCACTGATGATTTGAGTAGATATGGGTATATTTACTTAATGAAACACAAGTCTGAAACGTTTGAAAAGTTCAAACAAATTCAGAGTGAAGTTTGAGATCATCGTGACAAGAAGATAAAATGTCTACGATATGATCGTGGAGGTGAATATATGAGTTACGAGTTTGGTATACAACTTAAGACAATGTGGAAGTTGTTTCACAACTCACACCGCCTGGAACACCATAGTGTGATGGTGTGTCCGAATGACGTAGTCGTGCTCTATTGGATATGGTACGTACTATGATGTCTCTTATCAATTTGCCACTATCGTTTTGGGGTTTTTCATTAGAGACAACTACATTCACTTTAAATATGGCACCATCTAAGTCCGTTGAGATGACACCGTATGAATTTTGGTTTGGCAGAAACCTAAGCTGTCATTTCTCAGAGTTTGGGAATATGACGCTTATGTGTGATAAGCTCGATCCCAAAGCGGAAAGGTGCATCTTCATAGAATACCCTAAGGAAACAGTTGGGTATACCTTCTATCTCATATCCAAGGGCAAAGTGTTTGTTGCTAAAAACGGGTCCTTTCTCGAGAAAGAGTTTCTCTCGAAAGAATTGAGTGGGAGGAAGGTAGAACTTGATGAGGTTATTGAACCGTCACTTCAGTTGGATAGTAGCACGACGCAAAAAGATGTTTCTGTGGCGCCTACACTGAATGAAGAGGAAGTTAATGATGATGATCATGACACTTCGGGTCAAGTTACTACCGAACCTCGTAGGATGACAAGAAATCGTACCGCCTCTGAGTGGTACTTCAATCATGTCTTGGGGGTCATGTTGTTAGACAACAGTGAACCTACGAGCTATGAAGAAGCAATGGTGGGCCCGGATTCCAACAAATGGCTAGGAGCCAAGAAATCCGAGAAAGGATCCATGTATGAAAACCAAGTATGGACTTTGGTAGACATACCAGTTGAACGGCAGGCCGTTGAGTACAAATGGACCTTTAAGAAGAAGACAGACGCTGATGGTAAATGTCACCATTTATAAAGCTCGACTTGTCGCAAAGAAGTTTCCGACAAGTTCAAGGAGTTGACTACAATGAGACTTTCTCACCCGTAGCGATGCTAAAGTCTGTTGGAATTATGTTAGCAGTTGCTGCATTTTTTCAATTATGGAATCTGGCAGATGCATGTCAAAACATCATTTCCTTAACGGTTTCCTTGAGGAAAGGGTGTATGTGATACAACCAGAAGGTTTTGTCAGTCCTAAGGATGCTAAAAGGTGTGCAAGCTCCAGCAATCCTTCTATGGGCTGGAGCAAGCATCTCGGAGTAGGAATATACGCTTTGATGAGGTGATCAAAGTTTTTGGGTTTATACAAAGTTTATGAGAAACTTGTATTTACAAGAAAGTGAGTGGGAGCACTATAGAATTTCTTATAAGTATATGTGGTTGACATATTGTTGATCGGAAATGATGTAGAATTTCTGGAAAGCATAAACGGTTGTTTGAAAAAGAGTTTTTCAAAGGAAGACCTGGATAAAGCTACTTAAATGTTGGGCATCAAGATCTATGGAGATAGATCAAGACGCTTGATGAGACTTTCAATGAGTACATATCTTGACAAGATTTTGAAAGAGTTCAAAATGGATCAGTCAAAGGAGTTCTTGCCTGATTTGTAAGGTGTGAAGTTGAGTAAGACTCAAAGCTCGACCACGGCAGAAGAAAGAGAAAGGACGAAGGTCGTCCCCTATGCCTTAGCCATAGGCTCTATATAGTATGCCATGATGTGTACCGCACCTGTGTGTGCCTCGCCATGAGTCTGTCAAGGGGTACAAGAGTGATCCAGGAGTGGATCACTGGACAGTGGTCAAAATTATCCTTAGTAACTAGAGGACTAAGGAATTATTTCTCGATTATGGAGGTGATAAAGAGTTCGTCGTAAAGGGTTACGTCGATGCAAGCTTTAACACCAATCCGGATGACTCTTAGTAGCAATCCGGATACGTATAGTGGAGCAGCCATTTGGAATAGCTCCAAGTGGAGCATGGTAGCAGTATCTACAGTATGACATATAGATTTGCAAAGAATACACGGATCTGAATGTTGCAGACCGTTGACTAGAACCTCTCTCACATGCAAAACATGATCGAACCCCAGAACTCATTGGGTGTTAGATTCATTACAATGTTAATCACATGGTGATGTGAGCTAGATTATTGACTCTAGTGCAAGTGGGAGACTGTTGGAAATATGCCCTAGAGGCAATAATAAAATGGTTATTATTATATTTTCTTGTTCATGATAATTGTTTATTATCCATGCTATAATTGTACTGATTGGAAACTCAAATGCATGTGTGGATACATAGACAACACTGTGTCCCTAGTATGCCTCTAGTAGACTAGCTTGTTGATCAAAGATGGTCAAGGTTTCCTGGCCATAGACATGAGATGTCATTTGATAACGGGATCACATCATTAGGAGAATGATGTGATGGACAAGACCCAAACTATGAACATAGCATATGATCGTGTCAGTTTATTGCTATTGTTTTCTGCATGTCAAGTATTTGTTCCTATGACCATGAGATCATGCAACTCACTGGCACCGGAGGAATACCTTGTGTGTATAAAACGTCGCAACGTAACTGGGTGACTATAAAGATGCTCTACAGGTATCTCCGAGGGTGTCTGTTGAGTTGGCATGGATCAAGACTGGGATTTGTTACTCCGTGTGACGGAGAGGTATCTCAGGGACCACTCGGTAATACAACATCACAATGAGCCTTGCAAGCATAGTGACTAAAGAGTTAGCCACGGGATCTTGTATTACGGAACGAGTAAGGAGACTTTCCGGTAACGAGATTGAACTAGGTATAGAGATACCAACGATCAAATCTCGGGCAAGTAACATACCGAAGAAACAAAGGGAACAGCATACGGGATTAACTGAATCCTTGACATAGAGGTTCAACCGATAAATATCTTCGTAGAATATGTAGGAACCAATATGGGCATCCAGGTCCCGCTATTGGTTATTGACCGTAGAGGTGTCTCGGTCGTGTCTACATAGTTCTCGAACCCGCAGGGTCTGCACACTTAACGTTCGGTGACATTTCGGTAGTATTGAGTTATGTATGTTGGTGACTGAAAGTTGTTCGGAGTCCCGGATGAGATCCCGGACATCACGAGGAGCTCCGGAATGGTCCGGAGGTAAAGATTGATATATAGGAAGTCCCGTTTTGGTCACCGGAAAAAGTTCGGGCGTCACCGGTAGTGTACCGGGGGTGCCGGGAGGGTTCCGGGGGTCCACCGGGAGGGGCCCACTCACCCCAAGGGCCACATGGGCCTAGGGGGTGGTGCACTAGCCCCTGGTGGGCTGGCCGTCCAGCCCCTAAGGGGGCCCATGCAAAATTGGAAGGAGGAGGCCAAAGAGGAAGGAGTCCTCCCAAGACTCCACCTCCCTTGTGGGGGGAGGAGTCCTAGTTGGGGGAGGACTCTCCCCCTTGGTTCGGCCGACCCCTCCTTGGTGGAGGGGCTAGGGCTGCCTCCCCTCTCCCTTCCTCCTATATATACTAGAGGTTTTGAGGGCAGCACCTCACCTGAAAAACCACGGCTGCCTCTATCTCCCTCTAGATCTGTTCTGCACTAGATCGTCTCGGTCGTGCTTGGTGAAGCCCTGCCGGGACAGCTCCACCACCACCGCCACCACGCCGTTGTGTTGGCGGAGAACTCATCTACCTCTCTGCTCCCTCTTGCCGGATCAAGAAGGCAGAGATCGTCATCGAGCTGTACGTGTGCTGAACGCGGAGGTGCCATCCGTTCGGCGCTAGATCGGAAGGACCGTGATTGGATCACGGGACGGTTCATGATTGGATCGCGGGACGGATCGTGATCGGATCGCGGGACGGCTAGCGATTTGGATCGCAAAGACGTTCGACTACATCAACCGCGTTTCTCAATGCTTCCCGCTTAGCGATCTACAAGGGTATGTAGATCCACTCTCCCCCTCGTAGATGCTCATCACCATGGATAGATCTTGCGTCTGCGTAGGAAATTTTTTGTTTCCGATGCAACATTCCCCGACAAACACAACTGCTAAAAATTCTTTTTCAGTAGTAGCAGAATTTCGTTGAGCACTTTCTAGAGTTTTACTAGCACAATGAATGACGTTCAACTTCTTATCAACTCTTTGTCCTAGCACATCACCAACAGCATAATCACTAGCGTCACACATAATTTCAAAAGGCAAGTTCCAATCAGGTGGTTGAACGATAGGTGCAGAGGTCAAGGCTTTCTTGAGTGTTTCAAAGGCTTCCACACAATCATCATCAAAGAAAAAAGGAATATCCTTTTGCAAAAGATTAGTAAGAGGCCTAGAAATTTTAGAGAAGTCTTTAATGAACCTCCTATAGAAACCAACATGACCAAGGAAACTACGAATACCTTTAATATCTTTAGGACATGGCATTTTCTCAATTGCATCAACTTTAGCTTTATCCACCTCAATACCTCATTCAGATATTTTATGCCCCAAGACAATACCTTCATTAACCATAAAGTGGCACATCTCCCAATTCAAGACGAGATTAGTTTGTTCACATCTCTGCAAAACTCGATCAAGGTTGCTTAAGCAATCATCAAAAAAAGTCCCGTAAACGGAAAAATCATCCATGAAAACCTCCACAATCTTTTCACAAAAATCAGAGAATATAGAAGTCATACATCTTTGAAAGGTGGCAGGTGCAGTAGGTTGAGGGGCAACTAATTGTGGTTCCGGTCGAGGTGAAGATACCCCGAACAAACCCCTCAAAGGATTGTTTTCCATAGTAGCAAGTAACAATAAATTTCAGCACGTAGTATAAGTTTTTCCTTACCGATTTCCACTTACCAAGAGCGCTTCACTCCTCGACAACGGCGCCGGAAAAGAGTCTTGATGACCCAAAAGTATAGGGGATCAATTGTAGTCCTTTCGATATGTAAGAGTGTCGAACCCAACGAGGAGCAGAAGGAAATGACAAGCGGTTTTCATCAAGGTAATTTCTGCAAGCACTGAAATTGTAGGTAACATATAGTTTGATAGCAAGATAATTGGTAACCAGCAAGTAACGGTAATGGTAAATAAGGTGCAGCAAGGTAGCCCAATCCTTTTGTGGCAACGGACAGGCCAGAACAGTCTCTAGTAATAGGCAAAGTGTTCTTGAGGGTACACGGGAATTTCATCTAGTCACTTTTATCATGTTGGTTTGATTCGTGTTTGCTACTTTGATAATTTGATATGTGGGTGGACCGGTTCTTGGGTGTTGTTCTTACTTGAACAACCTCCCACTTATGATTAACTCCCTCGCAAGCATCCGCAACTACGAGAAAAGTATTAAGATAAAATCTAACCATAGCATTAAACGTTTGGATCCAAATCAGCCCCTTACGAAGTAGCGCATAAACTAGGGTTTAAGCTTCTGTCACTCTAGCAACCCATCATCTAATAACTACTCCACAATGCATTCCCTTAGGCCCATGAATGGTTAAGTGTCATGTAGTCGACGTTCACATGACACCACTAAGGGAATCACAACATACATATCATCAAAATATCGAACACATATCAAATTCACATGATTACTTGCAACATGACTTCTCCCGTGACCTCAAGAACAAAGGTAACTACTCACAAATAATAAACATGCTCAAGATCAGAGGGGTATTGAATAGCATAATGGATCTGAACATATAATCTTCCACCAAATAAACCATATAGTAATCAACTACGCAAGGTAATCAACACTGCTAGTCACCCACAGGTACCAATCTGAGGTTCCGGTACAAAGATTGAACACAAGAGATGAACTAGGGTTTGAGAGGAGATGGTGTTGTTGAAGATGTTGATGAAGATTGGCCTCCCAAAGATGATAGGGGTGTTGGTGATGACGATGGCTTTGATTTCCCCCTCCGGGAGGGAAGTTCCCCCGGCGGAATCGCTCCGCCGAAGGGCAAAAGTATTCCTGCCCAAGTTCCGCCTAGAGACGGCGACGCTCCGTCCCGAAAGTCCTCTTATTTTTTCTAGGTCAAAAGTGATTATATACCAGAAGATGGGCACTGGAGGTGGGCCGAGGAGGGCACAACCCACCAGGGCGCGCCCTGGTGTCTTGTGCCCACCAGGGTGGCCCCCTTCGGTAGTTATTTGCTCCAGTATTTTTTATTAATTCCAAAAATAATCCCTAAAGTGTTAGCTCCATTGGAGATGTGCGGAATAGGTATCTCTGATGTGCTTTTTTTCAGGTCCAGAATTCCAGCTGCCGGTATTCTCCCTCTTTGTGTAAACCTTGCATATTATGAGAGAAAAGGCATTAGAATCACTCCCTAAAGCATTATTATTCAACAAAACATAATAAATAATAGTAGGAAATCATGATGCAAAATGGACGTATCACATGTGCATTCTCAATTAAAACAAAAGGAGCACAAGTAGCAATCTCCTTAGTTAGTTTCACTTGGAGTTGATCATGAGACTCTTTGAGAGAGTTATGAGCACTCTTCAAGGCCTTGTGAGCCTTTTCAAGTAGCTCAAACACCTCCTTGAGTCTAGCATGGCCAACCCCAAGTTTGACATTCTCGGATTTAAGCACACGAGATAGAACTTGAGCATGATCATGATCTTTCTTAAACTTAGCAAGATCGACGTTGTGTGACTCCTCAAAAGCCAAATGAAGACCTTCCTCTTTCTCTAGAGCATGAGAAAGATCCGCAATCTCATCGACATAGTCATGACTATGGCCTTCCATCTTAGTGACGGTGTCTTCATGACCCTCAATGGTGTCATCGGCCCGACCAAGTTGTTCCAAGAGAGCAACAAAGTGCTTCTTGGTAGTACCTTTGAGCTTACCCATGAACTTGTCAAACTCATTTTCATCCACCTTACCCACCTCCGTTTCATTTACACAACCTGTCGAAGAGGGATGAGTAGTGATAGTAGTTTTGATGTTGGAGATTACCTTGTTGGTAGACTTGTCCATGAGGCACTTGGCGGGGGCAATGACGTTCTCGTTGGGGCAGTCAAAGAGAGACGCCAGAGTTGGGGAAGAGATGGCAATGGCAACGGAGGCCGTTGCAATTCCTTCACCACTTGTATCATCATCGTCATCATCAGAGGCGTACTCTTCAAGCGCCATCAACCCCTTTTGTGGCACCCGCTTCACGAAGTTATTCTTGTTGGGGAAGGACTTGGCCTTGTCTTTGCGGATGAGCTTGCCACCATTGCCTTCCCTCTTCTCATACGGACAATCCACAACGAAGTGACTCACGTTGCCACAATTGTAGCAAGTCCTAACACGTTGCTTGCCCTTGGCGCCACTTGTGTTGTTCTTGGAGAAGTTGGGCTTGGGGTTTCTCTTGTTGCCCCAAAATTGCCTTGATGCAAGAGCCATGTGCTCGTGTGAAAGCACAACCTCTCCCTAGGTGGTTTTGGTAATTAATAACAACATTTACTCATTAGACTAATGAATCTATCAAGTATATTTCATGAAAAGTTTAATGAATGGATTGGATAGGATTGTGAGGAGATTCCCTAGATGCAAGGAACATCAATTGGCAAATGCTTCAAGACTCTACCCTTTTACTTTATGTGAGAAATCACATTTGAGTCCATAGGAAAACCAATAATATTAAAAGGGGATGAGGTATCTATGATGATCTGGTTGCTCAAAGTGCTTAGAGATTAGCCACCAAAATCCTCAACATTTCTCCCACAAAATATTATGTCCTAAAACCCTAAGGTCAAATTCGGTGCCACCAACATTTCCCATATCGGCCACACCGAGTTTTCCTTAGACAGAACCCAAGCCAAACCCTAGCAAATCGGTACAACCGTGATTCACTTCGGTACAACCGAAAAGTAGTGACCAACCTTCTCGTATCCATTTGCTAAAAATCAGAATTTCCGAGTTTTACATATCGGTGCCGCTGAAGTGAGGAACTGCCCAGGCCAGCCAAATCAGTCTCACCGAGATGCTTTATATCGGTCTCACCGAGAACCCAAAAGTTAGGACATTTTGCACTATCGGTGCAACCGAGTTTTTTTACTTCGGTTCCACCGAGTTGGGCAATAATGTTGTAACGGTTGGATTTTTGGAGATGGCTATATATACCCCTCCACCTCCCTCCAATTCATAGAGAGAGCACTCAGAACAAGCAAACACTTCCACCATTCATTTTCTAAGAGAGAATAACCTACTCATGTGTTGATATCAATATCTTCCACCCCAACCATATGAATCTTGATTTCTAGCCTACCTAAGTTGCTTTCCACCCAATCAATCTCTTCTATCAAGCCAAATTCTGTTAGAGAGTGATTGCGTGTTGAGGAGACTATCTTTTGAAGCACTAGAGCAAGGAGTTCATCACCCATACCACATCTATTAACTTTTGGAGAGTGGTGTCTCCTAGATTGGTTAGGTGTCGCTTGGGAGCCTCCAAATCGTGTGGAGTTGAACCAAGAAGTTTGTAAGGGCAAGGAGATCACCTACTTCATGAAGATCTACCCCGAGTGAGGCTAGTCCTTCATGGACATAAGCCATGGTGGAATATGCAAGGTTGCTTCTTCGTGGACCCCTTGTGGGTGGAGCCCTCCATGGAGTCGCGCAGCCGTTACCCTCCGTGGATTGAAGTCTCCATCAACATGGATGTATGATAGCACCACCTATCAGAACCACGAGAAAACTCTTCGTGTCCCCATTGTGTTTGATCTTCCTATCCCTACCCTCTACTTACACTTGCATGTCTTTACTTTATGCTGCTATACTTGTAGATTTGCATGTGTATGGTGTGCTAGACTTGGTAGAATTGCTAAAACTTGCCAGCCGGTAAAATTGAGAAAAAGTTAGGTTTTTTACATGGTCAAGTAGTCTAATCACCCCCCTCTAGACATATTGTGTATCCTACAAGTGGTATAAGAGCTTTGGTCTCCATTGCATTGGTTTCATAACCTAGGAGAGTATGGTGTCTAGTGAGGGAAATTAACACCGTAGAGGTCCATATTTTGATGGTACAAACTTTGCTAGTTGGAAGCATAAAATGAAAATGGGTATTCTTGGTCATAACCCCGCCGTTTGGGCCGTTGTTCGTGTTGGATTGCAAGGTGAATTCTTTGGTGATGGAAAGGAACCGGATCATGAAGCGATAACGGAAGAATTGAAGATGTTGCAATACAACGCTCAAGCATGCGACATTCTCTTCAACTACCTATGCCCTGAAGAGTTCAAAAAGATAAGTCATCTTGAGAATGCAAAGGAAATTTGGGATACTTTGGTTGATATGCACGACGGAACCGAATCCGTCAGGGAATCTAAGTTGGATGTGCTTCAAAGTCAACTTGACAAGTTCAAGATGAAGGATGGTGAAGGAGTCGCAGAAATGTACTCTAGGATTGCTCTCATCACAAATGAGATTGTCGGCTTAGGAAGTGAAGAGATGACCAACAAATTCATCATCAAGAAGTTCCTTAGAGCCTTGGATGGAAAGTACGATATCGTGTGCACATCGATCCAAATGATGCCAAACTACAAAGATCTCAAGGCTACTGAAGTCATTGGAAGGATTGTTGCTCATGAAATGTCACTCAAGGACAAAGAAGAGCTCCACAACAAGTCAAGCGGTGCTTACGAAGCCACAAGTGATACATGATACATCCATTTTGCATCATGATTTCTTATTGATATTTATGATATTCTTGTCAATTATTTCTTATCATCATACAATTCTTATGCCTTTTTTCTCTGAATATACAAGGTACATCACAAAGAGGGAAATATCAGGAAACTGCAATTTTGGACCGGGAAACCAAGAAAAAGGCAGAAAATCACCAGACACCAAATGACCTGACACTTCATGGAGAATTTTTATGGATTATTTAAGAATTATTGGGCCAAAAATATACCAGAGGGGGGGCACCTGCTGGCCACAAGCAAACAGGGCGCGCCCACCCCCTGGGCATGCCTTGATGGCTTGTGGGGCTCTAGCAGGCCTCCCGACCCCCCCTCTTCTCCTATATGGTATGTTTTACCCTAGAAAAAATCATAAGAAACCTTTCAGGATGAAGCGCCGCCGTCTCGAGGCGGAAACCTGGGCAGAGGCCCTTTTGCACTCCGGCAGGCTGATTCTGCCGGGGAAACCTCTCTCTGGGAGGGTGAGATCGAAGCCATCGTCATCACCAATGCTTCCTCCTTCATGGGAGGACCAATCTTCATCAATATTTTCACCAACACCATCTCATCTCCAACCCTAGTTCATCTCTTGTATTCAATCTATGCCTAAAAACCTTAGATTGTTACCTGTGGGTTACTAGTAGCGTTCATTACCTCTTGTAGTTGATGCTTGTTGGATTACTTGGTGAAAGTTCTTATGTTCAGATCCTTAATATCCATTATTCTACCTATGATCTTGAACATGTTGATGAGGTGTGAGTAGTTACTATTGTTCCCGAGGACATGGGAGAAGTCTTGTTATAAGTAATCATGTGAAGTTGGTATTCGTTCGATATTTTGATGATATGTATGTTGTTACTTCTCTTTGTGGTGTTATGTGAACGTAGAATACATGACACTTCACCATGCTATGGGCCAAAGGGAAGTCATTGTGTAGTAACAAGTAGATGATGGGTTTCTAGAGTGACAGAAGCTTAAACCCCAGTTTATGCGTCGCTTCATAAGGGACTGATTTGGATCCACATGTTTCATGCTATGGTTAGATTTATCTTTATTTTTCTTTCGTAGCTGCGGATGCTTGCAAAGGGGGTAATCATAAGTTGGTTGTTTGTTCAAGTAAGAACAACACCTTAGCACCGGTCCACCCACATATCAAATTATCAAAGTAGCAAACGCGAATCAACTCAACGTGATGAACATGACTACACAGGAATTCCCATGTGTCCTCGGGAGTGCTTGGTTAATATAAGATTACTTGCAGGCCTGTCTTTTGCTATAAAAATGATTGGGCTACCTTGCTGCACCTTTGTTACTATTTTCACTTGTCACTTGTTATGAATCATCTTGCTGTAAAACTATCTATCGCTGTTACTCACTGCACTTGCAGAGAATACCTTGCTGAAACCGCTTATCATTTCCTTCTGCTCCTCGTTGGGTTCGACACTCTTACTTATCAAAAGGACTACGATTGATCCCCTATACTTGTGGGTCATCAAGACTCTTTTCTGGCACCGTTGCCTGGGAATGAAGCGCCTTTGGTAAGTGGAAATTGGTAAGGAAACATTTTTGATACGTGCTGAAATTTACTGTTGCTTGTCACTATGAACGGTCACCCTTTGAGTGGCTTGTTCGGGGCATCTTCGCCTCGAACAGAAGTTGAAGAAGTTGTTCCTCAACCTGCTGAACCTACTAAAAATATTTATTATGAGAATTCCTTCGGGTATGTTAGAAAAACTGCTATCTAATCCTTATGATCGTACAACTCATCCTGATTACCATTTGATATTTGTCGATGAGGTTTGTGGATTATTTCAGCTTGCAGGTTTATCTAGAGACAAAGTTAATAAGAAGGTTTTACCTTTATCTTTGGAGGGAAAGGCACTAATGTGGTATAGTTTATTGGATTATATTGGATCATGGGACTGGAATCGCTTGAAGCTGGAATTTCATCAAAAGTTTTATCCTATCCATCTAGTCCATCGTGATCGGAACTTTATTTATAATTGCTGGCCTCGTGAAGGAGAAAGTATCGCTCAAGCTTGGGGGAGGGTTAAATCTATGATGCACACTTGCCCCAACCATGATCTCTCAAGAGAAATGATTATACAAAAAAATTATGCTTGGCTTTCTCATGATGATCAAGTATTACTTGATTCTTGTGCTACTGGTTCCTATATTAAGAGGACTATTGAATTCAAATGGGATCTTCTGGAAAGAATTAAATGCAACTCTAAATATTGGGAACTCGACGAAGGTAAAGATTCAGGTACAAAGCTTAATTTTGATTGTGTTAAATCTTTTATGGAAACTAATGCTTTTCATGAGTTTAGCAATCAATATGGTCTTGACTTTGAGATAGTAGCTACTTTTTGTGAATCATTTGCTACTCATGTTGATCTCCCCAGGGAGAAGTGGTTTAAATATCATCCTCCCATTGAAAAACCATTAGACGAACCTGTTAAAATTAAGAAGGAAGAAGTAATTGTTAGCCATGTTGATCCAATTGTTCATACTGCTTACATTGAGAAACCTCCTTTTCGTGTTAGTATTAGGGAACATGCTAAAGCTTCAACTGTGGTTAATAAAAGTCATGTTAGGACACCTAAACCTTCTGAACAAATAAATGTTGAGCCTAATGTTGCTATGGTTAATGATCTCCTAGTTGATAATATTGATGGTCGGCTTATTTACTTCTGTGATGAAGCTGTTAGAATTGCAAAACCTGTCAGAAATGAGCGAGATGAGCTCGATAAAAACAAACCAGTTGTAGGCATGCCTGTTGTTTCAGTTAAAATTGGAGATCATTGTTATCATGGCTTGTGTGACATTGGTGCTAGTGTTAGTTCTATACCTTTTATCTTATATCAAGAAATTATGCATGACATGGCACCCTCTAAGATTGAAGATATTGATGTCACTATTAAACTTGCAAACAGAGATACTATTACACCACTTGGGATTGTTAGAGATGTTGAGGTCTTGTGTGGAAAAGTCAAGTACCCAACATATTTCTTAGTACTTGGTTCAGAGCAAGATAACTTTTGTCCCATTATATTTGGTAGACCTTTCTTGAATACTTTTAATGCTTAAATTAATTGTGCTACTGAGAAGGTCAAAGTAAGCTTTGGTGATGTGTCTCTTTAAATTTAATTTCTCTAAGTTTAGTAGACAACCACATGAAAAAGAATTTCCTAATAAGGATGGAATAATTGGTCTTGCTTCAATTGTCGTACCTCCTACTGATCCGTTAGAACAATATTTGCTAGACCACGAAAATGATATGCATATGAATGAAAGAAATGAAATATATGATATATTTCTTAGACAAACACGTATTCTTAAACACAACTTACCAGTTGATATTTTAGGGGATCCTCCTCCACCCAAGGGAGATCCCGTGTTTGAGCTAAAGGCATTGCCTGATACTCTGAAATATGCTTATCTTGATGAAAAGAAGATATATCCTGATATATCCTGTTATTATCAGTGCTAACCTTTCAGAGCATGAAGAAAAGAGATTACTTAAAACACTAAAAAAGCACAGGGCTGCTATTGGATATACTCTTGATGATCTTAAGGGCATAAGCCTCACTCTATGTCAGCACAAGATTAAGATAGAACCAGATGCTAAATCTGTCGTTGATCATCAATGTCGTCTAAATCCTAAGACGAAGGAAGTGGTAAGAACTGAGATACTAAAGCTTCTAGAATAAGGTATAATTTATCCTATTGCTGATAGTAGATGGGTAAGTCCTGTTCATTGTGTTCCTAAGAAAGGAGGTATAACTGTTGTTCCTAATGATAAAAATGAGCTTATTCCACAAAGAATCGTAACTGGTTATAGGATGGTGATTGATTTCAGGAAATTAAATAAAGCTACTAGAAAAGATCATTACCCCTTGCCTTTTATTGATCAAATGTTAGAGAGACTATCTAAGCACATACACTTTTGTATTTTTATGGATACTCTGGTTTTCTCAAGTACCTGTATCAAAAGAGGACCAAGAGAAAACTACCTTTACTTGCCCTTTTGGAACTTATGCTTATAGGCGTATGCCTTTTGGTTTATGCAATGCACCTGCTACGTTTCAAAGATGTATGACTACTATATTCTCTGACTTTTGTGAAAATATTGTTGAGGTTTTCATGGATGATTTTTCCGTTTACGGGACTTCTTTTGATGATTACTTGAGCAACCTTGATCGAGTTTTGCAGAGATGTGAAGAAACTAATCTTGTCTTGAATTGGGAGAAGTGCCACTTTATGGTGAATGAAGGTATAGTACTTGGGCATAAAATTTTTGAATGAGGCATTGAGGTGGACAAAGCCAAAGTTGATGCAATAGAGAAAATGCCATGCCCAAAAGATATCAAAGTATAAGAAGTTTCCTTGGTCATGCTGGTTTCTATAGGCGTTTCATTAAAGATTTCTCAAAGATTTCTAGGCCACTAACTAATCTTCTTCGAAAAGATATTCCCTTTGCTTTTGATGATGATTGTGTAGAAGCCTTTGAAATACTTAAGAAAGCCTTGATTTCTGCACCTATTGTCCAACCACCTGATTGGAACTTACCATTTGAAATTATGTGTGATGCTAGTGATTATGTTGTTGGTGTTGTTCTAGAGCAAAGAGTAGACAAGAAATTGAATGTTATTCATTATGCTAGTAAGACCCTAGATACTGCTCAAAGAAATTATGCTACTACTGAGAAGGAATTTTTAGCAGTTATTTTTGCATGTGATAAGTTTAGACCTTACATCGTTGATTCCAAAGTAACTATTCACACTGATCATGCTGCTATTAAATACCTTATGGAAAATAAAGATGCTAAACCTAGACTTATTAGGTGGGTGCTTTTACTTCAAGAATTTGACTTGCATATCGTTGATAGAAGGGAGCTGGAAACCCAATAGCAGATAACTTGTCTAGGATGGAAAATGTTCTTGATGACCCACTACCTATTGATGATAATTTTCCTGATGAGCAACTTGTTGTTATAAATACTTCATGTAGTACTCCTTGGTATGTGGATTATACTAATTACATTGTTGCTAAATATATTCCGCCTAGCTTCACCTATCAGCAAAAGAATAAATTCTTTTATGATTTACGACATTACTTTTGGGATGACCCACGTCTTTATAAAGAAGGAGTAGATGGTGTTATTAGACGTTGTGTACCTGAGCATGAACAGGGACATATTCTAAGGAAGTGTCACTCCGAGGCTTATGGAGGACACCATGCTGGTGACAGAAGTGCACACAAGGTATTACAATTCGGTTTTTATTGGCATACTCTTTTTAAAGATTCTCGTAAGTATGTCCTTTCGTGTGATGAATGTAAAAGAATTGGTAACATTGGTAGACGTCAGGAAATGCCTATGAATTATTCACTTGCTATTGAACCATTGATGTTTGGTGCTTTGATTATATATATGGGACCTTTTCCTTCCTCTAATGGGTATACTCATATTCTAGTTGCTGTTCATTACGTTACTAAGTGGGTAGAAGCTATTCCAAATAGTAGTGCTGATCATAACACTTCTATTAAAATGTTAAAGACATCATTTTCCCGAGGTTTGGAGTCCCTAGATATTTAATGATTGATGGTGGTTCACATTTTATTCATGGTGCTTTCCGTAAACTTCTAGCTAAATATGATGTTAACCGTACAATTGCATCACCTTATCATCCTCAGTCTAGTGGCCAAGTTGAATTGAGAAATTGAGAAATAAAATTAATTTTGCAAAAGACTGTTAATAGATCTAGAAAGAATTGGTCTAAGAAACTAGATGATGCTTTATGGGCTTATAGAACTTCTTATAAAAATCACATGGGAACGTCTCCCCATAAAATGGTATATGGAAAAGCTTGTCATCTGCCTCTTGAGTTAGAACATAAAGCTTATTAGGCAATTAAAGAACTTAATTATGACTTTAAACTTGCCGATGAAAAGAGGTTATTTGATATTAGCTCATTAGATGAATGGAGGACGCAAGCCTATGAAAATGCCAAGTTATTTAAAGAAAAAGTTAAAAGATGGCATGAGAAGAGAATCCAAAAACGGGAATTCAATGTGGAAACCTAGTGCTTTTGTACAATTATCGTGTCAGATTTTTTGCAGGTAAGCTCCTCTCCAAATGGGAAGGCATGTATGTTGTCGAGGAGGTCTATCGCTCCGGTGCTATAAAGATTAATAACTTTGAAGGCAAAAATATGAGAGTGGTAAATGGGCACAAGATTAAGCATTATATTTCAGGTACGCCCATTAATGTTGAAACTAATATTATTCAAGTGATAACACCGGAAGAGCACATAAGAGAGACCTTCCGGAACACTCCAGAAACGTGAAAAGGAGTAGGTACGTTATACGGTAAGTAAACCGACTCCAAAAATTCCAAAAACATACGTCCTGTTGGTTTTGTTATTTTAGATAAATTCCAAAAATAAAAAGGAGTCAGGGGGACACACGATTGAGGTACAAGCCAACAGGGCGTGCCCACCCCCCTGGGCGGGCCCTGATGGCTTGTGGGGCCCTCGTGTGCCTCCCGGACTCTGTTTTCTTCCCGGGCACGTATTCTGACCTAGAAAAATCATTATATATACTCCCATATGTTTTGACCACCGCATCGCAAGTTTCTCTTCTGGTCTTGTTTCGGGCTGTTTTTCTGACAGATATCTCACGAGGCGGAAGCTATGTCCTCGTCCTCCTCCACAACATGGATGGCCAAGCTTGGCTATTACAGATGGAACTTGAGCGAGAAGGATCTGAGGAATTTATCTCGGGAGAGGAGCCTATGGACTCTTTGGAAGTGCACCCCCTGCTTCCGATCACGGGACGCTAGCAGGGATCTCCACTTCTCCGAACCCTTGTCCACCAATGTGGAGGAGAGCTCAGCTAGCTCAAGAAGCGCAAGGTGAATCTACCCCGAGGAGGCCCCTCGGCAGGTTACATGCAAACAACTTTCACAACTTGATTCACAATTATGGAGTTGAGAATATTTCTCGCTCGCATATACCGTGCAATTGGGACATCTCTCATCCAAGTGAAAGTGATGCAGGAAAAAGCTCATTATGGCCAGAGAATAAGCATATTATGGTGGAAGTACAAAAGAACACTACAATGATTCAGCAATTACTCCAAGAGATGTGGGAATTAAGGGCTATCCTGCTATCCATTCCAAAGGATAAGCCTACTACATCATCACCACCATCACCCAAGAAGGATGCCTGAGTACATGGGTATGGGTGATGTCTACTACGCAACATTATTCTTGTAGACTTTGTTGGGCCTCCAAGCGCAGAGTTTTGTAGGACAGTAGCAATTTTCCCTCAAGTGGATGACCTAAGGTTTATCAATCCGTGGGAGGTGTAGGATGAAGATGGTCTCTCTCAAGCAACCCTGCAATCAAATACAAGAAATCTCTTGTGTCCCCAACACACCCAATACAATGGTAAATTGTATAGGTGCACTAGTTCGGCGAAGAGATGGTGATACACGTGTAGTATGGATAGTAGATAGAGGTTTTTGTAATCTGAAAATATAAAAATAGCAAGGTAGCAAGTGAAAAACAGCGAGCAAAATGTTGTATAAATGCTTGGAAATAAGGCCTAGGGTTCATACTTTCACTAGTGCAATCTCCCAACAATGGTAACATAGTTGAATCATATGATCACCCCTCAACGTGCAACAAAGAATCACTCCAAAGTTCCTATATAGCGGAGAACAATAAGATGAAATTGGTGTAGGTAGTAGAACCACCTCAAAGTTATTCTTTCCAATCAATCTTTTGAGATATTTCTATAAGTGTCACAAACAGCCCTAGAGTTCGTACTTAAATAATACCAATGACACATATCAATCTACCCTAATATCACCTAGATACTCCAATGTCACCTCAAGTATCCGTGGGTGAGTTATGCGACATGCATCAAACAATTTCAGATCTATCATATTCAATCCAACACAAAGAACTTCAAGGAGCACCCCAAGATTTCTATCAGAGAACGTAGGACAAGAACGTGTATCAACCCCTATGCATAGATTACCCCAATGTCACCTCAGGAATCCGCAAGTTGAGTACCAAAACATACATCAAGTGAATCAATAGAACACCCCATTGTCACCACGGGTATCCACATGCAAGACATATATCAAGTGTTCTCAAATCCAATATTCAATCCAACATAACGAGATCTCAAAGGGAAAGATTCAATTCATCACAACAAGATAACAAGGGAAACACACCATATGATCCAACTATATTAACAAAGCCCGTGATACATCACGATCGTGCCATCTCAAGAACACGAGAGAGAGAGAGAGAGAGATTGAACACATAGCTACTGGTACATACCCTCAGCCCCGAGGTGAACTACTCCCTCCTCGTCATGGCCTCCGCCGAGATGATGAAGATGGCCACCGGAGATCATTTCCCTCTCTGGTAGGGTACTGGAAAGGCTCCAGATTGTTTTTCGTTGATACAGAGAGTTGCGGCGGCGGAGCGGAGAGTCTCTCTTTATTTCTGGGGTTTCTGGGATTTATAGGATTTTTCAGCGTTGGTATCACGCGCAACGGAGCCACGTGGGCCCCACAACTCATCAGGGCGCGGCCTAGGGGGGTACGCCCTGTTGGCTTGTGGCCCACAGGTGGCTCCCCTCCGGTGGTTCTTCGCTCCAGTATTTCTTATTTTGTCCAGAAAAAATCATAAAAAACTTTCGGGCGATTCCGAGAACTTTCATTTTCTGCACAAAAACAACACCACGGTAATTCTGCTGAAACATCGTCAGTCCGGGTTAGTTCTAAATAAATCATATAAAGTGCATCAAAACCATATGAAAGTATTGTAAACACAACTATGGCATGAATACTTCATAAATTATCGATATGTTGCAGACGTATCAGCATCCCCAAGCTTAATTCCTACTCGTTCTTGAGTAGGTAAATGATAAAAGAAATAATTTATGAAGTGTGAATGCTAGCATAATGTATAATATTGATCAAGGATAATTTCAGACACTTTTCTAGCATCATAACCAACAAGTATTTCTCATCAAGCTTCTCATGATCAAGTAGCAAGTTATTCACATGTTAAAGTATAGACCATAAACTTTCTTGAAAAGTAGCAAACTATGTTTTCAGTCATCAAACAATTACAATTCATCTTATTTTCAGGAAGGGTCGACGTAAGAGCTTTGGTTTAGCAAATTCCACGTACTCAACTATCATTTAGTCTTCCATGATTCTGACACTCAAAGCATATTTTTAAAACAAACAGTTTCAGTCAAACACATAGGAAGATAGGGCCTAAAGTTTCGCCTCCCAACTTATTTATCTCGGGGATAATGTCAACAAATAATGAATCATGATCACCTATATTCAACTGGATATATATGTCTGGATCTTTCCCCTCCACCTGATGCTTGCCAACTAAGGAATTAATAGATTGGAATAGGGATGAACATTATTGACTCTTGCGTAAAAGTAAAATATAGGCCCTTCGCAGAGGGAAGCAGGGATTTGCAGAGGTGCTAGAGCTCATTGCTTAAAATAGAGATGAATATATTTTGGGTGGTGTGCCTTTCCTGTCAACGTCACGACAAGAGATTTCAATATCTTCCATGCTAATCACATTATTGGTGGTTCCCAAACAGAATTGAAATTTTACTCCCCCTCCACCATTCAAACACATTCCATGGCTAGCCGCATCCACGGGTACCATCCAAACAATCAACTTTCTAGGGGGAGTTCTTGTTTATTTATTTTTGTATTATGCAGGACTGGGCATCCTTTTTACCGGCCTCTCTCGTGCATTGACAAGTGAATAAACACTTGTCCTGAGAATAACCCACTTAGCATGGAAGATAATGACCACCCCGTCGCTCCATGAGCGGTACGAGCACACAAAACGGATGTTTATTTGAATGTTTAGAGGTGCCACATGCAAATTTACTTGGAATGACAGTGAAATACCATATATAGGTAGGTATGGTGGACTCTCATGTAAGAAACTTGGCTCAAGGATTTGGATGCACAAGTAGTATTTCTACTTAGTACGAAGTTTTGGCTAGCAGCAGAAGGTTCTAAACAAGCATCACATGTTAGTGGATCCATGACAATATAACTGCTATGTGAATATAAACAGACATAACCATTATGTTGTCTTCCTTGTCCAACGTCAACTACCTGATCAAGTTTGAAAATAATTAATGGGGGTTCACAATCATAGAAGATTTCCAAGATAGTATATTTATATGTGAAACCTCTCTTCTTTCAATATTCTTTCATGAATTGTTTAAATGACCAATGTTATGTTTGCTAACTTCCAATAAATTTTACCGCTTATACTCCTAGTATGTGAAGTCACTACTCCCCATGGGACAAGAATATGAAGCATATATAGTTTCACATTTATGACATTCAATTCATTCAACGTTTACTCTCAGGATATAAGTGAAGCACAAGAGTAAATTTCGAACTACTCTCAAAAGATATAAGTGAAGATCAATGAGTAGTCAAACAATAAAATAGCTATGTGAGAACTCTCTCTCTCAATAAATATTTTCAGATCTGAGTATTTTATTCAAGCTGCAAAAAAAATACACTCTAAGAATAAAACACATTATGTGAACGAATAAAAACTTAGGATCAACATAGGCTAACCGATAATTATTGATGAAGAGAGGTGGGATGCGTAGCCTCCCCAAGATTAGCTCCTTGAGACTTCTTGTAATATGTACTTGGGGTGCCTTGGGAATCCCCAAGCTTGAGCTTTTGTATCTTGTTCAATCCTCTCATATCACGGTTTCACCTATTCTCAAAAACTTCATCCACACAAAACTTGAAAAGAACTCGTGAGAAAGGTTAGTACACATAGGAATAAATCAACACTTCATGTACTGCCAAGACAAGTTGCATAATAATTTTCAAACATTAGGTACTGTATAATATCATTTCCACAATTTATATCTACTAATATAAGCCATGAAAACTCTAGGGTAAGTAGATAACAAACTATGACAGCAATCTATCCAAACAGAATAGTCTGTAGCAATCTATCAAAACAGTGTACTTATGTAACTCCAATTTTTTAAAAAATTTAGGACATGATAAAAAGTTTACGTTAAAATACTGTGTAAAAATTTCAGAAACTTTCCATGTTCCAGTAAAATATGAAAATTCAAACATACAGCAAAAGTTTCTGTTTTTACACAGCACACATCAAAACTATAATTCAAGCATCCTAAAAGGTAATTCTTGGAACATTTTATTGAAAAAAAAAAGATTATAAATAACAGCAAGAAAATTCTAACAAAATAAAATGACGCTCCAAGCAAAACTCATATTATGTGATGAATAAAAATATAGCTCCAAGTAAGATATACCAATAGTGTTGAAGACGAAAGAGGGGATGCCTTCCGGGGCACCCCCTAGCTTAGACGCTTGAGTCTTCCTTGGATATTACCTTGGGGTGCCTTGGGCATCCCCAAGATTAGGTTCTTGTCACTCCTTATTCTCCTCATATCGGTGTCTCACCCAAAACTTGAAAACTTCAATCAAACAAAACTTAATGAAACTTCGTGAGATGGGTTAGTATAATAAATAAAGATCATTCACTTAGGTACTGTCAAGACAAGATTCATAATTGTTATCACATAATACCTACTGTATTATACAATTCACATAATTTATATCACTGAATATAAGCTATGGGAACACTAAAACAAGCAAACTATGCATGCAAAACAGAATCTGTCATAAACAGAACAGTCTGTGAAGATCTGTAGTATAACCATACTTCCCTATCTCTAAAAATTCTGAATAATTAGGACAACTTAGAGAATTTACATATAAATACTGTGTAAAAAGTTCAGAATTTTTTGACGCTCCAGAAGAGAACCAAAATTCTTGTACTGGACGCAAAAGTTTGTGTTTTTGCACAGAATAAAATCAACAAGTATCCACACTATCCCAAAGGCTTTACTTGGCACTTTATTGAAATTAAAGGCACAAAACACAATTAATACAGTAGATTAATCATGTGAACACACTAAAACAGAAAGGAAAAGTGTTGGGTTGTCTCCCAACAAGCGCTTTTCTTTAATGCCTTTTATCTAGGCATGATGATTTCAATGATGCTCACGTAAGAATAATAATTGAAACATGAGAGAGAGCATCATGAATCACATGGCGAGCATACTTAATTCTAACCCACTTTCTATGCATAGGTATTTTTTGAGCAAACAATTTATGGGAGCAAGAATCAACTATCATAGGAAGGCAAAACAAGCATAACTTCCAAACTTTGAATACATAGAGAGCAAACTTGATATTATTGCAATTCCTACAAACATAAGTTCCTCCCTCATAACAATTTTCAGTAGCATCGTGAAGGAATTCAACAATATAACTATCAAATAAAGCATCATTTTCATGATCTAGAAGCATAGAAAATTTATTACTCTCCACATAAGCAATTTTCTTCTCATTCATTGTAGTGGGAGCAAACTCAACAAAATAACTATCATGAGATACATGATTGACATAACCAAATTGAAAATTAAAATCATGATGACAAGTTTCATAATTATAATTATTCTTTATAGAATACATGTCATCATCAGAATCATCATAGATAGGAGGCATGCCATCATCATAATAAATTTGCTCATCAAAACTTGGGGGACTAAAAATATCATCTTCATCAAACATAGCATCCCCAAGCTTGTGGCTTTGCATATCATTAGCATCATGGATATTCAGAGAATTCATACTAGCAACATTGCAATCATGCTCATCATTCAAGGAATTCTCATTAAGTATTTTCATAAACTCTTCCTCTACCAATTGAGCACAATTTTTCTGAACCATCATTTTCACGAAAGACATTAAAAAGACAAAACAATTGAGGCAACCTAAATTCCATTTTTTTTGTAGTTTTCTTTAATAAAACCAACCAAGTGAAAAACAAGAAAGTAAAGATTTAATTTCAAGACCTAAAGATATACCTTCAAGCACTCACCTCCCCGGCAACGGCACCAGAAAATAGCTTGATGTCTACTACACAACTTTATTCTTGTAGACTTTGTTGGGCCTCCAAGTGCAGAGTTTTGTAGGACAATAGTAATTTTCCCTCAAGTGGATGACCTAAGGTTTATCAATCCGTGGGAGGTGTAGGATGAAGGTGGTCTCTCTCAAGAAACCCTGCAATCAAATACAAGAAATCTCTTGTGTCCCTAACACACCCAATACAATGGTAAATTGTATAGGTGCACTAGTTTGGCGAAGAGATGGTGATACAAGTGTAGTATGGATAGTAGATATAGGTTTTTGTAATCTGAAAATATAAAAACAGCAAGGTAGCAAGTGGAAAACAGCGAGAAAAACATTGTATAAATGCTTGGAAATAAGGCCTAGGGTTCATACTTTCACTAGTGCAATCTCCCAACAATGCTAACATAGTTGAATCATATGGTCATCCCTCAACGTGCAACAAAGAATCACTCCAAAGTTCCTATCTAGCGGAGAACAATTAGATGAAATTGGTGTAGGTAGTATAACCACCTCAAAGTTATTCTTTCCGATCAATCTTTTGAGCTATTCCTATAAGTGTCACAAACAGCCCTAGAGTTCGTACTGAAATAACACCAATGATACATATCAATCCACCCTAATGTCACCTAGATACTCCAATGTCACCTCAAGTATCCGTGGGTAAATTATGCGACATGCATCAAACAATTTCAGATCTATTATATTAAATCCAACACAAAGAACTTCAAGAAGCACCCCAAGATTTCTGTCGGATAATGTAGGACAAGAACGTGTATCAACCCCTATGCATAGATTACCCCAATGTCACCTCAGGAATCTGCAAGTTGAGTACCAAAACATACATCAAGTGAATCAATAGAACACCCCATTGTCACCACGGGTATCCACATGCAAGACATATATCAAGTGTTCTCAAATCCAATATTCAATCCAACATAACGAGATCTCAAAGGGAAAGTTTCAATTCATCACAACAAGATAACAAGGGAAACACACCATATGATCCAACTATATTAACGAAGCCCGTGATACATCAAGATCGTGCCATCTCAAGAACATGAGAGAGAGAGAGAGAGAGAGATTGAACACATAGATATTGGTACATACCCTCAACCCCGAGGGTGAACTACTCCCTCCTCGTCATGGCCTCCGTCGGGATGATGAAGATGGCCACCGAAGATGATTTCCCTCTCCGGCAGGGTACTGGAAAGGCTCCAGATTGATTTTTCGTCGATACAGAGAGTTGTGGCAGCAGAGCGGAGAGTCTCTCTTTATTTCTGGGGTTTCTGGGATTTATAGGATTTTCAGCGTTGGAATCACGCACAACAGAGCCATCAGGGCATGGCCTAGGGGGGCGCGCCCTGTTGGCTTGTGGCCAATAGGTGGCTCCCCTCCGGTGGTTCTTCACTCCAGTATTTCTTATTTTCTCCAGAAAAAATCATAAAAAAGTTTCGAGCGATTCCGAGAACTTCCATTTTCTGCACAAAACAACACCACGGTAATTCTGCTGAAAACAGCGTCAGTCCGGGTTAGTTCTAAATAAATCATATAAAGTGCATCAAAACCATATAAAAGTATTGTAAACATAGGCAAATATGGCATGAAGACTTCATAAATTAACGATACGTTGGAGACGTATCAATGGGCACCACCCTTAGCTTGTTCAAAGCTTGGGGGAGGTGCCCCGGTATCGTATCACCTTCACCGTTTTACTATTACCATCTATCTCACTTCGGTCCTTAACTTTTTCGTGATTTTAGGGAAATAAAATTTCAGATTTGCTTTGCTTAGCATTTTTTCTTTGAGATCTAACTATCCTTGTAATCAGGTGTGAGAGTTATATAATAAAGATTAGTTGAGTTTGGTGTGCTTTACTTTCATGCACCTATCATCATAGCATGGCAATGAATGAAATAGAAAAGATCATATGCTATCTCATGAGGAGTAATGACTTCACATAGAAAAAGGCATCAGTGATAAAAGATGTTGAGAACTAACAAACATAACATTAGTAATTGATATAATCAATGCAAGATTATGATAGAGAAGAGGAGATTCACATATAAATACACTATCTTTGACACCTTTTATGATTGTGAGCCCTCATCAAATATTATATAATGATCGAGTGTTGATGTTGGACATGGAAGACAACATAATGATCATGATTGTTTACATTTGCATAGAAGTTATATTGTCATGGATCCTTTAACATGTGGTTCTTGCTTTAGATCTTTTGCTAGCCAAAAAAATTCTAGACCAAGTAGAGATACTACTTGTGCATCAAATAATCCCTTGAACCCAGTTTCTTTTCTTGAGAGTCCACCATCCCTACCTATGGATTGAATAAGATCCTTCAAGTAAGTTGTCATCGCTGCACAAAGCAATAAAAATTGTTTCTAAATATGTATGATCTTTTATTGTAAGGGAAAATAAGCTTTGTACGATCTTGTGCTAGCAAAGAAATAAAAGCGACAGAGCGCATAATGAAGTTCCCTATCACAAGGAGCAATACATAGTGACGTTCCTTTGCATTAAGAGTTTGCACATCCAAACAAACAAAAGCGCATGACAACCTCTGCCTCCTTGTACGAAGGGCCTATCATTTATCTTCTTTTAGCTTTTATTTTTGTACAAAAGTCAATAATATTTACCCTTGTTCCTGCCTATTAACTCTTTAGCTGGAAAGCATATATATATATATATATATATATATATATATATATATATATATATATATATATATATATATATATATCCAGTTGAATGTGGGTGATCATGACTCATTATTGTTGACATTACCCTTGACGTAAGTAAGTTGGGTGGCGAAGAATGAAGCCCCCATCTTCCTATGTGTCTGACGGAAACATTAGCTCCAAAAATATGCGATGAGTGTCAACAATCATAGAAGGCTAAATGGTAGTTGAGTATGTGAACTTGCTAGAAATAAAATCTCTTACATAGACTCTTCTCTTGAATATGATGAATTATGATTATCTCAATGACTAATGGCACCGTTTGTTGGTTATCAATAAAGTTTATGCTTCATACAATCTCAGTTGTGAATAGATCATTACTTGTTTATGAGAAGTTATATGATGGAAAACTTGCTGCCATGTTATTGTTCATGATGCTCTCATGTCCGTATTTTGTTTTTATCGATTCCTCTGTCTCCAATCATGTGGTCATTATTTTCGAGTTCGGGACAAGCGAGGTCTAAGCTTCGGGGAGTTGATACGTCCATTTTGCATCATGATTTCTTATTGATATTTATGATATTCTTGTCCATCATTCCTTATTATCATACAATTCTTATGCCCTTTCTCCCTGAATATGCAAGGTACATCACAAAGAGGGAAATATCTGGAAACTGGAATTCTGGACCGAGAAACCAAGAAAAAAGCAGAAAAATCTCCAGATTCCAAACGACCTGAAACTTCACGGAGAATTTTATGGATTATTTAAGAATTATTGCGCCAAAAATATACCAGAGGGGTACCACCTGCTGGCCACAAGCGAACAGGGCGCGCCCACCCCCTGGGCGCGCCCTGATGGCTTGTGGGGCCCCAGCAGGCCGCCCGACTCCCATCTTCTCCTATATGGTGTGTTTTACCCTAGAAAAAATCATAAGAAACCTTTCGGGATGAAGCACCGCCATCTCGAGGCGGAAACCTGGGCAGAGGCCCTTTTGCACTCCGGTAGGCTGATTCTGCCGGGGAAACTTCTCTCCGGGAGGGGGAGATCGAAGCCATCGTCATCACCAACGCTTACTCCTTCATGGGAGGACCAATCTTCATCAACATCTTCACCAGCACCATCTCATCGCCAACCCTAGTTCATCTCTTGTATTCAATTTTTGTCTCAAAACCTTAGATTGGTACCTGTGGGTTACTAGTAGTGTTGATTACATCTTGTAGTTGATGCTTGTTGGATTACTTGGTGAAAGTTCTTATGTTCAGATCCTTAATCTCCATTATTATACGTCTGATCTTGAACATGTTGATGAGGTGTGAGTAGTTACTATTGTTCCTGAGGACATGGGAGAAGTCTTGTTATAAGTAATCATGTGAAGTTGGTATCCGTTCGATATTTTGATGATATGTATGTTCTTACTTCTCTTAGTGGTGTCATGTGAACGTCGACTGTACATGACACTTCACCATGCTATGGGCCTAAGGGAAGTCATTGTGGAGTAACAAGTAGATGATGGGTTGCTAGAGTGACAGAAGCTTAAACCCCAATTTATGTGTTGCTTCATAAGGGACTGATTTGGATCCGCACGTTTCATGCTATGGTTAGATTTATGTTAATTCTTCTTTCGTAGTTGCGGATGCTTGCGAGAGGGGGTAATCATAAGTAGTTTGTTTGTTCAAGTAAGAACAACACATTAGCACCGGTCCACCCACATATCCAATTATCAAAGTAGCGAACGCGAATCAACTCAACATGACGAACATGACTAGACAAGAATTCTCATGTGTCCTCAGGAGCGCTTGCTTAATATAAGAGTACTTTCAGGCCTGTCCTTTGCTATAAAAAGGATTGGGCTACCTTGCTGCACCTTTGTTACTATTGTCACTTGTCACTTGTTACGAATTATCTTGCTGCGAAACTATATATCATTGTTACTCACAGCACTTGCAGAGAATACCTTGCTAAAAATCGCTTATCATTTCCTCCTGCTCCACGTTGGGTTCGACACTCTTACTTATCGAAATGACTACAATTGATCCCCTATACTTGTGGGTCATCTATACACTCGCAACATCAAGTGACAACCTTGTTACCAATGAAAAGATAAGCCTCATGGTCAAGAAATTCAACAAGTTCTACAAGAATAGAGGCAAAGAGAGAAGCTCCAACTCAAGATACGAACAGAAGCGTTCTTCTAGTCGTGACCGAAATTGTTACAATTGTGGAAGACCCGGGCATGACCCCCGCCAAGATAAGGGAAGAGTCACCTAGAAGAAGAAGCTCAAGAGATGAGTCACCTCGAAGAGAGAGAAGGAGTAGAGAAGATCGCTATGAACGAAGACCCTTCTGGAGAAGCAAGGGCTCCGAGAAGAAGGACAAGTAAACCAAGAACTACAGAAGCAGAAGGCATCAAGCTCATGTTGGTGAATGGGTTTCCGGCTCCAAATCCGAGAACCAATCCAAGAGAAGTTACCACTCCAACTCCGAATATAGTCAAGATGAAGGTGTTGCCGGACTAGCACTTGTTTCTTCCAACTCCTTTGATCTATTTGATTCACCAAATGAAGGAATTGGAAGTTGCTTCATGGCTAAAGTCCCAAAGGTATCACACCCCGAATACATTGACTTTAATAGTGATGAGGATGACTTACTAGAAGATGATGACTTGCTCTTTGATAAAACTAGCGATGTTAGTCAAAATGAACTTGATAATAATCATGCTAGTCAAGATAAATCATGTGATGATGGTAAGAAGGAGATTGAGTGCTTAACTAAAGAACTAAACACTCTTAAGTTAGCTCATGAATCTACCCAAGAAGATCATAGTGAGCTTCTAAGAACTCATGAGAAGCTATGCTTCGAGAGGCTAAATTTAGAGCAAGAGCATGAGTTTCTTAAAGCTATCAATGATGATCTTCGAAAGAAGAGTTCTTCTTATCTTGCCAAATGATTACTCTTGTCTACTTTTGTGACACAAGTGTAGGATCACAAGTATGTCTAGAGGGGGGGTGATTAGACTACTTGACCAAATAAAAGTTCTACCTTTTCCCAATTTTAGTTGTGGGCAGATTTTAGCAATAGTAACAAGTCAAGTACACCCTACACATGCATGTCTAAGAATATAGCAGCGGAAAGTAAAGACAAGCACATGTAAAGAGGTAAGGGTAAGAAGATCAAACACAATTGTAGACACGAAGATTTTTCCCGTGGTTCCGATAGGTGGCGCTTTTGTACATCCACGTTTATGGAGTCTTCAACCCACGGAGGGTAACGGTCGTGAGAGTCAACGGAGGGCTCCACCCATAAGGGTCCACGAAGTAGCAACCTTGACTATTCCATAACGGCTTCCGTCCACGAAGGACTAACCTCACTATGGGTAGATCTTCACGAAGTAGGCGATCTCCTTGCCCGTACAAACTTCTTGGTTCAACTCCACAACACGAAGTAGGAGGCTCCCAAGCAACACCTAACCAATCTAGGAGGCACCACCCTCCAAAAGCTAATAGGCTTGATAATGATGATGAACTCCTTACTCTTGTGCTTCAAGATGATATACTCCTCAACACTCATCACTCTCTCACAGGTTTGGCTTGGTGGAAGAGATTGATTTGGTGGAACGCAACATGGGGAGGCTAGAAATCAAGATCCATATGGTTGGAGTGGATGATCTTGATCTCAACACAAGGGTAGGTGGTTCTCTCTTAGAAATTTGGATATGGGAAGTGGGGAACTGTTCTGAGTGCTTCTCTTGCGAGTGGGATGTGGTGGAGAGGTATATATAGGCATCTCCAAAAATCCAACTGTTACAACATTATTGGCCATCTCGGTGAAACCGAAGCAAAACTCGGTTCTACCGATATGTCAAAAATGTGGCAACTTTCGGAATCTCGGTGAGACCGATATAGAACTCTCGGTGGTACCGAAACCAGTGGCCGAGGGCAATTTCCAAAACTCGGTGAGACCGAAGCATAAACTCGGAAATTCCGATTTTATGAATTGGGTCACCAGAAGGTTGGTCACTGAAACTCGGTTGCACTGACGCAGTCTCGGTTGTACCGAAAAGTTAGGGTTTGGCTAGGGTTCTGTCTTGGGTAGAAAATCGGTAGAGCCGGATGAAAACTTGGTGGCACCGATTTTGTGAAGTTGGGTTTAGACAGAGTATTTTGTGGGAGAGCTTGTGGGTGTTTTTGGTGGCTAGCACTTGTGCACGTGGAGTAATTTGTTCAGCAACAATACCTTACCCCCTTTTAATAGTATTGGCTTTCCTATGGACTCAAAGTGATTTCTCACAAAGTAAAAAGTGAGTCTTCTAGCTTGAAGCTTTGCCAATCCATTCCTTCCATCTTGGGGTATCTCCTCACAACTTATAGCCATCCCATCATTGGACTTTTTTGAAATATACTTAGTGGAAAATGAGTCCAATGACATATATGTTGTTACTAATTACCAAAACCACCAAGGGAGCAAATGTGCTTTCAATCTCCTCCTTTTTGGTAATTGATGACAACATATAGATCAAAGCTTCGACATATGATATAATCAATGAATAGATTCATCGCTTTGAGAAGTGTGTGATAAGCAAGAGCTCCCCCTAAATTTGTGCACTATTTTGAATTTGCGTTTGAATGGAAATGCACAATCGAGTAGGTTCATGGGGCACTCTTCCATGTCACATACAGCTTGGTGGTGTGCGAGAATAATATGAATAAATAACATAGCACAAAACATCAAGCAAGAAGTGAATGATCATTTCATAAGCATCTCAAAAGATAAGACATAGTAGCAACACATAAGAAGTGCATGATCGAACACCAACAAGTTTAACACAAATGAATCAACCAAAAGATTTTAAAGTTTTGGAGAGCGATAAAAAGCAACACTCTCTCTCTCTCGAAGCCCTAATGATCTATACAACTTCTCCCCCTTTGGAAACAAGTTACCAAAAAGTTCAAAGGTATAGGACTAATCGTCTCTCTGGGGCTGATCTCCTCCGGTTGTTGATGTAGGAGTCGAGAGAACCGCATCCGTGAAGACTTCTGCCGATGTCATGGAAGGGGTTGGAGTAGACACTGGAGGTGCTGATGGAGCTGGTGGGACTGAAGGAGCTGATGTAGATGGTCTCATCTCTGAAGCTGGCACTGACATAGATCTGGCTTGTGTCTTGAATTGAGTGCTCGGCCTGAGAGGTTGACTGTCATCATCATCATCATCCTCTAAGGTGTGGGGAAGGGGTACTGAGTCCACCTCCTTCTTGAGCTCATCAACTGTCTTTGTCAGCCCATCCACCTTGTTGTTCAAAGAGTGAAACTTGTCTTTAACAATCCTTTCCAAGCTCTTTTGGTTCTTGAGAATCTCCGTGATGTCATTTTGCATGACTTGGATAGAGCTAAGAATGAGATCCATCTGCTCATTCCTTGTCATTGGCATTGGAGCACTAGTGGCTCTGGTTGCCTCAGCTGCTGCATGTGCAGTAGATGAAGTGGGATGATCTGGGTTCATCTCCACAACATTGTCCTCAAACTCAGGTTGGAGAGGCATGTGGGGTCTATCAAGAGCATATACATTCTTTTCAATCTTGGAGTTGATAAGCATCTGAATGTATGGAGCATATCCACATGACCTCTTTTGGTCAGCAGCTGTCCTCTTCACAGTCTCTACAATCAAATCCATGACCCTGAATCTGGTGTGGAGGTCAATGTGATGCAGCATGTTGATGGAGAATCCTCTGATCATCTTCTCATATTTTGACTTAGGCATCAAGGTGTACCTCAAAATGGTGTTGGTGGTTGGCAAGTCTGCCTGCATATAGTACACTGAGCCAAGCTTATGTGAATGCACATAGTCGGCAGGGATCTCCTTGTACATATTAGCCATGGAATTATGATTCATCTTGGACTCTGAGTACACATCCAAGTCACCATCCTGTACTTGTGGAGCTCCTAAGATGGTAGCCCACTCTTCCACTTAAGATTCATATCTGGTGCCCTCACTCATCCACACTATCCTACCATCTGGATAGAAGTGTGCAGTGGAATAAAACTGCATGATCATCTCATCATTCCAGGGGGTCATCTCCTTACCAACAAAAGCATCAATACCAACAGCCTTGAAGTTATCTTGCACATGGGGGAAGTAGTCCTCATTTTCCTTAATGTAGCCCCAGTCTACATATCTCATGTAACTGAAAGCTGGGCACTTATCAAGTAGAACAGTCTCATAGAAATCCTGCTGCTCCTTGGTGTGGAATCTGTAGTCAACAGCAGTATTTCTCCTCTGAGAATAAGGATCTATAGCTCTCCATTCTCTCAGCCCTGAATCCTTCCTCTTCTTCATATCCTCAGCAAGTGGATAGTTGTCATTGTGTTGTGGGAGGTGAGGTCTAAGCTTCCTCAAAACTGTCATTTCCTCATCTTCAACAACAGCTCTGGAGGAGGATCCCTTGTTCTTGGCTGCAGCTGGAACATCCTTAGTAGTCCTCTTGGACTTAGGAACTGTGGTCTTCTTGGGAGGAGGAGTTGCCTTGCTTTTGGAAGGGGCCTGAGAAGTCATGGCATCAGCAAGCAGCTTCTTCTTCTCCTTAGGAGGATCCTGGGTAGCTGGCTCTTCCTCTCCCTCAGCATCTGCTGGATCTTCATACATGGAAGTAGGTCTTCCAACAACATGTACTATCCTCTTCCTGCTTCTCTTCTTCTCAGTTGGCTTCTTGGGCATAGAGCTTCTGGCTGGCTCTATTGACATGGAAGCCCTAGCAATCTCTGGTGCTTTCATGGCCTCTAAACTGGCATGCTCCTTCTTGACAGGTCTTATGGCTGAGGTTGCCTCAGATGCAGACTTCTTGGCAGCTATGTCTGCTTTGTCCTGCCTTTGCTTGGCAAGGACCTCCTCTGGCACAAAATCAGAATCCTCTTCATCTGAGTTTAACTTTCTCCTGGCTCTTGTTGCAGCCTTGGGAAAACCATGGGAGCTAGGTATGCCTGGATCTTCCGAAGAAGATGAGCTGGCCTCGGGACTAGTGTCTGGATCTGCATCAATGCTAAGCTCTCTGGAGTCATTCTGACTGTCACCTGAAGCTGACATACTGTCCCTGTGAATGGAGTATAGAAGAGCAGAAAAGTTGAGTATCACAAAAACACAGACATTTTTCAAAAACCAAACTTAGAAACTAAGGGTATGAACTACTGCAAGATAAATTTCGGTAGCACCGGGTTGATGTTTTTGGAGTCACCGAGACTGACCACTGCCATAACAGAAACTTGGCACCAAATTCGGTGTAACCGCAAAGGACTACTTGGTCTCTCCGAAATGGTTCTCAGTAACCCTAAACGCAGAATCGGTGGAATCGATTCTTCCAACTCGGTGTCACCGAGATGTATATTGCGGGAGTTCAGATCCAGAATCCCATCGTTTTCTATTCTATGGATTGTTTTTGTGGGATAGGAAGATTGCACATGGTGGAATATAGACGAAATCAGCCAAATGCATTAGAATCAGACATGGAACGCATGAGGAAATCGGAGCCATACCCTAACTTGGCGGTGGTCCGACTACGGCAGCGATGGCAGTGAAGATTTCCGTCGGCGGCGTGAATCCCAACGGCGAAGGCGCTCAGGGAGACAAAGGTGACGACCAAGGGGTTCAGTTTTTGCAGCTTAGGGTTGGGGACTTGGCGTTTGAAGATTGAATTTCAAAACGTCTGGTCCGCCGGCTTAAGTACCCTTTGTTGTCGGTGTCACCGATACTAAATGTTTTGTGTCACCGAGTTCCTCTACTATCAGTTGACAGGGAAACTCGGTGCAATCGAGATTATGGTATTGGTGGTACCAGGTGCAAAATCAGATCAACCCTAGGCATTCGGTGGAACCGAGATTTTATGGTTGGTCACACCGAGTTGCACTATAGGGAGGTTTTGGAGGCCAGCCTTGACGAATCGGTACTGCGAGTGCTCCTCACACAAAGGGTTCGTCAAGTGCTTGTTCAAGTTGTTGTGATATAGCTTGAATAGAATTTGAGGTGAGAAAGCATAGATAGCTAGAGGGGGGTCCTAGGCATTCTTGTATATCCAATTGGCAAAAGAAAAACGAAAACCAAATAGCTACAATTGAATATCCTCGAATGAGTAAAGATATGCAGACCAACATGCTCACACAATAAGCTATCAAATGAAATCATGGCAAACATGCACAAACATTCTAGCATCTATCAAGCACTTTGGCGATGACGTAGTCATCTATATATGAGTATTTGACTTAGGAGCCAAGTAAGAATACTTGATCATAGGTCATACTCATCGTTTAAGCACAAGTGGGGTTACCACTTTTACATAAAGCTTGTTAATGTTGTCACATTCCAAGAGATACTTTGACTCAAGTCTTAGAGTAAAGCTCCCCCTTGATGTGACATCCCCCCTAAGAGGGATAAACTAACCTTGGGTTTTGTCGTAGAAGACTTCATGTGGGTGATGTAGTGGTGGATGCTCATAGTTGATGAAGATCATCTTGAGTTGGGAGCAATCCTTTTTTGTTTCTTACTCTCCTCACCTACATGGGTTAGTCCCAAACACAAGAGACAAACACAAGGATATCTATTGACATGGAGTGCAAAGCATACCTGATGATGTCCATTGATTGATTAATTACCTTGTCCCTTGCTTACCTTTTAGGGAATGTGTGACTCCTTGAGCTATTGCATAATGTTGATGTTGATTGCAACTAGTTCTTGCCAACAATGAATATGAGTGAATTTCATTGGCGGAGTCACCCCTCAAGAACCTCTCTAGTTATTCTTCTTGGGGACCCACATCAAGTTGATGGGGATCCTCGGTGTTGAAGTGGCACTTGTAGAAGTTGAGCTTGTAGAAGCCTTGGGAACCCACTTGACCAAAGCTTGGGATTCATCTTCATATGAGTCAATCTCCTCTTGAAGCTTGTCCTTGCCCTTGAGCTTGTGATCTTGTGGTGGAAGGTCATCTTGAGCTTTTGTTCCCTTGGAAAGAGTATGTTCATACTTCTCCCTTTGAGGTACAAACTTGGGCTTGGGGTGTTGACCTTCTTCCCATTCAACTCCATTTGCGTTGAAGTAGCCAATGACATGGTTCTTCCGGTATCCTCCATGCTTGCGTACAATTTCCTCAAATTGCTTCCATCCGGCAAGACTTTTGTAGATACCTTTCTCTATAATCCCTTTCAATAAATCATTTTCTTGCTCAAGTGTAACTTGGCTAAGAGAATCGTTAGTGGAATCAATAGAACTACTAGAAGCAATATCATTGGATTTATCATTTTTATTGCTACTAGTTGAAGAACCTTTCTTGCCTTTGTTACTAGATTGTTTAGTCTTAACTTGTGGAATAAATGTAGACAAGAGTAGTCATTTGGCTAGATAAGAAGTCTTCTTTTGGAGATCGTCATTGATTGCTTTAAGAAACTCATGTTCTTGCTCCAAATTGAGCTTCTCGAAGCGTAGCTTCTCATGAGTTCTTACAAGCTCTCTATGATCTTCTAAAGTAGATTCATGGGCTAACTTAAGAGTGTTTAATTCTTTAGTTAGTCGTTCTATTTCCTTCTTATCGTCATCACACGACTCATCTTGACTAGCATGATTATTATCTAGCTCATTTTGACTAATATCACTGGTTTTGTCAAATAGCAAGTCATCATCTCCTAGTAAGTCATCCTCATCACTATTGAATTCTAGATATTCTAGGTGTGATACCTTGGGGCCTTTAGCCATTAAGCAACTTCCACTCCCTTCATTTGGTGAATCAAATATGTCGTAGGAGTTGGAGGAAACGTGTGCAAGTCCGGCAACACCTTCATCTTGACTATAGTCGGAGTCGGAGTGATAGCTTATCTCGGAGTGGTCGTCGGAATCGGAGCCGGAAACCCATTCACCAACATGAGCTTGATGTCTTCTTCTTGAGTAGCTATTGGTCTACTTGTCCTTCTTCTCCAAATCCCTACTTCTCCTTGAGGGTCTTCGTTCATAACGATCATCTCTACTCCTTCTCTCTCTTTGAGGTGACTCATCTCTTGAGCTCTTTCTTCTAGGTGACTCTTCCCTTCTTTTGTGGGGGGGGGGGGGGGCATGCACTCATTTGAGTAGTGTCCGGGCCTTCCACAATTGTAACAATTTCGATCATGACTAGATGAACGCTTTTCTTCATATCTTGAGTTTGAGCTTCTCTCTTTGCCTCTACTCTTGTAGAACTTGTTTAATTTCTTGACCATGAGGCTTATCTCTTCATTGGTAACAAGGTTGTCACTTGAGGTATTGGGAGCATCACTTGTGGCTTGGTAAGCACCGCTTGACTTGTTGTGAAGCTCTTCTTTGTCTTTGAGAGACATTTCATGAGCAACAATCCTTCCAATGACTTCCGTAGGCTTGAGATATTTGTAGTTGGGCATCATTTGGATCAATGTGCACACGGTGTCATACTTTCCATCCAAAGCTCTAAGTATCTTCTTGATGATGAATTTGTCGGTCATTTCCTCTCTTCCTAAGCCGGCAATCTCATTGGTAATGAGAGCTAGCCTAGAGTACATCTCCGCGACTCCTTCACTATCCTTCATCTTAAACTTGTCAAGTTGAATTTGAAGCACATCCAACTTAGATTCTCTGACGGAATCAGTACCTTCGTGCATATCAACCAAAGTATCCCAAATTTCCTTTGCATTCTCAAGACGGCTGATTTTGTTGAATTCTTCGGGGCATAGGCAGTTGAAAAGAATGTCACATGCTTGAGCGTTGTATTGCAACATCTTCAATTCATTCGCGGTCGCTTCATGATCCGGTTCCTTTCCATCACCAAAGAATTCACCTTGCAAGCCAACACGAACAACAGTCCAAACAGCGGGGTTATGACCAAGAATATGCATTTTCATCTTATGCTTCCAACTAGCAAAATTAGTACCATTCAAGTACGGACCTCTACGGTGGTAATTCCCTCACTAGAAGCCATACTCTCCTAGGTTGTGAAACCAATGCAATGGAGACCAATGCTCCAATACCACTTGTAGGATCGCAAGTATGTCTAGAGGGGGGTGATTAGACTACTTGACCAAATAAAAGTTCTACCTTTTCCCAATTTTAGTTGTGCGCAGACTTTAGCAATAGTAGCAAGTCAAGTACACCCTACACATGCATGTCTAAGAGTATAGCAGCGGAAAGTAAAGACAAGCACATGTAAAGAGGTAAGGGTAAGAAGATCAAACACAATTGTAGACACGAAGATTTTTCACGTGGTTCCGATAGGTGGCGCTATCGTACATCCACGTTTATGGAGTCTTCAACCCACGGAGGGTAACGGTCGCGAGGGTCCACGGAGGGCTCCACCCATAAGGGTCCACGAAATAGCAACCTTGACTATTCCATAACGGCTTCCGTCCACGAAGGACTAGCCTCACTATGGGTAGATCTTCATGAAGTAGGCGATCTCCTTGCCCGTACAAACTTCTTGGTTCAACTCCACAACACAAAGTAGGAGGCTCCCAAGCAACACCTAACCAATCTAGGAGGCACCACCCTCCAAAAGGTAATAGGCTTGATAATGATGATGAACTCCTTGCTCTTGTGCTTCAAGATGATAGACTCCTCAACACTCAATCACTCTCTCACAAATTTGGCTTGGTGGAAGAGATTGATTTGGTGGAAAGCAACTTGGGGAGGCTAGAAATCAAGATCCATATGGTTGGAGTGGATGATCTTGATCTCAACACAAGGGTAGGTGGTTCTCTCTCAGAAATTTGGATATGGGAAGTGGGGAACTGTTCTGAGTGCTTCTCTTGCGAGTGGGATGTGGTGGAGGGGTATATATAGGTATCTCCAAAAATCCAACTGTTACAACATCATTGGCCATCTCGGTGAAACCAAAGCAAAACTCGGTTCTACCGATATGTCAAAAATGTGCAACTTTCGGAATCTCGATGAGACTGATATAGAACTCTCGGTGGTACCGAAACCAGTGGCCGAGGGCAGTTTCCAAAACTCGGTGAGACCGAAGCATAAACTCGGAAATTCCGATTTTATGAATTGGGTCACCAGAAGGTTGGTCACTGAAACTCGGTTGCACCGATGCAGTCTCGGTTGTACCGAAAAGTTAGGGTTTAGCTAGGGTTCTGTCTTGGGTAGAAAATCGGTAGAGCCGGATGAAAACTTGGTGGCACCGATTTTGTGAAGTTGGGTTTAGACGGAGTATGTTGTGGGAGAGCTTGTGGGTGTTTTTGGTGGCTAGCACTTGTGCACTTGGAGCAATTTGTTCACCAACAATACCTTACCCCCTTTTAATAGTATTTGCTTCCCTATGGACTCAAAGTGATTTCTCACAAAGTAAAAAGAGAGTCTTCTAGCTTGAAGCTTTGCCAATCCATTCCTTGCATCTTGGGGTATCTCCTCACAACTTATAGCCATCCCAACATTGGACTTTTCTGAAATATACTTCGTGGAAACATGAGTCCAATGACATATATGTTGTTATTAATTACCAAACCCACCAAGGGAGCAAATGTGCTTTGACCAAGTCAAATCTAATCAAACTAGTAACAAAGGAAAGAAAGGTTCTTCTTCAAATAGTAACAACAAAAATGCTAAATCTAAAGATGTTGCTTCTAGTAGTTCTATTGATTCCACTAATGATTGTCTTAGCCAAGTTACACTTGATCAAGAAAACGATTTATTAAAAGGAATTATAGAGAAAGGTGTCTACAAGAGTCTTGCCAGAAGTAAGCAATTTGAGGAGATTGTGCGCGAGCAAGGGTTACGCAAGCAAGGATGGCACCGGAAGAACCAAGGTATTGGTTTTGAATGAAAGTTCAATGCCAATGGAGTTGAACGGGAAGAAGATCAATAACCCAAGACGAAGTTTGTTCCCCAAAAGGAGAAGTATGATCCTACTCTCTCTAAGGGAACACAAGCCCAAGATGATCTTCCACCACAAGATCACTAGCTCAACGGCAAAGACAAGCTTCAAGGCGAAATTGACTTATTTGAAGAAGAATCTCAAGCCATGGTCAAGTGGGTTCCCAAGGCCACTACTAGCTCTAGTTCATCAAGTGCTACTTCAACTCCAAGGATCCCCATCAAGTTGATGTGGGTCCCCAAGAAGAAGAAATAGAGAAGTTCTTGATGGGTGACTCCGTAAACAAACTTCACTCATATTCCTTCTTGGCAAGAACTAATGCAATCAACTCCAACTTTATGCAATAGTTCAAGGAGTCACAAAACCCCTCATTAATAAGAAATGGACAAGGTAATTAATGAATCAATGGACATCATCATATATGTGCTTCACTCCATGTCCATACATATCCTTGTATTTGTTCCTTGTGTTGGACTAACCCATGTAGGTGAGAAGGGTACAAAACAAGGATTGCTCCCAACTCTAGATGAACTTCATCAACAATGAGCATACACTACTACAACACCTACATGAAGTCTTCAACGACAAACCCAAGGTTAGTTTATCCCTCAAAAAGGGGATATCACATCAAGGGGGAGCTTTGCTCTAAGATTGAGTTAAAGCATCTCAAATGATGTGAACACATTAAAAGCTTTATGTAAAAGTGGCAACCCCACTTGTGCTTAAACGATGAGTATGACCTATGATCAAGCATTCTTGGTTGGCTCCTTAAGTCAATATACTCATATATAGATGACTCTATCATCGCCAAAGTGCTTAGTAGATACTAGAGTGGTTGTGCATGTTTGCCATATTCTATTTGACATGCATGTTGGTATGCATATTTTTCTTCATTCGAGGACATCCAATTATTGTTCTATTTTGTCTTTTATTTTTCTAGCCGATTGGATGTACAAGAATGCCTAAGTACCCCCTCTAGCTATCTATTCTTTCTCGTCTCAAATTCTATTCATGCTTCATCACAAAATTTGAGCAAGCACTTTTCGAACCCTCCGAGTGAGGAGCACCCAGAGCCACCGATTTGACAAGCGCTGACTTCCAAAACCTACCAATTGTTTTTTGGTGTGACCAAAGCCTCCAAACTCGGATCCACCGATTCACTAGGGTTGATTTTGTTTTCTATCTCGGTACCACCAATCAAGAAGTTTCAGCGTCACCGAGTTGTTCTGTCAACTGACAGTTATGCATCTCGGTGGAACCGACTTTTCTTTCTTGGTGTCACCGGTAGCAGATGGGTATATATATTCGTGTGTCGGGTCTTTGACAATTTCTTCAAACTCTCGACTCCCGCACCCCACTAATGTCGCAGCCCCTGTCTCCGGACGTTCTCCATCGTCTCCAGCGCACCTTCGCCGCAGGAATCTATCGCCGTCAACGGAAATTGGCCCCGCCGTTGTCGCCATAGAGGCGATCCGCCAAGTTAGGGTAATCATCGATCCCTACTGCGCTCCAAATCTAATTCTTGTGCATTAGCTTTAGTCTATCTTCTGGCCACGTTTTGCATAGTTCCATCCACTCAAAAATTTCCTTAGAATAGCTCGAACGAAAAAAAAATTAGGGTTAGGTCTCCGCGGTATGTAATCTCGGAGTCACCGTGTCGAAACATCTCAGTGTCACCGATGGGGTTTCAGCCACAGCACAAGGGCTTCTTGGTGAAACCGAAAAATTCCTATCGGTGTCACCGAAACGGAATCTAGGGTTTTTGTATGTAGCTTCGGAGAGATCGAATTACACCTCGGTGAAACCGAAATGGTGCGACCAAGTCTTTGTTGTTGCCTCAGAAATCCCAAAATCCAAAACTTGGTGGAACCAAATTTCACACTGTGAAAACCTGAAACTAATATTTTGAGTTCAAATTTGCAAAAAATTCTGAATTTTGTGATGCTCATCTACTCTGCTCCTCCATATCTACTTCACAGGGTCAGTGTTCATCATGTCTGAATCAGATGACAGTCAGAACCAATATAGAGAGCCAATTGCAAACTTGGATGCAGGCACTAGTCCTGAAGGCAGTTCTGAGGACCCAGGAACACCCAGCTCTCATGGCTTGCCCAAGGCAGACACCAGGGCTAGGAAGCAAAAGAACTCAGATGAGGAGCATGAGGACTTTGTCCCAGAGGAGATCACTTCCAAGAAACAACCTCAGAGGAAGAAAAGAGTGGTGGCTAGGAAAGTTTCTGAATCTGTTGCTGCCAAGAGAGGGATGCCTCTTTCCCTAGAGAACCCAAGAAGCTCAACAAGGACCAAGTCAATGGCAAAGAAGCCCTGACAGAAGAGGGTCAGCAAGAGGACAATTCATGTGGTTGGGAGGCCAACCTCCATGTTCAAAGGCCCATGTGAGGATGATGAGGAGGAAGAAGAGGAGGTTCCAGCTGCTAACCCTCCTCCTTCCAAGAAGAGGAAGCTCATGGCATATGCCATGCCTAGCAAGCCACCCACCAAGGCCAAGAAAGCCCCCAAGCCCAAGAGGACCACTAGAGATATTTTAGCTGCAAAGAAGAACAAGGGATCAACTGCTAGAGATGCACCACCCCCAGCTGATGATGAGGATGCAGTTGTGTTGAGGAAGCTCAGGCCCCACCTGATCACCCAATTGCTGAGAATATGAAGGACGGGAAGGACCATGGGATGAGGAAGTGGAGATCCAATGATCCATATGTTGTAAGGAGGAGAACTGTTGTGGACACTCGCTTTCACATCAAGGAGCAGCAGGATTTCTATGAGACTATCTTGCTTGACAAGAACCCAGATGTGAGTGACATGAGATATGTCGATTGGGAGTACAACAAGTCCAATAAGGACTACTTCCCGCATGTCCAGGAGAATTTCAAGATGTTGGACATTGATGAGTTCATGGGTAAAGAGATGACCGCATGGAATGATGAGCTCATCATGCAATTCTAACCCACTACTCACTTCTATCCAGATGGCAGGATAGTGTGGATGATAGAAGGCACCAAATACCAGTCTACAGTTGATGAGTGGGCTACCATCTTAGGAGTCCCAAAGGTGTAGGAGAGAGATTTGGACATGTACTCAGAGTCCAAGATGAACTACAACTCCATGCCCAACATGTACAGCCCAATTCCCAAGGAGTATGTGAAGACTCACAAGCTTGGCTCAGTATACTTTTTGCACACAGGATTGACTACCTCCAACACTATCTTGAGGCACACTTTGATACCCAAATCAGGAGATGATAAGATGATCCATGGATATTCTATTAACATGTTGCATCATGTGGACAGCCACACCAGGATCAGGGTGATGGATCTCGTTATTGAGACCATCAAGAGGACTGCTGCAGATCATAAGAGATCTTGTCGATATGCTCCATATATTCAGATGCTCATCAACTCCAAGGTTGGAAAGAGCCTCTATCTTACTTGATCGACCACACATGCCCCTCCAGCCAGAGTTCGAGGACAATGTTGTGGTGATGGATCCATCTCATCCCACTTCATCTACTGCATAGGCAGAGATTGAGGAAGAGGCCCAAGTAGAAGCAGCAAGAGCCGCTAGTGCTCCAGTCCTCAAGACGAAGAATGGTCAAATGTCCTATCCAAGGTACGGAGAAGAACATCATAGAGCTACCGCTGAACTAGAAGAGTCTGGAGAGGATTGTGGAGACAAAATTTCATGATCTCTACAATAAGGTGATTGAGCTGACCACCACGGTCAATGCTTTGAAGCAAGAGGTAGATGCAGTGCCCCTGCCAAGCTCAGATGATGATGATAGCCCTACACTACCTGTTCACACTTAGTTCAGGACTCAAGCTAGATCTGTTGTTGTGGTTTCCCAAGAGACGAGACCTTCAGTGTCTTCCCCGGCTGCAACTTCTACCACGCCTCCTTCAGCTCCTCTAGTGTCCACTCCACCAGCTCAGAGGACTTCTGCAAAAGCAATCGCCGACGCTCTCATCCCAACTCCTTCGATGACCACAGGAGCAGTTTCATCGCCCCATGGAGGAGATCTAGCCCATAGAGACGGTTAGCCCTATACTTTTGAACTTTTTGGTAACTTGTTGCCAAAGGGGGAGAAATTGTATAGATCGCAGGGCTAAGAGAGAGAGAGAGAGAGAGAGAGAGTTGTCTTTTTGTTGCCTCTCTTGATTTCAAAACATTTGGCCTATCTTTTGTTTGTCTTAAACTTCGTTGTGTTTGATCACACGCTTTGTGATTGATGTTACTATTTCCTATCTTTGTGATATTCATATGATGATCATTCACTCATGCTTGGTGTTATGTGCATTGTAATCCATTCATACCTTTTATGTGCACCACCAAGATGTATGTGACTTGGAAGAGTGACCCAAGATCCGAATTGATTGTGCATTTGCATTCAAACGCAAATTTAAAATAATGCACAAATTTAGGGGAAGCTCTTGCTAAACACATACTTCTCAAAGCAATGATGCTATACATTGATTATACTTTTTGTCGAAGCTTTGATCTACATGTTGTCATCAATTACCAAAAAGGGGGAGATTGAAAGCATAACTTCTCCCTAGGTGGTTTAGGTAATTAATAACAACATATATTTCATTGGACTAATGTTCTATCAAGTATATTTTAGGAAAAGTTCAATGAATGGACTGGCTAGGATTGTGAGGGGATTCCCTGGATGCAAGGAACATCAATTGGCAAAAGCTTCAAGACTCTACCTTTTTACTTTATGTGAGTCATCACATTTGAGTCCATAGGAAAGCCAATACTATTAAAAGGGGATGAGGTATCTATGATGATCTGGTTGCTCAAAGTGCTTAGAGATTAGCCACCAAAAACCTCAATATTTCCCCCACAAAATATATTGTCCAAAACCATAAGTCAAATTCGGTGTCACCAACATTTCCCGTATCGGCCACACCGAGTTTTCCTTAGACAGAACACAAGCCAAACCCTAGAAAATCAGTACAATCGAGATTCGCTTCGGTATAGAGGAAAAGTAGTGACCAACCTTTTGGTATCCATTTGCTAAATATCGGAATTTCTAAGTTTTACATATCGGTGCCACCGAAGTGAGGAACTGCCCAGGCCAGCCGAATCGGTCTCACCGAGATGGTTTATATCGGTCTCACCGAGAACCCAAAAGTTAGGACATTTTGCACTAGTCGATGCAACCAAGTTTTTACTTTGGTTCCACCGAGTTGGGCAATAATATTGTAACGGTTGGATTTTTGGAGATGGCTATATATACCCTTCCACCTCCCTCTCATTCGTAGAGAGAGCACTCAGAACAAGCAAACACTTCCACCATTCATTTTCTGAAAGAGAACCACCTACTCATGTGTTGAGATCAATACTTCCACTTCAACCATATGAATCTTGATTTCTAGCCTCTCCAAGTTGCTTTCCACCCAATCAATCTCTTCTACCGAGCCAAATTCTATGAGAGAGTGATTGAGTGTTGAGGAGACTATCTTTTGAAGCACTAGAGCAATGAGTTCATCATCCATACCACATCTATTACCTTTTGGAGAGTGGTGTCTCTTGGATTGGTTAGGTGTCTCTTGGGAGCCTCCAAATAGTGTGGAGTTAAACCAAGAAGTTTGTAAGGGCAAGGAGATCGCCAACTTCGTGAAGATCTACCTCGAGTGAGCCTAGTCCTTCGTGGACGTAAGCCATGGTGGAATAAACAAGGTTGCTTCTTCGTGGACCCCTTGTGGGTGGAGTCCTCCGTGGACTCGCGTAGCCGTTACCCTCCGTGGGTTGAAGTCTCCATCAATGTGGACGTACGATAGCACTACCTATCGGAACCACGGGAAAAATCTTCGTGTCTCCATTGCGTTTGATCTTCCTATCCCTACCCTCTACTTACACAAGCATGTCTTTACTTTTCGCTCCTATACTCATAGATTTGCATGTATAGGGTGTGCTAGACTTGGTAGAATTGCTAAAACTTGCTGACCGGTAAAATTGGGGAAAACGTTAGGTTTTTACATGGTCAAGTAGTCTAATCACCCCCCCCCCTTTAGACATACCTTGGATCCTCCATCGTGGTACGCATATTTGGTGTCTTCGGGTCAACCCTCTTCTTCTTCTTCCTCTTTCGGTATTGCCTTGGCTTTCAAAGCAAGAGTTGGCTTCTTTGACTGTTGTACACGAGCTAGAGCATTATTGATGGTCTTTTTCAAGATTTTCATAGCAACAAATTCATCCAATACTTCGCTTGAGGACAAGGTGTGGAAGTCCGGCCTTTGATGGATCACGGAGGATATGCCTTTGTTGAATGGCATGATGGCCTTGAGGAACTTGTGCTTGACCCAGTTTTCATCCATATCCTTCCTCCCATGATCTCGGAGAGAGACTACAAGAATGGTCAACCTCCGGTAGAGCTCGCGGGAATATTCATCTTCATTCATCACGAAGTCATCGGCTTCATCAAGTACCACCTCAAAGTTGGAGCGTTGAATGCTTGAGCTCCCTTTGTATAAGGAATTAATGTGCGCCCATGCATCTTTAGCAATGGTGAATGAACGCAAGTGAGGAAGCTCTTCGGGTGGCATGGATTCTTGAAGAATGAACAATGCATATGCACTAAGTTGGTTGTCCACTTCTTATCTTGGCGTCATGTTGTTTGGATCATGAGGGTAGAATCCTTGCTCAATTACTCTCCGTAGTTGCGTAGAGAAATGATTCAAATGAGACTTAATAAGAAAAAAAAATTACGAAAGTTAGACAAATCAAGTTTAGGTGGTGACTTATTAGTATTGAATTGAGGAGAGTGGACTGGGCCACCATAGGTAATGGGTGGGGAAACCGCAACATGAGTTCCCGACCCGCTCTTTCCTTGAGGAGACTTAGGATTCAAGGAGCTATCCAACTCCTTGGTGGAGTCGACATCCGTCTCCGTCAAGAGTGGATTAACCATTTCCAGTGGAGCGGTTGGAGGTTTGAAACTATCAAGGAATTTATTTAACGTGTCCTTGACATCGTCAACCATGGATGATTTGAGCGAAGCCATAGCCTCATTCAAATCACCGCGGGTGACTATGGTCTCAGGCGTGGCCACAGAGCTTTCCCCATCGTCAACCATAGTCTTTAGGCAGTTAAGCCTTTAAAAGAGATGAGGCTCTGATACCAATTGAAAGGATCAATATGGTTGACTAGAGGGGGCGGGCGAATAGGCAACTACCAATTTTTTGGTTCCCTTAACAAATTAGGCTTAGCAACAAATAGGTTATCTAGATATGCAACTAGGTGGGCAACCTATATGATGCTAACAATAACAACAATACAAGCAAGGACAAGGCACAACACAAATAATCTTGCACAAAGTAAAGGTAAGAATTAACCACAAGTAGAGCCGGTGAATAGGAGGATGTGTTACCGAAGTTCCTTCCCTTTGAGGGGAAGTACGTATCCGTTCGACGATGTGGAGGCACAATGCTCCCCAATAAGCCACTAGGTCCACTTTATTCTCCTCACTCCCTCACACAATGCGAGATATCGTGATTCCACTAATGGTGCCCTTGAAGGCGGTGATCGAACCTTTACAAACAAGGTTGGGGTAATCTCCACAACTTAATTGGAGGCTCCCAACACCACCACGAAGCTTCACACAATGGATTGTGTATCCGAGGTGACCTCAACTGTCTAGGGTGCTCAAACACCCAAGAGTAACAAGATCTGCAAGGGATTAGTGGGGGAATCAAATTTCTCTTGGTGGAAGTGTAGATCAAGGCCCTCTCAAGCAAACCCTAGAGTATCAACAAGTTTTGCTGGCTAGGGAGAGAGGTCGGGCGAAAATGGAGCTTGGAGCAACAATGGAGCTTTGGGAAGGAAGAGGTGGTCTTATTGGGGAAGAAGACCCCCTTTTTATAGTGGGGAGAAATATCCAACCGTTACCCCCTCTCAGCCGCACACAAGCGGTACTACCGCTCATGGGAGCGGTATGACCGCTTGGGTGGTTGTGCTCGCTGCGCAGTGCAACGGCATGATGCCACGGGCTGGTAGTGCCACCGAAGCGGTACTACCGCTCACCCCAGCGGTACTACCGCTGGGGTTACAGCACAGGGGCCCGCAGCGGAAAGGCAGCAAGAGGGGACAGAGGCAGTACCGCTGAAGCGGTACTACCACTTACACGTGGTAGTGCCTCTCCCTACTGCCGCCCTACCTTCGCTGAGAGTGCTGAGGTCTAGAACGGGAGCGATAGTGACGGGCGGTACTACCGCTTATAGGCGGTACTACCGCGCCGCACTACCGTCCCTACTACCACGCAGTCCGACATGAAAAGTCAAGACCCTCAGAGGGAGCGGTACTACGCACGACACTGGGCAGGAGTACTACCGCCTGTAGGCGGTAGGCCCGCACAGAGCAGTGCTACTGCTTGCCTGCGCGGTACTATCACTTGGGACCTTTAGAACCTAAGCAATGGGCACAGAGGAGCAACTCCATTGATGCGGGAAAGGAACAAGGGTGCAAATGCAGATGTGTATGTGTTGATTCCACCCTAACCTTTCTGAAGCGGACCCCCTCTTAATAGTATGGTTTTCCTACGACTCAAATCCATCGATAAAAGAAACACAGAAACAACCGTCTTCACTTATAAACTCCGAGGGGCTAGAATCATCTTGTGCCATATGATAAATTATCTAAAATGCTCGATGCACACGATTAGTCCGCAAAAGCATTGTAATCAATCACCAAAACCCCGAAGGGAGAAATATGCCTAACAATTTTGTATTATTTTTCTAAACTAACTTATTAATTTTGTGCCGAGTGCCAGTTCCTGTTTTTTGCTTGTTTTTGGTTTCGCAGAAAAACCATATCTAGGAAGGACCAAATAGATGCCGATTTTTATGATTTTTTCTTGAGTATGAAGGACCCTAGAAGCTTCGGGAGACCACGAGAGGACCCACCAGTTAGCCACAAGGGCAGGTGACCACGCCACCTAGGCTTGTGGCCCCCCTCTTGCTCCATTTCACCTAATTCCTTTGTCTATAAATTCCATAATTCACAAAACCCTCAAAGAGACATACGAGAGAATTTCATCGTCGTTCCAAGCCTCTATACCGAAGCAATCCCATCTAGAGCCCTGTTCCGGTGCTCTGAGGAGGGGGAACTCACCACGGGAGGCCTCTTATCAACCTTGTTTCCTCCATGATGCTGTGTGAGTAGTTCTTTCAGGACCCAGAGGTCCATAGTATTAGCTAGATCGCTTCTCTCTCTCTCTCTATCTCTCTCTCTCCCAAAGGTCCATAATACTAGGGCTACAAAGGAATTACTCACTCCCGGTGGTGAGCATCATGGAACTGTTGAAGGAGAAGGGTTCGTGGTGACGATGGTGATGAATTCCCCTCTCTGGAGCCCCAAACGGACTCCGAATCAGCCCTACCAAGGAAGAACAGGAGGTGGCAGCGGATCCGTCTCATAACGCGATGAAAACTTCTCTTTTATTTTTTCTCGGAGAATAGGAATATATAGGCTTGGAATTAGGGTCAACGGAGCCACGTGGGCCCCACAAGGTAACATGGCGCGCCCAGGGGGTGGGCGCGCCCTGTTGCCTTGTGAGCAACTGGTGCCTCCCTTCGGTGGATCTTTGCTCCAGTATTCCTTATATATTCAATAAAAAATCTCCAGAAAGTTTCGTCCAATTCCGAGAACTTTGATTTCTGCACAAAAAACAACACCATGGTAGTTGTGCTGAAAACAGCGTCACTCCAGGTTAGTTTCTTTCAAATCATGCAAATTAGAGTCCAAAACAAGAGCAAAAGTGTTTATAAAAGTAGATACGTTGGAGACGTATCAACTTCCCCAAGCTTAACTCATCGCTTGTCCTCAAGCAATTCAGTTGACAAACTGAAAGTGATAAAGAAAATTTTTACAAACTCTTATATTCTCATTGTTAGATATTTAACTCAATGTTTAGGTTTTCACCAAAGATCATGATGTAACCATGTCGATGATAACAATTAGGTCTCACGTTTACTCACGACAATAACATAACCAACTAGCGTGCAATAATAAGATATCTCGGATGCCAACAATTTGTCAAAACAATAATGATATAATATGATAACATGGTATCTCGCTAGCACTTTCTGGGACCGCAAAACATAAATGCAGAGCACCTCCGAGGTTCAAGCAGTGACTAAATATTGTAATTCAGCGTAGAAGAGGTCCAATCATGCTAACATCCAATATTAACTAGACTCAATGAATAAAGATGACAATAGTGCTCTCAGGATTGGTGCTTTTGATGAGAGGATGATGACTCAACAATAAAATTAAATAAAATGAAAGTAAATAGAAAGGCCCTTCATAGAGGGAAGCATTGACATGTAGAGGTGCAAGAGCTCATGGTTTAAAACAGGGACAAAAGTATTATTTTGAGTGGTGTGCCTTTCCTGTCAACGTCACGACAAAGGATTTTGGTATCTTCCATGCCAAACACATTATAAGCGATTCCCAAACAGAATTATAAAGTTAACTCCCATCCACCATACATACACGAGCCATGGCTGACTGAATCCACGGGTGCCCTTCAACATTTCATCTTTCCAGGAGAGTTTATTTTATTTAATTTTTTGATTATGCAGGACTGGGCATCCTTTTTACCAGTTTCTCTCATGCAATGACAAGTGAATAAGCACCATCGTGAGAATAACCCGCTTAGCATGGAAGATATTGACCGCCCCGTCGCTCCATGAGCGGTACAAGCACACAAAACAAATATTTATTTGAATGATTTGAGGTGGCACATGCAAATTTACTTGGAACGGCAGGGTAATACCTAATATAGGTAGATATAGTGGAACAACTTTGGTTTAAGGATTTTGGATGCACAAGTAGCATTCCCGCTTAGTACAGATGAAGGCTAGCAAATAGATGAGGAAGCGACCAGCTAGAGAGCGACAACTGTCATAATCATGCATTGCGACTATTTAACATTGAATATTAGCATGAGTAGGATATAAACACTCTGAACATAAATATCATGAAGGCTACATTGGATTTTATTCAACTACATGTTTGCACATGTGCCAAGTCAAGCTACTCGAGTTACTCACAAGGGGATACCATACTAACATACTACATCACAACCATTTTAATGCATGTTGACACTCAATATAAATAATTATCCACTCCTAGCTATTTAAGCATGGTATGAGCAACTATAATATCTAATTGTCATCACAAACATGTTTACTCATAATATGTTGAATGAAGTGCGACTAAGCTAAACATATTTACAAAAACAAAAAACAAGAAAAGTTCATACCAGCTTCCTTTACCGTAATCACTTCATCAAATATCGTCATTATTGCCATTCACTTGCACGACCGAATGATGTGAAAATACTAATAGTGCAAGTGTGTTCTGGACTAAGCTGGAATCTGCAAAACATTTTTTCAAAGGAGAAGACAAGGTAACATTGGCTCTTCGTTAGGTCCACAAAATAGCATATGAAAGCCACTCGACATGTTCATCATGGTCTTCTCCTTTCAAAAACTCGAGGAAAAGAACTTCAAAGAAACACACTGAAATATTTTTAGACTTATTAGCTTTTCTGAAGAAAGCAAATTCGCGAAGGAAAACGAAAAGCAAGAAAAACTATTTGCACGGGAAAGCTCCCAACAAGAAAAACAAGAAATGAGAAATCTGTTTGGGTTTTCATTTAATACTACAAACTAAATAAACGAGAAAGAAAAACCGATAAGAAGCAAGAAATATTTTTGGGTTTTTGAAGTTTTTCAAACACGCAAGAAGAAAACGAAAATAAAACTAACATGGATATACAATGAAAAAGGGTGAACACCGACAACTGAAATGAAATGTGTGAGTATGAATGTAATGTCGGTGAGAAACACATACTGCCCAAGCTTAGGCCTTGGCCTAGCTTGGTAATCACCATCCGTAGTATCCATCTGGTCTAGGAGCGTAGTAGTTAGGCGGGGGTATTTGAGCGTCCCAAGCCTGGGCCTCAGCCTCCGCCGCAGCCAACTCGTTCTGGTATGCGGTGATGTCCGGTGGCATGATGACATATCCTTGTCTGGCATGAGAATCAAACAAAGAGGGTGCAGGCAATACAATAACATTGCGAGTAGTCTCATTAAAGATCAAGTTATAGCGAATATGGTGGGGAGGCCAGTGTTATAAATAAAGTGGTGATCTATCATAGCCTGGTGATCCAAATAAACTCTAAGCAGCAAGTAATCATTCAGGCATATATCAACATTAAAGCGTTTTGCCAAGCGAGTCGCATAAATACCACTATGATTTTACCCCTAGTACTATTAGTGTGCAAGCGACGCGCAATGATAGATCCTAAGTTGTATGTGTTTTCATTGAAAAGTGCGCAACGTAAAATGGCAAGGTCAGGGACACTGAGCGTGCCACCTTCATCCCTAGCAGTCAAACATTTCCCTATCAATAAAGAAAAGTAGTGTACAGCAGGAAAATGTAAACTAGTGGCTCTGGCTCTCGACACACCCCTATTTCCCCCCAGAGTTAGAGTGCGAAGGAAGTCCTCAAACTCCTACGGTCGAGGCTCTTTAATCCCCCTAAGAGGGAATCAAGCATATTTGACTGAATTCAGTAAATGGTATCTCATAGTGTCCATCATATAAATCAAAGCGTACCATGGGAACATCGAGCCTATCCACAACATAGAAGTTTTGCACAAAGGAATTTGTAAGGATGTGGTATTGGTCGCACTCATCTGAGAGGAAGTCGGACAACCAGACATTTGCAACCAATTGCATGAACACTTGGTGGAACCCGGCTTCCGTCACGAAGGCATGCTATGGCCATTCGCACGGCTGAACCACCGTCCTTTGTGGGATGTTGAGGTCACGGTCCTGGACATCCCCAACGATTCCCTTGGGACTCCGGATCGAAGAACCTCTCCACAAGAAGTTCATTTCCCTATGAACAAATTTCAAGAAGCAATCCCTCAAAACAGCTTCGAAAACGGAGCTCTGAGCAAAGAGATCGAAAATCCCAGGTTTGGGGCGAGAACACGAGAGAGAGAGAGAGAGAGAGAGAGAGAGAGAGAGAGAGAGCTACTAGGAATTTTTGCTAGAGGAAAGAGATGATGTGGGTTGAAGGAATAAGTGGTTGGGTCCCCGTGGGACCCACAAGGCATCTTGGCGCGCCCATGGGGGGTGGCCGCGCCATGTTGCCTTGTGAGAAATAGGTGTACCCCCCTGGGATGTTTTCGGCTCCCGAAATTCTTAAATATTCTACAAAAAATCATGTTAAAAATTTATGACATTCTGAGCACTTCTATTTTGGGGTCATTTTTTTATTGCACGGTTTATTCAGGAAACAGGAAAATCATGGCGTTTTTCTTTATTAAACTATAATTATTAGAGAGCAAACTAAAGTTACAGAAAGTTCCGCCTACTAAATTTATCGACCACATGCTTCTCAAAAAGAATCCATTAACAATGTTGATCGATCAAGTCTTATTAATGAACCGTTTTTGATTGACATGAAACAGAAAACATTTCGTATGACACTAAGTTACATCAATGGGGATATGCATTTCCCCAACAATAAGACTATCATATTTCTTCTTGACAGCATGGAGAAGAAATTTGAACTCCTCAAAAGTGATTGTTGCCACTTGCTCAATAGAATTAACATTATTAACCACAACTCGTTTCTTTGGAAAGTATACCGTGTGCTGATTTGCATTAACATGAAAAGTAACCTTGCTTTTGTTGCAATAAATCACAACCCCTGCAGTATTCAAACAGGGACTACCAAGGATAATCGACATGTTGTCGTCCTCGGGCATCTCAAGAATAACGAAGTCTGTCACAATAGTAACATTTGCAACAACAACAACGGGGACATCCTCACAAATCCCAATAGGTATAACAGTAGATTTGTCACCCATTTGCAAAGATATTTCAGTACGTGTTCAAATCAAGTCTTTTATATATAGAGAAAGGCATAACACTAACAACGGCCCCTAAATCACATAAAGCAGTTTTAATATAACTTCATTTCATGGAGCAAGGTATAGTAGGTATCCCAGGGTCTCCCAATTTCTTAGGTATTCCACCCTCAAAAGATTAATTAGCAAGGATGGTGGAAATATCAGTTTCAGGTATCTTTCTTTTATTAGTGACAATATCTTTCATACATTTTTCACAAGGAGGCATCTTTAAAATATAGTCAAAAGTGTTCGCAAAATGACTGGCCTAAGCATTTCAACAAAGCGCTCAAAATCTTCCTTGTCCCTATTTTTAGAAGGCTTACGAGGGAATGGCATAGGTTTTTGAACCCATGGCTCTCTTTCTTTACCATGTTTTCTAGCAATGAAATCTGCTTTATCATAACGTTTATTCTTAGGAGGTGGGTTATCAAGATCAGCTGTAGGTTCTATTTCCACATCATTATCAAGTTCTTTATCATTATCTGGTTGAGCATCAACATGGACACCATCATATTTCTCATTATCACTAGGTGCATGTTCACTACCAGATTATGTCTCGACATCAGAAATAGAAACATCATTATGATTCTCAGAAGGCTTTTCTATCACAGGTTCATTAGAATCATGCAAAGTACTATCGTTTTTCTTTTTCTTTTTCTTCTTAGATGGACTAGGTGTATCCTTATTAATATTCTGAGAATCTTGTTCAATTCTTTTAGGATGTCCTTCAAGATAGAGGGGTTCTTGTGTCATTCTACCCCCTCTAGTCACAACTCTAATAGCATGATCATTCAATTCATTATTCATTTTGGTAAGCAAATCATTTTGTGACTTAGCAACTTGTTCCAACTGAGTATGCACCATGGATGAGTGTTTACCTAAACCTCTAACATCATTAGCAATTCTAAACATCAAGTCACTCAAGCAATCAATCATCATAGCATTTTGTTTTAATTATTACTTAACATACATATTGAAATGATCTTGCTTAAAAATGTAATTATCAAAGTCATCCATGCATTGACTAGCAGTTTTATATAAGGTATATCACTTTCATCGAATCTACGCAGAGAATTTACCTCTACTACCTGTGTAGGGGTGTAAAGTCCATGTATTTCTTCGATAGGTGGTAGATTCTTAACATCTTCAATTTTAATAACTTTTCTTTCATAGATTTCTTGGCTTCTTGCATATCTTTCGGACCGAGGAATAGTATACCTCTCTTCTTTGTAATTGGTTCAGGAGGTGGTTCAGGAAGTGTCCAATCATTAGCAATCTTCAAAATGTTATTCAATAGTTCTTCAGCTTGCCCGACAGTTCGTTCCCTAGAGACACAACGAACACAACTATCTAGGTAGTCCCTAGAAGCATCGGTTAGACCATTATAAAAGATATCAAGTATTTCATTTTTCTTAAGAGGATGATCAGGCAAAGCTTTAAGTAACTAGAGAAGCCTCCCCAAGCTTCACGGAGATTCTCTTCTTTAACTTGCATGAAGTTAAATATTTCCTGTAAAGCAGCTTGTTTCTTATGAGCAGGAAAATATTTCCAGAGAAGTAATATATCATATCCTGGGGGCTACGCACACAACCAAGAGCAAGAGAAAGGAACCTCTTCTTAGCATCACCCTTTAGTGAGAAAGGAAAAGGCTTCAGAATATAGTAGTAGCGAATTTTTTCCTCATTAGCAAATAGGGTCGCAATATCATTCAATGTTGTAAGGTGTGCCACAACAGTTTCAGATTCATAACCATGGAAAGGATCAGATTCTACCAAAGTAATTAACTCAGGAGCAACATAGAATTCCTAATCCTTATCAGTAACAAATATAGGAGAAGTAGCAAATTTAGGATCATATTTCATTTTCTCCTTCATAGATTTTTTTCCTTCAGTTTACTCAATAGTTTCTTAAGATCATCTCTATCATTACAAGCAAGAAATTCTCTAGCTATCTCCCCATCCATAACATAAGCATCAGGTACATCAGGCATTTAGATTCTAGGAGGAGATCTAGACAGAATAGGTGAATAATAGTTTTCATCGGTTTCAATATTCTCAAGTTCTCTAGATTTAGCAATATGGGCATCAAGTAAAGCACCAAGTGGCACATGTTCAGTTTCATCTAGCATAGTAGTAGCATCATCATAATTTTCATTTAAAGTAGAAGTAGCATCATCAATTACTTGCGACATATCAGATTGAATAGCAGGTGGTGGTGTCACAAGCTTACTTAAAACATAAGGTGAATCAAGTGCAGATCTAGATGGCAATTCATTACCTGCCCTCGCCCTAGAGGGTATGATCTTGGTTTTAGCGTCTTTCAGATTCTTCATATTGACAATTAAAAATCCCTAGTGAACACAATAAATAGAGCTATGCTCCCCGGCAACGACGCCAGAAAATGGTCTTGATAACCCACAAGTATAGGGGATTGCAACAGTCTTCGGGTGTAGTATTTCACCCAAATTTATTGATTCGACACAAGGGGAGCCAAAAAATATTTATTGGTCTTAGCAGTTGAGTTGTCAATTCAACCACACCTGGAATTTATTTCTGCAATGAAGTTTTTAGTAGCACAGTAACAAAAGCAATAGGAACAGTGAAAAGCAGCAGATTTTAGTGATTGTAACGGCAATAGTAACGAAAGTAACTTAATGAAAACCAATAAGCGAAAAGGGTAGGCCATGGATCAGTGATGGATAATTGATTTGGATGACATACATCATGTAACAGTTACACACTAGAGTGACACAGAACTAGCTCCAATTCATCAATATAATGTAGGCATGTATTCAATATATAGTCATACGTGCTTATAATAAGAACTTGCATGACGTCTTTTGTCCTACACTCCCGTGGCAGAGGGATCCATATGGAAATTAAGAGATATTAAGGCCTCCTTTTAATAGAGAACCGGAACAAAGCATTAACAAATGGTGAATACATGAACTCCTCAAACTATGGTCATCACCGGTAATGATCCAAATTATTTTCACCTGGGGTCTACGGATCATAACACATAATAGGTGCATACAACTTGCAACATAGGATCCAAAACACTCTCATATGCGTGAAAACATAACAGGTTCATATATGAAATCATGGCACTCGGGCCCTAGTGACGACAGGGAGACGACACCTAGTGACAAGCATTAAGCATAGCAAAGTCATAGAAACATCAATCTCAGAACATAGTGGATACTAGAGATCAAGCCCTATAAAAATAACTCGATTACATGATAAATCCCATCCAATCCCATCACCATCCAGCAAGCCTACAAAGGAATTACTCACTCCCGGTGGTGAGCATCATGGAATTGTTGATGGAGAAGGGTTGATGATGACGATGGCGACGAATTCCCCTCTCCAGAGCCCCAAACGGACTCCAGATCATCCCTCCCGAGGAAGAACAGGAGCTGGTGGCAGCTCTGTCTCGTAAAACACAAAGAAAACTTCTCTCTTATTTTTCTCTTGAAGAATAGGAATATATAGGCTTGGAATTAGGGTCAACGGAGCCACATGGGTCCCACAAGGTAGCAGGGCACGCCCAGGGGGTGGGCGCCTTGTGGGCAACTGGTGGCCCCCCTCCGGTGGATCTTTGCTCCAGTATTTTTTATATATTCAATAAAAAATCTCCAGAAAGTTTCGTCCAATATGGAGAACTTCGATTTCTGCACAAAAAACAACACCATGGTAGTTCTGCTGAAAACAATGTCAATCCGGGTTAGTTTCATTCAAATCATGCAAATTAGAGTCCAAAAAAAGAGCAAAAGTGTTTGGAAAAGTAGATACGTTGGAGACGTACCACTGCCCAGCCGTTGAAGCTATGTCGGGCTCCTGCGCATGTGGTGACAACGCGTCGGTGTGCTAAGGCGGCTGTGACAACGCGTTGGTTTGCTGAGCACGCAGTGCCGACACATCGGTATGCTTATCTGGCGGCTGCGAACCACTGGACTGATGAGTAGATGGTTCCAGACTTTCGGACTGCTTACCAGGAAGATCCGAACTTTCCAAGTGCTCAGCAGGCGGTTCCATGGAGTTTGTCTACTAAGCATGCAGTGACGATGTGTCTACCCCTTCTACATCAGTGGCCAACATCTGAATCAATGGTGCATCTTCAGCACTTGTAGGCCTTTCCACAGGCTGCTCGGGAGCGGACGATGATTTGGCATGTACGACAGGAAGTCGGGAAGGCTGATCACATGTTGATGCCTCAACCATCGAATTATGAATATTATGTTCCTCGGGGGAAGCACGCAAGATCTGTTGTGGCAAGAAGAGAGTCACCGGTTCAAGGGCGCCATTAGTTGCTTTTGGGAGGGGTCCAGGGATCTCTTCCAGGAAGTCTATTTCTTTCTGTGGCCACCAGATAAGATTTAACAGTGTTTCTTTCAAGGTACTCTCCTCATCATACTCCCCTAGGACATTCTTCAGGGAAAATTCATTGAATCCAGGCTTTACTTCAGTCACAAGGAATATCACACAACCTGACTCCAATGGCACATTGTCTAACAAGAGTCTCCCGTCTGATCGGGGGGGTAGACCCAGGCTATTGCACATTTTAACCTACCTTCATAATGTGTAAGCATGCCCTTCAGTCTGTCTCTCATTCTAGATAGATCAGATATAGCACCATCATGTGCAACTGCAGTCTCAGTGTCGCTGGGGTCAGTTGATGCACAACTACTCTTATGCGATGTTGTTGCGAAATAAGAGACATCCTCCATGCCCACCTCCCTTGTATCTCATGGGTATATCTCAATGTTAGTGTCTTCTGCTGCATAAATGACTCCTCAATATCCTTTCGAAGTCCAGGATACATGTCCCTCTTGATCCTTTCATACAAATCATTCTCCTTCATTTGACTCCTAGCTTTTTTCATGCCGAGCCTCTCTTCTTTGCTTAGTGAGAAAGCCCTCTTGTGCGGGACATTGACCCCAATACCCCTTGTATGGCTGGGGGCTCTTTGGTTTTCAGAGCCTCGAACAGAATGTCAATTGGCCCTGAGTTCCTGTAGAACCTTCCAGGGTTTTTGGAAGCCTCTACCATGTCGTTATACAATGCTTCGTCTGTTGAGTTTTCAAAGTAATAAGTGTCGTCGTCATGCCTCCTTGCACGTCCCGACAAGTAGTCTCTAGCGCGGCTACCCTTATTTCACTAAAGGCCGGTTTGCCACCGACAGCTATTGTTTCTTTGTCCTCCTGATCCCATATCAGTTTCATGCCATAGTATCATGCCACACCCATACGGTGGGTGTGTGTGTTCTTATTCTGAAGTTCCAATTGCTTGGCACTCTTCTTAATAAACTCCTCACTGGCCCTGACCCTTTTGAATTCTTCCCAGTCTTCCTTTGTAATTTGGGTGTATGAGGGGATTGGGTCCTTCCCTTGACTCAAGTACTTCTTGTACAACACAAGCTTCCAGTTTCTCCAAGCATCCCTGGCCTTCTTCAGTGCAGCATGTTCCACCTGCTCTCTCCACTCCCCGGGAACATTTAAATGCTCCATGATCTCTCGGACTATCATATGTCGTGTTTCTGTGTCAGCCTTCCGAAACCCCGGCAGATTAATGTTAAGCCCTGCCCTGCCAACAAAACCGCATACACTCCTCAACCTTGTGCATGCTTTATCTGGTTTAGTTGGAGCCCATGACTTCAAATCAATGACGGCTACTTCATATATACCTTTAGGATGGTGTGTGGGCTTTCTTGGATCGTTCTTCCGTGTCTTGATTGGAAGGGTGATTCTGGAAGCTCTATCCCATTCCTCATTTCTTGATAGATCATCTGCTACAGACTTGTTGGTTTCTGACTCAGATGAAGATACATCGGCAAAAGTACGATTGTCGTTGCTGCTACTCGGCATCTACTACATAGAACACATATGAAATTCAGAAAAGAGAGGTAAGCATAAATTAAAGCTAACAACTTGGCAGAAATGTGTCTAAACATGGCATGTAATAATTTGGAAAATGTACGGCTAATTTGTTCATTTTGTATGACTCATGCGCCCATGATCTGTAACTCAACAATAACTAATTGGAACAAATACAACTTATATGTAGTTGGAAAGGTAGATAATGAGCATATATACACTCTCCATTATTTTATAACCAACTTAGGAACAAACCAAACCAAATAGGAAATGGGATCGGAAGGAAATAGGCCTCGCCACGATGGAGGGCAATAACTGACAGGTTTTTGTGCAAACCCAGCAGGAGAGGCGACCGTATGGGATCGATATGCTCGAGGGCGGCTGGCGAGAAAATGAAGACGGCGAGGCGCGGGCAGTCACGTGTTTGGACCAACGGTGAAGGGTAGGGTTTACGCTGGAGAGCGGGTACATGGCTGGGTTGAGCACGACATCGCCGGGAAGGGTTCTCGTGTGGATCTGGGGGGATGGGAGGGAGCTGGCGACGGAGTTTGGGTACAATATGCAGACTGTTGAGTGAAACGGGGGTGGACGCTGGGGTTGGGGGCATGTTGGTGGCTTCGGTGAAAAGGGTGAAAACAAAGCGGCGGTCACCCTGCGAAAAGACCTAGGTAACCCGTGTGCACAAGGAACATAAATTCGTTTGAAATGAAGACGTGCGAATTTTGAAATGAAGACGTGACCTCATCGTTTCGCCTCCAATTTTTTTCACGACACACAACGACCATTATACCCTAGTGTTGATTTTCTGTCACATTTCATGTATCGTTTGATATTTTTCAGCCATTTTTGCATGTAGCAGGCATTTAGTGCATATAAATCAAATCCCAACTGCTACTACATGTGGGTGCTGGCAAAGAAGGCCTTAAAAATCATTTGTGTGTCACTTTGCATGTTTTCATTCGGTGTCCAAGGAGTGGGAAATTTTTTCAAACATTTCGGCTGCGAGATGTGTCCACCGACATAGGGCATTTTGGTAATTTAATTACAGAAAATGCAGATGGACTCCAAAAATCACGAAAACCAGTGGGTCGACGTGTCGTGATGTCACCACACGATGTAAAGTTTTTGGTAAAGTTTGGCGCAAATTACGATGATTGCTCCTTGGAAACTATTGCATCTGACTAGAGGGATCATAGTTCCAAAAGGAGACGTGGCAGATTGAACTCCAATCAACGGTGTCTTCATCGCCTCTCCTCAAAAATTTTGCCCATGATAGGGAATCATCACTATATGCCAGGTTTGATTTTCTAGCGCATTTCAGGGCTCGTTTGCTATATTTAAGACATTTTTAGTATTTACCGGGCATTTAGTACATATAAATCAAATCCCAACTACAACTACGTGTGTTGACGAGAGGGATAAGGATTGCCGTTTGATGTGGGTGCATCCTATGGTGTAGACTTATGATCCGTGGGGCTTGGGTTTTGGCTAATCAGAACGCACGACTCACGTTGGACGCATTAATGGTCATCGGCTACGGTTTGGGTTCACACACGGCTTTAATGAATGAATCATGTGGTAGTGGTTTATGCACAAACATCGTAATTCGTTTAAAATGAATACGTGACTTCATAGTTTTGCCTCGATTTTTTTCCTCGGTACACAATCACCTTTCTTACCCCTGTATTGATTTTCTGTCGGGTTTCAGATCTTGTTTGCTATATTTGAACCATTTTTGCATTTACTTGGCATTTGGTGCATATAAATCAAGTTCCAATACATGCGAGTGTTATCAAGGTAGGTCTGAAAAATTATTTGTGTGTCGCATTGCGCATTTTCAGTCATTTTCTAGGGAATATGAAGAATTTTCAAACATTCGGTTGCGATATGTGTCCACCAACATCGGGCTTGTTAGTAATTTAATTACAAGAAATGCAGATGGACATCGAAAATCATGAAAATGGGTGTGTCATCGTGGCATGATGTGAAGACCTACCTTGTTGTTGGACACATCTCGCAACCGTCAAATTCCTCGTGACCGGCCTCTAGACCGACCTGAACATGGGTCGAGGTTCGGTCATTCACGATTGCCATTGACTGGATCCGGTCCAGAGCCTCGTTCAACCACGAGAGGTCGACCGGATCAATCTCCTGAGGGCCCTCGGAGCTAAACTCCGGGGCGTCTTCACGAGGGGCATATTCGGCAAGGACCGAACCCTGGTACTCAGGCACTATCACCGGATCCGAGCTCAAGGCCGATCCTCCGGCGGGGATAGATCTGAGGGTAGGGACGAATAGGCGGCCCGAAGTTAAAGCTTCGAGGCTTTCGGGCCCATCGGACAAAACCGAGGGCTCAGCAAGAAACAGATCACCACTGGAGTCGGCGATGAACTCTAGGTTCCCGAATCTGATCTCCTGACCGTGAGCGAAACTTCCGATCTGGCCAAGATGGTCAGTCGAGTCAGCATGCAGCACAATGTTGCCGAACGCAAAGGTCTGTCCACGGATGAAGGTGTCCTCATTACAGACCTGTTCGCTAATGATTAGGCAAGCCATCAATCCTCCGGTGATCTCACAGCTGAACTCTCAATGAAAGCACCAATGTCGGAGTCAAAACCGGCGGATCTCGGGTAGGGGGTCACAAACTATGAATCTAGGATCGATGGTTAACAGGGGACGAAGGAGACGATGTTTACCCAGGTTCGGGCCCTCGTGAGGAGGTAAAACCCTACGTCCTGCTTGATTATATTGATGAGTATGATGGTTACAGAGTTGATCTACCTCGACATCAAATGAGCTAAACCCTAGATGAGTTGACTTGTCCCTCTACGAACTAAGCCCTCTGGTTTATATAGACACCAGGGGTACCTAGGGTTACACATGATAGGTTTCCATCTGGTCATATATACACCCATTCTTTCCCTTTAGGCTTGGAGGTCACGCCAAGTCTTTGGAGCCTTCCCTTCCGAACATGGGATTGTCCTGTAGTTCGGCCTTCCTGCAACTACCACAGAGCGGCCCACCGAGGCAGCCCACCAGAGGTGAACCGACGGCCCGAGGACCCCTTAGTCCCGGATTCCCTCACCCATGGAAAAACAATTGGTAATGTTTGGCACAAGTTGCGATGAATCCTCCTTCGAAACCATTTCCTCTCACAAGAAGGATCATAGTTTCCAAAAGTAGACTTAACAATTCGAACTCCAATCGGCGACGACTTCATTGTTTCGCCTCGACTTTTTTCCACGGTAAGAAAACACCATTATACTCCTAGTATTGGTTTTCTGGTGGATTTCACGGCTTGGTTGCTATATCTAAGGATTTTTGCATTTACCGGGCATTTAGTGCATATAAATAAAATCCCGATAGCAACTGCACGTGGATGCCGGCAAAGAAGCTCTTAAAAATCATTAGTCTATCGTTTTGCGTGTTTTCATTCATTGTCCAAGGAATGGGGAGAATTTTCAAACATTTCGGCTGTGAGATGCGTCCACCGACGTATGGCATGTCGGTAATTAAATTACAGAAAATGCATATGGACTCCAAAAATCACGGAAACCGGTGGGTCGGCGTGTCGTGATGTCACACAACATGGATTTTTTTGGTAAAGTTTGGCACAAGCTACAATGCTCGCTCCTTGGAAACCATAGCATCTGATACGTCTCCAACATATCTACTTTTCCAAACACTTTTGCTTTTGTTTTGGACTCTAATTTGCATGATTTGACTGAAACTAACCCGGACTCATGTTGTTTTCAGCATAACTACCATGGGGTTTTTTGTGCAGAAATAAAACTTCTCGGAATTGGGCGAAACTTTTTGGAGAATTTTTTTGGAATATATAAAAAATAATGGAGAGAAAATCCGCCCGAGTGGGGCCACCTATTGGTGCGAAGCCAACAGGGCACGACCACCCCTCGAGGCACGCCCTTATGGCTTGGGACCACCTGGTGGCTCCGCAGCCCTAATTCCAGTCCTATAAATTCCTATTTTCGGAGAAAAGATAAGAGAGAAGTTTTCATCACGTTTTACGAGACGGAGCCACCACCACCACCTGTTCTTCCTCAGGAGGGCTGGTATGGAGTTCGTTTGTGGCTCCGGAGAGGGGGATTCTTTGTCGTCGTCATCACCAACCCTTCATCATCAACAACCCCATGATACTCACCACCGGGAGTGACTGATTCCTTTGTAGGCTTGTGATACGTCTCCAACGTATCTATAATTTATGAAGTATTCATGCCATATCCACCTATGTTTACAATACTTTTATATGGTTTTGATGCACTTTACATGGTTTATTTAGAACTAACCCGGACTGGCGCTGTTTTCAGCAGAACTACCGTGGTGTTGTTTTTTGTGCAGAAATCAAAGTTCTCCAAATGCAACAAAACTTTTTGATGATTTTTTTGGGAACAAAAGAGGCACTAGAAGCTTCGTTGGAGGGCCAGAAGAGCCACGAGGTCGGCACAACCCACCAGGGCGCGCCAGGCCCCTCCGACGCACCCTGGTGTCTTGTGGTCCACTCGTGGCCCATCTTCGCGTGAAACCAACGCCCAAAAATCCTATATATTCAGAAACCTCCAGAAATAACCCTAGATCAGAAGTTCGTTGCCGCAACTCTCCGTATTGATGAAAAACCAATCTGTAGGCGTTCCAGTACCCTGCCGGAGAGGGTAGATCATCTCCGGTGACCATCTTCATCATCCCGGCGGAGGCCATGACGAGGAGGGTGTAGTCCACCCTCGGGGCTGAGGGTATGTACCAGTAGCTATGTGTTCAATCTCTCTCGCTCTCTCGTGTTCTTGAGATGTCACGATCTTGATGTATCACGGGCTTTGTTAATATAGTCGGATCATATGATGTTATTCCCTTGCTATCATGTTGTGATGAATTGAATCTTTCCCTTTGAGATGTCGTTATGTTGGATTGAATATTTTGGTTGAGAACACTTGATGTACGACTTGCGTGGGATACCCGTAGTAACATTGGGGTATTCTATTGATTCACTTGATATATGTTGAGGCATCAACTTGCGGATTCTGGTGACCTAGGGGATCTATGCATAGGGGTTGATTGCACGTTTTCATACCATGTTCTCCGATAGAGATCTTGGGGCACTCTTTGAGGTTCTTTGTGTTGGATTGAGTATTATGAATCTGAAATTGTTTGATGCGTATCGTATAATTAACTCATGGATACTTGTGGTGACATTGGAGTATCGAGGTGACATTAGAGTTGGTTGATGCGTATCATATGGTGTTATTTTAGTACGAACTCTAGATAGATTGATCGGAAAGGATAACTTGGCGTTATTTTAGTACGAACTCTTGGATAGATCGGTCGGAAAGGATAACTTTAAGGTGGTTTCGTACCCTACAAACAATTTCTTCTTATGTTCTCCGCTAGATAAGAACTTTGGAGTGATTCATCGTTGCACGTTGAGGGATGGTTATGTGATCCAATTATATTAGCATTGTTGAGAGATTGCACTAGCAAAAGTATGGACCCTAGGCCTTGTTTTCAAGCATTGCAATACCGTTTGTGCTCACTTTTATTACTTTCTACCTTGCTGTTTTTATATTTTCAGATTACAAAAACCTATATCTATCATCCATATTGCACTTGTATCACCATCTCTTCGCCGAACTAGTGCACCTATACAATTTGCCATTGTATTGGGTGTGTTGGGGACACAAGAGATTTCGTGTACTTGACTGTATGGTTGTTTGAGAGAGACCATCTTCGTCCTACACCTCCCACGGATTGATAAACCTTAGGTCATCCACTTGAGGGAAAATTGCTACTGTCCTACAAAACTCTACGCTTGGAGGCCCAACACGAGTCTACAAGAATAAAGTTGCGTAGTAGACATCAAGCTATTTTCTGGCGCCGTTGCCAGGGAGGTGAGTGCTTGAAGGTATATCTTTAGATCTTGCAATTAAATCTTTAGTTTCTTGTTTTTCACTAGTTTGGTTTCATAAAAGAAAACTACAAAAAATGGAGTTTAGGTTACATCATTTGTTTCGTCTTTATAATGTTTTTCATGAAAATAAGGATTCAGAAAATTGTGCTCAATTGGTAGAGGAAGAAATTATGAAAATACTTGATGAGAATTCCTTGAATGATGAGCATGATTGTAATGTTGCTAGTATGAATTCTCTGAATATCCATGATGCTAATGATATGCAAAGCCACAAGCTTGGGGATGCTATGTTTGATGAAGATGATATTTTTAGTCCCCCAAGTTTGGATGAGAAAAGTTAGTGTGATGATGGCATGCCTCCTATCTATGATGATTATGATGATGACATGTATGCTATAAAGAGTGATAGTAACCATGTAACTTGTCATCATGATTTTAATATTGAATGTGGTTATGCCAATCAAGTGTCTCATGATAGTTATGTTGTTGAGTTTGCTCCCACTACCATGAATGAAAAGGAATTTTCTTATGTGGAGAGCAATAAATTTTCTATGCTAGTAGATCAAGAAAAGGATGCTTTATGTGATAGTTATATTGTTGAATTCCTTCATGATGCTACTGAAAATTATTATGAAAGAGGAACATATGCTTGTAGGACTTACAATAATATCAAGTTTCCTCTCTATGTGTTCAAAGTTTTAAAGTTGTGCTTGTTTTGCCTTCCTATGCTAGTTGATTCTTGCTCCCATAAATTTTTGCGCACAAAATCCCTATGCATAGGAAGTGGGTTATACGTAAATGTGCTTGTCATGTGTTTCATGATGCTCCCTTGCATGTTTCAAATACTATTCCTATATGAGCATCATTGAAATCATCATGCCTAGCTAAAAGGAATTAAAGAAAAGCGCTTGTTGGGAGACAACCCAACACTTTTCCTTTCTGTTTTTGTGTAATCACATGATTAAGATACTGTAGTAATCATGTTTTGTGTCTTTTATTTCAATAAAGTACCAAGTAAAGCCTTTGGGATGACTCACAAGATGAGTAGAATTGATGCTGAACCAAAACAGAAACTTTTGACTCCAGTACAGGAATTTTCATTTTTAACTGGAGCGTGATAATGATCTGAAATTTTTACACAGTCTTGATATAAAAATTCTTCAGGTTTTCCTAATTGTTCAGAATTTTTAGAGACAGGGAAGTATGGCTATACTACAGATTTTCACAGACTGTTCTGTTTTTGACAGATTCTGTTTTGCATGCATAGTTTGCTTGTTTTAGTGTTTCCATAGCTTACATTTAGTGGTATAAATTATGGGAATGATAGAATACAGTAGGTATCATGTGGGAACAATTATTAATCTTGTCTTGACAGTACCTAAGTGAATGATCTTTATTTATTATACTAACTCATCTCACGAAGTTCCGTTAAGTTTTGTGTGATTGAAGTTTTCAAGTTTTGGGTGAGACACCGATATGAGGAGAATAAGGAGAGACAATAACCTAAGCTTGGGTATTCCCAAGGCACCCCCAAAGTAATATCCAAGGAAGACTCAAGCGCCTAAGCTTGGGGATGCCCCAGAAGGCATCCCCTCTTTCGTCTTCAACATTATCGGTATATCTTACTTAGAGATGTATTTGTATTCGTTACATAATATGTGCTTTGCTTGGATCGTCATTATATTTTGCTATTTTCTGTTATGTGTTATTTATAATCTTGTTTTTCAATAAAAAAATCCAAGAATTGCCTTAGGATGCTTGCATTGCATGTTTGATGTGTGTTGTGTAAAAACAGAAACTTTCTCTGTAGTGTTTGAATTTTCATATTTTACTGGGACTTGGAAAGTTTCTGAAATTTTTATACAGTGTTGTCATATAAATTATATATCACGTCCTAAATTTTCATAATTTTTGAGTTACATAAGTACACTGGTTTAATAAATATCTACAGACTGTTCTGTTTGGACAGATTGCTGTCATAGTTTTGTTATCTACTTATCCTATAGTTTCCATAACCTATATTGGTAGATATAAATTGTGGAAACGATAGTAAACAGTATATGATGTTTGGAAATTATTGTGCAACTTGTTTTGGCAGTACATTTTTTTTAGAAAAGGAGGATGACCCCCGGCCTGTGCATCTGGGAGATGCATGCGGCCATTTTATTGATTATTCACGAGGATCTAACAAAGTAGTACATCAATCTGCCTGAATCCGCCATCTTGGCAACATATGTCGCTACTCCTATCCAATTGATGAAGGGGTGCAGAAATGCTGGGCCAAATACCCAGACCTCTCACCCAAGCCTAACATCTAAAGCCGGAGGCCCCAGCCGAGCCACATACCGGGTCTGGGGCACAAACCGGTCCGACGCACTCTCATGTGTCGTCGCCGCTGTCTTCCACTGATCCGTCTTCAGAGCAGAAACTGAGGCGTCAACCTTGCCAGGTCTCTCTGTCATCGACGCCACCATGACGCCAGACAGCGTCCTCCTCCTGCGCGAGTCCATCTCCAAGCATCGGACGCCGAGTCTCCACTGCACCATGCCGCCGAGATCCGCCGCCATCAATGTTTAAGATGAAGCACCGCTCCACCAAATAAGCCGACCACTGGTCCCTTGAGCCCGTGTACACCTCCAAGAATGACGCCCCCAAGGGGGAGACGACACAAGAGCGCCGCCGTCATCCGATCTAGTGATCTAGGGTTTCCCCCGGAGGTAGCAGATAGTGGCCTAGAACTTCTCCTCGACGATGCCTTCAAGAAGGGAACGCCGCAAAATAGCGCCGCCACCGTCGGCTTTGGCAGCTAGCCGAAAGCAGGTTTTCACCCGGATCTGTTCGAAGGGCCTCCATCAAGCATCTCGTGCACGGACCGCCGCCATTTCTGCCGGGGACTGGACGAAGGATCCAGGCCGCCGCTGCCTGACCGGCCACGGCACCACCACGGTGCCTAAGCCGGCGTCGTCAGGCCCACCGTACCCGCCTGTAGACGCCCTCCAGATCTGCTGGCCTGCCGAAGCCCATCTGGGCAAGGCAAGGCCCGCGATCTGGGCCGCCGCCACAGGGGCTCCTCAGCCGCGGGAAGAACGCGCCTGCGCTGTCGCCGTCACACTCGTCGCCGGGTACCCACCGCTCCTTGCCGCCGGTGCACCGCCGAACCATGCGCCGCCGCCACCAGGAGATTGCCACCACCGCGCGAGGGGGAATGCCCTGCTGCCGCCGTCACTGGCCAGGGCTTCGCCGGCATGGCCTCAAGCGGCGGCAGGAGGGAGGAGACGAGGGAGGAGGCCTTGGGCCGGCGGCGGCGGGTCGCCCCCCGTGTCGCCTAGGGTTGGCGACGCGGGGGTGGAGAGCTCAATTGTTTGTCAGGGAACGGTTCTCATGAAGTGTGGATTTATTCTTATGTGTACTAACCTATCTCACGAGTTCTTTTCGAGTTTTTTGTGGATGAAGTTTTTGAGACTTAGGTGAAACCGGGATATGAGAGGATTGAAAGAGATACAAACGCTCAAGCTTGGGGATTCCCAAGGCACCCCAAGTAAATATTTCAACAAGTCTCAAGCATCTAAGCATGGGGATGCTACGCATCCCACCTCTCTTCGTCAACTATCGGTTAGCCTTTGTTGAGCCTAAATTTTTATTTGTCCACATGATATGTGCTATTCTTGGAATGTCATTTTATTTTGTTTTTCTTGATGTTTTAATAAAATACTTAGATCTGAAAGTTTTTAGATGAGAGATGGTTCTCAAATGGCTACCCATTTACTTAACTACTCGCTTGATCTTCACTTATATCTTTTTGGAGTAGATTGTCATTTACTCTTGTGCTTCACTTATATCCTATGAGTAAATTGTTGAATGAATTGAATACCATGAAGTTGAAATTATATGTTCATATCATGCCTAGTAGTAGCTTCACATTGGGTTTAGAAAGTGAAATCTTTTGAAGCTTGACAATCACAATATTGGTCATACAAGCAATTCGTGAATGATTAGTATATGGAAGAGAACTTTCACATACAAATATATTATCTTGGACATCTTCTATGATTGTGAATACCCATTAATTATTTTCAAACTTGAGCAAATTAGTTGAAGTTGGACAAGGAAGACAACGTAATGAGTTATGGTTGTGTATATTTGCATAGAAGTTATATTGTTATGGATCCTCCAACATGTGGTGTTTGCTTAGGATCTATTGCGAGCCAAAAATTCATATTAAGTAGAGATACTACTTGTGCATCCAAAAACCCTTAAACCCAGTTTCTTGCCATGAGTGTCCAACATACCTACCTATGGATTGAATAAGATCCTTCAAGTAAGTTGTCATCGGTGCCAAAAGGCAATAAAAATTGCTTCTAAATGTGTTTGATCATTTAGTGTAAGAGAAAATTGAGCGTTGTACGAACTTGTGATGGCAAAGTAATAAAAGCAACGGACTGCATAATAAAGGTTGCTCTCATAAGGGGCAATATAACGTGACGTTCTTTTGCATTAAGGGATTGTGCATACAAAACCAAAAAGCGCATGACAACCTCTGCTTCCCTCTGCGAAGGGCCTATCTTTTACCTTTAAGTATTTAGTTTTATGCAAGAGTCAATAGTATGCATTCTCATTTCAACCTGAATTATTCTCTAGTTGGCAAGCATCATGTGGTGGGGAAAGATCTAGGCACATATGGCCAGTCAAATATATTTGATCATGACTTATTATTGTTGACAATTATCTCTATGATAAATGAGTTGGGAGGCGAAACATTAAGCCCCTATCTTTCTCTGTGTTCGATGGATGCCATTTGTTCTAAAAATATGCTTTGAGTACTAGCAATCATAGAAGACTATATGATGATTGAGTATGTGGAGCTCTTTTTTAGACTTTGTTCAGAATAAGTTGAATTGCAATTGTTTGGTGACTAAGAACATAGGTTGTTAAGTTTCAAGAGAATTCATTGTTTGAACCATAACATGTGAATTGGTTGCTACTTTATCACGATGAGTTTTATGAGAAAGAGTTGATGTTATGATGCTAGGAAAAGTGGTTGAAATTATCATTGATCAAACTTATGCACTATGCTAGCATTCAAACTTTATAAATTATTTCTTTTATCATTTACCTACTCGAGAACGAGTAGGAATTAAGCTTGGGGATGCTGATACATCTCCAACGTATCTATAATTTATGAAGTATTCATGCCATATTCACCTATGTTTACAATACTTTTATATGGTTTTGATGCACTTTACATGATTTATTTAGAACTAACCCGGACTGACGCTGTTTTCAGCAGAACTACCGTGGTGTTGTTTTTTGTGCAGAAATCAAAGTTCTCCAAATGCAACGAAACTTTTTGACGGTTTTTGGGGGAACAAAAGAGGCACTAGAAGCTTCGTTGGAGGGCCAGAAGAGCCACGAGGTGGGCACAACCCACCAGGGCGCGCCAGGCCCCTCCGGCGTGCCCTGGTGTCTTGTGGTCCACTCGTGGCCCATCTTCGCGTGAAACTGACGCCCAAAAATCCTATATATTAAGAACCTCCAGAAATAACCCTAGATCAGAAGTTCCGCCGCCGCAACTATCCGTATCGACGAAAAACCAATCTGGAGGTGTTCCGGCACCCTGCCGGAGAGGGTAGATCATCTCCGGTGGCCATCTTCATCATCCCGACGGAGGCCATGACGAGGAGGGAGTAGTCCACCCTCGGGGCTGAGGGTATGTACCAGTAGCTATGTGTTCAATCTCTCTCTCTCTCTCTCATGTTCTTGAGATGTCACAATCTTGATGTATCACGGGCTTTGTTAATATAGTCGGATCATATGATATTATTCCCTTGCTATCATGTTGTGATGAATTGAATCTTTCCCTTAGAGATGTCGTTATGTTGGATTGAATATTGAGATCTCTTGAATATTTTGGTTGAGAACACTTGATGTACGTCTTGCGTGGGATACCCGTAATGACATTGGGGTATTCTATTGATTCACTTGATATATGTTGAGGCATCAACTTGCGGATTCCGGTGACCTAGGGGGTCTATGCATAGGGGTTGATTGCACGTTTTCATACCATGTTCTCCGATAGAGATCTTGGGGCGCTCTTTGAGGTTCTTTGTGTTGGATTGAGTATTATGAATCTGAAATTGTTTGATGCGTAACGTATAATTAACTCATGGATACTTGTGGTGACATTGGAGTATCTAGGTGACATTAGAGTTGGTTGATGCGTATCATATGGTGTTATTTTAGTACGAACTCTAGAAAGATTGATCGGAAAGGATAACTTGGCGTTATTTTAGTACGAACTCTTGGATAGATTGATCGGAAAGGATAACTTTAAGGTGGTTTCGTACCCTACAAACAATTTCTTCTTATGTTCTCCCCTAGATAAGAACTTTGGAGTGATTCATCGTTGCACGTTGAGGGATGGTTATGTGATCCAATTATATTAGCATTGTTGAGAGATTGCACTAGCAAAAGTACAGACCCTAGGCCTTGTTTTCAAGCATTGCAATACCGTTTGTGCTCACTTTTGTTACTTTCTACCTTGCTGTTTTTATATTTTTAGATTACAAAAACCTATATATATCATCCATATTGCACTTGTATCACCATCTCTTCGCCGAACTAGTGCACCTATACAATTTGCCATTGTATTGGGTGTGTTGGGGACACAAGAGATTTCTTGTATTTGATTGCAGGGTTGTTTGAGAGAGACCATCTTCATCCTACACCTCCCACGGATTGATAAACCTTAGGTCATCCACTTGAGGGAAAATTGCTACTGTCCTACAAAACTTTGCGCTTGGAGGCCCAACATGAGTCTACAAGAATAAAGTTGCATAGTAGACAGCAGCTTGCTAGACGGTGATGGGATTTGATGAGATTGATCATGTAATCAGGTTATTTTGATAGGGCTTGATCTCTAGTATCTACTATGTTCTGAGATTGATGTTGCTATGACTTCGCCATGCCTAATGCTTGTCACTAGAGCTCGAGTGCCATGATTTCAGATCTGAACCTATTATGTTTTCATGAATATGAGAGTGTTTTAGATCCTATCTTGCAAGTTGCATGCACCTATTACGTGTTATGATCCGCATACCCCAAGGTGACAATAATTGGGATTCTTTCCGGTGATGACCGTAGTTTGAGGAGTTCATGTATTCACCATGTGTTAATGCTTTGTTCCAGTTCTCTATTAAAAGGAGGCCTTAATATCCCTTAGTTTCCATATGGTCCCCGATGCCACGGGAGGGTAGGACAAAAGATGTCATGCTAGTTCTTAATATAAGCACGCATGACTATATACGGAATACATGCCTACATTAGATTGATGAATCGGAGCTAGTTCTGTGTCACTCTAGTGTGTAACTGTTACATTATGAATGTCATCGAAATCATTATCAACCATCGATCCATAGCCTACACTTTTACATACTGATTCTTGCTAAGTTACTATTGCCGCTACTACTTTTACCATCGCTACAAAACTCCTGCTGTTACTATTACTGTTCCTATTATTGTATTGTTGTGCTACTAAACTTTGTTACAGATAGTAATCCTGGTGTGGTTGAATTGACAACTCAAATGCTAAGCCCGATAAATATTCTTTGGCTCCCCTTGTGTCGAATCAACAAATTTGGGTAAAATACTTCCCTCGAAGACTGTTGAGATCCCCTACACTTGTGGGTTATCAAGACAATTTTCTGGCGCCCCTGGGAGCGTAGCTCTATTTATTGTGTTCACCAAGGATACTCAATTGTCACTATGAAGAATAATAAATATACAAGAACTAAGATCGTACCCTCTAAGACAAGGGGAGGTAAGGAACTGCCATCTAGCTCTGCATTTGATGCACCTACTGTTTTGAACCAGGTTATGACACCTCCACATGTTATTCAATCTGCTACTGCTTCCACTATGGATGATATTAATGATGAGCTACTACTATGTTTGATGAAACTGAAACTGTGTCACTTAATGAATTACTTGATGCTCATATTGCTAAGGCTAGAGAACTTGAGAATGCTGAAACTGATGAACACTTTGATTCACCTATTACGCCTAGCTCTCCTAATAGATATGATATGCCTGAGGTACCTGATGTTTATGTTATGGACAGGGAGATATCTAGAGACTTTCTTGCTTGTAATGATAGAGATGATTTGAAGAAACTGCTATGCAAACTGAAAGAAAAATCTATGATGGATAAAATGAAACATGATCCTAAATTTGCTACTTCTACTATATGTGTTACTGATAAGGATTATGAATTCTCTGTTGATCTTGAGTTAATTACTATAGTAGAATCTTATCCTTTCCATGGTTATGAAACTGAAACTATTGTGGCACACCTTACTGAATTGCATGATATTGCCACCTTGTTTGCTCATGAGGAAAAGATTTGCTACTTTTACATTCTTAAGCTTTTTCCTTTTTCACTAAAAGGTGATGCTAAGAATTGGTTCCTTTCTCTTTCTCCTGGTTGTGTGCGTAGCCCCCAGGATATGATCTATTACTTTACTGAAAAATATTTTCCTGCTCATAAGAAACAACTGCTTTACAACAAATATTTAACTTTGTGAAAATTGAAGAAGAGAATCTCCCTCAAACTTGGGGGAGGCTTCTCCAGCTGCTTAATGCTTTGCCTGATCATCCTCTTAAGAAAAATGAAATACTTGATATCTTCTATAATGGACTAACTGATGCTTCTAGGGACTACCTATATAGTTGTGCTAGTTGTGTTTTCAGGGAACGAACTATTGGACAGGCTGAAGAACTATTGAATAATATTTTGAAGAATGCTAATGATTGGACACTTCCTGAACCACCGCCAGAACCCATTCAAAAGAAGAGAGGTATTCTATTCCTCAGTCCCGAAGATATGCAAGAAGCTAAGAGAACTATGAAAGAAAAAGGTATTAAAACTGAAGATGTCAAGAATTTACCACCTATTGAAGAAATACTTGGACTCGATATCCCTACACAGGTAGTAGAGGTAAATTCTCTCCGTAGATTTGATGAAAGTGATATACCTTATACCTAGACTCCTAGTCAATGCATGGATGAATTTGATAATTACATTGTTAAGCAAGAACATTTTAATAATTATATTAAGGATCAATTACAATGCAATGCTATGATGATTGATCGCCTGAGTAACTTGATGTTCAGAATTGCTAATGATGTTAAAGGCCTAGGTAAACATGCTTCCATGGTTCACACTCAAGTAGACCAAGTTGCTAAGTCACAAAATGATTTGCTTGCTGAAACGAATGATAACATGAATAATCATGTTGTTAGAGTAATGACTAGAGGAGGTAGAATGACTCAGGAACCTCTTTACTCTAAAGGTCATCCTAAAATAATTGAACAAGATTCTCAAAGAATTAATGATGACGCACCTAGTCCAACTAAAAAAAGAAAAGGAAAAGGAAAGATGATAGGACTTTGCATGCTTCTAGTGAACCTTTTATAGAAAACCTACTGAGAGTCATAATGATGTTTCTGTTTCTGATGCTGAGACACAATCTGGTGATGAACATCCACCTACTGATAACGCCAATGATAATGTTCATGATGATGCTCCACCAGATAATGATAAAGAAAATGATAATGATGTAGAAATAGAACATGTTGTTGATCTTGAGAACTCACCTCCTAAGAATAAACATTATGATAAGAAAGACTTTGTTGCTAGAAAACATGGTAAAGAAAGAGAACCATGGGTCCAGAAACCAATGCCTTTTCCTCGTAAGCCTTCTAAGAGTAAGGATGAGGAGGATTTTGAGCGCTTTGCTGAAATGATTAGACCTATCTTTTTGCGCACTCGCTTAACTGATATCTTGAAAATGCCTCTGTATGCTAAATACATGAAAGATATTATCACTAATAAAAGAAAGATACATGAAACTGAGATTTCCACCATGCTTCCTAATTATTCTTTTGATGGTGGATTGCATAAGAAGTTGGGAGATCCAGGTAAACCCACAGTACCTTGCTCCATTAAACAAAGTTATGTTAAAACTGCTTTGAGTGATCTAGGAGCCGGTGTTAGTGTTATGCCTTTCTCCTTATATAAAAGACTTGATTTGAATAAGCTGACACCTAATGAAATATCTTTGCAAATGGCTGATAAATCATTGCTATACCTATTGGAATTTGTGAGGATGTTCCTGTTGTGGTTGCAAATGTTATTATCTTAACGGACTTTGTTATTCTTGAGATGCCCGAGAAAGACAAAATGTCGATTATCGTTGGAAGATCTTTTCTAAATACTGCAGGGGTTGTTATTGATTTTAACAAAAGCAAGGTTACTTTTCATGTCAATGGAAAACAACATACAGTGCACTTCCCAAAGAAACAAGCTTCGGTGAATAATATTAATACCATTGAGCAAGTTGCCACAATCACTTTTGGGGAGTTTAAATTTCCTCCCCTACAACCAAGAAGAAATATGATATTCTTATTGTTGGGGAGATGCAAATCCCCATTGAGGTAACCTAATGTTATATGAAGATTCTTCGGTTTCATGTCAATCGGAAATGGTTTGTTAATAAGACTTGATCAACCTTATTGATGGATCCTTTCTGAGAGGCATGTGGTCGATGAATTCAGTAAGCACAACCTTCTGTACTTATAGTTTACTCTATGTTACTTTTAGTTTAATAAAATAAAAATGCCATGATTATCCAGTTTTCTGAATTACTCGTGCAATAAAATTGACCTAAAAATAAAAGTTCTCAAATTGCCACAAAATTTCTAGAGGAATTTTTATAGAGCATTTTAAAAAAAGTGGAGCTCAAAACACCCCAGGGGTGCACCTGTGGGTGCCAAGCCAACAGGGCGCGGCCACTCCTGGGCACGCCCTGATGGCTTGGGGCCTCACAGGGACCCTCACTTATTCCATCGGCCCGCTACTTCTTCCTCCTCTAGAAAAAAATTCCTGGTTGCTCTCTCTCTCTCTCTCTCTCTCTCTCTCTCTCTCTCGTGTCCTAGATCCCAAATATGAGATTTTCGATCTCTTTGCTCGGAACTCCATTTCTGAAACTGTTTTGAGGGATTGCACCTTGGTATGTGACTCTCCCATTCCTCCAATTAGTTTTTCCTTTAGTGGTTTATATTTTGCATATTTTGCTGCACTTGGTGCTACTGAAAATGAGCTTGCATGTTGAATTCCTTGAGTTCCAAGTAGTTTGAATGCTTGATGTGGCCTCTAGGCATCTATATGAGTAGTTGCTATCAATCTTACAAAGTTTTGTTGACATAATTTTGTGGTCCAAAAATTTTAGAAATTTGTTCATGTGGAAATGAACATCTTTAGGAGAAGTTCTTCGAGCCGGAGTCCCAAGGGAGTTTTTGGGAGTGGTCAAGGTCGAGATATTCACATCCCTCGTAATACGGAGGTTCGTCCGTGCGAATGGCCACATGATGACTTCATGAATGAAGCGCGTTTCTACCAAGAGTTCATGCAATTCATTGCAAATGCCGGGTTGACCGACTTCCACGCAGATGAATGTGATCAATATTACCTCCTTACGAACTCCTTCGTGCAAAATTTATATTTCTTGAGTAGGCTTGAGGTTCCCATGGTACGCTTTAATTTATATGATGAAAATTATGAAATACCATTCGCCCAGTTTTGCTAAATTTGGTTGATTCCCTCTGATGGGGGATTAAGTGAGCCTAGCCTAGAGGATTTTGAGGACTTCCTTCGTACTTTAACTGTGGGAGAACATAGGGGCGTGTCGAATGCCGGAGCTATCAACTTGCATTTTCCTGCTGTGCACTACTTTGCGTTATTTATAGGAAAATGTTTAACTGCTATGGAACAAGGTGGTGGTCTCAGTGTCCCACCCTTGCTATTTTGCGCCGTGCATTATTTAATGACAACACGTACAGATTAGGAGCTATTGTTGCACGCCGCTTGCATGGTAACCGGTTCAGGGGGATGATCCATTGTGGTATTTATGCCACTCGCTTAGCAACACACTTTAATGTCAATATACGCCCCACTGATTACTTGTTACCTAAGGTTTATCTTGATCACGAGTCAATGATGGAACACCACTTTATCAATGAACATGAGCCTCCGCACCACATTTTCTACAATGTGGTATTTAGCGAGAGGACTCGTGATGTTATTGTATTACCTGCACCTTCTCTATTTAACTATCATGCCAGGCACGGATATGTCATCATGCCATCAGATATAACCGCTTACCGAAACGAGTTGGCTGAGGCGGAGGCCGCAGCCCAGGCTTGGGACGCTCAAGTAACTCAGTCCAACTATTTTCCTCATGGACCCCATGGCTACTTCGGGTGGTGATAACCAAGCTAGGCCAAAATCCTAAGCTTGGGGGAGTACGTATTTCTCATCGGCATTACATTCATGTTCACACATTTCATATCGACTGTCGGTGTTCATCCTATTTCATTGTATATCCATGTTAGTTTTATTTTTTGCTTTCTTCTTGTGTGTTTGAAAAACATTGAAAACTCAAAAAAAAATCTCACTTATTTTTGGTTTTTCTTTCTTGTTTAATTAATTTATGGTACTAAAAGAAAACCCAAAAAGATTTATTTTGCTTGTTGGGAGCTTTCCCGTGTAAATAGTTTTTCTCACTTTTCGTTTTTCCTTTGTTTATTTGGTTTCTTCGAGAAAACCAAAAACTCCAAAAATATTTCAGTGCGCTTATATGAATTTCTTTGAGTCATTGAAAGGAGAAGACCACGATGAAATGTTGAGTGGCTCTCATATGCATTATTGTTTACCTAACGCAGAGCCAATATTACCTTGTCTTCTCCCTTGTATAAATTGTTTCGCAAATTCCAGCTTAGTCCATGGCACACTTGCACTATTATCATTTTCACATCATTCAGTCGCGCAAGTGAAAGGCAATAATGATGATATTTGATGAAGTGATCGTGGTAAAGGAAGCTGATATGAACTCTTCTTGTTTTCCGTTTTTGTAACTATGTTTAGCTCATTCGATCTTGATTCAACATATTATGAGTAAACATGTTTATGATTACAATTAGAGATTATAGTTGCTCATGCCATGCTTAAATAGCTAGGAGTGAATATTGATTTATTTTATGTGTCAACATGCATTAAAATGGTTGTGATGTGGTATGTTAGTATGATATCTTTCTCTGAGTAATTTGAGCGGCTTGACTTGGCACATGTGCAAGCATGTAGTTGATTCAAATCTAATGTAGACTTCATGATATTTATGTTCAGAGTGTTAATATTCTACTCATGCTAATGTTCAATGTTAACTATTCTTAATGCATAATTATGACTGTTTTTGCTCTCTAGCTGGTCGCTTCTCAACCTATTTGGTAGGCTTCCCGTGTACTAAGCGGGAATGTTGCTTGTGCATCCAAAATCCTTAAACCCAATTTGTTCCAAATGAGTCCACCATATCTACCTATATGCGGTATTACCCTGCCATTCCAAGTAAATTTGCATGTGCCACCTCTAAACATTCAAATATGCATTTGTTTTGTGTGCTCGTACCGCTCATGGAGCGACGGGGCGGTCAGTATCTTCCATGCCAAGCGGGTTATTCTCAAGATGGGCGTTTATTCGCCTGACATTGCATGAGAGAGGCTGGTAAAAAGGATGCCGAGTCCTGCATAATCAAAAAACTAATTAAACAAAACTCCTGGGATAGTTGTCATGTTGGAGGGCACCCGGCACCTCTACAAATCAATGCTTCCCTCTGCGAAGGGCCTTTCTATTTACTTTTATGTTATTTTACTTTTATTCTTGAGTCATCAACTTCTCGCTAAAGCACCTAACCTGAGACCACTATTCCCATTTTTATGCATTGAGTCTAGTTAATGTTGGATGTGAGCATGACTGGATCTTCTCTGCTCTGAATTACAATGTTTAGTCGCTGCTTGGACCTGAGAGGTGCTCTGCATTTATGTTTTGCAGCCTCAGAAAGGGCTAGTGAGATACCATATCATCATATTATATCATGATTGTTTTTACAAATTGTTGGCATGTGAGATATTTTATTATTGCTCGCTAGTTGGTTATGTTATCGCCATGAGTGATTATAATAGCTAAGTGTTATCATCAATATGGTTATTTATGATCTTTGCTGGAAACCTGAACAAGTTAAGCATATATACAACAACGAGAACAAAAGAGTTTGGAAAAGTTTTCTTTATCACTTTCAGTATATCAACCGAATTGCTTGAGGACAAGCAATGAGTTAAGCTTGGGGGAGTTGACACGTCTCCAACGTATCTACTTTTCCAAACACTTTTGCTCTTGTTTTGGACTCTAATTTGCATGATTTGAATGAAATAACTCGGATTGACGTTGTTTTCATCAGAACTACCATGGTGTTGTTTTTGTGCAGAAATAGAAGTTCTCGGAATTGGACAAAACTTTTTGGAAAAAAATTCAGGAATATATAAAAAATAATGGAGCGAGGACCCACCAGAGGGGGCCACCTGTTGGTGCCAAGCCAACAGGGCGCGACCACCCCCCCCCCAGACGTGCCTTGATGGCTTGGGACCACCTGGTGACTCCACATACCCTAATTCCAGTCCTATAAATTCCTATTTCAGGAGAAAAAAATAAGAGAGAAGTTTTCATCACATTTTACGAGACGGAGCCGCCGCCACCTCCTGTTCTTCCTCGGGAGGGCTGATCTGGAGTCCGTTTGTGATTCTAGAGAGGGGGATTCGTCACCGTCATCATCACCAATCCTTCTTCATCAACACCCCCATGATTCTCACCACCGGGAGTGAATTATTCCTTTGTAGGCTTGCTGGACGGTGATGGGATTTGATGAGATTGATAATGTAATCGAGTTATTTTGATAGGGCTTGATCCCAAGTATCCACTATGTTCTGAGATTGATGTTGCTATGACTTTTCTATGCTTAATGCTTGTCTCTAGGGCCCGAGTGCCATGATTTCAGATCTGAACCTATTATGTTTTTATTAATATGAGGGTGTTTTAGACACTATCTTGCAAGCTGTATGCACCTGTTACGTGTTATGATCTGCATACCCCATGGTGACAATAATTGGGTTTCTTTCCGATGATGACAGTAGTTTGAGGAGTTCATGTATTCACCATGTGTTAATGCTTTGTTCCGGTTCTCTATTAAAAGGATGCCTTAATATCCCTTAGTTTCCATATGGACCCCACTGCCATGGGAGGGTAGGACAAAATATGTCATGCAAGTTCTTATTATAAGCACGTATGACTATATACGGAATACATGCCTACATTACATTGATGAATTGGAGCTAGTTCTGTGTTGCTCTAGTGTGTAACTGTTAGATGATGGATGTCATTGAAATCATTATCCATCAACGATCCATGGCCTATGCTTTTATATGTTGATTCTTGCTAAGTTACTATTGCTTCTACTGCCGTTACCATCGCTACAAAATTGTTGTTGTTACAGTTATTGTTCCTATTACTATATTGTTATGCTACTAAGCTTTGTTACAGGGATTAATTCTAGTGTGGTTGAATTGACAACTCAACTACTAAGACCTATAAATATTCTTTGGCTCCCATTGTGTCGAATCAACAAATGGGTAAAATACTTCCCTCGAAGACTGTTGCGATCCCTTACACTTGTGGGTTATCAACATCTCACTAAAGGGATCATAGTTCCAAAAGGAGATGTGGCGGATCGAACTCCAATTGACAGTGTCTTCGTCGCCTCTCCTCCAATTTTTCCCACTGTAGGCAATCATCATTATAGGCCAAGTTTGATTCTAGTGCATGCAAGGCTCGTTTGCTATATTTAAGCATTTTTTAGCATTTACCGGGCATTTATTGCATATTAATCAAATCCCAACTGCAACTACGTGTGTTGACGCGAGGGATAAGGATTGTCGTTCGATCTGGGTGCATCCTACGATGCATACTTACGATCCGTGGGGCTTGGGTTTTTGCCAAGCAGAACACATGACTCACGGTGCGCGCATTAGTGGTCATCGGCCACGGTTTGGGTTCGCACATGGCTTTAATGAATGAACCATTGCTAACGGTAAACAAGATTGTATATGTTCAGTTCATACATACCGTAGTGAGACCAATTGAGTGTGCTAGCTCTAGGGTATATAATCATAAATAGTTCAAATTCATGCTAGGGGTGACAGCAATATCAAGGTCAACATATTAATATAGATCAACAGAAGGGCGGGCACACCTCACAATACAGTACATGCGTCACTTCTAATAGAATGAATTCATTACATAGCTCACAATCCAGTACATGCGACATTTCAGTACAATATACATAATATTAGTTTTACAACTTAATTAATTCCCATGTACATGGGTAGGTTGACCCCTAATGAACTTAGATTTTTTGATGATTTTACGCTTTTGTTCTATCTTGTCGCGTGGTCCCTTAGGTGGCAACTCATAAATTGATTGTAATCGTCCTCATCACCAACATTCTCGATGCCTAGTACCCTCCTCTTCCCATACATCACTACATGTCAGTTCTTATGCAAGGGGTCTTTCACATAGAAAATATGGGTAGCATCGCTGGCAAGAACAAATGGGTCCTTATGTTATGCCATCTTTCTAAGGTCAACATAGGTCTTCCTGTAAGCATCAACCTATACGCTACCAAGAGGACCCATCTGTACTTGAATAATGCCACCTTAAATTCCACATAGTAACTAGTGAAGAAATGGCTAGTCACAACTCTTGTTGGTGGCGCTCCATTTCCCTCCAACGCCAGCACTAATATTTTCAAATAGTGCTGGCGTTGGCTAAATTTGCACGTTATTGATATACACATAGTGGTGGCGTTGCAATATTATCTAATGCCATAGGTAATTTTACGTTTTTTTGTTTGGTGCAAATTGTGCTGGCGTAGCCCATTAGGCCCACGATAGCACAAGCCCGTTTTCACTCGCGTGCTCGATCAATTCACTTGCTCTCGCCCCCTCACCTCTCCCCATATCTGCCCCGTGCTTGTTCGTCTCTCTCATTCCCCTTTCTTCTTTCGACGTCTCCTCTCCGATTTTGTCCGATTCCGATGTTGAGGTAACAGCTAACCTCCCTCCCTTGCCGGTGCCGTACGATTTGATTTGATTTCATTTGATTTGCATCGCTAGGGTTTTAGCGATGATGGCAGCAGAAACGACCAACTGCTAGGGTTCATCCCCCTCCAACTTCATCCCCTCCACAACATTGACTACAAATCATCGATGAGTTCATCCCCTCCACCTTCTTTTGATTTCTACAAAATCAATTTGATTTGCATCGCTAGGGTTTTAGTTTGGCTGTGATTTGACTAGGTCAAATTGAATTAGAATGGTAGGAAAAATTGAATTAGAGTGAGTAGGCCAAATTGAATTAGAAACTACGATGTGTTTGTTTGGAGTGCAAGATAATTTTAGTTAGTGCCAAATCAGTGCCACATTGTTAGCATTTTTAGTCAGTGCCAAATTAGTGCCACTTACTTCATTAATTACATACCAAAAGTGCCAAAAGTACTATAGTGCTATGCCAAGTGAGTGTACTTGACATTTTTAGCCTAGTTGAGAAAACAATTATGTTATGCCAATAAAGGTTGTTCAATGATATCTTATAGAAATTTGTTATATAGGAGAAATAATGCTATGCCAATAAAGGTAGTTGACAAAACAATTATGCTATGCCAACATGTGACTTGCGTAAATATTACAATGTGAAGTGAGTAGGCCAAATAAATAGAAACTACAATTTTGAAGTGAGTAGGCCAAATAAATAGAAACTACAATGAGAAGTGAGTAGTGATACGTCTCCAACGTATCTATAATTTTTTATTGTTCCATGCTATAATATTATCATTCTAGGATGCTTTTTAGGTGATTATTTACCAATTCATGTTACTTTTGAGCACTAACCTATTAACCCAGTGCCCAGTGCCAGTTGCTGTTTTCTGCATGTTTTTGACTTTTTAGGTTTACAGTACCAAATGAAGTCCAATTGCCCTGAAACTTTTTTATGATTTTTTCTGGACCAAAAGAAGACTTGGAAGCTTCGGGACGAGACCGGAGGCCGCACGAGGGAGCAAGCACGCAACAAGGCACGCCCAGGGGGGGTCGCGCCCTGTTGTGTGCTAGCCCCCTCGGGCGTCCCCCGACGCCCCTCTATGGCCTATAAATTCCAATAAATCCCAAAAACCCTGGAGAGCCTCCCGAAACACTTTTTCCGCCGCCGCAAGTCTCTGTTCTACCGTGTGCACATCTGGAGCCCTGTCGGAGGGGGGATCGATCACGGAGGGCCTCTTCATCAACCTTGCTGCTCCCATGGTGATGTGTGAGTAGTTCCCTACAGACCTATAGGTCCGTAGTTAGTAACTAGACGGCTATCTCTCTCTCTCTCTTGATCTTCAATACAAAGTTCACCGCATCTTCGCGGTAATATATTCGATGTAATCACTTTGTGCGCTGCGTTTGTTGGGATCCGATGAATTGTGAGTTTATGTTCAGATTATTCATGAAAAAGATTTGAGTCTTCTTTGATTTCTATTATGATCTTTATTTGCATGATTATTATACTTTCGTAAATCTCTCCGATCTATTGAAATAGTTTGGCCAACTAGATTGATATTTCTTCAGTGAGAGGGGTGCGTTGTAGTGGGTTCAACCTGATAGGTTTCTATATCCCAGTGATAGAAGGGGACAAGATACGTCTTTGCGTTGTTGCCACTAAGGATAAAACGATGGGGTTAATTCATATTGATTGAATTATCTTTGTCTACATCATGTCATCGTTCTCCAAGCATTACTATGTTTGTCATGAACTTAATACTTAGAGAGGCAAGCATAGAAGCGCTCTCGACGTGGAGTAATAGTAATAGGTGCAGGCAGGAGTCATCCTATTTGTTTATGGATGTGATGCCTATATACAGATGATCATTGTCGTGAATAAAGATTGCATAGCTATGCGCTTTTCTATCAATTGCCCAACAGTAATTTGTTTACCCATCGTATGCCTACTACATGAGAGATGCCACTAGAGAACACTACGGCCCCCAGGTCTATTCACTTGTATATTTACAAAAGCTTTCAATACCTTTCTTCCATTTATTTTATTTTATTTTATTTTGCAAGTTACAATATTCAACTTTCATCTACATACTTCACTAGCTTGTAAATAACAAGTCCAAGGGGATTGACAACCCTCTTGCCCGCGTTGGGTGCAAGTGTTTGCTTCTTTGTGTGCAGTCGCTAAAGACGGGGGTTTCGTGCTACTCCTATTGGTTCGATAAACCTTGGTTCTCAACTTAGGTAAATACTTATCTATACTGTGTTGCATCACCTGTTCCTCTTCACGGAAAACCCAACGCAAATCACAAGTATCAGGAAGGATTTCTGGCGCCGTTGCCGGGGAGTATCACCAACCTACTATCAAGTAACTTCGCACAAATTATCATTCACTTGTTCTACCTTTTATTTGTTGTTATATTTTTCTTGCTTCTTAAAAATCAAAAATACAAACAAATATATTTATCTTTACTAGTTTACTTCTTTTCTTGCTAGTTTACTTGTTAGCTTGTTACTATGGCTAGTTCCCCTCCGGACATGCCTTCCCCTCCTTACTTTGGAGAGGGTTCCCCAATCTTAGATTTTAAGCAATTGGGTGATGAGTCCCTTAAAGAAGCTTGGGATAGATTACTAGAGATAAAAATGAGAGCTAATCCCAAAAGTCATATTAACTTGCTCCTTAGAAGTTTTTATGTTGGTCTATCCTTATCTCATCGACGTGTCTTGGATTCTATGTTCAAAAAATGTTTTCTTGGGAATAGTGCTTTTGACACTTATGAAAAGATGAAAACCATATTTGGACAACCCAAAATAGAAACCACTGAACCAACCATATTGGTGTGTTTTCGTCAAACTGAGTAAATAAAGGAAACTAAGGCCATTATGGAAACCAATTTTAGGGGGTTATACAACATGTCTACTAAAATCAATGGGAACATAGTAATGCAAAATAAGAGATTTGATACTATGGATCAAAATATTGATGATCTTAGTGTTTTTAAGGATGAAACTAAAATTCTGAATAGTAAGTTGGAACAACTTGTTATTAGTGTCAAAGATGACAACCCTTGAAACTATGTGTTATGCCTAGCTAGGGGCGTAAAACAATAGCGCTAGTTGGGAGGCAACCCAATGGTTATCTTTAATTTTTCTTTTTATTTTCAGTTTGTGTGTGATAAAATGATTATTGCCTCATTGTGCTTTTATGTTTAAATTAGTGTTTGTGCCAAGTAAAGCTTTTGGGATGACTCACAAGATAAGTAGAATTTATACGGTGCAAAAAAAGAAACTTTAGCGTCCAATGCAGAATTTCTATGATTTAACTGGAATGTCTTTTGGATATAATTTTTTTACACAGTATTTATATACAAATTCTTTAGCTTTTCCTAATTTTTCAGAATTTTTGGAGTTACATAAGTATAGGTTCTCTACAGATCTTTACAGACTGTTCTGTTTTAGACAGATTCTGTTTTTTGCTTGCATAGTTTGCTTGTTTTGATGATACTATGGATTGTATCGGGGGGTATAATCCATGGATAAGTACCTAATGAAATAATAAAATAATAATTAATTTATAACAGTACATAAAGTATTTTATATGTTTACTATACTAACGGATTTCACGAAGGTTTTGTTGAGTTTTGTGTGCTGAAGTTTTCAAGTTTTGGGTGCTATCATGATGGATGAAGGAATAAGGAGTGGCAAGAGCCTGAGCTTGGGGATGCCGAAGGCACCCAAGGTAATATTCAAGGAAGACTCAAGAGTCTAAGCTTCGGGATGCCCCGGAAGGCATCCCCTCTTTCGTCTCAATCCATCGATATGTCACTTGGAGCTATATTTTTATTCATCACATGATATGAGTTTTGCTTGGAGCGTTGTTTGCTTTAGTTTGTTTTTGTTTTAGTTTTCCACAATCATTGTTTGCTGGACACACCCACTTGAGAGAGACACAAGATCACCATGATTTGTTAAAATACTCTTTGTGCTTCACTTATATCTTTTGAGCTTAGCAGTTGCTCTAGTACTTCACTTATATCTTTTAGAGCACGGTGGCGTATAGATTTTACAGAAATAATTGCACTCTCATTCTTCACTTATATATTTTTTAGAGTTAATAAATAGTGACGGTAATTTGCATGGGTTATAAGACTAGTCCAAAAATAATAGGTATCCAATGAGTTCATAATCAAAACCACATGTAGCACATAAAAGAGAAATTGTGGGTTAATGATATTGATGTGGTAATATGAAAGCGCATGAGTGCATGATCATTGGTTAGTAAAAGTATCATGAATTAAAGGGTGTTAATTTGCTATTCATTTAAATATTTTTTATAGCATGGTGATGATGTGTGAGCATACTTATTCCTCGTTGAAATCCTAGTGTTGTTTAAGTCGGAGGCACGCGATGGTTAACTCCTCCCAACCTCCTCCCTAGGGGCATGCGAGTAGTGCTTTGCTTTGAGAGAGCTAATAAAATCTTGCAATAAGTATGTGAGTTCTTTATGACTAATGTGAATCCATTGATATACGCACTCTCACCACCTCATATTTGCTAGCCTCTTCGGTACCGTGCATTGCCCATTCTCACCTCGAGGATTGGTGCAACCTTCGCCGGTGCATCCAAACCCCATGACATGATACGCTCTGTTGCACATAAGCCTCATTATATCTTCCCCAAAAGAACCATGATACTCGTGATCTGCGTTGGGTTTTCCGTGAAGAGGAACGGGTAATCGCAGCACAAAGTGGGTAAGTATTTCCCTCAGTTATAAAACCAAGGTTTATCGAACCAATAGGGATACCAATCCTCAACCGTCTTCAGCGGCTGCACACAAAAGAACAAACAACTTGCACCCAACGCCGGCAAGAGGGTTTTCAATCCCCTTGATCTCGTTATTTGCAAGCAAGTGAATTGTGTAGATAATTGTAGATAATAGTAAAGTGCAAAATAAAATAAAAGGTAATAAATAACAACAAGGTAATGATAGCGTTTGTGAATATATAAGTGAATAGACTCGGGGGCTGTAGAGTTCTCTAGTGGCATCTCTCATAAGCAAAGCATACGGTGGGTAAACAAATTACTGTTGGGCAATTGGTAGAAAAGCGAATAGTTATGCGATTTTCACGACAATGATCATGTGTATATAGGCATCACGTCCATAAGCAAATAGGCCGACTCCTGCCTGCACCTATTACTATTACTCCACCCATCGACCGCTATCCAGCATGCATCTAGAGTATTAAGTAAAACAGAGTAATGCTTGGAGAACATTGACATGATGTAGACAAAGTAAACTCAATCAACATGAATAAACCCCGTCGTTTTATCCTTAGTAAAAGCAACACAAAGACGCAACTTGTCCCCTTCTGTCACTGGGATATCGAAACTCGCCAGGTTGAACCTACTACAACGCACCACTCTCACCGAAGAAATATCAATCTAGTTGGCCAAACTATCTCAATAGATCAGAAAGCATTACGAAGCTATGATGATCATGCAAATAAGAATCATAGTAATCAGATTTGACTCAAATACTTTTCATGAATAATCTGAACATAAACTCACAATTCATCGGATCCCAACAAACACACCATACAAAGGGATTACATCGGATAGATCAAGGCAAAGATGCGATGAACATTCTATTGAAGATCGAGAGAGAGAAGGGACAGTGCTACTACCTCTTTTTCCACACTTGTGCCTCAAAGTGGCACCATGTTCTTCATATAGAGAGTCTCTTGTTTTATCACTTTCATATCCTAGTGGAAATTTCCATTATAGAACTTGGCTTGTATATTCCAATGACGGGCTTCCTCAAACGCCTGAGGTCTTCATGAGCAAGCAAGTTGGATGCACACCCACTTAGCTTCGTTTGAGCTTTCACACACTTATAGCTCTAGTGCATCCGTTGCATGGCAATCCCTACTCCTCGCATTGATATCTATTGATGGGCATCTTCATAGCCCGTTGATACGCCTAGTTGATGCGAGACTTTCTTCTCCACTTTTACCCCTTTGAAACCTACCACCATATTCTATTCCACATTTATGCTATATCCATGGTTCACGCTCATATATTGCGAAGTAATAAAAAGCTGAAGCGCGTTAAGAAGTACGATCCAATTGCCTGACTTGACACCATGGTGCTTGACATTTGTATTTATGTGGTGAAGACGGAGCCATGCTATTCTTATATGATAAAATGAATAGGGGGTGAACATTCTTTAAGGATCGTATATTTTGAAACTTGATGATTGTGTTCCTTATGTTTATAAGTATTGCTATGTTGATGTTTATTAATTGATCATTTCTCAATGATCATACCTGCAATAGATTACATGTTGGGTAGCATGTCACATCAAAAATTATGTTTTTATCATTTACCTACTCGAGGACGAGCGGGAATTAAGCTTGGGGATGCTGATACGCCTCCAACGTATCTATAATTTTTTATTGTTCCATGCTATAATATTGTCATTCTAGGACGCTTTTTGGGTGATTATTTACCAATTCATATTATTTTTTAGCACTAACCTATTAACCCAGTGCCCAGTGCCAGTTGTTGTTTTCTGCATGTTTTTGACTTTTCAGGTTTACAGTACCAACCGAAGTCCAATTGCCCCGAAACTTTTTTATGATTTTTTTCTGGACCAATAGAAGACCTGGAAGCTTCGGGAGGAGACCGGAGGCCGCACGAGGGAGCGAGCATGCAACAGGGCGCGTCCAGGGGGTTGGTTGCGCCTTGTTGTGTGTTGGGCCCCTCGGGCTTCCCCCGACGCCCCTCTATGGCCTATAAATTCCAATAAATCCCAAAAACCCTGGAGAGCCGCCCGAAATACTTCTTCCCCTGCCACAAGTCTCTGTTGCGCCATGTGCCCATCTGGAGCCCTGTTCCGGTGCCCTGCCGGAGAGGGGATCGGTCACGAAGGGCCTCTTCATCAACCTTACTCACATGGCAAGAAACCCCACAACCGCAAAGACGGCCCTCGCCAGAACATCCACAAATACCGACATTGCTACTACGCCAAGAGACCGACGACAAGAACACCACGACACCAGACATCACGCACCTCCCAGCCCTCAACGACAACCCAATCCAAAGGGATGAACCGAGAGATCGAAGGTCATTCATCAAGTAGCCAGAGATGCCTTGCTTATGGCGCCACTCTTTCCTTTGCACACCTTCTTTTGTTTGCCCCTTAATGGTGTCCCCGTCAAGAGGCAAGCAATTGACCTTCCCAAACCAGGTCTAGCAACCTCCACACTGGCGAGCAAGTCACAAAGTTCCTTCGCGAAGAGAGCATCTGGATTTGGAGTAGGTGCCAACACACTTCGTTCCATGGTCATGTCACACACAGGCATCACCTGCTTGATGGTCGTAGATGAGGGAAGAGCAGCAACATCTAAAACTCCACGCTCCTGACACTAAGAGGTGGAATGGCTGACGCCTGACACCCAATGGACTTAGGCGAGCGAAAGATTGCAACGTCCAAATCACCACACTCCTCGGCATCAAGAACTCCAGGGGTGATGCTGGTGGTAAAGCCACAATCGAGATCTCGGGGAGGTCTACCTTCAGATGTTCGGCGGACAGAGCAAAAACTGGATCCCCACACAGCTCCCGAAGCTCAGGCATGATCTGCAACACCGGAGTCACAACCACATCATTGCCCAGTCCCTCAAAGGCTGACGATGGCGAGATGGCTCTAGCATGAGGGGAGAAGGGACCATGAAGCTCGGCTTCCCTCTCGACCTCGAAGCTGCCATCAGGCACAACCAAAGGGTGCAACACATGAGCAGTCTGCAACACAGGCGGCGCCAGGGAGAGCCCGCCCAGTGCATCCTCAGCTCGTTCCATGAAGCTCTCCATCCGCAACATCCAACCTTGCATGGAGTTAACAACATCACGCAAAGGCTGGACCGTCTCCTCAAGCCGAAAGGAAGCCGTACCAAGGAGCTTAGAGCGTAACAGCTCGGCCTGCCTCTCCAAGGCAGGCCGCACCGGGATATCCGGCGAGGCCACAGAGGCAGCAGGGGCAGCAACGATCGATGCCCAAGAATCACGACCAAATTTCTTCGAGAGGGACGAGCCTTCTTTCTGGACCTTGCGAGGTGCTGGAGCTTGTTGGTGCCTGACAGGGAGGCGGGGTGTAAGAGCACATTTATCCATGTGTGGTTTTGGTAATTGATGGCAATCCCTATGGACTAATGGTTGCATTGAGTTATATTCGAAGGATTTGTCCATAGGCACTTCATGAAGTCCATCTGTTGGTTTCAAGGAGTTTATATGGTGACCAAGGTAGTATTCAAGGTTTTATCCAAAGATTGGTCATAGAGAAGATATGATACAAGGTTGATCAAGACTAAGTCAAAGAGTGAATCAAGTTGATCAACACACAAAGTGTACAAGATGTACCAAGAGGGATCAAGTGATCCCATGGTATGGTAAGCATTGTCCATTACGCTTTGTGTACTAACCCATGGTCTACGAGAGTGTTCTTTGTGGGGTTAGGTATATTTCCATGGGCTTGCATCAAGAGGAAGATCCCATACGACCCATGGAAGATGACATCAAGTGGTGATCGTCATCAAGGTTGCGGTATGCAAGTTCAAGTGAAGCATCACGGAGAGATCATGCTTGAAGCTTGCCGTCCATGGTGGTGACAATGGACTTGTGAAGATGTGCCGAAGAGTGGCTCACCCATAGTGGAGTATGGGGGAACAATCTACTAGTCTTCATCGAGCCGGCGCAATCAAGAAAGGTGGTCCATCTTGAGAAGGACAAGATCGTCATCATCTAGCTCAAGTGGACTATGCGCAAGGCAAAGGTTTGACCTTGATAGGGTTTTCTATTTTACCGGTCTCATGGTGGTAGTTGGGAGACCGGGTTATAGGATCGATAGTCGTACTATCAAGGGGGGCTCTCAAGTGAGTAACTTGATCGTATCGTTCGTTGAGAGCTCAAACCATTGCATTCTTGGCATCATCATATTTCTTGCTTCTTGGTTGGCTTTTCTCTATGTGGGTTCTTGAGCTTATGGTCAGCTTCATGACAAGCTCAAGTTCATCAAAAACGGAGTCCATATGCATCTTCTATGATGTTTTCGATGTTGGAGTTTTTGCCGGTTCTTCATTCATAGAGGTTTCACATCTCTATATCATTGGCATTTTCATACTGCCTCTTCTTAAGATAACCTGGTTCGTTGTTGGATAGCTCTTGTCGTCCTGAATCCAACAAGCTTGAGTTTGCTCAATTCGGAGCTCATTTGCAGAAGTTATGGCAGTCATGGTCTTACCTGTTTTCTTGATGCGGTTATACCGTTGTCCCGACCGGTTGCACCGCTCACTCCAGTCATCCGGTTTAGCCACCACTCCAGGGGTGATACCCTGGGGGTGCTGCCACTGAGTGGTCCCCAGCGGTTGTACCGCTGTCCCCGGGCGGTTGTACCGCCTACAGCTGGGTGATCCAGGGTGGCAGCCCTGGGCGGTTGAACCGGCCCAGCACCGGGCTTCAACCGGACGCGGTTCTGTTGAGTTGCGGTTGTTGGGCGGACGTGGGCTGGTTGTACCGCTATATTGCCATAGCCCGGTACTATCGGTGTCCCTAGCGGTTGTACCGCTTGGGACTTTGCCCTGTCCAGCGCTCGAGCCGAGCGGTTGCACCGGGGAGGAACCACCGCCTCAGGTTCTGTTGTGATGCGGTTGTTGGGCGGTTGTACCGCTATATTACTATATCCCGGTTCTGCCGCCCGCATCACCGGTTGTACCGCCCCTGTGTAATTCTGCACATAACGGGCAGATTTGTGGGGACCTATTTAAGGGGGTCTTCTTCCCCAATGGTCCCCAACTCTTGAGCTCGTGTTTGCCCCCCATTGTTGACCTTCTTTGAGCTTGCTAACTCTCAATCCCTCCAATGATTCTTGCTAGTTCTTGAGGGAAAAGAGAGAGGAGATCTAGATCCACATTTCCACCAATCACTTTCTCCTCTATGTGAGGAGAACCCCTTGGATCTAGATCTTGGAGTTCTTTGTGTTCTTCTTCGTTCTTCCTCTCATTTTCCTCCATAGCATTAGTTGTTGTGGTGGGATTTGGGAGAGAAGGACTTGGGCACTCCATGTGCCCTTGCCATTGCATTTGGTGCATAGGTTTAAGTTCTCCACGGTGATACGTGAAAGTGAAGTTTGAGAAGTTTATTACTCTTGGGTGTTTGTGCACCCTAGAGCTTGTTCCTCTTGGGTGCCTTGGCGCCCTAGACGATTGGCGGTGTCTCGGAGCTCAATCATTGTGGTGTAAAGCTCCGGGAAAGCGTCGGGGTCTCCAATTAGGTTGTGAAGATTGCCCCGAGCAATTTGTACGGGTACCGGTGACCGCCCCCAAGGGTTGCCAAAGTGTACGGGTTCGGTGACCGCCCTCAAGGGTCCCTTAGTGGAATCACGGCATCTTGCATTGTGCTAGGGCGTGAGGAGATTACGGTGGCCTTAGTGGCATCTTGGGGAGCATTGTGCCTCCACACCGCTCCGAACGGAGATTAGCATCCGCAAGGGTGTGAACTTCGGGATACATCGTCGTCTCCGCGTGCCTCGGTTATCTCTTACCCGAGCCCTTTACTTATGCACTTTACTTTGTGATAGCCACATTGTTTCATGTTATATATCTTGCTATCACTTAGTTGTTTATCTTGCTTAGCATAAGTTGTTGGTGCACATAGGTGAGCCTAATTGTTTTAGGTTTTGTGATTGACATATTAAACGTTAGTTTTATTCCGCATTTGTTCAAGCCTAAACCGTAATTATTTTAAAGCGCCTATTCACCCCCCCCCCCTCTAGGCGACATCCACGTCCTTTCACAGGGCAATGACGACAAAGCAGGGCTTCCCAAAAAGCTGAGGGGACGCCAGGCATTGTGGCACTCACGCGCTCGATGACCATTCTCAAGGCAGCGAGAACACCTAAAAGGATCTCGACACTCCACTGCACGGTGTCCAGGAAAAAGGCATCTGCAACATGTGCCATGCATCCATGCGGGAACATGACTAGGAGCCAATGCAGGGGCTAGTGACACCTGGCTTTGCATGTTGCGCCTCGGCAGCACCTTCTGCCAACCTCCGCACGAATCCACATCACACGGCACGCCCGACTGAGTAGCCGGAACAGTTACCTCAACTCCGACAACATTGAGGTAATCGAAGCTCTCAAGGACAGCAACTCTGCTTCGGTTGCTAGCGCAATTTTTGATGACTGCTATTTTATGTCATTAGATTTCAATCATGTCGTTTATGATCATTGTAATAAGGAAGCTAACCAGGTAGCTCATGAATTTTTGGCGAGGCTAGCTAAATTTGTTCCACCTGGTTTGTTGGATGGATAACGCCCCTAGTGCGGTCATTCCTTTGCTTGTAAATGATGCCACAGTTTTGGTGATTGAATATGAGATATCATTTGTCAAAAAAAAAACTAGAAGACATCGCTTCCCCTCAAAAAAAAAAAAAAACTAGAGGACATCGCGCGTGTTGCTCTCCTTTAGTCATAGCTAGAGGACACCGCGCGTGTTGCTGCAAGAATTGATTTATGAAAATTCGGGTTGATAACATGAGAATCAAAAGTAAAAATACACATGACTTATTATATTTGATTATATATATTGATTATGTGTAGTTGAAAATATTTATTGAATATAAGTAGAATTATTGAACGAAAACCATTTTGCTGCATGGTTGAATGTTGTGGTGGATTTTCCTGACCTAGCATGCTTGAATGTTGAGATAAATAAATTAGTAAGATGACTCTCTTAGATATATAGAATAACTGTACAGAAAAGCCAGCACGTGGAAAGACAAAACAGAAGGACTGTTCCGGTGATCGTAGAAAAATACTATTGCAGAATTTTCCACCGGGGATGCATCGCGATGTGTGACCCAGCGGCAATGATCTCCCACCCTGTTTACACAGCACCACGGATTCACAAAACCAGCAAGTCATTTGCATTTACAGGAGATGACTGTACCACGGGCCATGAACCTGCTCTGATATTGTTGCTACTCTGATCAGCACTTCCGCTGCCTTCACTACGCGGTCGGTGAGCTTTGTAGCCCCGATGCGCCCCAGGGCCGCCTCGGCGAGTTTCCTGCCTTTCGTCCCGTTGCCACCCAGGGTGATTGCACGGAACGCGCAGTAAACAGATCGAGAGACCTTCCTGAAGACAGCGTCATCGGTCTGCAGGCTTTTGAGGAAGACCCTGCTCAATATCTGCCTCCTGTTCTCCACCATTTCATCCGAACAAGGGCTGGCCGAGGTCGATGAACAGACCATCACCTCGATGATCTTATCCGTGCCAACATCAGAAAAACTGTCTAGTAGCTCCGTGAGTGTGCTGAACAGTTCCAAGGTTGCATTTTGCAGTTCTGAGGGAGTCGTCTTTGAGTCCTCGCTCATCAATACTTGACGCTGGACAAGCGTGCTGCAAGAAAAACATAACTAGGTTTAGTCGTCGATATGTTCTAGTGCTCTGATATTATTACAGAATAATGAAGACAGCATAAAATTTAACCTTGTTGCCATAACAATCACTTGTTGGAACTGACTCTGGACACCACGCAACCTCAGCCAACTGAGCTTAAATGTCTCGGGTACTGATTTTCTTTCCATGCCCTCCATCCTGCTGATAAGCTGTAATAGCCCAATCCTTACTAGCCTGTCGAGCATTTCTCCCGAGCACTCTGGCAGTAGCTCTGTACTTCCTGTTTCACATTATGAAACGTGATTAACAAACTCAGGCAAATGGCAGGCATAAAACTAATGAGGAAATACCTGCTACATGCACTGTAGATTGTTGCTGATCTGGAGCTCCACAACCAGCTCGGAGGGTCGTAACCAATGGCTGAACCTGTTATGACAGACAGGTGTAGCTTAATTCAATCAACAGCAACAGATGAGAACCATAAATGCTTACGATAGTGTTGCTTAAAACAGCCCATAGGGATCTGTAGCTTAATCAATAACAGCGGGTAAAAACCACAACTACTTGTCTATTATTACTGCTTAAAACAGTGGCTGTGCATAGTGTTTACTAGGAGTAAAATTTAAGAACATGAAACTAACATGGTCTGATGCAGGCAGGATCTGTAAGGAGCTGACATATTCATTCCATTCTTCTTCTACCATATCCTTTGAGGTAGAAATCCACTGAATAGTTGAAGTGAGAGAAACTAATGCATTGGAACAGGATCCATAGCGATCGGCAAAAGCTTTCTGCAGGTACTCGACCCCACCTGAGCCCTTTATAATTGGTTTCAGTAGTTGGATTCGTGCTCTACTGACTTCAGCCTGAAGAGCCTGTTAAATAAAATAAAATAAAATTAGTTTCTGAATGATGTTATAGTTTCACTGTATAGCCAGTGCAAATTATTGAAAACCTCGAGGTAGTATTAAGGATTAACAAACCTTTAACTCTTCCATAGTGAACCGTAAGCCCTTGATGACAGCTATTACGAATGCATTTGGATCTCTATCATGAGAATCAGAGTGTTCGATCAATTCCTTCAATAATTTGTCATGACTGATCTTCATTTCGTCTTCCTTGGAAGGAGAAGATAATTTGCGCAGCATACCCAGAGAGTATTGCAGAATCTGCCCCAAATATTGTGTGCCCTGGGTGCTCGAGCTTGACTCAAGTACCTTTTCACAAGAAAATGATTCGTTGGTATCAGATGTATTTAATAGATTCATGATATCACTCACTCAGACTCTTCTTACCTGGGACAAAATTTCAAGGTTAATATTGTTTGTTATTTCTTCTTTCCATCCTTTACTAGCCATCTGGTGCAATGCATCCCTGACTTCCTTTACTAGGTTGACCAGATAACTGTAGTCTGGTGTGTCTCCTTTCATTGAATCCACAACCACATCCCAGAAAGCTTTCTCCATTGTTTCCCTGACTTGTGCCTGAGAGTAAAAAAGTGGGCAGCTGAGAAAATTATGAAATACTTAACCGGAGGTGCATCTTACACTGAAAAAGGTTCACCCTAGATCATCGCATTTGAGTTAACCTAGACACTCAAAGCTGACACAGATTCTTTACCATGATACACATTTTGGTTTTTAGATTACCCCAGATGTGAAGCTCGACAGTAATATTCTAATATACGATAGGGCCTAACCTTGAAATCCCCCTCAACTTTACCAACATCATCAGAGCTATCAGAAAAAGAACCATGCAGAATCTCATTGACCATCTGTTCATTCTCTGTCGGCAGCTTTTCTGGCACCGTTCTGCTCATTTGGCTGCTGATGACCTTGCCTCCTGAGTTACTTTCAGATGGTGAAGAGGAAGCTTTGAACAAATATCCGACAAGCTCATTCTCTATTGGCAGCTTTCCTGACCCTGTGCTGCTCATTTGACCACCGTTGTCTCTAGTGTTACTTTGAGACGTTGAAGAAGAAGCCTTGGACAAAGATTGAACAACTTTGCCTAGCTGTTCAGCATCCATGTCCAAATTATCTTTAGCATCAGAAAGAAGAGACTGTCCAGAATGAGATGCGACATTTGTAACTGATGTTGCCAAGGGGCTCCCATTTTCCTTAGCTCCAATGAACTTTGACCTTGTTTCTGATAAAGCAAGTTCCATCCTCTCAATACCAGCTTCACCACCTAGGTGCCAAACCTTCTCCCTTAAAAGTTTCTGGTCTACCATAACCTGGATGACAAACAGAAACTTGTTTCAGCAGATGTTATACTTATGAAGATGTCAAGAAAAGAGCATCGGAGAAACTAAAATAAGTGTGAACATTCTAGAACGTTTTTTTAGAACGCCCAAAGCTTTATTCCTCAGATGATACAGTAAAATTCTACAGCTGAAATGCCTCCTGCAATAGACAAATCATACGCATCCAAAATAAGACTTGTTCAAAGCCAAATCATATGCACCATCATGCTGCTGAATAGACAAATCATATGCACCCAAAACTCCACAAGGGATATGGCAGAACATAAAAAGAAGCACCGGTATAAAATTATGAATCATACCTGCTTCTGGATGGCCTTCGAATTAATATTAGTATAATTAAGGCTATCTGACCGGCCTTTGGTAGTTAATTTGCATGTTTGCATCATTGAGAGCTCAAGCTTGCATGCAGCTGTCACGAGATCTTCCTCTAGCGACTTAGCATCTTTTGCCTTCCACACCACAAAGTGGTAAAGATAAGCACACCAAGCTTTATCAAAAGAAGCCAGCTGAGATCTGAATTTCGTTCGATCAGCAGCAATTGAAGAACACTCCTGGTTATTAGAAGATCCAGGAGAGACTGCACCTAATGTAGACTGCTGCAATATGCATGCACCATCTGACCCATCAAGTATTGTCTTCATCAGCAGTTCAAATTCCTTCACAAAGTTTGTTGCTGACTCCACAAGTAGTTTCTCTCGCTCAGCTTGTACATTAAAAACAGCGCTTGGATGACCTAGTATCATGTAAGCACAAAGCACTACCCTTGGTGAATATCTAGGTAACTTGCCAGCGTCAGAATTTCTAGTTATCTTTTTTGGTGTTACTCTAGCTCTTGATGCACTCCTTGGTAGGATTCTCGTATTTGGTGATCCCAGGTGCTTGAGCAGATGATCGATATTTTCTGGTGTGCGTGAACTTGATGTCTCAGAAAGAATAAAACGACTCTCCAAGCAATCAAGCAATGCCCTGGCAGTCTGAAGAACTTCTGTAGATTCAATACAGAGAGCTAGTTTTTCAAATGGCAGAGAATTAGCAGATTCCTGATTTATTCCCAGCACGTCAAAGGCCGCAGCCAACATCACTGTTGTCTCCCTGTACTTATTCTCTGATGTCACTCTTTGCCCAAAGAACCTTTTTGTCCTCTCCTCCAGCGCAGCTCGCCTCTGCAAACGAGCATGCAAGACTTGAATACGGTTCTCCTCCGCTTGCTGTACTCGATGCTCAACTCTCATGCCAAGCTCCTCCCTTTCCCTGTTGAACCTCATTTCTGCATCCTTCTTAGCAGACTGACGCAGTTCATCCAGTTTAGCTAAACGATTCTGTTCTTTCTCCAAGAGGCTCAACCTACAATTATAGAATATTCTTCAATCTTTGCTCAAAAAGAAACAAATAATATACCCTACCGATTTGCCTCTTTTGATTACCTCTTCTGCTTAGCAGCCACAAGCTTCGCTTCAAGGCGCTGCTTGGGATCCTCTTCCTGAAACGGCTGTGAAGTGCTCCTGACCGCACGCCTTGCTTTGCATGATAATGTTTCATGGAATTGCTGGAGAGGACAACAATTTATATAAGTAGGCAGTAGCAAACATATAGATACCATCCGTATCTAGACAAATCTAAGACAACTAATTCGGGACGGAGGTAATATGTTTTACCAGTCCATGAAACTTCGCAAAACTTACCCCGTTTTGGTCATTTCCCCCTTCACACAGTTCTCAAAAGTTAGTTAACAAAACAAGAGAATGAACTTTCTGGTCATATAAAGTTGTAACGGAGACTCAACATTCTCACCGTCAGAACCAACCAGGGCTTAAACAAACCCTCTTCTAATCAATGCACCAAGCACAAAGCTTTCACATTTTCTCTAAAAAATAACCAACCAGGGCTCGCACTCCCACAAAGTTAAGATAAACCTCAACTGCCTTGCAGCTCTAAGATCTGATCAAATAAAATAACACACGGTGCCAACTTGGCAGCCATTTTGCCACACTAAGAGCTTGATATGGTAATGCAGAGCATGAAGGCTGACACGGCTTTGAGACCGGGTGGGTTCCTGGTATCGTTTTTCGAGAAGTTCTTGGGGTAGTCAAGGGTTTTGTTCTTCAAATTCTCAATGGGTTTGCCCTTGGCACGGTAGTATGTCAAGGTTGAACTTCGGGATGTGAATGCTTATTCCTAAAACTGAAAGGGCGGGGTGCATTAGGCATTTCCGCCCTATTGCGCTAATTGGTGTAATTTTCAAGATCATTGCTAAAGCTTATGTGACCAGGTTCTCCAGGGTAGCGCATACAATTATTAGCTCTAGTTAAACATCATTTATCAAAGGTAGACTTATGCTGGACGGGGCTCTGGCGCTACAAGAGATTGTTCACAAACTTCGAATCAAGAATCTAAGGGGAGTCTTGCTAAAACTGGACTTCATGAAAGCATATGATAGGGTAAACTGGAAGTTTCTACACGAAGTTATGCCCAGGAAAGGTTTGATGCTGGATATATTCATCGGATCATGCAGTTGGTCTCGGGTGGCCAAACTGCAATGTGCATTGATTGAGAAGTGGGCCCCTTCTTCTGTAATCTCAGAGGGGTGAGATAAGGGATCCCATCTCACCACTCTTGTTTGACTTGGTGGGCATGCCTTTGCAGAAATCCTATCCTCGGCCAATGTGGCAGGTCATGTCTGCGGAGTGGTGCCGCATTTGATCCGGTGGAAAGGTGGGGGGGGGGTCTCTCATCTCCAATGCATGGATGATACCATGGTCCTCTCATCCAGAACAAGCCTGCTGCCATTGCAAACCTGAAATTCCTGCTTACGTCAGTTACGTGCTTCGAGAACATGTCAGGGTTAAATTTTAATATACATAAGAGTGAAGTTATTGTCATGGGGAGTTGGGGAGATGGGGAGATCTCTTCAAGTTAGGCAGCTTCCCTATAACATACATGCGAATTCCTAACGGTGATAGGAAAATCTCCAGTGCCACCACGTTGAGAATGTTGCTAACCATGTTGAACCATGGCAAGGAAAATGTCTTTCCTCTGGGAGGATGCTAATCCTCACTAACACCGCAATATGTGCTTGTCCAGCCTACCAATGTACTTCATGGGACTTTACATGCTGCCAGATGGAATTCACGCTGCCATGGACAAGCACCGCTCCCACTTCTTTTGGGAAATAGCTGGACCGAAGAGACGATACCACTTAGTCAATTGGCTGGCAGTGCGCCGCCCTAAAGTATGTGGTGGCCTTGGCCTGCTTAACTAGCTCATGAACATTTCGCTAATGACCAACTGAATCTGGAAGTTGTACCAAGATGACAGAAGCCTCTAGAAACATATTCATTTCAGCTAAATATCCCGAGGCCTCGGATATCTACTTCTGCATTGGGGCAGGGGGGTCTCAAGAAAAGCATCCAGCGCATTAAATATTTCTTTAACTGGTGCTACGTGTGCAGTTAACAACAGGCAACTGACGCTTTTCTAGATGGATTGGTGGCATGGTGCGAGCCCCTTGAAATACCGGTTTCCCCAGCTGTTTAACATTTGTTCCAACCCCTCAATCACGGTTGATTAGGCATTTAGAGGTGATGGCTAGCATATCCATTTCCGCCGCTCCTTCAGCCATGATGAGCTCCTGCCATGGGAGGCGCTTCGCTCAGTGATGGAGGAGGTTCAAGTGGGTTCCATCGACGAATCCGCGTCCTGGGCACTGGAACCTTCAGGGATTTTCTCGTCCAAGTCACTGTACTCTAGGATTTGCCAAGAAGTGGCTCACTTCAAGGACATGTAGAGCGTTGATCTGCCTTTAAAGATCAAGATTTTCACTTGGCAACTTGCCAGAGATCATCTCCCTTCTACTGACCAAATCCTGAAGTATCACGGGCCGTCCTGCGCGTTGTCTGGTGAGGAGGGAAATGTGCTGCATATCTTCTTCTCCTGTCACCTTGCACATTTCATGTGGAGTGGTGTCTGCCAGTTGCTTGGGTGTGACTGGGATCTGGCTAGCTTTATGGGTTTCTTTGCTGTCCTTCAAGGGTTCCAACCTAGAGGTATTCTTTGGTTTTACTTTGCAGAGGAATGTTGGGCTCTATGGAATACTAACCATTGAATATGGGATCCCGAACATCCTGTTGACTGCATCTTCAGAACAATCATCTGTCTTCAGATTTGGGGGGCGACCGCCAAGCGAAGGAACAAGAGCACAGCCAAGGAGCACTTAACTGTTCTTTCTGATCTATCGTTGTTGGGGTCTGCTTCTTTCGGGTTGTACTTAACTCTTAGGCTGATGTAGTCAGCAAGTAAGACTTCCATACTGTTGTTTGGCTTTACTATTGCATAAGTTTTGTTTTGTCCAAGTACTATGATGATTAGCTGGAGCGTAACTATTCATTGGAACTCCTACAGGAAATCGGTCCGCAGATCCCTTTAACACCAAAAGATCACATCGCTCGTGCAAAATCTATAGAGATTAGGCATGAAAGATCAGAAAATGCAATGGAGTCTGATGCTCGGCATGAGAAGAATGCCTCGATTGCAAATGGATCTGATAGCCAAATGTCATATAAGGTTCAGGGGTTCACCGGGCACTGAGTAGTCGAATTTGCATACTGCATAAACGTGCTGGCTAAATCTCCACTTCGAAGTCATACTCAAACTATGAACGCGAAATAATGAAGCACGCAGCGGGAAAAAAAATGGGGTGGAGGGTACCAACCTGCCTCCGGAGTTCGGCGTCGCGGAGCTTGGCCTCAATCTCTTCGGCCGTTGCCGGCGCGTCGGCGCTTGACTCACGCGCTTTGAGGAGCCTCCTCCTGATCCGCCGCGGCACCCTGGCCACCGGCGAACCCTCCTCCGCCGGTATGTCTAGTGCCACCGCCTCCGGTACCGTCATTCGCTCGAACCGCCGACTCCTGGCCAGGTTCAACCCCAAATCGCGCAGACCTACGCGCCGTCGCGTCAGATTCCGCCGGGGATCGCACGAATTCGGCGAATCGACTGTCGCTGTCGCTGCTGTTGCTGCCCTCGTTGGGGACTGAAATCCGTACTCGGTGGAAGGAAACCGGTACTCGGTGGAAACATGGGAACTAGGGATTGTACCGTTGGATCTGAAATCTGTGGACCGGATCACCCTTCTACGTGTATTACGTTTTTTGTTGTTTCTTTGCAGAACACCCCCCTGGTTTTCCTCTATACCAAACATGGTCATGCAATGCGGCTTCTTCCCTCGGGTCCCTTTATTTTTCCTCTGAGATCGACAAGCGGGGCGTCTCGCTCTTTCTGAAGCACATCACTTCTCATTGCCTTTTGCACGGAAGTGACCTATGAAAATTATTTGCTCAAAGGTGTCGAAGCTAATAGAGAAACGTCTCAATCAGATAAACTCGGTAGTACCAGAACAAAAAAGTGTTGCAGTTCTGACGCTATGAAATGTTGGGTACAATAGCTAAATGCCAGTCGACTGACTTTAGATATTGTGGTCGGTAGATTTTGAAGGAAAAGGAAGGAGAAGGAAGGGGTTTGCCGGAGGGCTACCCCGTTGTATATCTTATGGTGCGGGGTGGGGGCGGAAGAATGACGGGTGGTGGGGCGGTGGTGCAACTTCGCCGAAGAAAATCTCCATCGGCGTTGGGGCTAGAGGGATGGCCGGGGGCGGCGGCAAGATCGACGGTGGGGCGGTTCCGGGAGGGCAGGGCGGGTGGTGGTCGCAGGCGATTGGGCCGACGACCCGTGCGGCGGTCTCAAAAAAAATAGTTGAGGAAGAAGAAGATGTGAGGAAGAATAAGGGTCACGCGGTGTACGATGTTCATCTAAAGGTTCAAACGGTCGACTGACCCAAATATAAAAGTAAGACGACTTACATGTAGCCACGCCCAATGTTGGGTTTAAACAATATTAAGCGGTAACCCTAAGAGCTCGGTAGCATTGAAAGATCATCTGAGGTGGCGGAGCTTAAAGATATTGAGAATCGAGGTGGTTAGAGTGGGGTTTAAGGACTTTTGTTTTAGGATATTTAATGAAGTTCCGTACCCAAGTACTTTTGATTGTGTCGCTCCTTGTAGTACGATTGTCCTATACTCGGTGTAAACATCGGATTCACCGAAAGCCTATAAAATACAATCTAATAGCTAAGGTTAATCAACAACCCAAGGAGTTGTAGGTAGGGGTCACCATTTATGTCCCGGTCAAAGCTGACAAACGAAATTCAAAATAAATTCAACAAGACCATTAGTCCCCTAGACGGTTGTTGTGTCATAAATCATCAAAACTCAATTGTGGGTATCCATTGTCACGCCCCAAGTGGGTCTTAGTCGTGACAATTGCCACATGCTTATAAATCTCAAATTTATAAGCGTGTTAGGCTAGTAAATAAATTACTTTCCACCATGTACAAGAACAACTTTATTCATTACTAGCTATTACACAGGTTATGATACATGCAACTTCTTTATTTATCCTGACCCGTAGAGCTACTCCTACTGTTCATCATCACATCCATCATTTTCTACTTCTACAAAATCACCAACAATATCAAGGTTTCTTTCTTTCTTTCAAAAACAACAATAGCAAGGATAAGTATGATTTCATACTCAGCAAGCTTCCCAACCCGAGAGTTACATGTGTGAGATTCCACACTTTTACGCTCTTGAGAGGGGTATTCCGACATCGCTCTTACGGGTCCATCATCGACACGCTTACGACGAGTGTCGTTCTTAGCGGAGAGCCTAGACAGTCCCATAACTGAATTGTGATCGGTACAATATGTTTGCCGTCGTGATACCAGATTTTATAAATTTTATTAGACAATGATTAACAAGAGAAAATACATGCAAAACCAAGATAAATATTTCTAGGCTTGTTCACATAGCCAACCATCCATGCGTGAGCCCTTAATCCATGTGCTAACATGCATGAGCCAAGGATTTCTCCCCCCGTGAGCATAAACAAAAGGTAGTACTGTGGTGTGCATGCTAGCTTCAAGAGATGTACAGGAATTAAATCACAAGAACAGTGCACATTATTTAGCTTCATGAGTACTACTAGCTATAGAGCATGGCATGAACAGCTAGAAAGGCTAGATGGAACGCATGCTTGCCTGACTCGTTGCTTCCTCGCGCACTTGCCGATCCGTGTGATTCTACTCATTGCAAAGCTAGCTAGTGAATTGGTTTGTATATGGTGATGGTTACTACAGCGTGGTCCTGCTCCTCTATTTATAGGCATGGTAGGGAAGAGAGCTGGATAAGTGTAACTTAGAAATATCTAAAGTCTTGGTGTCTCTAGATTTTTACAGTTGCTTGTACTTTGACATCTAAAACTGTACACACGCATAGTTGAGTCAACATGTAATTCAATGCTACATACCAGTGCAAGCTTGGGCTGCAAAATATCTTGCGCTACAGCTGCACCCGGCCACCTACCCGAAGGCTCTACATGCATGTTCTTCTAATGCACATCCTTCCACACTAAGGAACTAACTTGACTGCTATACTTAGTAATAAACAATGACCGCCAGTGATTAATTTTATTTAATTAGACTGATAATTACTACTCGAGTGTGTGAAATTTCTTTTAATTTTCCAATTAAAGCACCTAATTTATTCTAAATAACATGGTTCTTACATCCATGGTATGCACTTTTCCCTACATAGCTTGGTATAATTATGAGTCATACCTACTTGTTCCTTGGGGTTTGACACTCGATACTTTCACGGGTGTATTGACTATACTTACCACATGCTCTTGTGAGGAACCAACACACTAAGGCTAGTTGATGTTGGAAATATGCCGTAAAGGCAATAATAAATTGGTTATTATCATATTTCCTTGTTCATGATAAATGTTTATTGTTCATGCTAGAATTGTATTGACCTAAACTTAAAACATGTGTGGATACATAAACAACACTGTGTCCCTAGTGAGCCTCTACTAGACTAGCTCGTTGATCAAAGATGGTTAAGATTTCCTAGGCATTGACATGAGTTGTTATTTGATAACGGGATCACATCATTAGAAGAATGATGTTTGATCTCAGTTCTAACCAGTGTGATGTTTGGTCTTGGATGGGAACAAATAAGCCTTATACTCCAAAATCATTCTACTCTTATGCCCATCGAGAGCAAACATTTAACCCTTTACTCAATTGGATATGGACTAGCTGCTGCACCCTAAAGATTAAGGTGTTTGCTTGGATGCTCATCATGGATAGATTAAACACCAAGGATATGGTGGAAAGAAGGAATTGGCATATGGATGATGGAGTAAATTGTAGGACCTACCACGCTCAAGTAAGGGAAGACAGGGATCACTTATTCTTCTCTTGCCTCTTCAGTCAACGGGTCTGGAATTATTTGCAAATTGACTGGGGAGATAGCAATGACATGTCTGCTGCTACTTCTCATGCCAAAAGCTCATTTCGGAAGCCATTCTTCTCTGAGGTGGTGTTCACTGCCTGCTGGCATATTTGGTTAGTGAGGAACGCCAAAGTTTTCCAGAATGTCCAGCCTAGATTTGCTATATGGAAATCAGGATTTTTGACTGATATGTCTGTGCTGGCACATAGGATTAAGCCTAAGTTTAAGGAGGACCTGTTGAAGTGGGTATCTTTCCTACCACCTTGAATGTATTCTTCTTTTTTTAGATTAGGTGCTTTAGTTTACCTTTTTCTTTTTCTTTGGGTTACCGAGGTAACTCTGTACATATTGTTTCTACTTTTCAATAAAGCTCTATAAGGCTGTGGGGTTTTTTCCCTTACAGTGTCCAGTCAAAAAAAGAATGATGTGATTGAGAGGACCCAACCGTAAGCTTAGCATATGATCGTATCACTTAAGTTTATTGCTACAACTTTCTTCATGTCAAGTATCTATTCCTAAGACCATGAGATCATGCAACTCCCGGATACCGGAGGAATACCTTGTGTGCTATAAAACGTCACTTCGTAATTGGGTGGTCATAAATGTGCTCTACAGGTATCTCCGAAGGTATCTGTTGGGTTGGCATGGATCGAGATTGGGATGTGTATCTTCGTATGACGAAGAGATATCTCTGGGCCATCTCGGTAATACAAAATCGTAAAGAGCTTGCAAGCAATGTGGATAATGAGTTAGTCACGGGATCTTGTATTACGGAACGAGGAAAGAGACTTGCCAGTAATGAGATTGAACTAGGTATAGAGATACCGATGATTGAATCTCAGGCAAGTAACATATCGCTCGACAAAGGGAATTGCATACGGGATTAACTGAATCCTTGATGTCGTGGTTGAATCGATGAAAGATCTTCGTGGAATATATAGGAACCAATATGGGCATCCAGTTCCCGCTATTAGTTATTGACCGGAGAGGTGTCTCGGTCATGTCTACATGATTCTCAAACCCGTAGGGTCTGCACGCTTAACGGTCGATGACACTAGAGTAGTATTGGGATATGTACGTTGGTGACCGAATGTTGTTCGGAGTCCCGGATGAGATCCCAGACATCACGAGGAGTTCCGTAATGTTTCGAAGGTAAAGATTTATATTTGGGAAGTCATGTTCAGGGTTCCTGACAATGTTTGGGATTTTTCGGTATTATACTGGGAAGGTTCTAGAAGGTTCCAGAGTGGGGCCCAACTGCATGGGGGGACCCACATGGACGTGGGTAGTAGGGCAAGGCCCCACACCCTGGTCTAGGCGCACCAAGATCCCCCTAAAAGGAATAGGATCATATCTCCAAGGGATAAGATCAAGATCCCTTAAAAAGGGGGGCGCGTGGGGGCCTCCCTCAGCCGAATACCCTCGCTACCTCGTGACGCCTCAAGACCATCGCCCTGACAATAAAGCATGTTGCTCACGGGACGCAACCACACCATTGCTCCTCCGTCCCCATCTCGCCTTTCACTCGTGCGAGAGCGGCTCCTCAGCGCGTCCGCTTAGGCTCCCCATCTCACCTTCCGCCATGGCCCCCGGCAAGAAAACCACGGCGGCCGGGCCTTCCTCCGGGAAGGAGGTCCCGCCGGAGGAGCTCGGTCCGGCACTGATGCCATCCGTTATCACCAGCGAAAAGGGGTTGGCGAAGGCTCGCCTCCTGGTGGCCTCCGAGCACAACTAGGGGGGCGCACCAAGATCTGGCCGGGCTCGTGCATGTGGAGCGACCTCAAGGCCGTGGCGACTCCCGTCTTCCTCCACTCACTCCTCGCCAGCCTGGCGCCGCCCTACTCGGACTTCCTCCTCGCCGTTCTGGAGCATTACGACATTCGCTTGCTCCACCTTCATCCCAATTCCATACTCGTCCTCTCCCTCTTCGCGTACCTTTGCGAAGCCTTCCTGGGAGTGGCGCCTTCCATAACACTCTTTTGGACTTTCTACAGTCTATGGATCTCTGCCGGGGACCAGCGCTCCGGGTGCGCCTCCTTTCCCATCGACGATGGGATGAAGGGGGTCCTCGGCGACATGAGGATCTTGAAGAAGGTGGAGAACTTCAGGTCGCGCTGGCTCTACATTGACACTCAGCAGACTAGCTCCCTCCTGGACGTTCCAACCGAGACGGCCGTGAAGACCTGGCGCTGGAAGCACAAGAAGCTCAGCCACCGGGCCCTGGATCCTGTCTTGGCAAGGCTGGCGGAGCTGCGCGCGGCCGGGCTCATGGCTGGTGTGATCGCCAAGGAGTTCCTCCTCGGTCGCATTGCTCCCCTACAGAAGCGCCCGCGCCTCGTGTGGGAGAGTACCGGGGTCGCAGACCGGATCCGGCTGGCACCAGAGGACCTTCCTGATGGAGTGGCGACCTCAATATGGGGAGCCCTCTTTCCTGGGGCTATGGGGGCGACGCCTAGGGCTGCGTGTCCCCTGTACAGCCAGACCAACCGGGAAGACCTCATCGCAGCGATGCCCTAGTTCGACAGCTGGGGGCCGATCCAGACGGATCCAGAGATGCGCAAGGATCCCTCGGCAACAGGATCCACCTCGGGAGAGGGTGGTGCCTCCAACTCCGGCGAGGAGAGTGGCGGGGACTCGTCGCTGCCTCCCTCGCCGATGCCACCGGCACGCCGCTTGCTCCGGCTGGATGACGACGACGACGACGATGAGGACACCAGTGATACATCTCCAACGTATCGATAATTTATGAAGTATTCATGCCATATTCACCTATGTTTACAATACTTTTATATGGTTTTGATGCACTTTATAAGATTTATTTAGAACTAACCCAGACTGACGTTGTTTTCAGCGGAATTACCGTGGTGTTGTTTTTGTGCAGAAAATGAAAGTTCTCGGAATCGCCCGAAACTTTTTTGTGATTTTTTTTGGAGGAAATAAGCAACATTGGAGCGAAGACCTGCCGGAGGGGGTGGACCAGAAGGCCACCATGCAACCGGCTGCACACCCCCTAGGGGCGCGGCCAGATGGCTTGTGGGGCCCTCGTGGCTCCGTTTGGCGTGATTCCAATGCTGAAAAATCCCATAAATACCAGAAACCCCAGAAATAAAGAGAGACTCCTCGTTCCGCCGCCGCAACTCTCTGTAGCGACGAAAAACCAATCTGGAGGCGTTCCAGTACCCTGTTGGAGAGGGTAGATCATCTTCGGTGGCCATCTTCATCATCCCGACGGAGGCCATGACGAGGAGGGAGTAGTCCACCCTCGGGACTGACGGTTTGTACCAGTAACTATGTGTTCAATCTCTCTCTCTCTCTCTCTCTCGTGTTCTTGAGATGGCACGATCTTGATGTATCACGGGCTTTGTTAATATAGTCGGATCATATGATGTTATTCCCTTGCTACCTTGTTGTGATGAATTGAATCTTTACCTTTGAGATCTCGTTATGTTGGATTGAATATTATGGTTTGAGAACACTTGATGTACGTCTTGCGTGGGATACCCGTAGTGACATTGTGGTATTCTATTGATTCACTTGATATATGTTGAGGCATCAACTTGCGGATTCCGGTGACCTAGGGGATCTATGCATAGGGGTTGATTGCACGTTTTCATACCACGTTCTCCGATAGAAATCTTGGGGTGCTCCTTGAAGTTCTTTGTGTTGGATTGAATATGATATATTTAAAATTGTTTGATGCATGTCTCATAATTTACCCACGGATACTTGAGGTGACATTGGAGTATCTAGGTGACGTTAGGGTTGATTGATATGTATCATTGGTGTTATTCTAGTAGGAACTCTAGGGCTGTTTGTGACACTTATAGGAACAACCCAATAGATGATCGGAAAGAATAACTTTGAGGTAGTTCTACTACCTACATCAATTTCATCTTATTGTTCTTCGCTAGATAGGAACTTTGGAGTGATTCTTTGTTGCACGTTGAGGGATGATCATATGATTCAACTATGTTAGCATTGTTGGGAGATTGCACTAGCGAAAGTATGAACCCTAGGCCTTGTTTCCAAGCATTTATACACCGTTTTGCTCGTTGTTTTACACTTGCTACCTTGCTGTTTTATATTTTCATATTACAAAAACATATATCTATCATCCATATTGCAATTAAATCTTTTAGTTTCTTATTTTTCACTAGTTTGGTCTTATAAAAGAAAACTACAAAATAAATATAAATGGATCCTCACCCACTTGCCAATCTTTTCAAAAGACCCGATTATGTTGGAACAATTGTTGGGGAACGTTGCATGGGAAACAAAAATTTTCCTACGCACACACAAGATCTATCCATGGTGATGAGCATCTACGAGAGGGAGAGTGAATCTACATACCCTTGTAGATCGCTAAGCGGAAGCGTTTAAGAAACGCGGTTGATGTAGTCGAACGTCTCCGCGATCCAAATCGCAAGTCGTCCCTCGATCCGATCACGAGCTAGCGCCGAACGGACGGCGCCTCCGCGTTCAACACACGTACGGCTTGATGACGCCTTCACCTCCTCGATCCAGCGAGCGATGGTGAAGTAGTGGTTGAGTTCCAGCAGCACGACGGCGTGGTGATGGTGGTGAGGAACAATCTCTGCAGGGCTTCGCCAAGCACTACGGAGATTATGACGGAGGAACTAGAGGGCTAGGGTTGCCGCACACGGCTTGGGGAAATCTTGATGTGTCCCGTGTGCTAGCCCTGCCCCTCTATTTATATGTTGAGCCTTGGGGTCTAAACTTGGAGTAAAAGCCTCCTCCAGGTCGGTTTTGCCCGCACAAGGTCGGTTTGGCCCGCAGGGAAAGAGTCCAACTCGGATCCCTGCCGAACCGTGCACAGCCGCACACAAGCGGTAGTACCGCTTCACACAAGCGGTAGTACCGCTTGGGCGGTAGTACCGCTTCACACAAGCGGTAGTACCGCTCACGCGGCAGCAAAACTACTTTTGCACTTTCCAATACCTCGTGGGCTTTTATCCCTTGGCCCATATAAAGTGTTGCTGCACCCGAACACTTCGGTAAACATCCGGAACCCCTTCCGGTGAACTCCGGAACCCTTCCAGAGATCAAAACACTATTATCACATATATCAATCTTTACCTCCGGACTATTCCGGAGATACTCGTCATGTCCGGGATCTTATCCGGGACTCCGAACAACTTTCGGTCACCAACATAATAACTCAATTATACTAATCGTCACCAAACGTTAAGTGTGTAGACCCTGCGGGTTCGAGAACTATGTAGACATGACCGAGACACCTCTACGGCCAATAACCAATAGCGGGACCTGGATGCCCATATTGGCTCCTACATATTCTACGAAGATCTTTATCGGTCGAACCTCTATGTCAAGGATTCAGTTAATCCCATATGCTGTTCCCTTTGTTCTTCGGTATGTTACTTGCCCGAGATTCGATCGTCGGTATCACTATACCTAGTTCAATCTCGTTACCGGCAAGTCTCTTTACTCGTTCCGTAATACAAGATCTCGCGGCTAACACTTTAGTCACATTGCTTGCAAGGCTCATTGTGATGTTGTATTACCGAGTGGGCCCTGAGATACCTCTCCGTCACACGGAGTAACAAATCCCAGTCTTGATCCATGCCAACCCAACAGACACCCTCGGAGATACCTGTAGAGCACCTTTATAGTCACCCAGTTACGTTGCGACGTTTGATACACACAAGGTACTCCTCCGATGTCAGGGAGTTGCATGATCTCATGGTCATAGGAACAGATACTTGACATGCAGAAAACAATAGCAATAAACTGACACGATCATATGCTACGTTCGTAGTTTGGGTCTTGTCCATCACATCATTCTCCTAATGATGTGATCCCGTTATCAAATGACATCTCATGTCAATGGCTAGGAAACCTTAACCATCTTTGATCAACGAGCTAGTCAACTAGAGGCTTACTAGGGACACAGTGTTGTCTATGTACCCACACATGTATTTGAGTTTCCAATCAATACAATTATAGCATGGATAATAAACGATTATCATGAACAAGGAAATATAATAATAACCAATTTATTATTGCCTCTAGGGCATATTTCCAACAGTCTCCCACTTGCACTAGAGTCAATAATCTAGTTCACATCACTATGTGATTTACATTGTAATGAATCGAACACCCATGCAGTTCTGGTGTTGTTCATGTTTAGCCCTTGGAAGAGGTTTAGTCATCGGATCTGCAACATTTAGATCCGTGTGTACTTTGCAAATATTTATGTCGTCCTCCTTGATATAATCGCGGATGGAATTGAAACGTCGCTTTATGTGTCTGGTCCTCTTGTGAAATCTTGGTTCCTTGGCTAGAGCAATGGCACCAGTATTATCACAAAACAGAGTCATTGGGTTAAGTGCACTAGGCACTACTCCAAGATCTGTCATGAACTCCTTCATCCAGACACCTTCCTTCGCCGCCTCCGAGGCAGCGATGTACTCCGCTTCGCATGTAGAATCTGCTACCACGCTTTGCTTGGAACTGCACCAGCTAACCGCACCCCCATTAAGAATAAACACGTATCCGGTTTGAGACTTAGAGTCATCCGGATCAGTGTCAAAGCTTGTATCGACGTAACCCTTTACGACGAGCTCTTGATCACCTCCATAAACGAGAAACATATCCTTAGTCCTTTTCAGGTACTTCAGGATATTCTTGACCGCCGTCCAGTGTTCCATTCCTGGATCACTTTGAAACCTTCCGACCATACTTATGGCAAGGCTGACATCGGGTCTTGTGCACAGCATTGCATACATGATAGAGCCTATGGCTGAAGCATAGGGGATGACACTCATCTTTTCTCTATCTCCTGCAGTCACTGGGCATTGAGTCTTACTCAACTTCACACCTTGCAAAACAGGCAAGAACCCCTTCTTGGACTGATCCATTTTGAACTTCTTCAAAATCTTATCAAGGTATGTGCTTTGTGAAAGTCCTATTAAACGTCTTGATCTATCTCTATAGATCTTGATGCCTAATATGAAAGCAGCTTCTCCTAGGTCCTTCATTGAAAAACTCTTGTTCAAATATTCCTTTACACTTTCCAGCATTTCTATATTGTTTCCAATCAGCAATATGTCATCCACATATAATATTAGAAACGCTATAGAGCTCCCACTCACTTTCTTGTAAATACAAGCTTCTCCGTAAACTTGTATAAACTCGAACGCTTTGATCACCTCATCAAAACGAAGATTCCAACTCCGAGATGCTTGCACCAGTCCATAAATGGATCGCTGGAGTTTGCAAACTTTGTCAGCATTCTCTGGATCGACAAAACCTTCTGGTTGTATCATATACAACTCTTCCTTAAGGTAACCGTTAAGGAACGCTGTTTTGACATCCATCTGCCAAATTTCATAATCGAAAAAGGCAGCTATTGCTAACATGATTCTGACGGACTTAAGCATCGCTACGGGTGAGAAGGTCTCATCGTAGTCAACTCCTTGAACTTGTGAAAAACCCTTTGCCACAAGTCGAGCTTTATAGATGGTGACATTACCGTCCGCGTCCGTCTTCCTCTTAAAGATCCATTTGTTCTGAATGGCCTTACGCCCTTCAGGTAATACTTCCAAAGTCCATACTTTGTTTTCATACATGGATCCCATCTCGGATTTCATGGCCTCTAACCACTTCTCGGAATCCGGGCCCATCATCGCTTCTCCATAGCTCGTAGGTTCATCGTTGTTTAACAACATGACCTCTAAGACAGGGTTGCCGTACCACTCAGGAGCAGTACGCGTCCTTGTCGACCTACGAGGTTCGATAGCAACTTGATCCAAAGCTTCATGATCATCATCATTAACTTCCTCTTCAGCTAATGTAGGCTCCACAGAAACAACTTTCTGCGCTGCGCTACTCTCAGGTTGAAGCAAAGGTTCAACAACCTCATCAAGTTCTATCTTCCTCCCACTCAATTCTTTCGAGAGAAACTCTTTCTCAAGAAATGTTCCGTTTTTAGCGACAAACACTTTGCCTTCGGATCTGAGGTAGAAGGTATACCCAACTGTCTCTTTTGGGTATCCTATGAAGACGCATTTCTCCGCTTTGGGTTCCAGCTTTTCAGGCTGAAGCTTTTTGACATAAGCATCACATCCCCAAACTTTAAGAAACGACAGCTTTGGCTTCTTGTCAAACCAAAGTTCATATGGCGTTGTCTCAACGGATTTCGATGGTGCCCTATTTAAAGTGAATGCAGCTGTCTCTAATGCATAACCCCAAAACGATAGTGGCAAATCGGCAAGAGACATCATAGATCGCACCATATCTAATAAGGTTCGATTACGACGTTCGGACACACCATTACGCTGTGGTGTTCCAGGCGGTGTCAATTGTGAAACAATTCCACATTGTCTTAAGTGACTGCCAAACTCATAACTCAGATATTCTCCTCCTCGATCAGATCGTAGGAATTTAATCTTCTTGTTACGATGATTCTCAACTTCACTCTGAAATTGTTTGAACTTTTCAAATGTTTCAGACTTGTGTTTCATTAAGTAAATATACTCATATCTACTTAAGTCATCAGTGAAGGTGAGAAAGTAACGATAACCACCGCGCGCCTCAATGCTCATCGGACCGCACACATCAGTATGTACGATTTCCAATAAGTCACTTGCCCGTTCCATTGTTCCAGAGAACGGCGTTTTAGTCATCTTGCCCATGAGGCATGGCTCACATGTGTCAAGTGATTCAAAATCAAGTGACTCCAAAAGTCCATCAGCATGGAGCTTCCTCATGCGTTTTACGCCAATATGACCTAAACGGCAGTGCCACAAGAAAGTGGTATTATCATTATCAATTCTACATCTTTTGGCATCAATGTTATGAACATGTGTATCATTACTATCGAGATTCAATAAGAATAAACCCCTCACATCGGGTGCATGACCATAAAAGATATTACTCATATAAATAGAACAACCATTATTCTCTGATTTAAATGAGTAACCGTCTCGCAATAAACAAGATCCAGATATAATGTTCATGCTTAACGCAGGCACCAAATAACACTTATTTAGGTTCATCACTAATCCCGACGGTAATCGAAGAGCGAGCGTGCCGACGGCGATCACATCAACCTTGGAACCATTTCCCACGCGCATCGTCACTTCGTCCTTTGCCAGCCTCCGTCTATTCCGCAGTTCCTGTTTTGAGTTGCAAATATGAGCAACCGCACCGGTATCAAATACCCAGGCACTACAACGAGAGTTGGTAAGGTACACATCAATAACATGTATATCATATATACCTTGTTTGTTGTTGGCCGCCTTCTTGTCAGCCAAATACTTGGGGCAATTCCGCTTCCAGTGTCCAGTTCCCTTGCAATGAAAACACACAGTTTCTGGTTTGGGTCCAGCCTTGGGTTTCTTCACGAGAGGAGCAACTGCTTTGCCACTCTGCTTGGAGTTACCCTTCTTACCCTTGCCATTTTTCTTGAAACTAGTGGTTTTATTGACCATCAACACTTGATGCTCCTTCTGAATTTCAGACTCAGCGGCTTTCAGCATCGCAAACAGCTCGGCGACTGACTTGTTCATCCCGTGCATGTTATAGTTCAACACGAAGCTCTTGTAGCTAGGTGGCAATGATTGAAGAACTCTGTCAGTGATAGCCTCTGGCGGAAGGGGCATCCCTAACTCAGCCAGACGGGTGGAGTACCCAGACATTCTGAGCACATGATCACTGATAGACCCGTTCTCCATCTTGCAAGCATAGAACTTATCGGAGATCTCATATCTCTCGATCCGGGTATTCTTCTGAAAGATAAACTTCAACTCCTGGAACATCTCATATGCTCCATGACGTTCAGAACGTCTTTGAAGTCCCGGTTCTAAGCCATACAACATTGCACATTGAACTATTGAGTAATCATCAGAACGAGCCTGCCAGGCGTTCACAACGTCTAGAGACTCAACTGGAGCGGGTGGATCACCAAGCGGTGCATCAAGGACATAAGCCTTCTGGGAAGCCGTAAGGATAATCCTTAGATTACGGGCCCAGTCCACAAAGTTACTTCCATCATCTTTCAACTTAGCTTTCTCTAGGAACGCATTAAAATTCAGGGGTGCTACTGCGCGAGCCATGATCTACAACATAAATATAGCAAAGACAACTTAGACTATTGTTCTAGATAATGAGTTTAGTTAATCATATTACTTAAAAAACTCCCACTCAAATTGACATCCCTCCGATCATTCGAGTGTAACATGATCCAAATCCACCAACTCAAGTCCGATCATCACGTGAGTTGAGGTGGTTTCAATGGTGAACATCTTCATGTTGATCATATCTACTATATGACTCATGTTCGACCTTTCGGTCTCTTGTGTTCCGAGGCCATGTCTGTACATGCTAGGCTCGTCAAGTTTAACCCGAGTGTTCCGCACGTGCAACATGGCTTGCACCCGTTGTATGCGAACGTAGAGTCTATCACACCCGATCATCACGGCGTGTCTCGAAACGACGAACTTTCGCAACGGTGCACACTTGGGGAGAACACAATTTATCTTGAAATTTAAGTGAGGGATCACCTTATAATGCTACCGTCGTCCTAAGCAAAATAAGATGCATAAAAGGATTAACATCACATGCAAATCATAAGTGACATGATATGGCCATGAACTTGTGCTTTTGATCTCCATCTCCAAAGCACCGGCATGATCTCCATCGTCACCGGCATGACACCATGATCTCCATCATCTTGATCTCCATCAACGTGTCACCATAAGGTTGTCGCGCCGACTGTTGCTTCCACGACTATTGCTAACGTTTAGCGATAAAGTAAAGCATTACATAGCGCTTAATGATTGACACGCAGGTCATACAATAATTAAAGACAACTCTATGGCTCCTGCCAGTTGCCGTACTCATCGACATGCAAGTCGTGATATTCTATACAAAACATGATCATCTCATACATCACATATATCTCATCATGTAATTGGCCATATCATATCACATCATACCCTGCAAAAACAAGTTAGACGTCCTCTAATTGTTGTTGCAAATTTTACGTGGCTGCTACGGGTTTGCAAGAACCGTTCTTACCTACGCAAAACCACAACGTGGTGTAGTGATTGCTTTTTGATCTTCTAAAAGAACCCTCTTCATTGAAATCGATTCAACTAAAGTGAGAGAGACAGACACCCGCTAGCCATCTTTATGCAACGAAGTTACATGTTAGTTGAAGGAACCTGTCTCGCGTAAGTGTACGCGTAATGTCGGTCCGGGCCGCTTCATCTCACAGTACCGCCGAATCAAATATCAACTAGTAACGGCAAGCAATATGTATACACCCACGCCCACAACTCGTTTGTGTTCTACTCGAGATCTCATCTACGCATAGACCTAGCTCTGATACCACTGTTGGGGAACGTTGCATGGGAAACAAAAATTTTCCTACGCACACACAAGATCTATCCATGGTGATGAGCATCTACGAGAGGGAGAGTGAATCTACATACCCTTGTAGATCGCTAAGCGGAAGCGTTTAAGAAACGCGGTTGATGTAGTCGAACGTCTCCGCGATCCAAATCGCAAGTCGTCCCTCGATCCGATCACGAGCTAGCGCCGAACGGACGGCGCCTCCGCGTTCAACACACGTACGGCTTGATGACGCCTTCACCTCCTCGATCCAGCGAGCGATGGTGAAGTAGTGGTTGAGTTCCAGCAGCACGACGGCGTGGTGATGGTGGTGAGGAACAATCTCTGCAGGGCTTCGCCAAGCACTACGGAGATTATGACGGAGGAACTAGAGGGCTAGGGTTGCCGCACACGGCTTGGGGAAATCTTGATGTGTCCCGTGTGCTAGCCCTGCCCCTCTATTTATATGTTGAGCCTTGGGGTCTAAACTTGGAGTAAAAGCCTCCTCCAGGTCGGTTTTGCCCGCACAAGGTCGGTTTGGCCCGCAGGGAAAGAGTCCAACTCGGATCCCTGCCGAACCATGCACAGCCGCACACAAGCGGTAGTACCGCTTCACACAAGCGGTAGTACCGCTTGGGCGGTAGTACCGCTTCACACAAGCGGTAGTACCGCTCACGCGGCAGCAAAACTACTTTTGCACTTTCCAATACCTCGTGGGCTTTTATCCCTTGGCCCATATAAAGTGTTGCTGCACCCGAACACTTCGGTAAACATCCGGAACCCCTTCCGGTGAACTCCGGAACCCTTCCAGAGATCAAAACACTATTATCACATATATCAATCTTTACCTCCGGACTATTCCGGAGATACTCGTCATGTCCGGGATCTTATCCGGGACTCCGAACAACTTTCGGTCACCAACATAATAACTCAATTATACTAATCGTCACCAAACGTTAAGTGTGTAGACCCTGCGGGTTCGAGAACTATGTAGACATGACCGAGACACCTCTACGGCCAATAACCAATAGCGGGACCTGGATGCCCATATTGGCTCCTACATATTCTACGAAGATCTTTATCGGTCGAACCTCTATGTCAAGGATTCAGTTAATCCCGTATGCTGTTCCCTTTGTTCTTCGGTATGTTACTTGCCCGAGATTCGATCGTCGGTATCACTATACCTAGTTCAATCTCGTTACCGGCAAGTCTCTTTACTCGTTCCGTAATACAAGATCTCGCGGCTAACACTTTAGTCACATTGCTTGCAAGGCTCATTGTGATGTTGTATTACCGAGTGGGCCCTGAGATACCTCTCCGTCACACGGAGTAACAAATCCCAGTCTTGATCCATGCCAACCCAACAGACACCCTCGGAGATACCTGTAGAGCACCTTTATAGTCACCCAGTTACGTTGCGACGTTTGATACACACAAGGTACTCCTCCGATGTCAGGGAGTTGCATGATCTCATGGTCATAGGAACAGATACTTGACATGCAGAAAACAATAGCAATAAACTGACACGATCATATGCTACGTTCGTAGTTTGGGTCTTGTCCATCACATCATTCTCCTAATGATGTGATCCCGTTATCAAATGACATCTCATGTCAATGGCTAGGAAACCTTAACCATCTTTGATCAACGAGCTAGTCAACTAGAGGCTTACTAGGGACACAGTGTTGTCTATGTACCCACACATGTATTTGAGTTTCCAATCAATACAATTATAGCATGGATAATAAACGATTATCATGAACAAGGAAATATAATAATAACCAATTTATTATTGCCTCTAGGGCATATTTCCAACAACAATTGCTAGTGAGAGTTCACTAGATTATCTTTATGAGGTCTTGCTTGAAAATCATGAATCTAAAAATTGTGAAATTTATAAAGTGATTCATGATAGTTCCTTGAATGAAAAGCATGATAGCAATATTGCTACTATGAATTCTCTGAATATCCATGATGCTAATGATATGCAAAGCCACAAGCTTGGGGATGCTATGTTTGATGAAGATGATATTTTTAGTCCCCCAAGTTTTGATGAGCAAATTTATTATGATGATGGCATGCCTCCTATCTATGATGATTATGATGATGACATGTATGCTATAAGGAATAATTATAACTATGAAACTTGTCATCATGATTTTAATATTCAATTTGGGTATGTCAATCATGTATCTCATGATAGTTATTTTCTTGAGTTTGCTCCCACTATTATGAATAAGAAATATGCTTATGTGGAGCGGAATAAATTTTCTATGCTTGTAGATCATGAAAAGAATGCTTATGTGATATTTATATTGTTAAATTCCTTCATGATGCTACTAAAAACTATTATGATAGAGGAACATATGCTTGTAGGAATTGCAATAATATCAAGTTTCCTCTCTATGTGTTCAAAGTTCTGAAGTTATGTTAGTTTTGCCTTCCTATGCTAGTTGATTCTTGTTCCCATAAATTGTTTGCTCACAAAATCCCTATGCATAGGAAGTGGGTTAGACGTAAATGTGCTTGTCATGTGTTTCATGATGCTCCCTTGCATGTTTCAAATACTATTCCTATATGAGCATCATTGAAATCATCATGCCTAGCTAAAAGGCATTAAAGAAAAGCGCTTGTTGGGAGACAACCCAACACTTTTCCTTTCTGTTTTTGTGTGTTCACATGATTAAGCTACTGTAGTAATCATGTTTTGTGTCTTTTATTTCAATAAAGTACCAAGTAAAGCCTTTGGGGTGACTCACAAGATGAGTAGAATTGATGCTGAACCAAAACAGAAACTTTTGACTCCAGTACAGGAATTTTCATTTTTTTACTGGAGCGTGATAATGATCTGAAATTTTTACACAGTCTTGATATAAAAATTCTTCAGGTTTTCCTAATTGTTCAGAATTTTTAGAGACAGGGAAGTATGGCTATACTACAGATTTTCACAGACTGTTCTGTTTTTGACAGATTCTGTTTTGCATGCATAGTTTGCTTGTTTTAGTGTTCCCATAGCTTATATTCAGTGGTATAAATTATGTGAATGGTATAATACAGTAGGTATTATGTTATAAAAATTATGAAACTTGTCTTGACAGTACCTAAGTGAATGATCTTTATTTATTATACTAACCCATCTCACGAAGTTCCGTTAAGTTTTGTGTGATTGAAGTTTTCAAGTTTTGGGTGAGACACCGATATAAGAAGAATAAGGAGTGGTAAGACCCTAAGCTTGGGGGTGCACAAGGAACACCCAAGGTAATATCCAAGGAAGACTCAAGCGCCTAAGCTTGGGGATGCCCCGGAAGGCATCCCCTCTTTCGTCTTCAACATTATCGGTATATCTTACTTAGAGCTATATTTTTATTCGTCACATAATATGTGCTTTGCTTGGATCGTCATTATATTTTGTTATTTTCTATTAGGTGTTATTTACAATCTTGTTTTTCAATAAAAAGTTCAAAGAATTTCCATTAGGATGCTTGAATTGCATGTTCGATGTGTGCTGTGTAAAAACAGAAACTTTCGCCGTAGTGTTTGAATTTTCATATTTTACTGGAATGTGGAAAGTTTCTGAAATTTGTACATAGTGTTGTCATATAAATTCTTTATCACGTCCTAAATTTTCATAATTTTTTTGTGTTACATAAGTACACTGTTTTCAAAAATTGCTACAGACTGTTCTGTTTGGACAGATTGATGTCATGGTTTTGTTATCTACTTATCCTACAGTTTCCATAGCCTATATTGGTAGATATAAATTGCGAAAATGATAGTTAACAGTAGATTATGTTTGAAAATTATTTTGCAACTTGTCTTTGCATTACATGAAGTGTGTATTTATTCTTATGTGTACTAACATATCTCACGAGTTCTCTTCGAGTTTTGTGTGGATGAAGTTTTTGAGAATAGGTGAAACCATCATATGAGAGGATTGAACAAGATACAAAAGCTCAAGCTTGAGGATGCCCAAGGCACCCCAAGTAAATATTTCAAGAAGTATCAAGCATCTAAGCTTGGGGATGCTACGCATCCCACCTCTCTTCATCAATAATTATCGGTTAGCCTATGTTGAACCAAAAAAAATATTTGTCCACATGATATGTGCTATTCTTGGAGTGCTATTTTTCTTTTGCTCGGTGTTTAAATAAAATAATCATATCTGAAAATATTTATTGAGAGAGAGTCCTCACATAGCTACTTTATTGTTTGACTACTCATTGATCTTCACTTATATCTGTTGAGAGTAGTTTGATGTTTACTCTTGTGCTTCACTTATATCCTAAGAGTAAATTGTGAATGAATGAAATATCATAAATCTGAAATTATCAATGTGCTATATTCTTAGTAGAAAGTTCACATTTGGTTTAGAAAGTAAAATCTATTGAAGTTTAACAATCACTGTATTGGTCATATGAGCAATTCATGAATGATTAGTATAAGAAAGAGAACTTTCACATACAAATACATTATCTTGGACATCTTTTATGATTGTGAAAACCCATTATTATTTTCAACCTTGATAAAATAGTTGAAGTTGGACAAGGAAGACAACGTAATGGTTATGTTTGGGTATATTTGCACAGAAGTTATATTGTTATGGATCCTCCAACATGTGGTGCTTGTTTAGAACCTTTTGCTAGCCAACACTTCGTACTAAGTAGAGATACTACTTGTGCATCCAAATACTTGAGCCAAGTTTCTTCCATGAGAGTCCATCATACCTACCTATATATGGTATTTCACTACCATTCCAAGTATATTTGCATGTGCCACCTCTAAACATTCAAATAAACTTCCGTTTTGTGTGCTCGTACCGCTCATGGAGCGAAGGAGCGGTCATTATCTTCCATGCTAAGCGAGTTATTCTCAAGATGAGTGTTTATTCACTTGTCATTGCACGAGAAAGGCTGGTAAAAAGGATGCCCGGTCCTGCATAATACAAAAATAAATAAACAACCCCCCCCCTAGAAAGTTGATTGTTTGGAGGGCAACCGTGGATTCGGCCAGCCATGGAATGTGTTTGAATGGTGGAGGGGGAGTAAAATTTCAATTATGTTCGGGAACCGCCAATAATGTGATTATCTTGGAAGATATTGAAATATCTTGTCGTGACGTTGACAGGAAAGGCACACCACCCAAAATATATTCATCTCTGTTTTAAGCAATGAGCTCTGGCACCTTTGCAAATCCCTGCTTCCCTCTGTGAAGGGACAATCTATTTACTTTCATGCTATTTACTATTCATGTTGAGTCAACTTCTTATTCCAACCTCAATCTATTAGTTGGCAAGCATCATTTGGTGGGGAAAGATCCAAACACATATATCCAGTCAAATATATTTGATCATGATTCATTATTGTTGACAATTATCTTTATGATAAGTATGTTGGGAGGCGAAACTTTAAACCCCTATCTTTCTCTGTGTTCAATGGATGTTGTTTGTTCTAAAAATATGCCTTGAGTATTAGCAATCATAAAAGACCATATGATAATTGAGTATGTGGAGATCTTACTTAGACTTGATGATGCATTGAAATTGTTTGATGACTAAGAACATGTGTTGTTGAGTTTCAAGAGAATGCATTGTTTGAATCATGACATGTGAATTGATTGCTACTTTATCATGATGATTTTTTATGAGAAAAAGTTGTTGGTTATTGAGGGAGTCCTGGTTTAAGGGGTCCTCGGGAGGCCGACCTATTTCTTATGGGCCGGACTATATGGGCCGTTTGCCGAGCACTGGATTGATTGAAGACCCTGTCTCCAAGAAGGGAGCTTTGGGAATCGTGGCTTATCCTCCACGTTTAAAGTAGTGAATAGGCATGTTTATCCCTTCGATGTGTAACCGACCATGTGTAAACCCTAGGTACCCTCGGCGTCTATATAAGCCGGAGGGTTTTAGGTTGTAGAGCAAGAGAACTCATCTAGGGTTTAGCTATTCGATCTCGAGGTAGATCAACTCTGTAACCCTTATACCATCAAAATAATCAAGCAGGACGTAGGGTATTACCTCCATAGGAGGGCCCAAACCTGGGTAAACATCGTCTCCCTCGTCTCCTGTTACCATCGATTCTAGCCTCACAGCTCGGGACCCCCTACCCGAGATCCGCCGGTTTTGACACCGACATTGGTGCTTTCATTGAGAGTTCCGCGGTGATCGCCAAAGGAATCGATGGCTCACCTCGTCATCAACGAAGAGGTCCGCAATACGGACACTTTCATCCCCGGGCAGATCTTCGCTTTCGGCAGCATTGTGCTGCACGCTGACCCGACCGGCCATCTAGGCCGTGTTGGAAGTTTCGCCCCTCATCAAGAGGTCAGATTCGGGAACCTAGAGTTCTCCGTAGACTCTCGGGGCGACCTGTCACTAACCGGGCTCGCAGTCTCGCCTGCCACGCCCGAAGACTCTGAGGCTTTAACCTCAGATCCATCTTTCGGTCCCGCCCACGGGATCTACCCCGGCGAGGACCCGACTTTCAGTCCGGACCCGGTCATAGTGCCAGACGTCCGGACACCAGTTCTTGCCAAACACTCCCCCCGCGCGGACGCATTGGAGGTCAACTCCGGAAGCTCGGAGCAGGCCGACCCGATCGAGCTCTCGGTACTCAACGAGGCCCTAGATCGGATCTCGTCGATGAAGATTACCGACAACCCAACCCCGATCTGTGCTCAGATCGGGCTTAAGGCGGGTCAGGACGAATTTTTCGTCTCACCCACCACCCACTTGGTAGCCACTGTCGAGGATTTAACCGACATGTTGGACTATGCCTCTGAGGAGGCAGAATACATGGATGAGGAGGATAGCGCCCTCGCCCCCGTTAACACCGGGCGGTGGACTGCCACCTCCACATACGACGTCTACATGGTGGATACTCCGAAAAACGATGGCGACAAATCGGATGAAGCGCCGTCAAGACGCCGAAAGCCGCATAAACGATCAAAAGGAAAAAAGCGAAGAAAAACTATCGACGGCACTGGGGACAGAGACACCCCGGAAGACCTCGGCGATCCTGAAATCCCCGAACACCCGTTAGAGGGTCAGGAGAGGCCGGAAGACCGGCGCAACCCCGACGATCTAAATGATTCCGAGGACGACAATTACCTCCCCCTGTCGAGGAGGAGGACATCCCGGAAGCCGATGACTTCGCCATCCCCGCAGCCTGAAAGCAAAAGAACGGCAGCTTAAAGCCGAACAAGACAACCTCAACGATCGATGGACGAGAGTCCTCTCAGCTGAGGAAGGATACGGTACCGGTCTATCGGACCAACCTAAGAGCAATCCACGTAGAAGGCTGCTGCCACAATTCGATGACGAGCTCACTGATATGCTGTCTCCCAAACATACCCCATACGACAAGCCAGACCGCCCTCCTCGAGGACGAGATAGGACGGCTGACGACACCGGCTATAGGCCGACGATACCCCGTAGACGGGGAAAAGAGCCACTAGAGCCCGATGACAGGTTCGACCTGCGACACGACCTGGACTACAGAGCAGGCCGTACGCGATCCATCTACGGATCCAGAGGATACTCACCCGGTAGACGGGAAGAGTACCGGCCTTGGCTCGACCGCAACAATAAAGGTCGGGAACGAAACCGGGCTAGGACAGACGCCGATCACCGGCGCAACATAGCTCGGGTCAGAGGCGCTGCCCACCCACTGTGCTTCACGGACGAGGTGATGCAGCATCAGTTCCCGGAAGGGTTTAAACCCGTAAACATAGAACAATACGATGGGACAACTGACCCAACCGTATGGATCGAGGATTTCTTCCTCCACATCCACATGGCGCGAGGAGATGACCTCCACGCCATCAAGTACCTACCCCTGAAGCTTAAGGGGCCAGCTCAACACTGGTTAAATAGCCTCCCCGAAAACTCCATTGGGTGCTGGGAGGATCTAGAAGATGCATTCCGATCTAACTTCCAGGGCACTTATGTTCGGCCGTCGGACTCCTCCGACCTAAGCAACGTCGTCCAGAAGCCACGAGAATCCGCGCGACTATTCTGGAATCGGTTCTTGACCAAGAAAAACCAGATCGTTGACTGCCCGGACGCCGAAGCAATAGCCTCTTTCAGGCACAATATTCGGGATGAGTGGCTGGCTCGTCAGCTCGACCAGGATAAACCAAGGACAATGTCCGCCCTTACATCACTCATGACTCGCTTTTGCGCGGGTGAGGATAACTGGCTAGCAAGACGTAGCCACAACCCCGAAGACCCCGGAACCTCCGAAGTTCGGGATGGAAACGGGAAACCAAAGCGCAACAAGAATAAGCGCCGGCACAACAATAGTGATGCCGATGACACGGCCGTTAACGCCGGCTTCCGCAACTCCCGGCCTGGACAGCGGAAGAAGCCTCCTAAGGGCAATCGCGACGGACCCACCCCGCTGGACAAGATCATGGAGAGGCCTTGCCAGATCCATGGCAGTCAAGAGAAGCCCGCCAATCACACCAACCGTAACTGTTGGGTATTCAAACAGGCCGGCAAGCTCGCATCCGAGGACAAAGGCAAGAGCCCACGCAGCGAGGACGAGGATGAGCCCCGCGGTCCGATCGGTGGCGGACAAAAGAAATTCCCTCCAGAGGTAAAAACAGTAAATATGATATACGCCACTCATATACCCAAAAAGGAGAGGAAGCGCGCCCTTCGAGAGGTCTACGCCGTAGAGCCTGTAGCCCCGAAGTATAACCCATGGTCGGGATACCCGATCACCTTCGATCGACGTGACCACCCGACCAGTATCCGTCATGGGGGTTCGGCCGCCCTCGTCCTAGACCCCATCATAGACGGGTATCACCTCACTAAAGTCCTAATGGACGGAGGAAGTAGCCTCAATCTGATTTACTCAGACACGGTGAAAAAGATGGGCATAGATCCGTCAACGATCAAACCCAGCAACACTACCTTTAAAGGAGTGATCCCAGGCGTCGAAGCCCGGTGCACAGGCTCTGTAAGCCTGGAAGTTGTGTTCGGCTCGCCCGATAACTTTCGAAGCGAAGACTTGATCTTCGACATCGTACCTTTCCGCAGCGGCTATCACGCCCTGCTCGGCCGTACAGCGTTCGCTCACTTTAATGCCGTCCCACACTACGCATACCTCAAGCTCAAAATGCCCGGCCCCAAGGGGGTCATTACTGTCAATGGCAACACAAAGCGCTCCCTCCGAACTGAGGAACATGCGTTGGCCCTGGCGGCCGAATTCCATTACACTGAAGATCGGCAAACGCCGACATCTGCCGTAAAAGCAAGTAAGGTTGGGAAGCGAGCTCGGTGTCAACCTGAAGTACCAGAACCTTTTTCTCCCCATAAATAGGGACTCGCCCCCCATCGCACAGCCCTAGAACCAGCAAAGTATGTGCCGAGGAGGCACAACTTCGCGCTCAAAATTCCATGGGCAGCGGTGGCGAAAAACTATCAAAGGGTAAGTGTTCGGCTGGACCGAACTATCACCATCAAAACGTCTTCGGACATACTACAGGTACCATAAAGTACCTGCTAAGGCGTAAAGCTCATTCACACTTCAGCGACTTCTCAAGATTTTTCTCCAAAATCCGCTCGCCGAACAGCAAAACCCATACCGGTATATGACTCCTTAGGAGACGCAGGAGCGGACAAACGACAGGGCACATCGAGGACGTCAGGTCACCCATCGAAGACCCCTGGTACAACCCCTCCTGTAAGGTTTATATTTCATTTTTAAATACCTGTAAACAGTTGCATCGGCAATTTGAATAATAAGAGTTGTTGAGTAAAATACAGATATATCTTGCATGATCGCTTCGCTGTCTTTTTTGGCACGTTCTCTATTTTCCCCCTCTTCTTGCGAACCTGTTTGGTATACTTTATGATGCAACCGGCTAATAGACCGGGGGCTCGAACTTAAAAAATCTCCCTAAGCACAACTAATTTCGCGTTCGGCGTCTTGGAATTCCGCTTTATATGCATTGGTTCCGAACTATGTCTTGGGTCAATAGTTGGGTTGCCCGGCTCCTGTGCTTGCCCCTTTATGTTCCGCTCGTTCGGCTAAAAGGGCAAAGGGAGAACCACTGCGATTGTGCTTCCGGCTAGCCTGGTCAAGCACCTCAGTGGAGAAAGCCGAAAACTAACTGTCGTGGTATGTGAGAACCGGTCTGCGAATCCGAGATTAAATAAACCTCGTTAGAGGTTATTCCGTGTCATGCGATGGGTTTGGTATTCGTACAAACCATGTGATATCGGCTTTGGCCACGGTTCACCCGAACATCACAAACCCCTGGGGGCTAGTCATCAGCCCCCGCACTCCTTTCTCGCGCCCCTACGGCTAAGTGAAAGTAATAAAGCACTATGGTCCGATTGTCTTGTCCGCCCCACACTACCGCCTTTGGGTACCGATAGCTCGGCTAAGGGTCACAGTGCGTTGGCAGAGACACCCCGCGTAGTATCTACATGGGGGCTGAAGCCGACGACTCGCAACTTTTAGTTTCAACGGCCACACAGGAGTTATAAAGGATGCAAAACACGAAAGACATAATAAACCATGCATCTTAAATATAAACGCGTTAAAAGGTCTTCGGACATATTACAACGCATTTACTCATAAATGTTTTCTCCCGAACATTGAGCCTCTATTGCCCGAGCACCCTCCATAACTACGGAGAAGTATCGCTCAGGACACCTATGCTCCTTTCCAGGGGGCGGCGGAGCAGTGGCTATCTTCGTCGGATCAAGACCCGGCCAGTGCACCTTGGCCATTGCGAAGGCCATCCGAGCTCCCTCGATACAGGAGGACCGCCTTAGTGCGTCGATCCGAGGCGAGGCGTTGCTCAGCTTCTGCACCAGGCCGAAGTAGCTACTCGGCAACGGCTCGTCGGGCCATAGCCAGATGCAGAGATCCTTCATGGCCGGCTCCACCATCTGGTGTAGCTCCATCAGCTGCTTCAGCTGCTCAACGAGGAGAGGAGAGCGCTCGGGGGCTTCAAATTGCGCCCAAAACAGCCGAGCTTCATCTCCCTCTCCCCGCGAAGCATAGAACTGGTTCGCGTCCGCTGTGCTCTTCTGGAGGTCCGAGCAGACGCCTGAGGAACGCCACACTTGGGTAAGCAATGCGAACTTGCTATCTCCGAAGACACACTGCAGTAAATACGGCTTACCATCCGTGATAGCCTTGACCTGGCTGACTTGCTCTTCATAGAACCGCCTATCCACCCGCTCCTTCTTGAGATCGGATTTCAAAGTGGATAGTTCGGTGGCCTGCTCCTTGCCTTTCTGCTCGAGGTCCTCGCACTTTTAACCGGCGTCTTTGAGCTCCTGTTGGATTTCCTCCACCCGAACCGCATGTTTGGCGCTGGTGGCTTTTAAATCGGAAAGCGCAGCAGCCGCTAGTTCGGCCACCCCTTCTCGCTCGCGGCCTCCTGTTTCGCCTCCTGAAGCTCGGCCTTGAGCTTCTCAATTTCCTTCGCCGAGGCTGCGTAAGCATCAAACATATAAAAATACTGCATCGACAGTATGGTGATGAAGAATTCAGATATTATAATCCGGCTTACCTTGGGCCTCGTCGAATCTCTTATTCAGAGCGTCGAGCTCATCTTCGGAGCTCTTGAGCTTCCGATTTAGCTCGTCTAGCTCGGCAGCATTAACAGCCGCCGCCGATGACGAAGCCTACACATAACAAACCACTATCAGGTTACATGGATTCAAACCTCCGAACTATCATAAACATGATCACATGTTCGGTCCTCTTAAGGGCTATTGGAACAAATGTTGTCTCATGCACTGTCCGGTTAATGATCTATGATTGACCCCCAGGTAAGTTTTTTCAAACTCACCTAGGGCTCGGGGGCTGCTATATATATAACGATAGCACAAAAATAGTAAATTAACAAAACATTACGTGGCTTACCTGGAAGCCCGTCAGGAGACCCTTGAAGGCCTCCTTTAGTCCTCTATCAACGGACTGAATGCTTTGTAAAACCGCACCCATAAGGGTGCGGTGCTCCTCGGAGATGGAGGCGCTTGACAGAGCCTCCCCCATAGCCGGCCACCCATTGGTCGGTGGCGCCGGTGGAGGTCGGTTGACCCGATCTCCAACCGGGGATTGAACCAGTACCTCCGGAGGCATGGTGCGCTCCGAAGACGACCTATGAAGGGACCGGACATCCCCTCGTCCGGTCTCCTCAGTATCCGGGAGGGGCTTTTCCCCCCGGTCTTCGGCGGCCGAGGTGTTAGCCTCGACCATGACGTCGTCGCCCCCACCTCTGGTGTCCGGCTCCAAAGGGGCCTGTTGGGATGACACCTCTGTGGCATCCTTCGCGGCGCCCGGAGGAGAGGGATGCGACGCGGTCCCGCTCTCCGCTAGCTCGGCGGGCGGGGTCTCCCCGTCCGAGACTTGATCGGTGGGGAGAACACGTGGTGGGCTGCAAGTCAATAGGCGCTCACATATTAATAACATTCAAAACTTAGCACTAATGGCTCAGGAAGTCATCGGATCTTTACCTTCGAGCTGGGGGCTTGACCCTGAGGCTCCTTCGTGGAACCTTCTCGAAGTCCTCGGACTCGGTATCCGAGCCCGAACTGTCATCGGACAGATTTAACTGTGTCCGACGCGCTTTCTTCAGGACGGGAGGGGGTACATCCTCTGTGGCGTCCGATGACGCCGCCCTCTTTCTTGCGAGGGGGGAATCGCCTTCCCCCTCGCCCTCATGCTCCTCCTCTTGATTCGAGGAGGCATGGGTTTCTTCGGACACAGCCTCCGGCTGGTCCCTGATGCGCAGGCCTGCTCGGCATGGCTTCTTCTTCTTCTCTTTCTTCTCTGGCGCCTTGTAGGGCGCCACGAGGAGCATCTCCGATAGCAGCTGGGACCTAGGGTCTTCGGGCTGTGGAGCCGGGCATTTGATGCCCGTGGCCTTGCTCAACCATTCCTGCGGATGTGATCGGAAAGTGCTTAGAGTTTCTTTAGGAAAACGAAGCCGATCAAGTGAAACTATGTCATACCTGGGAAGGGGGTTTATCGGCGCGCAGGCCCTGGTCCTCCTTCTCGGCTGGCCAGTTCTCCTGTGCCTTGAATAGTGCCTTCCACAGCCTCTCCCGAGTGGTGCGGAAGAGCCGACGAATCGTAGGTTCATCGTCAAGCCGATAAGTCCACATAGGAGAGCCCCGGCGCTGGCACGGGAGGATGCGCCGCCGGAGCATAATCTGGACCACGTTGGTCAGCTCGGTTTTGTCCTTGATCATGGAGGCGATGCGCCTCTGCAGGTCATCCACCTCTGTATCCGACCCCCAGTCGAGGCCCTTTCGGACCCATGAGGTCAATCTGGTCGGGGGACCGGATCTGAATTTGGCAGGAACAGTTCCGCCCTCCTCCCTTGGCTCGGTGATGTAAAACCACTCTTTTTGCCAAGTCTTGATGGTGTCGATGAAGGTGCCAGATGGCCATCCTCCGCGGGGAAGCTTGCTGATGACCGCCCCGCTGCAGTCTGCGTGTTCGCCTGCGACACACTTCAGCTTGATATTGAATATCTTGAGCCATAGTCAGAAGTGTGGTTCGACCCACAAGAAGGCCTCGCAGACGATGATGAAGGCCGATATGTGCATGAAGGAGTTCGGCGGGAGGTCGTGGAAGTCGAGTCCGTAGAAGAACATGAGGCCCCTAACGAAGGGGTGGAGCAGGAAGCTCAGTCCTCGGATGAAGTGAGGAATGAAGACCACCCTCTTGCCTGGTTTGGGGGTGGGGATCACCTGGCCCTCCTCCGGGGCGCGGTGGAAGATGTTGGCGGGGAGGTAGCCGGCGTCCTTGAGGTCCCGGATGTCCTGGTTAGTGACCGTGGAAGCCTCCCACTTGCCGTTGGAGCCTGAGCCGGCCATGGCTGAGCTCGGAGGGGGAAGGGTGGAAAACCTAGATCTGAGCTCTGGAGGTTCAGGAGATTGGGGAAGCGGGGATGCGAATGGGAAGTGCGGTTAAGCCTTGGGGTTTTCTTTCCCTTTTATTGGGCTTGTCGCCGGTTAGCCTCCCTTCACTGCGCCGTGAATCCCTCCGCTTCCCAAGACGTGCGTGCCGTTATGCGCGCATGATTAAACATATCCCGTGTAAAACGGGGCACGATCTGTGCATTGATGGGTCGTGCTGATGAAAACGGCCTCGAACCGCGAATCGAGCTTTTGTGACTGGTTCAGCGGTCGTGTTGGGCCGTGACCTTTCATCTGAAAGGTTGTCAGGAAGCACTATTTACTCCTTGACGTTTGGCCTTCAGGGCCGAGTTATTCATGGTGTTCGGACGATCCATGATCGGGAAAACTACACGTCGTCGGAGGCCGAACTACACCCGGCCGATCGCTATTTGGAGAAAGGAACTCGCCTCGCAAGCCGAAGACTCTGATCATATGAAGCAGATGGAGCTAGGACCCTTGGCGTTGGAGGCTAGTTCGGGGGCTACTGAGGGAGTCCTGGTTTAAGGGGTCCTTGGGAGGCCAACCTATTTCTTATGGGCCGGACTATATGGGCCTTTTGCCGAGCACTGGATTGATTGAAGACCCTGTCTCCAAGAAGGGAGCTTCGGGAATCGTGGCTTATCCTCCACGTTTAAAGTAGTGAATAGGCATGTTTATCCCTTTGACGTGTAACCGACCATGTGTAAACCCTAGGTACCCTCGGCGTCTATATAAGCTGGAGGGTTTTAGGTTGTAGAGCAAGAGAACTCATCTAGGGTTTAGCTATTCGATCTCGAGGTAGATCAACTCTGTAACCCTTATACCATCAATATAATCAAGCAGGACGTAGGGTATTACCTCCATAGGAGGGCCCAAACCTGGGTAAACATCGTCTCCCTCGTCTCCTGTTACCATCGATTCTAGCCTCACAGCTCGGGACCCCCTACCCGAGATCCGCCGGTTTTGACACCGACAGTTTTGATGCTAGAAAAGTGACTGAAAATTATCAATGATCAAAACTATTCACTAAGCTAGCATTCACACTTCATAAATTATTTCTTTTATCATTTACCTACTCGAGGACGAGCAGGAATTAACTCGAGGATGCTGATACGTCTCCAACGTATCGATAATTTATGAAGTATTCATGCCATATTCACCTATGTTTATAATACTTTTATATGGTTTTGATGCACTTTATATGATTTATTTAAAACTAACCCGGACTGACGTTGTTTTCAGGAGAATTACCGTGGTGTTGTTTTTGTGCAGAAAATGTAAGTTCTCGGAATCGCCCGAAACTTTTTTGTGATTTTTTATGGAGGAAATAAGCAACATTGGAGCGAAGACCTGCCACAGGGGGTGGACCAGAAGCCCACCACACAACCGTAAACACCTCCCCCTTGTCGCACTTAGCCTCCGTAGTGGGGGTCGATGATGGCCTCGGCCAGGTCAACATGGGAGTCCATGTCCTTCTTGCTGCCCCAGACCTTGTAGTGGCCGCTGATGTCGACAAGCTTCTGGTAGGCCAAGCGCGAAGTCTTGAGCACCTTTGGATCGTTGGTGGTGTCCACCGTAGCGAACCTGTAGTCGGGGCCGTTGACGAACCTGGTGAAACGCTCGCAAGGCACTGTGGCCAGGCAGTAGTGGTAGAGGAGGACGTGATGGCACAAGCACAACTGGGCGACGACAACCTTCTGATCATGCCCAGCATGACTGCCGGTGTAAGCGAGGTCAAAGCCAACCACTTTGTACTTGTCATCCGCTGCAAGCAACCGCTCCATAGTGTTGGTGGAGTCCTCCACCATGACCGGGTCGTTGGTGTACACCACCGTGAGGTCCGTCTTCCTCATGTGGGTCTCCACATGATGCACGCCGAACTCCATTGGAGTGCCGCTAGATATCCTCTCTGTATGCGTCGTCGAGGGTGTGCTTATTGTGTTGTGGGTCACGATCGAAAGCATGAAGAGACTATGGTTAATGGTCGCGGGTATAAATGGGAGCCGGACGTCCTGGAAAACCGGCACGTTTGGATGGCAGTTTTTGCAGCGCGTGATTCAGTCGTGGAGCACGTAACTGCATGGGATGGCGTGTGTGGCGCAACCGCATGCATATGGCGCCCCGAACATGATCGTGTGTCGGCCCCAACCGCTGGCTGAGCATGCTGGGAGGCGAGAGCAGAGCACGCGGAGGGATGCGAGAGCAGAGCGCCCGAAGGAACGCGAGGTCGAACCCGACCACTTTGTATTTGTCCGCGTCAAGCAACATGTCCATAACATTGATGGAGTTCTCCACCCAGATCGGATGGCTGGTGTACACCACCGAGAGCTCCGTGAACTGATGTCTACTACACAACTTGTTCTTGTAGACTCGTGTTGGGCCTCCAAGCGCAGAGTTTTGTAGGACAGTAGCAAATTTACCTCAAGTGGATGACCTAAGGTTTATCAATCTGTGGGAGGCGTAGGATGAAGATGGTCTCTCTCAAACAACCCTGCAACCAAATAATAAAAAGTCTCTTGTGTCCCCAACACACCAAATACAATGGTAAATTGTATAGGTGCACTAGTTCGGCAAAGAGATGGTGATACAAGTGTAGTAATGATAGTAGGTATTGATTTTTGTAATAGTAACAATAAAAACAGCAAGGTAGCAAGTAACAAAAGTGAGCACAAACGGTATTGCAATGCTTGAAAACAAGGCCTAGGGTTCGTACTTTCATAGTGCAATCTCTCAACAATGCTAATATAATTGGATAACATAACCATCCCTCAACGTGCAACGAAGAATCACTCCAAAGTTCTTATCTAGGGGAGAACATATGAAGAAATTGTTTGTAGGGTACGAAACCACCTTAAAGTTATCCTTTCCGATCGATCTATCCAAGAGTTCGTACTAAAATAACACCAAGTTATCCTTTCCGATCAATCTATCTAAGAGTTTGTACTAAAATAACACCATATGATATGCATCAACCAACTCTAATGTCACCTAGATACTCCAATGTCACCACAAGTATCCATGAGTTAATTATACGATACGCATCAAACAAAACATAAATGCAGAGCACCTCCAAAGTTCAAGCAGCGACTAAACATTGTAATCCATGGTAGAAAAGATCTAGTCATGCTGCACCCAACATCGACTATACACAATGCATGAGGATGACAATAGTGCTCTCAGGTCTGGCGCTTATTTGAGAAGGTGATGACTCAACATAAAAGTAAATAGATAATCCCTTTGCAGAGGGAAGCATGGATTTGCAGAGGTGCTAGAGCTCAAGTTTTAAAACAGAGATAGATATAATTTTTGGGAGGTGCACCCTTCCTGTCAACGTCACGACCAAGAGTTATCAATATCTTCCATGCTAAGCAAATTAGCGATGGTTCCCAAGCGGTAAATGTAAAGGTTTACTCCCCCTCCACCAACAATCACACTCCACGGCTAGCCGCATCCACGGGTACCGTCCAAACCAACAACATTCCTGGGGGAGTTTTGTTTAATTATTTTTTATTTTTTATTTCGGGACTGGGAATCCCTATTACCGCCCCTCTCGTGTAAGGACCAGTGAATAAACACTCATCATGAGAATAACCCGCTTAGCATGGAAGATACTGACCACCCCATGTCGCTCCATGAGCGGTCCAGGCACACAAAACAGATGTTCATTTGAATTTTTAGAGATGGCACATGCAAATTTACTTGGAACGGCAGGGTAATACCGCATATAGGTAGATATAGTGGACTCATCTGGCATAACTTGGTTTAAGGATTTTGATGCACAAGCAGTATTCCCGCTTAGTACAGGCGAAGGCTAGCAAATAGATTGAGAAGCGGCCAGCTAGAGAGCGAAAATGGTCATGAACATGCATTACATATAACAAAAATTGACTACTAGCATGAGTAGGATATGGGCACCATGAACATAAATATCATGAAGTCTATGTTGGTTTTGATTCAACTACATGCATGAACATGTGCCAAGTCAAGCCACTTGAAACATTTAGAGGACGATACCATATCATCATACCGCATCACAACCATTTTAATGCATGTTGACATCCAAGATAAATCATTATCCACTCCTAGATACTTAAGCATGGCATGAACAACTATAATCTCTAATGGTCATTGCAAACATGTTTGATCATAATATGTTGAATCAAGGATACTAGGTTAAACATATTTACAAAAACAAAAACAAGTTGAGTTCATACCCGCTCTTCTCTGCCACAGTTAATTCATCAAATATCGTCATCATTGCCTTTCACTTGCATGACCGAATGATAAGAAAATAATAATAGTGCAAGAGTGCAGTGGACTAAGCTGGAATCTGCAAACATTTTATTCAAGAGGAAAAGACAAGGTAAAATGGGCTCTTTGTTAGATTAACAATGATGCATATGAGAGCCACTCAACATTTTCATCGTGGTCTTCTCCTTGGTACGACTCAAACAAAAAGAAAAGAAATTCAGAGAAACACATTGAAATATTTTTGGAGTTTTTGTTTTTTCTTGAAGAAAGCAAATTAAAGAGAAAAACAAAAACGAGAAAAACTATTTACACGGGAAAGCTCCCAACAAATAAAAGAAGAAATGAGAAATCTTTTTGGGTTTTCTTTTAATGCTACAATTAAACTAAGCTAGAAAGGAAAGCCGAAAAGAAGTAGGAAATATTTTTGGGTTTTCTCAAAGTTTTTCAAACACACAAGAAGAAAGCGAGAAAACAAATTTAGCATGGATGTTACAATGAAAAAGTATGAACACCGACACAGGAATGAAAAGTGTGAGCATGAATGTAATGTCAGTGGAAATACGTACTCCCTCAAGCTTAGGCTTTTGGCCTAGCTTGGTAATCACCACCCATATGAATAATAATCTGGCTGATGGCTCATCGAGGCCCTTGGTGCGAACTCCGCGGCCCTCCTGGCAGCTTCAACCTCCGCATTGTACGCATAGGCTTCACTCTCAAGAACATAGTATCTTCCTCTACTGTGAAAATCAAAGAGAGCAGGAGCAGGCAAAGTGACAGGCACAACGTTTTTTTTATTAAATATCAAGTTATAAGTGTAGTTAGTGGCCGTACCCATAAGGAACTTATGACGCTTCATGGCATCAAAGTCTAAGTACTGAGTAGGTAAGATGGGGTCATTAGGCCAAGGTGAAACATTTAGTCTTTCCGCTACGCGGGAGGCATAGATTCCTCGATTGGGAGGAGGGAGATGATGACTGTCAACATATCGTCGGGGAGGCTGCTGATGAAGTCTAGGCCTGCGGAAGGTGCTTGTGTTTCTGGCTCGGCCCGCCTCTGCTTGCTGACAACCTCATCCTCCACCTCTGGAGTATCGGGAGCGGCGGCACTTTCTGTCATTAGTAGAGCAATGGGAGGATAGTGATTATGTAGCTAGATCAGGGTAGAAGGGTAGTGTGTTTGTAATTACAAGTTACTAGGTAGGAACATATTTAACAGATTCAGAAAATGAAATCCCAATTGGTTGCTGAAATATTACACAATTACTTTGATATTGCTACGCAAGTCAACATGCAGATACTAGAAAGAAAACTTACTTACAACAAAGTATGGACGGATGATGTCGTCGGGGAAGTTAGCATTTATCGTATGGACAGACTCTTTAAGGTGCAGAGTAATTTTAGTGCCAGCTTTCAGTACATAAAACTTAGAAATTGCTGCCCAAAGGCCTATATCAAAATAGGAGTGACAATCTTCATCAAGTTTTACAGAAACAACGATTGTAAATCCATGGTTTGTGCTCAATATGACATCCCCAGAGTGTTTAGTTATGTAAAGGCCAAGATTTAGCGCTACAGTTGTTGTTGCAAAGCAATGGATGTACTGTAGGAATTGATAAGATTGTTAAAGAACAGGGTAGCATGCTACTATGGTAGTAGTTAAAAGAACAACACATCAGTTGACATGAAAGGACAAAAAAATATAAGTAAATAGATAGTGTAACCATGATGTCATGCAAATATATATGAGAGTAAACGAAAGAACAATACAACATTAATTTGCCTAATATAGAAGAAGAAGAAGAAGAAGAAATATCTTGAACCTCTCCTGGACGTCTTCATCCTGGCTGTCGACATCGTCAAATAGCACCTATACATGGTAAAAAAATGGCAGTCATCTATATATAGGACATTCAAATGGATTGTAAGATTTGGCTACGAATTATTAGCACAATCACTTAATCTAGTCGGATTATTAGCAAAATCATTTGTACAGACAGTCTGTAACCAGAGAAAACCTAGCTACGGTTTATTTACCAAAAATGGGTATAGATGACCAACCAGTTCTCCGTCGGAGTCGTTGTCATCGCCGGAGTCACGTGGACCACCGGCTCCGGCTGGGGAAGCACGACGGCGCCGACGACGTCAAAGCTACGCTATTGTCCGCATGACACATCATCTGCGGCGACGGCAATCTCTATGCACAGCTTCATGCTGTGCTCGGGTGCTTCGCCGGCCCCGACGTGGTCACTCCCTCCCATGGTGCACTTAGGACAGGCTGCTGATGACGATTGAGAACGATGGCGAGGATGCAGGGCAAGGGGAGAGGATCGTGTGTGTGTAGCGAGAATGGGGAATGCGGCAGCCTGTTAAAACCAGCGGCTCGGGCGTTGTTAATATGTAGAGCAGTTGGGAGGGAGGCGGGCAGCGGCGGTTCAAACGGGTGTCTCGCCTCCCGGTGAGCCTGTGCAGTGGACTGCTCGCATGCGTACCATATTCACACGCGTGACGGCACGTCTCCCTGTGAGACTGCACAGCCAACACGCCTTCCATCAATTCACACACCTGTTCGCACGCCTCCCGGTCAGCCTGCGCGGCGGCCTGCTAGCATGCGTCCCGTCAAATCAGATATGCTCGCACGGATCGCAGGGCATGTATTGTTTTTCTTTTTTGAGGATTAATTCTACTGCTTTATTATTACTTAACCGAAGCTACGACACGTACATTGTTGTTGTAACGGCAATGGGTTGGATTAATAAACCGTTTGCAATGTTACCGTGACAGTTGCATCTATTAAGCTTAGATGGAAACTTGTCTCAAATTGTAAATTTATTTACCACGACCTATTTGTTCTATATCATGAAATCATGTCAATGTTTCATTAATTATTGCTTAGTTGGTGATTTACTAGAATTTGAAATTTATTGCCTTTCCTTGAATGGGGACTAAACATGCACCCAAGACATAAATCTTGATTTTCTAATTCATTTTGGCGCACAACCGTGTGTGCTTATAGTTCAAATTTGAAATTTATAAATTAAATCTCTAAGGAATCAATTTAATGTATAAAAATGTATTAATGTTCTCTAAAAAAATCAATTTTTACCACGACACTCTTATTGTCCCATGTTCACTACAGAAAAAGTGGAACATGCATGCAGATGACCCACAAGTATAGGGGGTCAATCGTAGTCCTTTCGATAAGTAAGAGTGTCGAACCCAACGAGGAGCAGAAGGAAATGACAAGCGGTTTTCAGCAAGGTAATTTCTGCAAGCACTGAAATTGTAGGTAACAGATAGTTTGATAGCAAGATAATTGGTAACGAGCAAGTAACAGTAACGGTAAATAAAGTGCAGCAATATAGCCCAATCCTTTTGTGGCAAAGGATAGGCCAAATCGGTCTCTTATAGTAAGCAAAGCGTTCTTCAGAGTACACGGGAATTTCATCTAGTCACTTTCATCATGTTGGTTTGATTTGCGTTCGCTACTTTGATAATTTGATATCTGGGTGGACCGGTGCTTGCGTGATGTTCTTACTTGAACAAACCTCCCACTTATGATTAACCCCCTCGCAAGCATCCGCAACTACAAGAAAAGTATTAAGATAAAATCTAACCATAGCATTAAACATTTGGATCCAAATCAGCCCATTACGAAATAGCGCATAAACTAGGGTTTAAGCTTCTATCACTCTAGCAACCCATCATCTAATAACTACTCCACAATGCATTCCCTTAGGCCCAAAGATGGTGAAGTGTCATGTAGTCGATGTTCACATGACACCCCTAAGGGAATCACAACATACATATCATCAAAATATCGAACACATGTCAAATTCACATGATTACTTGCAACATGACTTCTCCCGTGACCTCAAGAACAAAGGTAACTACTCACAAATAATATTCATCCTCAAGATCAGAGGGGTATTAAATAGCATAATGGATCTGAACATATAATCTTCCACCAAATAAACTATATAGTAATCAACTACAAGATGTAATCAACACTACTAGTCGCCCACAGGTACCAATCTGAGGTTCCCGTACAAAGATTGAACACAAGAGATGAACTAGGGTTTGAGAGGAGATGGTTTTGTTGAAGATGTTGATGAAGATTGCCTCCCAAAGATGAGAGGGGTGTTGGTGATGACGATGGCTTCGATTTCCCCCTCCGGGAGGGAAGTTCCCCCGGAGGAATCACTCCGCCGGAGGGCAAAAGTTCTCCTGCCCAAGTTCCGCCTCGAGACGGCGGCGTTCCACCCCGAAAGTCCTCTCTTTATTTTTTTCTAGTTCAAAAGACCTTAAGTACCAAAAGATGGGCACCGAAGGTGGGGTGGGCTGAGCACAACCCACTAGGGCGCGCCTGGGGGGGCTAGTGCGCCCTGGTGTCTTGTGGTCACCAGGTGGCCCCCCTCCGGTAGTTATTTGCTCAAGTATTTTTCATATATTCCAAAATAATTCTCCGTGAAGTTTCAGCTTATTTGGAGATGTGCAAAATAGGTGTCTATGATATTTTCAGGTCCAGAATTCCAGCTGCCGGCATTCTCTCTCTTTGTGTAAACCTTGCAAATTGTGAGAGAAATGGCATTAGAATTACTCCATAAAGCATTATTATGCATAAAAACATTATAAACAACAGTAGGAAATCATGATGCAAAATGGACGTATCAACTCCCCCAAGCTTAGACCTCGCTTGTCCTCAAGCGAAAACCAATATCGGAAAACATGTCCACATGGTTTGAGAGAGAGGTGTCGATAAAAACAAAATACGGACATACTAGCATCATGCTTATTATCATAGCAGCAACAAACTTTGACATATAACTTACTCATATAACTTTTATTATATAACTTCATCATATAACTTCTCATGAACAAGTAACAATTCATCACATCATAAAGTATAAAGCATAAACCTTATTGAAAACCAACAAACTATGTTCGCAGTCAACTTTGCAACTACAATTCATCATATTTTCAGGAAGGGTCTCGTGTCGGAGCCTTTTGGCAAGTCCACATAATCAACCATCATTTAATCTTCTATGATTGCTAACACTCACAGCATACCCATGAATAACCGGACACATAGAAAGATAGGGGCTTATAGTTTCGCCTCCCAACGTATTCACCTCAAGGGTGATGTCAACAATAATAACTCATATCCAATTGGATATATGTGCCTAGATCTTTCCTCACCACATGATGCTTGCAAAAGGAAAAAGTAAAAAGGAATAGTGAAGAATACTTTGACTCTTGCATAAAAGTAAATACATAAAAGTAAAAGATAGGCCCTTCCCAGAGGGAAGCAGAGGTTGTCATGCGCTTTTTGGTTTGTATGTCAAATCCCTTAATGCAAAAGAACGTCACGATATATTGCCCCTTATGATAGCAACCTTTATTATGCAGTCTGTCGCTTTTATTACTTTGCCATCATAAGTTCGTACAACGCTCAATTTTCTCTTATACTAATAGATCAAACACATTTAGAAGCAGTTTTTTATTGCCTTAGTGCACCGATGACAACTTACTTGAAGGATCTTACTCAATCCATAGGTATGTATGGTGGACTCTCAAAATATGAGTTTGGGTTTAGGGTTTTTGGATGCACAAGTAGTATCTCTACGTAGTGCGGAATTTTTGGCTAGCAAAGATATTGAGCAAGCACCACATGTTGAAGGATCTATGACAATATAACTTCTATGTGAATATGAACAAACATAAATCATTACGTTGTCTTCCTTGTCCAACGTCAACAATTTTGGCATATAATATTTAATGGGGGATCACAATCATAAAAGATGTCCAAGATAGTGTATTTGCATGTGAATCTTCCCTTCCCTTATTAATTCTTTCATGAATTGCATCATTAACCAATGCTATGTTTGTCAATCTCCAATAAATTTTAGTGATGTCATTACTTATCATAAGATTAGCATATGATCCTTGTCACTTATTTCCTTTTTATTTTGATTGCAACAAGAAAGTAAATAAGCAAAAGCTCAAACTAAATTTTATTATATAACTCTCACTCGATTATATAGATAGATAGATCGTGAAACTAGCACTTGAAAATAGATCATACTAAACTTTTAAACAACTAAATCACGAAAGGGCTAAGAATCGAACTAAAATAGGTAAAGGTAAATAAAAGTGATGGTGATACGATACCGGGGCATCTCCCCCAAGCTTGGCTCAAGCCAAGGGGGGTGCCCATACCCGTGTACTCAAGTCTCCTTTGGTGGTGAAGATGATGAAGGTGGTGATGATGAAGTAGCCTTCTTCTTCAGCTTATATTTGAGCATAAAATTTTCCTCCCTTAGATCCTCATTCTCTAACTCAAGTTTTAATATCTTTTTGCACAATGCCGCCTTGCTCTCCTGCAGAAAACAAGATGGAATAAATTGAACCTTAGGTTTGTATCCTTTAGGGAGGCTTGACTTATTGAGTTCCACATGCATGTCTCCAGGCTGAGGTAGTGGGTAATCCTCTTCCCCAGAGCTATCATCCTTTATTTCCTTCATGTTGGCGTCTTCCTCCTCGTCTGTGGTCCATCCATAACGATCCACCTCTCCATAGACCTTAGGGTTTGCAATATAGTCATCAACATAGCTCTCCCCCTCTTAATCTTGAGACGACATATTTTCAGACCTATCAGGAAAACAACACGAAACAAGAACAGGGGATTTTTCTGCGATGCGGTGGTCAAAACAATCGGGGGTATATATAAAGATTTTTTATCTTGAGAAGCAAGAATATGGAAGGAAAACGGAGTCAGGAAGGTGCCCGAGGGGGGCACAACCCACCAGGGCGCGCCAGGCAGGGCAGGCGCGCCCTGGTGTATCGTGCTCACCTCGGTTGCTTTCCTGTTTATTTCTTATTTTCCTAATTTTTGTAATATTCCAAAACTAACAGAAAATATTTTTGCGGATTTTTCGGAGTCCGTTTACTTACCGTATCACGTACCTCCTCTTTTTCAGGATTCTGGAGTGTTCCGGAAGGTTTGTTTTATGTGTTCCTCCGGTGTCATGGTTTGGATAATATTGCTCTCAACATTAATAGGTGTACATGAGATATAGTGTTTAATTCTTTGTCCATTGACCACCTTCGGGTTAGTACCTTCGGCATTATTAATCTTGATAGCTCCAGAACGATAAACCTCTTTGATAACATATGGTCCTTCCCATTTGGAAAGAAGCTTTCCTGCAAAAAATCTTAAACAAGAGTTGTACAAAAGAACATATTCAACAACTTTGAATTCCTGCTTTTGGATTCTTTTGTCATGCCATCTTTTAACTTTTTTTGAATAGCTTGGCATTTTCATAAGCTTGGGTTCTCCATTCATCTAGTGAGCTAATACCAAATTACCTCTTTTCACCGGCAAGTTTGAAATCATAATTGAGTTCTTTAATTGCCCAAAATGCTTTATGTTCTAACTCTAGAGGCAAATGACAAGCTTTTCCATATACCATTTTGTATGGAGACAAACACATAGGATTTTTATAAGCTATTCTATAGGCCCAAAGTGCATCATCTAGTTTCTTAGACCAATTCTTTCGGGGCCTATTGACAGTTTTTTGTAATATTAATTTTATTTCACTATTGCTAAGTTCAACTTGACCACTAGATTGAGGATGATAGGGTGACGCAATTCTATGGTTAACATCATATTTAGCAAGCATCTTACGGAAAGAACCATGAATAAAGTGTGAACCACCATCAGTCAATAAAAATCTAGGGACTCCAAACCTCGGGAAAATAACTTCTTTAAGCATTTTAATGGAGGTGTTATGATCAGCACTACTAGTTGGAATAGCTTCTACCCACTTAGTAACATAATCAACAGCAACCAAAATATGAGTATACCCATTAGAGGAAGGAAAAGGTCCCATATAGTCAAAACCCCAAACATCAAATGGTTGAACAACAAGTGAATAATTCATAGGCATTTCCTGACGCTTACCGATATTACCAATTCTTTGACATTCATCACAAGACAAGACAAACTTACGGGCATCCTTGAAGAGAGTAGGCCAATAAAAACCAGATTGCAATACCTTGTGAGCAGTTCTATCCCCCGCATGATGTCCTCCATAGGCTTCGAAATGACATTTCCATAGGATTTGTTCCTGTTCATGCTCAGGTACACAACGTCTAATAATACCATCTACCCCTTGATGACCCACTAGTGTAGGGGATCAATCATAGTCCTTTCGATAAGTAAGAGTGTCGAACCCAACGAGGAGCAGAAGGAAATGACAAGCGGTTTTCAGCAAGGTAATTTCTGCAAGCACTGAAATTGTAGGTAACAGATAGTTTGATAGCAAGATAATTGGTAACGAGCAAGCAACGGTAACGGTAAATAGAGTGCAGCAAGGTAGCCCAATCCTTTTGTGGCAAAGGTCAGGCCAGAATAGTCTCTAGTAAAAGGCAAAGTGTTCTTGAGGGTACACGGGAATTATCTAGTCACTTTTATCATGTTGGTTCGATTCGTGTTCGCTACTTTGATAATTTGATATGTGGGTGGACCGGTGCTTGGATGTTGTTCTTACTTGAACAACCTCCTACTTATGATTAACCCCCTCGCAAGCATCCGCAACTACAAGAAAAGTATTAAGATAAAATCTAACCATAGCATTAAACGTTTGGATCAAAATAAGCCCCTTACGAAGTAGCGCATAAACTAGGGTTTAAGCTTCTGTCACTCTAGCAACCCATCATCTAATAACTACTCCACAATGCATTCCCTTAGGCCCAAGGATGGTGAAGTGTCATGTAGTCGACGTTCACATGACACCACTAAGGGAATCACAACATACATATCATCAAAATATCGAGCACATATCAAGTTCACATGATTACTTGCAACATGACTTCTCCCATGACCTCAAGAACAAAGTTGACTACTCACAAATAATATTCATGCTCAAGATCAGAGGGGTATTGCATAGCATAATGGATCTGAACATACAATCTTCCACCAAATAAACCATATAGTAATCAACTACAAGATGTAATCAACACTACTAGTCACCCACAAGTACCAATGTGATGTTCTGGTACAAAGATTGAACACAAGAGATGAACTAGGGTTTGAGAGGAGATGGTGTTGTTGAAGATGTTGATGAAGATTGGCCTCCCAAAGATGAGAGGGGTGTTGGTGATGACGATGGCTTCGATTTCCCCCTCCGGGAGGGAAGTTCCCCCGGCGGAATCGCTCCGCCGGAGGGCAAAAGTGCTCCTGCCCAAGTTCCGCCTCGAGACGGTGGCGTTCCGTCCCGAAAGCCCCCCCCTATTTTTTCTAGGCCAAAAGACTTTATATACCAGAAGATGGGCACCGGAGGTGGGCCGAGGAGGGCACAACTCACCAGGGCGCCTGGGGGGCCTGGCGCGCTCTGGTGTCTTGTGCCCACCAGGGTGGCCCCCTCCGGTAGTTATTTGCTCCAGTATTTTTAATATAATCCAAAAATATTCTCCGTAAAATTTCAGCTTATTTGGAGATGTACAGAATAGGTATCTCTGATGTGCTTTTTCAGGTCCAAAATTCCAGCTGCCGGTATTCTCCCTCTTTGTGTAAACCTTGCATATTATGAGAGAAAAGGCATTAGAATCACTCCCTAAAGCATTATCATTTAACAAAACATTATAAATAACAGTAGGAAATCATGATGCAAAATGGACGTATCAACTCCCCCAAGCTTAGACCTCGCTTGTCCTCAAGCGAAAGCCGATATTGAAAAGCATGTCCACGTGGTTTGAGAGAGAGATGTCGATAAAAAACACAATACGGACATAGTAGCATCATGCTTATTATCATAACAACAACAAACTCTATCATAAAACTTATTCATATACTTTCATCATATAACTTCTCATGAACAAGTAACAATTCATCACAACAAAGAAGTATAAAGCATAAACCTTATTGAAAACCAATAAACTATGTTCTCAGTCAACTTTGCAACTACAATTCATCATATTTTCAGGAAGGGTCTCGTGTCGGAGCCTTTTGGCAAGTCCACATACTCAACCATCATTTAGTGTTCTATGATTGCTAACACTCACAGCATACCCATGAGCAAAAAGTTTCAACCGGACACATAGAAAGATAGGGGCTTATAGTTTCGCCTCCCAACGTACTCACCTCAAGGGTGATGTCAACAATAATAACTCATGCTCACTCACATCCAAAAGGATATATGTGCGTAGATCTTTCCTCGACACATGATGCTTGCAAAAGAAAAAGTAAAAAGGAATAGGGAAGAATACTTTGACTCTTGCATAAAAGTAAATACATAAAAGTAAAGGATAGGCCCTTCCCAGAGGGAAGCAGAGGTTGTCATGCGCTTTTTGGTTTGTATGCCCAGTCCCTTAATGTAAAAGAACGTCACGCTATATTGCCCCCTATGAGAGCAACCTTTATTATGCAGTCCGTCGCTTTTATTACTTTGCCATCATAAGTTCGTATAGCGCTCAATTTTCTCTTACACTAATTGATAAAAACACATTTAGAATCAATTTTTATTGCCTTATTGCACCGATGACAACTTAGTTGAAGGATCTTACTCGATCCGTAGGTAGGTATGGTGGACTCTCAAAGCATGAATTTGGGTTTTGGGTTTTTGGATGCACAAGTAGTATCTCAACTTAGTGCGGAGTTTTTTGGCTAGCAAAGATATTGAGCAAGCACCACATGTTTAAGGATCTATGACAATATAACCTCTATGTGGATATGAACAAGCATAAATCATTACGTTGTCTTCCTTGTCCAATGTCAACAATTTTGGCATATAATATTTAATGAGGGCTTACAATCATAAAAGATGTCCAAGATAGTGTATTTGCATGTGAATCTTCTCTTCCATTTATTAATTCCTTCATGAATTACATCATTAACCAATGCTATGTTTGTCAATCTCCAATAAATTTTACCACTTATACTTTTCCTTATGTGATGTCATTACTTATCATAAGATTAGCATATGATTCTTTTCATTTATTTCCCTTTCCTTTTAATTTGATTGCAACAAGAAAGTAGAGAAGCAAAAGCTCAAACCAAACTTTATTATATAACTCTCACTCGATTACATAGATAGATAGACCACGAAACTAACACACGAAAATAGATCATGCTAAACTTTTATTCAACTAAATCAAAAGGAAACTAAAAATCGAACTAAAATAGGTAAAGGCGAATAAAAGTGATGGTGATACGATACCGGGGCACCTCCCCCAAGCTTGGCTCAAGCCAAGGGGAGTGCCCATACCCGTGTGCTCAAGTATCCTTTGGTGGTGGTGATGAAGAAGGTGGTGGTGATGATGTGGCCTTCTTCTTCAACTTATATTTGAGCATAAAATTTTCCTCCCTTAGATCATCATTCTCCAACTCGAGCTTTAATATCTTTTTGCATAACGCCGCCTTGCTCTCCTGCTGAAAACGAGATGGAATAAATTGAACCTCGGGTTTGTATTCTCTAGGGAGGCTTGACTTCTTGAATTCCACATGCATGTCTCCGGGTTGAGGTAGCATGTCATCCTCCTCCTCAGAGCTATCATCCTTTGTTTCCTTCATGGCAGCGTCTTCCTCCTCGTCTGAGGTCCAACCATAATGCTCCACTTCTCCATAGATCTTGGGGTTTGCAATATAGTCAGCAACATAGCTCTCCCCCTCTAAATCTTGAGACGACATATTTTCAGATCTGCCAGGAAAACAACACGAAACAAGAACATAGGATATTCCTGCGATGCGGTGGTCAAAACAGTCGGGGGGTATATATAGAGAATTTTTATTCTTGGGAAGCAAGCATATGGAAGGAAAACGGAGTCAAGAAGGTGTCCGAGGTGGGCACAACCCACCAGGTGTATCGTGCTCACCTCGGTTGCCTTCCGGTTTATTTCTTATTTTCCTAATTTTTCTAATAATCCAAATTTGACAGAAAATATTTTTGCAGATTTTTCGGAGTCCGTTTACTTACTCACGTACCTCCTATTTTTCAGAATTCTGGAGTGTTCCGGAAGGTTTCTTTTATGTGTTCCTCCGGTGTCATGGTTTGGATAACATTGCTTTCAACATTATTAGGCATACCTGAGATATAATGTTTAATTCTTTGTCCATTGATCACCTTCGGGTTAGTACCTTCGGCATTATTAATCTTGATAGCTCCAGAACGATAAACCTCTTCGATAATATATGGTCCTTCCCATTTGGAGAGAAGCTTACCTGCAAAAAATCTTAAACGATAGTTGAACAAAAGAACATAGTCTCTTATTTTGAATTCCCACTTTTGGATTATTTTGTCATGCCATCTTTTAACTTTTTATTTGATTAGTTTGGCATTTTCATAGGCTTGGGTTCTCCATTCATCTAGGGAGCTAATATCAAATAGTCTTTTCTCACCGGCAAGTTTGAAATCATAGTTGAGTTCTTTAATTGCCCAAAATGCTTTATGTTCTAACTCTAGAGGCAAATGACAAGCTTTTCCATATACCATTTTGTACGGAGACATACCCATAGGATTTTTATAAGCTGTTCTGTAGGCCCAAAGTGCATCATCTAGTTTCTTAGACCAATTCTTTCGACACCTATTGACAGTTTTTGTAATATTAATTTTATTTCTCTATTGCTAAGTTCAACTTGACCACTAGATTGAGGATGATAGGGTGATGCAATTCTATGGTTAACATCATATTTAGCAAGCATCTTATGGAAAGCACCATGGATAAAGAGTGAACCACCATCAGTCATTATATATCTAGGGACTCCAAACCTCGGGATGATAACTTCTTTAAGCATTTTAATGGAGGTGTTGTGATCAGCACTACTAGTTGGAATAGCTTCTACCCACTTAGTGACATAATCAACAACAACCAAAATATGAGTGTACACGTTAGAGGAAGGAAAAGGTCCCATATAATCAAAACCCCAAACATCAAATGGTTCAACAACAAGTGAATAATTGATAGGCATTTCCTGACGCTTACCGATATTACCAATTCTTTGACATTCATGACAAGACAAGACAAACTTACGGGCATCCTTGAAGAGAGTAGGCCAATAAAAACCAGATTGCAATACCTTGTGAGCAGTTCTATCTCCCGCATGATGTCCTCCATAAGCTTCGAAATGACATTTCCGTAGGATTTGTTCCTGTTCATGCTCAGGTACACAGCATCTAATAATACCATCTACCCCTTCTTTATAAAGATGTGGGTCATCCCAAAAGTAATGTCTTAAATCATAGAAGATTTTTTTTTCTTTTGTTGGTATGTGAAGCTAGGTGGTATATATTTAGCGACAGTGTAATTAGCATAATCAGCATACCAAGGAGTGTTTTGAGAAACATTTATTGCAGCTAACTGTTCATCATGAAAGCTATCATCAATAGGTAGTGGGTCATCAAGAATATTTTCTAACCTAGACAAGTTATCAGCTACGGGGTTCTCAGCTCCCTTCCTATCAACGATATGTAAGTCAAATTGTTGAAGCAAGAGAACCCACCTAATGAGTCTAGGTTTAGCATCTTTCTCTTCCATAAGATATTTTATAGCAGCATGATCGGTGTGAACAATGACTTTGGAATCAACAATGTAGGATCCAAATTTATCACAAGCAAACACAACTGCTAAAAATTCTTTTTCAGTAGTAGCATAATTTCGTTGGGCACTGTCTAGAGTTTTGCTAGCATAATGGATGACATTCAACTTCTTATCAACTCGTTGTCCTAGAACAGCGCCAACAGCGTAATCACTAGCATCACACATAATTTCAAAAGGCAAGTTCCATTGAGGTGGTTGAACGATAGGTGCAGAGGTTAAGGCTTTCTTGAGTATTTCAAAGGCTTCTACACAATCATCATCAAAAACAAAAGGGATATCCTTTTGCAAAAAATTAGTAAGAGGCCTATAAATTTTAGAGAAGTCTTTAATGAACCTCTAATAGAAACCAGCATGACCAAGGAAACTTCGAATACCTTTAATATCTTTAGAACATGGCATTTTCTCAATTGCATCAACTTTAGCTTTATCCACCTCAATACCTCGTTCAGATATTTTATGCCCCAAGACAATACCTTCATTAACCATAAAGTGGCACTTCTCCCAATTCAAAACAAGATTAGTTTGTTCACATCTCTGCAAAACTTGATCAAGGTTGCTTAAGCAATCATCAAAAGAAGTCCCGTAAACGGAAAAATCATCCATGAAAACCTCCACAATCTTTTCACAAAAATCAGAGAATATAGCAGTCATACATCTTTGTAAGGTAGCAGGTGCGTTGCATAAACCAAAAGTCATACGTCTATAAGCATAGGTTCCAAAAGGACAAGTAAAGGTGGTTTTCTCTTGATCATATTGTGATACAGGTATTTGAGAGAAACCAGAATATCCGTCCAGAAAACAAAAGTGTGTGTGCTTAGATAATCTTTCTAACATATGATCAATAAAAGGCAGAGGGTAATGATCTTTTCTAGTAGCTTTATTTAATTTTCTAAAATCAATTACCATTCTATAGCCAGTACCAATTCTTTGTGGAATGAGTTCATTCTTATCATTAGGAACAACGGTAATACCTCCCTTCTTAGGGACACAATGAACGGGACTTACCCATCTACTATCAGCTATGGGATATATTATACCTGCTTCCAGAAGCTTTAATATTTCAGTTCTTACCACTTCTTTCATCTTAGGATTCAATCGTCGTTGGTGATCAACAACGGATTTAGCATCAGGTTTCGTATTAATCTTGTGCTGACATAGAGTGGGACTAATGCCCTTAAGATCGTCAAGAGTATATCTAATAGCAGCCCGGTGCTTCTTCAGTTTTTAATAATCTTTCTTCTTCATGTTCTGAAAGGTTAGCACTAATAATAACATGATATATCTTTTTCTCATCAAGATAAGCATACTTCAAAGTATCAGGCAATTGCTTTAATTCAAACACAGGATCACCTTTAGGTGGAGGAGGACCTCCAAGAATTTCAGTAGGCAAATTGTGTTTCAGGAGAGGTTGTTGTTCGAAGAAAATTTTATCTATTTCATTTCTTTCACGCAAGTGCATATCATTTTCATGATCAATCAAATATTTTTCTAGTGGATCGGTAGGAGGTACGGCAATAGAAGCAAGACCAATTATTTCATCCTTACTAGATAGTCCTCTATCACGAGGTTGTCTACTAAACTTGGAAAAATTAAACTCATGAGACACATCACCAAAACTGACACCGACTGTTTGTTTTTCACAATCTATCTTAGCATTGACGGTGTTCAAGAAAGGTCTACAAAAGATAATGGGAGAAAAGTCATCTTGTGGGGAACCAAGAACTAGAAAATCAGTAGGGTATTTTACTTTCCCACACAAGACTTCAACATCTCTAACAATCCCAAGTGGTGTGATGGTGTCTCTATTAGCAAGTTTAATAGTAACATCAATATCTTCTATTTCAGGAGGTGCTATTTCATTCATAATTTCTTGGTATAAGGTAAAAGGAATAGCACTAACACTAGCACCCAAATCACATAAACCATGATAGCAATGATCTCCTATTTTGACTGAGACAACAGGCATGCCCACTACGGGTCTATGTTTATCTTTTTCATCAGGTTTGGCAATTCTAGCAGCTTCATCACAGAAGTAGATAACATGCCCATCAATATTTTCTACCAAGAGATCTTTAACCATAGAAACACTAGGTTCTACTTTAATTTGCTTAGGGGGCTTAGGTGCTCTAATATTACTCTTGCGAACCACAGTTGATACCTTAGCATGTTCCTTTATCCTAACAGGGAAAGGTGGTTTTTCAATATAAGAGGTAGGCACAACTGGATCAACATTGTAAATGATGGTTTCATCTTTAGCTATGACCGGTTCTTTAATTTCTTCTTTAACAGGGGGATAATATTTTAACCATTTCTCTTTAGGGAGATCAACATGAGTAGCAAATGATTCATAGAAAGAGGCTACTATCTCAGAGTCAAGTCCATATTTAGTGCTAAACTTGTGAAAAGCATCGGTATTCATAAAAGATTTAACACAATCAAACTTAAGCTTTATACCTGATCATTACCTTAGTCGAGTTCCCAATCTTCAGAGTATCATTTAATTATTTCTAAGAGATCCCACTTGAATTCAATAGTCTTCTTCATAAAAGAAACGGTACAAGAAGTATCGAGCATGGATTGATTATTATGAGAAAGCCGAGCATAAAAATTCTGAATAATAACTTCTCTCGGGATATCATGATTGGGGCACGAATATAACATTGACTTAAGCCTCCCCATAGCTAGAACGATGCTTTCTCCTTCACGAGGCCAAAATTATATATATAATTCCAATCACGATGAACTAGATGCATGGGATAAAACTTTTGATGGAATTCCAATTGCAATCGATTCCAGTTCCATGATCCAAGATCATCACATAGCCTATACAATGTCAATGCTTTTCCCTTCAAAGATAAAGGGAAAACCTTCTTCTTAGCTTCATCTCTGGGTAGACCTGCAAGCTTAAATAATCCACAAATTTTGTTCACATATAATAGGTGCATATCAGGGTGTTCAGTTCCATCTCCTGCATAAGGTTTAGCAAGCAGTTGTTCTACCATACCCGAAGGAATTTCATAACCAATATTTTCAGTAGGTGTTATAGGTTGAGGGGCAACTAGTTGTGGTTCCAGTCGAGGTGAAGATACCCCGAACAAACCCCTCAAAGGATTGTTTTCCATAGTAGCAAGTAACAATAAATTTCAGCACGTAGTATAAGTTTTTCCTTACCAATTTCCACTTACCAAGAGCGCTTCACTCCCCGGTAACGGCGCCAGAAAAGAGTCTTGATGACCCACAAGTGTAGGGGATCAATCATAGTCCTTTTGATAAGTAAGAGTGTCAAACCCAACGAGGAACAGAAGGAAATGACAAGCGGTTTTCAGCAAGGTAATTTCTGCAAGCACTGAAATTGTAGGTAACAGATAGTTTGATAGCAAGATAATTGGTAACGAGCAAGTAACGGTAACAGTAAATAGAGTGCAGCAAGGTAGCCCGGTCCTTTTGTGGCAAAGGACAGGCAAGAATAGTCTCTAGTAATAGGCAAAGTGTTCTTGAGGGCACACGGGAATTTCATCTAGTCACTTTTATCATGTTGGTTCGATTCGTGTTCGCTACTTTGATAATTTGATATGTGGGTGGACCGGTGCTTGGGTGCTGTTCTTACTTGAACCATCTCCCACTTATGATTAACCCCCTCGCAAGCATCCGCAGCTACGAGAAAAGTATTAAGATAAAATCTAACCATAGTATTAAACGTTTGGATCCAAATCAGCCCCTTATGAAGTAGCGCATAAACTTGGGTTTAAGCTTCTGTCACTCTAGCAACCCATCATCTAATAACTACTCCACAATGCATTCCCTTAGGTCCAAGTATGGTGAAGTGTCATGTAGTCGACGTTCACATGACACCACTAAGGGAATCACAACATACATATCATCAAAATATCAAACACATATCAAGTTCACATGATTACTTGCAACATGACTTCTCCCATGACCTCAAGAACAAAGGTAACTACTCACAAATAATATTCATGCTCAAGATCAAAGTGGTATTAAATAGCATAATGGATCTGAACATATAATCTTCCACCAAATAAACCATATAGTAATCAAGTACAAGATGTAATCAACACTACTAGTCACCCACAGGTACCAATCTGAGGTTCCGGTACAAAGATTGAACACAAGAGATGAACCAGGGTTTGAGAGGAGATGGTGCTGTTGAAGATGTTGATGAAGATTGGCCTCCCAAAGATGAGAGGGGTGTTGGTCATGACGATGGCTTCGATTTCCCCCTCTGGGAGGGAAGTTCCCCCGACGGAATCACTCCGCCGGAGGGCAAAAGTGCTCCTGCCCAAGTTCCGCCTCGAGATGGCGGCGTTCCGTCCCGAAAGTCCTCCCCTTATTTTTTCTAGGTCAAAAGCTAATATCTCCCTTCTTAGGGACACAATGAACGCGACTTACCCATCTACTATCAGCTATGGGATAAATTATACCTGCTTCCAGAGGCTTTAATATTTCAGTTCTTATCACTTCTTTCATCTTAGGATTCAATCGTTGTTGGTGATCAACAACAGGTTTAGCATTAGTTCCATATTAATCTTGTGTTGACATAGAGTGGGAGTAATGCCCTTAAGATCATCAAGAGTATATCCAATAGCAGCCCGGTGCTTCCTCAAAATTTTTAATAATCTTTCTTCTTCATGTTCTGAAAGGTTAGCACTAATAATAACAGGATATATCTTTTTCTCATCAAGATAAGCATACTTCAAAGTGTCAGGCAATTATTTTAATTCAAACACAGGATCACCTTTAGGTGGAGGAGGACCTCCTAGAGTTTCAATAGGCAAATTGTGTTTTTGGAGAGGTTGTTATTCAAAGAACATTTTATCTATTTCATTTCTTTCATGCAAGTGCATATCATTTTCATCGTCTAGCAAATATTGTTCTAGTGGATCGGTAGGTGGAACGGCAATAGAAGCAAGACCAATTATTTCATCGTTACTAGATAATTTTTTATTGCGAGGTTGTCTACTAAACTTGGAAAAATTAAATTCATGAGACACATCACCAAAATTAACACTAACGGTTTCCCTCTTGCAATATATCTTAGCATTAACAATGTTCAAGAAAGGTCTACCAAAGATAATGGGACAAAAGTCATCTTGTGGGGAACCAAGAACTAGAAAATCATTAGGATATTTTATTTTCCCACACAAGACTTCAACATCTCTAACAATCCCAAGTGGTGTGATGGTATGTCTATTAGCAAGTTTAATAGTAACATCAATGTCTTCTATTTCAGCAGGTGCTATATCATTCATAATTTCTTGGTATGAGGTAAAAGGAATAGCACTCACACTAGCACCCATATCACATAAACCAAGATAGCAATGATCTCCTATTTTAACTGAGACAACATGCATGCCAACTACGGGTCTATGTTTATCTTTTTCATCGGGTTTGGCAATTCTAGCAGCTTCATCACAAAAGTAAATAACATGCCCATCAATATTTTCTACCAAGAGATCCTTAACCATAGCAACACTAGGTTCTACTTTAATTTGTTCACAGGGCTTAGGTGCTTTAATATTACTTTTGCGAACCACAGTTGATACCTTAGCATGTTCCTTTATCCTAACATGGAAATGAGGTTTTTCAATATAAGCAGTAGGCACAGCTGGATCAACATTGTAAATGATAGTTTCTTTTTTTTCGAGGAACTCGCGGGAGCAGTGCCTTTTCATATAGAAGGAAAGAGAGGTCGAAACCCATATGTACAGAGATGCACACGTTTTGAAGGGAGCGTGGCCAACCCTATGAGCACGGTGAAACTATAAAACTTTAGCCGACCCCTACGGTGGGTACTCCCACATGAAACGCCCCATCTCTTTGGTAGATGTCATCGAAAGCCAATATCACCACCTCATAGTGCGTCATGCGTACTCCTATGAATATACGGTTGTTCCTTTCCTTCCAAATATTCCATAGCGCGTATATAAGTCTACCACTCCGGCGCCTACGCCCCTGTTTGGGTTCCCTCGCGATCAAGTCATCCCACCATGCCGAAACGTTTCCTTCGCTTGGAAGGTAACCTGAGAAAGGAAGGTCTTCGTGTGTCTAGGTGGTAACGTGGTTCCAGACGGCGACCGCGAAAGGACAATCTTTGCAAAGGTGGGTTGCCGTTTCCGGGGCTTGTAGGCAGAGTTGGCATGTCGGGTCATGTGGCCATCCACAAATAGCCAGCATATCAGCCGTGAGGGTTCTGTTGTGTAGAACAAGCCAGGCAAAAATCTTGCACTTGGGCTCCGCATGAGCTGACCAGATCTTCTCGGTGTTGAGCTTAGGGTATGAACCATGTAATTGGGCCGCGTAGGCCGACGCTGACGAGTACACCCCATTGGGGGTAAGGTTCCAAACAATGGAGTCTTCTTGATCAGGCAAGAGGTGGATCTGGCTGATCCAAGCGCAAATGGTGATGAATTCCCCCAATCTGGGGGATCTAGCACATCTTGGCTAGCGCTCGAATCCAGTTTTTGTCTTGCAGCTCATGGCCCACCATCCGGTTCTTTCTCAATGCGATTTTGTAGAGTTCTGGAGCCAAAGACCTCAAGGGACCTCTGCCGCTCTAGTTGTCATGCCAGAACAAAGCCTTGCACCCATTCCCGATGGTGATGGTAGTGGACGCCCGGAAAAGGGCCATGTCAGTCTGATCACAAGGGAGCTGGGATCCCACCCATGGCCTATAAGGTTCTGTCCATTGGAGCCACGGCCAACGTAATCGCAAAGCTCGACCAAATCTTCCGATATCCGCAAGCCCAAGGCCACCCAGGTGCTTCGGTCGGCAGACCGTCTTCCAGTTGACCAAAGAGTGTCCGCCGGATGGTTGGCCGGTTCTTTAATTTCTTCTTTAATAGGGGGTGATATTTAAACCACTTCTCCTTAGGGAGATCAACATGAGTAGCAAATGATTCACAGAAAGAGGCTACCATCTGAGAGTCAAGTCCATATTTAGTGCTAAGCTTGTGAAAAGCATCGGTATTCATAAAAGATTTAACACAATCAAACTTAAGCTTAATACCTGACTCATTACCTTCGTCGAGCTCCCAATCTTCAGAGTTGCGTTTAATTCTTTCTAAGAGATCCCACTTGAATTCAATAGTCTTCTTCATAAAAGAACCAGTACAAGAAGTATCGAGCATGGATCGATCATTATGAGAAAGTCGAGCATAAAAGTTCTAAATAATAATTTCTCTTGGGATATCATGATTGGGGCACGAGTATAACATTGACTTAAGCCTCCCCCAAGCTAGAGCGATGCTTTCTCCTTCACGAGGCCAAAAATTATATATATAATTCCGATCACGATGAACTAGATGCATAAGATAAAACTTTTGGTGGAATTCTAATTGCAATCGATTCCATTTCCATGATCCAATATCATCACATGGCCTATACCATGTCAATTCTTTTCCCTTCAAAGATAAAGGGAAAACCTTCTTCTTAAATTCATCTCCGGATAAACCTGCAAGCTTAAATAATCCACAAATTTCGTTCACATGTATTAGATGCATATCTGGATGTTCAGTTCCGTCTCCTGCATAAGGATTAGCTAGCAGATGTTCTACCATACCCGAAGGAATTTCATAACCAATATTTTCAGTAGGTGCAGTAGGTTGAGGGGCAACTAATTGTGGTTCCGGTCGAGGTGAAGATACCCCGAACAAACCCCTCAAAGGATTGTTTTCCATAGTAGCAAGTGACAATAAATTTCAGCACATAGTATAAGTTTTTCCTTACCGATTTCCACTTACCAAGAGCGCTTCGCTCCCCGGCAACGGCACCATAAAAGAGTCTTGATGACCCACAAGTATAGGGGGTCAATCGTAGTCCTTTCGATAAGTAAGAGTCTCGAACCCAACGAGGAGCAGAAGGAAATGACAAGCGGTTTTCAACAAGGTAATTTCTGCAAGCACTGAAATTGTAGGTAATAGATAGTTTGATAGCAAGATAATTGGTAACGAGCAAGTAACGGTAACGGTAAATAAAGTGCAGTAAGATAGTCCAATCCTTGTGTGGCAAAGGACAGGCCAAATCGGTCTCTTATAGTAAGCAAAGCGTTCTTGAGGGTACACGGTAATTTCATCTAGTCACTTTCATCATGTTGGTTTGATTTGCGTTCGCTACTTTGATAATTTGATATGTGGGTAGACCGGTGCTTGGGTGTTGTTATTACTTGAACAAACCTCCCACTTATGATTAACCCCCTCGCAAGCATCCGCAACTACGAGAAAAGTATTAAGATAAAATCTAACCATAGCATTAAACATTTGGATCCAAATCAGCCCCTTACGAAATAGCGCATAAACTAGGGTTTAAGCTTCTGTCACTCTCGCAACCCATCATCTAATAACTACTCCACAATGCATTCCCTTATGCCCAAAGATGGTGAAGGGTCATGTAGTCGACGTTCACATTACACCACTAAGGGAATCACAACATACATATCATCAAAATATCGAACACATATCAAATTCACATGATTACTTGCAACATGACTTCTCCCGTAACCTCAAGGACAAAGGTAACTACTCACAAATAATATTCATGCTCAAGATCAGAGGGGTATTAAATAGCATAATGGATCTGAACATATAATCTTCCACCAAATAAACTATATAGTAATCAACTACAAGATGTAATCAACACTACTAGTCACCCACAGGTACCAATCTGAGGTTCCGGTACAAAGATTGAACACAAGAGATGAACTAGGGTTTGAGAGGAGATGGTGTTGTTGAAGATGTTGATGAAGATTGGCCTCCCAAAGATGAGAGGGGTGCTGGTGATGACGATGGCTTCGATTTCCCCCTCCGGGAGGGAAGTTCCCCCGGCGGAATCGCTCCGCCGGAGGGCAAAAGTGCTCCTGCCCAAGTTCTGCCTCGAGACTACGACGTTCCGTCCCGAAAGTCCTCTCTTTATTTTTTTTCTAGGTCAAAAGACCTTAAGTACCAGAAGATGGGCACCGGAGGTGGGCTGGGCTGAGGACAACCCACCAGGGCACGCTTGGGGGGCCTGGCGCGCCCTGGTGTCTTGTGGTCACCAGGTGGCCCCCCTCTGGTAGTTATTTGTTCCAGTATTTTTCATATATTCCAAAATAATTCTCTGTGAAGTTTCAGCTTATTTGGAGATGTGCATACTAGGTGTCTCTGATATGCTTTTTGAGGTCCAGAATTCCAGCTGCCGGCATTCTCCCTCTTTGCGTAAACCTTGCAAATATTGAGAGAAAAGGCATTAGAATTACTCCATAAAGCATTATTATGCATAAAAACATTATAAACAACAGTAGGAAATCATGATGCAAAATGGATGTATCACATGCCTCGAAGTGGTGGTGGTGTGGTGGGACGGGCTGTGGTGGGGGAGTGTGGCACACTATGCGGCGTGAGCCACCTTGTGGGGTTTTCCGGTTTGTGAGGCACGTGTCAAATCAAAAGTCGTGCATTGGGTATTTAATTAAAGCATCTCATGCCCTTTTTCATGCATATGTTTAGTGACACATGCGGTGGTGGTCCTCGTACACTCCCTCGTGTGGTTACCAGCGACACACCCATTCGCTTCCCCCGCGCGGTCTATCACTTTGAATGGCGCGGCGAGGGGGGTTTGATCAAAGGTAGTTTCGTCTTGGTGTGTGTTTCGGTCTAGATCATGGTGAAACTGCACATGAAAGTTTGAGCGCATGTGTACACGTGCTCCCATCGATTACAGATAAGTGTACACGTCGTGCACCTCCGTGGGGGGGGGTCCGGTTTGCGAAGGTGACACATCAAAGGTGTGCATTGGGTATTCAAAACATCACACATCACCTTCATACATATGTTAGGACAGCATGGAGGTGGTGGTTGTCCTCGGACATCGGGCCCCTCGCGCAGTTATCATCATCGCTCCCATCCATGGCCTCGTGTGTGGTCCATCACTTTGACCGCAACGAGATTACCGTGGATTCTTTTTTGGTTTGTGTTTGCGATAGGTCATGGTTTGAGATTATTACATAGTATAATTTGAGCGCATGTGTACGCATGAATGCCTCCCGTCGGCTCAAATTGGGAGGACGGGCATATATATACTACGTGTCGTGAACCTCACTCTGCGTGGGGACTCTACGATTAGTGAGGGTGCCACATCAAAGTTTGTGTGTTGGGTATTTAAACATCACACAACATTTCCATACATATGTTGATCAACGCTTAGACGGTGGAGGTTGTCGATGGGAAGCCCATTCATGGGCATGCGTGGATGTCCATCATTGATTGACAACGAGAGAGTGGTTACCACGGTGGATTCTTCTTGGTTTGTGTTATGGTATATATTAGGTCAATGATTTTCCTAATTACCAAAGTCTGAGCGCACGACTACGTACGCGTGAATCGTTCTCATCGGCGCTTTGCAGACTAGCTATACGCGCCATGAACCCTGGCTCTTATGGGGGGGGCGTTTTTCGGTTCCAAAGCATGTGCCATCAAAGTTGCGTATCAGGTATATATATTAATTCATTCAAATGCAACACAACACTTCCGTACATATATGTGTGTGCCACATGCATGTGATGGTTGTCTTCGGACACTCCACCGCGTGGTTATCGACCTCACGCCCCATTCGTAGGCCTTAGTGGACATCCATCACTTCGATCGACAGCGAGAGAGGTTTGACCAAGGTTGATTCTTTGGTCCGTGTTAGAGAATATCTTGGTGAGATGCCCTCCAACCGTCTCTCTCTCCCCTCCCTCTCCCTCCCCCCTCTCTCTCTATGTGTGTGTGTGTGTGTTGTGTGTGTGTCTGTGTGTGTGGTCGGGGATGTCCGTGCTACGAGGCGCACGTGCCACCGTCCACCTTCGACCAGAAGCGAGACGGAGGGGTGGTTTGACCATACTAGATTCATGTAGGTTTCATTTTCATGTTACGGCAGGGTGAGATGCGAGACCTAGTTGGGGGCATGTATTCGTAGCTAGGTTTCCGCGCCGACACGAAGTGGCGGCACACGAGACACGTGCCACATCAAAGTTGCACATTGGGTATTTGAACATCTCAAACCACCCTTTGCATACATTTTTTTGTTCCACATGCAGGTGTGTTTGTGTTCTGACCCATTTCCCGCATTTTTTGGCAAAATGCTCGTTTATATTATTATTATAGGAGTAAATAGCACACGATTCGAATGAAATGACCGTTTGCGATTGTACACTCAACAAACACCATTCTGTAGGACCGAAAGTATGTCTATAGGGGGGGTGATTAGACTACTTGACTAAATAAAAATCTACTTTTTTCCCAATTTTAAGTGTTGGCATATTTTAGCATTCATAGCAAGTCAAGCACACCCTACACATGCATGTCTAAGAGTATAGCAGCGGAAAGTAACAACAAGCATGAGTAGTAAAGGAAGGGTAGGAAGATCAAACATAATTTGTAGACACGAAGATTTTTCCCGTGGTTCCGATAGGTGGTGCTATCGTACGTCCATGTTTATGGAGTCTTCAACCCACGGAGGGTAACGGTCACGAGAGTCCACAGAGGGCTCCACCCATAAGGGTCCACGAAGTAGCAACCTTGACTATTCCATAACGGCTTCCGTCTATGAAGGACTAGCCTCACTATGGGTAGATCTTCACGAAGTAGGCGATCTCCTTGCCCTTACAAACTTCTTGGTTCAACTCCACAACACGAAGTAGGAGGCTCCCAAGCGACACCTAACCAATCTAGGAGGCACCACCTTCCAAAAGATAATAGGCTCGGCAATGTCGATGAACTCCTTGCTCTTGTGCTTCAAGATGATAGTCTCCTCAACACACAATCACTCTCTCACAGATTTGGCTATGGTGGAAGAGATTGATTTGGTGGAAAGCAACTTGGGGAGGCTAGAGATCAAGATTCATATGGTTGGAGTGGAATGGCTTGATCTCAACACATGAGTAGGTGGCTCTCTCTCAGAAAATATGATGGGGCAAGTATGGAATAGTTCTGAGTGCTTCTCTTTCGAGTGGGTGGTGGTGAAGGGGTATATATAGGCATCTCCAAAAATCCAACCGTTACACCTAAAGTGACCAACTCGGTGACACCGAAGTGTAAAACTCGGTGGTACCGAGTTGCTCCAAAGGTAGCAACTTTTGAATCTCAGTGAGACCGATATATAAATCTCGGTGGTACCGATCAGGTGACCAACGGTCAGATTGCGCAAACTCGGTGACGCCGATCCAACAAACTTGGTGGTACCGATTTTGTGAATCGAGGTAACAGAAAGTTGGCAACCCAAACTCGGTGGCACCGAAGTGGAATCGGTTGCACCGATGTGCTAGGGTTTGGCATGGGTCTGTCTGAGTTTGGGAATCGGTGGCACCGAGTGGAAAGTGTTGGTTGCACCGATTTTGGATATTTGATTTGGACAGACTTTTATGGAAGAGCTTGTGGGTGTTTTTGGTGACTATCACTTGTGCACGTATGAGCATTTTGTTCACCAACAATACCTTACCCCCTTTTAATAGTATTGGCTTTCCTATGGACTCAAAGTGATTTCTCACAAAGTAAAATGTAGAGTCCTCTTGCTTGAAGCTTTGCCAATCTATTTCCTTGCATCTTGGGGTTATCCACAATCCTTTTGCCATCCCTATCATTGAACTTTTCCTGAAATATGCTTAGTGGAAACATTAGTTCAATGACATATATGTTGTTATTAATTACCAAAACCACCAAGGGAGCAAATGTGCTTTCAATCTCCCCCTTTTTGGTAATTGATGACAACATATAGATCAAAGCTTCGACATATGATATAATCAATGAATATAATCGTCGCTTTGAGAAGTATTTGATAATCAAGAGCTCCCCCTAAATTTGTGCATTATTTTAAATTTGCGTTTGAATGCAAATCCACAATCGATTAGGTACATAGGGCACTCTTTCATGTCACATACAACTTGGTGGTGTGCGAGAATAATTAGAATGAACATCATAGCACTACATAATCAAGCAAAAGGTGAATGATCATCTCATAAGCAATAAAATGATAGGAATTAGTAGCAACACACATTAAGCGTATGATCAAACACCACATAGTTCAACACATCCAAGGAAAAAGACCAAATGTTTTTGAAAAAGCGATAAAAACCAAACGCTCTCTCACTCGAAGCCTAAAGATCTATATACACTTCTCCCCCTTTGGCAACAAGTTACCAAAAAGTTCAAAGATGTATATCTAAGCGCTCTTCTGGGACTGATCTCCTCTGGTAGTCGAGGTAGGAGTCGAGAGAACTGCATTGGCGAAGACCTCTGCTGATGTCATGGATGGAGTTGGTGTAGCAACTGGAGGAACTGGAGCTGATGGAGCTGAGGAGGCTGTAGCAGGTGCCGATGAAGAAGGCCTCAAACTGGAGCTGGCACTGTGGCTGATCTGGCCTGGGTGGTAAAGTGAGTGCCTGGCCTGAGAGGAGACTCATCCTCATCATCTGAAGTGTCGGGACTGGGCACGCTGTCAACTTCCTTCTTCAGCTCATTCACAGTCTTTATCAGCCCATCCACTTTGTCATTGAGGGTCTTGATCCTATTCTCAAAGATCCTGACAAGACTACTCTGATTTCCCAGTATGTCCTTGATGTCCTTCTGCATGCCCTGAACGGTTGAGATCAAAAGATCCATTTGCTCGTTCCTGGATCTAGGGACTGGAGCACTAGTGGCTCTAGCTGCCTCTGCCTCTGCCTGTGCTGCAGCTGATGTGAGATGATCTGGGTACATCACCACAACGTTGTCCTCAAGATCTGGCTGTAGGGGCAAATGGGGCCTGTCAAGAGCAAAAATGTGCTTCTCCAGCTTGGAGTTGATAAGCATCTGAATGTAGGGTGCATAGCAGCATGAGCGCTTCTGATCAGCAGCAACCCTCTTCACAGTCTCTACTATCAAGTCCATCACCCTTATCCTGGTGTGTTTGTCCAGATGGATCAGCATGTTGATTGAATAGCCTCGAATCATCTTCTCATCTCCAGACTTAGGCATCAATGTGTGCCTCAAGATGGTGTTCATGGTGCGGAGGCCAGCCTGGAGGAAGTAAATAGATCCTAACTTGTGAGATTTCAAGTTGGCAGTAGGGATAGCATTGTACATGTCCTTCATGGAATCATGGCTCTCCTTGGATTCAGAGTAGACATCCAAGTCACCATCTTGCACCTCTGGGACTCCTAAGATGGCAGCCCATTCCTCAACAGAAGACTCATATCTAGCTCCTTCAGTCATCCATACAATTCTACCATCTCCATAGAAGTGAGCAGTGGAGTAGAATTGCATGATCATCTCGTCGTTCCATGCAGTGAATTCTTTGCCAACAAACTCATCTAGGTCAATGCAATGAAAGTTGTCTTGAACATTTGGAAAGTAATCTTCATTTGCCTTAATATACTTCCAATCAAAGTATCTCATGTCACTCACAGCTGGGCTCTTGTCAAGCAAGATAGTCTCATAGAAATCTTGTTGTTCCTTGGTGTAGAACCTGTAATCCACAACTATCTTTTTCCTTTGGGCATATGGATCTATTGCTCTCCATGCCCTCAAACCAGAATCCTTCCTCTTCTTCATGTCTTCAGCAATCAGGTGGCTGGCATTGTGCTCTGGAAGGTGTGGTCTAAGCTTCATCAAAGCAGAAAAATCATCATCATCCTCAGCTTCCCTGAAAGTGGAGGTTTTGTTCTTGGAAGAAGCTGGAATATCTCTGGAGAACCTCTTGGGTTTATCAGCAGCAGTAGCAGTCTTCTTGGGAGCAGACTTGGTGCTCTTAGAAGTGGTAGCCTTAGGCATAGCATCTGCCATAAGCTTCTTCTTCTTCTTGGGAGGGGCCTTTGCAGCTGGCTCTACCTCCTCCTCTTCAGCAGCTGCCTCCTCTGGATCCTCAAACATAGAGGTAGGCCTGCCAACAACATGGATAATCCTCTTCCTGGATTTCTTCTTCTGACCAGCCTTCTTAGGCATAGACTTCTTGGGAGGCACAACTGTCATGGTTGCTCTGGAGCTCCCAGGTGCTCTTACTGTCTCAGAGCTAGCATACTCCTTTCTGATAGCTTTCTTCCTTTTGGAAGAAGTGGCAGCAACATCTTTCTTAGGCAGCTCATCAGGGATGAAATCCTCATCCTCTTCATCAGAATTTAGCTTCCTCCTAGTCCTTGTAGCAACCTTGGGCAGATCAGGGGAACTAGGCACATCATCAAAGCTTCCCTCAGGACTAGTGCCTGAGTCCATGCCAACACTTTGCTCTCTGAAGTTGTTCTCACTGTCCTCAGCCTCTGACATATCTGACCCTGTGAATAGAGTACAGAAGAGTGGAGAAGATGAGTCATCACAAAATGCAGACATTTTCAAAAGTTTGAACTAAGATTTCTCAAATTTTGCATTCTGCCAAATGTATGTCGGTACATCCGAGGCAAAAATTTCGGACCCACCGAGACAAACAACCTTCTTTCCAGAAACTTGGCACTATTCTCGGTCACACCGAGAATTAGTACTCGGTTCCACCGAGGTGTTCTCAGCTGTCCAGAAAAACCGAATCGGTGCTACCGATTCGTTTGCATCGGTTCTACCGAGATTCATGTGGCGGACGGCAAAACTTAAAAAATCGATCGTTCGCTATTCTACTTGAATTTCTAGAGGATAGGGAGGTTTGCAATCCGTGGATTATCGAGAAATTTAACTCCAATGCGCAAGGTTTGTACGGGGAGCGCAAGGAGGGCCGGATCCATACCCTGGCTTGGTGACGGATCCGCTACGGCAAAGACGGCGGCGAAGATGCCCGTCGACGGCGAGGATCCCAGTGGCTGAGGAGCACGGGGAGGCAAGGGCGACGACCGGGGGGTCCTTTTCGGCAGCTTAGGGTTTTGGAGCACGACGGTTTGAGGAGTGAATTTCAAAGCGTCGGGTCCACAGCATATATACCCCTTGCTGTCGGTGACACCGATTCTAAATTTTCGGTGTCACCGAGTTTCTCAACTGTCAGCTGACAGTTGAGAAACTCGGTGTAACCAAGAATATGGAATCGGTGGTACCGAGATAGAAAACCAGATCAACCCTAGGCATTCAGTGAGACCGAGAATTTTGGGTTGGTTCCACCGAGATGCACTTGGGAGGTTTTAATGGTCAGTCCTTGTCGATACGGAACTCCGAGTGCTTCTCACACAGAGGGATCGAAAAGTACTTGTTCAAGTTTTGTGATGCAGCAAGAATGGAATATGAGGTGAGAAAGCATAGATAGCTAGAGAGTGGTCCTAGGCATTCTTGTCCATCCAATTGGCAAAAGAGAAAACAAAAGCCAAATAGCAACAATTGGATGTCCTCGAATGGATAAATAAATGCAGACCAACATGCTCACACAATAAGATGTCAAATGAAATCATGGCAATCATGCACATACACACTAGCATCTATCAAGCATTTTGGCGATGACGGAGTCATCTATATATGAGTATATTGACTTAGGAGCCAAGTAAGAATACTTGATCATAGGTCATACTCATCGTTTAAGCACAAGTGGGGTTACCACTTTTACATAAAGCATTTAATGTTGTCACATTCTAAGAGATGCTTTAACTCAAGTCTTAGAGTAAAGATCCCCCTTGATGTGACATGCCCCCATAGGAGGGATAAACTAACCTTGGGTTTTTTCGATGAAGACTTCATGTTGGTGTAGTAGTGGTGGATGCTCAAAGTTGATGAAGATCACCAAGAGTTGGGAGCATCCTTGTTGTTGCCTTACTCTTCTCACCTACATGGGTTAGTCCCAACACACAAGAGACAAATACAAGGATATCTATGGACATGGAGTGCAAAGCAAGTGTGATAATGTCCATTGATTTGTTGATTACCTTGTCCCTTGCTTACCTTTGAGGGAATGTGTGACTCCTTGAACTATTGCATAGAGTTGATGTTGATTGCAAATAGTTCTTGCCAATAATGAATGTGAGTGAATTTCATTGGTGGAGTCACCCCTCAAGAACTCTCTAGTTCTTCTTCTTGGGGACCCACATCAACTTGATGGGGATCCTTGGTGTTGAAGTAGCCCTTGTAGAAGTTGAGCTTGAAGTAGCCTTGGGAACCCACTCCACCAAAGCTTGGGATTCATCTTCATATGAGTCAATGTCCTCTTGAATCTTGTTCTTGCCCTTGAGCTTGTGGTCTTGTGGTGGAAGGTCATCTTGAGTGTTTGTTCCCTTGGAATGAGTATTTTCATACTTCTCCTTTCGAGGAACAAACTTGGGCTTGGGGTATTGACCATCTTCCCATTCAACTCCATTAGCGTTGAAGTAGCCAATGCCATGGTTCTTCCGGTATCCTCCGTGCTTGCGTACAATTTCCTCAAATTGCTTACACCCGGCAAGACTCTTGCAGATACCTTTCTCTATAATTCCTTTCAATAAAGCATTTTCTTGCTCAAGTGTAACTTGGCTAAGAGAATCATCATTAGTGGAATCAATAGAACTACTAGAAGCAACATCATTAGGTTTAGCATTTTTATTGTTGCTACTAGATGAAGAACCTTTCTTGCCTTTGTTACTAGTTTGTCTAGGTTTAACTTGTGGCATGAATGTAGACAAGAGTAGTCGTTTGGCTAGATAAGATGAAGTCTTCTTTCGAAGATCGTCATTGATAGCTTTAAGAAACTCATGCTCTTGCTCCAAGTTGAGCTTCTCGAAGCGTAGCTTCTCATGAGTCCTTACAAGCTCTCTATGATCTTCGAGAGTAGATTCATGGGCTAACTTAAGAGTGTTTAGTTCTTTAGTTAGTTGTTCTATTTTCATCTTATCATCATCAAATGACTTATCTTGACTAGCATGAGAATTATCAAGTTCATTTTGACTAACATCACTAGTTTCATCAAAGTGCAAGTCATCATCACAGAGCAAATCATCTTCATCACCATTGAAATCAAGATACTCAGGGTGTGATACCTTGGGGCCTTTAGCCATGAAGCAACTTCCACTCCCTTCATTTGGTGAATCAAATAGATCATAGGAGTTGGTAGTCATTAGTGCAAGTCCGGCAACACCTTCATCTTGACTATAGTCGGAGTTGGAGTGATAGCTTCTCTCAAAGTTGTTGTCGGAGTCGGAGCCGGAAACCCATTCACCAACATGAGCTTGATGTTTTCTTCTTGTGTAGCTCTTGGTGTACTTGTCCTTCTTCTCCGAATCTGTGACGCCCCCAAATTTCGACCGTACGCTAAACATACACGCAATGCGTACGACCAAGATTAGGGACTCACTGATCGATATCACAACACAACACTAGACACAAATTAAAGTCACACAGCTTCATATTACAAGCCAGGGGCCTCGAGGGCTCGAATACAAAGCTCGACAAGCACGAGTCAGCGGAAGCAAACAATATCTGAGTACAGACATAAGTTACACAAGTTTTGCCTTAAGAAGGCTAGCACAAACATAAGCAGCGGATCGAAAGAGGCGAGGCCTCCGGCCTGGGAACCTCCTAACTACTCCTGAGCGTCGGCACTCTCCACGTAGTAGTAGGCTCCAGCGGTGGTGTCGTAGTCGTCTCCGGCGTACTCCATCTCCTGGGCTCCATCGTCTGAACGCGGTAATCGTATAGAGGGGGAAAGAGAAAGCAAAGCAGCGGTGAGTACTCATCCAAAGTGCTCGCAAGACTGACATCAGAACTATGCTAAGTATGCATCAGTATCAAGGAATGGGGTTATATCTGGGCTGACTGCAGAAAGCAAGAATAAGGGGGAAGGCCTAGTCCTATCGAAGACTAGCATCTTCAGCAATCTTGCAGCATTAGAAGAGAGTAGACTGGTAACTCATATATAGCAATATTATTGTAGCAATTTTATTAAGTAACCACGCCCAGATATTCTTCCTCGCCTCCCTACGAGAAAGCAATCTCGGAGCCAACATTCATTTCAAATTTAAATCACAGTTATAGTTGTATAAGGTCAAGGTACAACTCCAAGTCGTCCTGTTACCGTGGACACGGCTATTCGAATAGATTATTCATCCCTGCAGGGGTGCACCGCATTTCCAACACGCCTGATCACCTCCGGCCGGACACACTTTCCTGGGTCATGCCCGGCCTCGGGATAGCAGCACGTCGTCGCCCCACCTATGCTCAACGAAGAGGCCAGCCCGCTGGTCTAAATCCTAAGCACAAAGGGGTCGTGGGCCCACTTGCCCTCTGCGCTCCTGCACGATGCGTGGGCGGCCAGAAGCAGACCTAGCACACTCCAGTCCAAGAGCTGTACCGTCCAGTCCAATCCGGCACGCGCCGCTCCATTGCTGACGTCCGAAGAGCTTCGGCTGATACAACGACGCTGAGTACCCATAACTTCTCCCACGCGATGGTTTGGTGCGTAAAAAGGCCAACGACCCAACTCAGATCAAATACCCAACCCATTAGCATTTTATTAATGTGGGGCAAGCGCGACCCATAAAGTGCGGTCCCGTCACCCCGTCTCGAGGATGTGTGGCAAGGGCCTCTCCTGCCCGTCCACGCCTCATAATAACCATTTGGATGCCTTACCGGCGCATCCCACCACATCTCACACACGGGTACCCTTGGGGCCGACCCGTCTCAAGACTGTCGGGAACTCAGGTCCACCTCAACCAGGGTGGTACCGCCTGTCCCTCCAGTCCCGTCTTTCACAAGTAAACAATGTCAAGTTAAAGTAACTGTGTGTTTATACACCAAGTGGAAATCCGAGGAATCACCCTCGATGGATCCCACTCGAGGTATGTGTATGGCAAGAGTCGCTATCGATAAATGGAAAGGAGGAATCACCCTCGATACCCAGGACCGATTAGCTACGCTACAAAATTAACACCGGGAGTGCTAAGTGAGGCATCACCCTCGGCACTCGATAGTAGCTCTGCAGTGCCATACTTAAGGGGTGTGCGGTGATGTGAGGGGCCTGGCTTGTCGGTCGGTTGACCGAGTCTTCGAGTCGTCGAGTCGTCGATGAAGAAGCAGGGGCAACTGGGACTAAGGGGGGGGGGTCACAGGGGATTCATTGATCAACCTATACTAAGCAGTTGATATGATTGCCATTACAGTAGCAGTTTATCAAAAGCAGGCTATGCATCAGAATAGGAGCTAACTAACACAGTAGCAAAATTCTCATGCAAGAATAAGAGGGAAAAGAATAGGCGATATCGGAATTCTCTAGGGGGGTTTGCTTGCCTTGCTGCTCTGCGGCAAAAGGCTGATCGTCAACGGTGTAGTCGTACCCGGCAGCACCGTCAGTCTCGGGGTCTACCAGAGAGAAGAGGGGGGAAGAAACAATAAATATAAAGCACAGATGCAACACGATGCATGACATGGCAATATGCAGAGATAGGCATGCACTAACGCTGTATTATACGTCGTAGACGGGTCGGAAGAATATCCGACGATATTTCCCGGGTATCTGGCTACTACCGAACAGATGAAACGGATGAAAAAGTTCCATGTTCGCTATGCTAGGAGCGCGTGACAGACTAACGGACTGCGTATTCGGATTCATCTCGTCGTTCTGAGCAACTTTCATGTATAAAGTATTTTCATCCGAGTTACGGATTATTTTATATTAATTTTTAAAGTTTTATTAATATTTAGAAATTAAATTGATTTATTTTAATTCAATAAATATATATGACATCAGCATGATGTCATGCTGACATCAACAGTCAACAGTGGAGTTGACTGGTCAAACTGACCAGTGGGCCCCACATGTCATACTCACAGTTTTTTTAATTAAGTTTAATTATTATTAATCATAATTAATTAAGTGGGTGGGCCCCACCTATCAGTCACTGATTAGATTAATTAATTAACAGAATTAATTAATTATCAGAGTGGTTAATTAATATAATTAACCTTAGTTAAGTTAATTAACTAATTACTCAATTAAACATTTTATTAATTTATTATTTTTATTTTTTTTCAATTTTCGTTTTAACAGGGCGTGGGCCCTGTCTGTCATCCGGTGGGGGGGGGGGTGTGGCCCCACTTGGCAGTGGCCAAGGGCCACACCACACCGCACGCACACAGCCGGTGTGGCGCGGCGGCGGCCGTAGCGGTGGCCGGTGGGGGCAAAACGGCGGCGGCCAACGAGGAGCAGGGCGCGGCGAGTGCGGGCGCGGGTGTGGGCAGGGGCGAGCGGTGCACGGCGCGACCAGGCGCACAGCGGGGCGCATCAGCTGGCTAGCTAGCGCGGGTGCGGGAGACGGCAAGGCGCGGCGACGGCGAGCGTGCGAGCGGGCGACGCAGGGCCGGTGGCAGGGGCGCAGTGAGAAGGGAGGTGAGGCGGGGCTCGCCGGGGGTGCAGAGGAGGCCCGGGGCGGTGGTCGGAGGAGCGGCCGAGGGGGGGAGGACGGGAGGAGCCCGGGAGGGCTCACCGCTGAGGATGGAGCGGCGGTGGCAGCGTGCTCGAGGAGGGGGGAGGAGGTGCGGCGGCAAGGTCGACCAGGCGCCGGCGAGGAGGCGAGCGGCGGCCCGGGGCGACGGGCGACGGCCCGATCCCGATCTGGATCGGGAGCGAGGGAGAGGCGAGCGACGGGGGGAGAGTGGGGTGGGGTTAGGGTTCGGTGGGGGGCTGGGGGGTTTAGAGGCCCCGGGGGTGGGCCGTGGGTGTAGGTGGGCCGGCCAGTTGGGCTGGCCCATGGGGGAGGGGGGGTTTCCTTTTTCTTTTTATTTAGTTTTTGTTTTCTTTTTATTTATTTATTTCTCTTTTCTGTTTTGCAAAATGTGTGGATCCAAATATAGTTTTGTAAAATATATGGCTTAGCCCAATAAATATTATGCAATATTTAGCACTGTTATAAAAAGGTTTTGAGTCCATATAATTACATTTGGATTTTATTTAATTATAAATGGATTAAATACTTCTGTTTTGCTGTTGTTTCTTGTTGTTTGAGTTATTTATTTAATTTGATTAATGTTGATTACAATTTTATAATTGCCTCTGGATTATTTGCTATTTAATGAACATTTTAGTTTTCAAATTTGAACAACTTTTATTTTCACTTTAAGTTTGAATTTCCATTTGAATTGGAAATTTGAAATGAGATATGATCCAAATAATGATTAAGCACTGTTAATCATGATGACATGGCATGATCCTAAATTTGCTACTTCTCCTATATTATTTACTGATAAGGATTATGAATTCTCTGTAGACCCTGAGTTAATCCCTATAGTTGAATCTGATCCTTTCCATGGTTATGAAACTGAAACCGTTGTCGGATATCTCACTAAACTGAATGATATTGCTGCTTTGTTTACTCGTGAGGAAAAGATGCGCTACTACTTTATCCTTAAGCTTTTTCCTTTCTCGCTAAAAGGCGAGGCTAAAGAATGGTTCTTTTCCCTTGCTCCTGGTTGTGTGCGTAGACCCCAGGATATGATATATTACTTCTATGAAAAATATTTTCCTGCTCATAAGAAGCAAGTTGCCTTACAGAAAATATTTAACTTTGTGCAAAATAAAGAAGAGAGTCTCCCTCAAGATTAGGGGAGGCTTCTCCAGTTACTTAGAGCTTTGCCTGATCACCCTCTTAAGAAAAATGTAATACTTGATATCTTGTATATGGACTAACCGATGCTTCTAGGGACTTTTTATATAATTGTGCTGGTTGTGTTTTTAGGGAAATAACTATTGGACAAGCTGAAGAATTATTGAATAACATACTGTAAAATGTTGATGATTGGATACTTCCTGAACCACCACCGGAACCTATTCAAAAGAAGAGAGGTATTCTATTCCTCAGTCCTGAAGATATGCAAGAAGCAAAAAGATCTACGAAATAGAAAGATATTAAAACTAAAGATGTCAAGAAATTACCACCCATCGAAGAAATACATGGACTTGACACCCCGACACAGGTAGTAGAGGTAAAATCTCACCGTGCCTTTAATGAAAGTGATATACCTTATACTAAGACTCCTAGTGAGTGCATAGATGAATTTGATAATTACATTGTCAAGCAAGAGCATTTCAATAATTATGTCAAGGATCAGTTAATACGTAATGCCATGATGATAGATCGCTTAAGTGACTTGATGTTTAGAATTGCTAATGATGTTAAGGGTCTAGGTAAACACACTTCTATGGTTAACACCCAACTAGACCAAGTTGCTAAGTCACAAAATGATTTGCTTGCTGAAATAAATGATAATATGAATAATCATGCTGTTAGAGTAATGACTAGAGGAGGTAGAATGACTCAGGAACCTCTTTATCCTGAAGGCCACCCTATGAGAATTGAACATGATTCTAAGAGAAATAACGATGATGCAGTTAGTCCATCTAAGAAGAAAAAAATGATATGACTTTGCATGCTTCTAGTGAACCTATTATAGAAAAACCTGCTGAAAAACATAATGATGTTTCTTTTTCTAATGCTGAGACACAATCTGGTAGTGAACATGCACCTAGTGATAATGAGAGTGATGATAATAATGATGATGTTCACGTAGATGCTCAGCCAGATAATAATAGAGAACTTGGTAATGATGTGGAAATAGAACCCCGCTGAAAATCTTGATAACCCACATCCCAAAAATAAACGTTATGATCAAAGAGACTTTGTTGCTAGAAAACACGGAAAAGAAAGAGAGCCATGGGTTCAGAAATCCATGCCATTCCCTCGTAAGCCTTCTAAGAGCAAGGACGAGGAGGAATTTGAACGCTTTGCTGAAATGATTAGGCCTGTCTTTTTGTGCACTCGCTTGACTGAAATTCTGAAAATGCCTCCATATGCTAAGTATATGAAGCATATTATCACCAACAAAAGAAAATACCTGAAAATGAAATTGCTACTATGCTTGCTAATTATTCTTTTGATGGTGGAGTGCCTAAGAAGTTGGGAGATCCTGGTATACCCACAATACCTTGCTCCATTAAACGAAACTATGTTAAAACCGCTTTTATGTGATCTAGGAGCTGGTGTTAGTGTTATGCCTTTCTCTTTATATAAAAGACTTGATTTGAATAAGCTTACACCTACTGAGATATCTTTGCAAATGGCCGATAAATCCACTGCTTTACCTATTGGAATTTGCGAGGATGTTCCTGTTGTGGTTGCAAATATTACTATCTTAACAGACTTTGTTATCCTTGGTAGACCCTTTCTAAATACTGCAGGGGCTGTTATTGATTGCAACAAAAGCAAGGCCACCTTTCACATCAATGGCAAACAACATACCGTGCATTTTCCGACGAAGCAAACTTGGTTAATAATATTAATGTCATTGAGCCAAGTGCCACAATCATCATTGGAGGTTTTCAAATCCCTCTACCTACTGCCAAGAAGAAATATTATAATCTTATTGTTGGGGAGATGCAAATCCCCATTGAGGTAACTTAGTGTGATACGAAAATTCTTCGGTCTCATGTCAATCAGAAACGGTTATTAATAAGACTTGATCAACCTTATTAATGGATCCTTTTTGAAAGACACATGATTGATGAATTTAGTATGCACAACTCTTTGTATCATTTGTTTACTCTCTGTTATTTTTAGTTGAATAAAGTAAAATGTCATGATTATCCTGTTTTCTGAGTTTAACGTGCAATAAAAAACGACCCAAAAATAAAAAGTCTCAGAATGCTACCAAATTTTAACATGGATTTTTCTGGAATGTTTAAGAATTTCTGGCGTTAAAAATACATCAGGGAGGTGCACCTGTGGTCTACAAGCCAACAGGGTGCGCCCATCCCCTGGGCGCGCCCTGATGGCTTGTGGGTCCCACAAGCCCCCCTGCCTGATCCCTTTGGCTCATTTCATCACTCCCCTCCAACAAAAATTCCCTAGCTCTCTCTCCCTCCCTCCCCTGTTCTTCCCCCTAAAACTGAAATTTACGATCTCTTTGCTCGGAAGTCCATTTCCGAAACTATTTTGAGAAATTGCTCCCGGGTATGTAACTCCTCATTGCTACAATTAGTTTTGGCTTTAGTGGTTTATATTTTGCATATTTTGCTGCACTTGGACGCTCAGGTGCCTCAGTCCAACTACTTTCCTCCAGGACCAGATGGATTCTACGGATGGTGATCACCAAGCTAAGCAAATGCCTAAGCTTGGGGGAGTACATATTTCTCACCGACATTACATTCATGTTCACATACTTCATATAAATTGTCGGTGTTCATCTTCTTTCATTGTATATCCATGTTGGCTTTATTTTTTCCGCCTTCTTCTTGTGTGTTTGAAAAACTTTGAAAATCCAAAAATATTTGTCGCTTCTTTTCAGTTTTTCTTTCTCGTTTGATTAATTGCAGTACTAAAAAGAAAACCGAAAAATATTTCCTTTGCATGTTGGGAGCTTTCCCGTGTAGATAATTTTTCTCGTTCTTGTTTTTCCTTTATTTTATTTGCTTTGTTGAGAAAAACGAAAACTCCAAAAAAATATTTCAGTGTGTTTCTCTGAATTTCTTTTCTTTTTATTGAGTCCTGAAAGGAGAAGACCACGATGAAAATGTTGAGTGGCTCCCATATGCTTTATTGTTGATCTAACAGAGGGCCAATATTACCTCGTCTTCTCCTTTGTATAAAACTGTCCTGCAGATTCCAGCTTAGTCCACGACACTCTTGCACTATTATTATTATCACATCATTCGGTCGTGCAAGTGAAAGGCAATAATGACGATATTTGATGAAGTGATCATGGCAAAGGAAGTTGGTATTAACTCTTCTTGTTTTTTGTTTTTGTAAATATGTTTAGCTCGTTCGATCTTGGTTTAGTATATCATGAGTGAACATGTTTATGATGACAATTAGAGATTATAGTTTCTCATGCATGCTTAAATAGCTAGGAGTGGATAATGATTTATCTTATGTGTCAACATGCACTAAAATGGTTATGATGTGGTATGGTAGTATGGGCCACCTGTTGGTGCCAAGCCAACAGGGCGTGCCCACCCCCTTGGGCGCACCCTGATGGCTTGGGACCACCTCCCAGGTGCCCTGGCCCCCCTCTTCTGCTATAAGATGACTTTTGACCTAGAAAAAAACAAGAAGTTACTTTCGGGACGAAGCGCCTCCGTCTCGAGGCGAAAACATGTGCAGTGGCCTTTTTGCTCTCCGATAGAGAGATTCTGCCAGGGAAACTTCCCTCCGAGAGGGGGAATCGAAGCCATCGTCATCACCAACGCTTCCTCCTTCGTGGGAGGACCAACCTTCATCAACATCTTCACAAGCACCATCTCATCTCAAACCCCAGTTCATCTCTTGTATTCAATGTTTGTCTCAAAACCTCATATTGGTACCTGTGGGTTACTAGTAGTGTTGATTACATCTCGTAGTTGATGCTCGTTGGTTTATTTGGTGGAAGATATTATGTTCAGATCCTTGATCATCATTATTACACCTCTGATCTTGAACATGTTGATGATTTGTGAGTAGTTACTTTTGTTCCCGAGGACATGGGAGAAGTCTTGTTATAATTAATCATGTGAAGTTGGCATTCCTTCGATATTTTGATGATATGTATGTTGTTGCTTCCTTTAGTGGTGTCGTGTGAATGTCGACTACATGACGATTCACCATATTATGGGCCTAAGGGAAGGCTTCATGGAGTAATAAGTAGATGATGGGTTGCTAGAGTGATAGAAGCTTAAACCCTAATTTATGCGTTATTTCATAAGGGACTGATTTGGATCCACATGTTTCATGCTATGGTTAGATTTATCTTAATTCTTCTTTCGTAGTTGCGGATGCTTGCGAGAGGAGGTAATCATAAGTGGGTTGCTTGTTCAAGTAAGAACAACACCATAGCACCAGTCCACCCACATATCAAATTATCAAAGTAACGAACGCGAATCAACTCAACATGATGAACATGACTAGACATAAATTCCCATGTGTCCTGGGGAGCACTTGCTTTATATAAGAGTAGGCTTGTCCTTTGCTATAAAAAGGATTAGGCTACCTTGTTGCACCCTTGCTACTATTGTTACTCGTCACTTGTTACGAATTATCTCGTTGCAAAACTATCTATCATTGTTACTCACAACACCTGTAGGGAATACCTTGCTGAAAACTGCTTATCATTTCCTTCTGCTCCTCGTTGGGTTTGGCGCTCTTACTTATCGAAAGGACTACGATTGATCCCCTATACTTGTGGGTCATCAACAGGTAGTCCGGGCAACCACATTTGTCCCCCACATATGGTCTAGATTTGGGGGTGTCTATACTCTCTAGGTGATTGAACTTTTGAAAGCCTGCTAGGCTCCCGTTTGATGTCCAAACACGCCTGGATATATGAGAAATAAAACGAGCTTCAACTTTGGAAACAAGCTTAATTATTTATTTGACTTAATTATATGCATTATAGCCCGCAGCAACGCACGTGCGTTCTACTAGTTTATATAATTAATAATGGGACTGTCTAATCATCGATCATTTATTTTTCATTTCCGTTCAAGTCATATTTTTGTTTAATGTCTGATCGACACGTGTACCTATTGGTTTTGGTTCATTTCGTCATTTGTAAAAAATATATTTGATTTCATTTGGCTTTCGATTCGGATTTTCTCCTGGTCCCACTTTTCAGGCTTTGACTCCGATGGGTTTTCCAACCCACCAAACGCACTGTAGGGGCGGATTGCAACCCATTACCCGCCCACCCCCTAACACATAATCTCCAAAACATCTTATTTTACTCATTTCTCATTGTTACCAATCCAGCCGACATCGATTTAAGAAGCAAAGTTTGATGATGGATGATGTTAGCTAGTTCTATCACATACAGTGGTATGGGCGGGGATATGGATGCCTTTTCTTTTATTCGAGCCTTCTTAATATTCGAGCCTTCTTAAGACATTTGCATTCTTTACCTATCCAAGGTGTAATTCACTTATGTTGCATAAGTTGTATCTTGGTCGAAAGACCCTTGTTGTATTCATTCGTTGTATGAGATGTATATGTTTATGTTGTTGTTTTGGACTATTATGTTCTAGATTTGCGTAGTGTCGATCCCGGGGTGCATGAACCTTCCATCTAACGACGACTGGTTCTGACCTCCCCGACGAACGCTTGCTAGCAACGAACTTAGCAAGAGAACTCGTCGACCTCCTATATATCACCCTCTCTACTTCCTCCCGCCGCTCTCCAATAGCTAGCCTCACTCCGCACACAACTGCTCGCTGACAGCTAAGCACGCTCCGTGGCTAAGATTAAGGCTGCTGACAACCGATGGAGCACGCCTTCCTTCACATCCTTTGCCCTTCCTTTGATACACACCACCAAAAGAAAATTTTAAAAAAATCTTTGTGGGGAGGCGGGTCGGCGTAGCATGTACATACCAGGTGGATGTCCCATAAACCCAACCGTAAGAGCATCTCTAGCAGATCCCGTATAACTCCGGCGAACTACGTTTTGCGGGAACTTATACGGGACGATCCGAAAAATGGCCCGCGCAGATCCTCTAAAACGGGCCCAGTCCGTAAAATTTCAAAAGGAGGCCCGTAAACCGCCCCCGATTCCGCTATATATTCGGGCGCCAGAGGGATTCAGGCCACCTCCGCCGCGAACTCATCCCCTCCGGTGACAAATCTCTTCCCCTCCGGCCATCGGATCTCTCCGGCGATGGCATCCGCTGGTGTAGGGCGTGGAGGCAGCGACGATTTCGGTCGGCGCGGAGGCCTCGGGTGCGACGGGGGGGGGGGGGGGTGTCCGTCGGGCGCGACGGGTTTGTCGGACGCAACGACGATGAGGCAGTTGGCTCCGACCTCCGCCCTCCCGTGTCGGAGAGGCAGAGAGAGGCGGTGCCCAAGCGCGGAGCCAAGTCCCGCAACGCCGGCTCGAGGTCGTCGGCGTGGGACAACTTCCATCGCCTCGGCAACATTTTTGACCCGGCGCTGCAGCGCCGGAGGCAGGCATAGCTCACTTGGTTCCACAGGAAGGAGGCCGCCGCAACCGACGATGTGGCTGCGGCCGCGCGGCTGTCGGCGCCGCGGGAAGGAGTTCGACCTGCAGGTCACCCTGTGCTCCACCCTGATGCACCATACTCTGCACGACGACGAGCCCCTGCCCGCCGACGCCATCAACTCCGGCAACGACAACGACTAGATCTAGTGTTTTTAAATTCCGTTTTATTTATGTATAATTGTGGTTTGTAAAACTTAAACTCTCCTATGCGTGTGATGAACTGCTATGCTGTGCTATGCTTGGTGATGAACTCCGTAGCTGTTTTGTAGCGCGAACTACTTTGTTTGAATTTACGGTATCGATTTGCGATAAGGAGAGGGAGGCGTCCTGCAAAAAACGTTTACGAGATCTGCTAGAGCTGCTCTAAACCCCAAAACAAACAACCTCCCTCAGGCACACACGGAGACAAATAAAATGAGAACGGGGACACAACCAAGATTCGTGCATGACCCCGACGGCGAACGAAAAACAGACGGCTGAAAATTACTAGCAGAAGTCTCTACTCTCTACCTCTCTACCTAATTAATTAATTAATTAATAATAAAGCACCGATAGCTTTTGGTCGTACGTCATCGCAAGTTTTACAGAAAAGCCCCTATATTTTATAGAAATCAACCCGCGGTCCTTCAGTAAGTGGAAAAAAACGATTCGTCTTTTTATAAAAAAAACCTGGGCAGCGTCACTCCGCCCCTCCTCCTCCTCCCACCCCCTCCCCCTTCTCCTCCTCCCCTGGCCGCGCGGATCCGTCGGCGGCGGGGTCTCTGGCGCGCTGGCGGCGGGGCTTCGAGCGGGCTCTGCTTTCCATTCTCGTGGACCTGCCGTTCATCGTGCAAGCCAACGACCACCGCCGCCGCCAGCAACAGCAGCAGCACGAGCGGCCGGAGATCCCCTCGTGGTGCCGGCGCCGGCTGAGGAAGACCCTCTCTCCCGCACGAGAAGGCGATAGCTCCGGCGCTAGGTTCCCACGCCGCCGCGCCCCATCCCTCCGGCCTCCGCTCCCGTCAACCATCGCGGACCTCTCCCCTTCCCTTGGAGTCGCCGTCGTATTACCCCGCCGCCAGTCAATAGCCTTGACGAAGCCCCGGACGCTGGCTCTCTGGAGCACGCCGTCCCCCGGTAGCCGCGATGGAGCGCCGGTGGACCACATGATTGTGAGCGACCCCGCCACGACGACTCACCTCGCCACTGCCGCGCCTCCCCAAGCAACTCTGCCATGGCCCCGTGATGGACGACCTGCTACGGAGATGATCCTAGCCGGATCCCCTGCAGGCCCTCCTCCTGGACAGCCTCCAGCCCACACTAGCTCCCCTGTTCTGGCTCTGCCGCCTCCCATGGCTGAGCAGAGCGAGAATAGAGCGAGTGAGGAGATCGAGAGAGGAAATACTCAGTTGATTTTGCAGGCATAGAGATTGATCTGATATTTTTGGTTGACTGCAGATTCAACGAGGACTGCGCCTACATCTTTCCCCAATGTTTGGGCAAAGGCTAAACTGTTTTGCAAAATTTTGCAGCTTGACCGGGCTGAAGGAGATGTTGTGCAAACCGAGAATGAGCATGACGAGTGAAGCGACAAAACAATTGTCGCCGTCGGATGCTGGCTGGGAGATTGATCAATATATATGGGAGCTTTTTTCAGGAAAGCCAAACAAGTGGCTGGGGACTCTTTCGGGTGCAGCAGTGTTGCTAGCATCTTCTTTTCTTGCACCTATAAACCGATGATACTTTATTTGGTGTTGTTTCCCGTGGCACTACATTATGGCTTTGTTGATAATCATTTCTGCTGATGTGCATAGTTTAGTTTTTTTTTCACTTCCAGTTTAAGCTAAGTGCAAGTTGTCAGCCTCACATTGGCTAAATCACTCAATGTTGTTTATGCTCCAGCGGCAGCAGAGGGATAGAGCCAACAATGAAGGGAGATATGCCAGCGCAGTCGATGGAATTAACAGGAAGTAATTCCTGATGTGCCTGGTTGGATCAAGAGGTGATTCCGTGTACCATGCAGTAGTTGATGCAGACTATTTGTGCATCCAAATAGCAACATGAATTTTGTGTTATTAGTTTCTGAATTGTAGTGTAGGAAATGTTTTGTGGCTTATTTTGGTAGCATTTCTGATGGACTAATTTTGTGTTGGCGGGGTTGATAGTGGGCATACTACAGCCTGAATGGCAATTAGATAGTCCTCCAATTTCTGATGGGTTGAGGGGTGGGACGGTTTGATCACTGATTTCTGTATTTTTGTTGTTCGAACAAGGACAAAGGAAGGAGCCGTTGTCCGTTAGGCAGACCTAAGCAACGATACTGAATCTAGGAATAGGACACACGAGCTTAGAGTAGTCGAGAGAGATTTAGGTAATGTTCAGAACTGCAGAAGAGGATTGTTTTCTCGCAATGTGAGCCCAATACATGTGATGGTCAAGAAGGTATGTGATTCTAATGCATATACAAAAAAAGAGGTGTGTTGTTATTTTCGTCGATGTGTTGCTGCTGCTGTTATTTCTGCTAGCCATGTGAGTCTAAGATGTGTGCTGCTGCTACTACTATTTTTAGTTGCTCTGCTGTTGCTCCTCATATATATATATGTTACTGCAGATTGTTTGGATGGAAAATCAATAATAGTTTGGTCTTTAGCAAAGCGGTGCCGGATTGCATAGAATGAACCACAACAAGACAATCTTGACGGACCTGAACTTTCCACCCCTTTTCTGAAAGCACGCCTTGCGAAATTGTGCCTTTTGTGTTCATTGATTACTCTTTGCTGCTGATGGATAAATGGCTAAGATGTGGTTGTTCGATAAACCAAAATATTACGAAGTCAAAATTGTTATATAAGTTTTGTTAGACTATGCAAGCTTGACACCAAGTAATTAGACAACATTCACTTCTCTACTCCCCAAAATTGAAGGATCAGGATGACTTTCTATTCTCTTGCAGGTTGAGACAAATGTGCCATGGGTGCCGACGCCAACTGTCCTTTACCGTGTCCAACCTCTCCCCCATCGACCTCAAGCAGGTGAGCCACCAACACCTTATGTTCCTACTTTGTAATCCTTTTTGCAGGGTTTATGACCCCGTGAAAACTTAACAGGTGTTTATCTCAGTGGGTAATTTTAGCTTCCTTCCTTACTAATGCATGCATGGAATGATGCTATCAGTAATCTGAATTAATTAATATATGCACTATAGATACCTCGCGATGGTAGGGGGTGGTGGAGGGAGTGTTGTGTGCCGTGGAAACTGAGCTCCATGAATTCGAGAACGTCCGGCTTGATCCGACCAGAGACCGCTCCCACATCCACCTCGTCGGCCATGCGGTGAGCTTCTTGTTCTCATCAATGTTCTTTTCAATATTTATTGCACCACTCTGCTCGTACAGATTTCAGCTCGGTGTGTAGACCTCACATGCTTTAATTCAAGTGTTCACGCCTCCATGTTTTTGTCATGACTGGGATGGATGGTAAATCAAGGTGCTTTGGCTTCATCAATTTTGAGAGTAGAGATGGTGTTTGTGGCAATTAATGGAAAGAAAATTAGTGACAAAGAGTGGTATATTGGTAGAGCTCAGATCTGAAAGAGAGATGGACTTGAAGAGAACATTTGAGCAAAGCATGAAAGATGCTGCTGATAAATATCAAGGACAGAACTTGTAGTGTTTGTACGTATTTTTCCTTATTGTGTGGCATGTGGTACGTATTTTTCAGGGTAGAATATACCTCTGGTTAATTTTATATTTGTTAACATGCATTTACTTTAATCTACTGATGACCGGGTCTTCTTTTATTTTTGTTCATCAACCGTAGTCTTGGCTGGGCCATGCATGGAGAATGTGAGCTCCTGGTGCATTTCTGAACATGCGTTATAACTTAATTTTGTGCGCAGTATCTCTGGTGAACTAGCAATTCCGGATAAAAAAATGACTAAACTTTATTCGGTTCCTAACTTTATTTTGATATATGTTGAGGCATGTAGATATATTATTACGATTACCATTTTTTAATTGGATAAGTCTGTATCTTGTGAACAGTTTCAAGTTTGACTAAATTTTGCATTACCCGTGAATGTATTTTTGCATATAAAAATCTAACTAAATTCGAATACAAATTGATTTTTCTGCCCCGTTGCAACGCACGGGCATTTGTGCTAGTTTTAACAAAAGTCGGATAGTTATTCTGGAAAAGTTATTTTATAAGAAGAAATAAACATATCGGACGTGGCACATTCATTCCCTGAAGCCCTGCTCTCACCCCCGCACCCCAAGCATTTGCATTTCGATCGCTTCTGGTGGGATGGACGTCCCGGTACCGGTGCGCGAGTCCGCCAATTCCCGGCGCGCGGGAAAATTTCCCGCACTCGCGCCTCGCCCGCTATAAGAAAGAAATCGCATCACCACGGTCTCCTGCTCCACTTCCGCCGCCTCCCACCGAATGGGCCGCAAGAGGAGGGCTAGGGTTTCCAGCGACGGCGACGACGTCGAGATGAACGGCGAAGAGCCCGCCGCCGAGCAGAGCAAGAGCCTCTACGAGGTAATATCTCCGTCCAGACCCTAGGGCTTCGGATTCCGGCGCAAGTGTTCGATCGAATCGTGTACGGATGTTTCCGATTCGTGGATGAGCAGTAAGGGCGTCGTGTATACGCTTTTGTTCGATGCCGCAGCTAGGACTGTGCGTTGTTTCTTCAGGTGTTCTCTTGGTAGGATTTTTGTGTGGATCTCCGTGCGAATCACTCAGGTGTTAGTAGTATTTGGGTATTGTGATTAAACTGGCGCAAATGAGGTCAGGCCCGGGTGAATTTGTGAGGCTAGTCTCCCTAATATATGGAGTCCTATTGATCCATAGTTATCTGCGTGTATAACCTGGACACATATCTTTCCCCTACTGTCATGACATTTTTTCACACAAAACAGTAGCCTAGTGAACCCCAGTAAATTCTACCAAAAGCGGATATATGCCCATCTCGGATCCAAAATATGCTGGGGTTAAAGGATCATATGCCACAAATATTGGATAGTTAAGTTTGCTAAAGGACTTTTATCCTTGCCCTGTTTTTGGAGTCAAGCAATTATGTGGCTGCATGTGAAAGGGGGATGTTTGCTAGGGATTTGGAGTTAGGATTTGCTGGGTTGCTATATATATGTCGATTCAGGAGCATACCATTGTTCAGTTAAATGTGTCAATCGTCCTGTAAGTCATGGGTTAGCACATCAGAACATTTTTCTTCACTTTATGTATCAGAATTCAGACCTCACTTATCCGGGTAGTGTGTTCAGATCCTTCATGAGATATATGATGAAGTTTATGATTGGGTGGTTCATGTCTAGCTAAACCAAGACATAATTTTTTGTTACAAGAATAAAAGCTGCACCGTGCTTGCATTCATGGTTTCTTCTCAAACATCAACACTTGTTTTTTCATTGCTGCAAAGTTGGAGTCAGTTGGTGGATACAACTTGATTTCACTTACTATGGTAGAAAACCCAGGTTTAAATAAACATGCAGATGAGCTGCAAGGATACATGTAGTCCATGGCAACGACCTCAAATGGGATTAAGTCTGAATTTCTACAGGAGTACTTTAAGGGAAAAAAATGTTTATGCTGATATGCTCCACTTTGCTGGTCTCTCTCCTAGTATGACAGACATCTCACTTAATATGCCTTGTTTTTTCCTTCTTTCTGCAGATATTAGGGGTTGAGAGCACAGCTTCACAACAGGAGATAAAAAAGGCATATCACAAATTGGCCTTGCGTCTTCACCCAGATAAGAATCCTGGAGATGAGGTAGAATCTCAACCCTGAACCTTTGTTGTGTAGCAAATATGTACCACGTATCTGAATTGGAATGCTATGTGTTTGTCAGGAAGCCAATGAAAAATTTCAGCAGCTGCAGAAGGTCATATCTATTCTTGGAGACCAGGAGAAAAGGGCACTGTATGATGAGACGGGCATTACTGATGATGATGTGAGCGCCTAATCCTAGCAATTTGGTTTCCACCTTTTAAGTTTGTGCGTTATATTCTGCAATTCCCCCTTGTTAGGCACTGGTTGGAGAAGCCGCAGACAATCTTCAAGCCTACTTCAGAACAGTGTACAGAAAGGTATGTGTTTGCTCCATGCCAATGTGAAATTTATGCTGTCCGTTTGCTTATACAATGCATGATGAACTTGCTTTGTCTAACTTATTATTCCCAGGTCACGGACGCTGACATTGAAGAATTTGAAGCCAAGTACAGAGGGTCAGACTCTGAGAAAAAGGATCTAAAGGATCTCTACACAAAATTTAAGGGCAACATGAACAGGTGATGGTTGCAGATCCGTTGTGCTATTATTCTGGATTAAATGTCTGTTCCAAAACTTAATAAACTGTTAGTGAACAGCTTGGTTTCATTTCTCTTTTTGACTCTGCCTTTCTGTGCAGACTTTTCTGTTCAATGATGTGCTCAGATGCTAAGATTGATTCTCACCGCTTCAAAGATATAATTGATCAGGCAATTGCTGAAGGTCAATAATCATATGCTGCTGCCACTAAGATCTTACTGTATATAATTGATTGCTTGTTCCATTTTCTTCATACAATCTACAATGAGGTGCTGGCAAAATGCTTGGGTTATACATGTCGACTCAACCTGCTCCTCAAAACTTCTACATGTGCAATAATCTTACCGTCTCCTTACTTTGTAGGTGAGCTGAAGTCCACAAAAGCGTATGTAAAATGGGCTAAAAAGATCTCCGAGATAGAGCCTCCCACAAACCCATTGGAGAGGAGAGTGAAGTAAGTTCCCATACTAGCGTTTATCCCCGAAAACACTACATGGCAATTTGATCCTCTCAAGATACTACTCCCCATCACCTGCTTATGTGAAGTCTCCGCTGTTTCCCCCTCCTGAAATTTTATAGGAAAAAGAAGAGCCAGGAGAGCGACCTCATCCTGGCGATCTCGCAGCGCAGGGAGCAGAGGAAGGAGCGGTTCGACTCTGTTCTGTCGTCCATAATGTCCAAGTGTGATGACAGCAAGGCAGGCAGCTCGGAGCCCACGGAGGAGGAGTTTGAGCGTGCTCGGCAGAGGCTCGAGAAGAAGCGCACCAAGGGGCGCAAATGATATGGATCTTGACGTGCAGGTCAGGCTGCCTTGTCCATCAGGACCCTGCTTTGAGGAAAAATGGGGTGTTGAGTGGAGTGGAGTGGAGGGTTTGTCTAGTCGCTTTGTTTTATGAGTGGGCGTGTGTATAAGTAACTGAATGCAAGTGTGGTGTGGTTTTGGATATGAACAAAACAACTATGGAAGTGTCCTGTCCCATGAATGAAATGAAATCCTCGGCATGCCGGCATGACCGTATGATCTGGTGGTTTTGGTGCATGTCAAAGGGAGACGTGAGAGGACAGGTTGTGGGTGTGAATTATTCCTATTCAATTGATCAAACTCATTAATTCGTGTATTTTAATCAGGCTGGCATTTCTTCTTCAAGGGCAATCGTTCGGTAATCCAATTCTATTGATCAAACTCATTCTGTGGGTCGATCAATCATCATCTTTATGCTATGCATCTAGTTTATGGGTGAATTCCATATATGTCACTCAAAATTTGCCCGTATCCCCATCTGCCATTGGAAATTTCCCTTTCCCAAATATGTCATTGAAAATTTGCACCGTGTACATATATGCCATTATGGCCAGTTTGACCGTTAGTTGACTATCAAATGGCACTTGAAAAGATGATTTTGCCCCTGGTTGTTCCTTGCGCACTGTCGCGTTTTGTGCATTGCACCGACTACTTTTGCATTTCAGTACTCTAGCATCTAGTCCAGCGGACGATGAACTGTAGCGACCAGTACTATGGTGCCCACTTTTTTAAAAAATGTGAACATTTTTTGAAATTTTAAATTCTGTTTTTATTTGAATTGTGAACAAAATTTGAAAAACGTGAATAAAAGTTTTCAGAATGTTCAAACATGAACAAAATTTAAAATGTGATTTTTTTTGAAAAATTGTTCATATTTTTCAAATTTTGTTCACTTTTAAAAAAATTGTTCGCAATTTCAAAAAATGGGAGCATTTGTTCGCAATTTCAAAAAATGTTCACATTTTTTAAAAAGTGGGCACTGGTCGCTACAGTTCGTTGTCCGCTGCACTGGATGCTACAGTATTGGAACGCCAAAGTAGTCGGTGCAGTGCACCGAACACAATAGTGCGCAAGAAATGACCAGGGGCAAAATCGTTTTTTCAAGTGCAACTTGACAGCCAACTAATGGTCAAACTGGCCATAGTGGCATATCTGTACGCGGTGCAAATTTTTAATGGCATATTTGGAAGAGGGAAATTTTCAATGGCAGATGAGGATACGGGCAAATTTTGAGTGGCATATATGGAATTCACCCCTAGTTTATCCCCTGTTCAAGAAATCGTCCGATTAACTAGTTAACTTGCTGATCAATCCCTACTCGTTGGGTCACCGAGTATCCGATAAATTGCTAAATCGTCTGATTAATTGATTAAATGGCCGACTAACTTGCCGATTAGTCTATTAATCCCCTACCCGCTAGTCAACCGAACAGCTACCAGTTAACGATTTTCTCAACAATGAGTTTATCTCCTTTGATGAGGAGTAGAGCTCCTCTTTATCTATGTAAGTATCTAGTTTAGCTCGAGGCTTTAGCTAGTTTGATGTCTAATGTAGTTGGTAATGAACTGTTTATTTATGCTACGTGTCGTGTTAATTTGGCACCTTTGTTTAATCATGCAATGAGGTAGTTTAAATTTGCGTTTGAAATGGATTTTTGTGCGAAACAATTATGTTTAGTTTTTTGGGGATTAAGTTTTAGAAGATGGGATAATGAAGAAACTATTATTATGAAATGGATAATTAAAGGATGGGATAAAATGAGGAATTCAGTTATAAGGAATGAGCTAGAGATGCTCTTAGAATGTGATATTGAAACGTTCTTTTCGCAAAGTAGTACCATTGGTATTCACACTTGTTCTGTTTTTGGGCACTGGTATTTCTGCTTGATTTTCTTTTCAATTTCATATGAGAAGAGTCTACATTATGCAACCCTAAACTAATCACTCAGTTTAATATTCAACCCTGAACTTTGAAACTGGTCAAACTATACCCCAAACTAATCATACGGTTCGAAAATCAACCCTCACCTTGGTTTTGACTCGGTCAACCGGTTTTGACAATGTTGACTGTTCGCTGTGTATTGCCATCTCACATTACATATGAAACTCACGGACCGAGCTTGAGTGCCGTAACTGCAAATGCATTTGGGTCCGTGACATGTGGACCAGCCATCTGTTGGGCCCACATGTCACATACGCAAATGCACCTACAGTTATGACACCGAAGCGGCATTTCCTAACAAAAGCGAGTTTGTGAGATTCGACCACGCGACTTCCCTGACGAAGTTATACTGGTGCAACCACTCCGCCACCCCAGCGGGATCTATTAGAAATCAACTTTCTACTTCTTTTGTTCTTTCTTTTGTCCTTTTCTTTTTTTCATTATTCGTTTTCCTTTTTTCTTTTACATCCTAGTTCGTTGAATGTTTTTCGAAATACCTGAACTTCTTTTTGTATCTATGTTTTTTTGAAATTCAATGAACTTTTTTTCAAATTTGTGAACTTTTTTCCAAATCCATGAACTTTTTTTTTGAATTTGGTGAACTTTTTTGAAAGTGGAGGAACATATTCTTAAATTCGGTGAACTTTTTTCAAAACTATTTTTCAAAATGGATGAACTTTTTTCGAAATCAAGGGACTTTTTTCAAGTTTGATGAACTTTTTTCATAATCGATGAACTTTTTTCAAGTTTGATGAACTTTTTTCATAATCAATGAACTTTTTCCATAATTGATGAACTTTTTTCAAAATTGTTATCAACTTTTTTTCATAAAAAATATAAAAAATTTCAAAAATCTAAGTGGGGTTGTGTAATAAATAGGGCGGTCCTGATGATTCTTAAATAGTTCGCGTTTGCTATCAACCACTAGGCTTCCGGTGCTGTAGTGGCTAGCCGAAAGAAACTGCTGTGTAGGGGCGCTAGTTCGAGTCGTCGTAATAGCATATTTTTGTGTTTTTTTTTCGCGAGACAGACTAGTGCTATGCGCGTCCGTGGGCCGGCCCACGAGGCGTTGCCAGTGCGCGCCGGTTCGCTTCCGCGGCGCCGAACGCGCCGAATAGGAGCACCCCACCGAAGCAGCGTCCGAGACTCACATAGGAAAAAAAGATCTTACCCTCTCTTTTCTTGGCCGAACAGCATGGCCGCCTCCCAGCAGCCCAACCACCTGTGAGCGCCTCCCCATTAAGTAGTAGCCCACATCATCCAGCGTTGTTGATTTTCCGCTGTCGCTAGTCGAAAACGGACAAGCGACAACCAAAAATAATAGACCGAGTGTTTGGTCAAGGTTGTAATATGGATTTCTCGGTGTAGCAGGTTGTAGACCGATATATTTCTACGTTTTAGGTCACATGAGATCAAAATGTGGAGGGGCAATCGTTTGATAATCGAATTCTGGTTAATCATGTTGAAATTTGAGATGGGCTTTGGGCCCATGAGACAATTTCAGAAAAATCTCTAAGGGCCCATGTAGGTGGCATGACAAGGGGGGTGGGAAGTTTAGTACCACCTTGCTAGTGGAGAGGGAGTTGGACCTCTTTATAAGGGTCTCTCTTCTACATGCTATTGGAGCATGAGAAGAGAAGAGGCCCTCGCGCACTCCTCCTCCGCCGCCTCGCCACGCCTCGTCACGACGCGCCGCGGGATTGAGCCGAGTCGAGCTCATACCTACTCGGACGTGGGTTCAGCCCACGTCTCTCCACCCGGACGCCGCCTACATAAGCAGGGCTTCGGCCAACCCTAGCCGACACGGAAAACAGATCACATCTGCCTCCACGTGCACTCCGCCCACGTCGTTCCTTTTGCTGCTGCTGCTGCCGGCGACTCCATCCCGTTCACCGCGTACACGGTCGACGAGAGAGCAGGCCTCCGAAACCACGCCTCTCCGGGTCCTGTACGGGGAGAGGGGCGATTAGGTTTTTGGGTAGCGACTGCTCGCTTCCGTTCGTCTGCTTCATCTACGTCTGCACCGCCTTCGCCGTCATCACCATGTCGCCCCCAACCAACGTCGACCGTGCCGCTGCCGAGAAACTTGAAGCCGACAAGAAGGCGGCCGAGGATGCTGCCGCCGCCAATGCTACTGCTACGGCCAACTGGCCTATTGGAGGGTATAACGCGTTTATCCCGCTCCTACTTATTTCAGTCTTAGCAGTACTACTTGTATGCATAGATGTCTCGAATTTATGTGTAGTACATGCTAGTTTGATTCATCATCAGTATGTCAGTAATCTAGTCAATGCCATGATAGTGATTATTTCGTGGATTAATCTAATCGGAAAATTGCCTATTTACTCAACAATCCAAAAACCTAATATGTGTAGGAATTTTTCGAGTAATGGTTTTGCTGCTGCATTGAAACCGGATAAGTTTACCGGTACATATTTTAAGCGTTGGCAGACCAAAACCACCTTATGGCTCACGGCTATGAACGTGTTCTGGGTAGCCGGTGTTACTCCTACGGGAACGATCACTCCTGAACAGGAGAAGGCGTTCAAGGAGGCCACCGTCTACTTTATTGGAGCAGTTCTGAGCATGATTGGAGATAAGTTGGTTGACGCATATTTACATGTGCGGGTTGCCAAGGACTTGTGGGAGGTGCTCGAATCTAAATTCGGGGCCACCGATGCTGGGAGTGAGATGTATGTTATGGAGCAGTTCCATGATTACAAAATGGTTGAGAACCGTTCTGTGCTGGAACAAGCTCATGAGATAATATGCATTGCTAAAGAACTTGAGGTTCTTAAGTGCGATTTACCGGGCAAATTTGTCGCGGGGTGTATAATCGCTAAGCTCCCTAATTCTTGGAGGAACTTTGCTACCACTCTGAAACATCAGAGGCGTGAATTCTCAATAGAGGATGTCATCGGCCATCTGAGTGTTGAGCAGAACTCGAGAGCAAATGACTCGAATGGGAAAGGGGCCGAAAGCTCTTCTGTCGCCAATATGGTACACCAGAAGAACTTCAATTCCCACAAGCCCAAGGGAAAGAATTCTGTCCAACAGAATACCGACTTCAAGAAGAAGGGAAAGAAGACCTTCAAGAAGAATAAGAAGGGAGAAGGCTGCTTTACTTGTGGTTCGGAGGAACATTGGGCCAACAAGTGCCCAAACAAGTACAAGAAGCCGACGCAGGACAATAAGTCTGCCAATATGATTGTGGGCAACAATGAAAGTGGTGCATCTGGGTACGGTAATTTATTTACTGTTTTTTCTGTTTGTCAATCCACCGATTGGTGGGTGGACACGGGTGCAAATATTCATGTGTGTGCTGACATCTCATTGTTCTCTTCTTATCAGGTCACAGGGCACGGGTCCGTATTGATGGGGAATGGCGCAAGTGCTTCTGTTCTTGGTGTTGGCACGGTCGATCTGAAGTTTACTTCGGGAAGGATCGTGCAGTTGAAGAACGTGCAGCATGTCCCCGCCATCAAGAAGAACCTCGTTAGTGGCTCCCTTCTGTGTAGAGAAGGGTTTAAGTTAGTATTCGAGTCCAATAAAGTAGTTGTTACGAAATATGGACTTTTCGTTGGAAAAGGTTATGAATGCGGAGGTCTGTTCCGCCTTTCCCTTGCAGATTTTTGTAATAAAGTCGTGAACAATATTCATTCGAGTGTTAATGAATGTGAAGTTTGGCATTCACGTCTTTGTCACATTAGTTTCGGTGTTATGTCGCGGCTAGCAAAACTGAATTTAATCCCGAGTTTCACTTTAGCCAAAGGTTCTAAGTGCCATTCGTGTGTGCAAGCAAAGCAACCTCGCAAGCCTCACAAGGCTGCGGAGGAGAGACACTTGGCGCCATTAGAACTCATACATTCAGATCTTTGTGAGATGAATGGTGTGTTGACTAAAGGTGGAAAGAAATACTTCATGACATTGATAGATGATTCCACTAGATATTGCTATGTGTATCTATTAAATACTAAAGATGAGGCTCTACACTACTTTAAAATCTATAAGGCAGAAGTTGAGAATCAACTTGAAAAGAAAATTAAACGAGTCCGGTCTGATCGTGGTGGAGAGTACTTCTCAAATGAGTTTGATTCTTTCTGTGCGGAACACGGTATTATTCATGAGAGGACGCCTCCCTATTCGCCCCAGTCAAACGGGGTTGCCGAGCGGAAAAACCGTACTCTAACTGATTTGGTTAACGCCATGTTAGATACATCGGGTTTATCCAAGGCATGGTGGGGGGAGGCTATATTGACTTCGTGTCATGTCCTGAATAAGGTTCCGACAAAAGATAACGAGGTCACTCCATATGAGCAGTGGTCGAAGAGAAGGACGACGCTCTCCTACTTACGTACTTGGGGCTGTTTGGCAAAAGTCAATGTGCCGATCCCCAAAAAGCGTAAGCTTGGACCAAAGACCGTGGACTGCGTTAATTTGGGCTACGCTAAGAATAGCGTTGGCTATAGATTTCTAGTAGTGAAATCTGAGGTACCTGACGTGAAGGTCGGTACAATTATGGAGTCTAAAGATGCTACATTCTTTGAGGGCATTTTCCCCATGAGAGATATGCATAGCACTTCTAGACAGGAATCTGAGGAGACTCCTGAGCCTGCCATTCCTATGGAATATTATGAACAAACACATGATGGAAATCCCGAGGAGGATGACGAGGAAACCCTTGGTAGGGGCAAGAGACAAAGGACTGCAAAGACCTTTGGTGATGACTTCCTTGTGTACCTCGTGGATGATAATCCTACTTCTATTTCAGAAGCCTATGCATCTCCTGATGCTGACTACTGGAAAGATGCGGTTCGTAGCGAGATGGATTCCATCACGGCTAATGGAACATGGGAAATTACTGAGCGTCCCTATGGTTGCAAACCGTTGGGATGTAAGTGGGTGTTCAAAAAGAAGCTTAGGCCCGATGGTACAATTGAAAAGTACAAGGCTAGGCTTGTAGCCAAGGGCTATGCCCAGAAAGAAGAAGAAGATTTCTTCGACACTTATTCACCTGTGGCCAGACTGACCACCATTCGAGTACTACTCTCGTTGGCAGCCTCGCATGGTCTTCTCGTCCATCAAATGGATGTCAAGACAACTTTTCTAAATGGAGAGCTAGAAGAGGAAATCTATATGCAACAACCAGATGGCTTTGTGTTAGATGGTCAGGAAGGAAAGGTGTGTAAGTTGTTGAAATCTTTATATGGCATGAGACAAGCACCTAAGCAATGGCATGAGAAGTTTAATACAACTCTGACATCTGTTGGCTTCGTTGTCAATGAAGCTGACAAATGTGTATACTATCGCCATGGTGGGGGCGAAGGAGTTATACTGTGCTTGTATGTTGATGACATACTGATATTTGGAACCAATCTCAAAGTGATTGAGGAGGTTAAGTTTTTCCTGTCTCAGAACTTTGAGATGAATGACCTTGGAGTGGCTGATGTTATCTTGAACATCAAGCTGTTGAGAGATGATGAGGGTGGGATTACACTTCTGCAATCCCATTATGTTGAGAAGATTTTGAGTCGTTTTGGATATTCGGACTGCAAAGTTTCTCAAACACCATATGATCCTAGTGTGCTGGTTCGAAAGTTCACAGGCACAACTAGAGATCAATTGAGATACTCTCAAATCATTGGTTCACTTATGTATCTAGCTAGCGCAACGAGGCCTGACATCGCGTTTGCTGTGAGCAAACTGAGCCGGTTTGTTGCAAATCCGGGTGATGTTCATTGGCATGCTGTTGAAAGAGTTATGCGCTATCTGAAAGGTACTATGAACCACGGACTTCACTATACCGGATACCCGTCGGTACTTGAAGGATATAGTGATGCGAATTGGATCTCTGATGCTGATGAGATGAAGGCCACTACTGGGTATATGTTTACCCTTGGAGGTGGTGCTGTTTCCTGGAAGTCTTGCAAGCAAACGATCTTAACGAGATCGACAATGGAAGCAGAATTAACAGCATTAGACACATCTGGTGTCGAAGCAGAATTTCTTCGAGATCTTTTGATGGACTTGCCTGTGGTTGAGAAGCCGGTTCCGGCCATCCTTATGAACTGCGATAATCAGACAGTCATTGTCAAAGTGAAGAGTTCAAAGGACAACATGAAGTCCAACAAACATATAAGAATGAGATTGAAAGCTGTCAGACGTTTAAGAAGCTCCGGAGTGATAGCGTTGGATTACATCCAAACGGCTAAGAATCTGGCAGATCCCTTTACTAAAGGGCTATCACGTGTTGTGATAGATAATGCATCGAGGGAGATGGGTATGAGACCCACATGAGTTGCCATGGTAGTAACCCAACCTATGTGATTGGAGATCCCGTGAAGTAGGACCTGGGAAAACAAGCCAGTGGTGAACTGAGGAGAGTAACTTTACTAACCCACTCCGTTGGAGATGCAATACTCTCGGATACTGTATGGTAGGATGACTATTGTCTTAATGTGTTCTAAAGCTTATATGTAAGCAAGATGCTGTCCTACAGAGCGATCTTCGGAGGAACACACCTATGTGAGCCCGACTGCTGGTCACAGTCTATGAGATTGGGGTGATCTCTAGTAAACTCACGAATAGGCCAGGAGTGTGACTAATATGCTCCACCCGAGGGGTCAGCCTTCGGTAGCCCAGTACTAGTAAGACATGTAGTGAAACTTCTTTACGCCAAACTGACAATTCAAGGCATAGTCCATTGTTCAGTTGTGAAGGAGTGTAGCTACTTGCTCTAGGTGAAGCTCAACCTTAACAGGTCTTCACTGAAATGCTGGTATATCAAAACAGTAATTGGAACAGAGGACGAAATGGGCCCTTGAGATCTGGTGGGGGATTGTTGAAATCTGAGATGGGCTTTGGGCCCATGAGACAATTTCAGAAAAATCTCTAAGGGCCCATGTAGGTGGCATGACAAGGGGTGTGGGAAGTTTAGTACCACCTTGCTAGTGGAGAGGGAGTTGGACCTCTTTATAAGGGTCTCTCTTCGACATCCTATTGGAGCATGAGAAGAGAAGAGGCCCTCGCGCACTCCTCCTCCGCCGCCCGCCTCGCCACGCCACGCCTCGTCACGATGCGCCGCGGGTTGCGGGATTGAGCCGAGCTCATACCTACGCGCTTATTTTTGCCGGTCGGGAACGGAGAATACGTAACGCCACGATCTGAGACGTTGGATCGTGTGCTACCGACTCAGACGTGGGTTCAGCCCACGCCTCTTCACCCGGACGCCGCCTACGTAAGCAGGGCTTCGGCCAACCCTAGCCGACACGGAAAACAGATCACATCTGCCTCCACGTGCACTCCGCCCACGTCGTTCCTTTTGCTGCTGCTGCCGCCGGCGACTCCATCCCGTTCACCGCGTACACGGTCGACGGGAGAGCAGGCCTCCGAAACCACGCCTCTCCGGGTCCTGTACGGGGAGAGGGGCGATTAGGTTTTTGGGTAGCGAATACGCGACTGCTCGCTTCCGTTCGTCTGCTTCATCTACGTCTGCACCGCCTTCGCCGTCATCACCATGTCGCCCCCAACCGACGTCGACCGTGTCGCTGCCGAGAAACTTGAAGCCGACAAGAAGGCGGCCGAGGATGCTGCCGCCGCCAATGCTACTGCTACGGCCAACTGGCCTATTGGAGGGTATAACGCGTTTATCCCGCTCCTACTTATTTCAGTCTTAGCAGTACTACTTGTATGCATAGATGTTTCGAATTTATGTGTAGTACATGCTAGTTTGATTCATCATCAGTATGTCAGTAATCTAGTCAATGCCATGATAGTGATTATTTCGTGGATTAATCTAATCGGAAAATTGCCTATTTACTCAACAAATCAAACTCATATTCCGCGGGCCGATTAACCATCATGTACTCTACATACCTACTTCCTCTGTACCTAAATACCTACTCCCAAACAACAAGTATTTAGATACAGAGGGAGTACTAATTTCCTACGTATCTCCGTTCCATTTCCAATCAAACGAAACGAAGGTAAACGTCCTCCACATGCTCCCGCCGCGCGCTAATGGCCATCCGTACGGAGGAAACCCTAATTTGGGCAAAAGCGGCAACCGACGGCCACCCGAGGCCCTCTCATGGCCGCTCGCGCGCCCTACAAAACGCCGCGCCGCGCCTCCCCACCCTCTCGCAGGCCCTCCAGTCAGAGAGCGACCGAGACGCCACCCCCGCCCCGCTCCCACCGGAATAAACCGCGCCTCGCCGGCCGGCCTCTCCTCCCCCTCGAGCGCGCGACCACCCAGCTGCTTGCCGTTTGTTTCTTTTGCGCAGGCCCAGTGCACCGTACCGTACCCGCGAGGAGAGAGAGGCAGAAGCGATGGAGATGAAGAAGATCGCCTGCGCCGTGCTGGTCGCCGTCGCGGCCTCCGCCTCCCTGGTCGCAGCCTCCGAGGCCCCGGCCGAGTCGCCCGGCGTGGCCGGCGGCGCGGCCGCCGCGGCCGGCCCGGCCACCAGCGGCGCCTTCGCCGCCGCGCCCTCCGCCGGCGCGCTCCTCCTCTCCCTCGTCGCCTACTACCTGCACTGAGACGGGCCGGAGCGCGCACGTTCCGGCGCGGCGCCACACAGACGCGTCGGTTAATTTTAATTCAATTCACTGATCAACTGATGACCACTCTATGATTATTACCATTGCATTATCGGTACCATGTAACTGCGCTTGTAATTCTTCTTTTCGACTCGTTTGGTAAATTCAACCCAATTCACATCCGTAACCTGTGACAATGGCGATGTATTATCATTTCATTTGAACCAACCGATTGATTTATGTTGTGGCCCTAGCGGGTTCCGTATTGCCTTCATATATTCTTTTACGAAATGTTATTGGACGAACGTTGGATTTCTAGCAAGTTCTAGTGAATGCCATGTCTGTTGTCGGGTCATAGACACAGATCCTGATTCAAAAGGCCTCGCCGCGTAGGAAGAATAATATCATACAGAAACCAACTTCAATGAAAACCGATGAAAACTACGAGAAAAAGATGTTTTAAAGTTTTGAAAAAATCTAAAAAAAAGATGTTAAGAGGATGATGTTTTATTGCCACGCAAAATTTTAAGTTAAAACACAGTACGAGATGTGAGCTATGGAAAAAAACAAAATCAGCGATGAATAGTGCCAAACAGTAATGCCACTATTTATGCTAAAATTTGTCTTTTTTATAGCTCACATCTCGTAACGTGTTTCAACTTAAAATTTCGTATGACAATAAAACATCACTCTTTTAACATCCCATATATTTTTTGGATTTTTTTGAAACTTTAAAATCTGGTTTTCACGAAGTTTCAATTAAATGTTGGTTTCCGTATGATATTCTTCCTGTCGCGTAAGCTTCGAAACTCGTTCGCTAGACACAAATGCATCGTATCTTACCCAGAGCCGCCCATTGGACTGACTCACGCCTAAAGCAGGATACCTGGTATCGAATCGTAATTCCTCTTTTTGTTTCTTTTCACTAGGTGACAAAACTATTCGATTTTTTTAATGTTTTGGGTACATAGCAATTTTTTAAAATGAACTTGGCAGATTTATAATTTTTTTACTTGTTACATGGCAAATTTAAACATGTTTTTGCAGGGTTTCACATGTCAAGTTTGTTTTGTACACATGGAAAAATTTAGATTTTTTTTTCTCATTATCTAATGATAAATTCATAACATTTTTGTCTTCTAAACAAGTCTTTTTTTTATCAATTATTCATGGGAGTTTTGACAAGCTTTGGGACTTTTTTTTATCAATTATTCATGGAAGTTTTGAAAAAAAAATCTACTTTCTCACATGGCAATTTTATTTTTAATAGCATGACAATTTATTTTTAATAGCATGGGGTTTTATATTTTAAAAGCGTGACATTTGTATTTACTTTTTGATCATGGCAATTTTTGGAAATATTTTTTCCATTCTCACATGACACTTTGATTATTAAATAGCATGAAAAAAATATTTTTAATAACATCGGATTTTTTAAGGCATGGCATTTTTATTTATTTTTTATCATGTCAATTTCATGTGTGTGATTTCTAGTCCCTCCGCCTCAAAATATAAGACCTTATTGCATTCAATATGTCAGTATATTAGATGTAATCCGAACTTATGTTATGGAACGGAGGAAGTATTATGTTTTTGAAAATGAAAATATAAAGCATGGCAAATTCCCTATAGGTTTTATAATTAATATGCAAATTTGTGGTATATAATTTTCCCTTGTCTGCGTTTTGGACCGTGATTTTTTATTGGATTTTTTTGAATCATAATGGCCTTTTTTCCATGTACGTTTATCAAACATTTTTTAAGAGGCCCAATAGGGAAGTTAAATGGGCCTGTTTGGGTTGGTTCGTCCTTGGGTGATCCTTTTAGGCCAACTCCAACGCACGACCCCAAATCGTCCATCGGCGTTTGTTTGAGGGTAAACGGACAGAAATCACGACACAACGTGTAGGAGCAAACGGACAAACGTCTGTTTTGTGTCCGCTTTCACCCCATCACCGGCTCAAATTTGGGCCGCGTTTGCGCTGAAGCGGACAACGCGTGGTCGGGCGGGACGCGCGCCCTTGTCCTCCCCTAGCCCGCCCATCGGGGACACAGACGCCCAATTTTCCATTCTCTCCCCAAAACCCTCCCGCGCTCCGACTCCCCGTCGTCCGCCATGCCCCCGAAGAAATCCGACGACAAGGCCGCCGGCGCGCGGCCCGCGTCAAAGAAGAAGGGCCCGAAGAAGCTGCTGTCGGAGTTCACGCCAGAGGAGCGGGCGCACCTCAACCGTGAATCGGCCAAGCGAAGGGGACGTCGGTTCGCAGAAAAGAAGAAGAAGGCCGCGATCGACTACGCCGCCGAGGTCGCGACCATGGAGAAGGTCATTCAGTACAAGGCCAACGTCGACAATAACGAGGAGATTGCAGCCAAGCCCATGATGCTAGGGTTGTTGTCACACCCAAAATGCGGTACTATCCTCGCGACGGCTCGAGGGCCTCGATAAGGATAGAAGCGCATCTCGGGTCGCTTCACAAGAATGGAAATCGTCACAATACATGTAAAGAGGAGATGAGTATATGGAGTTGGCTTACACTTGCCACGAGCTACAACATGAATATCTCAATATATCAATACATAGCAATCATCACACAAAAGAGCAGGATCCGACTACGGATGAAATCAAATGAAAAAGAGGACGATGTCCACCCTGCTAATCCCAGGCTACCGACTTGGAACCCATCCTATGATCGATGAAGACGAAGAAGAACTCCAAATAGAATTAAGCATCGCTCTCACGTCAACACATCGCATTACCTGTACCTGCACCTGTTGTTGTATGAATCTGTGAGCCACGGGGACTCAACAATCTCATTACCAAGGGTATCAAGACTAAAAAAGCTTGATGGGTGAGGTATAGTTAAGTGGTGAGGTTGCAACAACACTAAACATTTTATCTGGCTAACTTACGAGTACAAGAATAAGAAGAGTGATCTACGCATAAACGGATGTGAACTAGTTATGACCAAGAAGTGATCCTGAACACCTACTTACGAGTCAAATATAATCTCACCGCGTTCTCTTCCCGAACTCCCTCAAAAAGAGACGATCACGGTTACGCACAAGGTTGGTGTATTCTAATTGAGTTCACTTCAAGTTTTCTATAACCGGGTATTATAAAGTTTTCAAGTTGCCACATAACCGCGTACACGGCTTTCCGAAAGATTTAAACCTGTAGGGGTGCTCCAACTCATCCATCACAAACTAGCCACCAGCTGTGGTGGAAAACCTCAACCGCAGGATAGCCCGAAGTGTCCTCGGAATCCCGGTGCACAAGACATTCGTCAAATGTAAAAAAATCCAGCAAGACCGCCCGACAGGCCAGATCCCGATAGCAGCCCCACGTATCTCATTCTCAGGGCATTATGATACGTCCATTTTGCATCATGATTTCCTACTGTTATTTACTATGTTTTGTTGAATAATAATGCTTTAGGGAGTGATTCTAATGCCTTTTCTCTCATAATATGCAAGGTTTACACAAAGTGGGAGAATACCGGCAGCTTGAATTCTGGACCCAAGAAAAGCACATCAGAGATATCTATTCCGCACAACTCCAATGAAGCTGAAATTTTACGGAGATTATTTTTGTATTTAATAAAAAATACTGGAGCAGAAAACTACTGGAGGGCCCCAACCTGGTGGGCACAACCCACCAGGGCGCGCCAGGCCCCCCTGGGCGCGCCCTGATGGGTTGTGGCCTCCTCGGCCCACCTCCGGTGCCCATCTTCTGGTATATAGTCACTTTTGACCTAGAAAAACTCAGAGGAGGACTTTCGGGACGAAGCGCCGCCGCCTCGAGGCGGAACTTGGGCAGGAGCACTTTTGCCCTCCGGCAGAGCGATTCCGCCAGGGGAACTTCCCTCACGGAGGGGGAAATCGAAGCTATCGTCATCACCAACACCCCTCTCATATTTGGGAGGCCAATCTTCATCAACATCTTCAACAGCACCATCTCCTCTCAAACCCTAGTTCATCTCTTGCGTTCAATCTTTGTACCGGAACCTCAGATTGGTACCTGTGGGTGACTAGTAATGTTGATTACCTTGCGTAGTTGATTACTATATGGTTTATTTGGTGGAAGATTATATGTTCAGATCCATTATGCTATTTAATACCCCTCTGATCTTGAGCATGATTATTATTTGTGAGTAGTTACCTTTGTTCTTGAGGTCACGGGAGAAGTCATGTTGCAAGTAATCATGTGAATTTGATATGTGTTCGATATTTTGATGATATGTATGTTGTGATTCCCTTAGTGGTGTCATGTGAACGTCGACTACATCACACTTCACCATTCATGGGCCTAAGGGAATGCATTGTGGAGTAGTTATTAGATGATGGGTTGCTATAGTGACAGAAGCTTAAACCCTAGTTTATGCGCTACTTCGTAAGGGGCTGATTTGGATCCAAACGTTTAATGCTATGGTTAGATTTTATCTTAATACTTTTCTCGTAGTTGCGGATGCTTGCGAGGGGGTTAATCATAAGCGGGAGGTTGTTCAAGTAAGAACAACACCCAAGCACCGGTCCACCCACATATCAAATTATCAAAGTAGCGAACACGAATCAAACCAACATGATAAAAGTGAGTAGACGAAATTCCCGTGTACCCTCAAGAACACTTTGCCTATTACTAGAGATTGTTCTGGCCTGTCCTTTGCCACAAAAGGATTGGGCTACCTTGCTGCACTTTGTTTACCGTTACTGTTACTTGCTTGTTACCAATTATCTTGCTATCAAACTATCTGTTACCTACAATTTCAGTGCTTGCAGAAATTACCTTGCTGAAAACCGCTTGTCATTTCCTTCTGCTCCTCGTTGGGTTCGACACTCTTACTTATCGAAAGGACTACGATTGATCCCCTATACTTGTGGGTCATCAAGATTCTTTTCTGGCGCCGTTGCCGGGGAGTGAAGTGCTCTTGGTAAGTGGAAATAGGTAAGGAAAAACTTATACTACGTGCTGAAATTTATTGCTACTTGCTACTATGGAAAACAATCCTTTGAGGGGTTTGTTCGGGGTATCTTCACCTCGACCGGAACCACAATTAGTTGCCCCTCAACCTACTGCACCTACTGAAAATATTACTTATGAAATTCCTTCGGGTATGGTAGAACAACTGCTTGCTAAATCTTATGCAGGAGATGGAACTGAACATCCTAAATCTTGTGGATTATTTAAGCTTGCAGGTTTACCCGGATATGAAGTTAAGAAGAAGATTTCCCCTTTATCTTTGGAGGGAAAAGCATTGACATGGTATAGGCTATGTGATGATCTTGGATCGTGGATCTGGAATCGTTTGCAATTGGAATTCCAGCAAAAGTTTTATCCAATGCATCTAGTTCATCGTGATCGGAATTATATATATAATTTTTGGCCTCGTGAAGGAGAAAGCATCGCTCTAGCTTGTGGGAGGCTTAAGTCAATGTTATATTCATGCCTCAATCATGACATTCCGAGAGAAGTTATCATTCAGAATTTTTATGCTCGGCTTTCTCATAATGATCAATCCATGCTCGATACTTCTTGTGCTGGTTCTTATATGAAGAAGACTATTGAATTCAAGTGGGATGTCTTAGAAAGAATTAAACGCAACTCTGAAGATTGGGAACTCGACGAAGGTAATGAGTCAGGTATAAAGTTTGAATTTGATTGTGTTAAATCTTTTATGAATACCGATACTTTTCACAAGTTTAGCACTAAATATGGACTTGACTCTGAGATAGTAACCTCTTTCTGCGAAGCATTTGCTACTCACGTTGACCTCCCTAAGGAGAAGTGGTTTAAATATCATCCCCCTATTAAAGAAGAAATTAAAGAACCGGCCATAGCTAAAGAATAAACCATCTTTTACAATGTTGATCCAGTTGTGCCTACCGCTTATATTGAAAAACCACCTTTCCCTGTTAGGATAAAGGAACATGCTAAGGTATCAACTGTGGTTCGTAAGAGTAATATAAGAGCATCTAAGCCCCCTGAGAAAATTAAAGTAGAACCTAGTGTTGCTATGGTTAAAGATCTCTTGGTAGAAAATATTGACGGGCATGTTATCTACTTCTTTGATGAAGCTGCTAGAATTGCTAAACCCGATGAAAAAGATAAACATAGACCCATAGAAGGCATGCCTGTTGTCTCAGTCAAAATAGGAGATCATTGCTATCATGGTTTATGTGATTTGGGTGCTAGTGTGAGTGCTATCCCCTTTACCTTATACTAAGATATTATGGATGAAATAGCACCTGTTGAAATGGAAAACATTGATGTTACTATTAAACTTGCTAATAGAGACACTATCACACCACTTGGGATTGTTAGACATGTTGAAGTCTTGTGTGGGAAAGTGAAATACCCTACTGATTTTCTAGTCCTTGGTTCCCCACAAGATGACTTTTGTCCCATTATCTTTGGTAGACCTTTCTTGAGCACCGTCAATGCTAAGATAGATTGTGAAAAACAAACTGTCGGTGTCAGTTTTGGTAGTGTGTCTCATGAGTTTAAGTTTTCCAAGTTTAGTAGACGACCTCGTGATAAAGGGTTATCTAGTAAGGATGAAATAATTGGTCTTGCTTCTATTGCTGTGCCTCCCACCGATCCATTAGAACAATATTTGCTTGACCATGAAAATGATATGCACTTGCGTGAAAGAAATGAAATAGATAAAATTTTCTTTGAACAACAACCTCTCCCGAAACACAACTTGCCTATTGAAACTCTTGGAGGTCCTCCTCCACCTAAAGGTGATCCTGTGTTTGAATTGAAACAATTGCCTGACACTTTGAAGTATGCTTATCTTGATGAGAAAAAGATATATCCTGTTATTATTAGTGCTAACCTTTCAGAACATGAAGAAGAAAGGTTATTGAAAGTTCTGAGGAAGCAACGGGCTGCTATTGGATATACTCTTGATGATCTTAAGGGCATTAGTCCCACTCTATGTCAGGACAAGATTAATATGGAACCTGATGCTAAACCCGTTGTTGATCACCAACGGCGTTTGAATCCTAAGATGAAGGAAGTGGTAAGAACTGAAATGTTAAAGCTTTTGGAAGCAGGTATAATCTATCCCATAGCTGATAGTAGATGGGTAAGTCCCGTTCATTGTGTCCCTAAGAAAGGAGGTATTACCGTTGTTCCTAATGATAAGAATGAACTTATTCCACAAAGAATTGTCACTGGCTATAGAATGGTAATTGATTTTAGAAAATTAAATAAAGCTACTAGGAAAGATCATTACCCTCTGCCTTTCATTGATCAAATGCTAGAAAGACTATCTAAGCACACACACTTTTGTTTCCTATATGGATATTTTGGTTTCTCTCAAATACCCGTGTCACAATCCGATCAAGAGAAAACCACCTTTACTTGCCCCTTTGGAACTTATGCTTATAGACGTATGCCTTTTGGTTTATGCAATGTACCTGCTACCTTTCAAAGATGTATGACTGCTATATTCTCTGATTTTTGTGAAAAGATTGTGGAGGTTGTCATGGATGATTTTTCCGTTTATGGGACTTCTTTTGATGATTGCTTAAGCAACCTTGATCGAGTTTTGCAGAGAAGTGAACAAACTAATCTCGTCTTGAATTGGGAGAAGTGCCACTTTATGGTAAATGAAGGCATTGTCTTGGGGCATAAAATATCTGAACGAGGTATGGAGGTGGATAAAGCTAAAGTTGATGCAGTTGAGAAAATGCCATGTCCCTAAGATATTAAAGGTGTTCGAAGTTTCCTTGGTCATGCTGGTTTTTATAGGAGGTTCATTAAAGACTTCTCTAAAATTTCTAGGCTTCTTACTAATCTTTTGCAAAAGGATATTCCTTTTGTTTTTGATGATGATTGCGTGGAAGCCTTTGAAACACTCAAGAAAGCCTTAACCTCTGCACCTATCGTTCAACCACCTGATTGGAACTTGCCTTTTGAAATTATGTGTGATGCTAGTGATTATGCTGTTGGTGCTGTCCTAGGGCAAAGAGTTGATAAGAAATTGAATGTTATCCATTATGCTAGTAAAACTTTAGACAGTGCCCAACGAAATTATGCTCCCACCGAAAAAGAATTTTTAGCAGTTGTGTTTGCTTGTGATAAATTTAGATCCTATATTGTTGATTCCAAAGTTATTGTTCACACCGATCATGCTGCTATAAAATACCTTATGGAAAAGAAAGATGCTAAACCTAGACTCATTAGGTGGGTTCTCTTGCTTCAAGAATTTGACTTACACATCGTTGATAGGAAGGGAGCTGAAAACCCAGTAGCTGATAACTTGTCTAGGTTAGAAAATATTCTTGATGACCCACTACCTATTGATGATAGTTTCCCTGACGAACAGTTAGCTACAATATATGTCTCTCAAAACACACCTTGGTATGCTGATTATGCTAACTACTTTGTCGCTAAGTATATACCACCAAGCTTCACATACCAACAAAAGAGAAAAAAATTCTATGACTTGAGACATTACTTTTGGGATGACCAACATCTTTATAAACAAGGAGTAGATGGTATTATTATACGTTGTGTACCTGAGCATGAACAGGAACAAATCCTACGGAAATGTCATTCCGAAGCTTATGGAGGACATCATGCGGGAGATAGAACTGCTCACAAGGTATTGCAATCTGGTTTTTATTGGCCTACTCTCTTCAAGGATGCCCGTAAGTTTGTCTTGTCTTGTGATGAATGTCAAAGAATTGGTAATATCGGTAAGCGTGAGGAAATGCCTATGAATTATTCACTTGTTGTTGAACCATTTGACGTTTGGGGTTTTGATTATATGGGGCCTTTTCCTTCGTCTAACGGGTACACTCATATTTTGGTTGCTGTTGATTATGTCACTAAGTGGGTAGAAGCTATTCCAACTAGTAGTGCTGATCACCACACCTCCATTAAAATGCTTAAAGAGGTTATCTTCCCGAGGTTTGGAGTCCCTAGATATTTAATGACCGATGGTGGTTCACACTTTATTCATGGTGCTTTCCGTAAGATGCTTGCTAAATATGATGTTAACCATAGAATTGCATCACCCTATCGTCCTCAATCTAGTGGTCAAGTAGAACTTAGCAATAGAGAAATAAAATTAATATTACAAAAAACTGTCAATAGGTCTCGTAAGAATTGGTCTAAGAAATTCGACTATGCACTTTGGGCCTATAGAACAGCTTATAAAAATCCTATTGGTATGTCTCCATATAAAATGGTGTATGAAAAAGCTTGTCATTTGCCTCTAGAATTAGAACACAAAGCATTTTGGGCAATTAAAGAACTTAACTATGATTTCAAACTTGCCGGTGAGAAGAGGCTATTTGATATTAGCTCATTAGATGAATGGAGAACCCAAGCCTATGAAAATGCCAAGCTATTCAAAGAAAAAGTAAAAAGATGGCATGGCAAAAGAATCCAAAAGCGTGAATTCAAAATAGGAGATTATGTTCTTTTGTTCAACTCTCGTTTAAGATTTTTTGCAGGAAAGCTTCTCTCGAAATGGGAAGGACCATATATTATCGAAGAGGTTTATCAATCTGGAGCTATCAAGATTAATAACGCCAAAGGTACTAACCCAAAGATGGTCAATGGACAAAGAATTAAGCATTATATCTTAGGTACGCCTATTAATGTTGAAAGCAATGTTATCCAAACCATGACACCGGAGGAACACATAAAAGAAACCTTCCAGAACACTCCAGAATTCTGAAAAAAAGGGAGGTGCGTGATACGGTAAGTAAACGGACTCTAAAAAATCCGCAAAAATATATTTTGTCAGTTTTGGAATATTAGAAAAATTTGGAAATAAAAAAATAAACCGGAAGGTGATCGAGGTGAGCACGATACACCAGGGCGCGCCCTGGTGGGTTGTGCCCACCTCGGATGCCTTCCCGACTCCGTTTTCCTTCCATATGCTTGTTTCCCAAGAATAAAAATTCTCTATATATACCCCGACTGTTTTGACGACCGCATCGCAGAAAAATCCTCTGTTCTTGTTTCTTGTTGTTTTCTCATCAGATCTAGATCTCCATGGCTCCACCAAGCTCCTCCAAGGACAAGTTCTTCGAGAAGGTCATCAACCCGTACTTGCCGGAGGTGATGAAGCACCCTCAAGCCATTGAGATGCGTGAGGGGGTGCTCCACATCCGCGATGTTCAGGGACCTAAGAAGACCGGAAGCGTGGAGGCTAGGCTCGAGGCGGTGGAACAGGAAATCTTCAAGTGCCAGAAGATGGTGGAGCGTGGACTTAGTGCCAATCACTCCATGATCACGGAATTCACCCGTGACCAGATGGTGGATGGCCGGTCCATGAAGGATATCATCTCCATCCTCAACGAGCAAATTAATTTTCTGTAGAGCCAACTTTATGATCTTCAAAACCAAGTCTTTGAATATGAAGCGAGATTTAAAGGTATGAGTTTAGCTGCCAGTTGCAGGACTCAGGGGACTCTCGCGTCAACCTTTGATGGGGAGCCCTTGCCCTGGAAGCTGGAGGACAAGCCTACCACATCATCACCACCACCTTCTTCATCACCACCACCAAAGGAGACTTGAGCACTCGGGTACGGGCACTCCCCTTGGCTTGAGCCAAGCTTGGGGGAGGTGCCCCGGTATCGTATCACCACCACTTTTATTCACCTTTATCTATTTAGTTCGATCTTTAGTTTCCCTTTGATTTAGTTGAATAAAAGTTTAGCATGATCTATTTTCGTGTGTTAGTTTCGTGGCCTATCTATCTATGCAATCGAGTGAGAGTTATATAATAAAGTTTAGTTTGAGTTTTTGCCTCTCTATTTTCTTGTTGCAATCAAAATAAAGGAAAGGAAAATAAATGAAAAGAATCATATGCTAATCTTATGGTGAGTAATGACATCACATAAGGAAAAGTATAAGTAGTAAAATTTATTGGAGATTGACAAACAAAGCATTGGTCAATGATGCAATTCATGAAAGAATTAATAAGGGAAGAGAAGATTCACATGCAAATATACCATCTTGGACATCTTTTATGATTGTGAGCCCCCATCAAATATTATATGTCAAAATTGTTGACGTTGGACAAGGAAGACAACGTAATGATTTATGCTTGTTCATATCTACATAGAAGTTATATTGTCATAGATCCTTCAACATGTGGTGCTTGCTCAATATCTTTGCTAGCCAAAATTCCGCACTAAGTAGAGATACTACTTGTGCATCCAAAAACCCAAACCCAAATTCATTCTTTGAGTGTCCACCATACCTACCTATGGATCGAGAAAGATCCTTGATACGTCCATTTTGCATCATGATTTCCTACTGATATTTACTTTGTTTTGCTGAATAATAATGCTTTGGGGAGTGATTCTAATGCCTTTTCTCTCATAATATGCAAGGTTTACACAAAGAGGGAGAATACCGGCAGCTCGAATTCTGGACCCAAGAAAAGCACGTCAGAGATACCTATTCTGCACAACTCCAATGGAGCTGAAAATTTACGGAGATTATTTTGTATTTAATAAAAATTACTGGAGCTGAAAACTACCGGAGGAAGTCCCCCAAGTGGGCACAAACCACCAGGGCGCGCCAGGCCCCCCTTGGCGCGCCCTGATGGGTTGTGCCCAGCCTGGCCCGCTTCCGGTGCCCATCTTCTGGTATAAATTCCCAAAAAACCTAAAAAAATTAAGAGGAGGACTTTCGGGACGAAGCGCCGCCGCCTCGAGGCGGAACTTGGGAAGGAGCACTTTTGCCCTCCGGCGGAGCAATTCCGCCGGGGGAACTTCCCTCCCGGAGGGGGAAATCGAATCTATCGTCCTCACCAACACCCCTCTCATCTTTGGGAGGCCAATCTTCATCAACATCTTCAACAATACCATCTCCTCTCAAACCCTAGTTCATCTCTTGTATTCAATCTTTGTACCGGAACCTCAGATTGGTACGTGTGGGTGACTAGTAGTGTTGATTACCTTGCGTAGTTGATTACTATATGGTTTATTTGGTGGAAGATTATATGTTCAGATCCATTATGCTATTTAATACAACTCTGATCTTGAGCATGATTATTATTTGTGAGTAGTTACCTTTGTTCTTGAGGTCACGGGAGAAGTCATGTTGCGAGAATCATGTGAATTTGATATGTGTTCGATATTTTGATGATATGTATGTTGTGATTCCCTTAGTGGTGTCATGTGAGCGTCGACTACATGACACTTCACCATTCATGGGCCTAAGGGAATTCATTGTGGAGTAGTTATTAGATGATGGGTTGCTAGAGTGACAGAAGCTTAAACCCTAGTTTATGCGCTACTTCGTAAGGGGCTGATTTGGATCCACATGTTTAATGCTATGGTTAGACTTTGTCTTAATACTTTTCTCATAGTTGCGGATGCTTGCGAGGGGTTTAATCATAAGTGGGTTGTTAGTTCAAGTAACAACAGCACCTTAGCACCGGTCCACCCACATATCAAATTATCAAAGTAGCGAACACGAATTAAACCAACATGATAAAAGTGACTAGACGAAGTTCCCGTGTACCCTCAAGAACACTTTGCCTATTACTAGTGATTGTTCTGGCCTGTCCTTTGCCTCAAAAGGATTGGGATACCGTGCTGCACCTTGTTTACCGTTACCGTTACTTGCTCGTTACAAATTATCTTGTTATCAAACTATCTATTACCTACAATTTCAGTGCTTGCAGAAATTACCTTGCTGAAAAACGCTTGCCATTTCCTTCTACTCCTCGTTGGGTTCGACACTCTTACTTATCGAAAGGACTACGATAGACCCCCTATACTTGTGGGTCATCAAGACTCTTTTCTGGCGCCGTTGCCGGGGAGTGAAGCGCTTTTGGTAAGTGGAAATGGGTAAGGAAAAACTTATACTATGTGCTGAAATTTATTGCTACTTGCTACTATGGAGAACAATCCTTTGAGGGGTTTGTTTGGGGTATCTTCACCTCGACCGGAACCACAATTAGTCACCCCTCAACCTACAGCACCTACTGAAAATGTTAGTTATGAAATTCCTTCGGGTATGCTAGAACAACTGCTTGCTAAACCTTATGCAGGAGATGGAACTGAACATCCTGATATGCATCTCTTATATGTGAACGAAATATGTGGATTATTTAAGCTTGCAGGTTTACCCGGAGATGAAGTTAAGAAGAAGGTTCTCCCTTTATCTTTGGAGGGAAAAGCATTGACATGGTATAGGCTATGTGATGATCTTGGATCGTGGAACTGGAATCGTTTGCAATTGGAATTCCATCAAAAGTTTATCCTATATATATAATTTTTGGCCTCGTGAAGGAGAAAGTATCACTCTAGCTTGGGGGAGGCTTAAGTCAATGTTATATTCATGCCCCAATCATGACATTCCAAGGGAAGTTATCATTCAGAATTTTTATGCTCGGCTTTCTCATAATGATCAATCCATGCTCGATACTTCTTGTGTTGGTTTTTATATGAAGAAGACTATTGATTTCAAGTGGGATCTCTTAGAAAGAATTAAACGCAACTCTGAAGATTGGGAACTCGACGAAGGTAATGAGTCAGGTATAAAGCTTGAATTTGATTGTGTTAAATCTTTTATGAATACCGATACTTTTCACAAGTTTAGCACTAAATATGGACTTGACTCTGAGATAGTAGCCTCTTTCTGCGAAGCATTTGCTACTCACGTTGATCTCCCTAAGGAGAAGTGGTTTAAATATCACCCCCTATTAAATAAGAAATTAAAGAACGGTCATAGCTAAAGAAGAAACCATCTTTTACAATGTTGATCCAGTTGTGCCTACTGCTTATATTGAAAAACCACCTTTCCCTGTTAGGATAAAGGAACATGCTAAGGTATCAACTGTGGTTCGTAAGAGTAATATAAGAGCACCTAAACCCCTTGAGCAAATTAAAGTAGAACCTAGTGTTGCTATGGTTAAGGATCTCTTGGTAGGAAATATTGATGGGCATGTCATCTACCTTTGTGATGAAGCTGCTAGAATTGCTAAACCTGATAAGAAAGATAAACATAGACCTATAGAAGGTTTGCCCGTTGTCTCAGTTAAAATAGGAGATCATTGCTACCATGGTTTATGTGATTTAGGTGCTAGTGTGAGTGCTATCCCTTTTACCTTATACCAACAAATTATGAATGAAATAGCACCTACTGAAATGGAAGATATTGATGTTACTATTAAACTTGCTAATAGAGACACTATCACACCACTTGGGATTGTGAGAGATGTTGAAGTCTTATGTGGGAAAATAAAATACCCTACTGATTTTCTAGTCCTTGGTTCCCCCCAAGATGACTTTTGTCCCATTATCTTTGGTAGACCTTTCTTGAGCACCGTCAATGCTAAGATAGATTGTGAAAAACAAACAGTCGGTGTCAGTTTTGGTAATGTGTCTCATGAGTTTAATTTTTCCAAGTTTAGTAGACAACCCCGTGATAAAGAGCTATCTAGTAAGGATGAAATAATTGGTCTTGCTTCTATTGCTGTGCCTCCTACTGATCCATTAGAACAATATTTGCTCGACCATGAAAATGATATGCACTTGCGTGAAAGAAATGAAATAGATCAAATTTTCTTCGAACAACAACCTCTTCTGAAACACAATTTGCCTATTGAAACTCTTGGAGGTCCTGCTCCACCCAAAGGTGATCCTGTGTTTGAATTGAAACAATTGCCTAACACTTTGAAGTATGCTTATCTTGATGAGAAAAAGATATATCCTGTTATTATTAGTGCTAACCTTTCAGAACATGAAGAAGAAAGATTATTGAAAGTTCTAAGGAAGCACCGGGCTGCTATTGGATATACTCTTGATGATCTTAAGGGCATTAGTCCCACTCTATGTCAGCACACGATTAATATGGAACCTGATGCTAAACCCGTTGTTGATCATCAACGGCGATTGAATCCTAAGATGAAGGAAGTGGTAAGAACTAAAATACTAAAACTTCTGGAAGCAGGTATAATCTATCCCATAGCTGATAGTAGATGGGTAAGTCCCGTTCATTGTGTCCCTAAGAAAGGAGGTATTACCGTTGTTCCTAATGATAAGAATGAACTCATTCCACAAAGAATTGTCACTGGCTATAGAATGGTAATTGATTTTAGAAAATTAAATAAAGCTACTAGGAAAGATCATTACCCTTTGCCTTTCATTGATCAAATGCTAGAGAGACTATCTAAGCACACACACTTTTGTTTCCTAGATGGATATTCTGGTTTCTCTCAAATACCTGTGTCACAATCCGATGAAGAGAAAACTACCTTTACTTGCCCTTTCGGAACTTATGCTTATAGACGTATGCCTTTTGGTTTATGCAATGCACCTACTCCCTTTCAAAGATGTATGACTGCTATATTCTCTGACTTTTGTGAAAAGATTGTGGAGGTTTTCATGGATGATTTTTCCGTTTACGGAACTTCTTTTGATGATTGCTTAAGCAACCTTGATCGAGTTTTGCAGAGATGTGAACAAACTAATCTTGTCTTGAATTGGGAGAAGTGCCACTTTATGGTTAATGAAGGTATTGTCTTGGGGCATAAAATATCTGAACGAGGTATTGAGGTGGATAAAGCTAAAGTTGACGCAATTGAGAAAATGCCATGTCCTAAAGATATTAAAGGTATTCGAAGTTTCCTTGGTCATGCTGGTTTTTATTGGAGGTTCATTAAAGACTTCTCTAAAATTTCTAGGCCTCTTACTAATCTTTTGCAAAAGGATATCCCTTTTGTTTTTGATGATGATTGTGTGGAAGCCTTTGAAACACTCAAGAAAGCCTTAACCTCTGCACCTATCGTTCAACCACCTGATTGGAACTTGCCTTTTGAAATTATGTGTGATGCTAGTGATTATGCTGTTGGTGCTGTCCTAGGACAAAGAGTTGATAAGAAATTGAATGTTATCCATTATGCTAGTAAAACTCTAGACAGTGCCCAACGAAATTATGCCACTACTGAAAAGGAATTTTTAGTAGTTGTGTTTGCTTGTGATAAATTTAGATCCTATATTGTTGACTCCAAAGTTATTGTTCACACCGATCATGCTGCTATAAAATATCTTATGGAAAAGAAAGATGCTAAACCTAGACTCATTAGGTGGGTTCTTTTGCTTCAAGAATTTGACTTACGTACCGTTGATAGGAAAGGAGCTGAGAACCCCGTAGCTGATAACTTGTCTAGGTTAGAAAATATTCTTGATGACCCACTACCTATTGATGATAGTTTCCCTGATGAACAGCTAGCTACAATAAGTGTCTCACACAACACACCTTGGTATGCTGACTATGCTAATTACATTGTCGCTAAATATATACCACCTAGCTTTACATATCAACAAAAGAAAAAATTCTTCTATGACTTGAGACATTACTTTTGGGATGACCCACATCTTTATAAAGAAGGAGTAGATGGTATTATTAGACGTTGTGTACCTGAGCATGAACAGGAACAAATCCTACGGAAATGTCATTTCAAAGCTTATGGAGGACATCATGCGGGAGATAGAACTGCTCACAAGGTATTGCAATCTGGTTTTTATTGGCCTACTCTCTTCAAGGATGCCCGCAAGTTTGTCTTGTCTTGTGATGAATGTCAAAGAATTGTTAATATCGGTAAGCGTCAAGAAATGCCTATGAATTATTCACTTGTTGTTGAACCATTTGACGTGTGGGGTTTTGATTACATGGGGTCTTTCCCTTCCTCTAACTGGTACACTCATATTTTAGTTGCGGCCGATTATGTCACTAAGTGGGTAGAAGCTATTCCAACTAGTAGTGCTGATCACCACACCTCCATTAAAATGCTTAAAGAGGTTATCTTCCCGAGGTTTGGATTCCCTAGATAATTAATGACCGATGGTGGTTCACACTTTATTCATGGTGCTTTCCGTAAGATGCTTGCTAAATATGATGTTAACCATAGAATTGCATCACCCTATCATTCTCAATCTAGTGGTCAAGTAGAACTTAGCAATAGAGAAATAAAATTAATATTACAAAAAACTGTCAATAGGTCTCGTAGGAATTGGTCTAAGAAATTAGATGATGCACTTTGGGCCTATAGAACAGATTATAAAAATCCTATGGGTATGTCTCCATATAAAATGGTGTATGGGAAAGCTTGTCATTTGCCTCTAGAACTAGAACATAAAGCATTTTGGGCAATTAAAGAACTCAACTATGATTTCAAACTTGCCGGTGAGAAGAGGCTATTTGATATTAGTTCACTAGATGAATGGAGAACCCAAGCGTATGAAAATGCCAAGCTATTCAAAGAAAAAGTAAAGAGATGGCATGACAAGAGAATCCAAAAGCGGGAATTCAAAATAGGAGATTATGTTCTTTTGTTCAACTCTCGTTTAAGATTTTTTGCAGGAAAGCTTCTCTCGAAATGGGAATGACCATATATTATTGAAGAGGTCTATTGTTCTGGAGCTATTAAGATTAATAACGCCGAAGGTACTAATCCGAAGGTAGTCAATGGACAAAGAATTAAGTATTATATCTCAGGTACGCCAATTAACATTAAAAGCAATGTTATCCAAACCATGACACCGGAGGAACACATAAAAGAAATCTTCCGGAACACTCCAGAATACTTAAAATTAGGAGGTACGTGATACGGTAAGTAAACGGACTCCGAAAAATCCGCAAAAATATTTTTTGTCAGTTTTGGAATATTTTAGAATTTTGGAAATAAAAAAATAAACCGGAAGGTGATCGAGGTGAGCACGATACACCAGGGCACGTCAGGCACCCCTGGGCACGCCCTGGTGGGTTGTGCCCACCTCAGATGCCTTCCCGACTCCGTTTTCCTTCCAAATACCTGTTTCCCAAGAATAAAAATTCTCTATATATACCCCTGACTGTTTTGACGACCGCATCATAGAGAAATCCTCTGTTCTTGTTTCTTGCTGTTTTCCTATCAGATCTGTCAAGTCAGGCATCATGTCTTCTCCCTCTCCTAACAATGTGGAAGAAGATGCTTGGCTAATGAAGATAGAGTTGAAGAGGGAGGAGCCGGAAGAAGCCTACAAGGAGGAGAAGGACAATGAAGCTAAGGTGGATTATCTCCCTGAAGGAGAACAATTCACGCCAGCAAAGGAGGGAGAGGAAGAAGATATCCTTCAACCTTATTACAGTCATCTCACCCCTATTGAAATCGAAGCCTTTAGAGCCTTCGAAGCTGTGACGCCCCCAATTTCGACCGTACGCTAATCATACACGCAATGCGTACGACCAAGATTAGGGACTCACTGATCGATATCACAACACAACACTAGACACAAATTAAAGTCATACATCTTCATATTACAAGCCAGGGGCCTCGAGGGCTCGAATACAAAGCTCGACAAGGCACAAGTCAGCGGAAGCAATTAATATCTGAGTACAGACATAAGTTAAACAAGTTTTGCCTTAAGAAGGCTAGCACAAACATAACAACGGATCGAAAGAGGCGAGGCCTCCTGCCTGGGAACCTCTTATCCTACTGTTGGTCGGGGGCAGCCTCCACATAGTAGTAGGCTCCAGCGGTGGTGTAGTAGTCGTCTCCGGCGTAATCCATCTCCTGGGCTCCATCGTCTGAACGCAGAATTCGTATCGAGGGGGAAGAGAAAGCAAAGCAGCGGTGAGTACTCATCCAAAGTACTCGCAAGACTGACATCAGAACTATACTAAGTATGCATCAGTATCAAGGGGAGGGGTTATATCTGGACTGACTGCAGAAAGCAAGAATAGGGAGAAGGCCTAGTCCTATCGAAGACTAGCATCTTCAACATCTTGCAGCATTAGAAGAGTGCAGATTGGTATCTCACATATAGTCATATTATTGTAGCAATTTTATTAAGTAACCATGCCCAGAGATTCTTCCTCGACTCCCTGCGAGGAAGCAATCCCGGAGCCACATTCATCTCAAATTTAAATCTCAGTTATAGTTGTATAAGGTCAAGGTACAACTCCAAGTCGTCCTGTTACCGTGGACACGGCTATTCGAATAGATAATTTCTTCCCTGCAGGGGTGCACCACATTCCCCAACACGCTTGATACCTCTGGCCGGACACACTTTCCTGGGTCATGCCCGGCCTCGGGACATCAACACGTCGTAGCCCTACCGAGGCTCAACGAAGAGGCCAGCCCGCCGGTCTAAATCCTAAGCGCGCAGGGTTCATGGGCCAATCGCCCTTTGCACTCCTGCACGATGCGAACGCGGACGAGGTCAGTCCTAGCACCCCTTATAACAAGCGCGATGCCGTTGCAAACCACTCGGGCGCGCGCCGCTCCATTGCTGACGTCCGAAGAGCTTCGGCTGATACCACGACACTGAGTACCCATAACTTCCCCACGTGAAGGTTAGTGCGTAATAAGGTCAACGACCCAACTCAGATCAAATACCCAACCCATTAGCATTTTTATTAATGCGGGGCAAGCGCGACCCATAAATTGCAGTCCCGTCGCCTCGTCTCGAGGATGTGTGGCAAGGGCCTCTCCTGCCCGTCCACGCCTCATCATCATCAAACCGTGGGTACCCCTCAGGGCCGACCCATCACCAACATGTTTCTGTAACCAGGTCATAGTAATTGTGTGTATAAATCATCAAGACGGAACCTGAGGAATCACCCTCAAAGGGCCCCGCTCGATGAAACTGTCAAGGTGGACTTAGAGGAATCACCCTCGAGGGTTCCACACTTGAGGGGTTGCACGACAGAGTCATCGTCGGGAGTGGTGAAGGAGGAATCACCCTCGATAACCACGACCGACTAGCTGCACTACAGAGCTAACATCATGAGTACTTCACGAGGTGTCACCCTCGGTACTCGATAGTAGCGCTGCAGAGTCATACAACTAAAGGGGGTGCGGTGATGTGAGGGGCCTGGCTTGTCGGTCGGTTGACCGAGTCTTCGAGTCGTCGAGTCGTCGATGAAGAAGCAGGGGCAACTGGGACTAAGGGGTCACTGGGGATTCACTGATCCACCTATACTAGGCAGTTGATATGATTGCAGGTATAGTAGCAGTTTATCAAAAACAGGCTATGCATCAGAACAGGAGCTAACTAATACAGTAGCAAAAATCTAATGCAAGAATGAGAGGGAAAGAAATGGGCGATATCGGAATGCTCAAGGGGGGTTGCTTGCCTTGCTGCTCTGCGACAAAAGGCTGATCGTCAACGGCGTAGTCGTACCCGGCAGCACCGTCAGTCTCGGGGTCTACCGGTAAGAAGAGGGGGGGGGGGGAAGAAACAAGAAATATAAAGCACAGATGCAATCAAAATGCATGACATGGCAATATGCAGAGCTAGGCATGCACTAACGTAGTATTACACGTCGCAGACGGGGCGGGAGAATATCTGACGATATTTCCCGGGTATTTGAATTTATCGGACAGACGATCCGGAGGGGGAAAGTTCCATGTTCATCATGCTAGGAGCATGTGACAGATGAACGGACGGCGTATTCGGATTCGTGGGATTTTTCTGATCAACTTTCATGTATAAATTATTTTCATCCGAGTTACGGATTAAAAGATATGATTTTTCAAAGTTTTAATCAATTTCTGAAATTAACAGATTATTATTAATTCGAAAAATTCACTTATTGCATCAGCATGACCTCATGCTGGCGTCAGCAGTCAACAGTGGGGCTGACTGGTCAAACCTGACCAGTGGGCCCCAGCTGTCATTGACTCAGGGTTTAATCCAGAGTTTTATTAATTTTAAAACTGATTAATTATCAGGGGACCCACATGTCATACTCTAATTAGCCTAATTAATTTAACTAATTGTCGGATTAGTCAACTGACAGGGCTGGCCCACATGTCATAGGCCCAGGGGGGTCGGGCCCCACATGTCAGTGACTGGCTGAGCCCAGTTAGCCAGTTGACCAAGTCAACTGGTCAACCAGGGACTCGGGGCCCGCAGGTCAGTGACCCTGCGGGTGGCCCCGGTCCAGCCACGTCGGCGGCGGCCGGCGTCCGTCGCCGGAGCAGCTCCGGCGAGCTCCCGAAACGGTGGCGAGGCTCGGGTTCACGTACGAGGCACCAAATCGAGCGCCGTTTGCGGCGTTCGCGAGCTGATGCTGCCGCCGATCCATTCCGGCCATCAGGGCGAGCAATGGCGGTCGGAGCTGAGCGCTACGTCGATGGCGGCGGAGGCGAGCTTCGGGCGTCAATGGCAAATCGAGCACCAGCACGCATTCGAGCTATCTAACGGCACTACGCGAGCCTACGCGATGCACTGAGTCGAACAGTGGCGTCGGTTGGACCAAATGGTGCGTTCGGGCTCCAGTGAAACCTGACGCTACGGGCACGGATTCGTCGAGGAGGGAGAGGGGAAAGGAGCAGGAGCTCACAAGGTTCCTGCAGGTGTGCTCAGTGGGCTCGGGAGAGGCCTGGAGTAGCCGGAACGGTCGCCGGAGCGCGGCGGCGATTCGGGAAAGAAGAAGCTCGTGGCCGTCGTTGCAGGGGCGATGAGCTCGAATGGCAGGGCGCAGACGATGCAGGGGGTCGCGGTGGTTCTTCCTGGCTAGCTGGCAACGCGCGAGAGGCTCTGTGGGCGCGACTAGCCGGCGGCCATGGCGACGGCGGCGCGGGCTCGAGCGGAGTGAGAAGCAGAGAGCGAGGGAGGGAGGGGGCAGGTGAGATCCAGGGCTACAGGCGGCAGGCAAGGGCACGGGGGCGGCCTTATACCCGCCGGTCCATCGCCGGCGAGCTGGTCCGACGGGGACGAGCTCGGTCGCGCGCGCGCGCCTTGGTCGCCCCACTGTAGCGAGGTGGGAGACGACCGAGGGGGCCGCTGGGCCGGCCTGGGCCTGCCACTGTGGCCTAAGGCCCAGGGCAGGGGGGGCTTTTTCTTTTCTTTCTTTTTTTCTTTTCTGTTTTAAATCTTTCTGTTAATTATTTAATTTTAGGGCTAGATGACTTTAGTAGAAAATGACACTTGGCCTAATATTTGCATTGCAATATTAGGTACTGACACAAAAATTTTGGGGGGCCTTTGGATTAATTTTGTATTTTCAAAAAGCAAAAAGGCATTTAATTAATTGTTTTGGGCTCTGCAAAATAGTTTTTGAGGCACAAAACCACATGATAAAATGTTGGTTCCATTTTTAGAATAGCTTAGGGAATAATTGCAACCTAAGCATGATTTTTAAATTGAAGTTTGCAAAACTTTTAAAACCACCTTTCAAATGAATTGGAATTTGCAAAGGAATTTGAATTGAGCTTTGATTCCAAAAGTGATCACACATGGATTAGCAAAAGCATTAGCATAATCTTGGCCATCACTGTAGCTTAATTACAATGATCACTGTAGCCAAAACCCAGGGTGTCACAGAAGCGGTTCGTGTTCAGAATAAATTTCTCATCAGTGAAAATATCTTGCTGCAAGAACACATCGACAATCTTAGGAGATTCGTCCGCAAATTGGATCATCTTCTGAAGCTAAAGTGCGACATCACATCACCACCACCTACATCAACACCTCCACATTCTTCATCACCACCACCAAAGGAGACTTGAGCACATGGGTATGGGCACTCCCCTTGGCTTGATCCAAGCTTGGGGGAGGTGCCCCGGTATCGTATCACCATCACTTTTATTCTCCTTTACCTATTTTGGTTCTATCTTTAGTTTCCCTTTGCCTTAGTCGAATAAAAGTTTAGCGTGATCTATTTTCATGTGTTAGATTCGTGGCCTACCTATCTATGTAATCGAGTGAAAGTTATATAATAAAGTTTAGTTTGAGTCTTTGCTCCTCTACTTTCTTGTTGCAATCAAATAAAAGAAAGACAAATAAATGAAAAGAATCATATGCTAATCTTATGGTGAGTAATGACATCACATAAGGAAAAGTATAAGTAGTAAAATTTATTGGTGGTTGACAAACATAGCATTGGTCAATGATGCAATTCATGAAAGAATTAATTAGGGAAGAGAAGATTCACATGCAAATACACTATCTTGGACATCTTTTATGATGGTGAGCCCCCATCAAATATTATGTGTCAAAATTGTTGACGCTGGACAAGGAAGACAACGTAATGAATTATGTTTGTTCATATCCACATAGAAGTTATATTGTCATAGATCCTTTAACATGTGGTGCTTGCCCAATATCTTTGCTAGCCAAAAATTCCGCACTAAGTAGAGATACTACTTTTGCATCCAAAAAACCCAAACCCAAACTCTTTCCTTGAGTGTCCACTATACCTACCTATGGATCGAGAAAGATTCTTCAAGTAAGTTGTCATCGGTGCAAAAAGGCAATAAAATTGCTTCTAAAAGTGTTTTGATCAATTAGTGTAATAGAAAATTGAGCGTTATACGAACTTATGATGGCAAAGTAATAAAAGCGACGGACTACATAATAAAGGTTGCTATCATAGGGCGCAATATAGCGTGACGTTCTTTTACATTAAGGGATTGGGCATACAAATCAATAAGCGCATGACAACCTCTGCTTCCCTCTGCGAAGGGCCTATCTTTTACTTTTATGCACTTACTTTTATGCAAGAGTCAAAGTATTCTTCCCTATTCCTTTTTACTTTTTCTTTTGCAAGCATCATGTGGTGAGGAAAGATCTATGCACATATATCCAGTTGGATATGGGTGGGCATGAGTTATTATTGTTGACATGACCCTTGAGGTGAGTGAGTTGGGAGGCAAAACTATAAGCCCCTATCTTCCTACGTGTCCGGTTGAAACTTTTTGTTCATGGGTATGCCGTGAGCGTTAGCAATCATAGAAGACTAAATGATAGTTGAGTATGTGGACTTGCCAAAAGGCTCCAACATGAGACCCTTCCTGAAAATATGATGAATTGTAGTTGCAAAGTTGACTAAGAACATAGTTTGTTGGTTTCCAATAAGGTTTATGCTTCATACTTCTATGTTGTGATGAATTATTACTTGTTCATTAGAAGCCTTATGATAAAAATATATTGAAATAAGTTCTTATGTTAGAGTTTTTTGCTGTTATGTTAATAAGCATGATGCTTCTATGTCCGTATTTTGTTTTTATCGACACCTCTCTCTCAAACCATGTGGACATGCTTTTCAATATCGGCTTTCGCTTGAGGACAAGTGAGGTCTAAGCTTGGGGGAGTTGATACGTCCATTTTGCATCATGATTTCCTACTGATATTTACTTTGTTTTGTTGAATAATAATGCTTTGGGGAGTGATTCTAATGCCTTTTCTCTCATAATATGCAAGGTTTACACAAAGAGGGAGAATACCGGCAGCTCGAATTCTGGACCCAAGAAAAGCACGTCAGAGATACCTATTCTGCACAACTCCAATGGAGCTGAAAATTTACGAAGATTATTTTTGTATTTAATAAAAATTACTGGAGCTGAAAACTACCGGAGGAGGGCCCCCAGGTGGGCACAAACCACCAGGGCGCGCCAGGCCCCCCTGGGCGCGCCCTGATGGGTTGTGCCCAGCCTGGCCCGCTTCCGGTGCCCATCTTCTGGTATAAATTCCCAAAAAACCTAAAAAAATTAAGAGGAGGACTTTCGGGACGAAGCGCCGCCGCCTCGAGGCGGAACTTGGGAAGGAGCACTTTTGCTCTCCGGCGGAGCAATTCCGCCGGGGGAACTTCCCTCCCGGATGGGGAAATCAAATCTATCGTCATCACCAACACCCCTCTCATCTTTGGGAGGCGAATCTTCATCAACATCTTCAACAACACCATCTCCTCTCAAACCCTAGTTCATCTCTTGTATTCAATCTTTGTACCGGAACCTCAGATTGGTACGTGTGGGTGACTAGTAGTGTTGATTACCTTGTGTAGTTGATTACTATATGGTTTATTTGGTGGAAGATTATATGTTCAGGTCCATTATGCTATTTAATACTCCTCTGATCTTGAGCATGATTATTATTTGTGAGTAGTTACCTTTGTTCTTGAGGTCACGGGAGAAGTCATGTTGCGAGTAATCATGTGAATTTGATATGTGTTCGATATTTTGATGATATGTATGTTGTGATTCCCTTAGTGGTGTCATGTGAACGTCGACTACATGACACTTCACCATTCATGGGCCTAAGGGAATGCATTTTGGAGTAGTTATTAGATGATGGGTTGCTAGAGTGACAGAAGCTTAAACCCTAGTTTATGCGCTACTTCGTAAGGGGCTGATTTGGATCCACATGTTTAATGCTATGGTTAGACTTTGTCTTAATACTTTTCTCGTAGTTGCGGATGCTTACGAGGGGGTTAATCATAAGTGGGTTGTTATTTCAAGTAACAACAGCACCTTAGCACCGGTCCACCCACATATCAAATTATCAAAGTAGCGAACACGAATTAAACCAACATGATAAAAGTGACTAGACGAAGTTCCCGTGTACCCTCAAGAACACTTTGCCTATTACTAGTGATTGTTCTGGCCTATCCTTTGCCTCAAAAGGATTGGGCTACCTTGCTGCACCTTGGTTACCGTTAGCGTTACTTGCTCGTTACAAATTATCTTGTAATCAAACTATCTATTACCTAGAATTTCAGTGCTTGCAGAAATTACCTTGCTGAAGACCGCTTGCCATTTCCTTCTGCTCCTCGTTGGGTTCGACACTCTTACTTATCGAAAGGACTACGATAGATCCCCTATACTTGTGGGTCATCAATCCTTCAAGTAAGTTGTCATCGGTGCATTAAGGCAATAAAAATTGCTTCTAAAAGTGTTTGATCAATTAGTGTAAGACAAAATTGAGCGCTATACGAACTTATGATGGCAAAGTAATAAAAGCGACGGACGGCATAATAAAGGTTGCTATCATAGGGGGCAATGTAGCATGACGTTGTTTTACATTAAGGGATTGGGCATACAAATCAATAAGCGCATGACAACCTCTGCTTCCCTCTGTGAAGGGACTATCTTTTACTTTTATGTATTTACTTTTATGCAAGAGTCAAAGTATTTTCCCCTATTCCTTTTTATTTTTTATTTTTGCAAGCATCGTGTGGTGAGGAAAGATCTAGGCACATATATCTAGTTGGATATGAGTGGGCATGAGTTATTATTGTTGACATCACCCTTGAGGTGAATGCGCTGGGAGGCGAAACTATAAGCCCCTATCTTCCTATGTGTCCGGTTGAAACTTTTTGTTCATGTGTATGCCGTGAGTGTTAGCAATCACAGAAGACTAAATGATGGTTGAGTATGTGGACTTGCCAAAAGGCTCCGACATGAGACCCTTCCTGAAAATATGATGAATTGTAGTTGCAAAGTTTACTGAGAACATAGTTTGTTGGTTTTCAATAAGGTTTATGCTTCATACTTCTATGTTGTGATGAATTGTTACTCGTTCATAAGAAGCTATATGATAAAAATGTGTTGAATAAATTTTATGATAGAGTTTGTTGCTGTTATATTAATAAGCATGATGCTTCTATGTCCGTATTTTGTTTTTATCGACACCTCTCTCTCAAACCATGTGGACATGCTTTTCAATATCGGCTTTCGCTTGAGGACAAGCGAGGTCTAAGCTTGGGGGAGTTGATACGTCCATTTTGCATCATGATTTCCTACTATTATTTACTATGTTTTGTTGAATAATAATGCTTTAGGGAGTGATTCTAGTGCCCTTTCTCTCATAATATGCAAGGTTTACACAAAGTGGGAGAATACCGGCAGCTGGAATTCTGGACCCAAGAAAAGCACATCAGAGATATCTATTCTGCACAACTCCAATGAAGCTGAAATTTTATGGAGATTATTTTTGTATTTAATAAAAAATACTGGAGGAGAAAACTACCGGAGGGGGCCAACCTGGTGGGCACAACCCACCAGGGCGCGCCAGGCCCCCCTGGGCGTGCCCTGATGGGTTGTGGCCTCCTCGGCCCACCTCCGTTGCCCATCTTCTAGTATATAGTCACTTTTGACCTAGAAAAATTCAGAGGAGGACTTTCGGGACGAAGCGCCGCTGCCTCGAGGCGGAACTTGGGCAGGAGCACTTTTGCCCTCCGGCGAAGCGATTCCGCCGAGGGAACTTCCCTCCCGGAGGGGGAAATCGAAGCCATCGTCATCACCAACACCCCTCTCATCTTTGGGAGGCCAATGTTCATCAACATCTTCAACAGGACCATCTCCTCTCAAACCCTAGTTCATCTCTTGTGTTCAATCTTTGTACCGGAACCTCAGATTGGTAGCTGTGGGTGACTAGTAGTGTTGATTACCTTGCGTAGTTGATTACTATATGGTTTATTTGGTGGAAGATTATATGTTCAGATCCATTATGCTATTTAATACCCCTCTGATCTTGAGCATGATTATTATTTGTGAGTAGTTACCTTTGTTCTTGAGGTCACGGGAGAAGTCATGTTGCAAGTAATCATGTGAATTTGATATGTGTTCGATATTTTGATGATATGTATGTTGTGATTCCCTTAGTGGTGTCATGTGAACGTCGACTACATCACACTTCACCATTCATGGGCCTAAGGGAATGCATTGTGGAGTAGTTATTAGATGATGGGTTGCTAGAGTGACAGCAGCTTAAACCCTAGTTTATGTGCTACTTCGTAAGGGGCTGATTTGGATCCAAACGTTTAATGCTATGGTTAGATTTTATCTTAATACTTTTCTCGTAGTTGCGGATGCTTGTGAGGGGGTTAATCATAAGTGGGAGGTTGTTCAAGTAAGAACAGCACCCAAGCACCAGTCCACCCACATATCAAATTATCAAAGTAGCAAACACGAATCAAACCAACATGATAAAAGTGACTAGACAAAATTCCCGTGTACCCTCAAGAACACTTTTCCTATTACTAGAGATTGTTCTGGCCTGTCCTTTGCCACAAAAGGATTGGGATACCTTGCTGCACTTTGTTTACCGTTACCGTTACTTACTTGTTACCAATTATCTTGCTATCAAATTATCTGTTACCTACAATTTCAGTGCCTGTAGAAATTACCTTGCTGAAAACCGCTTGTCATTTCCTTCTGCTCCTCGTTGGGTTCGACACTCTTACTTATCGAAAGGACTATGATTGATCCCCTATACTTGTGGGTCATCACACTACGAGATGAGCGCATCATACAATGGCTAAATTAAACACCCAAGTTGTCCCGGGGTGGCCCCACAAACGACTCTGTTTTGGACCAGCACCATAAGCACCGGTCCCCCTGTATTATGTAGATTAAATCAACGAGGGGGCATCCCTCTATGAATTAATATAGGTGTTCGGTATTATTATGTTGGCAAATTTTAACACCAATGTTGGGCCTTGCCGGAAGAGTTTTATCCCAAAACAAATTATTAAGGGGGTCCCCATAACAACCCCAAGAATGTTAGGAGCACTCAATATGGAACATAACACCGGTAATCAGAAATTATGGCGGCAAGAGTGGAACAAAACACCAAGCAAAAGGCCGAGCCTTCAACCCTTTACCAAGTATATAAGTGCATTTAATTAAATAGCAAGCATAATGTGACATCCCAAGATATCCATGTTTTCACATGGAACCACATGCACCTGCAACTAGCAATGCTATAAGAGGGGCCGAGCAAGCATTAACTTAGCCAAACAATGATTTGCTAGGATGTGGAGGGTTAGAGGCTTATCATGACATTTTGGGAGGTGATGTCTACTACACAACTTTATTCTTGTAGACGTTGTTGGGCCTCCAAGTGCAGAGTTTTGTAGGACAACATCAAATTTCCCTCAAGTGGATGACCTAAGGTTTATCAATCCATGGGAAGTGTAGGATGAAGATGGTCTCTCTCAAACAACCCTGCAATCAAATACAAGAAATCTCTTGTATCCCCAACACACCCAATACAATGGTAAATTGTATAAGTGCACTAGTTCGGCGAAGAGATGATACAAGTGCAATATGGATGGTAGATATAGGTTTTTGTAATCTGAAAATATAAAAACAGCAAGGTAACAAGTAGTAAACAATGAGCAAAATGGTATAGAAATGCTTGGGAATAAGGCCTAGGGTTCATACTTTCACTAGTGAAATCTCTCAACAATGCTAACATAATAGAAGCATATGATCATCCCTCAACGTGCAACAAAGAATCACTCCAAAGTTCATAATTAGCGAAGAACATAAGATGAAATTGGTGTAGGTAGTAGAACCACCTCAAAGTTATTCTTTCCTATCAATCTTTTGAGCTATTCCTATAAGTGCCACAAACAACCCTAGAGTTCATAGTAAAATAACACCTATGATACATATCAATAAACCCTAATGTCACCTAGATACTCCAATGTCACCTCAAGTATCCATGGGTTAATTATTCGACATGCATCAAACAATTTCAGATTCGTCATATTCAATCCAACACAAAGAACTTCAAAGATTACCCCAAGATTTCTATCGGATAAAGTAGTATGAAAACATGCAATCAACCCATGCGCATAGATCCCCAAGGTCACCGGAATCCGCAAGTTAATGCCATAACATGTATCAAGTGAATCAATAGAATACCCCATTGTCACCAAGGTATCCACATGCAAGACATACATCAAGTGTTCTCAAACTGAAAGTATTCAATCCAACATAACGAGATCTCAAAGGGAAAGATTCAATTCATCACATCAAGATAGCAAGGGAAGAACACCATATGATCCAACTATATTAACAAATCCCATGATACATCAATATCATGACATCTCAAGAACACGAGAGAGAGAGAGAGATCAATGACATAGGTACTGGTACATACCCTCAGCCCCGAGGGTGAACTACTCCCTCCTCGTCATGGACACAGCCAAGATGATGAAGATGGCCACCGGTGATGATTTCCCCCTCCGGCAGGGTACCGGAAAGGCTCCAGATGGGTTTTTCTTCAATACAGAGAGTTACGGCGGCGGGGCGGAAGTTCCAGGTTTATTTCTGAGGGTTTCTGTATATATAGGATTTTCAGCGTTGGAATCACGCTAACCGGAGCCACGAGGGGTCCTCAAGCTATTAGGGCGTGCCCAAGGGGGGTGGGCATGCCCTGTTGGCTTGTGGCTAACAGGTGGCCCCCTTCGGTGGTTCTTCGCTCCAGTATTTCTTATTTTCTCTAGAAAAAATCATAAAAAAGATTCGGGCGATTCCGAGAACTTTTATTTTCTGCACAAAAAACAACACCATGGTAATTCTGCTGAGAACAACGTCAGTACGGGTTAGTTCTAATTAAATCATATAAAGTGCATCAAAACCATATAAACATATTGTAAACAGAATTAAATATGGCATGAATACTTCATAAATTATCGATACGTTGGAGACGTATCAGCATCCCCAAGCTTAATTCCTACTCGTCCTCGAGTAGGTAAATGATAAAAGAAGTAATTTATGAAGTGTGAATGCTATCATAGTATATAAGTTTGATCAATGATAATTCCAATCACTTTTTCTAGCATCATAAACAACAACACTTTTCTCATAAGACTTCTCATGATAGTTATTCACATGTTAAAGTATAGACCATAAACTTTCTTGAAAACCAACAAAATATGTTCTCAGTCATAATTTTTTTTACAATTCATCTTATTTTTAGGAAGGATATATGTAAGAGCTTTGATTTAGCAAATTACATATACTCAACTATCATTTAGTCTTGCATGATTGTTGACACTCAAAGCATATTTTTAGAACAATCAGTTTCAGTCAAACACATAGGAAGGTAGGGGCTTAATGCTCCGCCTCCCAACTTATTTATCGCAGGGATAATGTCAACAATAATGAATCATGATCACTTATATTCAACTGGATATATTTGCCTAGATCTTTCCTACCACACGATGCTTCCTAACTAAAGAATTAATAAATTGGAATAGGGATGAACATTATTGACTCTTGCGTAAAAGTAAATATAGAAAAGTAAATACATAAAAGTAAAAGATAGGCCCTTCACAGAGGGAAGCAGAGGTTGTCATGCGCTTTTTATTTTTGGATGTGCAATCTCTTAATGAAAAGGAATGTCCCTTTATATTGCCCCTTGTGATGGCAACCTTTATTATGTAGTCCTTCATTTTTATTTCTTCACCATCACAAGTTCATACAAAGCTTATTTTCCCTTCCAATAAAAGATCATACATATTTAGCAGCAATTTTATTGCCTTTTGCACCGATGACAACTTACTTGAAGGATCTTATTCAATCCATAGGCAGATATGATGGACTCTCATGGCAAGAAACTGGGTTTAGGGGTTTTTGGATGCACAAGTAGCATCTCTACTTAGTACGAATTTTTGGCTAGCAAAAGATCCGAAGCAAGCACCACATGTTAGAGGACCCATGACAATGTAACTACTATGTGAATATAAGCAAACATAACCATTACGTTGTCTTCCTTGTCCAACGTCAACTACTTGATCAAGTTTGAAAAGAATTAATTGGGGCTTGATGTCTACTATGCAACTTTATTCTTGTAGACTTTGTTGGGCCTCCAAGCGTAGAGTTTTGTAGGACAGTAGCAATTTTCCCTCAAGTGGATGACCTAAGGTTTATCAATCCGTGGGAGGTGTAGGATGAAGATGGTCTCTCTCAAACAACCCTGCAATCAAATACAAGAAATCTCTTGTGTCCCCAACACACCCAATACAATGGCAAACTGTATAGGTGCACTAGTTCGGCGAAGAGATGGTGATACAAGTGCAATATGGATGGTAGATATAGGTTTTTGTAATCTGAAAATATAAAAACAGCAAGGTAGCAAGTAACAAAAGTGAGCACAAACGGTATTGCAATGCTTGAAAACAAGGCCTAGGATTCATACTTTCGCTAGTGCAATCTCTCAACAATGCTAATATAATTGGATCACATAACCATCCCTCAATGTGCAACGAAGAATCACTCCAAAGTTCTTATCTAGCGGAGAACATAAGAAGAAATTGTTTGTAGGGTACGAAACCACCTTAAAGTTATCCTTTCCGATCGATCTATCCAAGAGTTCGTACTAAAATAACACCAAGTTATCCTTTTCGATCGATCTATCTAAGAGTTCATACTAGAATAACACCATATGATACGCATCAACCAACTCTAATGTCACCTAGATACTCCAATGTCACCACAAGTATCGATGAGTTAATTATACGATACACATCAATCAATTTCAGATTCATAATACTCAATCCAACACAAAGAACCTCAAAGAGTGCCCCAAGATTTCTATCGGAGAACGTAGGACAAGAACGTGCATCAACCCCTATGCATAGATTACCCCAATGTCACCTCGGGAATCCGCAAGTCGAGTACCAAAACATACATCAAGTGAATCAATAGAACACCCCATTGTCACCACGGGTATCCATATGCAAGACATATATCAAGTGTTCTCAAATCCAATATTCAATCCAACATAACGATATATCAAAGGGAAAACTCAATTCATCACAACAAGATAGAGAGGGAATAACATCATGTGATCCGACTATATTAACAAAGCCCGTGATACATCAAGATCGTGACATCTCAAGAACACGAGAGAGAGAGAGAGATTGAACACATAGCTACTGGTACATACCCTCAGCCCCGAGGGTGGACTACTCCCTCCTCGTCATGGCCTCCGCCGGGATGATGAAACTGGCCACCGGAGATGGATTCCCCTCTCCAGCAGGGTACCGGAACGCCTCCAGATTGGTTTTTCGTCGATACAGAGAGTTGCGGCGGCGGAGCAGAGAGTCTAGGGTTATTTCTGATGGTTTCTATATTTATAGGATTTTTGGGCGTCGACTTCATGCTAAGATGGGCCACGAGGAGGGCACGATACACCAGGGCGCGCCTGGGCCCTCTGGCGCGCCCTGGTGTGTTGTGCCCACCTCGTGGCTCTTCTCCGGTGGTTCTTCACTCCAATATTTCTTATTTGGTCCTGAAAAAATCACCAAAAAGTTTCGGGCGATTCCGATAACTTTCATTTTCTGCACAAAAACAACACCACGGTAATTCTGCTGAAAACAGCGTGAGTCCGGGTTAGTTCTAAATAAATCATATAAAGTGCATCAAAACCATATAAAAGTATTGTAAACATAGATGAATATGGCATGAATACTTCATAAATTATCGATACGTTGGAGACGTATCAGCATCCCCAAGCTTATTTCCTACTCGTCCTCGAGTAGGTAAATGATAAAAGAAATAATTTATGAAGTGTGAATGCTAGCATAGTGCATAAGTTTGATCAATGATAATTTCAACCACTTTTCCTAGCATCATAACAGCAACTCTTTCTCATAAAACTCATAATGATAAAGTAGCAACCAATTCACATGTTATGGTTCAAACAATGAATTCTCTTGAAACTTAACAACCTATGTTCTTAGTCACCAAACATTTGCAATTCAACTTATTCTCAACAAAGTATAAGTAAGTGCTCCACATACTCAATCATCATATAGTCTTCTATGATTGCTAGTACTCAAAGCATATTTTTAGAACAAATGACATTCATCGAACACAGAGAAAGATAGGGGCTTAATGTTTCGCCTCCCAACTCATTTATCATAGAGATAATTGTCAACAATAATAAATCATGATCAAATATATTTGACTGGATATATATGTTTGGATCTTTCCCCACCACATGATGCTTGCCAACTAATAGACTGAGGTTGAAATAAGAAGTTGACTCAGCATGAGTAGTAAATAACATGAAAGTCAATAGATTGTCCTTTCGCAGTGGGAAGCAGGGATTTGCAAAGGTGCCAGAGCTCATTGTTTAAAAACAGAGATGAATATAGTTTTGGGAGGTGCACCCTTCCTGTCAACGTTACGACCAAGAGTTATCAATATCTTCCATGTTAAACACATTAGCGGCGGTTCCCAAGCGGTAAAAGTAAAGGTTTAATCCCCCTCCACCAACAAACACACTCCACGGCTAGCCGAATCCACGGGTACCGTCCATACCAACAACATTCCTGGGGGAGTTTTGTTTAATTATTTGCATTTTTTATTTCGGGACTAGGGATCCCTATTACCGCCCCTCTCGTGCAAGGACGAGTGAATAAACACTCATCATGAGAATAACCCGCTTAACATGGAAGATACTAACCGCCCCCCGTCGCTCCATGAGCGGTCCAGGCACACAAAACATATGTTTATTTGAATGTTTAGAGGTGGCATATGCAAATTTACTTGGAATGGCAGTGAAATACCATATATAGGTAGGTATGGTGGACTCTTATGGAAGAAACTTGGCTCAAGTATTTGGATGCACAAGTAGTATCTCTACTTAGTACGAAGTGTTGGCTAGCAAAAGTTTCTAAACAAGCACCACATGTTGGAGGATCCATAACAATATAACTTCTATGCAAATATACACAACCATAACTCATTACGTTGTCTTCCTTGTCCAACTTCAACTAATTTGCTCAAGTTTGAAAATAATTAATGGGTATTCACAATCATAGAAGATGTCCAAGATAATATATTTGTATGTGAAAGTTCTCTTCCTTATACTGATCATTCACGAATTGCTTGTATGACCAAATATTGTGATTGTCAAACTTCAATAGATTTTACTTTCTAAACCCAATGTGAAGCTACTACTAGGCATGATATGAACATATAATTTCAACTTCATGGTATTCAATTCATTCAACAATATACTCATAGGATATAAGTGAAGCACAAGAGTAAACATCAAACTACTCTCAAAAGATATAAGTGAAGATCAATGAGTAGTCAAACAATTAAGCAGCTATGTGAGGACTCTCTCTCAATAAAGATTTTCAGATCTGAGTATTTTATTCAAACAGCAAACTAAATAAAAATGTCACTCCAAGAATAGCACATGTCATGTGAACGAATAAAAATTTAGGCTCAACATAGGCTAACCGGTAGTTGACGAAGAGAGGTGGGATGCGTAGCATCCCCAAGCTTAGATGCTTGAGACTTCTTGAAATATTTACTTGGGGTGCCTTGGTCATTCCCAAGCTTAATCTTTTGCATCTCGTTCAATCCTCTCATATCATGGTTTCACCTATTGTCAAAAACTTCATCCACACAAAACTTGAAAAGAACTCGTGAGATAGGTTAGTACACATAAGAATAAATCAACACTTCATGTACTGCCAAGACAAGTTGCATAATAATTTCCAAACATAATCTACTGTTTACTATCGTTTCCACAATTTATATCTACCAATATAGGCTATGGAAACTATAGGATAAGTAGATAACAAAACTATGACAGCAATCTGTCCAAACAGAACAGTCTGTAGAAATTTATGAAAACAGTGTACTTCTGTAACTCAAAAAATTATGAAAATTTAGGACATGCTAAAGAATTTATATGACAACACTATGTAAAAATTTCAGAAACTTTCCACGTTCCAGTAAAATATGAAAATTCAAACACTACAGCAAAAGTTTCTGTTTTTACACAGCACACATCAAAACATGCAATGCAAGCATCCTAAGACAATTCTTGGAACTTTTTATTGAAAAACAAGATTATAAATAACACCTAACAGAAAAAAACAAAAAAATGACGATCCAAGCAAAACACATATTATGTGACGAATAAAAATATAGCTCTAAGTAAGATATACCGATAATGTTGAAGACGAAAGAGGGGATGCCTTCCGGGGCATCCCCAAGCTTAGACGCTTGAGTCTTCCTCGGATATTACCTTGGGGGTGCCTTGGGCATCCCCAAGCTTAGGTTCTTGTCACTCCTTATTCTTCTCATATCGGTGTCTCACCCAAAACTTGAAAACTTCAATCACACAAAACTTAACGGAACTTCGTGAGAAGGGTTAGTGTAATAAAGATAAATCATTCACTTAGGTACTGTCAAGACAAGATTCATAATTGTTCCCACATTATACCTACTTTATTCTATCATTACCATAATTTATACCACTAAATATAAGCTATGGAAACACTAAAACAAGCAAACTATGCATGCAAAACAGAATCTGTCAAAAACAGAACAGTCTGCGAAGATCTGTAGTATAGCCATACTTCCCTGTCCCTAAAAATTCTGAAAAATTAGTAAAACCTGAAGAATTTGTATATTAAGACTTTGTAAAAAATTTGAGATCATTATCACGCTCCAGTAAAAAATGAAATTTTTTGTACTGGAGTCAAAAGTTTCTGTTTTGGTTCAGCATCAATTCTACTCATCTTGTGAGTCATCCCAAAGGCTTTGCTTGGCACTTTATTAAAATAAAAGACACAGAACATGATTACTACAGTAGATTAATCATGTGAACACACAAAAACAGAAAGTAAAAGTGTTGGGTTGTCTCCCAACAAACGCTTTTCTTTAAAGCCTTTTAGCTAGGCATGATGATTTCAATGTTGCTCACGTAAAAAGTAGTAATTGGAACATGCAAGAGAGCATCATGAATCACATGACAAGAACATTTAAGTCTAACCCACTTCCTATTCATAGGTATTTTGTGAGCAAACAATTTATGGGAGCAAGAGTCAACTAGCATAGGAAGGCAAAACAAGTATAACTTCAAAACTTTGAACACATAGAGAGGAAACTTGATATTATTGCAATTCCTACAAGCATATGTTCCTCCCTCATAATAAATTTCAGTAGGATCAAGAAGGAATTCAATAATATAACTATCACATAAATCATTCTTTTCATGATGCATAAGCATAGATTTTTCATTACTCTTCACATAAGCAAATTCCTTTTCATCCATGGTAGTGGGAGCAAACTCAACAAAATAACTATCATGAGACACTTGATTGACATAACCACATTCAATATTAAAATCATGATGACAAGTTTCATGGTTACTATCACTCTTTATAGCATACATGTCATCATCATAATCATCATAGATAGGAGGCATGCCATCATCATAATAAATTTGCTCATCAAAATTGAGGGACAAAAAATATCATCTTCATCAAACATAGCATCCCCAAGCTTGTGGGTTTGCATATCATTAGCATCATGTATATTCAGAGAATTCATACTAGCAGCATTGCAATCATGCTCATCAATCAAGGAATTCTCATTAAGTATTTTCATAATTTCTTCCTCTACCAATTGAGCACAATTTTCTGAATCCTTATTTTCACGAAAGACATTATAAAGACGATACAAATGATGCAACCTAAACTCCATTTTTTTGTAGTTTTCTTTTATAAAACCAAACTAGTGATAAAACAAGAAACTAAAAGATTCAATTGCAAGATCTAAAGATATACCTTCAAGCACTCACCTCCCCGGCAACGGCGCCAGAAAAGAGCTTGATGTCTACTACGCAACTTTATTCTTGTAGACTTTGTTGGGCCTCCAAGCGCAGAGTTTTGTAGGACAGTAGCAATTTTCCCTCAAGTGGATGACCTAAGGTTTATCAATCCGTGGGAGGTGTAGGATGAAGATGGTCTCTCTCAAACAACCCTGCAATCAAATACAAGAAATCTCTTGTGTCCCCAACACACCCAATACAATGGAAAATTGTATAGGTGCACTAGTTCGGCGAAGAGATGGTGATACAAGTGCAATATGGAGGGTAGATATATGTTTTTGTAATCTGAAAATATAAAAACAGCAAGGTAGCAAGTAACAAAAGTGAGCACAAACGGTATTGCAATGCTTGAAAACAAGGCCTAGGGTCCGTACTTTCGCTAGTGCAATCTCTCAACAATGCTAATATAATTGGATCACATAACCATCCCTCAATGTGCAACGAAGAATCACTCCAAAGTTCTTATCTAGCGGAGAACATAGGAATAAATTGTTTGTAGGGTACGAAACCACCTTAAAGTTATCCTTTCTGATCAATCTATCCAAGAGTTTGTACTAAAATAGCACCAAGTTATCCTTTCCGATCGATCTATCTAAGAGTTCGTACTAGAATAATACCATGTGATACGCATCAACCAACTCTAATGTCACCTAGATACTCCAATGTCACCACAAGTATCCATGAGTTAATTATACGATACACATCAAACAATTTTAGATTCATAATACTCAATCCAACACAAAGAACCTCAAAGAGTGCCCCAAGATTTCTATCGGACAACGTAGGACAAGAACGTGCATCAACCGCTATGCATAGATTACCCCAATGTCACCTCGGGAATCCGCAAGTTGAGTATCAAAACATACATCAAGTGAATCAATAGAACACCCCATTGTCACCACGGGTATCCATATGCAAGACATATATCAAGTGTTCTCAAATCAAATATTCAATCCAACATAACGATATATCAAAGGGAAAACTCAATTCATCACAACAAGATAGAGAGGGAATAACATCATGTGATCCGACTATATTAACAAAGCCCGTGATACATCAAGATCATGACATCTCACGAACACGAGAGAGAGAGAGATTGAACACATAGCTACTGGTACATACCCTCAGCCCCGAGGCTGGACTACTCCCTCCTCGTCACGGCCTCCGCCGGGATGATGAAGATGACCACTGGAGATGGATTCCCCCCTCCGGCAGGGTACTGGAACGCCTCCAGATTGGTTTTTTATCGATACAGAGAGTTGCGGCGGCGAAGCGGAGAGTCTAGGGTTATTTCTAATGGTTTCTATATTTATAGGATTTTTGGGCGTCGGCTTCACGCCAAGATGGGCCACGAGGAGGGCACGATACACCAGGGCGTGCCTGGGCCCTCTGGCACGCCCTGGTGGGTTGTGCCCACCTCGTGGCTCTTCTCCGGTGGTTCTTTGCTCCAATATTGCTTATTTGGTCCAGAAAAAAGCACCAAAAAGATTCGGGCGATTTCGAGAACTTTCATTTTCTGCACAAAAACAACACCACGGTAATTCTACTGAAAACAGCGTCAGTCGGGGTTAGTTCTAAATAAATCATATAAAGTGCATCAAAACCATATAAAAGTATTGTAAACATAGATGAATATGGCATGAATACTTCATAAATTATCGATACGTTGGAGACGTATCAGGGCTCACAATCATAGAAGATGTCCAAGATAGTATATTTATAAGTGAAACCTCTCTTCCTTCAATATTCTTTCATGAATTGTTCAAGACCAATCTATGTTTGCTAACTTCCAATAAATTTTATTGCTTATACTCTTAGTATGTGAAGTCACTACTCCCCATGGGACAAGCATATGCAACATATATAATTTCATATTTAGTACATTCAATTCATTCATCATTTTCTCTTAGGATATAAGTGAAGCACAAGAGTGAACATCAAACTACTCTCAAAAAGATATAAGTGAAGATCAATGAGTAGTCAAACAATTAAGTAGCGATGACATTATGTAGACAAAGTAAACTCAAGAAATATGAATGAACCCCATCGTGTTATCCTTAGTAGCAACAACACAAAGACGCATCTTGTCCCCTACTTTGTCACTGGGATATAGAAACTCATCAGGTTGAACCTACCATAACGCACCACTCCCACCGATGAAATATCAATCTCCTTGGCCAAAGCACATCAATAGATCGGAGAGCATTACAAAGCTATAATGATCATGAAATTAAGAGACAATATATATCAGAGGTATCTCAAATACTTTTCATGAATAATTTGAACATAAACCCACAATTCATCGGATCCCAACAAACACACCGCACAATAGGATTACATCGGATATATCAAAGAAAAGATGCGATGACCATTGTATTGAAGATCAAGAGATAGAGAGATTGCCATCTAGGTACTAGCTATGGACCCGTAGGTCTGTGGTGAACTACTCACACATCATCATGAGGGCACCAAGGTTGATGTAGAGGCCCTCCGTGATCGATCCCCCCTCCGGCAGGGTGCCGGAATGGTGTTCCAGATGTCCTCGTGACGGAACAGAGACTTGCGGCGGCGGAAAAAGGGTTTCGGGACTGCCTTCAGGGTTTTTGCAATATTAGAGAATTTATAGGCCAGAGAGGGACGTCGGGAGAGCCATGAGGGGGCCACCACATATCAGGGCGCCCCCTAGGGTGCGCCCTGATGTGTGGTGGGGCCCTCGTGCGCCTCCCAACCTCCTTCCGAAGCTTCCAGGACTTCTTTTGGTCCAGAAAAAATCATCAAAAAGTTTCGTGGCAATTGGACTTCGTTTGGTACTGTAAACCTGAAAAGCCAAAAACATGCAGAAAACAGCAACTCGCACTGGGTCAATAGGTTAGTGCTCAAAAATATTATAAATTGGTAAATAAAGACCCAAAAAGTATTCTAGAATGATAATATATCAGCATGGAACATTAAAAAATTATAGATACGTTGGAGACGTATCAGGCATCCCCACGCTTAATTCCTGCTCGTCCTCGAGTAGGTAAATGATAAAAAACAGAATTTTTGATGTGACATGCTATCCATTATGTAATCTTATGCATGTATGCTCATTGAGAAAAGATGCATCAACAAATATTAACATAGCAATATTTAAAGTGTAAGAAACAGAATCATCAATCCTTAAAAGTATACAATCCTTAAGGAATGTTTACCCCCCCCATTCATCTTATTATATTAGCAAGGCATGGCTCCATCTTCACCACATTAATACACATGTCAAGCACCGCGGTGTCCAAGTCAGGCAATTGTTTCGTACTTTTTCAATATGCATCAACTTTTTATTCTTCACGCAACACATGAGCATGAGCCATTGGACATAACATTTAAGTGGAATAGAGTATGGTGGTAGATATCAAAGGGGTAAAAAGTGGAGAATATAATCTCACATCAACTAGGCGTACCAACGGCCTATGGAGATGCCCATCGATAGATGTCAATGCAAGGAGTAGGGATTGCCATGCAAATGATGCACTAGAGCTATAAGTGTATGAAAGCTCAAATGAAGCTAAGTGGGGTGTGCATCCAACTTGCTTGCTCATGAAGACCTCGGGCATTTGAGGAAGCCCGTCATAGGAATATACAAGCCAAGTTTGTAATAATTAATAGCTAATTCCCACTAGCATATGAAAATGATATATCCTGGGACTCTATACATGAAGAGCATGGTGCCACTTTGAGGCACAAGTGTGGTAAAAGATAGTAGCAAAGTCTCTTCTCTCATTTTCTCTCATTATTTTGAATGGATGGTGGGATCATTTGGCCTCCCCCATCTTTGTTTTTCGTCCGGAGTCTCATCTTGACTTGTAGGAGAATCATCGTCTCCATCATTCTTTCCTCACATGGATAATGCTCTAATAATGATGATCATCACACTTTTATTTACTTACAACTTGATATAGAGAACAGATATGAAGATATGACTCTTTATGAATGCCTCTGGCAGTGTATCAGGATGTGCAATGATCTAGTGCGACATGTATCAAAAATATGATGAACGGTGGCTTTGCCACAAATACTATGTCAGCTCTATATGATCATGCAAAGCAATACGATGATGAACGGACTAGTCATGTGAAGTGATGATAAAATTTGCATGGCAATATATCTCCGAATGGCTATGGAAATGCCATGATAGGTAGGTATGGTGGCTGTTTTGAGGAAGATATAATAAGGCTTATGTGCAACAGAGCGTGTCATGTCACGGGGTTTGGATGCACCGACGGAAGTTGCACCGATCCTCGAGGTGAGAATGGGCTACGCACGGTACCGAAGAGGCTATCAAATATGAGAAGGTGAGATTGTGTATGTCCATGGTTTCACATTAGTCATAAAGAACTCATATACTTATTGTAAAGTTTTATTAGTTTATCATAAATCAAAGTACTACTTGCATGCCCCGAGGGAAGAGGTTGGTAGGAGTTAACCATCACGCGCTTCCGACCCGAAACAACACTAGGATTTCAACGAGGAATAGAAATGCTCACACATCATTGATACTCGTGATCTGCGTTGGGTTTTCCGTGAAGAGGAACGGGTAATCGCAGCATGAAGTGGGTAAGTATTTCCCTCATTTATGAAACCAAGGTTTATCGAACCAATAGGAATACCAATCCTCAACCGTCTTCAGCGGCCGCACACAAAATAACAAACAACTTGCACCCAACGCCGACAAGAGGGTCGTCAGTCCCCTTGATCTCGTTATTTGCAAGCAAGTGAGTTGTGTAGATAATTGTAGATAACAGTAAAGTGCAAAATAAAATAAAAGGTAATAAATAACAGCAAGGTAATGATAGCATTTCTGAATATATAAGTGAATAGACCCGGGGGCTGTAGAGTTCTCTAGTGGCATCTGTCATAATCAAATCATACGGTGGGTAAACAAATTACTGTTGGGCAATTGATAGAATAGCGAATAATTATGCGATGTTCACGGCAATGATCATGTGTATATAGGCATCATGTCCATAAGCAAATAGACCGACTCCTGCCTGCACCTACCACTATTACTCTACTTCAAGAGCGCTTCTATGCTTGCCTCTCTACATATTAATTTCATGACAAACGGAGTAATGCTTGGAGAATGATGCCATGATGTAGACAAAGTATACTCAAGTAATGTGAATACACCCCATCGTTTTATCCTTAGTAGCAACAACACAAAGACGCAACTTGTCCCCTTCTGTCACTGGGATATAGAAACTCGTCAGATTGAACCTACTACAACGCACCACTCCCACCGAAGAAATATCAATCTAGTTGGCCAAACTATCTCAATAGATCGGAGGCATTACGAAGCTATGATGATCATGCAAATAAGAATCATAGTAATCAGGTTTGACTCAAATACTTTTCATGAATAATCTGAACATAACTCACAATTCATCGGATCCCAACAAACACACCATACAAAGGGATTACATCGGATAGATCAAGGCAAAGATGCGATGAACATTGTATTGAAGATCAAGAGAGAGAGAGAGAGATTGCCATCTAGGTACTACCTATGGACCCGTAGGTCTGTGGTGAACTACTCACACATCATGGTGAGGGCAGCAAGGTTGATGAAGAGCCCCTCCGTGATCGATCTCCCCTCCGGCAGGGTGCCGGAATGGAGGTGTAGATGGCCTCCCGTCGGAACAGAGACTTGCGGCGGCGGAAAAAGTGTTTCGGGAGCGCTTCTGGTGTTTCTAGGGTATTTGTGAATTTATAGGCCAGAGAACGACGTCGGGAGGCGCTCCAGTGGGCCACCACATATCTGGCCGCGCCCCCCTAGGGGGCGTGGCTGGACATGTGGTGGGGCCCTGGTGCCTCTCCTGGCCCTCCTCCGAAGCTTCTAGGTCTTGTATTGGTCTAGAAAAAATCACCAAAAAGTTTCGTGGCAATTGGACTCCGTTTAGTATTGTAACTCTGAAAAGGCAAAAACACGCAGAAAACAGGAACTGGCACTGGGCACTGGGTCAATAGGTTAGTGCTAAAAAATATTATAAATTGGTAAATAAATACCCAAAAAGTATCCTAGAATGATAATATGTCAGCATGGAACAATCAAAAATTATAGATACATTGGAGACGTATCAACATCCCCAAGCTTAATTCCTGCTCGTGCTCGAGTAGGTAAATGATAAAAATAGAATTTTTGATGTGACATGCTACCCATTATGTAATCTTTGGTGTGTATGTTCATTGTGAAAGGATGAATTAACAAACAACAACATAGTAATATTTATAAGTATAAGAAACAAAATCATTAATTTTTCAAAGTATACTATCCTAAAAGAATGTTTACCCCTACTCTTCTTTATTATATTATCAAGACATGACTCCGTCTTCACCACATAGATACAAATGTTAAGCACCACGGTGTCCAAGTCGGGCAATTGGATCGTACTTTTTCAATATGCATCAAACTTTTATTCTTCACGCAATACATGAGTGTGAACCATTGGACATAGCATATAGGTGGAATAGAATATGGTGGTAGGTATCAAAGGGGTAAAAAGTGGAGAAGATAGTCTCGTATAAACTAGGCGTACCAACGAGCTATGGAGATGCTCATCGATATATATCAATGCGAGGAGTAGGGATTGCCATGCAAATGATGCACTAGAGCTATAAGTGTATGAAAGCTCAACTGAAGCTAAGTGGGGTGTGCATCAAACTTGCTTGCTCATGAAGACCACGGGCATTTGAGGAAGCCCGTTATAGGAATATACAAGCCAAGTTTATTATATGAAAAGGTAATTCCCACTAGCATATGGAAGTGTCAACATAGGAGACTCTCTATATGAAGAACATGGTGCCACTTTGAGGCACAAGTGTGGTAAAAGGTAGTAGAAAAGTCCCTTCTCTCTTTTCTCTCATCTTTTTTTTATATGGTGGGATTTTCTCTTTTTTTTATGCCTCCCCCATTTTATTTTTTATATGGTGGGCTCATTTGGCCTCCTCCATTTTTATTTTATTTTTCGTCCGGAGTCTCATCCCGACTTGTGGGGGAATCATAGTCTCCATCATCCTTTCCTCACTGGGACAATGCTCTAATAATGATGATCATCACACTTTTATTTACTTACAACTCAACATGAAGAACTGATAGGAAGATATGACTCTGTATGAATGCCTCTGGCAGTGTACCAGGATGTGCAATGATCTAGCGTGACATGTATCAAAAATATGAAGAACGATGGCTTTGCCACAAATACTATGTCAGCTCTATACGATCATGCAAAGCATTATGATGATGAATGAACTTGTCATATGAAGTGACGATGGAATTTGCATGGCAATATATCTCGGAATGGCTATGGAAATGCCATAATAGGTAGATATGGTGGCTGTTTTGAGGGACATATAATGAGGCTTATGTGCAACAGAGCGTATCATGTCACGGGGTTTGGATGCACCGGTGAATATTTGCACCGATCCTCGAGGTGAGAATGGGCCATGCACTGTACCGAAGAGGCTAGCAAATATGAGAAGGTGAAGATGCGTATGTCCATGGTGTCACATTAGTCATAAAGAACTCACATACTTATTGCAAAGTTTTATTAGTTTTATCATAAATCAAAGTACTCCTCGCATGCCCCGAGGGAGGAGGTTGGTAGGAGTTAACCATCGCGCGCCCCCGACTCAAAACAACACTAGAATTTTAACAAGGAATATAAATGCTCACACATCATCACCATGCCTCATTAATTTTTAGATGAATAACAAGTTAACACCTCTTAATACACTTCTACGGATTAAATTTTTTGGACTCACACCTTTTTCATATTACTACATCAATGTCATTAACCCACAACTTCTCTATATGTGCTACACAATGGTTTTGATTATCATTCATTGAATACCTAATATTCTTGGACTAGTCTTATGACCCATGAAAATTACCGTCACTATTACTCAGCTCTCAAACAAATATAAGTGAAGAACGAGAGCATATTATTTCGATAAAATCTACATGCCACCGTGTTCAAAAAGATATAAGTGAAGTACTAGAGCAACTGCCTGGCTCAAAAGATATAAGTGAAGCACATAGAGTATTCTAGCAAATTATCATGAAGGCGTGTCTCTCTCAAATAGGTGTGTCCAGAAAATGATGATTGTGACAAACTGAAAGTAAAAGCAAACAAAAGCAAACGACGCTCCAAGCAAAACACATATCATGTGATGAATAAAAATATAGCTCCAAGTGACATACCGATGGATTGAGACGAAAGAGGGGATGCCTTCCGGGGCATCCCCAAGATTAGACGCTTGGGTCTCCTTAGAATTATACTTGGTGTGCCTTGGGCATCCCCAATCTTGGGCTCTTGCTACTCCTTATTCCGTAGTCCATCGTGATCACACCCAAAACTTCAAAACTTCAATCACACAAAACTCAACAAAACTTCGTGAGATCCGTTAGTATAAGAAACATATTGCATACTTGAGGTACTGTGATAAATTGATTCAAATTAATTTTTGCATAATAGGTACTGTATTCTAACTTCCCCATGGCTTACACCCCCCGATATAGTCCAAGGCATAATCAAAACAAGCAAACTATGCAAGCAAAATAGAATCTGTTTAAAACAGAACAGTCTGTAGCAATCTGTAAAGAGCCCATACTTCTGTAACTCTAAAATTTCTTAAAAAAATAGGACAACGTAAATAATTTGTATAGCAATACTATGTTAAAATTTCAGATCATTATCATGCTCCAGTAGAAAATGAAAATTCTTGCATTGGAGTCAAAGTGTCTGTTTCAAATTCAGCACCGTTTCTACTCATCTTGTGAGTCATCCCAAAGGCTTTACTTGGCACAAACACTAATTAAAACATAAAAACATAATCATTACAGAGGCAACAATCATGTTATCACACAAAAACAGAAAGTAAAAACAAAAATAAAGATACATATTGGGTTGCCTCCCAACAAGCGCTATTGTTTTATGCCCCTAGCTAGGCATAATGCATAGTTTCAAGTGTTGTCATCTTTGACATTCAGCTCCTTGATAACACAACTATGATTAATAGGAACAATGGAAGGCTTGAACATAGGTTTCTTTATCAAGTTCAAAAAGTTGGGGTGAACACTAATCATTTTGAGATCTTCGTTTCTTTTGGAAGGAGGTGTACTAATGCTCTTAGGAATAAATATGAACTTGGGATTTTTGCCTTGTTAGGTGCTAGCACTAGTATTGGATGGTGTGAAAGCGGAGCTCACTTTGTCAATAACCTCCTCCATTTTATCAATTCTAATCAATCCTTGTTCTACCCTCTTATCAATAGTAGTATCTTTTTCCTTTAAAGTTTTCAAAGTTATTCCTACCCGTGACCCAAATTGAGTGATATGATTATGAAGTTTTTTATCTAACTCCTCAATAGGCTCACTAGTGATAATTTTCTTTTCAATAGCATCAAGCCTTTGCATAACATGTTCCAATGTCAAATTGGTTTCATTAACGATAAGGGGTGGTGTTCCAACAAGATTCTCAATTGCATTATAAGCATCCAAAGTATGACACATTAAGAAGTTCCCACCGGTTATGGTGTCAAGGACAAACCTATACCAAGTTGTCACACCAACTTAGAAATTATGAAGCAATTTGGTGGTGGATAGCTTATTAGTTGCTTTATTTTGGGCATGGCAAATCCTATACCATGCATCCTTCAAACATTCTCCTCCCCTTTGTGTAAAATTGATAACATCATTATTGGGAGTGACACGCACAAAAGAAGAACTAGCCATGACTTCAAGCAAGAACTAGTAACAAGCAAAGATAAATAATTTTGTATTTTTGATTTTTATGAGACAAAATAAATATACCAGCAAATAAAAAGAAGAACACGTGAATGAAATTTTGTGCGAAGTTACTTGATAGTTGGTGATGGTATTCCCCGGCAACGGCGCCAGAAATCCTTCCTGATACACGTGATCTGCGTTGGGTTTTCCGTGAAGAGGAACGGGTAATCGCAGCACAAAGTGGGTAAGTATTTCCCTCAGTTATGAAACCAAGGTTTATCGAACCAATAGGAATACCAATCCTCAACCGTCTTCAGCGGTTGCACACAAAAGAACAAACAACTTGCACCCAACGCCGGCAAGAGGGTCGTCAATCCCCTTGATCTCGTAATTTGCAAGCAAGTGAGTTGTGTAGATAATTGTAGATAATAGTAAAGTGCAAAATAAAATAAAAGGTAATAAAAAACAGCAAGGTAATGATAGCGTTTCTAAATATATAAGTGAATAGACCCGGGGGCCGTAGAGTTCTCTAGCGACATCTCTCATAAGCAAAGCATACGGTGGGTAAACAAATTACTATTGGGCAATTGATAGAAAAGCGAATAATTATGCGATGTTCACGGCAATGATCATGTGTATATAGGCATCACGTCCATAAGCAAATAGGCCGACTCCTGCCTGCACCTACTACTATTACTCCACTTCAAGAGCGCTTCTATGCTTGCCTCTCTATGTATTAAGTTCATAACAAACGGAGTAATGATTGGAGAACGATGACATGATGTGGACAAAGTATACTCAACTAATGTGAATAGACCCCATCGTTTTATCCTTAGTAGAACGACACAACGACGCAACTTGTCCCCTTCTATCACTGGGATATAGAAACTCGTCAGGTTGAACCTACTACAACGCACCACTCCCACCGAAGAAATATCAATCTAGTTGGCCAAACTATCTCAATAGATCGGAGAGCATTACGAAGCTATGATGATCATGCAAATAAGAATCATAGTAATCAGGTTTGACTCAAATACTTTTCATGAATAATCTGAACATAAACTCACAATTCATCGGATCCCAACAAACACACCATACAAAGGGATTACATCGGATAGATCAAGGCAAAGATGCGATGAACATTGTATTGAAGATCAAGAGAGAGAGAGAGATTGCCATCTAGGTACTACCTATGGACCCGTAGGTCTGTGGTGAACTACTCACACATCATGGTGAGGGCAGCAAGGTTGATGAAGAGGCCCTCCGTGATCGATCTCCCCTCCGGCAGGGTACTGGAACGGAGGTGTAGATGGCCTCCCATCGGAACAGAGACTTGCGGCGGCAGAAAAAGTGTTTCGGGAGCGCTTCTGGTGTTTCTAGGGTATTTGTGAATTTATAAGCCAGAGAACGACGTCAGGAGGCGCTCCAGGGAGCCACCACATATCTGGCCGCGCCCCCTAGGGGGCGCGGCTGGATATGTGGTGGGGCCCTGCTCCCTCTACTAGCCCTCCTCTGATGCTTCTAGGTCTTGTATTGGTCCAGAAAAAATCACTAAAAAGTTTCGTGGCAATTGGACACCGTTTAGTATTGTAACTCTGAAAAGGCAAAAACACGCAGAAAACAGGAACTGGCACTGGGCACTGGGTCAATAGGTTAGTGCTCAAAAATATTATAAATTGGTAAGTAAATACCCAAAAAGTATCCTAGAATGATAATATGTCAGCATGGAACAATCAAAAATTATAGATACGTTGGAGACGTATCAATCATCAGCATGCCTCTTTAATTTTTAGATGAACAAAAAGGTCAACCTTTCTTAATATCGACACTTATACGGTTTAACAATTATGAACTCACACCTTTTTCATATTACCACATCAATATCATTGACTTAAAATTTCTCTATATGTGCTATTTGATTGTTTTGATTATTACTCATTGAATACCTAATATTTTTGGACTAGTCTTATGACCCATGCAAATTACCATCACTATTTATTAACTCTCAAACAAATATAAGTGAATAATGAGAGAGAAATTATTTCTATAAAATCTACACGACACCGTGCTCAAAAAGATATAAGTGAAGTACTAGAGCAACTGCTAAGCTCAAAAGATATAAGTGAAGCACATAGAGTATTCTAACAAATTATGATGAAGGTGTGTCTCTCTTAAATAGGTGTGTCAAACAAACAATGATTGTGGCAAACTGAAAGTAAAAGCAAACTAAAGCAAATGACGCTCCAAGCAAAACTCATATCATGTGACGAATAAAAATATAGCTTCAAGTGACATACCGATAGATTTGAGACGAAAGAGGGGATGCCTTCCGGGGCATCCCCAAGCTTAGACGCTTGAGTCTCCTTTAAAATATTACCTTGGGGTGCCTTGGGCATCCCCAATCTTAGGCTTTTGCTACTCCTTATTCCTTTGTCCATCACGATAACACCCCAAACTTGAAAACTTCAATCACACAAAACTCAACAAAACTTCGTGAGATCCGTTAGTATAAGAAACATATTGCATACTTTAGGTACTGTTATAAATTGATTCTAATTTCATAAATGCATAATAGGTACTGTATTCTAACTTCTGCATGGCTATACCCCCCGATACAATCCATAGCATAATCAAAATAAGCAACTATGCAAGCAAAAAACAGAATCTGTCTAAAACAGAACAGTCTGTAGCAATCTGTAGAGAACCTGCACTTTTATAACTCTAAATTTTTGAAAAATTAGGAAAACCTCGAAAATTTGTATAGAAACACTGTGTAAAAATTTCAGATCATTATGACGCTCCAGTAAAAAAATGAAATTCCTGTACCGGAGTCAAAAGTTTCTGTTTTGTTTCAGCATCGATTCTACTCATCTTGTGAGTCATCCCAAAGGCTTTACTTGGAACAAACACTAATTTAAACACACAAAAAATAATCATTACATAGGGAATAATCATGTTATTAAAAACAAACAGAAAGTTTAAAGCAAAAATTTAAAGATAACTATTGGGTTGCCTCCCAACAAGCGCTATTGTTTTATGCCCCTAGCTAGGCATAATGCATAGTTTCAAGTATTGTCATCTTTGACACTCCACCCATAAGTAGCTCTCATGATTGATTCATAAGGTGGTTTAATTATCTTTCTAGATAAGTGTTCCATCCCTTTCTTTAATGGGAATTGGAACCTTATGTTTCCCTCTTTCATGTCAATGGTTGCACCTATAGTTCGTAAGAACGGTCTTCCAAGTATTATGGGACAAGTAGGATTGCAATCAATATCTAGCACAATGAAATCTACAGGCACATAGATTTTATTTGCAATAATAAGCACATCATTAATTCTACCTAAAGGTTTCTTAATGGTAGAATCCGCAAGATGCAAGTTAAGGGAACAATCTTCAATATTAGTGAGACCAAGCACATCACAAAGAATTTTAGGAATAGTTGAAACACTAGCACCAAGGTCACACAAGGCATTGCATTCATATTTACTAATCTTTATCTTGATAGTAGGTTCCCACTCATCATGCAATTTTCTAGGAATAGAAACTTCAAGCTCAAGTTTCTCATCATAAGCTTTTATCATAGCTTCTACTATATGTTCGGTAAAAGCTTTATTTTGTTCATAAGCATTGGGTGAGCTAATAATGGATTGCAACAAGGAAATACATTCTACTAAAGAGAAATTATCATAATTAAACTCCTTATAATCCAAAATAGTGGGCACATCACTAGTTAAAGTTTTGATCTCTCCAAACCCACGTTTTTCAGTTTTAGCATCAAAATCATCACCCTCCAAGCAAACGGGACACTTCTCAACTAGAGTTGACTCATCTCCAGTCCCTTTATCATTTATATTCAGAGAGGTAAATAAAGATTCAATAGGAGAAGTACCGATCATTTTAAGATCTTCATCATGATTCCCAATGGGTAAAGATTCCGGTTTAGCGGTCATCCTATTCACTAGGGTGGTTTGCTTATCGGAGATCTTTCCCAACAACTCTTCAGTTTGAGCAAATTGTGATTGGAGATTAGACACTTCCTTATTAACCTCATCAAGTTGCTTACTAATAGTGTCAAGCAACGTTGAATGTTCCTTAATTTCAGAAGCGAAGGATTTATTATGCTCATATTGTGAAGTCATGAAAGTTTTCATAGAATTCTCTATTTCCGACATCCTTTGGTAGTAGGAGATATTGTGGAATCTATCTTGAGACATGGTGACCGAACAAGCAAAGTAACAAGCAAGACAAGTAAACTAGCAAGCCAAGAAGTAAACTAGTAACAAGCAAAGGTAAATATTTTCGTATTTTTGATTTTATGAGACAAGCTAAATATAACAGCAAATAAAAAGATAAACAAGTGAATGAAAATTAGTGTGAAGTTACTTGATAGTTTATGATGATATTCCCGGCAACGGCGCCAAAAATCCTTCCTGATCCTTGTGATCTGCGTTGAGTTTTCCGGGAAGAGGAACGGGTAATTGCAGCACAAAGTGGGTAAGTATTTCCCTCAGTTATGAAACCAAGGTTTATCGAACCAATAGGAATACCAATCCTCAACCGTCTTCAGTGGCTGCACACAAATGAACAAACAACTTGCACCCAACGCGGGCAAGAGGGTTGTCAATCCCCTTGATCTCGTTGTTTGCAAGCAAATGAGTTGTGTAGATAATTGTTTATAAATATAAATTGCAAAATAAAATAAAAGATAAATAAAGGTAGCAAGGTAATTGTAGCATTTGTAAATATATAAGTGAATAGACCCGGGGGGCCATAGTTTTCCCTAGCGGCATCTCTCATGTAGGCATCATATGGTGGGTAAAAAATTACTGTTGGGCAATTGATAGAAAAGCGGATAGTTATGCGATGTTCACGGCAATGATCATGTGTATATAGGCATCACGTCCATAAACAAATAGGCCGACTCCTGCCTGCACCTATTACTATTTCTCCACTCACCGATCGCTATCCAGCATGCATCTAGAGTATTAAGTAAAACAAAGTAATGCATGGAGAACGATGCCATGATGTAGACAAAGTAAACTCAAGCAATATGAATGAACCCCATCGTGTTATCCTTAGTAGCAACAACACAAAGAGGCATCTTGTCCCCTACTTTGTCACTCAGATATAGAAACTCGTCAGGTTGAACCTACCACAACGCACCACTCCCACCAATGAAATATCAATCTACTTGGCCAAAGCACATCAATAGATTGGAGAGCATACGAAGCTATAATGATCATGCAATTAAGAGACAATATATATTAGAGGTATCTCAAATACTTTCCATGAATAATCTGAACATAAACCCACAATTCATCGGATCCCAACAAACACACCGCACAATAGGATTACATCGGATAGATCAAAGAGAAGATGCGATGACCATTGTATTGAAGATCAAGAGATAGAGAGATTGCCATCTAGGTACTAGCTATGAACCCATAGGTCTATGGTGAACTACTCACACATCATCATGAGGGCATCAAGGTTGATGTAGAGGCCCTCCGTGATCGATCCCCCCTCCGGCAAGGTGCCGGAACGGAGCTCCAGATGACCTCGCGATGGAACAGAGACTTGCAACGGCGGAAAAAGGGTTTCGGGACTGCCTTCAGATTTTTTGTAATATTAGAGAATTTATAGGCCAGAGACGGACGTCAGGAGAGCCTTGAGGGGGCCACCACAGGGCGCGCCTTGATGTGTGGTGGGGCCCTCGTGCGCCTCCCGACCTCCTTCCGAAGCTTCCACGTCTTCTTTTGGTCCAGAAAAAATCATCAAAAAGTTTCGTGGCAATTGGACTTCGTTTGGTACTGTAAACCTGAAAAGCCAAAAACATGCAGAAAACAACAACTTGCACTGGGCACTGGGTCAATAGGTTAGTGCTAAAAAATATTATAAATTGGTAAATAAAGACCCAAAAAGTATCCTAGAATGATAATATATCAGCATGGAACAATCAAAAATTATAGATACGTTGGAGACGTATCAAAGAGGAACGGGTGATGCAGCACAATATAGATAAGTATTTCCCTCAGTGAGAACCAAGGTTATCGAACCAATAGGATTAGCACGCAACCCCCGTCTTCAGCGACTGCACACAAAGAAGCAAGCACTTGCACCCAACGCGGGCAAGAGGGTTGTCAATCCCCTTGGACTCGTTATTTGCAAGCAAGTGAAGTGTGTAGATGATTGATGTCTACTACACAACTTTATTCTTGTAGACTCGTGTTGGGCCTCCAAGCGCAGAGTTTTGTAGGACAGTAGCAATTTTCCCTCAAGTGGATGACCTAAGGTTTATCAATCCGTGGGAGGTGTAGGATGAAGATGGTCTCTCTCAAGCAACCCTGCAACCAAATAACAAAGAGTCTCTTGTGTCCCCAACACACCCAATACAATGGTAAATTGTATAGGTGCACTAGTTCGGCGAAGAGATGGTGATACAAGTGTAATATGGATAGTAGATATAGATTTTTGTAATCTGAAAATATAAAAACAGCAAGGTAACTAATGATAAAAGTGAGCACAAACGGTATTGCAATGCTTAGAAACAAGGCCTAGGGTTCATACTTTCACTAGTGCAAGTTCTCTCAACAATACTGACATAGTTGAATCATATGTAAATCCCTCACGTGCGACAAAGAGTTCACTCCAAAGTCACAAATAGCGGAGAACAAATGAAGAAATTATTGTAGGGTATGAAACCACCTCAAAGTTATCTTTTCCGATCAATCATATGAGCCATCCCCATTAATTGTCACGAACAGCCCTAGAGTTCGTACTAGAATAACACCTTAAGATACACATCAACCAAAACCCAAATGTCACCTAGATACTCCAATGTCACCACGAGTACCCATGGGCTTGATTATACGATATGCATCACACAATTTCAGATTCATCATGTTCAATCCAACACAAAGAACTTCAAAGAGTGCCCCAAAGTTTCTACCGGAGAGTCAAGACGAAAACATGTGCCAACCCCTATGCATAGATTCCCAAGGTCACGGAACCCGCAAGTTGATCACCAAAACATACATCAAGTGGATCAATAGAACATCCCATTGTCACCACGGATATCCCATCGCAAGACATACATCAAGTGTTCTCAAATCCTTAAAGACTCAATCCGATAAGAAAACTTCAAAGGGAAAACTCAATTCATCACAAGAAGATAGAGAGGGGAAAACTCCATATGATTCATCTATATTAATAAAGCTCGCGGTACATCAAGATCGTGCCATCTCAAGAACACAAGAGAGAGAGATCAAACACATAGCTACTGGTACATACCCTCAGCCCCGAGGGTGAACTACTCCCTCCTCGTCATGGAGACCGCCGGGATGATGAAGATGGCCTCCGGTGATGGTTTCCCCTCCGGCAGGGTGCCGGAACGGGCTCCCGATTGGTTTTTCGTGGCTACAGAGGCTTGCGGCGGCGGAACTCCCGATCTAGGTTTCTTTCTGGAGGTTTCTGTATTTATAAGAAATTTTTGGCGTCGGAAACAAGTCAAGGGGGCCACGAGGCAACGACAAGCCAGGGGGGCGTGCCCTAGGGGCGGGGCGCCCCCTAGGCTTGTGGCTGCCTCGTGGCTCTTCTGGCCCAACTCCGATGTAGTAGGCATACGGTGGGTAAACAATTTACTGTTGGACAATTGATAGAAAAGCGCATAGTTATGCAATATTTAATCATGGCAATGATCATGTATATATAGGCATCACGCCCATAAGCAAATAGGCCGACTCCTGCCTGAACCTATTACTATTACTCCACGTCGAGAGCGCTTCCATGCTTGCCTCTCTAAGTATTAAGTTCATGACAAATATAGTAATGCTTGGAGACCGATGACATGATGTAGACAAAGAAAACACAATCAATATGAATTAACCACATCGTTTTATCCTTAGTGGCAACAATACAAAGACGTGTCTTGTCCCCTTCTGTCACTGGGATATAGAGCACCGCCAGATTGAACCCGCTACAACACACCCCTCTCACTGAAGAAATATCAATCTAGTTGGACAAACTATTTCAATAGATCGGAGAGATTTACGAAGCTATAATAATCATGCAACTAAGAATCATAATAGAAATCAATGAAGACTCAAATCTTTTTCATGAATAATCTGACCATAAATCCACAATTCAACGGATCCCAACAAACGCACCGCACAAAGTGATTACACTGAATAGATTACCGCGAAGATGCGGTGAACTTTGTATTGAAGATCAAGAGAGAGAGAGAGATATAGCCATCTAGGTACTAACTACAGACACGTAGGTCTGTAGGGAACTACTCACACATCACCATGGGAGCAACAAGGTTGGTGTAGAGGCACTACGTGATCGATCCCCCCTCCGACAGGGCACCAAAACAGGGCTCCAGATGGGCACATGGCGAAACAAAGACTTTCAGCGGCGGAAAAAGTGTTTCGGGAGGCTCTCTAGAGTTTTGGAGATTTATTAGAATTTATAGGCCGGAGAGGGGCCACGGGGGATGCCCGAGGGGGCCACCACATAACTGGGCGCCCTGTTATGTGCTCGCTCCCTCGTGCGGCCTCCGGTCTCCTCCCGAAGCTTCCAGGTCTTCTTTTGGTCCATAAAAAATCATAAAAAAGTTTTGGGGCAATTGGATTTCGTTTGGTACTGTAAACCTGAAAAGTCAAAAACATGCAGAAAACAACAATTGGCACTGGGCACTGGGTTAATAGGTTAGTGTTCAAAAATAATATGAATTGGTAAATAATCACCCAAAAAACATCCTAGAATGATAATATTATAGCATGGAACAATAAAAAATTATAGATACATTGGAGACGTATCAAGGGCTGATCTGGAGTCCGTTTGGGGCTCCGGGGAGGGGAATTCGTCGCCATCGTCATCACCAACCCTTCTCCATCATCAATTCCATGATGATCACCACCGGGAGTGAGTAATTCCTTGGTAGGCCTGCTGGACGGTGATGGGATTGGATGAGATTTATCATGTAATCGAGTTATTTTGATGGGGCTTGTTCTCTAGTATCCACTATGTTCTGAGATTGATGTTGCCATGACTTTGCTATGCTTAATGCTTGTCACTAGGGCCCGAGTTCCATGATTTCAGATCTGGACCTATTATATTTTCATGAATATAAGAGGGTTTTGGATCCTATCTTGCAAGTTTTATGCACCTATTATGTGTTATGATCCGTAGACCCCAAGGTGACAATAATTGGGATCATCTCCGGTGATGATCGTAGTTTGAGGAGTTAATGTATTCACTATGTGTTAATTCTTTATTCTGGTTCTCTATTAAAAGGATGCCTTATTATCTCTTAGTTTCCTTATGGACCCCACTGCCACGGGAGGGTAGGACAAAAGATGCCATGCAAGTTCTTACTATAAGCTCGTATGACTATATACAGAATACATGCCTATATTATATTGATGAATTGGAGCTAGTTTTGTGTCGCTCTAGTGTGTAACTATTACATGATGAATGCCATCCAAATCAATTATCCATCACCGATCCATGGCCTATGCTTTTTTGCTTATTGGTTTTTGTTAAGTTACTTTCATTACAACTGCTGCTACAATCAATACAATTTGCTGCTTTTTACTATTCCTATTGCTTTTGTTACTATGCTGCTAAAAACTTCATTGCAGAAAGAAATTCCAGGTGTGGTTGAATTGACAACTCAAATGCTAAGACAAATAAATATTCTTTGGATTCCCTTGTGTCGAATCAATAAATTTGGATGAAATACTACCCTCAAAGATTGTTGCGATCCTCTATACTTATGGGTTATTGTTGGGCCTCCAAGCGCAGAGTTTTGTAGGACAGTAGCAATTTTCCCTCAAGTAGATGACCTAAGGTTTATCAATCCGTGGGAGGTGTAGGATGAAGATGGTCTCTCTCAAGCAACCCTGCAATCAAATACAAGAAATCTCTTGTGTCCCCAACACACCCAATACAATGGAAAATTGTATAGGTGCACTAGTTCGGCAAAGAGATGGTGATACAAGTGCAATATGGATGGTAGAAATAGGTTTTTGTAATCTGAAAATATAAAAACAGCAAGGTAGCAAGTGTAAAACAGCGAGCAAAACGGTGTATAAATGCTTGGAAATAAGGCCTAGGGTTCATACTTTCACTAGTGCAATCTCCCAACAATGCTAACATAGTTGAATCATATGATCATCCCTCAACGTGCAACAAAGAATCACTCCAAAGTTCCTATCTAGGCGGAGAACGATAAGATGAAATTGTTGTAGGTAGTAGAACCACCTCAAAGTTATTCTTTCCGATCAATCTATTGGGCTATTCCTATAAGTGTCACAAATAGCCCTAGAGTTCATAGTAAAATAACACCAATGATACATGTCAATCAACCCTAATGTCACCTAGATACTCCTATGTCACCTCAAGTATCCATGGGTAAATTATACGACATGCATCAAACAATTTCAGATCTACCATATTCAATCCAACACAAAAAACTTCAAGGAGCACCCCATGATTTCTATCGGAGAACATGGTATGAAGACGTGCAATCAACCCCTATGCATAGATCCCCTAGGTCACCGGAATCCGCAAGTTGATGCCATAACATATATCAAGTGAATCAATAGAATACCCCATTGTCACCACGGGTATCTGCATGCAAGACATACATCAAGTGTTCTCAACCAAAATATTCAATCCAACATAATGATATCTCAAAGGGAAAGATTCAATTCATCACAACAAGATGGCAAGGGAAGAACTCCATATGATCCAACTATATTAACAAAGCCCGTGATACATCAAGATCGTGACATCTCAAGAACACGAGAGAGAGATTGAACACTGATACGTATCCAACGTATTGATACGTCTCCATCGTATCTACTTTTCCAAACTCTTTTGCCCTTGTTTTGGATTCTAATTTGCATGATTTGAATGGAACTAACCCGGACTGACGCTGTTTTCAGCAGAATTGCGTTGGTGCTATTTTTGTGCAGAAATAAAAGTTCTCGGATTGACCTGAAAATTTACGGAGAATATTTTTGGAATTAATAAAAAATACTGGCGAAAGAATCAACCAGAGGGGGTCCACCCATTGGCCACAAGGCAGGGGGCGCCCCCCCCCTAGGGCGCGCCCAGGTGGCTTGTGGGCCCCCTGCAACTCCTCCGACCTCAACTCCAACTCCATATAACCCTATTCGGGGAGAAAAAAAATCAAGGAGAAGAGTTCATCGCGTTTCACGATACGGAGCCGCCGCCACCTCCTGTTCTTCCTCGGGAGGGCAGATCTGGGGTCCGTTTTGGGCTCCGGAGAGGGCAAATCGACGCCGTCATCATCACCAACCATCCTTCATCACCAATTTCATGATGCTCTCTGCCGTTCGTGAGTAATCCCATCGTAGGCTTGCTGGACGGTGATGGGTTGGATGAGATTTACCATGTAACCGAGTTAGTTTTGTTAGGGTTTGATCCCTAGTATCCACTATGTTCTGAGATTGATGTTGCTATGACTTTGCTATGCTTAATGCTTGTCACTAGGGCCCGAGTGCCATGATTTCAGATCTGAACCTATTATGTTTTCATGAATATATATGTGTTCTTGATCCTATCTTGCAAGTTGTAGACACCTATTACGAGTTATGATCCGCATCCCCCAGGGTGACAATAACTGGGATTCTTTCCGGTGATTACCGTAGTTTGAGGAGTTCATGTATTCACTAAGTGCTAATGCTTTGGTCCGGTTCTCTATTAAAAGGAGGCCTTAATATCCCTTAGTTTCCATTAGGAACCCGCTGCCACGGGAGGGTAGGACAAAAGATGTCATGCAAGTTCTTTTCCATAAGCACGTATGACTATATATGGAATACATGCCTACATTATATTGATGAATTGGAGCTAGTTCTGTGTCACCCTATGTTATAACCGTTGCATGATGAATGCCATCCGACATAATTATCCATCACTGATCCGTTGCCTACGAGCTTTTCATATATTGATCTTTGCTAAAGTTACTTTTCCGTTACCACTGTTACGATTGCTACAAAACCGCTACTGTTACTTTTGCTACCGTCACCGTTACTTCCATACTACTTTGCTACTAAATACTTTGCTGCAGATATTAAGTCTTTCAGGTGTGGTTGAATTGACAACTCAGCTGCTAATACTCGAGAATATTCTTTGGCTCTCCTTGTGTCGAATCAATAAATTTGGGTTGAATACTCTACCCTCGAAAACTGTTGCGATCCCCTATACTTGTGGGTTATCAAGACCCTTTTCTGGTGCCGTTGCCGGGGAGCATAGCTCTATTCTCTGAGTCACTTGGGATTTATATCTGTTGATCACTATGAAGAATCTGAAAGACCCAAAAACCAAGATATATCCCTCTACTACGAGGGGAGGTAAGGAACTGCCATCTAGCTCTGCACTTGATTCACCTTCTGTTATGAGTAAATTTGCGACACCACCACCTGCTATTGATTCTGATATGTCGCAAGCAATTGATGATGCCACTTCTGCTATGCATGATGCTTATGATGATACTTTGCTTGATAATATTGTGCCACTGGGTGAATTTCTTGATGAACAAATTGCTAGAGTTAATGCTGAAACTGATGATATTTCTGAAACTAATGAAATTATTGAAACTGAACACTATGAGACACCTGTTAGACCTAGCTCTCCTAGATATGAATTGCCTAATATACCTAAGGGTTATGTTATGGAGGGAGAGGTAGCTAGGGACTTTCTTGCTTGTAAGGATAGAGATGATCTTAAGAAATTACTATGCAAGTGGAAGGAAAAATCTTTGAATGCTAGAATGCAATATGATCCTAAGTTTGCTACTTCACCTATCTTTGTTACTAATAAGGATTATGAATTCTCTGTCGATCCTGAATTAATTACTTTGGTTGAATCTGATCCTTTCCATGGTTATGAATCTGGAACTGTTGTGGCACATCTTACTAAATTGAATGATATAGCCACCCTATTTACTCATGGGGAAAAATTCGTTATTACTATATTCTTAAGTTGTTTCCTTTCTCATTAAAGGGTGATGCTAAGATATGGTTTAATTCTCTTGCTCCTGGTTGTGTGCGTAGTCCCCATGATATGATATATTACTTCTCTGAAAAATATTTTCCTGCCCATAAGAAACAAGCTGCCTTGCAGGAAATATTTAACTTTGTGCAAATTGAAAAAGAGAGTCTCCCACAAGCTTGGGGGAGGCTTCTCCAATTACTTAATGCTTTGCCTGATCATCCTCTCAAGAAAAACGAAATACTTGATATATTTTATAATGGACTAACCGATGCTTCTAGGGACCACCTAGATAGTTGTGCTGGTTGTGTTTTCAGGGAACGAACTGTTGAACAAGCTGAACTACTATTGAATAATATATTGAGCAATGATAATGATTGGACTATTCCCGAAGCACCTCCAAAGCCAACTCCGAAGAAAAGAGGTATTCTATTTCTCAGTCCTGAAGATATGCAAGAGGCAAAGAAATCTATGAAAGAAAAAGGTATTAAAGCTGAAGATGTTAAGAATTTACCACCTATTGAAGAAATACATGGTCTTGATACCCCGACACAGGTAGTAGAGGTAAATTCTCTCCGTAGATTTGATGAAGGTGATAGTCCTTATAATAAGTCTGCTAGCCAATGCTTGGATGAGTTTGATAACTTTATTGTTAAGCAAGAAAATTTCAATGCTTATGTTAGTAGACAATTGAGACATAATGCTGACATGCTTGATCGCTTAGGTGATTATATGAGTAGAACTATCAATGATCTTAAGCTTATTAGTAAACATGCTTCCAAGGTAACTACTCAAGTAGAACAAGTACTTAAGGCACAAAATGATTTGCTTAATGAGATGAATGGTAAGAACAATGATCATTCTGTTAGAGTTGTGACTAGAGGTGGTAAAATGACTCAGGAACCTTTGTATCCTGAGGGCCATCCTGAGAGAATTGAGCAGGATTCTCAGAGAATTAATACTGATGCACCTAGTCGTCCTAGTAATAAAAGGAAAAAGAATGATGATAGGACTTTGCATGCTGCTAGTGAACCTGTTATAGATACACATGAGAATCCAAATGATATTTCTATTTTTGATGCTGAAACACAACCTGGTGATGAACATGAACTGGGTGATAATATTAATGATGATGTTCATGTTGATGCTCAACCTAGTAATGATAATTATGTGGAGATTGAACCTGCTGTTGATCTTGATAACCCACAACCTAAGAATAAAAGATATGATAAAAGAGACTTTGTTGCTAGGAAGCATGGTAAAGAAAGAGAACCATGGGTTCAGAAACCCATGCCCTTTCCTCCTAAACCATCCAAGAAAAGGGATGATGAGGACTTTGAGCGTTTTGTTGAATTGCTTAGACCTGTCTTTTTGCGTATGCGCTTGACTGATATTCTAAAAATGTCTCCTTATGCTAAGTATATGAATGATATTGTGACAAATAAAAGAAAGATACCGGAAGCTGAGATTTCCACCATGCTTGCTAATTATACCTTTAAGGGTGGAATACCAAAGAAACTAGGAGATCCCGGAGTACCTACTATACCATGCTCTATTAAAAGAAATTATGTTAAAACTTCTTTATGTGACCTTGGAGCTGGTGTTAGTGTTATGCCTTTCTCTTTGTATCGTAGACTTGATTTGAATAAGTTGACACCTACTGAAATCTCTTTGCAAATGGCTGATAAATCAACCGCTTTACCCATCGGTATTTGTGAGGATGTGCCTGTCGTAGTTGCAAATGTTACTATCCTAACAGACTTTGTTATTCTTGATATTCCCGAGGACGACAGTATGTCGATCATCCTTGGTAGCCCTTTTTTGAATACTGCAGGGGCTGCTATTGATTGCAACAAAGGCAATGTCACTTTTCATGTTAATGGCAATGAGCATACGGTGCACTTTCCGAAGAAACAACCTCAAGTTCATAGTATCAACTCTATTGGAGAAACTCCAACAATTGCTATTGGAGGTTTTAAATTCCCTCTCCCTACTGTCAAGAAGAAATATGAAATAATCATGGTAGGGGACATGCCTGTCCCCGTTGAGGTAACTTAGTGTTATTCGAAAATTCTCCGGTTTCATGTTACTCGAAAGAAGTTTGTTAATAAGACTTGATCAACCTTGTTAATGAATTCCTTTTGACGGGCATGAGATGGATGAATTTAGAAAGCACAACCTTCTGTACCCAACTTTTACTTTCTGTTATTTAGATTAAATAAAGCAAAAATACTATTATACTTCTGTTTTCTGAATTATCCGTGCAATAAAAAATGACCTGAAAATAAAAGTTCTCCAAATGCCCTGAAAATGTAGTATGAATTTTTCTGGAATATTTAAGAATTTCTGGCACTGAGAACACATCAGGGGGCTGCACCAGTGGGCCACAAGCCTACAGGGTGCGCCCACCCCCCTGGGCGCGCCCCCCTGGCTAGTGGGTCCCACGTAGGCCCCCCTCACTTATTCCAGCACCCATCCACTTCGTCTTCCTATAGAAAAAATCCCACCATTGCTCAAGCCTGTGTTCTAGCTCATTTTGCTGCCATTTTCGATCTCCTTGTGCAAAGCTCCATTTGCAAAACTGTTTTGGGGGATTGTTCTTCGGTATGTGACTCCTTCAATGGTCCAATTAGTTTTTGTTCTAGTGCTTTATATATTGGAATCTTTTGCTGCTGTGGTGACCTTGTTCTTGAGCTTGCATGTCAAATTTGTATGGTCCCAAGTAGTTTTGATGCATGATATAGCCTCTAGGCACTTGTGGGAGTAGTTGCTATAAGTTTTGTTAAGTTTTGTTCACCTTTATTTTGAGTCACTAAAAATTTCAGAGATTTTTCAGAGAAAGAAAGATGTTGAGGAGAACATACCAAGGTGGTTCCTCGAGCAAGAAGGCCCCGAGACTCGCGATACGTGAGCCCGACTTTGAACCACCGAGGGAAGCTCAAGTGCGGCCTTGTGAATGGCCGTCGGATCAATTCATGGTTCATGCCGGTTTCAAGGAAGAATTTTACGCGTACACACGAAATGCTGGCCTTGAAGATTTCGTTTCAGACTAATGCAAGCAATATTATCAACTCACTGATTCCTTCGTGCAGAGGTTTGAATTTTCATCCAGGCATAATACGCATTCTGTTCTATTAAATCTTTATGATGAATCTTATACTATGGACCTAGAAGATTTTAACCGTGCATGCAAAATTCCACAATGGGGCAGCCATAGTGATCCTCAAAAAACTGAATATAATAATTTTCTTGCTAGCATCACTGTGGGAGAAACTAGAAACATTACACAGGCTACCTTGGGGAGCATTCACTTTCCTTCTATACATTATTTTGCTCTCTTCATAGGTAGATGTATTAACGGTAAACATGATCATAGCCACCTTTGTGTACCTGATCTTAGTATTCTTAAGAGTGCGGTAATGGGTGATAGACGATATAACTTGGGGGCTATTATTGCTAGGAGGCTACATAAAAATGCTAAGGAAGGAGATTTCTTTGGCGGGATTTATGCCACTCGTGTAGCTAATTATCTTGGGGTACCCATAAGGGGGAATGATATTGAGTTACCACCTGCTTTTCTTGATTATGAGGCTATGGTGCGCTACCAGTTTCTTGCGAGGAACGAACAGTCCTTCCTGTACCGACTAATTTTTGATAGACAACGTGCTGTCCATATTACCCTTCCTGCTCCTGCCTTCTTTAACTTTCAGGAAAAACGGAGACACTTTATAACCAGAGAGGATGCAAACGAGTACGAGAGAGAGGCGAAAGCCGCTCGCCTCCGCGCTGTAGCCGTTCAGGTAGTAGCCGCCGCAGCCCAGTACAACCCCAACTATGACTTTGGATATTATCCGGGCCAGCCATGGCCCTAGACCAACTTAGGCCAAAAGCCTAAGCTTGGGGGAGTACGTATTTCTCACCAACATTACATTCATGTTCACACACTAATCTTAGTAGTCGATGCTTATACTTTTTCATTGAATCATCCATGGTATTTTATTTCTTCTTTCCGCTTTCTTCTTGTGTGCTTAATTAACCTTGAGAAAATCCAAAAAAAATTAGTTCTAGCTTTACCTTTTAGTTTGTTTAGTTGTAGCATTAAAAGAAAACCCAAAAAGATTTCTCGTTCTTCTTTTGCTTGTTGGGAGCTTTCCCGTGTAAATAGTTTTCCTTTCTTCTTTGGGTCGTAAGGAGAAGACCACAATGAAATGTTGAGTGGCTCTCATATGCATTATTGTTTATCTATCAGAGAGCCCATATTACCTTGCCTTCTCCTTTGAGTTATTGTTTGCAGATTCCAGCTTAGTCCCATGCACGTGCGCTCTTATTATTATTCACACCGTTCGGTCGTGCAAGTGAAAGGCAATAATGACGATATATGATGAAGTGATTGAGATGGAGAAAAGCTGGTATGAACTCGACCTATTTTGTTTTTGTAAATATGATTAGCTCATCGTTCTGGATTTAGCTCATTATGGATGAAACATGTTTGCAATGACAATTAGAGAATATAGTTACTCATGCCATGCTTAATTAGTTAAGAGTGTATAATGGTTTGTATTGAGTGCCAACATGCATTTTTAAAATGGTTGTGATGTAGTATGATAGGATGGTATCCTCCTCTGAATGATTCAAGTGGCTTGACTTGGCACATGTTCACGCATGTAGTTGAAACAAAATCAACATAGCCTCCACGATGTTTATATTCATGGTGATTTATATCCTACTCATGCTTGCATTCAATGTTGGTTAATCTCAATGCATGTTTATGACTGTTGTCGCTCTCTAGTTGGTCGCTTCCCAGTCTCTTGCTAGCCTTCACCTGTACTAAGCGGGAATACTGCTTGTGCATCCACTTCCATAAACTCAAGGTTGTTCCATATGAGTCCACCATACCTACCTATATGCGGTATTTACCTGCTGTTCCAAGTAAATTTGCATGTGCCAAACTCTAAACCTTCAAATAATATTCTGTTTTGTATGCCCGAATCGCTCATGTAGTGACTAGGGGCTGTCGGTATCTTCCATGCTAGGTGGGTTATTCTCACGATGAGTGTTTATTCACTTGTCATTCACGGGAAAGTGGCTGGTGATCGGGATGCCCAATTCCATGCTCAAAAATCAAATCAAAATATAATGAAACAAACCCCCCCCCCCCCAGGATTGTTGTTTGTATGGACGGTACCCGTGGATTCGGCTCGCCGTGGAGTGTGTTTGAGGGAGTAAAAACTTTATCATTCTGTTTGGGAACCGCCTATAATGTATCTAGCATGGAAGATGGCGAGATCTCTCGGTCACTATGTTGACAATGAAAGCATACCGCTCAAAATTATTATTCATCCCTGTTTTAAAAGCTCGAGCTCTGGCACCTCTGCAAATCAATGCTTCCCTCTGCGAAGGGCCTATCTATTTTACTTTACTATTGAGTCATCCTCCTCTTATAAAAAGCACCAGTTAGAGAGCACCACCGTCATTTGTATGCTTTGTTATTAATTGATATTGAGTATGACTGTGACTGGATCTCTTTTACCATGAATTACAATTTCCAGTCAGCCCTTGTTCTTCAGAGGTGCTCTGCATTTATGTTTTGCGGTCTCAGAAAGGGCTAGCGAGATACCATTATATCATATTGTATCATGATTGTTTTGATAAAATTGTTGTCATCCGAGATTTATTATTATTGCTCGCTAGTTGATTATGCCATTGATATGAGTAAATGTGAGACCTAAATGTTATTGTGAATATGGTTAGTCTATAATCTTTGCTGAAAACCTGAACATCAGTTAGACATATTTACAACAAGATCAAACAGAGTTTGTAAAAGTTTTTCTTTGTCACTTTCAGTTTGTCAACTAAATTGCTTGAGGAAAAGCAATGGGTTAAGCTTGGGGGAGTTGATACGTCTCCATCGTATCTACTTGTCCAAACTCTTTTGCCCTTGTTTTGGACTCTAATTTGCATGATTTGAATGGAACTAACCCGGACTGATGCTGTTTTCAGCAGAATTGCCTTGGTGCTATTTTTGTGCAGAAATAAAAGTTCTCGGATTGACCTAAAAATTTACGGAGAATATTTTTGGAATTAATAAAAAATACCGGCGAAAGAATCAACCAGAGGGGGTCCACCCATTGGCCAGAAGCCAGGGGGGCGCCCCCCCTAGGGCGCGCCCAGGTGGCTTGTGGGCCCCCTGCAACTCCTCCGACCTCAACTCCAACTCCATATAACCCTATTTGGGGAGAAAAAAATCAAGGAGAAGAGTTCATCACGTTTCACAATACGGAGCCGCCGCCACCTCCTGTTCTTCCTCGGGAGGGAAGATCTGGGGTCCGTTTTGGGCTCCGGAGAGGGGAAATCGACGCCGTCGTCATCACCAACCATCCTTCATCACCAATTTCATGATGCTCTCCGCCGTTCGTGAGTAATCCCATCGTAGGCTTGCTGGACGGTGATGGGTTGGATGAGATTTACCATGTAATCGAGTTAGTTTTGTTAGGGTTTGATCCCTAGTATCCACTATGTTCTGAGATTGATGTTGCTATGACTTTGCTATGCTTAATGCTTGTCACTAGGGCCCGAGTGCCATGATTTCAGATCTGAACCTATTATGTTTTCATGAATATATATATGTTCTTGATCCTATCTTGCAAGTTGTAGACACCTATTATGAGTTATGATCCGCATCCCCCAGGGTGACAATAACTGGGATTCTTTCCGGTGATTACCGTAGTTTGAGGAGTTCATGTATTCACTAAGTGCTAATGCTTTGGTCCGGTTCTCTATTAAAAGGAGGCCTTAATATCCCTTAGTTTCAATTAGGACACCGCTGCCACGGGAGGGTAGGACAAAAGATGTCATGCAAGTTCTTTTCCATAAGCACGTATGACTATATATGGAATACATGCCTACATTATATTGATGAATTGGAGCTAGTTCTGTGTCACCCTATGTTATAACCGTTGCATGATGAATGCCATCCGACATAATTATCCATCACTGATCCGTTGCCTACGAGCTTTTCATATATTGATCTTTGCTAAAGTTACTTTTCTGTTGCCACTGTTACGATTGCTACAAAACCGCTACTGTTACTTTTGCTACCGTCACCGTTACTTCCATACTACTTTGCTACTAAATACTTTGTTGCAGATATTAAGTCTTTCAGGTGTGGTTGAATTGACAACTCAGCTGCTAATACTCGAGAATATTCTTTGGCTCCCCTTGTGTCGAATCAATAAATTTGGGTTGAATACTCTACCCTCGAAAACTATTGCGATCCCCTATACTTGTGGGTTATCACGTATCTATAATTTTTGCATGTTCCATGCTGTTATATTATCATTCTTGGATGTTTTACAATCATTTTATTACAACTTTATATCATTTTTTGGGACTAACCTATTGACATAGTGCCAAAGTGCTAGTTGCTGTTTTTGCTTGTTTTTTACTTCACACGAAATCAGTACCAAACAGAGATGAAACGCTGCGGGGATTTTTGTGGATATTTTATGGACCAGAAGAGAGCAGATGGGCCAAAGAACACCAGAAGAGGGGCTCCAGGGTGGCCAGCACCCACATGGGCGCGCCAGAGGCCCCCCGACGCGCCCTGGGGGGTGCTGGGCCGCTCCGACACCCCCTCAACCAACTATCGTGCCTATAAATTCCCTGGAAATCCAAAAACCCTAGAAGAGTCGACAAAACACAAATCCAGCCGCGGCAAGTTCCAGAACCGCGAGATCCAATCTAAACACCATCTCGGAGGTGTCGTGGGAAACGGACACCTATGGGATCAAGGAGATCCCTTTACGGTTCGGCAAGGGGAGAGGATTGCACAAAGAGCAGATCTAACGAACAACACACGGGGGATTTTACCCAGGTTCGGGCCGCACGGATGCGTAAAACCCTACTCCTGCTTTGATTGTATTACAGTGGATGTTCTTGGCTAAGTTCTGGGAGCTACAGTGCTCGGTAGCTGCGCATGCAGAACGGGTCCAATCTCCCCTTCTCTGTACACCTCGGGCCTCCTTATATATGAGTCAAAGGGGCTACCATAGTGGCGTACGAGATAAGGCATGAGGTGGAAAGTAGCTACAGTGTTATCATACCTAACCCTGACGGCCTGAGACAAACTCATTAAATGCACCGTGAGGTGTCCGTCAAGGTGTCCCTTAGCGTCTTGGGCTTGGAAAAGCTTTACGGGGGATGGGAAAAGCAGCCATCCCATCAGCACCGCTTAAGCATCTCGTGGCCAGCATTACGCCACGTCACCATGAGGACAAGCCCTAAACGACAAGGCTGGCCGCTGCACTGGAGCGATAGCGCTGCACTGTGCAGAGCCTTGCCGGGGCTGAATCCTTGCCGGACCCGGGGCTTGCCGGGACCGGGCCTTGCCGGGTGCGAGGCCTTGCCGGGTGCGAGGCCTTGCCGACAAGGGTCTTGCCGGGCCTTCGCAACCCTTTGGTCTTCTGTCTGATCGTTGACTTGAACGCCTTCTTGGCATCTTAGTCTTGTGATTACTCCTAGCTATCCCCCGGCAAGGCTTGCCGCGGTACGGCTACAACTGCCCGTGCACAAGTAAGGGGTACTAAAAAGACCCATACTTTAGTACACCGACAGGAGCCCCCGGGCCTAGGCCATACACGGGTGCCAGGCCTGTTGGGCTAGGCCCAAAACAGTGCACGGGCACGCATGGCAGGGAATAACTGCTCGCAATCATTATCTCTTATTACCACGCCCCTCCACTACGCGCATTAATCGCGCGAAGTGGGAGATGTGGGCGGAAACTCCACTGCAAAAGCGGGCGGTAAAGAGCCTGCCTCGCGCCTTCCGCATAAAAAAGGGAATCGCAGAGGGCACTGCTCATTTACCCCCTCCGCCTTTCCAATCTCAATCTTAGAGCCGTCGCCATCGTCTTCTTCCTCGCGCCCAAAGCAGAGCTTTTCTCCCTCCACCCGCCTCCACCGCGCTCTCGACACCTTCAGCGCCCACTTCCATAGCCATCATGCCGCCCAAGCCGAGCAAGGGCAAGGCGGCGGAAGTGGCCGCCGTGGAGAGCAAGTTGGCGAAGATGCGGAAGGAACGCGCTGTCTTCCCCTCGACGCTTGACGCGGAGACCTTGAAGAAGAGGTACCAGTTCGCATGGGAGAAGGAGACCACGGCGCATCCAGCCACCAGAGTGAGTGTAGCTTCTTGTAGGGCAGAGCCAGGAGATTATCCCTTCTTTGCTGATTACTTCTGGTGCGGCCTCTGTCCTCCGTACTCGGATTTCTTCGTAGATATCATGCTCACCTACGGCTTCCAGCTGCTAGATTTCACGCCGAATGCCGTGACTTGCATGTCCGTCTTCGCGCACCTTTGCGAGAATTTTGTCGGGGTCATCCCAAGCACTGCACTTTTCTGGCACTACTTCTACCCCCGCATCCAAAAGGGCGACGCCCTCTCCGGCAGCATCACTTGGATTCCGAGGACGGCAACCAAGGAGACGTACCCAGAGGGGCTCTACCGCGAGAGATGGGATGAGTGGCGCGGCAAGTGGTGCTGGGTCTGGGAAAAGGAGCCCCAACCGTTCTGCGAGGTGCGGAAGCAGAAGGTGGTCCGCGGCAAGGATTGGAGCGCCGCGGACCCTGACGATAGCAAGCTCACCATCGCCATCACCAGGATACAACGCCTCAGGGCTGCCGGGTTGAAGGTGGAGATGATTGCTTCAGATTTCCTTCGCCGGCGCATCGCCCCACTGCAGAACAAGGGGCGCCCTGCCTGGGAGTACACGAACGCTGCCGACATCATGAGGGTGTGGCCTGGGCTGGATAATGATCTGACAGCCATGGGGCACGCAGCCCTCTGCCAACAGCTGTTCAAATCCGGAGCAGTGGGAGAGTTGCCGGCAGGCGTCGTCCCACTGTGCAACAACTCGTCGCTGACCTCCATCATCGCCATGATGCCGGTGTTCAATGTCCATAGCATCGACGAGAGGTGGATCGAGCCGTCCGCGGAGCAGGCGCTGGCGTTCTTCGACAACTTGACGGAGAAGGCCATCCGCGAGGAGAACCTTGTCCGCGCCACCACGGAGGAGGAGCTCGCCTACATCGCCAGCAGGGCGGAAGAGGCGAACCTTGTCGAAGAAGCCGGCAGCGCTGAGTCCAGCGAAGGTGAGGACCCACTGCGGGAAGATCTTGCCGGGCGAGATAAGGCTGCCGGGGAGCCGAGCGCAGCCGCTGCCGGGAGCCCTTCTGCCGGAGGCGCCGCCGAAGAGGAAGAAGAGGAGGAGGAAGAGCCCCCAGCTCTTCAACACAGGAAGAGGCGCGGCCTCCGGAAGAACACCACTGGTGCTCCAGCCCGCCAACCTTCCTCGAGCAGCGAGGCTTCCGGCAAAGGGGCGGCCGGTGAGGCCGCACCGCAACCTGCCGCTGCCAAGCGGCCCAGAACCACTCCTCCTCCTCCGTCAGGTACCGCGGCGGGGGTCGGCTTCGACCTCTCCGCCATCAGCTCTGAGGAAGAAGAAGAAGAGTAAGAGTCCCGCCACAGCTTCGATCCTTATCTTTCTAGTTTTGCTTGATTAACTTGCTCTGTTCCCGTCTCCACAGGGAAATGGAGACCTTGGCGCAGAGGATGGCGAAGAGGGCCAAGACCTCAACAAGCGTCGAGCCGCCGGCAAGCACCTCGGGCGTGCCAGAAATAGTTCTCGTCAGCTCGGAGTCAAGCCCAGAACGCAACCCTCGATGCAGCCCTCGACGCAGCCCCCGGCGCAGCCCCCAGCGTGAGTCTTCTACTCACTACCCACTGGCGCGTGCCGGGGTGTGCATCTTCTCAGCTGACATCTCCGGGCGTGCAGGAGTGGAGCAACAACAAGAGGCAATAGCGGGAGCTGCCTTTGCCGTGCCGCCTCCATCGACCACACCGCCCAGGGAGGAATCTTCGAGCGAGCCCTACCGCGACGAAGGGGAGGGGCCGGCAAGTGCAGGCTCCGGCAACCCCTTCCTTGACGCCGGTAAAGTTACTTGCCCCAAAGAACTTGTCGCTTTGGTTTTTCTTCTTTTTGTCTTCTTGAACTTCCTTCCCAGCTTCATCTTAATCAACTCCTTGGCTTTCGATCTTCTTCTGACAGAGCTCATGGACACTGACGTTGTCATTGAAGAGACTGCCAAGGATGCCGCCACTGAAGCCGACAAGGTTACCGTTGAGGAGGCCGCCAAGCATGCCGCCGCCGAGGCCGCCAAAGCTGCTGCCGCCGAGGCTGCTGCTGTCGAGGCCGCCAAGGCCGCTGCCGCTGAGGCCGCACAAGAGGAGGCCGCCAAGACGCCCGCCGAGGGAGCCGGCGCGGAGACCCGTGGCCATACTGACGGCGCTTCCGCTGCAGGAGCGCCAGGCGCTTCTACAGCCGCGGGGCCCTCAACTGCCGAAGACCAACCCTCGTCGTCCAAGGCCCCTTCCTCAAGCCAATACATCAGGGCCGGCAAAAACGCTGTGAGCATGCCGGGGTCGGCAATCATCGAAGAGCTGGTTGAAGGAGAACATCTTGACGGGGAAATCATCGTCGCCGCCGCCAGCGAGCTCAAGGAGGAGCAGCTACTCCAAGCCATGAATGACAACTATCGGAAGCTCCAAATGCTCTACCGCGCCTGGAAGGAGAAACTGGACTCCCGGACAGCGCTCGTCGAGGCAGCGGAAGGAGACTTCCAACAACGCATCACGGAGACACAGGCTTGGTACGGCGAGGCCCTCCAAGAGCTGAATGTTTATCGGGAGCAGCTGGCGGAAGAGCGGAACGCCCTCCTGCTGAAGCAATCAGACATCGAGAAAGCGCAGGAGGAGGCCGCCCAGCAAGCCGCCGCGGCAGGAGCCCTCTTGACGCAGCGCCGCATCAGCCTTGACGCCCAAGTAGAGGACCTTGCCGCGCGCGAGGCGGCGCTTGCCGCCAAGTTTCGCAACAAGGATGAAGAGCTCGAAAATCTTGTCGCGCGGCGGGTCCAGGAGCTTGAGCAGAATCACTTGAAGACGCTCAGAGCTCTAACTGAAGACCATGCCGGCAAGCTCAAAGAGGCCCTCGACGCTGCCGGAGCTGCAGAGGCCGCCAAGAACTTGCTGGAGGAGAAGACGAAGCAGCTGGAGGCCGCTCTCGAGGACCACGGCCAGAAGGTCTCAACACTCGAGGTCGAGAGAGATAAGGCTCTCCACAACCTAATGGAGACGCAGGTTGCCGTATCCGAGAAAGTCCAGCAGCTTTCCTCCGTCAAGAACTCCATTGAAGATCTGAAGCTGAAGCTATCCACGCTGGAGGAGTCTCTTGAGGCTGCCCGAGTTCGCGAGAAGACTCTTATCAAAGACCTCCACGACGAACAGGAGCTGCTCCAGAACGCCGCCGCCACACACAACGAGTACACTTCTAGCGTGAAGCTCTGGACTGCCAGGCTGGCGGACGTTGCCGAGAAGCTTGGCGCGGAGCTGGAGGCCATGGGCTTGCCGGGCTTTGGATACTCTGCCGATGACAACGTATCCTCAAGCGCCAGGCTAACCATGTTCTTCGAGAAGCTCGTCGACGCCCTCAAGCTACTCCAGGTGAACCAAACAAGCAAGCTGGCCGACGAATCTCGGAAACTCTGCTAGCTCGTCCTCCGGAAGGTGTTGATGAAGGTGGCGTACAGGAACCCTGGCATCGACCTCTCCAAAGCCTCGAAAAGCTTGCCGAAGGACGCAGACGTCAAGGCTCTCGAAGAGCTTGTCGCGCCCATCGTCGATCGGGTGAGCCAGGTGAAGAGGGTCGAGGGCGACCGCCGGGATTAGCTGTAGCCTCCTATCTCTTCTCCATCTTGCCGCCGGCGTCACATGTAAAAGACAAAATTGCTTTTATGTCAGAAACGCGGCAAGCACTGGATGTAATATAACTTGCTCTATTTGAATTAAGGCATGCTATTCCCTTTATTCAATTTCTTTCTGTATGGCGTATACCCTACGCTTTGCTGGGAGCTTGCCGGATCATAACCCCGTCGCGAGCGCTGGATTCGGGTCGTCGGCAGCTTGCGGGCGGTGCTGCTCACGGCAAGAAATCTTGATGCTTTCAGCGCGGCCACCTAGTCTGTTGAGCGGACTCGAAACAGAGTAAGGGCGCAGCCAATCACGACAAGATTCCATCGCGTGCAGGTTTTCCATACAAAGCCGAAATCGTTCAAGGGAATACAGCCTTACAAAAATCAAAATCTGCTTAAGGGGTCCAGCAACTTAGCTCTATTTTTCGTCGCTATTCTTCTTCTCCCGGCAAGGCGCCAACCTTGAACGTCGTCTGGTATCCATACCACCATTCTCCTTCCCCCCCCCCCCCCCGGCAAACTTGCGCGCGAGGGAATCTTCTGTCTCTTGAGAAAAAGAAAGAAGAGAAAATAAAAGTATGGAACCTTGACGGTTTGTTAGCTCTTACCGGGATCGAGTGCAATACACATCTCAAATAACACATGCATATAAAATGACATGGAATCAACAAGAAACGTAAAGCACACAGATCTTATTAAATATGCACAAAGGATGTGCCTGCTCTGTACAAAGGATTACATGCCATCCGCAACACTTGTACAGAATGGCGTTGCCGGGATCTTGCCGGAGCGTTACGCTGCCGCGAGCGCTGGATTCGGTTCGTCAGCAGTCTGCTGGCCGTATCGCTATCACAGCAAGAAACCCGAACAACTGCGCCTTACGGGTAGAACTTGCGAAGGTGCTCGATGTTCCAGGAGTTGCTCACTGGCAAGCCCTCTTCGGTCTCCAGGCGGACAGCGCCAGGCCTGGTGACTCGCACTACCCGGTAAGGGCCTTCCCACTTCGGCGTCAACTTGTTGGAATTCTTGGCCGACTGAACGCGCCGAAGAACAAGGTCGCCTTCCTCAAGACTCCGGGCATGAACCTTGCGGCTATGGTAGCGGCGCAAAGCTTGCTGGTAGCGAGCGGCTCGCACAGTAGCCCGAAGATGGTTCTCCTCAAGGAGTAGTGCGTCATCTTGCCGCAGCTGTTCTTGCTCAAGCTCATCATAAGCGAGCACTCGAGGTGACCTGTATATGAGTTCCGTGGGGAGAACGGCTTCCGCTCCGTAGACCAGAGCGAAGGGTGTCTGGCCGGTGGCTCGATTCGGCGTCGTCCTGATCGACCAAAGAATCGCCGGCAGTTCATCAATCCAGCGTCTTCCATGCTTGTGCAGCTTGTCGAAAGTTTTGGTCCGGAGACCACGCAGCACTTCAGCATTCGCCCTTTCCGCTTGGCCATTGCTTCTCGGGTGAGCAACAGAGGCAAAACAGATCTTGCCGCCAAGGTCTTGGACGTACTGCATGAAGGTGCGACTTGTGAACTGCGTACCGTTGTCGGTGATGATCCTGTTCGGCACACCAAAACGGCACACAATCCCCTTGAAGAACTTGACTGCTGACTGTGCTGTCACTTTCCTCACTGCTTCCACTTCTGGCCACTTCGTGAACTTGTCGATGGCAACGTACAAGTACTCGAAGCCCCCGGCAGCGCGGGGGAAGGGACCCAGTATGTCAAGCCCCCAGACCGAGAAGGGCCAGGAGAGAGGGATCGTCTGGAGAGCTTGAACTGGCTGATGAAGTTGCTTCGAATGAAACTGGCACGCTTCACACTTGGTTACTAGTGCCGTTGCATCCTGGAGGGCAGTAGGCCAAAAGAATCCTTGCCGGAATGCCTTGCCGACAAGGGCTCTCGAGCCTATGTGGGATCCACATATGCCCCCATGAATCTCTGCCAACAACTCTAGTCCATCCTCCCGAGGAATACACTTCAATTTCACCCCGTTCGGTCTCTTTCTGTACAGAACATCATCGACGAACTGGTACATACTTGACTGACGGGCTACTTTTTCAGCTTCTTCCTGCTCTTTGGGGAGTTCTCCTGTCTGAAGGAAACGGACTATTTGCTGTGCCCATGCCGGAGCTTGTGGCTCGACGACAAGGACTAAAGGCGACTCTTCAGCTGCGGGAGCATTTGCTTCTACGGCAAGAACCTGAGGTTCTTGGCAGAGCAGCTGCTCACCGGCAATTGGTATTTCTTCGGCAGCAGGGGCGCTTGCTTCAGCGGCAAGAACCTGAGGTTCTGCGCGAAGCCGCTGCTTACCGGCAACCGTGTCGTTCCCGGCAAGATTCTTGCCGGGGGCTTCGAGAAGCCCTGCCGGGAAGTACTCGCCGGTACTTAACTTTCTTCTCTTATCAGGCCTTGTCAATGGCGACACGGATGGTTGAGTCAAGCGGAGCACAAAAGTCCCTGGTTCCACAGGTAGCTTGAGTGCGGCACGCTTCGACAGGTCGTCGGCAATGCTGTTCTCTGATCGAGGAACATGCTCTTGTCTGAAGACCGTCAAAGCGCTCCTCCAGCTTCCTCACTTCATCGACGTAAGCTTCCATTAACGTGCTCTGATAATCTTTGTTGACCTGCCTCACGACGAGCTGGGAGTCACCTCTGACGATGAGCTTCTTGATCCCAAGGTCTGCCGCGATCCTGAGACCGGCAAGCAGTCCTTCATACTCTGCCATGTTGTTGGTCGATCTCTCCCGGGGAAAATGCATCTGGATGACGTACTTGAGGTGCTCTCCGGTGGGTGCGACAAGCAGTACGCCGGCACCGGCGCCTTGCAGCGAAAAAGCCCCATCAAAGTACATAATCCATTCGCGATCTGTTTCCTTGCCGGGAATCGCTGATTCTTGAACTTCGTCGTCTGGCGTTGGGGTCCTTTCTGCAATGAACTCTGCCAAGGCTCTGCTCAGGATAGTTGAAGAACTTTCAAACTTGAGACCAAAGCATGACAGCTCCAACGCCCACTCGACAATCCTGCCGGTTGCTTCTGGGTTCCGGAGAATCCGTTGCAGCGGAAAGCGAGTGACGACGGTGATCTCATGTGCTTGGAAGTAATGGCGCAGCTTCCTCGAGGCCATGAGAAGGCCGAAGAGCAACTTCTGCACACCAGAATATCTCGACCTAGCTCCCTGCAACAGGGAGCTGACGAAATAGACTGGGCGCTGCACCATCTTCTTCTTCTGCACTGCTTGACTTGACTGCGCGGATCTTTCCTTGTCGGCACCAGACTCTGCCAGGGCTGGCCCCGGCAAGTCACTTGGCGGACCTGCCGTTGCCGCTGCATCCTCCTCTGCTTCTCTCTCTGCCACCAGCGCAGCACTAACCACTTGATTCGTTGCCGCTAGATATAGCAGCAACGGCTCTTGTGGCCTAGGTGCGACTAGTATTGGCGGAGAGGAGAGGTACTTCTTCAAATCCTGCAGCGCTGCCTCCACTTCTGGAGTCCATTTCATTGGACCTGCCTTCTTCAAAATTTTGAAAAATGGCAGGGCGCGCTCAGCGGACTTTGAGATGAACCTACTCAAAGCAGCGACGCAGCCGGCAAGGCGGCGCACATCCTTAACTCGTCTTGGTGCTTCAATTTGCTCAATTGTCTTGATCTTGTCGGGATTGGCTTCAATTCCACGCTGGGATACGAAGAACCCGAGAAGCTTGCCGGATGGGACACCGAACACGCACTTCTCGGGGTTGAGCTTCAGGTTGATCCTGCGCAGATTTGCAAAAGTCTCCTCCAGATCTTGAATGAGCGTTGCCTTGTCCTTGGTTTTGACCACTATATCATCCATGTAAGCTTCCATATTTCTATGGAGCTGGGTCTCGAAACCAATCTGGACGGCTCTTGCGAAGGTCGACCCAGCACTTTTCAACCCGAAAGGCATACGCAAGAAGCAGTATGTGCCACATGGGGTGATAAATGCGGTCTTCTCTTCATCTTCTCTCGCCATAAAGATCTGGTGGTAGCCTGAGTATGCGTCAAGAAATGACAGCAAATCGCAGCCGGCAGTGGAATCCACAATCTGGTCGATGCGCGGCAAGGGAAAGGGATCTTTTGGATAGGCTTTATTGATATCTGTAAAGTCAATACATAGCCTCCATTTACCGTTCGCCTTGCGCACAACAACTGGATTGGCCAACCATGTAGGATGGAGGACTCCTCTAACCAGGCCTGCCGCCTCAAGCTTCTTAATCTCTTCGGCAATGAATTCTTACCGCTCCAAAGCTTGCTTCCGCACCTTCTGCTTGACGGGCCGCGCGTGGGGACAGACAGCTAGGTGGTGCTCAATTACTTCCCTGGGAACACCGGGGATGTCAGATGGTTGCCATGCAAACACATCGACATTCGCCCGCAGGAAAGCAACGAGCGCGCTTTCCTATTTGTCATTAAGGGTGGAACTTATGGTGAAAGTTCCTCCCGTCCCGTCCTCCTTGGCGGGCACCTTCTTGGTCTCAGGCGGAGTAGCCTTGGGTTTCTTGGTCTGGCCGGCAGAGCTCTCTGGTGCATCCTCGACGATAGCGCAGCACTCCGGAGAGGCGCGCTTGCCGGAGTTTGTACCAGAGGTCTTGCCGGGCTTCTTCTTCTTGCCGGGATCTTGAGCGGCAGGAGCATGCGCCTTGGCGGCGGACGCTGCAACTGCTTCCCGGTAAAGCTTGTCGGTGCAACTGAGTGCGTCTTTCTTGTCGGAGTGGACAGTGATGACGCTCATTGGGCCGGGCATCTTCAAGACGTTGTAGGCGTAGTGCGAGGCCGCCATGAACTTAGCCAGCGCTGGGCGGCCAAGGATTCCATTATAAGGTAACGGAATCTTGGCGACGTCGAAAACGACCTTCTCCGTCCTAAAGTTCAGCTCGCTGCCAAATGTTACCGGCAGCGTGATCTTGCCTTTCGGCTGGTTCCTTCCCGGATTGACCCCTTGGAAAGAGCCTGTCTTCTCAAGATCCTCGTCAGGAATCTGCAGCCTCTTGATGACGTCCGGCGAGATCAAGTTCAGGCCGGCCCCACCGTCAACCAACATTTTTGTTACCTTGAGGTTGCGAACTGTTGGTGAGACCAAAAGCGGCAGGCACCCGACCGCGGTTGTGCGGTCTGGGTGGTCCTCGGCATCAAAAATGATGGGCGTGTGGGACCACTTCAGTGGCTTCTGGGCACCAATAGAGGGTTCTGCCGCATTAATCTCACGTGCCCACCGCTTGAGTTGGCGGTGAGAGAAATGCAACGAAGCGCCTCCATCGACACACATAACCTCCGTTGCCTTCTGGAACTCTCGCTCACTAGATTCGCCATCATCTTCCTCTTCATCTTCATCCCCTTCCTTCTTGTCACAGCCCCGGGCAGGCTTCTCTTGCTGCTGCCTGGGCTTGCCGCAGCGACCTCCTCGACCGCGTTTCCTGCCAGACCCTCCGGCACCATCTTGGGCTCTCTCCTTGTTGCGCCTTTCGTACTCGGCGCGCTGCTTCTCGACAAGCTCCTCCACTTGCCGGCAGTCTTGGAGATCATGGCCCTTGGTACGGTGGATCTTGCAGTACTGCTTGCCGGATCCTTCTGGCTTGTCGGCAGCCGTTAAGGCCTGACACGCCGCACACCCGGCAACCTCCTTGCTGGGGTCGTCGGTCTTGGACTTCTTGGCGGTGCCGGTGTTGCCGGAACCTTCAACGGCAAGCACGGCCTTTCCTTTGCGCTTCCTGTTCTTCCGCTTTCCCTTCCTTGCCGGGGCAGGAGCGTCTTCGCTCTCAGAGTCGACTCCGGCGCCAGCGTTCTCGCCGGGGACTCTTCTTCCTTCCTCTGCCCGTGCACACTTGTCGGCCAAAGCATAGAGCTCGGCGACGTCTCTGACTTTGTTCATCGCCAGATCCTCCCGCATTTTACGATTGCGCACATTCTGATGAAAGGCGCTGATGACGGCGGCGGGATGAATGTCAGGAATGTTGTGCTGGACGCGGCTGAACCTTTGGATATACTTGCGCAAACTTTCGCCCTCTTTCTGGGGGATGATATGCAGATCACTCTCCTAGCCAGGAGCTTGATGGCCGCCGGTGAAGGCGCCAACAAACTGGTGGCACAGGTCGGCCCAAGAAGAAATGGAATTCTCGGGCAGGTGCATCAACCACGATCTAACGTTGGGCTTCAGCACCAACAGAAAGTAGTTGGCCAGCACCTTATCGTCACGAGCCCCGGCAGCCCGCACCGCGATGGTGTAGATGCTCAAGAACTCGGACGGATGGGTGTTGCCGTCATACTTCTCCGGTACTTCCGGCCTGAAGGAGCGGGAGCTGGGCCACTGGACTTGCCGCAGCTCACGAGTAAACGCTGGGCAACCTACCTCGTAAGGTAGGCAGCCAGGGTACCCTGGCGCGGGCTCGTCAACAGCGGTCCCAGCGCGCTTGTCGGACTGGCGACGCGCTTCCCTTCGGCGCTCGATGGTGGTTCGAGCGTCCTCCTTCTTATGTTCCCGAAGAACATGACGTTGGTCGCGGCGAACCCGCGGATCAGATGACGCCGTCGAATCATCCTCACGGGCGCTGATTCGTCGAGTTAACGACCGCTCTTGATGCAGCGGAGGGGAACGCAACGTAGTCGTTCCAGCTCCGGTCCTCTCTCCATCGCCACGCACCAGCCTAGACGACTGCAGCCGTGAGGGTTCACCCTGCTGCGGTCTGCCGTTGTCAGCCAGGCTGAGGAGGCTCTGGATAGTGGCTCGCCACTCATCTAGCTTCTCCGTGGCAGGAGGGAAGTCTAGGAGCAGCTGAGCTCGCGCCAACGCCTCCGCTGGCGTAGGCGGCGGTGACAGGTGCGAAGAACGTGAGGTGCTCAAACTCATAACAGGGTTAGAAGGAGCATCATCACGACTCTGCACCCGCGCGCGGCTTCCACCAGCGCGCTGGCGCGGATCTTGGCCCCGCGCATCTTGAGAGTGATGCGCAGGGGTTTTCCCATGGGGATGCTTGGATCCACCAACGTCACGGTGCTGCACGTCATGCGAGTCCTGAGAAGGTCGCAGTGCATGCGCCAGCGTGGTCGTCCTGGAAGGCGCCGCTCCATCCTTGGAAGTCGCTGCACCACCCGCGGGTTGCGCAGCTCCATCCTTGGACCTGTTGCTCGTCCGGCTCGGATCGCCGGAACGCCGTGGAAGCTCGGAGACTCGACCTCCTCCACCCGCGTCTACCCCGTCGCCTGTGCGTGCAGCATCAGGCACGACGGATGCAGATGGACCAACCGCCGTGAAACCCTTCTTCTTGGGAGCCATGGTGGTGAAGATGATCAACGATCTGACGCGCTGATCGCTAGATCAGGTTTGCACAACCTCGATCATCCCCTACCTGGCGCGCCAAAGATGTCGTGGGAAACGGACACCTATGGGATCAAGGAGATCCCTTTACGGTTCGGCAAGGGGAGAGGATTGCACAAAGAGCAGATCTAACAAACAGCACACGGGGGATTTTACCCAGGTTCGGGCCGCACGGATGCGTAAAACCCTACTCCTGCTTTGATTGTATTACAGTGGATGTTCTTGGCTAAGTTCTGGGAGCTACAGTGCTCGGTAGCTGTGCATGCAGAACGGGTCCAATCTCCCCTTCTCTGTACACCTCGGGCCTCCTTATATATGAGTCAAAGGGGCTACCACAGTGGCGTACGAGATAAGGCATGAGGTGGAAAGTAGCTACAGTGTTATCATACCTAACCCTGACGGCCTGGGACAAACTCATTAAATGCACCGTGAGGTGTCCGTCAAGGTGTCCCTTAGCGTCTTGGGCTTGGAAAAGCTTTACGGGGGATGGGAAAAGCAGCCATCCCATCAGCACCGCTTAAGCATCTCGTGGCCAACATTACGCCACGTCACCATGAGGACAAGCCCTAAACGACAAGGCTGGCCGCTGCACTGGAGCGATAGCGCTGCACTGTGCAGAGCCTTGCCGGGGCTGAATCCTTGCCGGACCCGGGGCTTGCCGGGACCGGGCCTTGCCGGGTGCGAGGCCTTGCCGGGTGCGAGGCCTTGCCGGCAAGGGTCTTGCCGGGCCTCCGCAACCCTTTGGTCTTCTGTCTGATCGTTGACTTGAACGCCTTCTTGGCATCTTAGTCTTGTGATTACTCCTAGCTATCCCCCGGCAAGGCTTGCCGCGGTACGGCTACAACTGCCCGTGCACAAGTAAGGGGTACTAAAAAGACCCATACTTTAGTACACCGACAGGAGCCCCCGGGCCTAGGCCATACACGGGTGCCAGGCCTGTTGGGCTAGGCCCAAAACAGTGCACGGGCACGCATGGCAGGGAATAACTGCTCGCAATCATTATCTCTTTTACCACGCCCCTCCACTACGCGCATTAATCGCGCGAAGTGGGAGACGTGGGCGGAAACTCCACTGCAAAAGCGGGCGGTAAAGAGCCTGCCTCGCGCCTTCCGCATAAAAAAGGGAATCGCATATTTACTCTTTTTATTTGGTTTCTTGAGAGATCTATCTCGCCTATCTATCACTACCTAATCTATCTTATTACCGTAGAGAGATTGAAAACCTCTCTTTCGCATCGGGTTGCAAGTATTTGTTGTTTGTGTGCAGGTGCTGCTTATTGGGTGTTGGTGATCCTCCTACTGGTTCGATAACCTTGGTTTCATAACTGAGGGAAATACTTACCGTCGATGTGCTGCATCATCCCTTCCTCTTTGGGGAAATACCGACGCAGTGGAAGCCACGTCAAAGGAATTTCTGGTGCCATTGCCGTTACCATCGATGTGATTAGGAATCTCAAGCGCCGAGGAGACTCCATCATCATCTACCAGGTTCCTAATCACAAATCTCATCTCCTTGCAATTACATTATTTGCCATTTGCCTCTCGTTTTCCTCTCCCCCACTTCACAAAAAATTGCCGTTTTATTCGCCTTCTTTTTCGTTCTCCTTTTTCTCGCCGGATCTCCTTTTGTTTGCTTGTGTTGCCATGTGCCTTCTATTTGCTTGCTTCTTCGCTTGCTAAAAATCTATTGATATGGATCCTCATCCACTTTCTAATCTTTTCAAAAGACCAAATTATGATGAACCAATTGCTAGTGAGTTGAGTGCACTTGATTATCTCTATGAAGTTTTGTTTGAAAATCATGAATCTGAAAATTTTGATGAAGTGTTGAAAGAACAAATTTATAAGGTGATTCATGATAGTTCCTTGAATGATGAGCATGATTGCAATGTTGCTAGTATGAATACTCTAAATATCCTTGATGCTAATGATATGCAAAGCCACAAGCTTGGGGATGCTATGTTTGATAAAGATGATATTTCTAGTCCCCCAAGTTTTGATGAGCAAATTTATTATGATGATTGCATGCCTCCTATTTATGATGATGGTGATGATACGTATGCTATAATAAGTAATGATAACCATGAAACTTATCATCATGGTTTTAATTTGCAATGTGGTTATGTCAATCAAGTGTCTCATTATAGTTATTTTGTTGAGTTTGGTCCCACTACCATGGATGATGAGGAATTTGCTTATGTGGAGAGTAATGAAAATTCTATGCTTGTGCATCATGAAAAGAATGATTTATGTGATAGTTATATTGTTGAATTCCTTCATGATGCTACTGAAATTTATTATGAGGGAGGAACATATGTTTGTAGGAATTGCAATAATATCAAGTTTCCTCTCTACGTGTTCAATGATTTGAAGTTATGCTTGTTTTGCCTTCCTATGATAGTTGATACTTGTTCCCATAAATTGTTTGCTCACAAAATCCCTATGCATAGGAAGTGGGTTAGAATTAAATGTTCTTTTCATGAGATTCATGATGCTCTCTTGCATATTTCAATTACTACTTTTTATGTGAGCATCATTGAAATCATTATGCCTAGCTAGGGGCGTAAAACGATAGCGCTTGTTGGGAGGCAACCCAATGAATAAATATTTTTTTTTCTTTTTCCTTTCTGTTTTTGAGTGTTGACACAATTATGCCTCTGTTATGATTGTGTTTTTATGGTTTATTTAGTGTTTGTGCGAAGTAGAATCGTTAGGATGATTCATAGGATGAGTAGAAGTGATGCTGAATCTGAAACAGAGACTTTGCGTCCAGTATATGAATTTTCATTTTTTGCTGGAACGTGATCTTGATCTGAAATTGTAACACGGTGTTTCTATACAAATTCCTTACGTTTTCCTAATGTTTAAGAATTTTTAGAGTTACAGAAGTATGGGTATGGTACAGATTACTACAGACTGTTCTGGTTGAGACAGATTCTGTTTTTGTTGCATTGTGTGCTTGTTTTGATGAATCTATGGTTTGTATTGAGGGGTATAAGCCATGGTAAAGTTAAAATACAGTAGGTATAATGAAATTATAAAATTTGAATGGGTTTACAACAGTACCTAAAGTAGTGATTTGCTTTCTTATACTAACGGATCTCACGAAGATTTTGTTGAGTTTTGTGTGATTGAAGTTTTCAAGTTTTGGGTGAGATCACGATGGATGAAGGAATAAGGAGTAGCAAGAACCTAAGCTTGGGGATGCTACCGCACCCCCAAGATATATCCAAAGAGTAACAAGCAACTAAGCTTGGGGATGCCCCGAGTGGCATCCCCTTTTTCTTCTAACGACCATCGGTATTTTACTTGGAGCTATATTTTTATTCGTCACATATCATGTGTTTTGCTTGGAGCGTCTTGTATCTTTGCTTGCTTTGTTTGTTAGTTTTACCTTTGTATCCTTGCTGTACACACCTATTTTAGAGAGCCACAATCATGCTATGATTTGTTAGAATTGCTCTATGTGCTTCACTTAAACTTTTTAAGCTATAGGAATTGCTCTAGTGCTTCACTTATATCTTTTTGAGCACGGTGTGCTTGGAAACTTTTGTAGAAATACTCTCATGCTTCACTTAGATTAATTTGAGAGTTAGTAAATTTTGAAGAAATCCTCTCATGCTTCACTTATACCTTTTTGAGAGATGAAATCTTTATGCTCATGTGCTTCACTTAAATTTGTTTGAGCTTGCCAACAAGCAATGGCAATGTATGAAACGAGTCCCAAAGTGATAGATATCCAAGGAGGATATAATAAAAACTTTCATGAAGATCATTGGACAAATTAAACTTGATTCCTTCTAATAGTTTTGAAACATGATGATAGTAATATGTCAGTCATGTTAGTGAGTAATTATGCTTAATAGGAATATTGGTGTTAAGGTTTGTGATTCCCTATGCATGCACGAAAGTCAATAGTTATGCAATGAAGTTACATCCTACTTGTGGTGCATTATTCGGTGTTAGTTATGTTCAATGCTCACTTATGTGATTTTTCGTTTCTTGGTTTGGTTGCTTCCCAATCTTTTGCTAGCCTTCATTTGTACTAAGTAGAAATACTGCTTGTGCATCCAAAATCCTTAAACCAAGTTTTGCCATATGAGTCCACCATACCTACCTATATGCGGTATTTCCATGTCGTTCCAAGAAAAATTTTATGTGCCATCTCTAAATTTTCAAAATAAATTTTCTCTTTTGTGTGCCCGTACCGCTCATGAAACGGAGGGGAGTGTCCAATATTTTTCCATGCTAGATGTGTTATTCTCAAGATGAGTGTTTATTCACTTGTCATTGCACGAGAGTGCGGCGATAATAGGGATGCCCATTCCCGAAATGAAAAAAATATTTACTTTATGTTGTCAAATAATAAATTCCTTGGAAAGTGTTGGTATGGAAGGCAACCGTGGATATGACCCGCCATGGAAAGTGAAAGTTTGGTGGAAAAAGGAATAAACTTTATTTTCTGTTTGGGAACCACCTATGATATATCTAGCATGGAAAGTATTGTGAGCTACTTTGTCATTTTCGTTGACAGGAAAAGCATGCCACCCAAAATATGTTTCTCTCTCAATTTAAACCTTGTGCTCTGGCACCTCTACAAATCCCTACTTCCCTCTGCGAAGGGCCTATCTATTTACTTTATGCAATTTTTATTTTTGCTTTGAGTCTTCATCTTCTCTTATAAGCACTAACTAGGGGGCACTATGATCGTACTTGAGCATTGGGCATAGCTAATATTTGAGTGTGTTTCATGAATGGATCAATGATTGAGCATGATGGGCTAGGGATAACTTTCTTTAGTGTTGATATTTTGAAAGACATGGTTGCTTGTTGACATGCTTGAGTATTGAAGTCATTATGTTAAAACTAGACTATTGCTTTGAATCATTTGCAAGTCCAAATGTCCATGCTATACAAAAGAAAAGAATATGATGAACATGTTAGGCAGCATTCCACATCAAATATTCTGTTTTTATCATTTACCTACTCGAGGAGGAGTAGGAATTAAGCTTGGGGATGCTTGATACGTCTCCAACGTATCTATAATTTTTGCTTGTTCCATGCTGTTATATTATCATTCTTGGATGTTTTACAATCATTTTATTACAACTTTATATCATTTTTTGGGACTAACCTATTGAAATAGTGCCAAAGTGCCAGTTGCTGTTTTTGCTTGTTTTTTACTGCGCAGGAAATCAGTACCAAACAGAGATGAAACGCTGCACGGATTTTTGTGGATTTTTTACGGACCAGAAGAGACCAGATGGGCCAAAGAACACCAGAAGAGGGGGCCCGGGGTGGCCAGCACCCACATGGGCGCGCAAGAGGTCCCCCGGCACGCCCTGGGGGGTGCTGGGCCACTTCGGCACCCCCTCAACCGACTATCATGCCTATAAATTCCCTGGAAATCCAAAAAGCCTAGAAGAGTCGACGAAACACAACTCCAGCCGCCGCAAGTTCCAGAACCGCAAGATCCAATCTAAACACATTCACGGAGGGGTTCATCTTCTTCATAGGTGTCTCTCCGATGATGCGTGAGTAGTCCACCATAGACCTACGGGTCCGTAGGCAGTAGCTAGATGGCTTCTTCTCTCTCTCTTGTGATTCTCAATACAATGGTCTCTTGGAGATCTGTTTGATGTAAACTTTTGCGGTGTGTTTGTTGGGATCCGATGAATTTTGAGTTCATGATCAGTTTCTATCCATGAATATTATTTGAGTCTTCTTTGATCTCTTATATGCATGATTACTTATAGCCTCGTATTTCTTCTTCGAATCTTTGGTTTAGTTAGGCCAACTAGATCAATTTTTCTTGCCATGGGAAGAGGTGCTTTGTGATGGGTTCGATCTTGCGGTGTTCTTTCCCAGTGACAGAAGGGGCAGCAAGACACGCATGTATCGTTGCTATTAAGGATAACAAGATGGGGTCTATTCCTACATGAATAGATCTTGTCTACATCATGTCATCGTTCTTATTGCATTACTCCATTTTTCCATGAACTTAATACACTAGATGCATGTTGGATAGCGGTCGATGTGTGGAGTAATAGAGGTAGATGCAGGCAGGAGTCGGTTTACCTATCTTGGACGTGATGCCTATATAATGATCATCGCCTTGGATATCGTCATGACTATTCGATTTTCTATCAATTGCCCAACAGTAATTTTTTCACCCACCGTGCGCTATACTCATGAGAGAAGCCACTAGTGAACCTAACGGCCCCCGGGTCTACTTTTCCATCATATTGCTTTCCGATCTATGTTTCTTGCAATCTTTGTTTTCAGATCTACAAAACCAAAAATCCAAAAATACCTTGCTGCATATTTACTCTTTTTATTTGTGTTCTTGAGAGATCTATCTCTCCTATCTATCACTACCTAATCTATCTTATTACTGTAGAGAGATTGACAACCTCTCTTTCGCGTCGGGTTGCAAGTATTTGTTGTTTGTGTGCAGGTGCTGCTTATTGGGTGTTGGTGATCCTCCTACTGGTTCGATAACCTTGGTTTCATAACTGAGGGAAATACTTACCGTCGCTGTGCTGCGTCATCCCTTCCTCTTTGGGGAAATACCGACGCAGTCCAAGCCACGTCAAACACATAGCTACTGGTACATACCCTCAGCCCCGATGGGGAACTACTCCCTCCTCGTCATGGCCTCCGCCGAGATGATGAATATGGCCACCGGAGATGATTTTACCTCTCCGACAGGGTACTGGAAACCCTCAAGATGGGTTTTTCGTCGATACAGAGAGTTGCGGGGGCGGAGCGGAAGTTTGATGTTTATTTCTGGGATTTCTGGTATTTATAGGATTTTACGGCGTTGGAATCATGCGCAACGGAGCTACGAGGTCCCCACAAGCCAACAGGCCACGACCCCCCCTAAGCCGCGCCCTGATGGCTTGTGGCCCTAGGGTGGCTCCCCTATGGTGGTTCTTCACTCCAATATTGCTTATTTGGTTTAGAAAAAATCACCAAAAAGTTTCGGGCGATTCCGGGAACTTTCATTTTCTGCACAAAAACAACACCACGGTAATTCTGCTGAAAACAGCGTCAGTCCAGGTTAGTTCTAAATAAATCATATAAAGTGCATCAAAACCATATAAAAGTATTTTAATCATAGGCAAATATGGCATGAATACCTCATAAATTATCGATACGTTGGAGACGTATGAGCATCCCCAAGCTTAATTCCTACTCGTCCTCGAGTAGGTAAATGATAAAAGAAATAATTTATGAAGTGTGAATGCTAGCATAATGTATAATATTGATCAAGGATAATGTCACTCACTTTTCTAGCATCATAACCAGCAACCTTTTCTCATAAAAAATCATCATGATAAAGTAGCAATCAATTCACATGTCATGGTTCAAACAATGCATTCTCTTGAAACTCAACAACACATGTTCTTAGTCATCAAACAATTTCAATGCATCATCAAGTCTAAGTAAGAGCTCCACATACTCAATTATCATATGGTCTTTTATGATTGCTAATACTCAAGGCATATTTTAAGAACAAACAACATCCATTGAACACAGAGAAAGATAGGGGCTTAAAGTTCCGCCTCCCAACATACTTATCATAAAGATAATTGTCAACAATAATGAATCATGATCAAATATATTTGACTAGATATATGTGTTTGGATCGTTCCCCACCACATGATGCTTGCCAACTAATAGATTGAGGTTGGAATAAGAAGTTGACTCAACATGAATAGTAAATAGCATGAAAGTAAATAGATAGTCCCTTCACAGAGGGAAGCAGGGATTTGCAAAGGTGCTAGAGCTCATTGCTTAAAACAGAGATGAATATATTTTGGGTGGTGTGCCTTTCCTGTCAACGTCACGGCAAGAGATTTCAATATCTTCCATGTTAATCACATTATTGGCGGTTCCCAAACAGAATTGAAATTTTACTCCCCCTCCACCATTCAAACACATTCCATGGCTTGCCGAATCCACGGTTGCCCTCCAAACAATCAACTTTCTAGGGGGAGTTCTTGTTTATTTATTTTTGTATTATGTAGGACTGGGCATCCTTTTTACCAGCCTTTCTCGTGCAATGACAAGTGAATAAACACTCATCTTGAGAATAACTTGCTTAGCATGGAACATAATGATCGCTCTGTCGCTCCATGAGCGGTACGAGCACACAAAACGGATGTTTATTTGAATGTTTAGAGGTGGCACATGCAAATATACTTGGAATGGCAGTGAAATACCATATATAGGTATGTATGGTGGACTCTCATGGAAGAAACTTGGCTCAAGGATTTGGATGCACAAGTAGTATCTCTACTTAGTACGAATTTTTGGCTAGCAAAAGGTTCTAAACAAGCACCACATGTTGGAGGATCCATAACAATATAACTTCGATGCAAATATACTCAAACATAACCCTTACGTTGTCTTCCTTGTCCAACTTCAACTATTTGATCAAGGTTGAAAATAATAATGGTTTTTCACAATCATAAAAGATGTCCAAGATAATGTATTTGTATGTGAAAGTTCTCTTTCTTATACTAATCATTCATGAATTGCTTCTATGGCCAATTTGATGATTACCAAACTTCAATAGATTTTACTTTATAAACCAAATGTGAAGCTACTACTAAGCATAAAGCACATTTATAACTTCATATTTATGATATTTCATTGATTCACAATTTACTCATAGGATATAAGTGAAGCACAAGAGTAAACATCAAACTACTCTTCAAAAGATATAAGTGAAGATCAATGAGTAGTCAAACAATAAAGTAGCTATGTGAGGACTCTCTCTCAATAAAGATTTTCAGATCTGATTATTTTATTTAAACAGCGAGCAAAAGAAAAATAGCACTCCAAGAATAGCACATATCATGTGGACAAATAAAAATTTAGGCTCAACATAGGCTAACCGATAATTGTTGATGAAGAGAGGTGGGATGTGTAGCATCCCCAAGCTTAGATGCTTGAGACTTCTTGAAATATTTACTTGGGGTGCCTTGGGCATCCCCAATCTTGAGCTTTTGTATCTTGTTCAATCCTCTCATATCATGGTTTCACCTATTCTCAAAAACTTCATCCACACAAAACTCGAAAAGAACTCGTGAGATAGGTTAGTACACATAAGAATAAATCCACACTTCATGTAATGCCAAGACAAGTTGCAAAATAATTTTCAAACATCATCTACTGTTTACTATCGTTTCCAAAATTTATATCTACCAATATAGGCTATGGAAACTATAGGATAAGTAGATAACAAAACTATGACAGCAATCTGTCCAAACAGAACAGTCTGTAGCAATTTATGAAAACAGTGTACTTATGTAACTCAAAAAATTATGAAAATTTAGGAAGTGATAAAGAATTTATATGAAAACACTGTGTACAAATGTCATAAACTTTCCACGTTCCGGTAAAATATGAAAATTCAAACACTACAGCAAAAGTTTCTGTTTTTACACAACACATATCAAACATGTAACTCAAGCATCCTAAGAGGCAATTCTTGGAACTTTATATTGTAAAACAAGATTATTAATAACACCTAACAGAAAATAACAAAATAAAATGACGCTCCAAGCAAAGCACATATTATGTGACGAATAAAAATATAGCTCCAAGTAAGATATACCGATAGTGTTGAAGACGAAAGAGGGGATGCCTTCCGGGGCATCCCCAAGCTTAGACGCTTGAGTCTTCCTTGGATATTAACTTGGGGGTGCCTTGGGAATCCCCAAGCTTAGGGTCTTGCCACTCCTTATTCTCCTCATATCAATATCTCACCCAAAACTTGAAAACTTCAATCACACAAATCTTAACAGAACTTCATGAGATGGGTTAGTATAGTAAATATAGATCATTCACTTAAGTACTGTCAAGACAAGATTCATAATTGTTCTCACATAATACCTACTGTATTCTATCATTCCCATAATTTATATCACTCAATATAAGCTATGGAAACACTAAAACAAGCAAACTACGCATGCAAAATAGAATCTGTCAAAAGCAGAACAGTCTGTGAAGATCTGAATGAACACCATACTTCCCTGACTCTAAAAATTCTGAAAAATTAGGACAACGTGGAGAATTTGCATAGCAATATAGTGTAAAAATTCAGAAGTTTTTCACACTCTAGCAAAATCAGAGAAATTCTGCACTGGACGTAAAAGTTTCTGTTTTTGCACAGAATCAAATCAACAAGTTTCCGCACTATCCCAAAGGTTTTACTTGGCACATTATTGAAGTAAAAGACACAAAACATGATTGCTACAGTATCTTAATCATGTAAACACACAAAAACAGAAAGGAGAAATGTTGGGTTGTCTCCCAACAAGCGCTTTTCTTTAAAGCCTTTTAGCTAGGCATGATGATTTAAATGATGCTCACATAAAAATAGTCGATCAAACATGCAAAAGAGCATCATGAATCTCATGACAAGCACATTTAAGTCTAACCCACTTCCTATGCATAGGGATTTTGTGAGAAAACAATTTATGGGAACAAGAATCAACTAGCATAGGAAGGCAAAACAAGCATGACTTCAAAATTATGAACACATAGGGAGGAAACTTGATATTATTGCAATTCCTACAAGCATATGTTCCTCCCTCATAATAATTTTCAGTAGCATCATGAAGGAATTCAACAATATAACTATCACATAAAGCATTGTTTTCATGATTCACAAGCATAGAAAATTTATTACTCTCCTCACAAGCAAACTTCTCATGCATAATGGTGGGAGTGTCATAGGAGACTTGAATGACATAAATTGTTTCCACATTAAAAGGGTAATGTTCAAAGAAAGGGTATTCATAATTGTGACAAGTTTTATATAATAATCATAACTACCTTTCATAACATAAGTATCATCACAATAATCATCATAAGTAGGAGGCATGCAATCATCATAACAAATTTGATCATTCGAAGTAGGGGGACTAAAAAGATCATCCCCATTATGCATAGCATCCCCAATCTTGGGACACACATCAATTTCAGCAAATATATTCTCAAATATGTCATTCTTAACAAGCATAGCATCCCCAAGCTTGTGGGTTTGCATATCATTAGCATAATCATCAATAGCATGAATAGCACCTATAGTGTAACAATTTTTATCATCATAATTTTCCAAGTTGGTGCCAAAAAGATTTTCAATATTATAAGGAGTATCATTATCTTCCCAATCATCCTCATCACAACAAGTAGTAGGCATAACAAAATAATCATCAAGTGTATCATCGTCCACACTACTTTCATATTCATTCTCAATAATCATAGGAGCAACATTATTTGGGAGAGATACCTTTTTACCTTCACCTTTTCTTCTCTTCTTCTTCTCCTTTACCACATTTTGTGTGGGTTTATGTAATTTTTCCGAGCTTCTTATTGAAGAGATTGGTTCGATAGGAAACTCCTCCTTGCAACCTGACTCATTACGAGAAACAATAGGAGGGTAATGGAAGACCTTTACCCTTTCATTAGTATTCCTTTTATATTCTATTGGTTTCTCATTATTTCTATAGTTGTCAATATAGGCATTCTCATTGCAATTCACTACACAAAACATATAGATTTCTTGTAGATTAGCTTCATTACCATTTGTGACAATGAATATACCAAACCAATAATTTTTATGTGATAATTCTTGTCATCCCCAAAATAGGCAAAGTTCATTATAGTGTTCACGGGAGATCAAATTATCACAATATTTGGAAACGGTTCGGTCATGAAAAAGCATGTATTGGAAATTAAGATGACCAACCCTATTGCAAAGTTCACAAGTAATGGGATGAAGAGAGCATAATCTTGTGGCATGTTCATCTATCTCCTTAAGCAATGATTCAGTCATATCATTTTTATGATTCTTACAAAATCTATCATCCCTATATGGCATGTCTATGCAAATTTTATTCACTCCACAAAAATCGACATGCTTATAGGAAATATTTTGATCATGACTAGTGCAATCATAATTAGCATCATGGATATTCAGAGAATTCATACTAACAATATTTCTATCATGCTTTTCATTCAAGGAACTATCATGAATCACTTTATAAATTTCACAATTTTTAGATTCATGATTTTCAAGCAAGACCTCATAAAGATAATCTAGTGAACTCTAACTAGCAATTGTTCCAACATAATCGGGTCTTTCAAAAAGATTAGCAAATGGGTGAGGATCCATTTATATTTATTTTGTAGATTTCTTTTATAAAACCAAACTAGTGAAAAACAAGAAACTAAAAGATTTAATTGCAAGATCTAAAAATATACCTTCAAGCACTCACCTCCCCGGCAACGACGTGAGAAAAGAGCTTGATGTCTACTACGCAACTTTATTCTTGTAGACTCGTGTTGGGCCTCCAAGCGCAGAGTTTTGTAAGACAGTAGCAATTTTCCCTCAAGTGGATGACCTAAGGTTTATCAATCCGTGGGAGGGGTAGGATGAAGATGGTCTCTCTCAAGCAACCCTGCAATCAAATACAAAAAATCTCTTGTGTCCCCAACACACCCAATACAATGGAAAATTGTATAGGTGCACTAGTTCGACAAGGAGATGGTGATACAAGTGCAATATGGATGTTAGAAATAGGTTTTTGTAATCTGAAAATATAAAAACAGCAAGGTAGAAAGTGTAAAACAGCGAGCAAAACGGTGTATAAATGCTTGGAAATAAGGCCTAGGGTTCATACTTTCACTAGTGCAATCTCCCAACAATGCTAACATAGTTGAATCATATGATCATCCCTCAATGTGCAACAAAGAATCACTCCAAAGTTCCTATCTAGCGGAGAACAATAAGATGAAATTGGTGTAGGTAGTAGAACCACCTCAAACTTATTCTTCCCGATCAATCTATTGGGCTATTCCTATAAGTGTCACAAACAGCCCTTGAGTTCGTAGTAAAATAACACCAATGACACATGTCAATCAACCCTAATGTCACCTAGATACTCCAATGTCACCTCAAGTATCCATGGGTAAATTATACGGCATGCATCAAACAATTTCAGATCTACCATATTCAATCCAACACAAAGAACTTCAAGGAGCACCCCAAGATTTCTATCGGAGAACATGGTATGAAGACGTGCAATCAACACCTATGCATAGATCCCCTAGGTCACCGGAATCCGCAAGTTGATGCCATAACATATATCAAGTGAATCAATAGAATACCCCATTGTCACCACGGGTATCCGCATGCAAGACATACATCAAGTGTTCTCAACCAAAATATTCAATCCAACATAATGATATCTCAAAGGGAAAGATTCAATTCATCACAACAAGATGGCAAGGGAAGAACACCATATGATCCAACTATATTAACAAAGCCCATGATACATCAAGATCGTGACATCTCAAGAACACGAGAGAGAGAGAGAGATTGAACACATAGCTACTGGTACATACCCTCAGCCCCGATGGGGAACTACTCCCTCCTCGTCATGGCCTCCGCCGGGATGATGAAGATGGCCACCGGAGATGATTTCCCCTCTCCGGCAGGGTACTGGAAACCCCCGAGATGGGTTTTTCATCGATACAGAGAGTTGTGGCGGCGGAGCGGAAGTTCGATGTTTATTTCTGGGGTTTCTGGTATTTATAGGATTTTAAAGTGTTTGAATCACGCGCAACGGAGCTACGAGGGCCCCACAAGCCAACAGGCCACGACCCCCCTAGGCCGCGCCCTGATGGCTTGTGGCTAGGGGTGGCTCCCCTCCGGTGGTTCTTCGCTCCAATATTGCTTATTTGGTCCTGAAAAAATCACCAAAAAGTTTCGGGCGATTCCGAGAACTTTCATTTTCTGCACAAAAACAACACCACGATAATTCTGTTGAAAACAGCGTCAGTCCGGGTTAGTTCTAAATAAATCATATAAAGTGCATCAAAACCATATAAAATTATTGTAATCATAGGCAAATATGGCATGAATACTTCATAAATTATCGATACTTTGGAGACGTATCAGTTATCAAGGGGCAAGACCAACTCCAAGATTGACGAGAAGCGTGATGCCGCATCTTTCGCCTTGCAAGAAACTTTCAAGGCATGATTTCACAAAAATAAGTGCGGGGGGAAAGGAGGAGCAAATGAAGATATACTTGGAGCTCCAAACGAAGAAGATTGACATGGAGGAGGCCGCCAAGAGAAAAAAGCTTGACATGGATGAGGCCGCACAAGCAAAGAAGCTCGCGATTAAGGCCGCTATTGCCGACACCAAAGCAATGTTGGGGAACGTTGCATGGGAAACAAAAAATTTCCTATGAAACACCCAAGATCTATTCTATGGAGATGCTAGCAACCAGAGGGAGAGGTGTCTACATACCCTTGTAGATCGAAAGCGTTAACGATCTAGAGACCGTGGTTGGCATAGTCATACTCGCGTCGCGATCCAATCCGATCCAAGCACCACACGTGTGGCAACTCTGAGTTTAGCACACGCCCGGCTCGGTGACGTATCCTCCTTCTTGATCCAGCAAGAGAGGGAGAATAGGTAGATGATATTTGAACCAGCACAATGGCATGGTGGTGGTGGTGGCAGTGGAATTCCGGCAGGGCTTTGCCAAGCGCGTACCGGAGAAACGTGGGAGGAGTTGGGAGAGCCAATGGCCAAGGGTGAAGGGTTTGCTGCCCCATGCACCTCCCCCATCTATATATAGGCTAGAGGGCAGGGGAGGGCGTCCAAAACCCTCCTAGGGCCAGCCACAAGGGAGAAAACCCTTTAAACATGAAGATACCATCTTATCTCTAGATTCAACCCTTTAAATTTAGAGATAAGGTCTTATCTCTAGATTTAAACGACATGTGCCTTGGGGAATGGTGCAGCCAGCCCATGTGGGCCGTAGCCCCACCCCTCGGTCCATGTTGGCCCTTTCTAGGTTGTTGGGCCCCATGGTGGAACCCCCGGAACCTTCTGGAACCTTCCCGATACTCTATCGAAAAATTCTCGAACTTTTCCGGAACCCTGAATATAGCCAATAGCAGGACCTTGATGCCCATATTGGTTCCTACATATTCCATGAAGATCTTCATCGGTCGAACCACGATGTCAAGGATTCAATCAATCCCGTATGCAGTTCCCTTTGTCCATCGGCATTTTACTTGCCCGAGATTCGATCGTCGGTATCTCCATACCTAGTTCAATCTCGTTACCGGCAAGTCTCTTTACTCGTTCTATAATACAAGATCATGTGAGTAACTCCTTAGTCACATTGCTTGCAAGCTTCTTGTGATGTTGCATTACCGAGAGGGCCCAGAGATACCTCTCCGTCATACGGAATGACAAATCCCAGTCTCAATCCATGCCAACCCCACAGACACCCTCGGAGATACCTGTAGAACATCTTTATGATCACCCAGTTACGAAGTGACGTTTGATACACACAAGGCATTCCTCTGGTGGAAGGGATTTGCATGATCTCATGGTCTTAGGAACAGATATTTGACACGAAGAAAGCAGTAGCAATAAACTTAGTGAGACGATCAAATGCTATGCTTACGATTTGGGTCTTGTCCATCACATCATTCTCCTAATGATGTGATCCCATTATCAAATGACAACTCATGTCTATGGTCAGGAAACCTTAACCATCTTTGATCAACGAGCTAGTCTAGTAGAGGCTCACTAGGGACCGGTGTTGTCTATGTATCCACACATGTATGTGAGTTTCCGATCACTACAATTCTAGCATGGATAATAAATGATTATCACGAACAAGGAAATATGATAATAACCACTTTATTATTGCCCCTAGGGCATATTTCCAACAGTCTCCCACTTACACTAGAGTCAATAATCTAGCTTTACATTGTAATGAATCTAACACCCATAGAGTTCTGCTGTTGATCCTGTTTTGCTCGTGGAAGAGGTTTAGTCAACGGGTCTGCAACATTCTGATTTGTATGTACTTTGCAAATGTTTATGTCGTCCTCTTCGATATAATCGCGGATGGAATTGAAGCGGCACTTTATGTGTATGGTTCTCTTGTGAAACCTGGGCTCCTTGGCTAGAGCAATAGCACCAGTGTTGTCACAAAAGAGAGTCATCGGATCCAGTGCACTGGGCACAACTCCAAGATCTGTCATGAACTGCTTCATCCAGACACCTTCCTTCGCTGCTTCTGAAGTAGCTATGTACTCCGCCTCACATGTAGAATCTGCTACCATGTGTAAGAGCACATTTCTCCATGTGTGGTTTTGGTAATTGATGACCATCCCTATGGACTAATGGTTGCCTTGAGTTTTATTTGAAGGATTTGTCCATAGGCACTTCTTGTAGTCCATCTGTTGGTTTCAAGGAGTTTATATGGTGACCAAGGTGGTATTCAAGGTTTTATCCAAAGAATGGTCATGTGAGAGTTGAGCTTATTGCAAGCATGTCTTGAAGAAGAAGATTGTGTGAGCATTCATGTTTACCTTCAAGACATCATCTTTATGAAGAGAGAAGATAAGATACAAGGTTGATCAAGACTAAGTCAAAGAGTGAATTAAGTTGATCAACATACAAAGCGTACAAGATGTACCGAGAGGGGCAAGTGATCCCATGGTATGGTAAGCATTGTACATTACGCTTTGTGTGCTAACCCATGGTCTACGTGAGAGTTCTATGTGGGGTTAGGTATGTGTCAATGGGATTGCATCAAGAGCAAGATCTCATACAACCCATGGAGAATGACATCAAGTGGTGATCGTCATCAAGTTTGTGGTGTGCAAGTTCAAGCGGAGCATCACAAAGAGATCATGCTTGAAGCTTGCCGTCCATTGTGGTGACAATGGACTTGTGAAGATGTGCCGAAGAGTAGCTCACCCATAGTGGAGTATGGGGGAGCAATCTACTAGTCTTCATCGAGCCAACGCAATCAAGAAAGGTGGTCATCTTGAGGAGGACAAGATCGTCATCATCTAGCTCAAGTGGACTATGTGCAAGGTATAGGTTTGACCTTGATAGGGTTTTCTATTTTACCGGTCTCATGGTGGTAGTTGGGAGACCGGGTTATATGATCGATAGCCGTACTATCAAGGGGGACTCTCAAGTGAATAGCTTGATCGTAACGTTCGTCGAGAGCTCAAACCATTGCATTCTGGGCATCATCATCTTTCTTGGTTCTTGGTTGGCTTTTCTCCATGTGGGTTCTTGAGCTTATGGTCAACTTCATGACAAGCTCGAGTTCATCGAAAACGGAGTCCATATGCATCTTCTATTTGTGTTTTTGGTGTTGGAGATTTTGCCAGATAATTCTTGGGAAGGCCATCTTCCTTATCCTATTGGCATTTATTCTCCATTGCTTGATAGTACTTATCGTCATCTATCCAACAAGCTTGAGTTTGCTCTTTTCGGAGTCCGTATGCGAAAGTTATGGCGGTTTCGGTTTTGCTTGGGCTGAAGTACTGCTTTAAGCGGTAGTAGAGAGCGGTAGTACCTCTCAAGCGGTACTACCTCTCCCCCGAGCGGTAGTACCGCTTATGCGGTACTTCTGCTCTCTTCTACCGCAACACTTCCGCTTATTTTCAGCTCTCTGTGTTGCGAGCGGTAGTAGAGCGGTAGTAGAGAGCGGTACTACCACTCAAGCGATACTACCTCTCCCCCGAGCGGTACTACCTCTCAAGCGGTACTACCTCTCTGGCAGAACTACCACTCATGTTTTTTGTCTCGTTGGGCTGTTTTGACCATGCTACGCGGTAGTACCGCTCCCCCGAGCGGTAGTACCGCTTGTGCACGACTTGTGGGCATAACGGCTGGATTCGGGGGAGGTTATTTAAGGGGGCCTTCTTCCCCAATGGTCCTAATCTTTTGAGCTCGTGTTTCCCCCCATTGTTGACCTTCTTCGAGCTTGCTAACTCTCAATCCCTCCAATGATTCTTGCTAGTTCTTGAGGGAAAAGAGAGATGAGATCTAGATCCACATTTCCACCAATCACTTTCTCCTCTAAGTGAGGGGAACCCCTTGGATCTAGATCTTAAAGTTCTTCGTATTCTTCTTCATTCTTCCTCTCATTTTATCCATAGCATTAGTTGTTGTGGTGGGATTTGGGAGAGAAGGACTTGGGCACTCCGTGTGCCCTTGCCATTGCATTTGGTGCATAGGTTTGAGTTCTCCACGGTGATACGTGGAAGTGAGAAGTTGAGAAGCTTATTACTCTTGGGTGTTTGAGCACCCTAGAGCTTGTTCCTCTTGGGTGCTTTGGCGCTCTAGACGGTTGGTGGTGCCTCGGAGCTCAATCATTGTGGTGCAAAGCTCCGGGCAAGCGTCGGGGTCTCCAATTAAGTTGTGGAGATTGCCCCGAGCATTTGAGGTCACCGCGGAGCCATAATCCATTGCGGTGAAGCTCCGTGGTGTTGTTGGGAGCCTCCAATTAAGTTGTGGAGTTTGCCCCAACCTTGTTTGTACGGGTTCGGTGACCGCCCTCAAGGGTCCCTTAGTGGAATCATGGCATCTTGCATTGTGCGAGGGCGTGAGGAGATTACGGTGGCCTTAGTGGCATCTTGGGGAGCATTGTGCCTCCACAGCGCTCCGAACGGAGATTAGCATTCGCAAGGGTGTGAACTTCGGGATACATCGTTGTCTCCGCGTGCCTCGGTTATCTCTTACCCGAGCCCTTTACTTATGCACTTTACTTTGTGATAGCCATATTGTTTCATGATATACTATCACTTAGTTGTTTATCTTGCTTGGCATAAGTTATTGGTGCACATAGGTGAGCCTAGTTGTTTTAGGTTTTGTGCTTGACATATTAAACGTTAGTTTTATTCCGCATATGTTCAAGCCTAAACCGTAATTATTTTAAAGCGCCTATTCACCCCCCTCTAGGCGACATCCACGTCCTTTCAATTGGTATCATAGTTAGGTCTCTCATTATTAGGTTTAACCACCTAGAGAGTAAGGATGTCGACTAGGGGATTAGGATTCTCTGACACTCTTAGTTTCAATGGCACAAATTTTGATGTTTGGGTAATTCGCATGCTTAATCTCTTTAGGGTCATGGACCCAAATTTGGAGCGAATTGTAGATATGGGTTTTTCTCCTCCAAAGGATTCTCAACACATATCTTTAGAGGATGAGAAAAACTCGTATCTCAATGCTCAAGCTTCTAATGTGCTTTTTGATGCTTTGAGCAATGTAGTTATATTTCAACTCATGCCGTTCCGGGATGCTCATGAGTTGTGGACAAAGCTTCAAGATAAATATGGTGTGTCCAAGATTTGTAGGGATGATTGTTCTCCCTCCACCTCCGGTCGTGTTACCTTCTCAACTTCATCTACTTCACCTACATGTGGATTGCCACAAGGTAATGTTATGGTGAGTAGTGGTGTTCATTGTAATGATGATAGTGGGCTTATTGTTGATGATTCTTCATCACTATATTATTGCAATGCTTCATCTTTGGGCTTCAACACTTCGAGCACTCTAAATATTTCACATGCTTGTGTTGATAGTCCTTGCATATCATGTAGAAATTGCTTCACTAAAACTCATGATGATATGCTTGCCATGTCTTGTTGTCATGATAAAAATGCAGCGCTTTCCTCGAGTTGTTGTGCTAACAATGTAGAGGAAACCCAACTCTCCACGGAACAAGATGTGGTCTTGAATGGTGCTTCAAGGGATCCTACATCATCATCTATTATTTCTCACTTTTGCCTTATGGCTAAGGCTTCAAAGGTATCTCCTACTTTGAATCCCAATATATCTCATGATGATGATGTTGATGATAATGAGGATAAGGATAATGATGAAGAGAGTGATAATATTGCTTCCTTAAAAATTAAGGGAGAAATGGTTTTTAAAGCTCTTCATAAGAATAAAATTGCTCGTTCCAACTTCATGGAAATCATGTCTATTGCCATTGAGGGCAAGAAATATATTGAGGAGTTGGAAGCTCATCTCGAGGAGCATGAGGCCACCATTGAGAAAATGAAAGGTCATGAGCGTGATTACGCTAATGAGATCGCGGAGCTATCTCAAGCTCTTGAAAATGAACAAACCACCAAGGAATCTCTCGAGGAGACCTTTTCTCTAGAATTATCTAGATTAAAGGAATCCCATGATAGGGCTCTCGAGGTGGCTAATGATTTTAGTACTAAAAATGATAAGCTTGAAGTTGCTCATGCTAAACTCCTTGAGGACTTTGAGCACCTCGAAAATGGCTCAAGGGTCATTAAGAGTTCGCTCATTGAACTCATCGAGTCTCATGCTCAACTTGAAGCTTCATATGCTAAAGAGCTTGCCAAGTTTCCTTCTCCTTTTGTTGTTAATGATGATGCTTGTGCTACTAACTCTATTTCTTGTGAAGCATCCATTTTGAAGGAGAATGTTGAGCTAAGGGCTCAACTTGAGTTGCTATCTAGCAATTATGGGAAATTGGAAGAAAGTCATGAAAAGCTCTCGAGCTCTCATGGTGATCTTCTAGTATCCCATAATGTGCTAAAGATAGCTCATGACGCTAGTACTACTAAGGTAACATCTAGTGAGCCTCATGTGGACATTAGCACTACATCTAGTAGAAATGCTTTATTGCCATGTGCTAGTCCTCGTAGTTCATCTACTCATAATGTTGCTACATCTTGTGATGAATTACTTTCCTTGCCTTGTTGCTCTAACGATGAAGCTTATATGTCCTCTAGTACTTGTGTTCATACTAACCATGTAGAGGAAATCAATGAGCTCAAGGCCCAAGTCACTTCTTTGAAGAAAGACTTGGAAAAGGGTCATGAAGGGAAGTCCACACTCAACAATATCTTGAGCGTGCAAAAATCCCCAAATGACAAAGGTGGACTTGGATTCAACTCCAATAATAAGAAGAAGCCCAACAGCAACAAAAAGAAGGGCCAAGAACAAGTCAAGAATTCGGCTAAGATTATTTGCTTCAAGTGCAAGATAGAAGGGCACCATGTTAGATCTTGCCCATTGAAGAAGAAGCCCCATAGTGACAAGCAACAAGGGAAGCAACCACAAGTTCAATCTCATGCTCAACCGCAAGTTGAAGCAAAGCATATTCCCAAGAAGACCCAAGTCAACGCTCCTCAAGTTGAGAAATCAATTGAGAAGAAAGTAAAGGGTAAATGTTGCTACTTATGTCGTAAGAAGGGTCACTTTGCTTCTTCATGCACGAATGGTAACTTATCCAACCCAATTATTATTGATGATATCTATTCTCTTGGGAAGGATAAGGTTGGCAATGTGTTTGCCAAGTTTGTTGGTACTCAATGTGGTGTCAAGAAAAGAACCATTTGGGTAGCCAAGCCTATTGTGACTAACCTCTTAGGACCCAACTTGGTTGGGGACCAACAAGCTCAATCTTGATCAATAGATGGTGTTGGAGGGTATTGGTGACTTGGCTACATCATGAAGAATTAAGGGATCTTCATCATTCATATTATCTCAAGCCAAGTCATTTGGATTATCGAGTTTCTATCTTATATCCAATGTGCCTCCTTACGGTAACTTGTACTTAAATTGTTTACATTGATAGTTACTTGCCCCTTTGCATGTTGTGGTTTTGTACCTTGCATGTGTTTGTATATGTTGTGCTTCCTATTTATGGTGGGTCGCACATCATGTATGTGTGAGTCTTGTGTTGAGCCTTTTTGCATCGTGTTTATATCTTAGTTGGCTCTTTTGAGAGATTAATGGATTATCCCATTTTGGGGGAGTGATGTGCTTTGTGCACTTCACGATCCTAAAAATGTGTGTACTTGAGGAATACCACTTAGTATTGATATTACAAGATCATGTAGCTTCTATGTGGTATGTCTTCTCATGAGAAATTCAAATTCTAAATGGTCAGTTAGTTATCTCTTATTGGATTTAATTTGCCACCAATTGATTATTTTTGGTTATCACATTATGGGGGTGTAATATGCTATGTGCATGTTACAAGCCTAGAAAATGTGTACATTTGAGGTATTGCCACTTAGAATTGATATTGTAAATTATCTCGTTCCTAGGTGGCATGTTAGCTCTACAAGTGTCATTTGCTTATGTTTTTGGTGTGAAGATGACGGTGGATATCTTTGCAATCTACCAATGGAATTTCTTCCAAATACTTCTTGTCCTTTGACAATTGGTATTCTTTTATGTGGTAGAAATTGCTAATCATCTTTACAGTGGATTTTGTTTATTCATTTTTCTTCCTTGCCTCTTGTGGATCTTTTTGAACATGTCTAGTGTTTCTATGGATATAGGGAAAGTGATGATCCCATCTTGTGCATGTTGTATTCAAATGAAAATTCTCTATAATGCTCATCTCCTGGGGGAGCTATCCTATTTTCTTTAGAACACTCTCATTATGTGTTTATCATAAAATCTTTTGATCCCTATCAAGTGTGTGTTGGTGGAAGGCAAGCCTTTTCTTTATGGTGCTTTATTCCATCATGAAAATTTGCCGAGGGCTTGGTTTGTTTGGAACCTAGCTCTCTTTCGGGAACTTGATACCTCTTTTTTGTTTTCCTTCAATTGGTATCTTGTTGCCTTTTATTTGGCATGTGTCGATGGATATCTCATTCCTTGATATATCTTTTATTTGGTATCCTTCAAGTGATAATTTTTTCGTTTGGTATCTTATTTTCACTTGATACTTTGTCTTTTGGTATCTTATCAACTATGTGTTGATTTGGTTCTTGAAAGTCTTGAGCATGCATATTTCCTATATGTAGTTTCTTTGGCATGTGCTCTTTCTTCGACCCAATATATAGGGGAAACTCCACCATGTCATAAATTGGCTAAAGTGTGCATGAAATTCAATTTCATATCTATATGCACATAGTTATGTGGAGTTTGTCCTATGTATTGTTGGTCCACTAACTCTTTGGTCCCAATGAGTTTGGGCACCATTTTGTTTGTGTTGTTGTTCTAGGAACAATTGGAGATACATTGGACGCTCGGCTCACTTACAAGGAAGGTGTTGACACCAGGTGCTTATTGGAGCCATGCTAGGATGATCGATGAACCATTATCTACTACATCAATCCAGTGCTATCTCGGTAACAAGTATCTACTTCACGCATACATTTCTTGCATTCAACCTTTTGTAGGTTGCATCATGGCATGAAGTTCTTGATTCGTTCTTGTGATACTTGTTTCCTTTCTCAAACCATCCCAACGATGATCTCTTGTTGCTAGTTGTGATGTCTTTGATGTTCGTATGCTGGGAGTTCATTTATGTACAATAAGAAAATACTAACCCATGTGCTATGCTGTCAAGCAAAGATCTCTTGTGTATGTTTATGACTTCCTTTTGGATATCTTGTTCGTTCCTTCTTGTAACTATTTCGTGTGTACATCATTCTTTGTGGATATATCATCATGATTGTCCTCTACCTAGAATCTTATACACATGAGAGAAGTTACATCTCTAGTTGATATCCTCTTTTCTTTCACGTCCACCGTTGCATTCCCTTTTTATTTCCTTGGTGGTTACGTGAAAGAATTTGTCTTGAGTGCGGATCTTATATCCTTGCATCTTGATGCACTCTTTGGTGTTGAAGATTATTTTCCTCATGCTTGTCTTCACGAGGGTTTTGCCATTTCGATTGGTATCCCTCCTCCTGACAAGGATATTATTTCCTATCTTCACCAGGGGTTGTCACAAGCTTTGGTTTTTAATTTTCTTATTAGTGATCTTGTGGACCCATTTGCCAGTGGTTTGTGTATGTGGGAAGGATATGGCTTGCACTTTGTGTCTCATTTCTTCAAGACTATGTTGTTGCTTAATGCTCATCCTTATACTAGTCTTCTCAAAGTGCTTTGCCATGACTCACACACATCATTTTGGTTGAGTCTATTCTTAAATTGCCTCTTTTACATGTTGCTCAACCATATGTTTGGTGCAAGTGATATTCTTATTGTCTTATCTACTTGCTTGCACTTTTTGTGTGTTTCTATTGATGTTGGGGGAGTGATGATCCTATTTTGTGCTCTCATATCCAAATACAAAAAAAAATCTTAATAGTGCACAAATCATGGGGAGCTTCCCTAGTTTCTCTATAACACTCTATTGCCCATATCATAATATCTTTTATTCATGTGACTCGTAGGATCATGTGATTGTTTGTTCCAATTGGTATCTTTTGATCACTCTTTTGTATGTTTTTGTGCCATACGATCCTTTTTGCAATCTTTGGATCCTCAATATAGTTTGTTTTCCTCCAACTACTTATAATTGGATATGTGTATTTCATTGCACTCATTTTTTGAGAAACACACATTTTCTGGAGGAACACCTATTATATTGGCTTTCTAAGCTTTTTGTCCATTTTGGCAATCGATGCCAATGGGGGAGAAGTTTAGAGAGTTTAGTTTGGAGTTGTTTAGAGAGTTTTGCTTTTGTTGCTTAAGCATTTGCATATCATAATACCCATGCATTATTGCATTGCATGTGTGTGCTTTGTTATGCTTATTTCCTTATATAAACTCTATTGAAAGTGGTTGTCATCAATTACCAAAATGGGGGAGATTGTAAGAGCACATTTCTCCATGTGTGGTTTTGGTAATTGATGACCATCCCTATGGACTAATGGTTGCCTTGAGTTTTATTTGAAGGATTTGTCCATAGGCACTTCTTGTAGTCCATCTGTTGGTTTCAAGGAGTTTATATGGTGACCAAGGTGGTATTCAAGGTTTTATCCAAAGAATGGTCATGTGAGAGTTGAGCTTATTGCAAGCATGTCTTGAAGAAGAAGATTGTGTGAGCATTCATGTTTACCTTCAAGACATCATCTTTATGAAGAGAGAAGATAATATACAAGGTTGATCAAGACTAAGTCAAAGAGTGAATCAAGTTGATCAACATACAAAGCGTACAAGATGTACCGAGAGGGGTCAAGTGATCCCATGGTATGGTAAGCATTGTACATTACGCTTTGTGTGCTAACCCATGGTCTACGTGAGAGTTCTATGTGGGGTAAGGTATGTGTCCATGGGATTGCGTCAAGAGGAAGATCTCATACAACCCATGGAGGATGACATCAAGTGGTGATCGTCATCAAGTTTGTGGTGTGCAAGTTCAAGCGGAGCATCACGAAGAGATCATGCTTGAAGCTTGTCATCCATTGTGGTGACAATGGACTTGTGAAGATGTGCCTAAGAGTGGCTCACCCATAGTGGAGTATGGGGGAGCAATCTACTGGTCTTCATCGAGCCAACGCAATCAAGAAAAGTGGTCATCTTGAGGAGGACAAGATCGTCATCATCTAGCTCAAGTGGACTATGTGCAAGGTATAGGTTTGACCTTGATAGGGTTTTCTATTTTACCGGTCTCATGGTGGTAGTTGGGAGACCGGGTTATAGGATCGATAGCTGTACTATCAAGGGGGGCTCTCAAGTGAGTAGCTTGATAGTATCGTTCGTCGAGAGCTCAAACCATTGCATTCTTGGCATCATCATCTTTCTTGGTTCTTGGTTGGCTTTTCTCTATGTGGGTTCTTGAGCTTATGGTCAACTTCATGAAAAGCTCGAGTTCATCAAAAACGGAGTCCATATGCATCTTCTATTTGTGTTTTTGGTGTTGGAGATTTTGCCGGATAATTCTTGGGAAGGTCATCTTCCTTATCCTATTGGCATTTATTCTCCATTGCTTGATTGTACTTATCGTCATCTATCCAACAAGCTTGAGTTTGCTCTTTTCGGAGTCCGTATGCGAAAGTTATGGCGGTTTCGGTTTTGCTTGGGCTGAAGTACTGCTTTAAGCAGTAGTAGAGAGTGGTAGTACCTCTCAAGCGGTACTACCTCTCCCCCGAGTGGTAGTACCGCTTATGCGGTACTTCCGCTCCCTTCTACCGCAACACTTCTGCTTATTTTCAGCTCTCTGTGTTGCGAGCGGTAGTAGAGAGCGGTACTACCACTCAAGCAATACTACCTCTCCCCCGAGCGGTACTACCTCTCAAGCGGTACTACCTCTCCCCCAAGCGGCACTACCTCTCTGGCAGAACTACCATTCGTGTTTTTTTGTCTCGTTGGGCTGTTTTGACCATGCTAAGCGGTAGTACCGCTTGTGCACGACTTGTGGGCATAACGGTTGGATTCGGGGGAGGCTATTTAAGGGGGCCTTCTTCCCCAATGGTCCTAATCTTTTGAGCTCGTGTTTTCCCCCCCATTGTTGACCTTCTTCGAGCTTGGTAACTCTCAATCCCTCCAATGATTCGTGCTAGTTCTTGAGGGAAAAGAGAGAGGAGATCTAGATCCACATTTCCACCAATCACTTTCTCCTCTAAGTGAGGGGTACCCCTTGGATCTAGATCTTGGAGTTCTTCGTGTTCTTCTTTGTTCTTCCTCTCATTTCCTCCATAGCATTAGTTGTTGTGGTGGGATTTGGGAGAGAAGGACTTGGGCACTCCGTGTGCCCTTGCCATTGCATTTGGTGCATAGGTTTGAGTTCTCCACGGTGATACGTGGAAGTGAGAAGTTGAGAAGCTTATTACTCTTGGGTGTTTGAGCACCCTAGAGCTTGTTCCTCTTGGGTGCTTTGGCGCTCTAGACGGTTGGTGGTGCCTCGGAGCTCAATCATTGTGGTGCAAAGCTCCGGGCAAGCGTCGGGGTCTCCAATTAAGTTGTGGAGATTGCCCCGAGCATTTGAGGTCACCGCGGAGCCATAATCCATTGCAGTGAAGCTCCGTGGTGTTGTTGGGAGCCTCCAATTAAGTTGTGGAGTTTGCCCCAACCTTGTTTGTACGGGTTCGGTGACCGCCCTCAAGGGCCCCTTAGTGGAATCACGGCATCTTGCATTGTGCGAGGGCGTGAGGAGATTACGGTGGCCTTAGTGGCATCTTGGGGAGCATTGTGCCTCCACACCGCTCCGAACGGAGATTAGCATCCGCAAGGGTGTGAACTTCGGGATACATCGTCGTCTCCGCGTGCCTCGGTTATCTCTTACCCGAGCGCTTACTTATGCACTTTACTTTGTGATAGCCATATTGTTTCATGATATATATCTTGCCATCACTTAGTTGTTTATCTTGCTTGGCATAAGTTATTGGTGCACATAGGTGAGCCTAGTTGTTTTAGGTTTTGTGCTTGACATATTAAACGGTAGTTTTATTCCGCATTTGTTCAAGCCTAAACCGTAATTATTTTAAAGCGTCTATTCACCCCCCCCCCCCCCTCTAGGCGACATCCACGTCCTTTCACCATGCTTTTCTTGGAACTACACCAGCTGACTGCTCCACCATTCAGAATAAGTACATATCCAGTTTGAGACTTAGAGTCATCCGGATCTATGTCAAAGCTAGCATCGACGTAACCCTTTACGACGAGCTCTTGATCACCTCCATAAGCAAGAAACATCTCCTTAGTCCTCTTCAGATACTTAAGGATATTTTTGACCGATGTCCAGTGTTCCACTCCTGGATCACTTTGAAACCTTCCGGCCATACTTATGGCAAGGCTCACATCCGGTCTTGTGCACAGCATTGCATACATGACAGAGCCTATGGCTGAGGCATATGGGACGACACTCATCTTTTCTCTATCTTCTGCACTTGCTAGGCATTGAGTCTTACTCAACTTCACACCTTGTAAGACAAGCAAGAACCCTTTCTTGGACTGGTCCATTTTGAACTTCTTCAAAACCTTATCAAGGTATGTGCTTTGTGAAAGTCCTATTAAGCGTATTAATCTATCTCTATAGATCTTGATACCTAATATGTAAGCAGCTTCTTCGAGGTCTTTCATTGAAAAACTGTTGTTCAAATATATCTTCATGCTTTCCAAAACTTCTATATTGTTTCCAATCAACAATATGTCATCCACATATAATATTATAAACGCTATAGAGATCCCACTCACTTTCTTGTAAATACAAGCTTCTCCATAAACTTGTATGAACCCAAACGCTTTGATCACCTCATCAAAGCGAAGATTCCAACTCCGAGATGCTTGCACCAGTCCATAGATGGATCGCTGGAGCTTGCACAGTTTGTCAGCATTTTCAGGATCGACAAAACCTTCTGGTTGCATCATATACAACTCTTCCTTAAGGAAACTATTAAGGAACATTGTTTTGACATCCATCTGCCAAATTTCATAATCGAAAAATGCAGCTATCGCTAACATAATCCTGACGGACTCAAGCATCGCTACGGGAGAGAAAGTCTCGTAGTCAACTCCTTGAACTTGTGAAAACCCTTTTGCAACAAGTCATGCTTTATAGACGGTGACATTACCGTCCGCGTCCGTCTTTTTCTTAAAGATCCATTTGTTCTGTATGCCCTTACAATCATATGGTAAGTCCTCCAAAGTCCACACTTTGTTCTCATACATGGATCCTATCTCGGATTTCATGGCCTCTAGCCATTTGTCGGAATCTAGGCCCACCATCGCTTCTTCATAGCTTGTAGGTTCACTGTTGTCTAACAACATGACCTCCAAGACAGGATTGCCGTACCACTCAGGGGTGGTACGAGTCCTTGTCGACCTATGAGGCTCGGTAGTGACTTGATCTGAAGTTTCATGATCATCATCATTAGTTTACTCTTCACTCGGCGTAGGCGTCTGACGTGGCTTGAGACTGCGTCGGTATTTCCCCAAAGAGGAAGGGATGATGCACCACAGCGATGGTAAGTATTTCCCTCAGTTATGGAACCAAGGTTATCAAACTAGTAGGAGGATCACCATCACCCAATAAGCAGCACCTGCACACAAACAACAAATACTTGCAACCCGGCGCGAAAGAGAGGTTGTCAATCTCTCTACGGTAAAAAGATAGATTAGGTAGTGATAGATAGGAGAGATAGATCTCTCAAGAACACAAAATAAAAAGAGCAAATATGCAGCAATATGTTTTTGGGTTTTTGGTTTTGTAGATCTGAAAACAAAGATTGCAAAAAAAGTAGATGGGAAAACAATATGTTGGAAAAGTAGACCCGGGGGCCATAGGGTTCACTAGTGGCTTCTCTCATGAGTATAGCGCACGGTGGGTGAACAAATTACTGTTGGGCAATTGATAGAAAATCGAATAGTCATGACGATATCCAAGGCGATGATCATTATGTAGGCATCACGTCCAAGATAAGTAGACCGACTCCTGCCTGCATCTACCACTATTACTCCACACATCGACCGCTATCCAGCATGCATCTAGTGTATTAAGTTCATGGAAAAACGGAGTAATGCAATAAGAACGATGGCATGATGTAGACAAGATCTATTCATGTAGGAATAGACCCCATCTTGTTATCCTTAATAGCAATGATACATGCGTGTCTTGCTGCCCCTTCTGTCACTGGGAAAGAACACCGCAAGATCGAACCCATCACAAAGCACCTCTTCCCATGGCAAGAAAAATCAATCTAGTCGTCCTAACTAAACCAAAGATTCGGAGAAGAAATATGAGGCTATAAGTAATCATGCATATAAGAGATCAAAGAAGACTCAAATAATATTCATGGATAGAAACTGATCATGAACTCAAAATTCATCGGATCCCAACAAACACACCGCAAAAGTTTACATCAAATAGAACTCCAAGAGACCATTGTATTGAGAATCATAAGAGAGAGAGAGAGAAGAAGCCATCTAGCTACTGCCTATGGACCCGTAGGTCTATGGTGGACTACTCACGCATCATCGGAGAGGCACCGATGAGGAAGATGAACCCCTCCGTGATGGTGTTTAGATTGGATCTCGAGGTTCTGGAACTTGCGGCGGCTGGAATTGTGTTTCGTCGACTCCCCTAGGGTTTTTGGAATATTTGGGAATTTATAGGCATCAGAGGCAGAGGAGAGGGGCCCCGAGGAGGGCACAACCCATCAGGGCGCGCCGGGGCCCCCCTGGCGCGCCCTGGTGGGTTGTGGTCTCCTCGGCCCACTCCCCTGACACTTTTTTGGCCCACTGGGTGTCTTCTGGTCCAGAAAAAATCTCCAAAAAGTTTCGTCGCGATTGGACTCCGTTTGGTATTGATTTTCTGCGAAATAAAAGCAAGCAAAAACAACAACTGCCACTTTGGCACTATGTCAATAGGTTAGTCCCAAAAAATGATATAAAGTTGTTATAAAATGATTGTAAAACATCCAAGAATGATAATATAACAGCATGGAACAAGCAAAAATTATAGATACGTTAGAGACGTATCAGCATCCCCAACCTTAATTCCTACTCGTCCTCGAGTAGGTAAATGATAAAAATAGAATTTTTGCTGTGGAATGCTACCTAACATGTTCATCACATTCTTTTCTTTTGTATAGCATGGACATTTGGACTTGTAAATGATTCAAAGCAATAGTCTAGTTTTAACATAATGACTTCAATACTCAAGCATGTCAACAAGCAACCATGTCTTTCAAAATATCAACACTAAAGAAAGTTATCCCTAGCCCATCATGCTCAATCATTGATCCATTCATGAAACACACTCAAATATTAGCTATGCCCAATGCTCAAGTATGATCATAGTGCCCCCTAGTTGGTGCTTTATAAGAAAAATGGAGACTCAAAGTAAAAATGAAAATTGCATAAAGTAAATAGATAGGCCCTTCGCAGAGGGAAGTAGGGATTTGTAGAGGTGCCAGAGCTCAAGGTTTAAATTGAGAGAGAAAAAATATTTTGGGTGGCATGCTTTTCCTGTCAACGAAAACGACAAAGTAGCTCACAATACTTTCCATGCTAGATATATCATAGGCGGTTCCCAAACAGAAAATAAAGTTTATTCCTTTTTACACCAAACTTTCAGTTTCCATGGCGGGCCGTATCCACGGTTGCCTTCCATACCAACACTTTCCAAGGAATTTATTATTTGACAACATAAAGTAAATATTTTTTTCTTTTTTTGTTTCGGGAATGGGCATCCCTATTACCGCCGCACTCTCGTGCAATGACAAGTGAATAAACACTCATCTTGAGAATACCACATCTAGCATGGAAAAATATTGGACACTCCCCACCGTTTCATGAGCGGTACGGGCACACAAAAGAGAAAAAATATTTTGAAAATTTAGATATGGCACATACAAATTTGCTTGGAATGGCATGGAAATACCGCATATAGGTAGGTATAGTGGACTGCTACTTCTTGAGCTTGCGTTGGTTTTCCCTTGAAGAGGAAAGGGTGATGTAGCAAAGTTGATAAGTATTTCCCTCAGTTGTTGAGAACCAAGGTATCAATCCAGTAGGAGGTACAAGCAAGGCCCCAATCTATGCACCTGCACAAACAATCGAACACTTGCACCCAACGCTATAAAGGGGTTGTCAATCCCTTCACGGTTACTTGCAAGGATGAGATCTGATAGAGATAGATATAAAAGATTACTAAAACGAAAACTAAAATAAAAGTAAATAAATTGCAGCAAAGTATTTTTGGTTTATAGATCTGAAAATATAATATGGAAAATAGACCCGGGGGCCATAGGTTTCACTAGAGGCTTCTCTCTTGAAGGAAAATAATACGGTGGGTGAACAAATTACTGTCGAGCAATTGATAGAAAAGCGCATAGTTATGACGATATCCAAGGCAATGATTATGCATATAGGAATCACGTCCGTATCAAGTAGACCGAAACGATTCTGCATCTACTACTATTACTCCACACATCGACCGACTCCTGCCTGCATCTAGAGTATTAAGTTCATGAAGAACAGAGTAACGCATTAAGTAAGATGACATGATGTAGAGGGATAAACTCAAGCAATATGATGAAAACCCCATCTTTTTATCCTTGATGGCAACAATACAAATACGTGCCTCGCTACCCCTACTTTGTCACTGGGTGAGGACACCGCAAGATTGAACCCAAAACTAAGCACTTCTCCCATTGCAAGAATTACCAATCTAGTTGGCCAAACCAAACCAATAACTCGAAGAGACTTGCAAAGATATGAAATCATGCATATAAGAATTCAGAGAAGATTCAAATAATATTCATAGATAATCTGATCATAAACCCACAATTCATCGGATCTCGACAAACACACCGCAAAAGAGTTACATCGGATAGATCTCCATGAAGATCATGGAGAACATGGTATTGAAGATCATACAGAGAGAAGAAGCCATCTAGCTACTAGCTATGGACCCGAAGGTCTGAGGTGAACTACTCACACATCATCGGAAGGGCAATGGTGTTGATGTAGATGCCCTCCATGATCGAATCCCCCTCCGGCAGATTACCGGAAAAGGCCCCAAGATGGGATCTCACGGGAACAGAGGCTTGTGGCGGCGGAAAAGTATTATCGTGGCTCTCTTTGGTATTGGGGGAATATTCCTGAATTTATAGGCGAAGAATTAAGGTTGGAGGAGCTACGGGGGGGCCCACAAGCCAGGGCCCCCCCCCCCAGGGGCGCGCCCTGGTGGCTTGTGGCCTACCCATAGGTCTTCTGGCCTCTTCTCGAAGCCTCCTGGGTTCCTTCTGGTCCAAGAAAAATCAGCGTAGAATTTTATTCCGTTTGGACTCCGTTGGATATTCCTTTTCTGCAATACTCAAAAACAAGAAAAAAACAGAAACTGGCACTGGGCACTAGGTTAATAGGTTAGTCCCAAAAATAATATAAAATAGCATATTAATGCATATAAAACATCCAAAATAGATAATATAATAGCATGGAACAATCAAAAATTATAGATACGTTGGAGACGTATCAGCATCCCCAAGCTTAATTCCTGCTCGTCCTCGAGTAGGTAAATGATAAAAACAGAATTTTTGATGTGGAATGCTACCTAACATATTTATCCATGTAATATTCTTTATTGTGGCATGAATGTTCAGATCCATAAGATTCAAAACAAAAGTTTAATGTTGACATAAAAACAATAATACTTCAAGCATACTAACAAAGCAATCGTGTCTTTTCAAAATAACATGGCCAAAGAAAGTTATCCCTACAAAATCATATGGTCTGGCTATGCTCCATCTTCCCCACACAAAGTATTTAAATCATGCACAACCCCGATGACAAGTCAAGCAATTGTGTCACACCTTTTATGTTCTCAAACCTTTTCAACTTTCACGCAATACATGAGCGTGAGCCATGGATATAGCACTATAGGTGGAATAGAATATGGTGGAGGTTGTGAGGAAAAGGAGAAGATAGTCTCACATCAACTAGGCGTATCAACGGGCTATGGAGATGCCCATCAATAGATATCAATGTGAGTGAGTAGGGATTGCCATGCAACGGATGCACTAGAGCTATAAGTGTATGTGTTGGGGATATAACCCTATGGTGAGACCCGCCCAGGTAGGGCCGGGTCATGAGGTTGGCGTCTTAGCAATAATGTTTGGGACAAGCTTGATGGTCCTGAAGGCCCAGAGCCAGAAGACAATGTGTGTGACCCGGTGGCGTAAGCCGCCGGTGACGGCTTGTAAAACAAGGCAGGTATAGTTAGAGGTGAGGTCGGTTGACAAGTATAGCCCGACCCGGACTCTTGTAAGCCCAGGGCCTCGACCTGTGTATATAAAGGCGGGTCACCTAGGCGGCTTAGGGCACGAAATAACTCATCGATAGCTAGGTCAAGCGAACTCGCTCCCTTGTAATCGATACCCAATCAATACAACACAAAGCAGGACGTAGGCTTTTACCTCTTTCCGAGGGGCCGAACCTGGGTAACCCTTGTCTCTCGATTCCGATCAACCCCTTCGAGATCACCGCCTTAGCAATGGCCTCGAACCTAAGTCCTTTCACGGGGACATCTGCCGTGACAAAACCACGACAGTTGGCGCCCACCGTGGGGCTGACGCTCGGTGGTGTGGAATTCTCGGAGGGCTCTCTCACAGGGATCGCGGGATATGCCGTTTGCAGGATGACTAAGAGTCGCCACGGCAAGCTCTACATCGACGACGCTGGCTGGGGCCCCGAGGCCGACTCAATCGAGTACAGGTACCGGGTCCCCTTCGGCGGAATTCACGTCTTCATTGGCAAGATCGGCGGATCTAAGCCTGGGCCGGACATCTGCACCGACCTCGTCGAGCCAGCTCGGCGCGTGCAGCCCGCCTGAGTTAACCCGGGTCGGAAGCATGTCTTCGTCGGCTTTACCCAAGGCGCGGAGCTTGAAGGTTCCATGTCGCGGGAGGAAACCCTCATCTGCTCAGAGGATGGATCCTCGAGCGGAGAGGCGGAATCAATCTACCAGCTTCACAACGGCGGGCTTGGGGGCTACGTCGATGATTACCCTAAGCCGAAGTACCATGAGCCGGAATACTATGAGCCGCCGAGCCGCGCCGCTGTCTTCATGGCAGGATCGGCACCAGCCCCTGGTAGCACGGCTGCTGGCGCGACCGGGTCCGGGTCAGGCAGGCCGCCGGCTCAAGTTTTGTTGGATCTGATGAACGAGCTTACAACTCTGATGGGGACCGAGGTCACGGTCGAAAACCAAGCAGCCCGTAACACGGAGATCGCAAGGTTGAAGGACCAGATGGCCGGAGTCCAAGAGGAAATCAACGCATTGAAGGCTCAGATGGATGCTGAGTCGGAGCGCCTTAAGGCGGAAGCTTTTCGCCTTGACCTGGAGCAGCAGACTGCAGATGCAGTCCACCGGATGAGACATCAGTCCCGTTTGCCGGCTCAGTATGAGGCCAGGAATCTTTTTCACACGCCAGGGACAGGACGGAATGCACCTCTGACCGTAACTCGCACGACGGAAGTACCTGGGAGCAGGGCAGTGGTTCAGCATGGGCAGCCAGACCCGCCCCGCAGGAATCAGACCCCGCCGCAACCTTTTCCAACACCGCCCGGTCATTTTTCTAACCCGGCAAAGAATATGGTGGCAGCGGCAGTCAGGCTTGGCACGATCCCCATACCTGATGGGACGCCTTTCGCGGAGGAAGTGTGGAACACCATTGGCTATTTACAGACAGCAGTGGCACAGCAGGAGAAGTATACTTACAGCCGGAGTCGCGTGCACTCAACCCCCATCCCGAGCCGTAGTTACAGCCGGCGTTTAGAGTCGCCTGCGGTCTCTAGCAGTGAGCGACGTCGAAACCCGGCGCGAGATGATCAGCCGGCTCTTGATGCTCAGGCGTTGGTGGATCGGGCAAGAGCGCAGCGAGAGGCGGCAGCGTTGGTAGATGCAGCGGCTCATCAAGAACCCATCGTAGCCCCTTCTGTTTCGGTGGGAGCCGGGATAACTTCCAGGTCCGTGGGAGTGCCGTGCTTAGTGTCGGCCTTACGAAACGAGCGCCTACCAAAGGACTTCAAGGGTCCCCGCAAGGTGCCCAATTATACTGCCGATCTGCCTCCGGAAGCTTGGATTGAAAGTTATGAGCTAGCCATGGAGATGTTAGACGTCAGTGATGCGGTTTGCGCCGAGTATTTCATCATGATGTTGGAAGGGCCGGCTCGCACATGGTTGAAGGGTTTGCCACCCAACACCATTAATTCCTGGGCCGAGTTGAAGGCAAAGTTTATCAAGAATTTTCAAGGGACGTGCAAGCAGCCCATGACGATTGTGGATTTGGATCATTGCGTATAGCGGGAGGATGAGTCGGCCCATCATTGGGTCCGGCGAGTCTCAACCATCATCCACTCCTTCGACAATATAACGGCGGCTCAAGCGGTTCTGATTCTGGAGAAGAATTGTCATTTTTTGCCTCTGAAGCAGAAGCTTGGTCGGCTCAAACGTTCATGCCAGGACATGGGGGAACTCATGGCGGCTCTTACTAAGTATGCAGACTCTGATAGCACGAAGGACCCTGGTTCCGATGATGAGAAGTCGGCTAAGGGTAAGAAGAATAACAATGGCAAGACTCAACAGCAGAACGGGGGAGGAAATAATAATAATGGCACTGGTGGAAAGCGGAAACACCCGGACGGTGGGTCAGATTTGGTGGCCAATACTAGTGCTGGAGGGAACCATGGAAAGGGCAATGGTAAGCCGCCTTTCGGTAAAAATAAGCCTGTCAATATGGAGGCGATGTTGAGTTCTCCTTGCCCGAAACATAGTCTTCCCGATAAGCCATCCACTCATGCCTAGAGGGATTGTTGGATCATGCGGGAATTCCGAAATTACAGCGTTAACCAGCATCAAGGTGGCGGCGGTGGACCATCTGGCGGATCAGGATCCGGCTCTCCTGGGTCCGGCTTTGGTGCAGGCGGCTCAGGTTCTGGCTATCAAGGCCAAGGGAATCATGGTGGTAATAACCAACAGTCTGGCAATGGAGGTCAGCAACAAAAAAACCAGTCCGGGTACCAGAGTAATCCAAAGCAGTTTAATGGAGGCCAATATCACGTTTTTACGACTAGTCTTGACAAGCGGGATCGGAAGGTGCGCAAGCGGGCGGTTAATGCGGTTATGCCGGCTCTCCCTCAGTACTTAAAGTGGTCAGAGTATGACATAATTTGGAGCAGGGAGGATCACCCGCCGCGCGTGGATAACCCGGGATAGTTGGCTTTGGTAGTGGCCCCCCAAGTCGGAGGCTATGTGTTCACTAAGGTGCTTATGGATGGTGGCAGTAGCATCAACATCCTGTACTATGACACGTTCCGCCGGATGAACTTGCTTGATAAGGACCTTAAGCCATCTTCAACGGTCTTTCACGGAGTGGTGCCCGAAAAATCGGCTTATCCAGTCGGAAAAATTTCTCTGGAGGTAGCTTTTGGTGATGAATCTAACTATAGGGTGGAGACCTTATGGTTTGAGGTGGTCAAAATAAAGAGCCCGTACCACGCTTTGTTTGGCCGACCGGCTTACGCCAAGTTCATGGCTAGGCCTTGTTATGTGTACTTGCAGCTCAAGATGCCCGGCTTAAACAGGACGATTACAGTGCATGGTGATCGAAAGATTGCTCTTGAATGCGAGGAAGGCGATGCGGCTTATGCAGAGTCAAGTTGTGCCGAGGCGGAGCTCAAGTTTTATAAGGAGAATGTTGACCCGGCAGATATGACCCCGCTAAAGAAGCCTAGCACGGAATCTAAGCCGCCTCTCAAGTTTGTGGCAGAAGATACCAAGCTAGTGGATTTCACTCCTGGCGACTCATCGCAGCAGTTCACTATTGGGGCCAATATGGATCCCAAATAGGAAAGCGCGCTCATCGAATTCATCCGTGAGAACCGGGACATCTTTGCATGGAAGCCTTCTGACATGCCGGGTGTACCGAGAGAATTCACTGAGCACCACCTTAATGTGGATCCTAAGTTTAAGCCGGTCAAACAATTCCTCCGTCGCTTCAATGAGGAGAGGCGTAAGGCTATTGGGGAAGAGGCGGCCCGGCTCTTAGCAGCAGGGTTCATCGTTGAAGTTTTTCACCCAGAGTGGTTAGCTAACCCGGTGTTGGTACTCAAGAAGAATGGCACGTGGCGCATGTGCGTAGATTACATGGATCTTAACAAGGCGTGTCCGGTTGACCCGTTTGCAATCCCCCGTATCGACCAAATCATTGATGCAACGGCGGGTTGCGAGAGTCTATGCTTCCTGGATGCTTACTCAGGTTATCATCAGATCAAGATGGCAGTCAAAGACCAAGAGAAGACGTCTTTTATTATGCCTTTTGGAGCTTTCTGCTATGTGTCTATGCCTTTTGGGCTCAAGAGTGCCCAGGCGACTTACCAGTGTTGTGTGCAGAACTGTCTTCATGATCAAATTGGGCGCAATGTTCATGCTTATGTGGATGATATTGTGGTCAAGTCAAGGAAGAAGGAAACTCTACTGGCGGATTTGAAGGAAACCTTAAATAATCTGCGGGTTTACAAGATGATGCTTAACCCGGCAAAGTGTGTATTCGGTGTACCTGCGGGCAAACTCTTGGGTTTCTTGGTCTCTGAGCGTGGCATTGAGGCTAACCCGGACAAGATAAAGGCTATCACCTCCTTATCTAAACCGGCGTGCATCAATGATGTTCAGCGCCTGGCGGGTCGTATTGCTGCCTTGAGCCGGTTCGTAAGCCTCCTCGGTGAGAAGGCTATTCCTTTGTATCAGATGATGAAGAAGACAGACGATTTTGTCTGGAGTGATGCGGCTAATGAGGCATTTGAGGCGCTTAAAGAGCAGTTGGCTGAGCCGCCCGTTTTAGCTGCTCCCGTGGAAAAGGAGCCTTTGCTCTTATATGTGGCGGCTAACAACTGAGTTGTCAGTGCTGCAGTTGTGGTTGAGCGCAAGGAGGCAGGTAAGAAGTACCCAGTTCAGCGGCCGGTTTATTATGTCAGCGAGGTCTTGACAGAATCCCAGCAGAGATACCCACATTGGCAGAAGCTGGTGCTTGGTGTATTCATGGCCAGTCGCAAGCTGAAGCATTATTTCCTCGGGCATCCAATTACAGTGGTCAGCTCCGCTCCTTTGGGAGATATCATTCAAAAGACAAAAGCTACTGGCAGGATTGCTAAGTGGGCAATTGAGCTTGGGCCTCTTAATCTGAAGTATGTGCCACGGACGGCTATAAAATCTCAAGCCCTGGTGGATTTTATCAATGACTGGACAGAATGTCAGATACCTGAAGAGAAGCCGGATAACACATATTGGACAATTCATTTTGACGGCTCAAGGCAATTGGAAGGCTCGGGGGCTGGAGTTGTTTTGACTTCCCCGCGAGGTGACAAGTTTTGTTATGTCTTAAGGTTAATGTTTCCTTGTACTAACAATGCAGCTGAATATGAGGCTTTGCTTCACGGGCTCCGTGTGGCCAAGGAGATGAATTTGAGCCGGGTCAGATGTCTTGGCGACTCAGATTTGGTGGCTCAACAAGTCTCTGGCACGTGGGACTCTAAAGACCCTCGCATGGTGGCTTATCGCCAGGCGGTTGATGTCATTGCTGGCCACTTTAAGGGCTATCATGTGGATCATATTGATCGGCGGAGGAATGAGGCGGCTGATGCCTTGTCACGACTCGGATCTCAGCGTAAGCAGGTGCCACCTAATGTGTTCCTGGATGTGTTACATCACCCGTCGGTTAAGTTTCCGTCGGAGGAAGACTTGGTTGTACCTGACCCGGAAGGACAATTGGTGGCGGCTCTACGTGCAATCCCTGATTGGACGTTGCCTTATCTGGCGTACTTAACCCGTGGCGAGTTACCTCAAGATGAGACTCTGGCACGGCGGATCACAAGGCGATCTAAGTCCATGACTATTGTCAACGGCGAGTAACACAGGTGCAGCGTGACTGGTGTTTTTCAGCGATGTGTCTCTCCTGACGAGGGTCGTGAAATCTTGCAAGAAATCCATGCTGGCGATTGTGGTCATCATGCCGGATCAAAGTCTTTGGTGGCTAAGGCCTTTCGGCATGGTTTCTACTGGTTAGCAGCTCATAAAGATGCAGAATACTTGGTCAGTAAGTGTGACGGGTGCCAGAAATTTGGATGATGTGCCCATGTACCGGCTCAAGAAGTTGCGGATGATTCCGATTACCTGGCCGTTTGCGGTTTGGGGGCTTGATGTGGTAGGGCCTTTTAAGCGGTCTAAAGATAAGAAGACCCACCTCTTGGTGGCTGTTGATAAGTTTACCAAGTGGGTTGAGGCTGAGCCGGTCAGCAAGTGTGACGCCGCAACAGCAGTTCTGTTCGTCAAAAAACTGATCTTTCGGTTTGGTTATCCTCATAGCATCATCACTGATAATGGTACAAATCTGTCCAAGGGGGCTATGAAGGAGTTTTGTGATGATGAACATATTCGCCTTGATGTATCTTCTGTGGCTCATCCACAGTCTAATGGTCAAGCCGAGCGTGCTAACCAGGAAATTTTGAGAGGGATAAAACCCCGGCTTATGGTTCCTTTGGAGCGCACGCCGGGTTGTTGGGTGGAGGAGTTACCTTCAGTTCTTTGGAGCATAAGAACCACCCCCAATAGATCGACAGGCTATACACCTTTCTTCATGGTCTATGGCGCAGAAGCTGTTCTCCCCAGTGATATCCGTCATGACTCGCCCAGAGTGGCGACTTACGTGGAAGCTGATAATGAGGCGGCGCGTCAGGATGCTTTGGATGCCTTGGACGAAGAACGGGATCTTGCAGCAGCTCGGTCCGCGATTTACCAGCAAGACCTGCGTCGCTATCATAGCCGCAGGGTCATGACCCGGACGTTCCAAGAAGGCGACTTAGTACTCCGGCTGATTCCAGACCAGTCAGATATGCACAAGTTATCACCTCCTTGGGAAGGACCGTTTGTGATCAGCAGAAATCTCAACAATGGCTCCTATTATCTCATTGATATACGGGAGGGTGACAAGTCGCGCACTTCTGGTGAAGAGACTAAGAGGCCGTGGAATATTGCTCATCTTCGGCCATACTATACTTAAGCTGCCAGTCCGGCTCTTATCAATGTACATATTCCTGTCATTGTATATACCACTTTTTATGATATAATAAAGTTGGCATCCCCATGATTAGGGGCCTCTACCGTTTTTTCCGCACTAAAATTTGTGCAAAGGAGGGTATCCTTCATCAGGTCACTTGGGGACTTCCAACCCACTGGGTTTAGCTTGCATACCCTCTTGGTCAGGCTTCAAATGCCATGTTCGAGTTAAACCTGCCTGTTTGCAACTTGCTACTCCGCCATGTGACCCGCCGAACTCTTGACAGTTAATCTTGATAAGAGACCCTAAACTTTTATAAGTTATTCTCGCACAAAGACCCTAAACTTGTCAAGGTTTAAACGACGGTTTTTTGTCACGTGAGAGCCGGCTTACAGTGAGCTAGAATAAACTCGCCTTCTCTGCCGTAATCCCTCCGCTATATGGCCCATTCGTACTCTTCGCAATGTCAATCTTTTAAAGACCCTGAACTTGCTAAGGTTTAAACGACGGATTTATGCCATGTGAGAGCCAGCTTATGAGTTTTTAGGCTTTTATCCCAAGTTTCTTCGGAAACAATTAAAAAAAATCATAACAAACAAGAGTTATCTTGTCTTGCTGCGCCTTTAAAGCCGGCTTATAGGGCAAAAGATATGCAAGTTACTTGTTTTTTGCAGGTACTCTCATGATAAGATTCTAAGTTTGGGGTTATTCCGGCTTGGCATTGCTCATGGAGTATAACCTGCCCGGCGAGTTAAAGCAGTCAGACAAATATGTATCAAAGGCAAATTTGCTAAGTCGCCGGGATATGGATTAAAAGAAGTTTAAAAGTGCATCAAAGGCACAAGGGCAGGCGGTTAAATGTTTCCTACTACTATTACAAGGCTATTAAAAAGCCCAAAAGCTGCGGAATTCAAGTTTTTCTCAGCAAAGTTATAACCCGGCATATCAAACAAGGCCGGGTTACCTTCACAGGATGCAAGCTCTTTGTCTAGTTCGTCGCCGGGTCATCCTGCGTCGGGTCTTCGGTCTCCTGGATCTGAAGGTTGTCCACGTCCCAGTTGCAATTTGTTAAGGCCTCAAATTTGGCTTCATCATGCATGATTGGAGACGGGTCAACATCAAGAGCGAAGAGGTGCTTACGGCGTTGAGGAATTAAACTTTTCGCTTCAAAGGTGGGCCCTCGAACTCGTTTGTTTTCCTCCGAATAAGCCGCTTGATATGACGACAGATCAGCATCTTCGGCCAGCCGGCTTGCCAAGACCCGGGAAGCCTTATGATAGAGGGCGTAATCCTCTTGTGTAAATTCTGAGCCGTCATCCTTCAGCTGAGGAAAGCCATCCATCATCTCGGCCGGGTTAAGCTCAGGGGCATAAGCTAGCGACCGGCTCAAAGCAGCAATTGCGCCCTTGCGGGCGGCTGATCTCTTCAATTCTTCTATTTGCTTCGGGATGGTGGAGAGGACTTCGAGCACGCCCTTCATAAACTTCGGCACACCTTTCTCAGTCATAACAGCCTTTATGGTAAAAAGTGATCTGGCATAGAGCTGTTCAGAAAGGGAGTATAAAGCCTTCAGTTTTAAAAGACTGTCATCTGAAAGTTGGCGACTTCGTTCACCTGCAAGCAAGACAAGTTTTATAAGCCGCCTCGAAGGATTCGTGAAGAGTCTTTTGCAAGGTATATTGACAATCAAATGACACTTACCAAAGACGGCTCCGATCATCCGGGAGAGATGGCTCTTCAGTTGGCTCAGCTCTGCAGACACAGGTCGCAGTTGACCTTCAGCAGTTTCTGCCCGTTTAAGCAGGGCGGCTCGTTCAGACTCGACAGTTTGCTTGAAAGTTTCGAGCTCTGTTTTGATCTTCTCAAGATCTATGGAGCAGAGCCACCACTTTTCTTCCGTCTCTGCTCGGGCGTTCTGCTACAAAGATAAGTTCTTCTTCAAGTCCATCAGATTAGACTCGGCAGCATTTAAAGATTCCTGCAGAACGCAAACAGACAAAGCATAGGGTTATTTTTTATTAAGCCGCCAGAGCAGTATTACAAGTCTCAAGTAGATTGCAAGCAATATACTTGACACTTGGGGGCTAATGTGCATCAGTTCTTCAAAGGAGTCAACACTCATCTGCTACCCGGATCATCTTCATCCAGATGACCCGGCCCTTGGGGGCTACAGTTGGCTCTTACTCTATGATTGAGTGTCGGCTCATTATTTGCATAATGACCCGGCCCTTGGGGGCTACAGTTGGCTCTTACTCTATGATTGAGTGTCGGCTCATTATTTGCATAATGACCCGGCCCTTGGGGGCTACAGTTGGCTCTTAGCCTATGATTGAGTGCCAGTTCATTACTTGTGTAATGACCCGGCCCTTGGGAGCTACATTTGGCCAGTATTCTATAATTAAGTACTACATGATCAAAGTGATTGAAGGTCCGGCTGACCTTCTTCAGAAGTCAACTGGCCCTTGGGGGCTACATAAGTATATATATGGAAAGACAAGGGAAGCAGAATACCTCGTATTTTTTCTTCATCATGCCGACTAAGTTAGCCTCCATGTCCCGGCTTGCAGAGAGACGGCTCAGATAGCCAGAGTCTAATTCGTCGGCAGTGAGTTTTTCTAAGTTGGGAAGATCAAATTGAGTCTTTCCTTAGAAGGAGCCGCCTCATTTTCACCAGTATGCCTTGATATGACATGGGAGGGGGCTGGAGATTTATAAGCCGCCCCGGTGACAGTCACTTCTTCAGGAGAAGCCACTTTTTCCGTTGACGGCTGGGGGCTGGGCGGCTTAGGATCCATTTCTGGATGAGCCTCAGGAGTCTCAATATCCATACCAGCCGGTTCAACAGGCTAGGGAGCTTCTTCACGGGTATCTTTGTCAGCTTTAGGCGGCTCAATGTGAGCTTCAGGGGTGTTAGATTTTGGGTCTGCCGACTCTGGAGCTTCAGGAGTAGTGGCTAACTCATCTACCTTCCTCCATTTGGCTTGAGCCCTATGAGCAAAGGAGAAGTTAAAACATCAATGAGCAAGAATGGACTGTTAACACACGATGTGGTATATAAAAATGCTTACCCCGGGTTGATAATAAGAGGAGGCAGCTTTGAGGCGGTTGAGTCGCCGGAAGAAGGGGGCGAGTACTGAAAAGTTATCATTATCAAATATAGGCAAGTAGCAACACAAGATTAGCATACAAGAGATAAGTTCAAAGCAAAAAAGTACCTCAGTGGGCCGTTTCCGAGGAGCCGGATCATTTGATAAGCCGGCTAAGAGATCTTCAGAGCCGGCACTCTGGGTCTGACGTCGGTTGTCATCTTGCTATTTCTTCAAAAGAAAGTTGGGATCCAAGTGAGCAAAAGGGCGAGAGCGTTTTACTTCTTCCTGAGGAGAATCGGCGTCAATAAGTTGTATGAAAAGACGACCAAGGGAGTCAAGTTCTACCTCTGAGTCATCTAGATCGAACAGCTCTTCGGTTGATTGTTTCCTCTTACGGGTTGGTGCCTTAGCTTTAGTCGCCTTGGGGACTTTGCTCTTCTTCTTGGAGGCGGCAGGTAATCTCTTGTTCCAGAAGGATGAGCCGGCCTGCAAATGATAAAATGCATTGACAGAAAGGTTAATACAATATATGAAGTACAGCATGAAAAGAATGGAAGAGGATTAGGATGGAAAGACTCACCTCTGGAGCCGGGTTAAGTGCATAAAAGGGACTTAAACCCGTCTTGCTGCAGGCGGCTTGAGACTCTCCCAACAAGGACTTGACAATAGTATTGAGGTCATGATCTGTCAAGGGGGTCCGGTTGAAGCGCTGAGGATCATTTACTTCACCACTGTATTGGCACATTAAGGCGTTGCGGCGGCTCAATGGCAGAATCCTCCAAGAGACCCAGCGGGCCAGATCAACACATGTTAACCCATTGGCTAGCAGAGCCCTTATTTTTGAGAAAGTTGGGCCATATTGAGCGCGTTCTGTAGAGGACATCCGGCCTGGGAGCTCTGCATCAGGGCTGAGCCGGTAAGGACGGTAACCCGGCAGTGGGTTCTCCCCTTCTAGCGAAGTGTCTTTGCAGTAAAACCAAGTCCTATTCCATTCTTTGGGATGACTCGGAAGAGTAGCTGCTGGAAAGAGCACGTCCCTCCGTCTTTCAAGAGTGACACCTCCAAGCTCGAGGCACAAACCATCCGCCATTTCTGTTTGGCGGTTAATGTAGAAGTACTACTTGAAGAGGTCAACAGACGGCTCTTCTTGCAGATAAGCCTCGCACAGGGTTTGGAATTGTCACAGATTGGTGACAGAGTTGAGCCCGATATCTTGAGGGTGCAGGCTGAAGGAATGTAAGACATCCCGAAAAAATTTAGACCCGGGAGGAGAGAAACCGTGGAGAAGGTGGTCTATGAACACAATGACTTCCCCGGCTTTGGGCTTAGGAACATTCTCTTCGCCCGGAACCCGCCAGTGGATGACCTCTTGAGCTGGCAAGACTCCCATGGTGACGAATGTCGGTGTCAAAACCGGCGGATCTCGGGTAGGGGGTCCCGAGCTGTGAGACTAGGATCGATTGGTAACGAGAGACGAAGGGGACAAGGTTTTACCCAGGTTCGGGCCCTCCTATGGAGGTAATACCCTACATCCTGCTTGATTATATTGATTGTATGGGGATTACAGAGTTGATCTACCACAAGATCGTATGACTAAAACCCTAGATGAGTTCTGTTGTTCTACAACCTAAAACCCTCCGACTTATAAAGACGCCGGGGGTCCCTAGGGTTTACACATGGTCGGTTACACGTCGAAGGGATAAACATGCCTATTCACTACTCCAAACATGGAGGACAAGCCACGATTCTCGAAGCTTCCTTCTTGGAGATGAGGTCTTCAATTCTTCCAGTATTCGGCAAGTGGCCCATACAGTCCGGCCCATAAGACATAGGCCGGCCTCCCGAGGACCCCTTAAACCAGGACTCTCTCAGTAGCCCCCGAACTAGCCTCCAACGCCAAGGGTCCAGGCTCCAGCTGCTTCGAGTGATCAGAGTCTTCGGCTTGCGAGGCGAGTTCCTTTCTCCAAACAGTGATTGGCCAGGATATAGTTCGGCCTCCGTCGACGTGTAATGTTTCCGATCATAGATCGTCCGTATACCATGAGTAGTTCGGCCTTGAAGGCCAGACGTCAGAGAACCAATAGTGTTTTCTGACAACTTTTCAGATGAAAGGCCACGGCCCACCACGACCTCTAAACCAGTCGTGAGGACTCGATTCGCGGTTCGAGGCCGTTTCCACCAGCACGATCCATTAATGCACAAATCGTGCCCCGTTTTACACGGGATATGTTTAATCATACGCATATAACAGCACGCACGCCTTGGGAAGCGGAGAGATTCACGGCTTCGTGAAGGGAGGCTAACCAGCAGCAAGCCTCAATAAAAGGGGAAGAAAACCCCAAGGTTTATCCACACCCTCCCATTCGCATCCCAGCTTCCCCAATCTTCCGAGCTTACCGAGCCCAGATCTAGGTCTTCCATTCTTCCCCCTCCGATCTTAGCCATGGCCAGCTCCGGCTCCAATGGCAAGTGGGAGACGTCCACGGTCACAGACCAGGACATCCGGGATCTCAAGGATGCCGGCTACCTCCCCGCCAATGTCTTCCACCGCGCCGCAGAGGAGGGCCAGGTGATCCCCACCCCTAAACCAGGCGAGAGGGTGGTCTTTGTCCCTCACTTCATCCGGGGACTGAGCTTCCCGCTCCACCCCTTTGTGAGGGGCCTCATGTTCTTCTACGGCCTCGACTTCCACGACCTCCCACCAAACTCTTTCATGCATATATCGGCCTTCATCATAGTCTGTGAAGCTTTCCTGCGAGTCGAGCCACACTTCGGACTGTGGCTCAAGATCTTCAACATCAAGCCGAAGTGTGTCGCCGGCGCACACGCGGATTGCGGCAGGGCAATCATCGGCAAGCTTCCGCGTGCAGTGTGGCCATCCGGCACCTTCATCGACACTATCAAGACTTGGCAAAAAGAGTGGTTTTACATCACCGAGCCAAAGGAGGAGGGCGGAACTGTTCCTGCCGAATTCAGATCTGGCCCCCCGACCAGATTGACCTCATGGGTCCGAAAGGGCCTCGACTGGGGGTTGTACACAGAGGTGGAGGACCTGCAGAGGGGCATCGCCTCCTTGATCAGGGAAGGAGTCGGCCTGACCAACGTGGTTTAGGTTATGCTTCGGCGGCGCATCCTCCCCTGCCAGCGCCGGAGCTCTCCTATGTGGAATTATCGGACCGACGACGATCCTACAGTTCGTCAACTCTTCCGTACCACGCGGGAGAAGCTATGGAAGGCGCTGTTCAAGGCGCAGGAGAACTGGCCGGGCAAGAAGGAGGACAAGGGCTTGAGCGCCATCAAGCCCGCATCCGAGGTATAGCATAGTTTCATTTCACCGGTTCTATCTTCCCAAAGATAGTCTAAGCACTTTCCGATCACCTTTCATAGGAATGGTTGAGCAAAGCCATGGGCATCAAGTGTCCGGCTCCACATCCCGAAGACCCCAAGTCTCCGCTGCTGTTGGAGATGCTCGTCGTGGCGCCTTACAAGGCGCCAGAGAAGAAGGAGAAGAAGAAGCCAGGCCGAACAGGCCTGCACAACAGGGACCAGCCAGGGGCTGTGTCCGAAGAGACTCATGCTTCGTCGAATCAAGAGGAGGAGCACGAGGCTGAGGGGGGAGGCGATTCCCCCCTCACAGGAAAGAGGGCGGCGTCATCGGACGCCTCGGAGGAGATAGCTCCTCCCGCCCAAAAGAAACCGCGCCGGACACAGGTAGTCCCGTCCGACGATAGTTCGGACTCGAACACTGAGTCCGAGGACTTCGAGAGGGTTCCGCGGAGGAACCTCAGGGTCAAGCCCCTACCTCGAAGGTACAGATCCGAAGACCCTTCCATGCTATTGATGCAAAGCTTCGAATGTTACTAACACGTGAGCGCTTACTGACTTGCAGCCCACCACAAGTCCTCCCCACCGATCAAGTTTCGGACGGGGAGACCCCACCCGCCGAGCTAGCGGAGAGCGGGACCACGTCGCACCCCTCTCCTCCGGGCACAGCGAAGGACACCGCGGAGGGGTCCTCCCAACGGCCTCCTTTGGAGCCGGACTCTGGGGCAGGGGCGACGAAGTCATGGCCGAGGCAAACACCTCGGCCGCCGAAGACCCGGGGGAGAGGCCCCTCCCAAATACTGAGGAGACCGGACCAGAAGACGTCCAGTCACCTCCAAGGCGGTCTCCGGAGCGTACCATGCCTCCGGAGGTACCGATACGATCTCCGGTTGGAGGTCGGGTCAACCGATCCCCACCGGCGCCACCGACAAATGTGTGGAAGGCCATGGGGGAGGCTCTATCGAGCGCCTCCATCTCCGGGGAGCACCGCACCCTTTTGGGTGCGGTACTGCAGAGCATTCAGTCCGTGGATTCCGGACTGAAGGAGGCCTTCAACGGTCTCCTGACGGGCTTTCAGGTAAGCCAAGTAATGCTCTACTTTGTGAAATATTAATTTCTGTAAGTTATGACTATATGCATGGCAGCCCCCGAGCCCTAGGTGAGTTTGGAAAAACTTACCTGGGGGTCAAATCATAGATCCTTATCCGAACTATGCATAGGACAATATATGTTCGGATCGTTTTGTCAGCCCTTAAGAGGACCGTTCACAGGATTATTTTAGTGACAGTTCGGAGGTTGTAAGCCCCTGTAACGTTATATGATGTTTGTTTGTTACAGGCTTCGTCGACGGCAGTGGCCAATAACGCTGCTGAGCTAGAAGAGCTAAATCGGAAGCTCAAGAGCTCTGAAGACGAGCTTAACGCTCTAAACAAGAGATTCGACGAGGCGCAAGGTAAGTCGAATTAGAGTAAAAAACTCTTTGTTATCGTACTGTCAATGCAGTGTTGTTTGATATGCTTAATGCTTGTGCAGCCTCGGCGAAAGAGATTGAGAAGCTCAAGATCGAACTTGAGAAGGCCAAGCAGGAGGCTGCGGTGGAGAAGGCGGCTGCCAAAGAAGCAGCTACCGCGCTATCCGCCCTAAGAGCCACCAGCGACAAGCACGAGGCTCGGGTGGAGGAAATCCAGCAGGAGCTCAAAGACGCTGGGCGGAAGTGCGAGGATCTGGAGCGGAAGGGCAAGGAGCAGGCCGCCGAACTATCCACCCTGAAAACCAATCTCCAAAAGGAGCGGGTGGATAGGCGGTCATTTGAAGAGGAGCTCCGCCAAGCCAAAGCTATCCTGGATGGTTAGCCGTATTCATTGCAGTGTATCTTCGGGGACAACAAGTTCGAGTTGCTTACCCAAGTATGGCGTTCCTCAGGCGCCTGCTCGGACCTCCAGACAGACTTAGCGGAATCGAAGCAATTCTATGCTTCGCGGGGAGAAGGAGATGAAGCTCGGCTATTCTGAGCGCAATTCGAAGCCCCCGAGCGTTCTCCTCTCCTTGTGGAGCGGCTGAAGCAGCTGATGGAGCTACACCGGATGGCGGAACCGGCCATGAAGGATCTCTGTATCCGGCTATGGCCCAATGAGCCACTGCCGGGCAGCTACTTCGGCCTGGTGCAGAAGCTGAGCGACGCCACTCCTCGGATCGACGCCTTGAGGCGGTCTTCCTGCATCGAGGGGGCTAGGATGACCTTCGCGAAGGCCAAGGTGCACTGGCCGGGGCTGGATCCGATGAAGGTAGCCACAGCTCCTCCGCCTCCTGGAAAGGGTCATAGGCGCCCCGAGCTATACTTCTCCGGAGTTATGGAGGGTGCTCGGGCCATAGAATCACAGTGTACGAGAGAGAATGAGTATGAATAGATTGTTGTACTATGTCCGAAGATTTGTCAGTGTCTATGTATTTAAAATGCATGGTTTTATCATGTCTTGTATGTTTTGCATCCTTTATAACTCCTTTGTGGCCGTTAACCCTGAAAGCTGCGAGTCGTCGGCTTCAGCCCCCGTGTAGATACTACACAAGGTGTCTCTTCCAACCGCACTGTAACCCTTAGCCGAACTATCGGCACCCGAAGGCGGTAGTGTGGAGCGGACAAGGCAATCGGACCATAATGCTTTATTGCTTTCACTTAGCCATAGGGGCGCGAGAAAGGAGTGCGGGAGCTGATAACTAGCCCCCAGGTGTTTGTGATGTTCGGATGAACCGCGGCCAAAGCCTATATCACCTGGTTTGTGCTAACACCAAACCCATCGTATGACACGGAATAACCTCTGACGAGATTTAGTTAAGCTCGGATTCGCAGACCGGTTCTCGCATACCATGACAGTCAGTTTTCGGCTTCCTCCGCTGAGGCGCTTAACTAGACTAGCCGGAAGCACAATCGCAGCGGTTCTCCCTTTGCCCTTTTAGCCGAACGAGCGGAACATAAAGGGGGAAGCACAGGAGCCGGGCAACCCAACTATTGACCCAAGACACGGTTCGGAACCAATGCATATAAAGCGGAATTCCAAGACGCCGAACACTTAAAGAAATTGTGATTAGGGTGATTTTTAAGGTCGAGCCCCTGGTCTATTAGCCGGTTGCATCGTACAGTATACCAAACAGGTTCGCAAGAGGAGGGAGAAAATAGAAAGTGTTCCGAAAAGGGACATCAAAGAGAAAATGATATATCTGTATTTTACTCAACAACTCTTATTGTTCAATTTGCCGATGCAACTGTTTACAGGTATTTGATAAATGACATATAAATTTTACAGGAGAGTTTGTACCAAGGGCCTTCGATAGGTGACCTGACGTCCTTGATGTGCTCTGTCGCTTATCTGCTCCTGTAGCTCCTAAGGAGGTATATGCCTTTATGGGCTTTGTTAGTTCGGCGAACGGACCTTGAAGAAAGGGTCTTGAGAAGTCGCCGAGGTATGGATGAGCTTGACGCCTTTAGCAGGCACTTTATGGTACCTGTAGTGTGTCCGGAGACGTGTTGACGGTAATAGTTTGGTCCAGCCGAACACCTACCCTCTAATAGTATGTCCCCACCGCTGCCCATGGAATTTTGAGCGCGAAGTTGTGCCTCCGTGGCACGTACCTTTCTGGTTCTAGGGCCGTGCGATGGGGGACGAGTCCCTATTTACGGGGAGTGGAAGGTTCTGGTACCTCGGATTGAGACCGAGCTCTTTTCCCAGCCTTGGGTGCCTTGACGGCAGATGTCGGCGATTGCCAATCATCGGTGTAATGGAATTCGGCCGCCAGGGCCAACGCATGTTCCTCAGTTCGGAGGGAGCGCTCTGTATTGCCATTAATTGTAATGACCCCCCTAGGGCCGGGCATCTTGAGCTTGAGGTATGCGTAGTGAGGGACGGCGTTAAAGCGAGCGAACGATGTATGGCCGAGCAGGGCATGATAGCCGCTGCGGAAAGGTACGATGTCGAAGATCATGTCCTCGCTTCGAAAGTTGTCGGGCGAGCCGAACACAATCTCCAGGCTTACGGAGCCTGTGCACCGGGCTTCAACGCCTGGGATCACTCCTTTGAAGGTAGTGTTGCTGGGCTTGATCCTTGACGGATCTATGCCCATCTTTTTCACCGTATCTGAGTAAATTAGATTGAGGCTACTTCCACCGTCCATTAGGACTTTAGTGAGGTGGTACCCATCTATTATCGGGTCTAGGACGAGTGCGGCCGAACCCCCGTGACAGATGCTGGTCGGGTGGTCGCGTCGATCGAAAGTGATCGGATATGCCGACCATGGGTTATACTTTGGGGCTACAGGCTCTATGGCATAGACATCTCGAAGGGCGCGCTTCCTCTCCTTTTGGGTATATGAGTGGCATAGATCATGTTTACTGTCTTTACCTCTGGAGGGAATTTCTTTTGACCCCCCCCCCCGATCGGACCACGGGGCTCATCCTCTTGCTCGTTGTGTGGGCTCTTGCCTTGGTCCTCGGATGCGAGCTTGCCGGCCTGTTTGAAGACCCAACAGTTATGGTTGGTGTGATTGGCGGGCTTCTCTTGAGTGCCATGGATCTGGCAAGGCCTCTCTAGGATCTTGTCCAGCGGGGTGGGTCCGTCGTGTTTGCCTTTAGGAGGCTTCTTCCGCTGCCCAGGACGGGAATTGCGGAAGCCGGCATTGACAGCCGTGTCATCGGCATCACTATTATTGTGCCGGCGCTTGTTCTTGTTGCGCTTTGGTTTCCCGTTTCCATCCCGAACTTCAGAGGTTCCGGGGTCTTCGGGGTTATGGCTACGTCTAGCTAGCCAATTATCCTCACCCGCGCAAAAGCGGGTCATGAGTGATGTGAGGGCGGACATTGTCCTGGGTTTGTCCTGTCCGAGCTGTCGAGCCAGCCATTCATCCCAAATATTGTGCCTGAAGGAGGCTATAGCTTCGGCGTCCGGGCAGTCTACGATCTGGTTCTTCTTGGTCAGGAAACGGTTCCAGAATAGCCGCGCGGACTCTCCGGGCTTCTGAACGACGTTACTTAGATCGGAGGAGTCCGGCGGCCGAACATAAGTGCCCTGGAAGTTAGATCGGAATGCCTCTTCTAAGTCCTCCCAACACCCAATGGAGTTTTCGGGGAGGCTATTTAACCAGTGCCGAGCTGGCCCCTTGAGCTTCAGGGGTAGGTACTTGATGGCGTGGAGGTCATCTCCTTGTGCCATGTGGATGTGGAGGAGAAAATCCTCGATCCATACGGTTGGGTCAGTTGTCCCATCGTATTGTTCTATGTTTATGGGTTTAAACCCTTCCGGAAACTGATGCCGCATTACCTCGTCTGTGAAGCACAGTGGGTGGGCGGCGCCTCTGACCCGAGCTATGACGCGCCGGTGATTGGTGTCTATCCTAGCTCGGGCTCGTTCCCGATCTTTATTGCGGTCGAACCAAGGCCTGTACCCTTCCCGTCTATCGGGTGAGTATCCTCTGGATCCGTAGATGGATCGCGTACGGCCTGCTCTATAGTCCAGGTTGTGTCGCAGGTCGAACCTGTCATCGGGCTCTAGTGGCTCCTTTCCCCGTCTACGGGGTATCGTCGGCCTATAGCCGGTATCATCAGCCGTCCTGTCGCGTCCTCGAGGGGGGCGGTCTGGCCTATCATATGGGGTATGCTTGGGAGACGGCGTATCAGTGAGCTCGTCGTCGAATTGTGGCAGCAGCCTTCTGCGTGGGTAGCTCTTAGGTTGGTCCGATAGACCAGTGCCGTATTCTTCCTCAGCGGAGAGGACTCTCGTCCATCGGTCGTTGAGGTCATCTTGTTCGGCTTTGAGCTGCCGTTCTTTTGCTTTCAGGCTGCGAGCCGTAGATAATAGTTGTTGGCTGAATAGTTCCTGATCTGCAGGATTATCGGGAATAGCGAAGTCATCGGTTTCCGCATTGTCCTCCTCCTCAATAGAGCGGAGGTAGTCGTCGTCATCAGGATCATCTGGATCATCGGGGTTGCGACGGTCTTCGGGCCTCTCCTGACCCTCTAACGGGTGTTCGGGGATTTCGGGGCCGCCGATGTCTTCCGGGGTATCTCCGTCCCCGGTGCCATCGGTAGACTTTCGCCCCTTTTTTCCTTTTGACCGTCTATGCGGCTTTCGGTGTCTTGACGGCGCTTCGTCCGATTTATCACCGTTGTTTTTCGGAGTGTCCACCCTGTAGACGTCGTATGTAGAGGTGGCAGTCCACTGCCCGGTCTTAGCGGGGGTGAGGGAGTGATCTTCCTCATCCATGTACTCTGCTTCCTCGGAAGCATAGTCTAGCATGTCGGTTAAATCCTCGACAGTGGCTATCAAGTGGGTGGTGGGTGGGACGAAAAATCTGTCCTGACCCGTCTGAGGCCCGATCTGAGAATAGATCGGGGTTGGGTCGCCGTTGATCTTCATCGACGAGATCCGATCTAGAGCCTCGTTGAGTATCGAGAGCTCGATCGGACCGGTCTGCCCAGAACTTCCGGAGTGAACCTCCGAGAAGTCCATGCAAGAAGAGTGTTCGGCGAGAACCGATGTCCGGACGTCGGGTACTATGACCTGATCTGGACTGAAGGTCGGGCCCTCGCCGGGGTAGATCCCATGGGCGGAGCCGATAGATGGGTCTGGGGTTAAGGCCTCAGAGTCTTTGGGCATGGCAGGTGAGACCGCGAGCCCGGTTAGTGATAGATCGCCTCGAGAGTCTACGGAGAACTCTAAGTTCCCGAATCTGACCTCTTGATTAGGGGCGAAACTTCCGATGCGGCCTAGATGGCCGGTCGGGTCGGCGTGCAGCATAATGCTGCCGAAAGCGAAGATCTGTCCGGGGACAAAATTGCCCGGATTGCGGACCTCTTTGTTGATAAGAAGGCGAGCCATCGATTCCTTCTGGGGATCACAGCGGAACTCTCAATGAAAGCACCAATGTCGGTGTCAAAACCGGCGGATCTTGGGAAGGGGGTCCCGAGCTGTGAGACTAGGATCGATTGGTAACGAGAGACGAAGGGGTCAAGGTTTTACCCAGGTTCGGGCCCTCCTATGGAGGTAATACCCTACGTCCTGCTTGATTATATTTATTGTATGGGGATTACAGAGTTGATCTACCACGAGATCGTATGACTAAAACCCTAGATGAGTTCTGTTGTTCTACAACCTAAAACCCTCCGACTAATAAAGACGCCGGGGGTCCCTAGGGTTTACACATGGTCGGTTACACGTCGAAGGGATAAACATGCCTATTCACTACTCCAAACGTGGAGGACAAGCCACGATTCTCGAAGCTTCCTTCTTGGAGATGAGGTCTTCAATTCTTCCAGTATTCGGCAAGTGGCCCATACAGTCCGGCCCATAAGACATAGGCCGGCCTCCCGAGGACCCCTTAAACCAGGACTCCCTCAACGAACTCCTTGAGTGACTCCTCGGTCACCCCAGACCTTACCCAGTTGCTAGTGGATGGGACTCTAGACATGGCGGCGGCTTACAAGACTGTGGAAAGGCATGAATATACGGCGGGTCAACAACGAGTTATGACCAGGACGATTATGACTTTAAAATGGTAACGATATTTGGCGGGTCAAATGAAATTATAAGCCGCCGAGGTAAGACACAATATGACAATGTGAGTCGGCAGTGTGACGGCGGGTCAAGTTTGCCAATAAACATTGGAAAAATTACTAAGTGAAGACAAACAGATTCTAACAGCTACAGCAATTGCATGAAGATCTATGGGCGAAGGAAAAAAGAAAACTATTCCTGGACCTAAAGAACCAGTGGAAGAACAGATGGATCCTATGCGGATTAACGTAAGCTTGTGGTCCTTAATGAACATGGCATACATATGAGGCAGAAGACCGCGTGATTCGGGTAGCGATCTATGGCTTAAAGGATCATTTTTCTACGATCTACTACGGACGCACCGGCGAGCGACGGCGGCCGCGAAGAACTTGAAACCCTAACATGGATCTGCAAAGGTAAGAGAAAGGAACCTGAGGAATGCCAAGGAAGCGGTCGACGCCGACGAGTTTCTGGTCAAAGTCAGGTTGATGCAGCGGCCAGGGTCGAAGGCGACGGTGAGCTCCGGATGGCACAGCGAGCTTCGGCGGCGCGAGCGTCTGGAGGAGGAAGAAGAAGGCAGCAGCGGGAAGGTAAAAATAATGGGGCCCCCGTGCCTATTTATGAGGATGTGAGGCAACAGCAACGGCCGGCGCGAGAATCGAGGAGGCACGACGGCAATTGACTAAAGAAATGCCTCGATTTTTGGGCTGGTCATATTAATGGAGAAAGATCCGATCCGACGTCAGGAGAATCTTTTTGATTTCCTGAGATGACGTCACGGCGGGTCATGAAGATTTGTCAGAGACGACGCTGTCCATTTATGGCGGGTCATGAAGATTTATCAGTGTGCAAGATGCGCCAACCGGAAGACTTGAAGATTGACATGAACTGGTTCAAATCAATCTAGGGCCTAATGTTGGGGATATAACCCCGTGGTGAGACTTGCCCAGGTGGGGCCGGGTCATGAGGTTGGCGTCTTAGCAATAATGTTTGGGACAAGCTTGATGGGCCTGAAGTCCCAGAGCCAGAAGACAATGTGTGTGACCCGGTGGCGTAAGCCGCCGGTGGCGGCATGTAAAACAAGGCAGGTATAGTTAGAGGTGAGGTCAGTAGACAAGTATAGCCCGACCCGGACTCTTGTAAGCCCAGGGCCTCGACCTGTGTATATAAAGGCGGGTCACCTGGGCGGCTTAGGGCACGAAATAACTCATCGATAGCTAGGTCAAGCGAACTCGCTCCCTTGTAATCGATACCCAATCAATACAACACAAAGCAGGACGTAGGCTTTTACCTCTTTCCAAGGGGCCGAACCTGGGTAACCCTTGTGTCTCGATTCCGATCAACCCCTTCGAGATCACCGCCTTAGCGATGGCCTTGAACCTAAGTCCTTTCACGGGGACATCTGCCGTGACAAAACCACGACAGTATGAAAGCTCAAAAAGAAACTAAGTGGGTGTGCATCCAACTCGCTTGCTCACGAAGACCTAGGGCAATTTGAGTAAGCCCATCATTGGAATATACAAGCCAAGTTATATAATGAAAAATTCCCACTAGTATATGAAAGTGACAAAATAGGAGACTCTCTATCATGAAGATCATGGTGCTACTTTGAAGCACAAGTGTGGAAAAAAGATAGTAGCATTGTCCCTTCTCTCTTTTCTCTCACATTTTTTTGGGTGGGCATCTTTGGCCTCTTTTTTTTATTTGGGATTCATTGGACTCTTTTATTATTTGTAAAGTCCGGAGACTCATCCCAACTTGTGAGGGAATCATAGCTTCCATCATCCTTTCCTCTCATGGGACAATGCTCTAATAATGATGATCATCACACTTTTATTTACTTACAACTCAAGAATTACAACTCGATACTTAGAACAAAATATGACTCTATATGAATGCCTCCGGCGGTGTACCGGGATGTGCAACGATCTAGCATAGCAAATGACATCAAAAAATGGACAAGCCATGAAAACATCATGCTAGCTATCTTACGATCATGCAAAGCAATATGACAATGATGGTGCGTGTCATGATAAACGGAACGGTGGAAGTTGCATGGCAATATATCTTGGAATGGCTATGGAAATGCCATAATAGGTAGGTATGGTGGCTGTTTTGAGGAAGGGAATATGGTGGGTTTAATGCACCGGCGAAAGTTGCGCGGTACTAGAGAGGCTAGCAAAGGTGGAAGGGTGAGAGTGCGTATAATCCATGGACTCACATTAGTCATAAAGAACTCACATACTTATTACAAAAAGTCTATTAGTTATCGAAGCAAAGTATTAGACGCATGCTCCTAGGGGAGAGGTTGGTAGGATTAAACCATCGCGCGCTCCCGACCCTCACAGAAAGGATGACAATCAATAAACAAATCATGCTCCGACTTCGTTACATAACGGTTCACCATACGTGCATGCTACGGGAATCACAAACTTTTAACACAAGTATTTCTACCAATCCACAATTACTCACTAGCATGTCTCTAATATTACCATCTTTATATCTCAAAACAATCATAAGGAATCAAACTTCTCATAGTATTCATTGCACTTTATATGAAAGTTTTTATTATATCCCTCTTGGATGCCCATTATAATAGGACTAAATTCATAACCTAAACCAATTACCATGCTGTTTAAAGACTCTCAAAATAATGTACGTGAGGTACGAGAGTTCAATTATTTCTATAAAATAAAACACCACCGTGCTCTAAAAAGATATAAGTGAAGCACTAGAGCAAAATTCGCTAGCTCAAAAGATATAAGTGAAGCACATAGAGTATTCTAATAAATTCACGATTCATGCGTGTCTCTCTCAAAAGATGTGTGCATCAAGGATGATTTTTGCAAAATAAAAAGCAAAGACTCATATAATACAAGACGCTCCAAGCAACACACATATCATGTGGTGAATAAAAATATAGCCTCAAGTAAATTTACCGATGGATTAAAGACGAAAGAGGGGATGCCTTCCGGGGCATCCCCAAGCTTAGGATTTTTGGTATCCTTGAATATTCCTTGGGGTGCCTTGGGCATCCCCAAGCTTAGGCTCTTGCCACTCCTTATTCCATAGTCCATCAAATCTTTACCCAAAACTTGAAAACTTCACAACACAAAACTCAACAGAAAACTCGTGAGATCCGTTAGTATAAGAAAAATAAATCACCACTTTAGGTACTGTTGTGAACTCAGTCTTTATTTATATTGGTGTAATATCTACTGTATTCCAACTTCTCCATGGTTCATACCCCCCGATACAACCCATAGATACATCAAAATAAGCAAACAACACAAAGAAAACAGAATCTGTCAAAAACAGAACAGTCTGTAGAAATCTGTAAACTTCGAATAATTCTGTAAATCAAAAAATTCTGAGAAATTAGGAAAATCTGGGAAATTTGTATAGCAACACTTTGTTAAAATTTCAGCTCAAGATCACGTTCCAGAAAAAATTTAAAATTCATATACTGGACGCAAAGTTTCTGTTTCAGATTCAGCATCACTTCTACTCATCCTATGAATCATCCTAACGGTTCTACTTGGCACAAAAACTAAATAAACCATAAAAACACAATCATAACAGAGGCATAATTGTGTCAACACTCAAAAACAGAAAGGAAAAAGCAAAAATTTATTTATTCATTGGGTTGCCTCCCAACAAGCGCTATCGTTTTACGCCCCTAGCTAGGCATAATGATTTCAATGATGAAAAGTAGTAATTGAAATGTGCAAGAAAGCATCATGAATCTCATGACAAGCACATTTAAGTCTAACCCACTTCCTATGCATAGGGATTTTGTGAGCAAACAATTTATGGGAACAAGAATCAACTAGCATAGGAAGGCAAAACAAGCATAACTTCAAAACTTTGAACACATAGAGAGGAAACTTGATATTATTGCAATTCCTACAAGCATATGTTCCTCCCTCATAATAAATTTCAGTAGCATCATGAAGGAATTCAACAATATAACTATCACATAAATCATTCTTTTCATGATGCACAAGCATAGAATTTTCATTACTCTCCACATAAGCAAATTCCTTTTTATCCATAGTAGTGGGAGCAAACTCAACAAAATAACTATCATGAGACACTTGATTGACATAACCAGATTGCAAATTAAAACCATGATGATAAGTTTCACCATCATCATGAATAGGAGGCATGCAAACATCATAATAAATTTGCTCATCAAAACTTGGGGGACTAAAAATATCATCTTTATCAAACATAGCATCCCCAAGCTTGTGGCTTTGCATATCATTAGCATAATTGACATTAATAGAATTGATAGTAACACCATTTCAATCATGCTTTCCAATCAAGGAGATATCATGAATCACCTTATAAATTTCTTCTTTCAACACTTCATCAAAAATTTCATGATTTTCAAGCAAAACTTCATAGAGATAATCAAGTGCACTCAACTCACTAGCAATTGGTTCATCATAATTTGGTCTTTGGAAAAGATTAGCAAGTGGATGAGGATCCATATCAATAGATTTTTAGCAAGTGAAGATGCAAGCAAATGGAAGGCCCATGGCAACACAAGCAAACAAAAAGCAAACGAAAATACGAACGGAAGAAGGGCGAATAAAAAGGCAAATCTTTTTGGTTTTTTCTGAAAATCGTTTTAGAAGTGGGGGAGAGGAAAACGAGAGGCAAATGGCAAATAATGTAAATGCAAGAGATGAGTTTGTGATGGGTACTTGGTAGGCTTGATGTAGATCCCTCTGACAACCACGCCAAAAATTGGCCAGTTGACGGGAGAGTTCTTGTCTTGACTTGCTATGTATCCTCCCCGGCAACGGCGCCAGAAATCCTTCTTGCTACTTCTTGAGCTTGCGTTGGTTTTCCCTTGAAGAGGAAAGGGTGATGCAGCAAAGTAGATAAGTATTTCCCTCAGTTGTTGAGAACCAAGGTATCAATCCAGTAGGAGGTACAAGCAAGGCCCCAATCTATGCACCTGCACAAACAATCAAACACTTGCACCCAACGCTATAAAGGGGTTGTCAATCCCTTCACGGTAACTTGCAAGGATGAGATCTGATAGAGATAGATATAAAAGATTACTAAAACAAAAACTAAAATAAAAGTAAATAAATTGCAGCAAAGTATTTTTGGTATTTTTGGTTTAAAGATCTGAAAATATAATATGGAAAATAGACCCGGGGGCCATAGGTTTCACTAGAGGCTTCTCTCTTGAAGGAAAATAATACGGTGGGTGAACAAATTACTGTCGAGCAATTGATAGAAAAGCGCATAGTTATGACGATATCCAAGGCAATGATTATGCATATAGGAATCACGTCCGTATCAAGTAGACCGAAACGATTCTGCATCTACTACTATTACTCCACACATCGACCGACTCCTGCCTGCATCTAGAGTATTAAGTTCATGAAGAACAGAGTAACGCATTAAGTAAGATGACATGATGTAGAGGGATAAACTCAAGCAATATGATGAAAACCCCATCTTTTTATCCTTGATGGCAACAATACAAATACGTGCCTCGCTACCCCTACTTTGTCACTGGGTGAGGACACCGCAAGATTGAACCCAAAACTAAGCACTTCTCCCATTGCAAGAATTACCAATCTAGTTGGCCAAACCAAACCAATAACTCGAAGAGACTTGCAAAGATATGAAATCATGCATATAAGAATTCAGAGAAGATTCAAATAATATTCATAGATAATCTGATCATAAACCCACAATTCATCGGATCTCGACAAACACACCGCAAAAGAGTTACATCGGATAGATCTCCATGAAGATCATGGAGAACATGGTATTGAAGATCATACAGAGAGAAGAAGCCATCTAGCTACTAGCTATGGACCCGAAGGTCTGAGGTGAACTACTCACACATCATCGGAAGGGCAATGGTGTTGATGTAGATGCCCTCCATGATCGAATCCCCCTCCGGCAGATTACCGGAAAAGGCCCCAAGATGGGATCTCACGGGAACAGAGGCTTGTGGCGGCGGAAAAGTATTATCGTGGCTCTCTTTGGTATTGGGGGAATATTCCTGAATTTATAGGCGAAGAATTAAGGTTGGAGGAGCTACGGGGGGGCCCACAAGCCAGGGCCCCCCCCCCAGGGGCGTGCCCTGGTGGCTTGTGGCCTACCCATAGGTCTTCTGGCCTCTTCTCGAAGCCTCCTGGGTTCCTTCTGGTCCAAGAAAAATCAGCGTAGAATTTTATTCCGTTTGGACTCCGTTGGATATTCCTTTTCTGCAATACTCAAAAACAAGAAAAAAACAGAAACTGGCACTGGGCACTAGGTTAATAGGTTAGTCCCAAAAATAATATAAAATAGCATATTAATGCATATAAAACATCCAAAATAGATAATATAATAGCATGGAACAATCAAAAATTATTGATACGTTGGAGACGTATCAGCATCCCCAAGCTTAATTCCTGCTCGTCCTCGAGTAGGTAAATGATAAAAATAGAATTTTTGATGTGGAATGCTACCTAACATATTTATCCATGTAATATTCTTTATTGTGGCATGAATGTTCAGATCCATAAGATTCAAAACAAAAGTTTAATGTTGACATAAAAACAATAATACTTCAAGCATACTAACAAAGCAATCGTGTCTTTTCAAAATAACATGGCCAAAGAAAGTTATCCCTACAAAATCATATGGTCTGGCTATGCTCCATCTTTCCCACACAAAGTATTTAAATCATGCACAACCCCGATGACAAGTCAAGCAATTGTTTCACACCTTTTATGTTCTCAAACCTTTTCAACTTTCACGCAATACATGAGCGTGAGCCATGGATATAGCACTATAGGTGGAATAGAATATGGTGGAGGTTGTGAGGAAAAGGAGAAGATAGTCTCACATCAACTAGGCGTATCAACGGGCTATGGAGATGCCCATCAATAGATATCAATGTGAGTGAGTAGGGATTGCCATGCAACGGATGCACTAGAGCTATAAGTGTATGTGATGGGGATATAACCCCGTGGTGAGACCCGCCCAGGTGGGGCCGGGTCATGAGGTTGGCATCTTAGCAATAATGTTTGGGACAAGCTTGATGGGCCTGAAGGCCCAGAGCCAGAAGACAATGTGTGTGACCCGGTGGCGTAAGCCGCCGGTGGCGGCTTGTAAAACAAGGCAGGTATAGTTAGAGGTGAGGTCGGTTGACAAGTATAGCCCGACCCGGACTCTTGTAAGCCCAGGGCCTCGACCTGTGTATATAAAGGCGGGTCACCTGGGCGGCTTAGGGCACGAAATAACTCATCGATAGCTTGGTCAAGCAAACTCGCTCCCTTGTAATCGATACCCAATCAATACAACACAAAGTAGGACGTAGGCTTTTACCTCTTTCCGAGGGGCCGAACCTGGGTAACCCTTGTCTCTCGATTCCGATCAACCCCTTCGAGATCACCGCCTTAGCGATGGCCTCGAACCTAAGTCCTTTCACGGGTGCATCTGCCATGACAAAACCACGACAGTTGGCGCCCACCGTGGGGCTGACGCTCGGTGGTGTGGAATTCTCGAAGGGCTCTCTCACAGGGATCGCGGGATATGCCGTTGGCAGGATGACTAAGAGTCACCGCGGCAAGCTCTACATTGACGACGCTGGCTGGGGCCCCGAGGCCGACTCAATCGAGTACGGGTACCGGGTCCCCTTCGGCGGAATTCACGACTTCATTGGCAAGATTGGCGGATCTAAGCCCGGGCCGGACATCTGCACCGACCTCGTCGAGCCGGCCCGGCGCGTGCAGCCCGCCCGAGTTAACCCGGGTTGGAAGCACGTCTTCGTCGGCTTTACCCAAGGCGCGGAGCTTGAAGGTTCCATGTCGCGGGAGGAAACCCTCATCTGCTCAGAGGATGGATCCTCGAGCGGAGAGGCGGAATCAATCTACCAGCTTCACAACGGCGGGCTTGGGGGCTACGTCGATGATTACCCTGAGCCGGAGTACCATGAGCCGGAATACTATGAACCGCCGTGAGCGACGTCGAAACCCGGCGCGAGATGATCAGCCGGCTCTTGATGCTCAGGCATTGGTGGATCGGGCAAGAGCGCAGCGAGAGGCGGCAGCGTTGGCAGCTGTGGCGGCTCATCAAGAACCCACCGTAGCCCCTTCTGTATCGGTGGGAGCCGGGATAACTTCCAGGTCCGTGGGAGTGCCGTGCTTAGAGCCGGCCTTACGAAACGAGCGCCTACCAAAGGACTTCAAGGGTTCCCGCAAGGTGCCCAATTATACTGCCGATCTGCCTCCGGAAGCTTGGATCGAAAGTTATGAGCTAGCCATGGAGATGTTAGACGTCAGTGATGCGGTTTGCGCCAAGTATTTCATCATGATGTTGGAAGGGCCGGCTCGCACGTGGTTGAAGGGTTTGCCACCCAACACCATTAATTCCTGGGCCAAGTTGAAGGCAAAGTTTATCAAGAATTTTCTAGGGACGTGCAAGCAGCCCATGACGATTGTGGATTTGGATCATTGTGTGCAGCGGGAGGATGAGTCGGCCCATCATTGGGTCCGGCGAGTCTCAACCATCATCCACTCCTCCGACAATATTACAGCGGCTCAAGCGGTTCTGATTCTGGAGAAGAATTGTCATTTTTTGCCTCTGAAGCAGAAGCTTGGCCGGCTCAAACGTTCATGCCAGGACATGGGGGAACACATGGCGGCTCTTACTAAGTATGCAGACTCTGATAGCACGAAGGACCCTGGTTCCGATGATGAGAAGTCGGCCAAGGGTAAGAAGAATAACAATGGCAAGAGTCAACAGCAGAACGGGGGAGGAAATAATAATAATGGCAAGGGTGGAAAGCGGAAACACCCGGACGGCGGGTCAGATTTGGTGGCCAATACTAGTGCTGGAGGGAACCGTGGAAAGGGCAATGGTAAGCTGCCTTTCGGTAAAAACAAGCCTGTCAATATGGAGGCGATGTTGAGTGCTCCTTGCCCGAAACATAATCTTCCCGATAAGCCATCCACTCATGCCTGGAGGGATTGTTGGATCATGCGGGAATTCCGAAATTACAGCGTTAACCAGCATCAAGGTGGCGGCGGTGGACCATCTGGCGGATCCGGATCCGGCTCTCCTGGGTCCGGCTTTGGTGCAGGCGGCTCAGGTTCTGGCTATCAAGGCCAAGGGAACCATGGTGGTAATAACCAACAGTCTGGCAATGGAGGTCAGCAACAAAACAACCAGTCCGGGTACCAGAGTAATCCAAAGCAGCTTAATGGAGGCCAATATCATGTTTTTACGACTAGTCTTGACAAGCGGGATCGGAAGGTGCGCAAGCGGGCGGTTAATGCGGTTATGCCGGCTCTCCCTCAGTACTTAAAGTGGTCAGAGTATGACATAATTTGGAGCAGGGAGGATCACCCGCCGCGCGTGGATAACCCGGGACAATTGGCTTTGGTAGTGGCCCCCCAAGTCGGAGGCTATGTGTTCACTAAGGTGCTTATGGATGGTGGCAGTAGCATAATCCTGTACTATGACACGTTCCGCCGGATGAACTTGCTTGATAAGGACCTTAAGCCGTCTTCAACGGTCTTTCACGGAGTGGTGCCCGGAAAATCGGCTTATCCAGTCGGAAAAATTTCTCTGGAGGTAGCTTTTGGTGATGAGTCTAACTATAGGGTGGAGACCTTATGGTTTGAGGTGGTCAAAATAAAGAGCCCGTACCACGCTTTGTTTGGGCGACCGGCTTACGCCAAGTTCATGGCTAGGCCTTGTTATGTGTACTTGCAGCTCAAGATGCCCGGGTTAAACGGGACGATTACAGTGCATGGTGATCGAAAGATTGCTCTTGAATGCGAGGAAGGCGATGCGGCTTATGCACAGTCCAGTTGTGCCGAGGCGGAGCTCAAGTTTTATAAGGAGAATGTTGACCCGGCAGATAAGACCCCGCTAAAGAAGCCTAGCACGGAATCTGAGCCGCCTCTCAAGTTTGTGGCAGAAGATACCAAGCTAGTGGATTTCACTCCTGGCGACTCATCGCAGCAGTTCACTATTGGGGCCAATATGGATCCCAAATAGGAAAGCGCGCTCATCGAATTCATCCGTGAGAACCGGGACATCTTTGCATGGAAGCCTTCTAACATGCCGGGTGTACCGAGAGAATTCGCTGAGCACCACCTTAATGTGGATCCTAAGTTTAAGCCGGTCAAACAGTTCCTCCGTCGCTTCAATGAGGAGAGGCGTAAGGCTATTGGGGAAGAGGTGGCCCGGCTCTTGGCTGCAGGGTTCATCGTTGAAGTTTTTCACCCGGAGTAGTTAGCTAACCCGGTGTTGGTACTCAAGAAGAATGGCACGTGGCGCATGTGCATGGATTACACGGATCTTAACAAGGCGTGTCCGGTTGACCCGTTTGCTCTCCCCCGTATCGACCAAATCATTGATGCAACGGCGGGTTGCGAGAGTCTATGCTTCCTGGATGCTTATTCAGGTTATCATCAGATCAAGATGGCAGTCAAAGACCAAGAGAAGACGTCTTTTATTACGCCTTTTGGAGCTTTCTGCTATGTGTCTATGCCTTTTGGGCTCAAGAGTGCCCAGGCGACTTACCAGCGTTGTGTGCAGAACTGTCTTCATGATCAAATTGGGCGCAATGTTCATGCTTATGTGGATGATATTGTGGTCAAGTCAAGGAAGAAGGAAACTCTGCTGGCGGATTTGAAGGAAACCTTTGATAATCTGCGGGTTTACAAGATGATGCTTAACCCGACAAAGTGTGTATTCAGTGTACCTGCGGGCAAACTCTTGGGTTTCTTGGTCTCTGAGCATGGCATTGAGGCTAACCCGGACAAGATAAAGGCTATCACCTCCTTATCTAAACCGGCATGCATCAATGATGTTCAGCGCCTGGCGGGTCGTATTGCTGCCTTGAGCCGGTTCGTAAGCCTCCTCGGTGAGAAGGCTATTCCTTTGTATCAGATGATGAAGAAGACAGACGATTTCGTCTGGAGTGATGCGGCTAATGAGGCGTTTGAGGCGCTTAAAAAGCAGTTGGCTGAGCCGCCCGTTTTAGCTACTCCCGTGGAAAAGGAGCCTTTGCTCTTATATGTGGCGGCTAACAACAGAGCTGTCAGTGCTACAGTTGTGGTTGAGCGCAAGGAGGCGGGTAAGGAGTACCCAGTTCAGCGGCCGGTTTATTATATCAGCGAGGTCTTGACAGAATCCAAGCAGAGATACCCACATTGGCAGAAGCTGGTGCTTGGTGTATTCATGGCCAGTCGCAAGCTGAAGCATTATTTCCTCGGGCATCCAATTATAGTGGTCAGCTCTTCTGCTTTGGGAGATATCATTCAAAACAGAGAAGCTACTGGCAGGATTGCTAAGTGGGCAATTGAGCTTGGGCCTCTTAATCTGAAGTATGTGCCACGGACGGCTATAAAATCTCAAGCCCTGGTGGATTTTATCAATGACTGGACAGAATGTCAGATACCTGAAGAGAAGCCGGATAACACATATTGGACAATTCATTTTGACGGCTCAAGGCAATTGGAGGGCTCGGGGGCTGGAGTTGTTATGACTTCCCCGCGAGGTGACAAGTTTTGTTATGTCTTAAGGTTAATGTTTCCTTGTACTAACAATGCAGCTGAATATGAGGCTTTGCTTCACGGGCTCCGTGTGGCCAAGGAGATGAATTTGAGCCGGGTCAGATGTCTTGGCGACTCAGATCTGGTGGCTCAACAAGTCTCTGGCACGTGGGACTCTAAAGACCCTCGCATGGCGGCTTATCGCCAGGCGGTTGATGTCATTGCCGGCCACTTTAAGGGCTATCATGTGGATCATATTGATCGGTGGAGGAATGAAGCGGCTGATGCCTTGTCACGACTCAGATCTCAGCGTAAGCCGGTGCCGCCTAATGTGTTCCTGGACGTGTTACATCACCCGTCGGTTAAGTTACCGTCGGAGGAAGACTTGGTTGTACCTGACCCGGAAGGACAATTGGAGGCGGCTCTACATGCAATCCCTGATTGGACGTTGCCTTATCTGGCGTACTTAACCCGTGGCGAGTTACCTCAAGATGAGACTCTGGCACGGCGGATCACAAGGAGATCTAAGTCCATGACTATTGTCAACGGCGAGTAACACAGGCACAGCGTGACTGGTGTTTTTCAGCGATGTGTCTCTCCTGACGAGGGTCATGAAATCTTGCAAGAAATCCATGCTGGCGATTGTGATCATCATGCCGGATCAAAGTCTTTGGTGGCTAAGGCCTTTCGGCATGGTTTCTACTGGTTAACAGCTCATAAAGATGCAGAATACTTGGTCAGTAAGTGTGACGAGTGCCAAAAATTTCGACGACGTGCCCATGTACCGGCTCAAGAAGTTGCGGATGATTCCGATTACCTGGCCGTTTGCGGTTTGGGGGCTTGATATGGTAGGGCCTTTTAAGCGGTCTAAAGATAAGAAGACCCACCTCTTGGTGGTTGTTGATAAGTTTACCAAGTGGGTTGAGGCTGAGCCGGTCAGCAAGTGTGACGCGGCAACAGCAGTTCAGTTCGTCAAAAGCTGATCTTTCGGTTTGGTTATCCTCATAGCATCATCACTGATAATGGTACAAATCTGTCCAAGGGGGCTATGTAGGAGTTTTGTGATGATGAACATATTCGCCTTGATGTATCTTCTGTGGCTCATCCACAGTCTAATGGTCAAGCCGAGCGTGCTAACCAGGAAATTTTGAGAGGGATAAAACCCCGGCTTATGGTTCCTTTGGAGCGCACGCCGGGTTGTTGGGTGGAGGAGTTACCTTCAGTTCTTTGGAGCATAAGAACAACCCCCTACAGATCGACAGCCTATACGCCTTTCTTCATGGTCTATGGCGCAGAAGTTGTTCTCCCCAGTGATATCCGTCATGACTCGCCCAGAGTGGCGGCTTACGTGGAAGCTGATAATGAGGCGGCGCGTCAGGATGCTTTGGATGCCTTGGACGAAGAACGGGATCTTGCAGCAGCTCGGTCCGCGATTTACCAGCAAGACCTGCGTCGCTATCATAGCCGCAGGGTCAAGACCCGGACGTTCCAAGAAGGCGACTTAGTACTCTGGTTGATTCAAGACCAGTCAGATATGCACAAGTTATCACCTCCTTGGGAAGGACCGTTTGTGATCAGCAGAAATCTCAACAATGGCTCCTATTATCTCATTGATATACGGGAGGGTGACAAGTCGCGCACTTCTGGTGAAGAGACTAAGAGGCCGTGGAATATTGCTCATCTTCGGCCATACTATACTTAAGCCGCCAGTCCGGCTCTTATCAATGTACGTATTCTTGTCATTGTATATACCACTTTTTATGATATAATAAAGTTGGCATCCCCATGATTAGGGGCCTCTACCGTTTTTTCTGCACTAAAATTTGTGCAAAGGAGGGTATCCTTCGTCAGGTCACTTGGGGGCTTCCAACCCACTGGGATTAGCTTGCATACCCTCTTGGTCAGGCTTCAAATGCCATGTTCGAGTTAAACCTGCCTGTTTGCAACTTGCTACTCCGCCATGTGACCCGCCGAACTCTTGATAGTTAATCTTGATAAGAGACCCTGAACTTTTATAAGTTATTCTCGCACAAAGACCCTGAACTTGTCAAGGTTTAAACGACGGTTTTTTGTCACGTGAGAGCCGGCTTACAGTGAGCTAGAATAAATATCGCCTTGTCTGCCGTAATCCCTCCGCTATATGGCCCGTTCGTACTCTTAGCAATGTCAATCTTTTAAAGACCCTGAACTTGCTAAGGTTTAAATGACGGATTTATGCCATGTGAGAGCCAGCTTACGAGTTTTTAGGCTTTTATGCCTAGTTTCTTCAGAAACAATTAAAAAAAACATAACAAACAAGAGTTATCTTGTCTTGCTGCGCCTTTAAAGCCGGCTTATAGGGCAAAATATATGCAAGTTACTTGTTTTTTGCAGGTACTCTCATGATAAGATTCTAAGTTTGGGGTTATTCCGGCTTGGCATTGCTCATGGAGTATAACCCGCCCGGCGAGTTAAAGCAGTCAGACAATTATGTATCAAAGGAAAATTTGCTAAGTCGCCGGGATATGGATTAAAAGAAGTTTAAAAGTGCATCAAAGGCACAAGGGCAGGCGGTTAAATGTTTCCTACTGCTATTACAAGGCTATTAAAAAGCCCAAAAGCTGCGGAATTCAAGTTTTTCTCAGCAAAGTTATAACCCGGCATATCAAACAAGGCCGGGTTACCTTCACAGGATGCAAGCTCTTTGTCTAGTTCGTCGCCGGGTCATCCTGCGCCGGGTCTTCGGTCTCCTGGATCTGAAGGTTGTCCACGTCCCAGTTGCAATTTGTTAAGGCCTCAAATTTGGCTTCATCATGCATGATTGGAGACGGGTCAACATCAGGAGCGAAGAGGTGCTTACGGCGTTGAGGAATTAAGCTTTTCGCTTCAAAGGTGGGCCCTCGAACTCGTTTGTTTTCCTCCGAATAAGCCGCTTGATATGACGACAGATCAGCATCTTCGGCCAGCCGGCTTGCCAAGACCCGGGAAGCCTTATGATAGCGGGCGTAATCCTCTTGCGTAAATTCTGAGCCGTCATCCTTCAGCTTAGGAAAGCCATCCATCATCTCGGCCGGGTTAAGCTCAGGGGCATAAGCTAGCGACCGGCTCAAAGCAGCAATTGCGCCCTTGCGGGCGGCTGATCTCTTCAATTCTTCTATTTGCTTCGGGATGGTGGAGAGGACTTCGAGCACGCCCTTCATAAACTTCGGCACACCTTTCTCAGTCATAACAGCCTTTATGGTAAAAAGTGATCCGGCATAGAGCTGTTCAGAAAGGGAGTATAAAGCCTTCAGTTTTAAAAGATTGTCATCTGAAAGTTGGCGACTTCGTTCACCTGCAAGCAAGACAAGTTTTATAAGCCGCCTCGAAGGATTCGTGAAGAGTCTTTTGCAAGGAATATTGACAGTCAAATGACACTTACCAAAGACGGCTCCGATCATCCGGGAGAGATGGCTCTTCAGTTGTCTCAGCTCTTCAGACAGAGGTCGCAGTTGACCTTCAGCAGTTTCTGCCCGTTTAAGCAGGGCGGCTCGTTCAGACTCGACAGTTTGCTTGAAAGTTTTGAGCTCTGTTTTGATCTTCTAAAGATCTATGGAGCAGAGCCGCCACTTTTCTTCTGTCTCTGCTCAGGCGTTCTGCTGCAAAGATAAGTTCTTCTTCAAGTCCATCAGATTAGACTCGGCAGCATTTAAAGATTCCTGCAGAATGCAAACAGACAAAGCACAGGGTTATTTTTTATTAAGACGCCGGAGCAGTTATTTTTTATACTTGACACTTGGGGGCTAATGTGCATCAGTTCTTCAAAGGAGTCAACACTCATCTGCGACCCGGATCATCTTCCTCCAGATGACCCGGCCTTTGGGGGCTACAGTTGGCTCTTACTCTATGATTGAGTGTCGGCTCATTATTTGCATAATGACCCGGCCCTTGGGGGCTACAGTTGGCTCTTACTCTATGATTGAGTGCCGGCTCATTATTTGCATAATGACCCGGCCCTTGGGGGCTACAGTTGGCTCTTAGCCTATGATTGAGTGCCAGTTCATTACTTGTGTAATGACCCGGCCCTTGGGAGCTACATTTGGTCAGTATTCTATAATTAAGTACTACATGATCAAAGTAATTGAAGGTCCGGCTGACCTTCTTCAGAGGTCAACCGGCCCTTGGGGTCTACATAAGTATATATATGGAAAGACATGGGAAGCAGAATACCTCGTATTTTTTCTTCATCATGCCGACTAAGTTAGCCTCCATGTCCCGGCTTGCAGAGCGACGGCTCAGATAGCCAGAGTGTAATTCGTTAGCAGTGAGTTTTTCTAAGTCGGGAAGATCAAATTGAGTCTTTCCTTCCTTAGAAGGAGCCGCCTCATTTTCACCAGTATGCCTTGATATGACATGGGTGGGGGCTGGAGATTTATAAGACGCCCTGGTGACAGTCACTTCTTCAGGAGAAGCCACTTTTTCCGTTGACGGCTGGGGGCTGGGCGGCTTAGGATCCATTTCTGGATGAACCTCTGGAGTCTCAATATCCATACCAGCCGGTTCAACAGGCTGGGGAGCTTCTTCACGGGTATCTTTGTCAGCTTCAGGCGGCTCAATGTGAGCTTCAGGGGTGTTAGATTTTGGGTCTGCCGACTCTGGAGCTTCAGGAGTAGTGGCTGACTCGTCTACCTTCCTCCATTTGGCTTGAGCCCTATGAGCAAAGGAGAAGTTAAAACATCAATGAGCAAGAATGGACTGTTAACACACGAAGTGGTATATAAAAATGCTTACCCCGGGTTGATAATAAGAGGAGGCAGCTTTGAGGCGGTTGAGTCGCCGGAAGAAGGGGGCGAGTCCGGAAAAGCTACCATTATCAAATATAGGCAAGTAGCAACACAAGATTAGCATACAAGAGATAAGTTCAAAGCAAAAAAGTACCTCAGTGGGCCGTTTCCGAGGAGCCAGATCATTTGATAAGCCGGCTAAGAGATCTTCAGAACCGGCGCTCCGGGTCTGACGTCGGTTGTCATCTTGCTGTTTCTTCAAAAGAAAGTTGGGATCCAAGTGAGCAAAAGGGCGAGAGCGTTTTACCTTCCGTACAGCCCGCCGTACTTTCTTTACTGGTAAAAGTTCTGAGTCAGAGGAGATGATAGTTACCTCTGCAACATCAGCATGACTGGTTTTCGCTTCTTCCTGAGGAGAATCGGCGTCAATAAGTTGTATGAAAAGACGACCAAGGGAGTCAAGTTCTACCTCTGAGTCATCTAGATCGAACAGCTCTTCGGTTGATTGTTTCCTCTTACGAGTTGGTGCCTTAGCTTTAGTCGCCTTGGGGACTTTGCTCTTCTTCTTGGAGGCGGCGGGTAATCTCTTGTTCCAGAAGGAAGAGCCGGCCTGCAAATGATAAAATGCATTGACAGAAAGGTTAATACAATATATGAAGTACAGCATGAAAAGAATGGAAGAGGATTAGGATGGAAAGACTCACCTCTGGAGCCAGGTTAAGTGCATAAAAGGGACTTAAACCCGTGTTGCTGCAGGCGGCTTGAGACTCTCCCAACAAGGACTTGACAATAGTATTGAGGTCATGATCTGTCAAGGGGGTCCGGTTGAAGCGCTGAGGATCGTTTACTTCACCACTGTATTGGCACATTAACGTGCCGCGGCAGCTCAATGGCAGAATCCTCCAAGAGACCCAGCGGGCCAGATCAATACCTGTTAACCCATTGGCTAGCAGGGCCCTTATCTTTGAGAAAGTTGGGCCATATTGAGCGCGTTCTGTAGAGGACATCCGGCCTGGGAGCTGTGGTCTGTGAACACAATAACTTCCCCGGCTTCAGGCTTAGGAACATTCTCGTCGCCCGGAACCCGCCAGTGGATGACCTCTTGAGCTGGCAAGACTCCCATGGTGACGAACTCCTTGAGTGACTCCTCGGTCACCCCAGACCTTACCCAGTTGCAAGTGGATGGGACTCTAGACATGGTGGCGGCTTACAAGACTGTGGAAAGGCATGAATATACGGCGGGTCAACAACGAGTTATGACCAGGATGATTATGACTTTAAAATGGTAACGATATTTGGCGGGTCAAATGAAATTATAAGCCGCCGAGGCAAGCCACAATATGACAATGTGAGTGACCCGGTGGCGTAAGCCGCCAGTGGCGGCTTGTAAAACAAGGCAGGTATAGTTAGAGGTGAGGTCGGTTGACAAGTATAGCCCGACCCGGACTCTTGTAAGCCCAGGGCCTCGACCTGTGTATATAAAGGCGGGTCACTTGGGCGGCTTAGGGCACGAAATAACTCATCGATAGCTAGGTCAAGCAAACTCGCTCCCTTGTAATCGATACCCAATCAATACAACACAAAGTAGGACATAGGCTTTTACCTCTTTCCGAGGGGCCGAACCTGGGTAACCCTTGTCTCTCGATTCCGATCAACCCCTTCGAGATCACCGCCTTAGCGATGGCCTTGAACCTAAGTCCTTTCACGGGGACATCTGCCGTGACAAAACCACGACAGTATGAAAGCTCAAAAAGAAACTAAGTGGGTGTGCATCCAACTCGCTTGCTCACGAAGACCTAGAGCAATTTGAGGAAGCCCATCATTGGAATATACAAGCCAAGTTATATAATGAAAAATTCCCACTAGTATATGAAAGTGACAAAATAGGAGACTCTCTATCATGAAGATCATGGTGCTACTTTGAAGCACAAGTGTGGAAAAAAGATAGTAGCACTGTCCCTTCTCTCTTTTCTCTCACATTTTTTTGGTGGGCATCTTTGGCCTCTTTTTTTTATTTGGGCTTCATTGGACTCTTTTATTATTTTTAAAGTCCGGAGACTCATCCCAACTTGTGAGGGAATCATAGCTTCCATCATCCTTTCCTCTCATGGGACAATGCTCTAATAATGATGATCATCACACTTTTAATTACTATGCATAGGGATTTTGTGAGCAAACAATTTATGGGAACAAGAATCAACTAGCATAGGAAGGCAAAACAAGCATAACTTCAAAACTTTGAACACATAGAGAGGAAACTTGATATTATTGCAATTCCTACAAGCATATGTTCCTCCCTCATAATAAATTTCAGTAGCATCATGAAGGAATTCAACAATATAACTATCACATACATCATTCTTTTCATGATGCACAAGCATAGAATTTTCATTACTCTCCACATAAGAAAATTCCTTTTTATCCATAGTAGTGGGAGCAAACTCAACAAAATAACTATCATGAGACACTTGATTAACATAACCAGATTGCAAATTAAAACCATGATGATAAGTTTCACCATCATCATGAATAGGAGGCATGCAAACATCATAATAAATTTGCTCATCAAAACTTGGGGGACTAAAAATATCATCTTCATCAAACATAGCATCCCCAAGCTTGTGGCTTTGCATATCATTAGCATAATTGACATTAATAGAATTGATAGTAACATCATTGCAATCATGCTTTCCAATCAAGGAGATATCATGAATCACCTTATAAATTTCTTCTTTCAACACTTCATCAAAATTTTCATGATTTTCAAGCAAAACTTCATAGAGATAATCAAGTGCACTCAACTCACTAGCAATTGGTTCATCATAATTTGGTCTTTTGAAAAGATTAGCAAGTGGATGAGGATCCATATCAATAGATTTTTAGCAAGCGAAGATGCAAGCAAATAGAAGGCACATGGCAACACAAGCAAACAAAAAGCAAACGAAAAGACGAACGGAAGAAGGGCGAATAAAAAGGCAAATCTTTTTGGTTTTTTCTGAAAATCATTTTAGAAGTGGGGGAGAGGAAAACGAGAGGCAAATGGCAAATAATGTAAATGCAAGAGATGAATTTGTGATGGGTACTTGGTAGGCTTGATGTATATCCCTCCGACAACCACGCCAAAAATTGGCAAGTTCACGGGAGAGTTCTTGTCTTGACTTGCTATGTATCCTCCCCGGCAACGGCGCCAGAAATCCTTCTTGCTACTTCTTGAGCTTGCGTTGGTTTTCCCTTGAAGAGGAAAGGGTGATGCAACAAAGTAGATAAGTATTTCCCTCAGTTGTTGAGAACCAAGGTATCAATCCAGTAGGAGGTACAAGCAAGGCCCCAATCTATGCACCTGAACAAACAATCAAACACTTGCACCCAACGCTATAAAGGGGTTGTCAATCCCTTCACGGTTACTTGCAAGGATGAGATCTGATAGAGATAGATATAAAATATTACTAAAACGAAAACTAAAATAAAAGTAAATAAATTGCAGCAAAGTATTTTTGGTATTTTTGGTTTATAGATCTGAAAATATAATATGGAAAATAGACCTGGGGGCCATAGGTTTCACTAGAGGCTTCTCTCTTGAAGGAAAATAATACGGTGGTTGAACAAATTACTGTCAAGCAATTGATAGAAAAGCGCATAGTTATGACGATATCCAAGGCAATTATTATGCATATAGGCATCACGTCCGTATCAAGTTGACCGAAACGATTCTGCATCTACTACTATTACTCCACACATCGACCGACTCCTGCCTGCATCTAGAGTATTAAGTTCATGAAGAACAGAGTAACGCATTAAGTAATATGACATGATGTAGAGGGATAAACTCAAGCAATATGATGAAAACCCCATCTTTTTATCCTTGATGGCAACAATACAAATACGTGCCTTGCTACCCCTACTTTGTCACTGGGTGAGGACACCGCAAGATTGAACCCAAAACTAAGCACTTCTCCCATTGCAAGAATTACCAATCTAGTTGGCCAAACCAAACCAATAACTCGAAGAGACTTGCAAAGATATGAAATCATGCATATAAGAATTCAGAGAAGATTCAAATAATATTCATAGATAATCTGATCATAAACCCACAATTCATCGGATCTCGACAAACACACCGCAAAAGAGTTACATCGGATAGATCTCCATGAAGATCATGGAGAACATGGTATTGAAGATCATAGAGAGAGAAGAAGCCATCTAGCTACTAGCTATGGACCCGAAGGTCTGAGGTGAACTACTCACGCATCATCGGAAGGACAATGGTGTTGATGTAGATGCCCTCCGTGATCGAATCCCCCTCCGGCAGATTACCGGAAAAGGCCCCAAGATGGGATCTCACGGGAACAGAGGCTTGCGGCGGCGGAAAAGTATTATCGTGGCTCTCTTTGGTATTGGGGGAATATTCCTGAATTTATAGGCGAAGAATTAGGGTTGGAGGAGCTACAGGGGGCCCACAAGCCAGGGGGGTGCCCCCCCCCCCAAGAACGTGCCCTGGTGGCTTGTGGCCTACCCGTAGGTCTTCTGGCCTCTTCTCGAAGCCTCCTGGGTTCCTTCTGGTCCAAGAAAAATCAGCGTAGAATTTTATTCCGTTTGGACTCCGTTGGATATTCCTTTTCTGCAATACTCAAAAACAAGAAAAAAAACAGAAACTGGCACTGGGCACTAGGTTAATAGGTTAGTCCCAAAAATAATATAAAATAGCATATTAATGCATATAAAACATCCAAAATAGATAATATAATAGCATGGAACAATCAAAAATTATAGATGCGTTGGATTTTGGATGCACAAGTAGTATTTCTACTTAGTACAAATGGAGGCTAGCAAATAGATTGGGAAGCAACCAAACCAAGAAACGAAAATTCACACAAGCGAGCATTGAGCATAACTAACACCGAATAATGCACCATAAGTAGGATGTAACTTCATTGCATAACTATTGACTTTCGTGCATGCATAGGGAATCACAAACCTTAACACCAATATTCCTACTAAGCATAATTACTCACTAACATGACTCACATATTACTATCATCATGTTTCAAAACTATTACAAGGAATCAAGTTTAATTTGCCCAATGATATTCATGAAAGTTTTTATTATATCCTCCTTGGATATCTATTACTTTGGGACTAGTTTCATATATTGCCATTGCTTTTTGGCAAGCTCAAACAAATTTAAGTGAAGCACATGAGCATAAAGATTTCATCTCTCAAAAAGGTATAAGTGAAGCATGAGAGGATTTATTCAAAATTTACCTACTCTCAAATTAATCTAAGTGAAGCATGAGAGTATTTCTACAAAAATTTCCAAGCACACCGTGCTCAAAAAGATATAAGTGGAGCACTAGAGCAATTCTATAGCTCAAAAAGTTTAAGTGAAGCACATAGAGCAATTCTAAAAAATCATAGCATGATTTTGGCTTTCTAAAATAGGTGTGTCCAGCAAGGATACAAGGGAAAAACTAACAAACAAAGCAAGCAAAGATACAAGACGCTCCAAGCAAAACTCATGATATGTGACGAATAAAAATATAGCTCCAAGTAAAATATCGATGGTCGTTAGAAGAAAGAGGGGGTGCCACTCGGGGGCATCCCCAAGCTTAGTTGCTTGTTTCTCTATGGATATATCTTGGGGGTGCGGTAGCATCCCCAAGCTTAGGCTTTTATCACTCATTATTCCTTCATCCATCGTGATCTCACCCAAAACTTGAAAACTTCAATCACACAAAACTCAACAAAATCTTCGTGAGATCCGTTAGTATAATAAAGCAAATCACTACTTTAGGTACTGTTGCAAACCCATTCATGTTTTATTATTGCATTATAACTACTGTATTTTAACTTTACCATGGCTCATACCCTTCAATATAACCCATAGATTCATCAAAACAAGCACACAATGCAACGAAAACAGAATCTGTCTTAAACAGAACAGTCTGTAGTAATCTGTACTCTAACCATACTTCTGTAACTCTAAAAATTCTCAAAAATTATTAAAATGTAAGGAATTTGTATAGAAACACTGTGTTAAAATTTCAGCTCAATATCACGTTCCAGCAAAAAATGAAAATTCATATACTGGATGCAAAGTTTCTGTTTCAGATTCAGCATCGCTTCTACTCATCCTATGAATCATCCTAAAGGCTTTACTTGGCACAAACACTAAATAAACCATAAAAACACAATCATAACAGAGGAAAAATTGTGCCAACACTCAAAAACATAAAGGAAAAAAGCAAAATTTTATTTATTCATTGGGTTGCCTCCCAACAAGCGCTATTGTTTTACGCCCCTAGCTAGGTATAACGCATAGATTCAAGTATTGTCATCTTTGGTTTTGGATCCATAGGATGCCCTCATGATTGATTCATATGGTGGCTTAATTCTTGTCCTAGGGAAGTGTTCCATGCCCTTTCTCAAGGGAAATTGAAAACGAATATTGCCTTCGTTCATATCAATCACGGCACCTATAGTGCGTAAAAACGGTCTATCAAGTATAATGGGACAAGACGGATTGCAATCACTATCAAGCACAATAAAATAAATAGGCACATAGTTCCTATTTGCAAGAACAAGAACATCATTAATTCTTCCCAAAGGCTTTTTAATAGTAGAATCCGCCAAGTGCAAATTAAGAGAACATTCTTCAATATTGATAAGACCAAGCACATCACATAGAGATTTCGGAATCGTGGAAACACTAGCACCCAAATCACACAAAGCAAAGCATTCATAATTTTTAATCTTGACCTTAATGGTAGGTTCCCACTCATCATGTAATTTTCTAGGAATAGAAATCTCCAACTCCAACTTTTCTTCAAAAGATTTCATCATGGCATCAGCGATATGTTTAGTAAAAGCTTTATTTTGCTCATAAGCATGGGGTGAATTCAACATGGATTGCAGCAAAGAAATACATTCAATCAAAGAGAAACTATCATAATTAAAGTCTTTGCAATCCAAAATAGTGGGCACATCACTAGTTAAAGTTTTGACCTCTTCAAACCCACTTTTATCAAAAATTTCATCAAGATTTTCACCCTCCAAATTATTGGAACGCCTTCTAGCTAAAGTTGACTCTACTTCAGTCCCTTCATTATCAATTTTAACATTACTTAACAAGGAATCAATAGAAGAAACACCAATCACTTTAAGATCTTCATCTTTTTTATGAAGGCAATCACTAGAAAACGATTTTTCTAAGATTTCTCTTTTAGCTCTAAGCATAGCGGTTCTTTTCTTACTTTCATCCATAGAGACATATAAAGCTTTAATATATTCATCAATCTTAGGCACAAAAGCTTTCAACTTGAGATTTTCAACATCATGAGAAATTCTATCAATGCTTCTAGACATATCATCAATCTTATTCAACTTTTCTTCTATCGTAGTATTGAAAGCCTTTTGCGCATTGATAAATTCTTTAATATGACTCTCAAGATCAGAGGTGTTCCTATTATTATTGTAAGAAGAATTACCATAGGAATTACCATACTTATTAGAGGAATTTCCAGGAAAAGGCCTAGGATTAAAATTACCTCTATAGGCATTGTTATTGAAATTGTTTCGTGAGACAAAATTCACATCTACGGAATCACTATTTTGCTCAATCAAGGTAGACAAAGGCATATTGAAAGGGCATTCTCTTACCTTGGTGTTTTGGCGATGATGATAACCCACTATGATCTAACCGTGTGTCAAGTTATGCAGGGATTGTATGTGGTACACAAGACGGTTAGGTGGACCCTCCAAACGGAAAAGACTGAAGACGGGATTCTCTACGTGTTTATTCTCTTTGGTCGTAGGGATCCCGTACTATTAAGAGGGAATCCACATTGGAAAGTCTTGGGTGAATCAGTTCTTTCGCATCCATCTTCACCCAATTCTCTTCTCCGCATCATAGAGAGAGAGAGGCCCCTCTTTCCTTAGTTACTTGCCAGGTAATCCGCGGTGTCGACCTAAATGCACAGCTGGCTTTTAGCCTCCGGTTCGACCACCACTCTAGGGGTGATACCCTGGGGGTGCTGCCAAAGTGGTCCCCAGCGGTTGTACCGCTGCCCCCGGGCGGTTGTACCGCCAAAGGCTGGGTGACCCAGGGTGGCAGCTCTGTGTGGTTAAACCGGCCCAGTACCGGGCTACAACCGGACAAGTTTCTGTTGTGCCCCGGTTGTTGGGCGGTACTGGACTGGTTGTACCACTATATTCATATAGCCCGGTACAACCGGGGTCCCGAGCGGTTGTACCGCTTAGGACTTTGCCAGGTCCGGGGCTCAGGCCTGGCTGCTTCATCCGGGCCAACTTTCTGTTTTGGTCCGGTGATTGAGCGGTGGTTGGCCGGTTGTACCGGTTATACCGGTTATACCGGTTGTACCGCTCACCTCTCCGGTTGTACCGCTCCCTTGTGGATCTTCGGGAACTCATCCTCGTCTCCATCGGTTCCTCTTGTGGTTACTTCTTACCTTTACTTTGTGCAAGCTACTTATATTGTTATATCTTGCTTGCTTAACTTGTTGTTGTGATTAGCATCATATAGGTTGCTCACCGAGTTGCACATCTAGCCAACCTATTTGTTGCTAAGCCTAAATTGTTAAAGAAAAGTTAAAAATTGTTAGTTGCCTATTCACCCCCCCCCTCTAGTCAACCATATCGATCCTTTCAATTGGTATCAGAGCCAGGTTTCTTTATTAAGGGTTTCACCACCCGAAGAGTATGGTTGACGACGGGGACCGAGCGGTTGAACTCCCCGAGGCCGTGGGTGTGAACACGGTCTCTCGCGAGGATTTAAATGAGGCCATGTCCTCGCTTAAGTCCTCCATGACGACTGAGGTCAAATCCATGTTTAAAGAATTCCTTGACACACTTAAACTTTCCACCGATGCGGTTCAAGTGGTTAATCCCACTAACTCGGCATCGGATGTCAACTCCGGTAAGGAGGGGTCTAGTACTGATAATGATAATCGTTCTCAAGGAATTAATGGGTCGGGGACGTTTGCCTCAGTTCCCCCTCCCTTGGTCTATGGAGGACCGGTGCACCCACCTCATATAGTTAACCACGGTCCTCCTCCTAAGCTTGTTAAAAATGATTTCGCTAATTGGCTTTTCTGTATCAAGTCTCATTTGGATCACAGCTCAATTCAACTCATGCGAGTCATTGAAGAAGGATACTACCCTCGTGATCCATGCAACCTCACTCCAAGGGAAGAAGCGGATAAACAACTAAATTCCTCCGCCTTGTTCATACTCCAAGCTGCTGTTCCTACGGAAGACCTACCTCACCTGCGTCCCTTCACTGTTGCTAAAGAGTGCTGGGAACACATTATCTCCATGTACAAGGGCAGCTCAAGCATTCAACGGTCAAACTATGAAGTTGTCCTTGATCAGTCAGATGAGTTTGTAATGATAGAGGATGAGGAACCGCGTGAGCTCTATAGAAGGGTGAATGCCCTCGCGGTTGCCCTCAAAGATCATGGCAGCAAGGATGTGGATGATACGTGGGTCAAGCGTAAGTTTCTGAAGGTCATCATGCCCTACAACAAGGCCATGTCCGCTGTCATCCGTCAAAGACCGGACTTTCACACCTTGTCTTCTGGTGATGTGTTGGATGAATTTATTGCAATGAACATCTTGAACACAACAGCTGACAATGCTCTCGCTCGCGTGCAACGGTCGAAGAAATCATCCCCCAACCTTGCTTTGAAGGCCAAGGTCTGTCAAGAGGAATAAGAAGAAGAAGAAGAGGAAGAGGGTTGCCCCGAGGACACCAAATATGCCTATCATGAGCACATGGCTCTTGCGTCGAGGCAATTTTGGGGCAACAAGAGAAACACAAGGCCCAACTTCTCCAAGAACAACTCAAACGGGTCAAAGGGCAAGCAACGTGTGAGGACCTGCTACAACTGTGGTAATGTGAGTCACTTTGTGGTGGATTGTCCATACGAGAAGAGGGAAGACAATGGTGGCAAGCTCATCCGCAAAGATAAGGCCAAGTCGTTCCCCAACAAGACCAACTTCACCAAGAAGACTCCACACAAAGTGTTGGTGGCTCAAGAAGAGTATGCTTCGGATGATGATTGTGATGACGGAGACACAAGTGGTGAAGGAATGGCAATGGCATCTATGGCAATTGCATCCTCCACCCCAACAAAGGTGTCACTCTTCGACGCCCCCAATGAGAACCACATCGCTAGGTGCCTCATGGCAAAAGGTATCACCAAGGTAACCTCCAACGCCAAAACCTCAAACATTAAGACTTCTGTTTCTTCCACTCCGTCTTTGTTAGATTGTGTGGATGAACTTGAGGAGGCGATAGAGGGTGAGAATGAGTTTGACAAGTTCTTGTGTAAACTCAAGGGAGAGTCCAAGAAGCACTTCGTTGCTCTCTTGGAACAACTTGGTGAGGCCAATGACACGATTGATTCTCAAGAAGAATCTCTTGAAGAGATGAGAGGCCATAGTCGTGATTATGCCGACGAGATAGCAGATCTTTCTATTGATCTAGAGGAAGAGCGAGGTCTTCATTTGACTTTTAAGGAGTCACACAATGACGACTTTGCTAAATTACGTAAAGATTATGATCATGCTATTGTTCTCAACCGTGTTCTTAAATCTGAAAAGGTTGCACTTGGGGTTGACCATGCTCGACTCAAGGATGAGTTTGTCTCTCTTGACAATGCTCATAAGGCATTGAAGAGCGTTCATGCTTCTCTTAAAGAGTCACATGATCAACTCCAAGTGAAACTCACTAAAGAAATTGCCACGTGTCCTCCCTTTGTATTAATTGATAATGCCTCTGCTACTAACCCGTGTTGTGAGCATGCACATCTTGTGGAGGAAAATGCTAAGCTAAAAGAGCAGCTTGAGAAAGGCCTTGTGACATGTATAAAAGGTGAGAAGAATCTCAATGACCTTTTGAGCAATCAAAAGGAAGTGATTGCAAAGGAAGGAGTTGGGTTTGCACCCAAATCCAAAAAGAAGAAGAAGAAGGAGACCACGCAAGCTCCTCCGCTCAAGGAAACATTTGTCAAAGCGGGGAGTGTTACTCATGAGAAGAAGAAAGACAAGGTTGTGAGTGATAGTGCCAAGAAGGGCAAGATCACTCCCTCCAACAAGGCCGGCGATTTTAACCCCTCTTATGTTTTGTGTCGTGCTAGTGATGGGCATGTTTATGCCAAATTTGTTGGTTCTTCATATGAGTATATTGAATGGTCTATTTGGGTTCCTAAGACCCTTGTCACTAACATGAAAGGACCCATTCAAGAATGGGTACCTAAATCCAAGCATTGATCTATTATAGGACTTTGCTTCCGGGGGAGTCTCATGGTTGCTCGATAGCGGAGCAACAAATCATATGACCGGAAGCAAGGACTTGGTGGTGGACGTTCGACCCGATGCATCCGTGGCCACCCAAGTCTCTTTTGGAGATGATGCAATCTCAAAGGTATTGGGTCTTGGCAAGGTGGTTATCTCTCCGACCTTAACCATTGAGAGAGTCATGCTTGTTGAGACCCTTGCATACAATTTACTTTCCGTTCGTCAACTTGCACTCATGGGTTTTAGTACTTTCTTTGGCATTCATACCGTGACCCTTTTGTGGAGCAAGACTCTTAAAGTAGCCTTTGTTGGACATGTTGAAAACGGTCTCTATGTGATTAACTTTTCGGAGCGACCCACTAAGACCGCGACATGTCTAATGGCTAAAGTTGATGTGGGATGGCTTTGGCATCGCCAACTAGCCCATGTCAATATGAGATCTTTGCAAAGTCTCCTCAAAGGGGATCACATTCTTGGACTAACAAATGTGAGTTTTGCCAGACATCGTGCTTGCAGTGCATGTATCGAAGGAAAGCTACATGAAAAAGCTCATCGTCCAACTACAACAATCTACTCAAAGAGGACCTTAGAGCTCCTCCACATGGATCTCTTCGGGCCTCCATCTTTTGACAGCCTTGGAGGAAGAAAATATTGCTTGGTGATTGTGGATGATTACTCGAGATACACATGGGTATATTTCTTCAAGAGGAAGAGTGAGACCCAACAGACCGTCATCGACTTTGCAAATGAAGTCCAACGTCAACATGAAGCAAAGATTTTGATGATCAGAAGTGACAACGGCACTGAGTTCAAGAACTACACCCTAAATGAGTTTCTCAGTGATGAGGGGATAAAGCACCAATATTCCACACCTTACACCCCTCAACAAAACGGTGTTGCGGAGAGGAAGAACCAGACGTTGATGGATGTGGCAAGAACCATGATGGCGGAGTTTAAATCTCCATACAACTTTTGGGCCGAAGCCATCAACACAGCATGTCATGCATCAAATCGGCTCTATCTCCGCAAAGGCTTGAACAAGACTCCTTATGAGATTCTTACCGGGAACAAGCCCAACCTCAAATACTTCCGGGTGTTCGGTTGTAAGTGTTTCATTCTCAAGAAAGGTGTTCGTTTGTCTAAATTTGAATCTAGAGCCCATGAGGGCATATTTGTTGGTTATGCTGCAAACTCTCATGCTTACCGTGTCCTCAACAAGTCCACGGGACTCATTGAGGAGACGAGTAATGTAGAGTTTGATGAAAATAATGGCTCCCAAGTGGAGCAAAGTGGTCTTTGTGATGTAGGTGATGAAATTCCTCCCCAAGCCATAAGAAGAATGGGTGTGGGATACTTCCTACTTGTTGAGGAACCCCTTGTGGCTGAAGGAGAAGGACAATGTTCCACTCAAGTGGAACCATCACCGACGCACGACCCACACGCTTCCGAAGAACGCAATGAAGGCCCTCAACCCCATGATCAAGATCAAGGGCAAGATCAACTTGTTAGTGATGTTTCTACTTCACATGATGCTCAAGATCTTGTTCATCCCCCCGTGCAAGCTCAAGATCAAGATGAAGCTCTGGACCAAGATCAACTTCAAGATCAAGGTCAAGCTGAAGATCAAGATCATGCTCAAGATCATGAGCAAGCCGGTGCTAGTACCGAAGCTCGTCAAGTTACTAAGCCTCAACTTTCCATGGAGGAAATTCTTGAAAGACGAGCTGCCAAGACTGCTGCCAAGCTTCAGAAAAAGCAACACCTCCTAGAGAACGTCTACGGAAGCTTGAAAAGAGGGGTAACTACTCGTCGTCAATTAACAAACTTTTGTGCACATCATGCGTTTGTTTCTTGCTTTGAACCCCTCAAGGTACATGATGCGCTCGAAGACGAGGATTGGCTTGAAGCCATGCATGATGAAATCAACAACTTCGAGTGCAACAAAGTGTGGCGATTGGTGCCAAGACCAAAAGAGAATCACAATGTCATCGGAACCAAATGGATCTTTAAAAACAAGCAAGATGCACATGGTATCATTATTCGCAACAAGGCAAGACTGGTGGCTCAAGGCTACTCCCAAGTCGAGGGTATCGACTACGGTGAAACCTTTGCCCCTGTTGCTCGCCTTGAATCTATTCGCATGTTGCTTGCTTATGCTTCTCATCATGATTTCATATTATATCAAATGGATGTGAAGAGTGCTTTTCTTAATGGTCCACTTAAGGAGTTGGTGTATGTCAAGCAACCCCCGGGGTTTGAGGACCCCAAGTTCCCCAATCATGTATACGTTCTCGATAAGGCACTATATGGCCTTAAACAAGCCCCACGTGTGTGGTATGAGCACCTTACCGAGATGTTGCAAGATCGTGGGTTTGAAATTGGGAAAATCGACCCCACTCTTTTTACTAAGAGGGTTAACGGGAACTTGTTCGTATGCCAACTATATGTAGATGATATTATCTTTGGTTCTTCTAACAAAGCTTTTAATGATGAGTTCGCCGCACTAATGACCAAAGAGTTTGAGATGTCTATGATGGGAGAGTTGAAGTTCTTCCTTGGATTCGAAGTCAAGCAACGAAGCCAAGGAACCTTCATCAACCAAGCCAAATACACTCAAGACATGCTCAAGAGGTTCAAGTTGGATGAGCTAAATCCTCCGAAGGCCAACACTCCGATGCAACTCAAATGCCAACTTGATAGTGATCCCAATGGTAAAGCTGTGGATCAGAAGGTATATCGCTCCATGATTGGATCTCTGCTTTACCTTTGTGCATCTAGACCGGATATCATGTTGAGTGTGGGAATTTGTGCACGATTTCAATCCGCACCTAAGTAGAGTCACTATGTGGCTGTCAAGCGAATCTTTCGATATTTGGCTCATACCCCAAACTTTGGCTTATGGTACCCCAAAGGTGCTTCATTTGATCTCATTGGATATACTGACTCGGATTGGGCGGGCGACCGTGTGGAAAGGAAGTCCACTTCCGGAAGTTGCCAATTTCTTGGTCGCTCTCTGGTAAGTTGGTCTTCCAAGAAACAAAAGTGTGTTTCTCTCTCGTCCACCGAGGCCGAGTATGTAGCCGCCGCAAGCTGTTGTGCTCAGATTCTTTGGATGAGGCAAACTTTAAAGGATTATGGTGTCAACTGTGACAAAGTGCCTCTTTACTGCGACAATGAAAGCACAATCAAGATCTCCAACAACCCGGTTCAACACTGCAAGACGAAGCATATTGAAATTCGTCATCACTTCATCCGGGATCACATCAAGCGTGGAGACATTGATCTTATTCATCTCTATACCAAAGAACAGCTTGCAGATATTTTCACAAAGCCATTAGATGAAGCAAGATTTCGCGAGTTAAGGCATGAGCTAAATATCATCGATTCGAGCAATGTGGCTTGAATTAGTGCACACCCCACCACACTCATCATCATGTCTTGTTTAGGTGTAGGCATGGACATAGGGGGAGTCTAGTTCTCTCAATGAACTATCCCTCCTCCTATTATGCATAAATTAATCAAGTCTTTCACATTCGTCATTTTTTATGACTCCTGTGCTTCAAAGACGAGTTTTGGTCATGGGCCCAAGGTTCATATCTTCGCGGTGCCATACCAATTGACTCATACATAGGTGACCTCGGCCACCGCCCCCTTTTTGCTCTTATTTTGGGTCTGACATTTGTGTTCGTGATTGCTTGGAGTCCTAGGTGTGGGCATTCTCCATGGCTCTTTATTGGCGTTTAGTTTTCTTCCAACCATGGAGTGTTTCCCCACCATACCCCTTTCTTTTAAAAAGATTGTACGCTTTGATCATCTAGTGGTGGTGCATGTGGCCAGGCGGTACAACCGGTGGTAGAAGCGGTTCTACCGCTAATTCACCGGTTGTCCCGTCCCAGCGGTACAACCGGGGATGACTGCGGTTCTACCGCTAATTCCCTGGCCCGGTACTTGGACCGGTACAACTGCTCCTTGGAGCGGTACAACCGGTCGCGACCCGGTACTTAGATCTGGAGGGCCGGGCCGAAGGGGTATTCAGTTATCCCCTTCGTGCCCGACTCCTCCGGGTGCCCCCTGTCGCCGGCCGCCGCCACCACCGCCCCGGAGTGCCCCCGGCGCCCCGGATTCGCGGCCTCCTCCCGGATCTGTTCATGGAGGCCCCTTCCTCCCCCGATCTTCTCCCATGGATGCCGGTAATGCCTTTTTTCCTCCTTACTCTTAGGTTCCCTTCAAATCCTCCATTGGTAGGGCATTGCTCGGTTCCCGCGTTTTTAAGCAAAACTATTGACGGGATAAGATCATATATCAAAGTTCCAATTAGCTGTGGTGATTAGAAACCTCAAAGAGGGGGCATTTCTCTGAACCTAGATCCACTGGTTTCCCAGCAGCGGTACAACCGCTCTAGTTAGCGGTACAACCACTGGTGCGGTACAACCGCAAGGGCAACCGGTTCAACCGGCCTCTTTTGATTCCTGCCCCCTGTTTTTTGTTTCTTATCCACGCACCTAATTTATTCCTTCTCTTGCGTACAATCTTCTCATCTTTTCTGGGCTTCCACTCTATGTTTCTCGTGTGCTTGTCTGCAGGTGGCTCTAGCTCTCGTTCTGCTCCTCGGAAGAATATCAAGAACCGTGCTCGCAGGTGCAGGATTGTTGAAGAGTCTGAGAATGAGGAAGTTGTGATCCCCACCAATCCCTCTCGCCATGAGAAGTCCCTGGCTGCCAAGAAAACTGCCAAGCTCGTGCATGCCTGGAAGCAACCTGATTGGGAGAGGGTCCGTCTTCAAAATCCGTATGTGGTTCCAGTTGCTCCCAGGTGGACCACTCCTCAGTTCCGGAATGAGTTTCAGTTTCGGATCGTGCATGAGCTCTATGACCATCACAAGAACAAGTATGCCAAGCAATGGACGATTGACATCGAGCACTGGAGGAACAACATGGATTACTTTGGCGATGCTTTGGCACTGTGCGAAGAATTTGACCTGATCAAGCTCATGACCTTCAACTGTGCCTTTGATGTGCAGCTCATTCACCAGTTCTACGCCACGGTCCACTTTGGCACTGATGCAGAGCGTCATCTTTCCTTCAAGTGTCATGATGAATTCTTCCATGTTCCGTGGCGCGCCTTCTGCAATGTCCTTGGCTATGATGATATTGGGCTCACTGGGAATGGCGGCATTCGTCCTCATGATCGGGCTCAATCTATGGATAAGAACAGGTTAGCCCCCCTATACATTCCCGGGCGGGGGGTTATGGGAGCTACTAAGGACCTGCAGCAGGTCTATGACATTTTACACCGAGTGTTCCGGAATGTTCTTCTGCCCAAAGTTGGAAATCAGGATGAGATTCATGGGTACTTTGTTGATCTGCTCATTGCCATGAAGACTAAAGCTGGCTCTGGAGCTACATTTGATGTTTCCAAATGGATGTGGGAGGAGTTGTACGCCACGGTCGTCTACCGGAAGGTTCCCACCTATGCTCCTTATATTATGAGTTTCCTCAACTCTATGTGGGCAATTCGTCGACCGGGCGAGCTTCTCACCTCCCCAGACAACCTTATTGTGCATAAGGTCAAGCAACTCCGGAAGAAGAAACATCCTGCACCTCGCTTCCCTGATGCCAACCCTCAGGATGTCTTTGCTACTTCCAGTGACAGTGACTTTGAGCTTCCAGCAGGTGCCAAGCCATCTTGGGCCTCCAAGCTCTCTGACAAGATTAAGAAGACCTTCTGCCTCCAGGCTCATGTTCAGAAGAAGCTATATGAAGCCCATGTCAACGAGAAGCATGCCCGCCGCAGACAGATTCAGATTATGTGGGCTCTCAATCTTGAGGCCGCCAGTGGTTCTGAAAAGACCATCACTCCTGAGGCTCAGTGGATCTATGAGCATAGCACTTGGACTGATGATGAGATCCCGACTCAGCCTGCTGCCACCTCTTCTGCTGCTGCCGCTGCTGATGCAGCTGATGATACTTCTGATGATGATGATGGGGATGGCTCTGGAGATGATGATTCTGAGGAGTATGACACCAACGAGGAGATCTACTGAGTTTTAGGGCGCTTGCATCACTCTTTTCCTTTTTGGTGTCTTGATGCCAAAGGGGGAGAAAGTACCTTATAACGGGATTTGCATGGGTGTTGCATGGTTGTTTATTGGACTCTTTGTTGCGTCTTCCATTTGAACTCTTATTTGCTTTTTATCGGTTTGTGTGAAGACTATGTGAGTTTAAGTAGAGTCTGAGACTTATCGTACCCTTACTATTAAAAGCTCTACTTATTATCTCGTTCATATTGCTCCTTATTGTTTCATCTTATATTTGTCCCCATTGGTTGGTCTATAAAATCAAGGGGGAGCTTCAATTCTTGCACAGGTCTTATCTGTTGCACACATTGAGGGGGAGCTCCACTTTTATTTTATAGATCATCAATGCAAATCGTGTTGTTGTCATCATCCACCAAAAAGGGGGAGATTGAAAGGGCATTCTCTTACCTTGGTGTTTTGGCGATGATGACAACCCACTATGATCTAACCGTGTGTCAAGTTATACAGGGATTGTATGTGGTACACAAGACGGTTAGGTGGACCCTCCAAACGGAAAAGACTGAAGACGGGATTCTCTACGTGTTTATTCTCTTTGGTCGTAGGGATCCCGTACTATTAAGAGGGAATCCACATTGGAAAGTCTTGGGTGAATCAGTTCTTTCGCATCCATCTTCACCCAATTCTCTTCTCCGCATCATAGAGAGAGAGAGGCCCCTCTTTCCTTAGTTACTTGCCAGGTAATCCGCGGTGTCGACCTAAATGCACAGCTGGCTTTTAGCCTCCGGTTCGACCACCACTCTAGGGGTGATACCCTGGGGGTGCTGCCAAAGTGGTCCCCAGCGGTTGTACCGCTGCCCCCGGGCGGTTGTACCGCCAAAGGCTGGGTGACCCAGGGTGGCAGCTCTGTGCGGTTAAACCGGCCCAGTACCGGGCTACAACCGGACAAGTTTCTGTTGTGCCCCGGTTGTTGGGCGGTACTGGACTGGTTGTACCACTATATTCATATAGCCCGGTACAACCGGGGTCCCGAGCGGTTGTACCGCTTAGGACTTTGCCAGGTCCGGGGCTCAGGCCTGGCTGCTTCATCCGGGCCAACTTTCTGTTTTGGTCCGGTGATTGAGCGGTGGTTGGCCGGTTGTACCGGTTATACCGGTTATACCGGTTGTACCGCTCACCTCTCCGGTTGTACCGCTCCCTTGTGGATCTGGCTGTAACGGTTGGAAATGGGAGGTCCTATATATAGAGGTGCTTCTTCCACCTCTCTCTTATCTCTTACCTCTCTCTCTCCTCCATTGATGCCCTTGAGCTTTCTTGCCTGATCTCTCTCTCTAGCCACCCAAACTTGTTGTCTTGCTAGGGATTGAAGGAGGAGACCTAGATCTACACTTCCACCAAAGGAAAATTGATTCTCCCATAGTTTCTTGTGTGGATTTTGTTACTCTTGGGTGTTTGAGCACCCTAGACGGAAGAGGTCACCTCGAAGCCATATTCCATTGTGGTGAAGCTTCGTGGTTTCGTTGGGAGCCTCCAATTAAGTTGTGGAGAGAGCCCCAACCTTGTTTGTAAAGGTCCGGTTGCCGCCTTCAAGTGCACCACTAGTGGAATCACGGCACCTCGCATTGTGTGAGGGCGTGAGGAGAATACGGTGGCCCTAGTGGCTTCTTGGGAGCATTGTGCCTCCACGCCGCTCCAACGGAGACGTACTTCCCCTCACCGGGAAGGAACTTCGGGAACTCATCCTCGTCTCCATCGGTTCCTCTTGTGGTTACTTCTTACCTTTACTTTGTGCAAGCTACTTATATTGTTATATCTTGCTTGCTTAACTTGTTGTTGTGATTAGCATCATATAGGTTGCTCACCGAGTTGCACATCTAGCCAACCTATTTGTTGCTAAGCCTAAATTGTTAAAGAAAAGTTAAAAATTGTTAGTTGCCTATTCACCCCCCCCCCCTCTAGTCAACCATATCGATCCTTTCACACATCATTAAGATCAATAGGAGCATTTTTACTAGCAACCAATTTCATCAAAGCATCAACTTTATCACTCAAAGTGCTAATTTCCTCTACTAAATTAACTTTTTTACTAGTAGGTGCTCTTTCGGTATGCCATTGAGAATAATTAGCCATGATATTATCTAGCAATTTAGTAGCCTCACCCAAAGTAATCTCCATAAAAGTACCACCCGCGGCAGAATCTAAAAGATTTCTAGAGACAAAATTCAATCCCGCATAAATTTTTTGTATGATCATCCAAAGATTTAAACCATGAGTAGGACAATTTCTTAGCATCAACTTCATTCTTTCCCAAGATTGTGCAACATGTTCATGCTCAAGTTGCTTAAAATTCATGATTTGCGTCCTAATGGAAATAATTTTCGCGGGCGGAAAATACTTGGTGATAAAAGCATCCTTGCACTTATTCCAAGAATCGATACTATTGCGAGGCAAAGAGGAAAACCAAATTTTTGCACGATCCCGCAAGGAGAAAGGAAATAGTTTCAACTTAACAATATCATTGTCCACATCTTTTTTCTTTTGCATACCACACAATTCTACGAACGTGTTTAGATGGGACGTGGCATCCTCATTAGGATTACCGGCAAATTGATCTTTCATGACAAGATTCAACAAAGCGGCATTAATATCACAAGACTCTGCACTAGTGGCGAGAGGAGCAATCGGATTACTAATAAAATCATTGTTATTAGTATTGGAAAAATCACACAACTTGGTGTTATCTTGAGTCATCGTGACTACGCAAACAAGATTGCAAGCAAGGAAGAGATCCGGCAAGAAAAAGGTAAACGGAAAGGAGGGCGAATAAAAAGGCAAATTGGTGAAGTGGGGGAGAGGAAAACGAGAGGCAAATGGCAAATAATGTAATTGCAAGGAGATGAGATTTGTGATTAGGAACCTGGTAGATGATGATGGAGTCCCCTCGGCGCCTACGATAGGCACGTAGAAGAGACCGCTTCCTCCCCGGCAACAGCGCCAGAAATTCCTTTGACGTGGCTTGAGACTGCGTCGGTATTTCCCCAAAGAGGAAGGGATGATGCAGCACAGTGACGGTAAGTATTTCCCTCAGTTATGAAACCAAGGTTATCGAACCAGTAGGAGGATCACCACCACCCAATAAGCAACACCTGCACACAAACAACAAATACTTGCAACCCGACGCGAAAGAGAGGTTGTCAATCTCTCTACGGTAAAAAGATAGATTAGGTAGTGATAGATAGGAGAGATAGATCTCTCAAGAACACAAAATAAAAAGAGCAAATATGAAGCAATATGTTTTTGGGTTTTTGGTTTTGTAGATCTGAAAACAAAGATTGCAAAAAAAGTAGATCGGAAAGCAATATGTTGGAAAAGTAGACCCGGGGGCCGTAGGGTTCACTAGTGGCTTCTCTCATGAGTATAGCGCACGGTGGGTGAACAAATTAATGTTGGGCAATTAATAGAAAATCGAATAGTCATGACGATATCCAAGGCGATGATCATTATATAGGCATCACGTCCAAGATTAGTAGACCGACTCCTGCGTGCATCTACCACTATTACTCCACACATCGACCGCTATCCAGCATGCATCTAGTGTATTAAGTTCATGGAAAAACGGAGTAATGCAATAAGAACGATGACATGATGTAGACAAGATCTATTCATGTAGGAATAGACCCCATCTTGTTATCCTTAATAGCAACGATACATGCGTGTCTTGCTGCCCCTTCTGTCACTGGGAAAGAACACCGCAAGATCGAACCCATCACAAAGCACCTCTTCCCATGGCAAGCAAAATCGATCTAGTCGGCCTAACTAAACCAAAGATTCGGAGAAGAAATATGAGGCTATAAGTAATCATGCATATAAGAGATCAAAGAAGACTCAAATAATATTCATGGATAGAAAATGATCATGAACTCAAAATTCATCGGATCCAACAAACACACCGCAAAAGTTTACATCAAATAGATCTCCAAGAGACCATTGTATTGAGAATCATAAGAGAGAGAGAGAAGAAGCCATCTAGCTACTGCCTACGGACCCGTAGGTCTATGGTGGACTACTCACGCATCATCGGAGAGGCACCTATGAGGAAGATGAACCCCTCCGTGATGGTGTTTAGATTGGATCTCGAGGTTCTGAAACTTGCGGCGGATGGAATTGTGTTTCGTCGACTTCCCTAGGGTTTTTGGAATATTTGGGAATTTATAGGCATGAGAGGCGGTGGAGAGGGGCCCCGAGGAGGGCACAACCCATCAGGGCGCGCCGGGGCCCCCCTGGCGCGCCCTGGTGGGTTGTGGTCTCCTCGGCCCACTCCCCCGGCACTTCTTTGGCCCACTGGGTGTCTTCTGGTCCAGAAAAAATCTCCAAAAAGTTTTGTCGCGATTGGACTCCGTTTGGTATTGATTTTCTGCGAAGTAAAAAAACAAGCAAAAACAGCAACTGGCACTTTGGCACTATGTCAATAGGTTAGTCCCAAAAAATGATATAAAGTTGTTATAAAATGATTGTAAAACGTCAAGAATGATAATATAACAGCATGGAACAAGCAAAACTTATAGATACGTTAGAGACGTATCAGCGTCGCAGAAACATCTTTCTGTGTCGTGCTACTCTCCAACTGAAGTGACGGTTCAACAACCTCATCAAGTTCTACCTTCCTCCCACTCAATTCTTTCGAGAGAAACTCCTTCTCTAAAAATGATCCATTCTTAACAACAAATACTTTGCCTTCAGATCTGAGATAGAAGGTGTACCCAATTGTTTCCTTAGGGTATCCTATGAAGACGCACTTTTCCGCTTTGGGTTCGAGCTTATCAAGCTGAAGCCTTTTCACATAAGCATCGCAGCCCCAAACTTTAAGAAAGGACAGCTTAGGTGTCTTGCCAAACCATAATTCATACGGTGTCGTCTCAACGGATTTAGATGGTGCCCTATTTAAAGTGAATGCGGTTGTCTCTAATGCATAACCCCAAATCGATAGTGGCAGATTAGTAAGAGACATCATAGATCGCACCATATCTAATAGAGTACGATTACGACGCTCGGACACACCATTACGTTGTGGTGTTCCAGGTGGCGTGAGCTGTGAAACAATTCCACACTGTCTTAAATGCATGCCAAACTCATAACTCAGATATTCTCCACCACGATCAGATCGTAGGAACTTTATATTCTTGTTATGATGATTCTCTACTTCACTCTGAAATTGCTTGAACTTTTCAAACGTTTCAGACTTGTGTTTTATTAAGTAAATATACCCATATCTACTCAAATCATCAGTGAAGGTAAGAAAATGACGATATCCACCGCGCGCCTCAACACTCATTGGACCGCACACATCAGTATGTATGATTTCCAACAAGTCACTTGCCCGCTCCATTGTTCCGAAGAACGGGGTTTTTGTCATCTTGCCCATGAGGCATGGTTCGCATGTATCAAGCGATTCAAAATCGAGTGATTCCAAAAGTCTATCAGCATGGAGTTTCTTCATGCGCTTTACACCAATATGACCTAAGCGGCAGTGCCACAAGAAAGTGGTACTATCATTATTAACTTTACATCTTTTGGCATCAATGTTATGAACATGTGTATCACTACGATCGAGATTCAACAAGAATAAACCATTCTCATTGGGTGCATGACCATAAAAGATATTACTCATATAAATAGAACAACCATTATTCTCCAATTTAAATGAATAACCGTCTCGCAATAAACAAGATCCATATATAATGGTCATGCTCAACGCAAGCACCAAATAACAATTATTTAGATTTAAAACTAATCCCGATGGTAATCGAAGAGCGAGCGAGCCGACGGCGATCACATCAACCTTGGAACCATTTCCAACGCGCATCGTCACCTCGTCCTTTGCCAGCCTCCGTTTATTCTGTAGTTCCTGTTTCGAGTTACAAATATGAGAAACCGAACCGGTATCAAATACCCAGGCACTACTACGAGAGCTAGTAAGGTACACATCAATAACATGTATATCAAGTATACCTTTGTTGACGTTGCTAGCCTTCTTATTAACCAGGTACTTGGGGGAAATTCCGCTTTGAGTGGCCAATCCCCTTGCAGTAGAAGCACTCGGTCTCAGGCTTGGATCCAGCCTTGGGTTTTTTCACTGGAGCGGCAATTTTCTTGCCACTCTTCTTGAAGTTTCCCTTCTTTTCCTTGCCTTTCTTGAAACTAGTGGTTTTATTCACCATCAACACTTGATGCTCCTTTTTGATTTCTACTTCCGCGACTTCCAGCATCGCGAATAGCTCGGAGATTGACTTGTTCATCCCTTGCATATTATAGTTCATCACAAAGCCCTTATAGCTAGGTGGCAGTGACTGGAGAACTCTGTCAGTGACCGTCTCAGGCGGAAACTCAAGTCCCAACTGATTCAAGCGGTTGTAGTACCCAGACATTCTGAGTATGTGTTCACTAACAAAACTATTCTCCTCCATCTTGCAAGCGAAGAACTTATCGGAGGTCTCATACCTCTCAATCCGGGCATTTGCTTGAAATACTAACTTCAACTCCTGGAACATCTCATATGCTCCATGGCGTTCAAAACGCTTTTGAAGTCCCGATTCTAGGTCGTACGACATGGCACACTGAACTATTGAGTAGTCATCAGCACGCACCTGCCAGACATTCACAACATCTGTCGACGACACTGGAGGGGGTGGGTCACCGAGCGGTGCATCAAAGACATAAGCCTTTTGCGAAGTCGTCAGGATAATCATTAGATTACGGACCCAGTCCGCATAGTTACTTCCATCATCTTTCAACTTAACTTTCTCGAGGAACGCATTAAAATTCAGGGGAGCTACTGCGCGAGCCATTGATCTACAACATAATTTGCAAAGACAACTTTAGACTATGTTCATGACAATGAGTTCAATTAATCATATTACTAAATAACTCCCATTCAAATCAACATCCCTCAGGTTGTCTAAGTGTGACATGATCCAAATCCACCAATCCAAGTCCGATCATCACGTGAGATGAGGTGGTTTCAATGGTGAACATATCCATGTTGATAATATCTGCTATATGACTCACGTTCAACCTTTCAGTCTCTTGTGTTTCGAGGCCATGTCTGTGGCTCGTCAAGTTTAACCCAAGTATTACGCATGTGTAAAACTGACTTACACCCGTTGTATGTGAACGAATAGTCTATCTCACCCGATCATCATGAGGTGCTTTGAAACGATGAACTTTCGCAACGGGGAGAATGCAATTTTATCTTGAAATTTAGTGAGGGATCATCTTATAATGCTATCGTCGTCCTAAGAAAAATAAGATGCATAAAAGGATAAACATCACATGCAAATCATATAAGTGACATGATATGGCCATCATCATCTTGTGCTTTTGATCTCCATCTCCAAAGCACCGGCATGATCTCCATCGTCACCGGCATGACACCATGATCTCCATCATCATGATCTCCATCATTGTGTTGTCATGTGGTTGTCGCGCCAACTATTGCTTCTACAACTATTGCTAACTCATAGCGATAAAGTAAAGCAAATGGCACAAATAAATTAAAGACAACCCTATGGCTCCTACCGGTTGCCGTACTCATCGACATGCAAGTCGTGATAACTATTACAAAACATGATCATCTCATACATCACATATATCAAATCACGTATTGGCCATATCACATCACAACATGCCCTGCAAAAACAAGTTAGACGTCCTCTACTTTGTTGTTGCAAGTTTTACGTGGCTGCTATGGGCAACTAGCAAGAACTGTTCTTACCTACGCAAAGCCACAACGGTGATATTCAAGTTGCCTTTTAACCTTCTACAAGGACCGTCTCTGTCGAATCCGATTCAACTAAAGTGGGAGAGACAGACATCCGCCAGCCACATTTATGCAAACAAGTTGCATGTCAGTCGGTGGAACCGGTCTCTTGTGCGAGGATAGGTAAGATTGGTCCGAGCCGCTTCATCCCACAATACCGCCTAATCAAAATAAGACTAAGGAGGTAAGCAATCTAAACATAAACGCCCACAAACACTTTGTGTTCTACTCGTACATATCATCTACGCATAGACCTAGCTCTGATACCACTGTTGGGGAACGTTGCATGGGCAACAATTTTTTTCCTACGAAACACCCAAGATCTATTCTATGGAGATGCTAGCAACCAGAGGGAGAGGTGTCTACATACCCTTGTAGACCGAAAGCATTAACGATCTAGAGATCTTGGTTGGCGTAGTTGTACTCGCGTCGCGATCCAATCCGATCCAAGCACCGCGCGTGCGGCATCTCCGAGTTTAGCACACGTCTGGCTCGGTGACGTATCCTCCTTCTTCATCCAGCAAGAGAGCGAGAATAGGTATATGAGATCTGAAACAACACAAAGGCGTGGTGGTGGTGGTGGCAACGCAATTCCGACAGGGCTTCACCAAGCGCGTACCGAAGAAACGTGGGAGGAGTTGGGAGAGCCAATGGCCAAGGGTGAAGGGTTGGCTACCCCCATGCACCTCCCCATCTATATATAGGCTAGAGGGCAGGGAAGGGCGTCCAAAACCCTCCTAGGGTCGGCCACAAGGGAGAAAACCCTTTAAACATGAAGATAGCATCTTGTCTCTAGATTCAACCCTTTAAATTTAGAGATAAGATCTTATCTCTAGATTTAAATGACATGTGCCTTGGGGAATGGTGCAGCCAGTCCATGTGGGCTGTAGCCCCACCCCTCGGTCCATGTGGGCCCTTCCCAGGTCGTTGGGCCCCACGGTGGAACCCCCGGAACCTTCTAGAACCTTCCCGGTGCTCTACTGAAAAATTCTCGAACTTTTTCGGAACTCTGAATATGACTTCCCATATATAAATCTTTACCTCCGAACCATTTCGAAGCTCCTCGTGATGTCCCGGATCCCATCCGGGAATCCGAACAACTTTCGGAATTTCCACTATTAATATCTCAACATTACCCTAGCGCTACCGAACGTTAAGCGTGCGACCCTACGGGTTCGAGAATCATGTAGACATGACCGAGACACTTCTCCGGTCAATAACCAATAGCGGAACCTGGATGCCCATATTGATTCCTACATATTCCACGAAGATCTTCATCGATCGAACCACGATGTCAAGGATTCAATCAATCCCGTATGTAGTTCCCTTTGTCCATCGATATTTTACTTGCCCGAGATTCGATCGTCGGTATCTCCATACCTAGTTCAATCTCGTTACCGACAAGTCTCTTTACTCGTTCTGTAATACAAGATCCCGTGACTAACTTTTTAGTCACATTGCTTGCAAGCTTCTTGTGATGTTGCATTACCGAGAGGGGCTAGAGATACCTCTTCGTCATACGGAGTGACAAATCCCAGTCTCGATCCATGCCAACCCCACAGACACCCTCGAAGATACCTTTAGAGCATCTTTATGATCACCCAGTTATGAAGTGACGTTTGATACACACAAGGCATTCCTCCGTTGTAAGGGAGTTGCATGATCTCATGGTCTTAGGAACATATACTTGACATGAAGAAAGCAGTAGCAATAAACTTAGTGATATGATCAAATGCTATGCTTACGGTTTGGGTCTTGTCCATCACATCATTCTCCTAATGATGTGATCCCGTTATCGAATAACAACTCATGTCTATGGTCAGGAAACCTTAACCATCTTTGATCAACGAGCTAGTCTAGTAGAGGCTCACTAGGGACACGGTGTTGTCTATGTATCCACGCATGTATCGGAGTTTCCGATCAATACAATTCTAGCATGGATAATAAACGATTATCATGAACAAGGAAATATGATAATAACCACTTTATTATTGCCTCTAGGGCATATTTCCAACAAGCAAAAGAGGTGTCCCTTGCACCATGAGTGTGGACTTGAAAAACATGTCCCCGAGGAGAAAGTCTTGGTCCGTGAATAGGCAAAAGGAGATGTTCAACCAAGACGACCTGGACTAGGGAGGCATGGACTAGGGAGGCGTCGGCCGTGAACTATGGCCGTTCTTTTTTGGAGGCTCGCTAGTGTGCCGGCCTCTGGCTGTGTTGCCGGCGTGAAAAACTTGATTCGTTTTGGAGGGTGGTTGTGTTGCCGGCGTGAACTACTTGGGAGTAGACCATTCTTTTGTAGGCTGGCATTTGTTTGCCGGTCGCTGGCATGGTCGCCGGCATGGATCATACGTCCGTTGAGAATTTGCATGCAGACCGGACAAGATGCAGCCAGGATGCGCCCACGCGTTGGGCGCACGGCCAGCTCATCCCCAAAAAAAGTAGGCCGCGCCGCATTGCCCTATCCAAACGGACGAAATCTGAACAAAACAGACGTCTGTTTGGGGTTGTGCGTTGGAGTTGGCCTTAGAGAATGATTTCGTTCGCTCGATGGAACCACTTTGCTGAGAAATGTTTCGTTCGCTCGATGAAACCGTAAATGCTATATATCGCATTAAGTGAGTTGCAAGGATCTCTCACTGAAGCATCTAGAGTGAGAGGCCGGCCCATTAATTCATACACCGAAAAGAGAAAACCAGAAGGAAAAAAGCGCAAGTACCGGGATTCAATCATGGGACATCCTGGATAACAAACATCGTTGGTAGCCACTAGGTTAGCTATCATTTCAAGACAAACAGCAAGGGCACGGTATACTTGAGACGAAAAAGATCCGGTTTTCAATGGTTTTCCTTGTTTTTTTGTTTTTGTTTATCAACTTTTTTTGTTTTTTCTTTCTCCATTTTCTTCTGTTTTATACGGTTTTCTTTAGGTATTTTTTTCTTCTTTTTTTCTTTTTTTTCTTGACTGTTCTTATCAATCTTTTTCATTGGTTTCTTCGGTTTTATTTTTCATTTTCTTTGTTCTTTTGGTTTATTTTGTTTCTTTTTTGGTTTCAATTTTTTGGTTTTCTTTGATACTTTTGCTTTTCATTCTACATTTTTTATGTGTCAACAACATTTTTCTAATATATTTTTAATATTATTTTATACATAGTCAATAATTTTCTATATATATATTTAACATTTTTCAATGCTTGATTAACATTTTCGAAATACAAGGTTAATTTTTTTTAATACATGGTCAAGATTTTTCCTATGCACACTTATAAACTTTTTTCAAATGCTTGATTAATATTTTTTTGACTGAATGCTTGATTAACATTTTCTAATACATGGTCAACATTTTTTTCTATACACATTTTAACATTTTTCAGATGATTATTAACATTTTCAAAATGTAATATTAACATTTTTTAACACATGGTCAACATTTTTTTATAAGCACATTTAATATTTTTCAAATAATTGAGTAACTTTTTGATATAGATGATAAAGGAAAATCATTTTTTATTACATGCTCAACATTTTTTCTATACACATTTTAAAAAATTAACACAAGGTCAACATTTTTTATAATTTTTTTTAGCATTTTTCAAATACTTGTTCAACATTTTTCTATACACATTTTAAAAAATTAACACATGGTCAAAAAAATTATAAACACATTTAGCATTTTTCAATTGTTCAACATTTTTCAAATGCTTGATTAACATTTTTATATAGATGATAAAATAAAATCATCATTTTTTTAATTACATGGTCAACATTTTTTCTATACACATTTAAGAATTCTCAAATACTTGTTCTACATTTTTTTCAAATGCTTGATTTAATTTCTTTATATACGTGAGCAATTTGTTTCAGCATTTTTATAATACATGTTCAACATTTTTCTATACACATTTAACATTTTTCAAATGCTTGCTTAACATTTTCTCAAATACTTATTCAACATTTTTTCAAATGATATACATTAGTTGAAAAGGAAGGGTGCATGGAGCGAATCGTTCCTGATAGTTGTTCCATCGAAGGAACGAATCGTTTTTGAGAGTGGTTTCATCGGGACGTCCCTATGTCTCGCATTGAACGAAACACAGGGAACCCCTTGCTAAAGGGAGCCACCAGTTGGGCCGGGCCAGGCGCCAGGGAAACAACAGCCACGTTTTCCGGGTTTTTTCACGTTTTTGGTTTTCGTTTTTTACTTTATTATTTTACCTTTTTATACTTCCAAATATTAAAAATAAATATATTACTGAAAATCACTCTATTTTAAAACTTTTGAAAAATGTTGACCAAGCATTAGAAAAATGTTAAATGTATATAGAGAAATGTTTAATGTATACGAAAGAATAAAATGTGGATAATAAATTTGATTATGTATTTTAAAAATATTAATCAAGCATTTTAAAAATATTAATCAAGCATTAATCAAGCATTATGTATTTTAAAAATATTAATCAAGCTTCTCCATAATATGCAAGGAGTTGACTACGATGAGACTTTCTCACCCGTAGCGATGCTAAAGTCTGTCAGAATTATGTTAGCAATTGCCGCGTTTTATGATTATGAAATCTGGCAAATGGACGTCAAAACGGCATTCCTTAATGGATTCCTTAAGGAAGAATTGTATATGATGCAGCCGAAAGGTTTTGTCGATCCTAAAGGCGCTAACAAAGTATGCAAGCTCCAGCGATCCATCTATGGACTGGTGCAAGCATCTCGGAGCTGGAATACTCGCTTTGATGAAGTGATCAAAGCGTTTGGGTTTATACAAACTTATGGAGAAGCTTGTATTTACAAGAAAGTGAGTGGGAGCTCTGTGGCATTTCTCATATTATATGTAGATGACATATTGTTGATGGGAAATGACATAGAATTTCTGGAAAGCATAAAGGGTTATTTGAACAAAAGTTTTTCGATGAAGGATCTCGGAGAAGCTGCTTACATATTAGGCATCAAGATCTATAGGGATAGATCAAGACGCCTCATTGGACTTTCACAAAGCACATACCTTGACAAGATTTTGAAGAAGTTCAAAATGGATCAGTCAAAGAAAGGGTTCTTGCCTGTATTGCATGGTATGAGATTGAGTAAGACTCAATGCCCGACCACGGCAGAAGATAAAGAGAAGATGAGTGTCATCCCCTATGCTTCAGCCATAGGCTCTATTATGTATGCCATGCTGTGTACCAGACCTGATGTGTGCCTCGCTATAAGCTTGGTGGGGAGGTACCAAAGTGATCCAGGAGTAGATCACTGGACAGCGGTCAAGAATATCCTGAAGTACCTGAAAAGGACCAAGGACATGTTTCTCGTTTATGGAGGTGACAAAGAGCTCGTCGTAAAGGGTTACGTCGATGCTAGTTTTGACACAAATCCAGATGACTCTAAGTCATAATCTGGATACGTATTTATTCTTAATGGTGGAGCGGTCAGTTGGTGCAGTTCCAAGCAGAGCGTCGTGGCGGGATCTACATGTGAGGCGGAATACATAGCTGCTTCCGAAGCAGCACATGAAGGAGTCTGGATGAAGGAGTTCATATCCGATCTAGGTGTCATACCTAGTGCATCGGGTCCAATGACTATCTTATGTGACAACACTGGAGCAATTGCTATAGCAAAGGAGCCCAGGTTTCACAAGAGAACCAAGCATATAAAGCGTCGCTTCAACTCCATTCAGAATTTGATTAAGGATGGAGACATAGAGATTTGCAAAGTACACACGGATCTGAATGTGGCAGACCCGTTGACTAAACCTCTTCCACGAGCAAAACATGATCAGCACCAGAATGCGATGGGTGTTAAATTCATTAAAATGTAATTGACTCTAGTGCAAGTGGGAGACTGTTGGAAATATGCCCTAGAGGCAATTAATAAAGTGTTTATTATTATCATATTTCCCCGTTCATGATAATGGTTTATTATTCATGCTGGAATTGTATTGACCGGAAACTTAATACATGTGTGAATAGATAAACAAATACTGAGTCCCTAGTAAGCCTCTACTAGACTAGCTCGTTGATCAAAAGATGATCAAGATTTCCTGACCATGGACATGAGTTGTCATTTGATAACGGGATCACATCATTAGGAGAATGATGTGATGGACTTGACCCAACCGTCAGCATAGCATATGATCGTTCAGTTTAATGCTATTGCTTTCACTATGTCAAATACACGTTCCTCTGACCATGAGATCATGCAACTCCCGGATACCGTAGGAATACTTTGGGTGTATCAAACGTCACAACGTAACTGGGTGATTATAAAGGTGCACTACAGGTATCTCCGAAAGTGTTTGTTGAGTTGGCATGGATCAAGATGGGGATTTGTCACTCCGACTATCGGAGAGGTATCTCTGGGCCCTCTCGGTAATATAGCATCACAGAAGCCTTGCAAGCACCGTGACTAAAGAGTTAGTTGCAAGATGATGTATTATGGAACGAGTAAAGAGACTTGCCGGTAACGAGATTGAACTAGGTATTGGATACCGACGATCGAATCTCGGGCAAGTAACATACCGCCAGACAAAGGGAACAACGTATGTTGACATATGAGGTTCACCGATAAAGATCTTTGTGGAATATGTAGGAACCAATATGAGCATCCAGGTTCCGCTGTTGGTTATTGACCGGAGAGTCGTCTCGATCATGTCTACATCATTCCCGAACCCGTAGGGTCCGCACACTTAAGGTTCGATGACGATTTAGTATTATATGAGTTATGTGATTGGTGGCCGAAGTTTGTTCGGAGTCCCGGATGAGATCACGGACATGACGAGGAGTCTCGAAATGGTCGAGAGGTAAAGATTCATATATTGTAAGGCTATATTCGGACGTCGGAAAGGTTCCGAGTGATTCGGGTATTTTTCGGAGTACCGGGGAGTTACGGGAATTCACCGGGAGAAGTAATGGGCCTTATTGGGCCATACGGGAAAAGGAGAGGCAGGCCACGTGAGGAGGCGCGCGCCCCCCCTTGCCCAAACCGAATTGGACTAGGGGAGGGGGCGCAGCCCCCTCTTTCCTTTCCCTCTCCCTTCCCCTTTCCTACTCCGTATGGGAGGTGGAATCCTACTAGGACTAAGGAGTCCTAGTAGGACTCCCCACACTTGGCGCACCCCTAGGGGGCCAGCCTCCTCCCTCTCATCCTTTATATATGGGGGCAAGGGGGCACCCCAAAGGACACAATTGTTCCAAAGCCGTGTGCGATGCCCCGATCTCCGTTTTCCACCTCGGTCATATTTTCGGAGAGCTTAGGCGAAGCCCTGCCGGAATCACTTCACCGTCACCGTCACCGTCGCCACGCCGTCGTGCTGACGGAACTCATCTACTACCTCGACATCTTGCTGGATCAAGAAGGCGAGGAACGTCACCGAGCTGCACGTGTGTAGAACTCGGAGGTGCCGTACGTTCGGTACTCGATCGGTGGAGCTCAAAGGATTGTTCGACTACATCAACCGCGTTGTGAAATGCTTCCGCTAACGGTCTACAAGGGTACGTAGACACACTCTCCCCTCTCGTAGCGATGCATCTCCATGGATAGATCTTGCGTGAGCGTAGGAATTTTTTTGAAATTCATGCTCCGTTCTCCAACATGAGTTACCATGCTATTCACACAAAAGTTACTGATAGGATATTTCATCAACTCTCCCTGCCCCGTCACCAAAGTTACCATGACTGAGGTACATAAGTTATCAGCTCCATGATGTGCGAGTTACCATCTATTCACACAAAAGTTACCGGGGGGATATTTCATCAACCCTCCCCCCATACCAAAGTTATCAGGACCGAGGTGCATAAGTTATCAGGTCTGCGGTGTGTGAGTTACCATACTATTCACATAAAAGTTATCATGGGATATTCCATCAACCGCCCCTGCCCCCTCTCCCTCGACGCCAAAGTTACCAGGATCGGGGTATATAAGTTATCAGATCTGCGATGTGTGAGTTACCATCTATTCACACAAAAGTTACCGGGGGGATATTCTCACCCCCCGCCACGCTCGCGAAAATTACCCAGGGTGTACGATGTGTGAGTTACCATGCTATTAACATTAAAGTTACCATGGGTATATTTCATAACCCCCCGCCCCGCGCGCGAAAATTACCCAGGGGTGTACATAAGTTATCATGTCTTGGGGACGTAAAAAAGTCATGTTATCTGCACATAAGTTATCGTGGTGTGTTTCAACAACTCCCCCATCTCCACCCCGTCGCCAAAGTTACCAGGACTAGGGTACATAGGTTATCCGGTTTGTAGTGTGTGAGTTACCATGCTATTCACGCAAAAGTTACCGGGTGGTATATTTCATCACCACCCCCCACCCCCACCCCCACCCCCCCCCCCCGCGTCCCCAAAAGTTACCATGACCGGGGCACATAAGTTATCAGGCTACGAAGTGTAAGTTACCGTGCTACTAACATTAAAGTTACCGTGTGTATATTTCACCACCCCCTCACCAAAGTTATCAGGACCGAAGCACATAAGTTATCAGGTCTGCGATGTGTGAGTTACCACCCCTGCCCCCTCCCCCCTCCCGCGCCAAAGATACCAGGACGGGGGTATATACGTTCCATGGTGAGAAAAAATGCACAGAGAAAAAAAGTACAGAGAAAAAAGTACTATCATTGGCACTCGATGAGTGAATCAAAAGATTACGTTGAATAAAAAATCATTGTCATTAAATGGGATGGCTGCACGGAATATCAAATGGAAGAAGACAATGCCTTGAAATTAATTTCGTGAATCAATCTCACGGAAAACTGACAAAAAAATGGTGTTTTAAATATGCTGACATGGCTCTATCGGGTCAAGTATGCTGACTATCGCTTAACTGACAAAAAGACGTCAAGTGGTTTGCTAGTAGCCTGCTATGGGTCTTCTCCAGGAGACCGGAGTTCGAATCCTGGTCATGGCAATATATTTTTTCTCTCCCGCGAAGGCAGTTTTGAAGCAAAAGAAAGGAATCGGGAGTGATCGAGGGAGCGAAAAAACGTTCCGAACGTTCGGAACTTACAATACTTGTACATTGATACAATGGTAAAAATAAAGTTGGATAGAGTTTACATTTGGTTTACAACAAGCACAGTGTGTGGAGCTCGAAACCGAAATTCAAATTGCAAACATGGGAACATATATTTTTCTCCCTGCCTCAAGAACCTGAATGTAAGTGCCACTATTTTTTGACAGAAAATTTGACATACTTTTCTTGAGAGAGAAAAAAAATCGAGTTTTACCAGCTCGTCACAAAAGAAAAAGAGACACACTGATGGTTGTACCATGGCACTGGCCTACTCGCCGGATAAACTATCTAATAAACCTAGTGCGCATTCGTACACAAAGCTAGCCTGGGCCAGTTGGTCACCGCAGCTAGGGAATCCGACCGCGAACCTGCAGGTACAGAGTTCGATTCCAGTCTGCTCCCTTTTTACGGAAAAAGTGAACCGACCGACGACGGCCACATGATTTAGAAAGGACGGAGATAAGTGTCTTCGGATCTATTGCACAGATCCAAACGTGTGGAAGATACAAATTTCGATCATCTATCAGGGTCCTTCTTTTATCATTGTCTTGTAAGTTTTATATGGTGACCGTTGTCAACTTCTTGTTGGAATCAGCAAAGAATCTTCCATAAATTGTTTTGAGTTAGATATACTTTTTTTGTAGTTGGTACTTGATGAGATACTTAAGTAGTAGCAGTAGTAGCGATAATTCACTCCTGAACCCGGGCTCAGATGAGCCCGGTGAACAGTACCGCGATTTGAAAGTTCAAAAATGTTCAAAAAATTCCAATTTTTTAATGGTGCAAGATGCTTCTGTGCGTGAGCTCCGTGCAAATTTTTGTGAAGTTTGAACATTCGAGGAGCTCGTGGCAAAAAAGACAAAATTAGACGTGAACAGTGTGATTTTCAAAAGTTTCTCAGACATCTGAAATTTATCTTTTTTGCCACGAGCTCCTCGAAAGTTCAAACTTCACAAAATTTTGCACGGAGCTCACGCACAGAAGCATCTTGCACCACAAAAAAAATTGGAATTTTTTAAACATTTTTGAACTTTCAAATCACAGTACTGTTCACGCCCGGGCTCATCTGAGCCCGGGCACCAAAACGCTGCTCTCCAGTAGTAGTATATACAGTGCTATTGAGAGAAACTCTAGGAAAAGAATTCGATAAAAATGTTGGTGGGAGAAGGTGCATTGAGCGTCATGATTCATGCCCGCACGGACCGGTCGCATTCAAAAGCTTTCTGCTGCGATTAGATAGATAAAGAAAGAAATCCAAGGCCGTTTCTTAGCTAGTGTACTATACTATGCTGCAACGCATGGATTTTCTTTCACTGTATAGTCGCAAAGGCAGTTCAGTTTCAAAGCCGAATTTCACGGAAGGCAGTTCTGTTTCAGCCCTGGGCTCTTGGGACGTGGCCTTGACATTTTTGCCCTTTTTTTGAAATAAAAAGCAAAAAGAAAATCAATCAAGAAGAAGAAGAAGAAGAAGAAGTTCGTGATTAGCAGTTCCCCTTTTCCTCCCTCCCTGACGATTCCTCCACCCCACTAGCGACGGGCTCATACCTCCCTCTCCTCCACCCTTCCATTCCCTTCCGCTCCCACCGCTCCGCCGGCCGGCCGGCCCTCAAACCCTAGGCGCGAGCTGCCGCGGCGGAGATGGAGCAGCACGTGCTGGTGGCGCTCGCCCTCTCCTTCGTCGGCGGCCTCAGCACCTCCCTCGGTACGCGCGCACAGATTCTCGCCCCGCACAACTCGGTTGCCTGCTGCTGGCTTGCCTGCTTGATTTCCTCCCCTTGTGCGGTGCCCTGGCCTAGGGGAATTCTTCTGCCGCTTCAACTTCCACTCCTCGGCTCCCCTGACTTGATTTCTACCGTTCTTGTAGTGCTTTTTTGTGTGGGGATAATTCTAGCTTGCTACTGTTCAGTTGCGCTGAACAGAACCAGGGCCTCGCCATTTGCCAAGTGACGGAGTTTTGTGCCGTCTAGGAACCTAAGCAGGAGAATCAGCAAATCGCCGCGACCCAACATTCATCAGAATGCATAGGCTAAATGGGTAATTCACAAGGTTGACCAGAGTGGCAAAAGCTGGTTCCACAGGTTTAGGCACAGGGTTACTTAGGCCTTGTACAATGCAAGGCGCTTAGGGGAGGTGCTTAGAGAAATAAACCAATGTTTTTTTAAGCACCTGTGGTGCTTATTTGTAAAGGGTAGACGCTTAATTAGGCGGCGTCCCTGTAGAAATAGGCACAGGTGCTTCAGAAAACCCGATTTATTTTTCCTATAAGCACCTAGCATTGTACAAGGCCTTACGGCCCTCCTGTTGTTTTTTATGACGATGCCCAAGTAGCAATGACAAATCCTGCTTGTTCCCCTAATGCACTTTCCGATGCTTCTGCTTGATGTCCTGCAAGGCTTCTTTGTGGCCGCTTAAGCTAAGCTCGAGATTTGTGTCCTCAGGTGCGCTGCTTGTGATCGTGAACCCTTCCCCTGACCTCAAAAGGCTCGGCCTCCTCCAGGTCGCCATCAACTGCCTTCTTTTAAGCTATTTGATTATCTGTCGTTTAGGCAAGCAATGATTATCTAATCGCTCGTGCTCTATATATTGCTCATGCTGCATGCAGGGTTTTGCTGCTGGACTTATGTTGAGCATTTCGTTTCTAGACCTGGCACACAATGCGCTCAATTCCATTGGCTTCTTGAAGGCCAACCTCTGGGTGGGTTGGTTGGATCTTTCTTGAGGTTTTACAATCCGTGTCATCAAATTTCAATCTATATCGAATAACACATTTGCTATATTGTGCAGTTCTTTGCAGGAGTTCTTTTCTTTGGTTTCGTTGTCAAGTTTATTCCGGAGCCAACCTTTGTGCCAACTACTGATGCAAGCAAGAAAAAGGTAGGAATGAACTATCCTCGGGGATGTTTCCAGCATCATTCGTATCAATCTGTTTTCTTACTAAAATAAGAGGGCTGAATAGAAGTTGGTTTTCTTTTGTGGAAAGCAGACTGATGATGACGGGTCGGGCAAAGATATGATGAAAAAACATCGCCGGCAAGTCTTATTCAGTGGCATCATTACTGCTGTTGGTAAGTTACTAAGATTGTTACCTAATCATTAATATCCCTTGTTCTTATCAGGCCTACATTCTGTCAAACTTGCTTTCGGGAGACATGATTACTTGAACTGTTCCGTGCCACAGAAGGTTCCTTAAGAGAATCTAGTGAATTTTTGCTTCTTTGAAGCTACAATCATTTGACTTTGTACTTATTGTATGCTGCAGGAATTAGCTTGCACAATTTTCCTGAGGGCATGGCGGTATTTCTTGGATCCATGAAGGTAATGCCGTCCTGTATTCATCTCAGTCTAGTGGCATCATTGATTTGCTAAAGACGTTCTGCACCTTGCATTTTGTTCCAATAGAAAAACTACTGGGGCATAGCTTGGTTGTTTTGGGTTTCAAACATTTCATGTACCTATTATTATTTATGGCTTGCACTAATTATATTCGGTTATAACGAAAATGCAGGGCCTTCGCGTGGGAGTTAACTTGGCCATTGCTATTGCTTTACATAACATACCTGAGGTATATAAATCAACCTATCAACCTTTCTGGTTAAGTAGCCTAAGAATTCTTATCTGCAGTTATATGTTGCATCATTGCCACTTAGGATAGCCCTTGGGGTGCTCTTTTTAAGAAGATTCAACTGCCATAAAAAGTTTGTTCGTTATACTGCACCAGGGAGTCAATATATAGGTTTAATACGAAAGCCCAATCTCATGGCACACTAATTCATGACAAGGCAAGAGTGCCATGATGAATCTTAATTCATTTGCAGTGCTTGTTTTGCCATGAAGTTTCGAGTATTTCGATATTTGCTAGGTCTCCACGTTGTCCAACTTATTTATTTTTCCTTTTAATCTGCGTAGTTCAGTTTGATGCTTAGTGACCATACTAGAATTAGTTGGCATCAAACATGTCATTACGTACAAGAGAGAATTTGCAAATTGTGTTAGCAGGATCTATTATTTTGGAAAAAATACCACATGGAAAATTAAATAATTCCATTTTATGAAAAGAGGTTAAAAAGAAGCTATAGTTCTACAAAATCATATATCCGAGACTATTGACAGTCTGACATGCTGCTAATTTCCTTTTTGATCTACCATCCTAACTAGTTGACACTTTTTACCTTCTCAGGGGGTTGCTGTAGCTCTGCCACTCTATTTTGCTACCAAAAGGTACCTGTTTTCCCCATGTAGAGATGAATAATTAGTGAAATCTGTAGTTCACACCAGCTTTCACAAAAGGGTCTTGAGTCCACTACGCAAATGCCACGAATTCTTGGTTTTCTGTAGTGAAATGTTATAAGTTGGTTACACAAATATAAGTCATGCTTGTTATGCATTATTGTTCAATGGCATACAATCTTAAAACTTCTCAAATATGGTGAGCCGCTCTTATCTTGGCTATGTGAGCTTTACCTTTTCCTCCATTCTTAAAGGGTGATTGGATTCCAAAGTACCTACTTCCTCCATCCATATATATAGGGCCTAAAGCGTTTTTAAGACTGCATTTGACTATTGATAAGATTAATAGTATATGAGATGTATAATGTGAAAATTATACTCATTGGAAGCTCCTTTCACGTACGAATTTGACGGTATGCTTTGTGTAACTTGCATGTCATATATTATTACTCTAACATGTGGTCAAAATTAGCCTAAAAAACGCATTAGGCCCTATATATATGGATAGAGGGAGTACAAAGCATGACCATGTTTGAAATGATTGTACTTTAGAAAGTATTCCTATTGTCATTATCGGACTTGCTTTTTTGCAGCTGATAATATTTCTGTGTTTCCCTCTTTCTTGCATATCAAAGCAAATGGCAAGCATTCAAATATGCAACACTCTCTGGTTTGGCTGAGCCACTAGGAGTGTTTTTTGTAGGTATGCTATTTTTGTGAGCCTTTTCTGTAAGTTTATTCTTTTAACAATGAGTGAAGTGCATTTTTTGTCCCTAGACTTATCGTGAAGTGTGGCTTTCATCCCTGAACTTCTTTTTGGTGTAACCTTCGTCCCTCAACTCTTAATACCAGTTATAGTTAGTACCTGACAGCGGTATTCCTCGGTCAAAACCGCTTTTGACTTGATGTGTCATGGTTTTGACCACATCTTGGTGCAATCTTAGTCCCTAAACTCTTAATATCGGGTAGAATTAGTCCCTAACAAGAGTATTCTTTGGCCAAATCCGATTTTGTCTTTTGATGGCACAGTTTGATCACATCATCACGGTAAGGTGGAATAGGGCAGCATGTCATCTCTCTCTCTCTCTCTCTCTCTCTCTCTCTCTCTCTCTCTTCTCTCATTGACATGAGTCCCTATTGCCACCTTACAATGATGATGTGGCCAAAACCATGTCACATAAGGTCAAAACCGGGTTTGAATGGGGAATACCGCTTTGAGAGACTAACTACACCTGGTATTAAGAGTTGAGGAACGAAGGTTGCACCAAAAAAAAGTTCAAGGACGAAAGCCACACTTCACGATAAGTTGAGGGACGAAAAATGCACTTACCTCTTTAATAATCTGTCAACTACTGATGCAAATGTGATTACTGCAGCGGTCTTGTTTCCGAGCAACTTAAATCCTGAAATTCTTGAAGGCCTACTTGCATCAGGTTAGTCTGTTAGCAGAGCTTAAACATGATATTTCATGCTTAGTACTTTGTTGACTTCCCATTTGTCTTTACGCAGTTGGTGGTGTTATGGCTTTCCTCACTTTGCATGAATTGTTACCTCTAGCATTTGACTATGCTGGTCAAAAGCAAGCTGTCAAAGCAGTCTTTGTTGGCATGGCCGTCATGTCTGCGAGGTTTGTTGATGTTTCTGAACAAAAAGATTTGTCTCTATAGTTCTGAAGCACTTTTACTCTGTGATTTGAGAAAAAACAACTAATATCCATGTTACAGGGTGGTAATTGAGGTCTTGTAATCTAGTTGATAGTATCATAGCAGATTGACATAATATGTTGTTGGCAGTGAGTGCACCGTAGAGAAAGACTTATGTTCTATCATCTATAGGGTGAATTTATGGCATGAAGGTTGCATTAGTATAATAATATCTTCGCAGCAGTGTTTGACAATAGGCCTGCACAACCTGAGTAGATAACTTATGTTCTGTCATCTATACCGTTCCCTTCACTCAAACAAAAATATCGACCTGAGTAAATTCAGTCAGCAGCCTGCCATATGCATTAATGTGATCATCAATAGTCATTAGCCAAATGCACTCATGTTATACCCATATTCACCCAATTATAACCTGTCATATGCATTCACATTACAAATGCATAACCAACTATTCCTTCGCACTTGACAGTACATGCTAATTTTGACACAAAATTGCTACTCATTATTACGTTGTTATACACGGCCCCATGCCTTGAAAGCCGAGGGACATTTTTATATTTTTGGAAAATAAGCAGCAAACAGTTCTTTTCTCTACATGCCTAATTTGTGATTCCACGTTGGCAGCTTGTATTTCCTGGAGATCAGCCTACCGAAGGAGATCAGCTTGTAACATATGACCACACCACTGCAACTATACCAGCTGTTCATAGTGTCCGCTGAAGCCCAAGAACTCGCCAAAGGGCATGGGGGTGGAGGGTTCGTCGCTCAGAAACAAGAATTATGGCCAGACTGTTGCATTGGCCATGTGTAGCATACACTTTTACTCCTGGTTATTGTGTCTGACCGTTGTTTACTAGGAGAAAACAGCAGTGTGGCGACCCATATGCGGTGGGTGGGCATCCCTCCTTTTGTTGTCCAGTAACAGGATGCAACTAGAACTGATTTGCGGCGTTTTCACCGGGTGCCGCTGATTTGACACTTGTTAAAAGCCTGCCCACAATCATGTCTGCAGGATGCAGTGGTCCTGTTAACCCTTGATTATGTTTCAAAGTTTATGCATCTACAATTTCTTTTCTCTTGCCATGGAGTATTTAAAAACAATCTTGCTTTGGAGTACTGTTTCCAACTGGCTCGTTGAAATGATGTTGTGTTTGCATGGGTGAGGCAACAGCCTGTTGGGACTTTGGTGCTAGAAATTCTAGTCTTGAGTCTACTTGGATTATGATTTCATCCAAAGGCAGGTGCAAAGAAATTGGGAACTGTTACTTGAAGAATCAATCGCCTTCAAGTTCTCTCTCTTGCCGTGATTGTTTTGATGTCATTCACAATATCCCTGATCGAATCACTAGATGCTGCGCATGAGTATCGTAGTTAGTTACAACTCATAACACGACACTGATCATAGCAGATTGTTATTAGGAACTTAGAGATGAGGGAAAATCCTTCTGGCTGAACATGGCGACATTCCAAGGGGATATAGTGTCAGGGATATAACCCGGCCGGAGTATAACCCGGCCAGGACTTGGCGATTTACTGAAGACCCGGTCACCAGCTTGGCGGTTCATAGTCAAGACCCATAAGGTGTGCCAGAAGACGGAGACCAAGCCACACGGCGGGTTGACCAAGTGGGCCAAGAGAAAGACAAGACATGAAGACCAGGCCATATGGCGGCTTGCCAGATGGGCTGAGGTCAAGGCCCAAGAGGCATGAGGCGACTCATGGGCCAGAAGATGTAAGCCGCCATAAGATGACTTGTTCTGTAAGACTAAGGAGTTGGAACCAGGATCGGTTACGTTGTATAACCCGACCCGGACTCGTGTAAGCCCAGGGCCTCGACCTATGTATATAAAGGTGAGCCCCCGCAGCGTGTTAGACAGGTTAAGACAGACAGACAAGCCTTACGGCGAGAGAGACCAAGCAATTGAGAGCTAGGGCAAGCAAGCCGCCCCTTGTAATCGATACACCAGTTATACAGCATAAGCAGGACGTAGGCTTTTACCTCCACCGTGAGGGGCCGAACCTGGGTAAACCGTGTCCCTTGTCCCGCTTAACCCCTTTGAGTCCACTTACATGGCGTTAGCTCCGAACCTAAGTCTTCGGACATCTGCCGTGACAAAACCACGACAGTTGGCGCCCACCGTGGGGCTAGCGCTCGGTGGTGTTGAGTTCTCAAAGGGTTCTCCCTCTGGGAGCAAGGGGGGCGTCAATGGTGAGATGACCAAGAGTCGCCATGGGAGACTCTACCTCAACGATGCCGACTGGGGTCCTGAGGCCGACACAATCGAGCATGGTTTCCGGGTCCCCTTCGGTGGAATCAACGTCTTCATCGGCAAGACTGGCGGATCTGAACCCGGGCCGGACATCTGCACCGACATCGTCGAGCCGGCTCAGCGCAAGCAACTCGCCCGGAGCGTGCAACCCGCCCGTGTTGACCCGGGCAAGAAGCACGTCTTCGTTGGCTTTACTCAGGGCATGGAACTTGAAGGTTCTATGTCACAGGAGGAAACTCTTGTCTACTTAGAGGAAGGATCCTCGAGTAGAGAGACGGAATCGATCTATCAGCTTCATAATGGTGGATTTGGGGGCTACGACGAGCCTTACCCCGAGTCAGAGTATCATGAGCCGGAGGAGGATGAGCTGCCAAACCGCGCTGCCGTGTTTATGACGGGTTCCGCAGCGGCTCCGAGCGGTACAGCCGCCGGTGCGACCGGGTCTGGGGCTGGCAGGTCGCCGGCTCAGGTTCTTCTGGATCTGATGAACGAGTTTACAACCCTAATGGAGACTGAGGTCACTGCTGAAAACCAAGCGGCCCGTAATGCGGAGATCGCGAGGTTGAAGAATCAGATGGCTGGAGTCCAACAGGAAATCAATGAGCTGAAGGCTCAGATGGATGCTGAGGCGGAACGCCTTAAGGCGGACGTTTTTCGCCTTGAGTTAGAGCGGCAGTCAGCGGCGGCGGTTCATCGCATGAGACATCAATCCCGCTTGCAGTATGAAGTTAGGGATCTTTTTCACACGCCAGGAACAGGACGGAACATACCTTTAACCGTAACCCGGACGGCGGAAATACCTGGAAGCCGGGCGGCGGCTCAACGTCAGCAGCTAGACCCGCCCCGACGGAATCAAGACCCGCCACCTTTCCATCCAACGCCGCCAGGTCATTATGCTAACCCGGCGGAGAACATGGTGGCAGCGGCAACCAGGCTTGATACAATCCCAATCCCCGATGAGGCACCTTATGCAGAAGAGGTGCGGAATGCCATCGGATACCTGCGCACGGCGATGGCCCAGCAGGGGAAATATAATTACAGCCGGAGTCGCGTGCACTCAACCCCCATCCACAGCCGTAGCTACAGCCGGCGTTACGAGTCGCCGGCGGTCTCTAGCAGTGACCCGCCTCAAGCTGATCGGGCGGCTCTAGATGTTCAAGCACGGGTGGAACGGGCAAAAGCACAGCAAGAAGCGGCGGCTCAGGCGACGGCGGCGGCTCATCAAGAACCCACAGTTGCACCCTCCGTCTCATTAGGAGCAGGAATAACCTCCAGGGCTGTGGGAGTGCCCTGTTTGGTGCCGACTCTGCGGAATGAGCGTTTGCCGAAAGATTTTAAGGGTCCTCGAAAGGTGCCCAATTACACGGCTGACTTACCTCCCGAGGCTTGGGTTGAAAGCTATGAGCTAGCCATGGAGATGTTAGACGTCAGTGATGCAGTCTGCGCAAAGTATTTCATCATGATGCTGGAAGGGCCGGCTCGCACATGGTTGAAGGGTTTACCACCCAACACCATTACTTCCTGGGCCAAGTTAAGGGCGAAATTCATCAAAAATTTCCAAGGAACGTGCAAGCAGCCCATGACGATTGTGGATTTGGACCATTGTGTACAACGTACTGATGAGTCGGCTCATCACTGGGTCCGGCGGGTCTCCGAAATCATCCACTCTTCTGAGCAGATTACGGCCTCTCGGGCGGTTTTGATTCTAGAGAAGAATTGTCACTTCACGCCTTTGAAGCAGAAACTTGGCCGGCTCAAACGCTCATGCCAAGACATGGGGGAGCTCATGGCGGCTCTCACCAAGTACGCAGATTCTGATAACACGAAGGACCCGGACTCTGATAATGAGAAATCAGGTCAGGGGAAGAAAGGTAGCAATGGCAAGCGGAAGCACCCAGATGGCGGGTCAGAATTGGTGGCAAACACCAACGTCAGGAACAACCGTGCTAAGGGCAACGGGAACTTCGAGCAGTCTTTTAACAAGGGAAAAACTACTTTCAACCTGGAGGAGAGGCTTAGCCAACCTTGTCCAGAGCACACCCGGCCGAATAAGCCGGCAAACCATCTATGGAGGGATTGTTATACTATGAGACAGTTTCGGAATTACAGCATTCAACAGCATCGTGATAACGGTGATGGCCCATCGGGCGGCTCAGGTCCGGGCGGCTCAGAATCCGGCTTTGATGCTGGTGGCTCAGGGTCCGGTTACCAGGGTCAAGGCAACCATGGGGGTCATAATCAACAGCCTCGCGGCGGAGGCCAGCGGCAGAATAACCAGTCAGGGTATCAGAGGAACCCGAAACGCCCTAACGAGGATTACTAAAACACCTCAAACGGGATCATTTATAACCCGCAATGGGCAACTTCAACCTTCAGTGGAGATTATTAAGCCGACTCCTCAAGTCATCTTAAAGACTTGGGGGCTATGCAGTTATGACTGGGCAAAGATCGTTATTTCAAAGAAGATAAAACCAGGTCCTGGAGATTGCCGCCTACATTCCAACAGGTGACCCGCCATCTCTTTGACAGTCAATCTATATGACCCTGAACTGTCAAGAGCCGGCTTATGATTTACATCTCTTTGACAGTCAATCTATATGACCCTGAACTGTCAAGAGCCGGCTTATGATTTACGTCTCTTTGACAGTCAATCTATATGACCCTGAACTGTCAAGAGCCGGCTTATGATTTACGTCTCTTTGACAGTCAATCTATATGAACCTGAACTGTCAAGAGCCGGCTTATGATTTACCTCTCTTTGACAGTCAATCTATATGACCCTGAACTGTCAAGAGCCGGCTTATGATTTACGTCTCTTTGACAGTCAATCTATATGACCCTGAACTGTCAAGAGCCGGCTTATGATTTACGTCTCTTTGACAGTCAATCTATATGACCCTGAACTGTCAAGAGCCGGCTTATGATTTACGTCTCTTTGACAGTCAATCTATATGACCCTGAACTGTCAAGAGCCGACTTATGATTTACGTCTCTTTGACAGTCAATCTATATGACCCTAAACTGTCAAGAGCCGGCTTATGATTTACGTCTCTTTGACAGTCAATCTATATGACCCTGAACTGTCAAGAGCCGGCTTATGATTTACGTCTCTTTGACAGTCAATCTATATGACCCTGAACTGTCAAGAGCCAGATTATGATTTACCTCTCTTTGACAGTCAATCTATAAGACACTGAACTTGTCAAAAGAGTCGGTTTTATAAATTGTTGTACTCTTGAACAGTCAATCTTTAGAGACCCTGAACTTGTCTCTTGACAGTTAATCTCGCAATAAGACCCTGAGCTGGTTAAGGTTAAAACGACGAATCTGTGCCATATGAGAGCCGGCACATGAGTGGCAATCATGCCTAAGTCTTTACAAGATAAAGCCTGAGTTTTAAGCAAATTTGTGAGAGTTAACCTCTCCGGGTTGTGCCTTTCAAGCCGCCCGCCATACCGGGTTACACCGTAACCTCTGCAAGCATAATAAAGACACTAATAGCCGACATGGCTGGCTATTCTTGAAGAGTCGTCCTATTGATTATAATGCCGGGTTATCTAGATCGATCGGCTCTTGGATTTCTTCAACCAGTGCTATATAGTATACTACAGCACTGATGGATTTCTCAAGCACATATTTGCCGGGTTGCACCGCAACCACGAGCAGGGATTTCATTGTTCATAACCGGGTTACAACCACGGTCAAGGAATCATATTACTCTTATACAGTCCCGAGTCGCCGCAGGCAGTCAACCCGGCACTTGGGGGCTACATTATTCAAATCCGGCTTATATCAAGTACGCAAGTCCCATGTCGCTGCAAGCGTGCGCCACAGCACTTGGGGGCTAATGCAAGCCGGTTTTCAAGACAGTACATTATCAAGCAAGACCCTGTTATTTCAAGGAGATAACCGGTTTTCTATAATCCTTCTAAAGTCCCGGCCCAGTACATATTACTGACCCGGCACTCGGGGGCTACACCGCTCAGATCAAATTCTCTAAAGTCCCAAGTCGCCGCAGACATGCGACCCGGCACTTGGGAGATACAATATTCAGCTGTTCAAAGCAGACTATAAGGTTCCCATTGAAGACCCGGCCCCATCACATACTGAAGAGCCGGCTCTTGGGGGCTACACCAGCTGAAGCTTTATAAGGTATAAGACAGTTATAAGTCCCAGGCTGCTGCAGGTGAGACAACCTGGTACTTGGGGGCTGCACAGTCAAAGATATTATTGCAAAGCGCCAAGTCATCATGGATACACTTGGAGCTTGGGGGCTACAGGTAATATGAATATATCAAAAAAGTTGAAAAGAGTTATCAAAGTCAGCTGGAGTCTGGTTATCTGACCCGGCGTCACCAACATTACATGACCCGGCGATTCAAAGATTATAATCCGGCGGTGATAACCCGCCGAGAGTATTGGAGGCCGACTCAATGGCATATGGGTGTTGTATTCCCAGAATTTTACTTCGAAGGACGCTGACAAGCAAGACGATTGAGAAGACGGCTCGAGCTTAGCATGAATAAATTCAAGCTAACCTGGGGGCTAATGTCAGGGATATAACCCCACGATATAACCCGGCCAGGACTTGGCGATTCACTGAAGACCCGGTCACCAGCTTGGCGGTTCATAGTCAAGACCCATAAGGTGGGCCAGAAGACGGAGACCAAGCCACACGGCGGGTTGACCAAGTGGGCCAAGAGGAAGACAAGACATGAAGACCAGGCCATATGGCGGCTTGCCAAATGGGCTGAGGTCAAGGCCCAAGAGGCATGAGGCGACTCATGGGCCAGAAGATGTAAGCCGCCATAAGATGACTTGTTCTGTAAGACTAAGGAGTTGAAACCAGGATCGGTTACGTTGTATAACCCGACCCGGACTCGTGTAAGCCCAGGGCCTCGACCTATGTATATAAAGGTGAGCCCCCGCGACGTGTTAGACAGGTTAAGACAGACAGACAAGCCTTACGGCGAGAGAGACCAAGCAATTGAGAGCTAGGGCAAGCAAGCCGCCCCTTGTAATCGATACACCAGTTATACAGCATAAGCAGGACGTAGGCTTTTACCTCCACCGTGAGGGGCCGAACCTGGGTAAACCGTGTCCCTTGTCCCGCTTAACCCCTTTGAGTCCACTTACATGGCGTTAGCTCCGAACCTAAGTCTTCGGACATCTGCCGTGACAAAACCACGACATATAGGGTAGCCAAATTGTTCAAAGTTTCAAACAAGTTCGAAAGGATGGCTACCTGGAGGTGCTGCATCACATGCAAACTTGGCTTGCTGGATTGTGTTCGGATCTGTGAGTGGCAAAAAACGAGCTCCGCGCTGACTCCCGCTAACTTACCAGTTGGCTGAGCCAAAATGTCCTCGTCGCGGATAGCAACCTCCTCCCCCGACCATATGGAGTGGAGTCAGCAGCCGAACATGTTATCTACTCCCAATTTTGCCCGTGGAGGCACACTTCAGGAGCAGGGAATGGAGTCAAGGATTTGAAGGAGTGGAGGGGATCCGAACAGGCTCTAAGTGTGTGGCACATTACTGACACAGGTCCTCATTTTGATTTCTTAGCTCAAATTTCATATCAACAAAACTCGCCGCGGTTTGTCAGCTGGCTACCTTTCTCTGGTTGCGGCTTCCAGCAAAGTTTACAAGATTGAAGGAAAGAAGAACTGTATATGTTCAGGCAATCTGGGCTACACAAAATTTGCTCTGCGGAAACTTGTATCGACATCGCAAAGACAGATGGCACTATCCCTACCGGTGCAAATGCTCAGTAAATCAGATTAAGGTTGACAGAGATCAAACAACAGCCACTTGGATGTTTTAATTTCTGTGCCCAACCCCAAAGTGAAACCGTCTTGCTTGTTTGTCATTGAAAGCGTATTCAAGTCTCAAAGGTCCCAGCGGGGAGTCCACACGGATGCCAACACCATACCCGTAACCGCTTCCTGGCTTCCCACGCGCTCCTGCTGGGTCACCTACAAAACGAAACGACGAGAGATTGCACGAGTGAGAAGAGGTATTAGTGAAAAGTGGAGGAGCTAATACATCAAAACTGCTCTACAAAACCTAGAGGTGTAACCCTGTCAGGCCTGCTCCAGCAGCAGCAAAATCTTCTAACTAGAATAAGGGCCAAAAACAACAGTTTTCTTCGTTCTGAATCTGAATTGGAGATTTTTCTTCAAACGCAAAACGAGGCTTAGAGAGTTTGAGTACGTGTACAAAACTAGCCTGCTTTAGAGACCACATATATGGACTAAAATTATATATCACAGCCAAATGTGATTACAACATTGACTTACCAGGAACCGTTGGACCAGAGCCAAGATCACTACCATAGTCACCAAAGACCACACCTTCCAACGGACCAAACTACACGGAAAATGGCAACTGTAAGTAATCAAAGCAGGCTGGGTTTTTTCTTTAATGCAAAGCATACGGCAAGCATGACATGCATCACAGTAGCACAAGAACTAGTCAAATGCATTTGATGTCATTGCACGTAGCAATCATGAATAGTCCACGATTAAAGTACTAATTTTCCAGCTATAAAATCATGTATGACAAGTAACAAATCATTGGATCGTTGACACAAGTATAGAAATAATTCGAAATAGTTAGTATTGAAACAAATATAAGAAGATAGTGAAAACCATGATACTGTTGACATAAATCAGGTGGTGGAGAACTGAAGTAACAGGCGCCTTATTGGGGCTTATGGAGTAACTTTTCCTTTAGCTAATTCTCCAAGTACCCTCCTATGTGTGGATAAGACGGGCCATGTATTCACAGGTACCAGGTCACACGCGAATGATGCAGTTAATATGTGTCCAGCATGGATTAGATATGTTAACTGAACTGCATGTGTGGAGTTTTTTTTTTTTTGTCTCAACAAAATAATCGATTTACTGTTATATTCTTAAATACGAGCAAATAAGACTTCATCCTAAAGTTGCAAACTAATTCAAATACTACAGTTTTAGTTTCTTCTTGATATATGTGTATTGATGTTGCCAACTAGGTTTTTATGAGAATAGCATATGGTTGTGTGCATTTTATCTAGAGGTGTTTCATGTGAATGTTCAGTTTAGACAAAGAGCTTAATATTGCCAAAAAGAGAGGCAAGGCTTACCAAGCGGCAAGAGACTTCACCACTACCAACTGCATATGAGCGGCCAGAACCAACAGCACCTTCTTCATATCCTCTTACACTGTTTGTCCCACCAATTGCAAATGCTTCATGAGGCGAAAAGTTTCCCTCCACATGACCTCCAGAAGCACTAGATCATAGAATAAAATGATATATCAGTTAACATAACAACAAAATGTGGGTCCACTGTGTGCAAACTTCCAGGTTAAACTGATGTTTTCGCTCTTGGTCCATCAATGGCACGACATGCACTAAAACATACCTTAGAAGAAGTCGGGCAGGACCAATTTCATAGCTCTGCCTCAAACGGGCTGTCACTCTGTTGAAACTAAGCCATTCCGGAAGAATGGGCAGACCTTGCTCAACGTTGAAAACGAACTGGAAGCAGTAACAACAGTAGGATATAAGAAATTGTCACAGCAAGATTAGAAAATAGTAAAATGCAGAGCATAAATACTAACCATTGTAGAGCTATGATCTCCAGAGTCTGTGTAGACACTTTCAAGCTTAGCAAGTAATGTATCATCATAAGGATTTCCACTGCATTTTCATGACAGGACCATCACATTTCAAATAGTAACTTAAACTGACAACTGTAATCGCGGTATACACTATTATGTATATACTTGTGGTACAAACTAAAGTTGAATGAGAAATCAGAATTTGAGACCTTGCAGTTAATTGGCTGTTATAGAAATCTCTGATCATAGGGTTGCCTTTGTCATCACGAGCACCAGCATGCTGCATAGAAAGTGTCAACAGAACGCAATTAGGCTATCTTTATGGAGAGGTAAGCAAAGGAAACAGTAATGCATATTTATATGATTCAGTCAACAAAGTTAGCACCAAATCACATGAGCACACGACTATCTACTTTACACTTCTGCTAGCAGGCCTACATGCAGGGGGAAAGGCGAATATATTACTACAACTATTATTCACGTGTTTACCTGAAATATCAATCCAAGAGTACCACTCCATTTAGGCCTGAAAGGTCGACTATATTCAATGCCAGCAGTTATCCGTCCAATTGTAATAGGACTATGGTCAGGATGCTCCCCACCATGGATAAGTGTTCCAGGGGTCCTAGAGTTCTGACAAGGAAAACTATCGTAAGCGAATGCACATGATTCACAGCTGATGGAATCATGGAACTGTGATGATATCATACTAAAGGTAAATACCTGAACCATGACAGTTCTGGAGGTCCTCTTATTGTCACCGTCAATCCAAGGGTCAGTGTAGTTTAAACGAAATATAGAATCTATTTGGCCCCTCTCTAGTGAGAGATTCAACTTCTTGTTCCTCCCAAAAACATTCCGCTGAGAATATGCAAAGCTGTTTAAAAACTCGAGTGTGAGGGGAAAAAATAGATGTAGAACTTCCTGTTTATCCAGGCAGGTATAAGATAAATAACAAAATTAAAAACAAAATCTAAAAATTGCCAGTTCCTAAACGCCTGCTTGGGCTTTGGAGGGTCATCTTAACTTTGGCGCTACAATGTGATGGTGGGGCTTGAGAATAGCTCATATCATGAGCACACGCCCCTTTCTAACTGATACATTTTAAGTAAGCCCATAGTTAATTATCCAGAGGTTATATGTCAGGTTGCTTCTTGGAATTGTTATTTTAGTAAGGCTCAAAGCCCAGTTGGAGCTTAAGAAACATTATCTCTAGATATTACCATGGCAATATTATTACATAATTAAACAAACTACATTCCATTCCAGAGGAAATAAGATATTATTTACTGAAGAATCTACTGACCTGCCAATTAATCCAGAAAGAGGCCCATTTGTTATCCTGCACATAAATAGCATGATATATGTTAAGCCTAAAATTTCAAATATAATTTGCATATAGGCTACATATGGTATTCGAAATCCAGTACATAACAAACCACCTCAGCACCTTACTGGTTAAGAAACATACTATATGAAAGCATACAATTCACTCAATTGGGTTCACTAAATAAACAGCACTAACCCACTCGAAATGCCACCACCAGCAGAGAAACCACCAGATTTGCGTTCGACAAGATTCATGACCAGATCCACTTTATTAGAATCTGCACAAGACCATAGATAAGGGCACAGGTACTTGAGAAAATGAAGACCCGCTTCAAGAAAATGGGAACTATAAACTAGCTTCACCTCCAACGGGCTGCGGAATTATTGTGACATCCTCCATAATCCCCATAGTGAGTATTGTTTCAACATCTCTTTTCACTTGTGCTCTATTGTATGCCTATTTTCATCATAAATAAGACAGATAAGATGTCTATTACAGCATCAAGGCTACAGGACAGCAGTTTCATATTATCATCAAACCAAGCCTACATACACAAAAACTATACAAGCATGATCCGATTCTGACCACACTTGGTATTATTGTTGACATCCTTCTAACAATAGTACTTGTGGCTTTGGTCATGGTATTTGCCTAGCAATTTTCACACCACACTAACAATACTTAAACGCACATCATCGTATCGCCAAGTGTGAAATGAGAGATGTTCACAAAATCATTCCATGTGAAACTGTGCACCGAGGACATAATCAAAATAAACATTCATGAATATCATCAATAGTGTGTCCAAAGTAGATTAAAACACAAATACAGCAAGTAACTTCTAAAATGCTCTGACCTGACCCTTCTTGGTGGTAAGCTGCTGGAGTATGGTTTCTGGTTTTGTTTTTCCGATAGTTGGTTCACCACTAGTGATAGAGAGATGGAAAGAGAAAGAAGATACAAATGATCAGAAAAATGCATGGCCATAAAACAGTAATCAGCAAAGAGAATCACTAAGTCAAGCTATGATTCTCACGTTCTTCTATCCAGAAAGCGAATATTGATATCATTAACCTCAGCTTCAGAAACTTGTAGCCTTAGAATTCCTCCAGAAAGGATCTCAGCATACGAAACCTGAAATCAAATCAAGTGCCTTCATTGATTTACCATTATAGCATTAAAATATTCTTTTACTGGCTAAAACTGTAAGCGATGTTAGGTTAGCAACTCCCACACATTCACATTTTTCTCACATCATGTTTCTAGTTTGTTACAATTAAGAACATATAGAATCAAAAGCATAGCATGACAATGAAGTTCTATATACATACCAGGAATCAGGAAGTAACAAACAACACAGTAAAACAGAACTATGTTGTATGCCCTACCAATTTGGAACTGGTGACAGGTGAGATGTAAATGATGGCAAGTGCATTAAAAAAACAGAAATTGACAACTCAAGTCTTGTGGTACTAGGCCTTTAGAAGGCCAAGAAGATATAAAGCATATTCACTTATTCCTTAAGAGAAGTGCAGCAGATGCGTATTGCTCAGCAATGCTCTAAAAAAAATTGCAACACATCACCAAATAGGAGAAAACAAAAAATTATGCGCAATGGTAGAACATGGATTATATTAACTATTTTCCCCACCTACCATGCCAGTAAGACCGCGCTCCTGATACCATCCGTTAATGGACTTAATCACTTGATCTAAATGTCTTATGTTGATTATTTTCCCTGCATAATGTAACACAAAACACAGGTCTCAAGAACAAATCTTTGAAACTAATAAAAGTAGACTAAGATTAAAAAATCGTTTCTCTTTCTTTTAGAGAAATAAAATTTGAAGAAACATGCAGGAGGAACTAAATGGTCTGTTAAAGAAGAAATATACGCCCCAAATTCAAGTGGAGAGGACTTGAACCAAAGCTGTAGAATTGTACACCCACTCCCCCGCCAAACTGAGGTCTGCTCAGTTCCTAATTCAGTAGTTTTACATCATTTCTATATAAAGAAATGATGCCGAGAGATTATGTCACTATAGATGGACCTATTTTACTATAGACTTTTATGCAGTGTGGAAAAACATGTCTTAAGATTAGAACTAAACAAAGAACAAGAACCATGTGAGTCCACATAAAAGGCGTGCTTCATTTTCTGCACAGTTCAATCTAGTGGTATCATAATAGCACCAAAAACTCGAAAAAGGTGATATAATATGCGCGGTGGTGGTTATTCTCTTATGCATTCTAGATATCCCTTTGCCAGACGAATTTACATACTTAAATGGCCTAAAGCGAACATGTAGTGTTGGTTCACGTAGCATTGTGTAAAGTAAATCAATACACCCAGTTACACAAATCAATAACCACATCTAAACTAACAGACTCTTAAACATGAGAACAAGTACCATGGCGGTCGCGAAATGAGTCATCTAGGAACTTGGAAGGCAGCATGTTGGCACCCTCACAGACCAGCCCGTGGAAGTCCTGGTTCGGCTCCACCTAAACCACAGAAAATCTCAAATTTCGTAACCTTCAGCTCCAAAAATAAGCCATGGGAAAGGGATTGGGGAACAGGCAAAATCCTGACCTCAAAGACAAGGCGAATGCCGTCGCGGGTGTCGACGGCAACGGGCATGCAGGAGCGGAAGAGCCCGCTCTCCACTACGCGGTGCACATCCTCCTGCACCTCCCTCACCGTGAGCGCCGCGTTGGGGCGGCACGCGCGCAGGGCCGCGGCGGCCGCCTCCTCCAGTTCGGGCCTCTCCAGGGGCTCCCCGTCCTTTCCTCGCACCGCCACCTCGCTGATGAGCACCCGCTCCTCGCCCCCGCCCCCGCCGCCGTCCTTCCCGTGCCTCCGCGGCAAGGGCGCGGCCGGCGTCTCGGCCCGCGCGGCCGGGACGCGGGGGAACGACGCGGCGACGCGGCGTGCGGCAGCGTCGATGGCCCGGCCGATGTGCGCGAACGGGGGGAGCGCGGCGGAGAGCAGGGCGTGCGCCGGGGCCGGGGAGGCGCGCGGGAGCTTGACGCCGGAGGAGACGAAGCGGACGCCGTCTCGGCGGGGCCCCATGGCCGCCGCGCCGGAGGTATGGACTGGGGCGGCGGAACTCGGCGGTGGGATAGGGTTTAGGGTTTTGGTGACGAGGCGGGGGAGGCCGCGAGGGTTTCGCCCGCCATGGCTGATCGTGGGGGGGCGGAGGCGTGCGCTGCGCGGAGTGGCGGCGACTGGCGAGCTGTGCTCCGGAGTGGACGGCTTGCTGATTGCGCTCTCGTGGAGAAGCGCCAGCCGTTCGATGTCGTCCTGTGCCGTTCGGTGAAGCCTGTGCGTGCATCTGATCCGTTGGCTGGTTAATAGCAGCTGTTTTTGTTCTTGCCTTCCTGGGCCAAGCATCCTAGCAGATACACTAAAAACTTACTACTGTAGAATCATTTTAGTGTATATACCGCGAAACGTCTTTTAGATGTTTTCAGGGTATGACATGTGTGAGGCAAAATAGATTCCGTAAAATTATTGACAAGATAGCATAAAGCCTCCTGCATTCAAAATAAAATAAAGATTGCAATTGAAACATTTGTCCCGGTCGAGCTCCTGCTCATGCCAGGTCCGCCATGGGCAAGAGAGCTCGCAGCTCTGCCACTCACCGCCGGCCCAAGGACGACGTCGCCCACGCATCGCCCCCCACTCGACACCCATTCGCCACCGCCCACAAGTCGCCCCGAGCGACACCCACTCGCCGCCACCGACCACACGTCGCGCCACCGCGCGCCAACGTGCCTACGCTGTCTGGCCGCCTCCTGCTCACACGCAGACGCTGCCTGCCCACTCGCCGCAGAGCCCGCGGACGCCATCCGCCCACGCGTCGTCCATGGCGGGGCTTCCTTGGTGGGTAGTTGGTCAGCCCGGTCCACTCCCCTGGTCGTCGGCGCCGGAATGGTCAAAATCGAGCTCGGATCGTGGCGTCGGGGCGAGGACGAAAGGCGTGAGAGCTACAAGTTCCCTCCTGCCAACCTATTTCGTTTTGCGGGTCCCTGTAAAAAGAGGGAGGGATCCGGTAGATATAGCAGAACTGGCTCGAACCATGCAGGATCCCGGCAAAAAAATGACGGACGAGCAATTTTACAGGATCTGTTCAGGACAAAAAATTGGCTCCCGTCCATTATAACGACGGTTATTATAGCGGACGACCCGATTTGCGGGATCTGCTAGAGATGCTCTCAGGCCCCGTTCAGAAGCTCTCCACAAGCCAGCTTCTCATAATAGTTGAGTGAAGCCAACCGTATGCTTCAACTCCGATAAGCCAGCTCCGGGAGAACGAGAACGCTGCAAAGGAATATGCAAGTCATACCAACATATGCGATGTCCGTCTTCAAAATTCCAAAAAAAATATGCAAAGGGATCACATATGTGATGTCTCGTTTTTTGTGTGGTGATGATGCAACTAATAGAAAGATGCATCGGTTCGCATGGCGGAAGATGTGTATACCAAAGAAAAAAAGGAGGCGTGGACTTCAAGGACATGCATTGCTTCAATCTTGCACCCCTAGCAAAACAAGCCTGACGTCTTATTGATAGTCCAGATTCATTATGTGCAACTACCGTAAAAGCTAAGTATTTCCCAGAAGGAGACCTCTTGAGTGCCAACTTGAAACAAAAAATCATCATATATTTGGCAGAGCATCATGGCTAGGGTGGATACCTTGAGACGTGGATATATATGGAGAATTGGAGACGGGGAAAAGGTGAACATATGGGAGGACTCATGGACCCTCAGTCACCAACGAAAAAGGTGTTAACCATGAGAGGTAATAATTTAATATCCCGAGTTGGTAACCTCATTGATCTGGGGATAGGTGATTGGGACACGCAATTGGTGAACCAAACGTTCTGGAACGTGGATGCTCATAGGATACTCGCTATACCCCTGCCCATACATGAAATGGCAAATTTTATTGCTTGGGATCCCACCAAGAACGGAATTTTCTCGATACGTTCAGTCTATCAAGTTGAATGGAATTTTCAATCTGGCCACATGATTCATAGTAATACTAGATCTTCATCGCCGGATGAGAAAGTGGAATTTGATTTGGAGCCTAGAGTGTCCAACCAAGATCGGAATGGGGTTCTATCGGGCGATCTTAGCTTCGAAACATATGAAGGTGAAGGTTCATTGTCCAAAATGCAATGGAGGTCCAGATAGTATACGTCATTTCCTTTTTGAGTGTCCGAGATCAATAGACGTCTGGAGACAATTGGGGAAGCATGACATAATAAAGAAGTGCACTAAGTACAAATATGGAGAGGAAGTGGTGCAAGATGTGTTACACTTTGAAGAAACAGAAATTCATATTCTGAGGCTTCCAAAATTGAGAGAGGTGGTGGCCATCACAGCGTGGTATCTTTGGTTTGAACACCGAAAGATCTATCATGGTGAAGATACACATAACCCAATGCAGATTGCCCTAGCTATACGTGGACTCACTGCAATTTTCAGTATCGCCTGCTCATCAAAGGCTAAAGTTCAAGTAAAAGCTTGGCAGAAGCCGATGTTGGGATACATGAAATTAAACGTAGATGTTGGGTTCGACTAAGATTTACTTGAAGGATCTGTGGGAGCAGTTATTCGTGATCACAGTGGGAGATTCATCGTGGCATCTAATGAAAGAATAGATATATGCTACTATGATTCTTTCATAGCCGAGGCTTTGGTAATTAGATTTGGGCTGAATCTTGCCACAATTGTGGACTGTAGTAAAGTCATGATCAATTCGTACAGTCTGGAGGTAGTGGAAGTTCTAAAAGAGGGCAATTCTTCTTCAGTTGCAAGCATAATTATTGATGATTGCTATTTCATGTCCTCATATTTTAATCATGTCTCTTTTGATCATTGTAATAGAGAGAGTAATAGAGTAGTGCATGAACTTGTGAGGCTAGTTAATTTTTCTCCTCCTTCTCTTAGGATGGATTTGGCACCTTCTGAGGTGCTCCCAACGATGCAACAATTTTACTAGACAAATAAAGGAGCGGAATATTGTCAAAAAAGATTTGTGTTCGATGTTTGCCACACTTAGGGCATCTCCAACGCTTACCCGCGAACCACACACTGCATATGTCCACTGACACTAATGCGGAAGCCGGCCATCTAAAGCTATCCACATACAATTCAAACCGGGTTTCAACTAACCAATCGAATTGTATGCAAATCAGATGATTTTCATACAAACTAGACAAAAATATTTAAATTTTAGACATATTTTAACTAAACTATACCAGACTAAGGTAAAGTTGCTGGTCGTGGCGGATCTCCATTCCCCATCTTTCCTATGTATGACAACCTGCTCATTGACCTGCCGTGAGCCCCGGAGGGATGTGCTTTAGCGAGAGGGGAATAATAACCTCCCTCCACCGCTAAAAAGCACGGATTAGAGTTTGTTTTTGGGTGGGGGGAAGATGGTCGTCGTGGCCTACGCCCTCGCTCACCGAGCAAGTCACCAGTTGTGCAACTCGGCGAGGCGGTGGCCTTCGTGGGACCCAAGCAGCGGTGACCTCCTATGTTCTACTTTTCCTCGTTGTTAGCAGCGACAGCGAACGTGTCTCCTTCATCATCGTGGCGCCGGGGCAAGGCCGATGCATTGTTGTCTACATCGTCGTCAGTGCCCCAGTCAAATCCCTTTGTCGTTGCATCAACAAGCGCGAACATGGCTTCTTTCTCCACCCGCCATACGCGTTGCCGCCATAGCTCGTGGTAGATTTGTCGGGAGACGGCGTTGGCCAACCTGGACAAGCGATGAAGGCCTGGCGATGGCGGTGATGCCTGCTCCTGAGGGCTTTGCCGGCAAGCCATCCAGTATCCGGCTGGCTCGTCGGGCAACCTAGGCTACTACAATGCCAGATAGCTCCTTCTTCTGCTCGCCAGAGAGGCCGTCCCAGAAGACTTTGGAGCTAGAGGCCATGATGGTTGTGGTACAAGGAGGAGATGGAGAGCGGAAGTGTGGTACAAGGAGGAGATGATGGCCATGTTTAAACAACATGCGGATGCGAGACGCCAACATGAGAGGTTTTTAATGCCGGTCGGCATAGGGACGGGCGTGTGGCGCTCGGGCGCCGAAGTAGGTTCCACGGCACAAGTGCTGGTTTAATGGAGGCACGCGGGCAAACGGATACCTTTTTAGTGCGGGGAGAAGGCATGCATAGCGAACAACACTCTCGGCTGGCGAGCTTCTTCAATGCTGGCGCTAGTGAGAGGTCACATCCGCTCTAGACCGACGTCAATGCGGAGCGGCTGCTGTGGAGGGAAAGAGCGCGGGCGAGGGAGAGGGTTTTTGGTGGGCCACATTTGTCGAAAGCGGGTGTGACAACAATCCAAACTCCCGGAAGCCCCCCTCCCCGGTTTGCGAAAAAAGGACGTCTGGACTGGCCCGCGACAAATATAGAACCGCGTTGGATGGCTAAACACGTCCAGACCATGTGGTCCGAACAACGACTGCGGGCGGTTTGAGGGTCGGTGTTGGAGATGCCCTTACCATCTTCAAATTTTAACTAAATTTTGACACTAATGTTATGTTGGTTGGACGAAAACTATTTGGCACACTGTAACAAAGCTTCCAACCAAGCAGAATGTAGACATACTCTGGCTAATTTATAAATAAAATCAAGCACGATGACTCGTCTCCACAAAAAGATACTCTTACCAATTTTGATGGTTGGAGCAAAAATCTGGCCACCTATACTAAATAGGGGAAGGTTAGGGCTGGATAGAAAGCTCGAGGCTCGGTCCAAGGTTCGGTGCGGGAAGCCGTCTCGGTGAATGTCGACAAGCCAGTCTGTCTCGAGGCAATTTATTTCATGACAATTGATAAAGAAAACTAGCAATACACAATGCAGAGTTATAATTTGGTGGAAATGTAGTAATTGTTGATCAGCACCCCATACGAGAGCTTGATAAAACGACATCCAAGTGGTCACTACTCACTAGTCAAGTAGTCACGCACTAACCCAAGTTGACTAAGCTGGGAAATGATGGAACATGGAAGTCTGCTAGTTCTGGCGTGGCTAAAACAGAGACCACCTAACAAAGTGCATTGTACAACTAACATAACTGTATAATTCTATAGAATGGAACTAGTTGTCACTGTTAATTGCTTGGAAATGCTTCCATGAATGCACAAACTATTTATAGTTACCCAAATCACAAAACTGGATTCCAAACAATGCACATTTTTTATTCAAGAACAAAGGGCAGACCAAAGTAATAAAAGATTCAGACTATTCATGAAAAGTAGAAGATTCAGACTGTTCATGAAAAGTAGAAGATTCAGACCGAGTTAACATTTGCATATCTAAGTAGTAACCAAATTCAGACTGTTCATGAAAGTAAAACATTTTCAATAAATAAAACCTCTAGAGTACATGTCACAAGAAAAGAGGAACCATGTCAATCCAATCGTAGTGCCTCTGCTATGAAGATAACCAGACTCATATATTTATCTGTCTATACAGGAGTACCCAAAGGAAGACACTTCAGTGTGGATAAATCAACTTGGGTTTGTCGAATATGTGAAGATTGCTCGAAGCGTCTTACCTCGTTGGAGGCGATGGGTCCGTGTTAATATAGGCAGGGCCAACTCTGATACACATACAACTTGGAGAGAAAGAATACAAAGAGATAAGTACTAGGAGAAGGTAGTTACATAGAGATTACATCGGATCCGGACTACCCTAGATATCCTAGTTGTACCCCACGGCAAGATATGTCCTCTCCTTATATGGCACGTCAATATGGTTCGGTTTAACACCCTTCCTTAATCACAGCTGTAGTAAGTTGAGATTACGTTTGAACTCTTCAAAACTTCGTGTAGGCAATGCCTTGGTGAAGCCATCTGCAACTTGGTCTCGAGAATGCACAATACGAATGTCCAATTTTCTATCTGCAACCCTTTCTCTAACAAAATTAAAATCTATCTCAATGTGCTTAGTTCTGGCGTGAAATACTGGATTTGCTAATAGGTATGTGACACCAAGATTATCACACCACAAACATGGAGTTTGAGTGCTTCTCACCCCAAGTTCTCTCAGAAGAGATTGGACCCAGATAATTTCTGATGTTGCATTTGCCAGAGCCTTATATTCTGCCTCTGTGCTTGATCTAGAGACTGTACCTTGTTTCTTTGCACACCATGATATGAGGTTAGGTCCAAAGAATATGACAAACCCACCAGTGGAGCATCTATCATCAACACATCCTGCCCAATCGGAATCGGAGAATGCACTGACAAGTATGGATGATGACTTAGTGAAAAATAAGCCAACATTCATGGTGTGCTTCACATATCTCACTATACGCTTAGCAGCAGTCCAATGAGCTATAGTAGGTGCATGAAGAAACTGACATACTTTATTAACAACAAAAGAAATATTAGGTCTTGTAAGAGTCAAGTGCTGAAGAGCACCTACTAGACTTCTGTATTTTGTGCCATCCTCTTGACTCAATGGTTCTCCTTCTGTGAGAGACAGTTTTTCTGTGCTAGATAGAGGGGTTAGTGATGGTTTGCATCCTTGTAACCCAACTCTTCTTACCAGATCAGTTGCATATTTTTCTTGAGAAAGATGAAGTCCATCCTCATGATTCCTTACTTCAGTCCCTAGCTAGGAAGAAATGCAAGTCTCCCAAATCCTTGAGAGCAAACTTTGAATTCAAGTCCTTCAACAGTGTTGTAATTGCCTCATCAGATGAGCTCATGACAATGATATCATCAACATAAATAAGCACAAAAATAGATGTATGTGACTTATTGTAAATGAACAATGAGGTGTCAGACTTGGAAGGAACAAAACCAAGTGCTTGCAACTTTTGATTGACACATGAGTACCATGCTCTAGGGGCTTGCTTCAGCCCATACAAAGCTTTATCAAGTCTGCAGATGTGAAATGGTTTATTTTTATCCTCAAACCCAGGAGGTTGTTTCATGTACACTTCTTCCTCCAGAACGCCATGTAGAAACGCATTATGTACATCTAACTGTCGAAGGCTCCATCCCCTGGAAACGACAATAGACAAAACCAGGCGAATGGTTGCAACTTTTACAACATGACTAAAGGTGTCCTCATAGTCTATGCCATAACGTTGTTTGTAGCCTTTTGCAACAAGTCTAGCTTTGTATCAATCTATGGTTCCATCAGATTTTCTCTTAATTCTATATACCCATTTGCAATCGATCAAATTTTTACCTTGCTATGGGGGAACTAGATGCCATGTTCTGTTCCTTTTGAGTGCCAAGTATTCTCCATCCATGGCATTTTTCCACTTTGCATCACCGAGAGATTCTTCAAGAGAATTTGGTTCACCTGTAGAGCAAGCTAATCCAAACTTGAGCACATTTTTGTAATTAACAGGTTGAATTACCCCTTTTTTAAGGCGTGTACGCGGTGCTGTTGATGCGGCAGGAATTGTTGGCGCAGAAGATTCAGGTGAGTCCGCAAGTGCAGGAGACAACGATCCTGATACGTCCATTTTGCATCATGATTTACTACTGTTATTTATAATGTTTTATGCATAATAATGCTTTAGGGAGTGATTCTAATGCCTTTTCTCTCATAATATGCAAGGTTTACACAAAGAGGGAGAATGCCGACAACTGGAATTCTGGACCTGAAAAAGCATATCAGAGATACCTATTCTGCACATCTCCAAATAAGCTGAAACTTCACGGAGAATTATTTTGGAATATATAAAAAATACTGGAGCAAATAACTATCGGAGGGGGCCACTTGGTGAGCACAAGACACGAGGGCGCGCCAGGCCCCCCAGGCGCGCCCTGGTGGGTTGTGCTCAGCACGGCCCACCTCCGGTGCCCATCTTCTGGTATTTAAGGTCTTTTGACCTAGAAAAAATAAGGAGAGGACTTTCGGTACGGAGCGCTGCCGTCTCGAGGCGGAACTTGGGCAGGAGCACTTTTGCCCTCCGGCGGAGCGATTCCGCTCGGGGAACTTCCCTCCTGGAGGGGGAAATCGAAGCCATCGTCATCACCAACACCCCTCTCATCTTTGGGAGGCCAATCTTCATCAACATCTTCAACAGCACCATCTCCTCTCAAACCCTAGTTCATCTCTTGTGTTCAATCTTTGTGCCGGAACCTCAGATTGGTACCTGGGGGTGACTAGTAGTGTTGATTACATCTTGTAGTTGATTACTATATGGTTTATTTGGTGGAAGATTATATGTTCAGATCTATTATGCTATTCAATAACCCTCTGATCTCGAGCATGAATATTATTTGTGAGTAGTTACCTTTGTTCTTGAGGTCACGGGAGAAGTCATGTTGCAAGTAATCATGTGAATTTGATACGTGTTCGATATTTTGATGATATGTATGTTGTGATTCCCTTAGTGGTGTCATGTGAACGTCGACTACATGACACTTCACCATACTTGGGCCTAAGGGAATGCATTGTGGAGTAGTTATTAGATGATGGGTTGCTAGAGTGACATAAGCTTAAACCCTAGTTTATGCGCTACTTCGTAAGGGGCTGATTTGGACCCAAACGTTTAATGCTATGGTTAGATTTTATCTTAATACTTTTCTCGTAGTTGCGGATGCTTGCGAGGGGGTTAATCATAAGTGGGAGGTTTGTTCAAGTAAGAACAGCACCCAAGCACCGGTCCACCCACATATCAAATTATCAAAGTAGCGAACGCAAATCAAACCAACATGATAAAAGTGACTAGATGAAATTCCCGTGTACCCTCAAGAACACTTTGCCTATTATTAGAGACTGTTCTGGCCTGTCCTTTGCCACAAAAGGATTGGGCTACCTTGCTGCACTTTATTTACCTTTATCGTTACTTGCTCGTTACCAATTATCTTGCCATCAAACTATCTGTTACCTACAATTTCAGTGCTTGCCGAAATTACCTTGCTGAAAACCGCTTGTCATTTCCTTCTGCTCCTCGTTGGGTTCGACACTCTTACTTATCGAAGGGACTATGATTGACCCCCTATACTTGTGGGTCATCAAGACTCTTTTCTGGCGCCGTTGCCGGGGAGTGAAGCGCTCTTGGTAAGTGGAAATCGGTAAGAAAAAACTTATACTACGTGCTGAAATTTATTGTCACTTGCTACTATGGAAAACAATCCTTTGAGGGGTTTATTCGGGGTATCTTCACCTCGACCGGAACCACAATTAGTTGCCCCTCAACCTACTGCACCTACTGAAAATATTGGTTATGAAATTCCTTCGGGTATGGTAAAACAACGGCTAGCTAATCCTTATGCATGAGATGGAACTGAACATCCTCATATGCACCTAATACATGTGAATGAAGTTTGTGGATTATTTAAGCTTGCAGGTTTACCCGGAGATGAAGTTAAGAAGAAGGTTTTCCCTTTATCTTTAAGGGAAAAGCATTGACATGGTATAGGCTATGTGATGATATTGGATCATGGAACTGGAATCGATTGCAATTAGAATTCCACCAAAAGTTTTATCATATGCATCTAGTTCATCGTGATCGGAATTATATATATATAATTTTTGGCCTCGTGAAGGAGAAAGCATCGCTCTAGCTTGGGGGAGGCTTAAGTCAATGTTATATTCACGCCCCATCATGATATCCCGAGAGAAATTATTATTCAGAATTTTGATGCTCGGCTTTCTCATAATGATCAATCCATCATCGATACTTCTTGTACTGGTTCTTTTATGAAGAAGACTATTGAATTTAAGTGGGATCTCTTAGAAAGAATTAAATGCAACTCTGAAGATTGGGAACTCAATGAAGGTAATGAGTCAGGTATAAAGCTTAAATTTGATTGTGTTAAATCTTTTATGAATACCGATGCTTTTCACAAGTTTAGCACTAAATATGGACTTGACTCTGAGATAGTAGCCTCTTTCTATGAATCATTTGCTACTCATGTTGATCTCCCTAAGGAGAAGTGGTTTAAATATCACCCCCTATTAAAGAAGAAATTAAAGAACCGGTAAAAGCTAAGGATGAAGCCATCATTTACAATGTTGATCCAATTGTGCCTACTCCTTATATTGAAAAACCACCTTTCCCTGTTAGGATAAAGAAACATGCTAAGGTATCAACTGTGGTTCGCAAAAGTAATATTAGAGCACCCAAGCCCTCTGAACAAATTAAAGTAGAGCCTAGTGTTGCTATGGTTAAAGATTTCTTGGTAGAGAATATTGATGGGCATGTTATTTACTTCTGTGATGAAGCTGCTAGAATTGCCAAACCTGATGAAAAAGATAAACATAGACCCGTAGTGGGCATGCCTGTTGTCTCAGTCAAAATAGGAGATCATTGCTATCATGGTTTATGTGATTTGGGTGCTAGCGTGAGTGCTATTCCTTTTACCTTATACCAAGAAATTATGAATGAAATAGCACCTGCTGAAATAGAAGACATTGATGTTACTATTAAACTTGCTAATAGAGACACCATCACACCACTTGGAATTGTTAGAGATGTTGAAGTCTTGTGTGGGAAAGTAAAATATCCTACTGATTTTCTAGTTCTGGGTTCCCCACAAGATGACTTTTGTCCCATTATCTTTGGTAGACCTTTCTTGAGCACCGTTAATGCTAAGATAGATTGTGAAAAACAAATTGTCGGTGTCAGTTTTGGTGATGTGTCTCATGAGTTTAAATTTCCCAAGTTTAGTAGACAACCATGTGATAAATAATTATCTAGTAAGGATGAAATAATTGGTCTTGCTTCTATTGCCGTACCTCCTACCGATCCACCAGAACAATATTTGCTTGACCATGAAAATGATATGCACTTGCGTGAAAGAAATGAAATAGATAAAAATTTCTTTGAACAACAACCTCTCCTAAAACATAATTTGCCTATTGAAACTCCAGGAGATCCTCCTCCACCTAAAGGTGATCCTGTGTTTGAATTAAAACAATTGCCTGACACTTTGAAGTATGCTTATCTGGATGAGAAAAAGATATATCCTGTTATTATTAGTGCTAACCTTTTAGAACATGAAGAAGAAAGATTATTAAAAATTCCGAGGAAGCACCGGGCTGCTATTGGATATACTCTTGATGATCTTAAGGGCATTAGTCCCACCCTATGTCAGCACAAGATTAATATGGAACCTGATGCCAAATCCGTTGTTGATCATCAACGGCGATTGAATCCTAAGATGAAAGAAGTGGTAAGAACTAAAATATTTAAAGCTTCTTGAAGCAGGTATAATCTATCCCATAGCTGATAGTAGATGGGTAAGTCCCGTTCATTGTGTCCCTAAGAAGGGAGGTATTACTGTTGTTCCTAATGATAAAAATGAACTCATCCCACAAAGAATTGTCACTGGCTATAGAATGGTAATTGATTTTAGAAAATTAAATAAAGCTACTAGAAAATATCATTACCCTCTACCCTTCATCGATCAAATCCTAGAAATATTATCTAAGCATGCACACTTTTGTTTTCTAGATGGATATTCCGGTTTCTCTCAAATACTTGTATCACAATCTGATCAAGAGAAAACCACCTTTACTTGTCCTTTTGGAACCTATGCTTATAGACGTATGCCTTTTGGTTTATGCAATGCACTTGCTACCTTTCAAAGATGTATGACTGCTATATTCTCTGATTTTTGTGAAAAGATTGTGGAGGTTTTCATGGATGATTTTTCCATTTACGGAACTTCTTTTGATGATTGCTTAAGCAACCTTGATCGAGTTTTGCAGAGATGTGAACAAACTAATCTCGTCTTGAATTGGGAGAAGTGCCACTTTATGGTTAATGAAGGTATTGTCTTGGGGCATAAGATATCTGAACGAGGTATTGAGGTGGATAAAGCTAAAGTTGATGCAATTGAGAAAATGCCATGTCCTAAAGATATTAAAGGTATTCGGAGTTTCCTTGGTCATGCTGGTTTCTATAGGAGGTTCATTAAAGATTTCTCTAAAATTTCTAGGCCTCTTACCAATCTTTTACAAAAGGATATTCCATTTGTTTTTTATGATGATTGTGTAGAAGCCTTTGAAACACTCAAGAAAGCCTTAACTTCTGCACCTATCGTTCAACCACCTGATTGGAACTTGCCTTTTGAAATCATGTGTGATGCTAGTGATTATGCTGTTGGTGCTATTCTAGGACAAATAGTTGGTAAGAAATTAAATGTTATCCATTATGCTAGCAAAACTCTAGACAGTGCCCAACAAAAATATGCTACTACTGAAAAAGAATTTTTAGCAGTTGTGTTTGCTTGTGAAAAATTTAGATCCTACATTGTCGAATCCAAAGTTATTGTTCACACCAATCATGCTGATATAAAATACCTTATGGAAAAGAAAGATGCTAAACATAGACTCATTAGGTGGGTTCTCTTGCTTCAAGAATTTGATTTACATATCATTGATAGGAAGGGAGCTGAGAACCCCGTAGCTGATAACTTGTCTAGGTTAGAAAATATTCTTGATGACCCACTACCTATTGATGATAGTTTTCCTGATGAACAGTTAGCTGCAATAAATGTTTCTCAAAACACTCCTTGGTATGCTGATTGTGCTAACTACATTGTCGCTAAATATATACCACCTAGTTTCACATACCAACAAAAAAATTCTTCTATGATTTAAGACATTACTTCTGGGATGACCCACATCTTTATAAAGAAGGGGTAGATGGTATTATTAGACGTTGTGTACCTGAGCATGAACAGGAACAAATCCTACGGAAATGTCATTTCGAAGCCTACGGAGGACATCATGCGGGACATAGAACTGCTCATAAGGTATTGCAATCTGGTTTTTATTGGCCTACTCTCTTCAAGGATGCCCGTAAGTTTGTTTTGTCTTGTGATGAATGTCAAAGAATTGGTAATATCGGTAAACATCAAGGCATTTCACACCCTTATGTTCTGCACTATAACCAAGGAACACACATTGCTTTGATCGAAACATAAGCTTGCGTTTGTTGCAGGGCCTGAGATTAGGCCAACAAGCGCATCCAAACACACGAAGGGATGTGTAATCTGGTTTGGTGTGTAGGAGTCGTTCCATGGGGGTTTCATTGTTGATGACACGGCTAGGCAACATGTTGATTATATGAATGGCAGTGAGAACATACTCATCCCAAAATTTGAGGGGCATGGAGGTGTCGGCTAAAAGAGCTAGACCAACCTCGACAATGTGTCTGTGTTAGCTCTTAGCCGAGCCATTTTGATGATGAGCATGAGGACAAGACACATGGTGAGAGGTGCCAAGTTTTTGGAAAAATAAGTCTAATTTTTCGTATTCACCTCCCCAACCAGATTGGAGGGCAATGATTTCTGTGTCGAATTTGTGTTCAACGAGTGCTTGAAAGTTTTGGAAACTTGAAACACATCAGATCGTTTCTTGAGGAGATAGATCCAAGTGTATTTGCTAAAGTCATCTATGAAACTCACATAGTAGGTATGTCTACCAACAGAGCTGGGGCAGGACCCCAAACATTAGAAAAAAAATAAGTTGTAAAGGATTGGTGGAAATACATGTGGAAATAGGATAAGGTAATTGATGACTCTTAGCATGTTGACATGAATCACAAATGGTTTCAACATGACGCTCACCCACATATGTGAGCTTATTTTTCCTAAGAACTCGTTCAACTAAAGAAAACGATGCATGCCCTAGACGATCATGCCACCGAGTTGAAGTAAGCTTGGTGACACCATATGCTTGCTTATTGGATCTTCTAATATTGGGAATCAATGGATAGAGCCCTCGAATGCATCCACCTAGATATAGAACCCTCTTCGTTGCCTGATCCTTAATCAAAAAGAAGAAGGGGTGAAACTCGAGGAATACATGATTGCCAAGAGCAATACGATGAATAGAAATAAGATTAATGGAAGCGCTAGGGACATGCAAAAAAATTCGGAGACGAATTTTTCGATGTGGGGTTTTAACAACTAAATGACCAATGTGTTGGACCCTCATACATGTTCCATTGGCGGTGTGGATCTGGTCTTGGCCGCGGTACTTCTCTCTCACGATGACTTTCTCAAGCTCGCCCGTGATGTGATTAGTTGCACCGCTGTCAACGTACCAGTTTGTGTCGACGTCGTATGATCCTCCAGCAGCTCCCGCAACCTTTTCGTCCTGTGAGGAGTCACCTTCATCCTCATCTAACTTGTACCAGCAGTCCTTTGTGGAGTGACCAGGTTTGCCGCAGATTTGGCATCGAACGGCGTCGGGATGAGAGGTTTTGGAGGAGCTACGACAGCCCCTGTTGTTGGAGGAGGAGGGACAACCGCTGCCCCTGGAGCGCTGAGTTTTGGTGTTGTTAGTGTTCCCCGCACACTTGCCCTTGCTCCGCTGCGGTCCACGGTAGTGAGACCCACCGCGGCCGCCACGGGAGGCGACATTTTGCAGATGACTTGAAACTGGCGGCGTTGTGGAACAGTGCCACCCTCTAATCAAAATTGCTCATCTGAGCAAAGAGATCATCGAGGGTGACCGGTTTGGTGCGGGCGTCGAGGGACGACGCCAGGGGCTGGTACTTCATATCCAGCCCGACGAGGATGTAGGAGATGACTTCGTGCTCGTCCAGCGGCTTTCCAGCAGCCGCCAGCTCGTCGGCGAGAGAGCGCATGTAGGCGAAGTTGGTACCCACAGATTGAGTCCCCTTCTTCGCGTTGAAGAGAGCGATGCGTATGTATTTCACCCACGACCTGGACTGCAATGAGAACATGTTGGTGAGTGCAGTCCAGAGCTCGTTGGCCTTGCCGATGGAGATGACCTGGACAAGAACCTCTCAACACAAATTGTTCAAGAGATGTGCAAGTACGTGTTGATCCTCCATGACCCAGGCGTGATGTAGAGGGTTCGGGAAGGATTCTTCTTTGCCATCCTTGTGTTTGGTGGTGATGCTCTTCTCTGGCTCCGGCGTGGTTCCATCGGCATAGCCGAAGACCACTGCGCCAATTAGTTGTGGCGTGATCTGCGCACGTCAGAGGACATAGTTCGTCCTCGTGAGCTTCTCTGTGACTTGCCCGTTGATGACAAGCATAAGTGCGGCGGAGGAAGATGACATGGTGGAGCAACGGTGGAGGCAGTGTGAAAAAGCTAGATACGATGGAGGAAGGAGGCTCTGATACCATGTGAAGATTGCTCGAAGTGTCTTACCTCGTTGGAGGCAATGGGTCCGTGTTAATATAGGCAGGGGCCAACCCTGATACACATACAACTTGGAGAGAAATAATACAAAGAGATAAGTACTAGGGAAGGTAGTTACATAGATATTACATCGGATCCGAACTACCATAGATATCCTAGCTGTACACGATGACAAGATCTATCCTCTCCTTGTATGGCACGTCAATATGGTTCGGTTTAACAGAATACCGTGCAAGAACTAATCCATATTAGTCTATTATTACCTGACGCTTCTTATCTTCACACACAGTAATATGACCCACTAGTTACACATTGCTAAGGTATACACAGAGGCATGTAGGAGTACATGAAGGAACTTCAATAGAGTAATATATTTTCAGCTGGAGGTACCTTCTCCACAGGTTTTCTGGTGCCTCGCTCTATACTTATTAACTAGTTATTCCACCACTGGCAACTCACGGCACTAAACAAGCTAGATAAAGCAAACTGTAACATGACAATAATACTATTCACCTATTAGAGTACACAAATGATGAAAATGTTTCGGTGCATTCACTTTCAAGATGTCGTGTATCTCTCGCACCTTTTCTTGGAGTTGCTTCAGTGCGGTTGGTGCATTCACTTTCTTAATGACAGACAAATAGAGCACCATCAGCAGGAAGTTCATATTCACTATTCAAATATCAAAGACATGATATTTCAGAATTTTTGCATTCAGTTCAACCATGACGTAATACTCTAAAGAACAATTTGAGAAATTCCTTTCTATAATAGGGACCCGGGACCCTCTGGTCTGAGGGGGGAGGCTTACATTGCTCGTTTTCCATGCCCAATAGTTGATGAGACATGATGCTACCAGACCAGAGGGGACCAATTGATATTTGTTTGAAACCTCTCATGTTCCCTACTAGGGAAAGCTGGTACACAATAGCAGTATATTGATGGAATGATTTCAATTAGGGTCGCAAACAGACAGATAAAGAATGTATACATGATATACCTTTTGTCAACTTCCTAATTTTCAGGTCCTGGAAGCTTCAAAGTTCCATCCCGGATATGGGTTTATGTCACAACATGATTAATTTCTAGGATGTTAGAATAAATTGTGCCTACCATTGTCGGCGTACGACAATCTATGGGACCTACAGGGACCCTTTGCGGTTCAACTGTGGGGGTCCTCGGGCACAAAGAGCATCACCAATTCATGCGCACTCGGGGGTTTAGATAGGTTCGGGCCGCTTGGAGCATAAAACCCTACGTCCTGTGTATTGTGGATTATATGAGTCCAAAGTACAGGAGTGCTACAACCCGGCAAGGAATGCTCGAGGAGTGCGGCTACGCGTGCCAATGAATAGAGTGTCAACCTTTGTGAAGGTAGCCATGGGCCACCTTTTATAGGCTAAGGGGTTACCACAGTGGCTAAAATGGTCATTACACGGGGTAAATAGTGACCTCTATACCTGCCAAAACGACTCGCAGGAGCTATAGTGGGAAATACCCAACTCTAATGGACTAAGACAGGTGCATTGAATGCACCGTGAGGTGTCACGTTGGCGACGTCTCCCGACAAGAATCGCCCCTCCTTCTGTGTCGTTCGCCCAACAACCTCTTATTTCTCTGCCACGCTGTGGGACGGGTGTCCTTAAAGCTGCTGTAAATCCACTGAGTTGCCACACATCCCGACAAGCTCTACCTAATCGCATGCCTACTCAACACCTAGCTGATGTAGACAATCAGCCTGGCGACATGGAGCGATGGCTTGGTGGTGGAGATCTTGGCGGGTGTGCTCGTAGTCGGGTCTTCTCCATCAGCAAGGAAGCTTGCCAGTTGCTTTGATCCTTGCTTGCCGCTGCCTTGGAGGCTAGAGTTTGCCCGACAAGGTCTTGCCGGTCTGGAGGCCACGGTCGTCTGTGCACAAGTCCGGGTACTATGGGCCCTATTCTTTAGTACACCGACAGGAGCCCTAGGGCCTGGGCCACACTTGAGTCCGTGACACTGTTGGGCTAGGCCCAAAGCAGTGCACAGATACGCGTGGCCGCATTTTCCTACGGTTATAATGATGATTTTTACTACCTTGCCCCACGATGCGCCTTGAACGCGGGTCATGGGATTGGTGGAGCGAGACGGCGTCCGAGGGACGCGCCTAAGCCGTGTTGGACTGGGAGAGGCGCCTCTGCGTACCCCCCTTCCATTACTGTGTCCCTCGCGAGGCGTGTTCTCACACGAGGTGCGGTATTGGTGGGAAAGGGCGGCCACCCAAGCAACACGCTTGGCAGCGAGTGGTCATCTCGGACAACAAACAACCATCCCTCGCGTCTTCCCCGTGGAGAAAAAAATCCAGTGGGTGCTGCTTATCTGCCTCTTGTCATTCCACGTCATTAAGCCCCGTCTCCCTCCCTCTTCGTCTTCCTCCTTTTACTGCGCCCCGTATGCCGCGTGTTACATGCAAGGCCTGGCATTGGCGGAAAGGGGCGGTCACTGGTGTAGTGCTTCCGCCAGTGTGCAATTGCCTTGGGTCATGAGGAGCCAGCCCCCGTCTTATTCCTATAAATAGGGGGGTCGGGGGGGGGGGGGGGGGGGTGTTGCTCATTCACATCTACCTGCTTCAGTCTGTCAGTCTGCACCATCTTCTTCTTCCTTTCGCCACTTCCTCTAACAAGCCGTTCCCAGGATGGCAAGGGGTCGTGGTCGTGGTCGAGGGTCCGCCGCTGCTGCGAGGGTCGCCCCTCAGAGCCCGATGCGCATCGTGGTGATGGCGATGGGGGTCGGCTCCAGCTCCCGTGGAAGTGCAGCGTCCAGGGGCCGCGGGGGAATGCCCCCCTCGAAATGCGGCGGTCGTGGCGGTGCTCCCCTCCCGCCGCCCCGCATGGGGGCTCATGCGGGGGAGGCGACGCATGAGTTCGTCGTGGTGCTGCCCCGTCGGCCCAGGAGCTGGTTGTGTCTTCCTAACCCCTTTGCGAGGGCCATGGAAGGCAGTAGACCTGTGGGGCTGTGGATCTGGGCAGACGGCTGCTGCAACGACACTGCTTGGGTGGTGGTCGACCTCTCCCCCGGAAGCGCCATGTTCTTGACGGGGGGGTGGGGGGGGGGTGGAAGTCATTCGTCCGCTCCCGAGGCCTGGGGCCAGGGCTCCTTCAGTTCAAGTTTAACGGGGACGCCACTCTCTTCGTGAGGTTCTTCGGGGCTTCTGGCGTCCGTCTGGAGTGCTGCGCAGAGAGCTCGAGCGGCAATGACTTTGACTCCTCCAGCGACAACGACAACGACAACAGTGCCCTCGGCATCAAGCACAAAGACTCCGATTAGGCGCGCATGGCGCCTTAGCTAGGTTTTGGAGATGGGTCGATTGATGCGGACGCGAGGCTCTGATACGTCTCTGTCGTATCTATAATTTTTTATTGCTTCATGCCAATATTCTACAACTTTCATATACTTTCGGCAACATTTTATATTATTTTTGGGACGAACTTACTTATCCAGTGCCCAGTGCCAGTTCTTGTTTTTTGTGTGTTTTTTGTTTCGCAAAAATTCCATATCAAACGAAGTCCAAACGCGATAAAAATTTACGGAGTTTTTTTTGGAATATATGTGAATTTTGAGAGTCGGAATCAACGCAAGACGGTGCCCGAGGGAGGCACAAGCCAACAGGGCGCGACCCAGGGGGGTGTTGTGCCCTGATGGCTTGTGCCTCCCCCTTAAGTCAGTTGGGTCTCTCCTTCCACTGCAAGAAAGATATTTTCACGATACAAATCCCCTCAAAATTTTAGCCCGATCGGAGTTACGGATCTCCGGATATTTAAGAAATGGTGAAGGGATCAGAAACCAGTGGCGAAAACAGAAGACAAACAGAGAGAGAGAGATCCATCTCGGAGGGGATCCTCCCCTCTGGGAGCCATGGCGGCCATGGACCAGAGGGGAAACTCTCCTCCCACCTAGGGAGGAGTCCAAGGAAGAAGAAGAAGGAGGGGGGCTCTCTCCCCCTCTCTCTTGGTGGCGCAAGAGCGCCACCAGGGCATCTATCGTGACGACGATCTACACCAACAACTCCGCCGCCGTCACCACCAACTCTCTCCTCCTCTATACAGCGGTGTAAAACCTCTTCTCCCCGCTGCAATCTCTACTTAAACATGGCGATTAATGCTATATATTATTATCCAATGATGTGTGGCTATCCTATGATGTTTGAGTAGATTTCTTTTGTCCTACGGGTTAATTGTGGTATGATGTTATTGATATGAATTGTGAGTGATTGCAACACAAACCCGAGTAAGGGGATTATTTGCGTATGGGAGTAAAGAGGACTTGATGTTTAATGCTATGGTTGGGTTCACCTTAATGATTTCTAGTAGTTGCGGATGCTTGCTAGAGGTCCAATCATAAGTGCACATGATCCAAGTAGAGAAAGTGTGTTAGCATATGCCTCTCCCTCATTGCACATGATAAGTATCTATCATGTTATATTCAATTGCCCATGGACAATATTTCTCTTGCGTTACATAAAAAGCTTTCTACTAAACAACTAACTAAATTAATATATATTAAAACACCACCTAACTTTTATTTCCACGTTCTTTATTACCTTGCAAAACTATCTCTACACCTACTAAGTACTTCTAGTTTTATTCCCGCAAAGTAGTTTCATACTTGTTCTAGGTAAAGTAAGCGTTGGCGTACGTAGAGTTGTATCGGTGGTAGATAGAACTTGAGAGAATATTAATTCTACCTTTAGCTCCTCGTTGGGTTCGACACTCTTACTTATCGAAAAAGGCTACAAACGATCCCCTATACTAGTGGGTTATCAAGACCTTTTTCTGGCGCCGTTGTCGGGGAGCAATAGCGTAGTGGTTCATATTCTCGTGTGTGCTTGTTTGCTTTATCACTAAGTATTTTTTATTTTCTATTATTAGTTGTTTTATATCTTTTGTTATGGATATGGAACACGAAACACCAAAAAAATAGTGGTACTTGCTACTCATGGAGATGGGGAACCTCCTAAAACCCTCGATGATGGTTATGTGAAACACATTAAATACTACTTTGATAATCCTGAGAAATCCCCATTCAACTTGATAATGGGAGACACTTTGGATCAACGTGAGTACTTTAGGGATTATCGCTTGTCTCAAAAAGGGAAACACTTATGGGATCAAATTAAAATGTTGCGTTGGTATGCTTGGGATTTATGCTTGAGATGTGATTATACTTGTTGCTCTAAGACTATGGGTGTACACCTTCCCTTTCAACGTGAATTTAATGATAATGAAACCTTGGCTTATTATGCTAAGGGTATATGTCGGATTTCGGGCTTCGCAAAACCCAAAGAGGTTCGAACTTAGGGGCGTGTGCGAAGATCCTCACTAGCTTCGGCCTCAAGCTCACAGCTCCACAGCCTAGCCGAATCGAACTCACTCAATCACGGGGAAGAAGACTATCACGCAGATTTACCCAGGTTCGGGCCGCTGCGAAGCGTAAAACCCTACTCCTGCTTTTGGTGGATTGCCTCACGAGGAGGTTTGTGGATGAACCGGTACAGTGGTGAGCCACCTTGCGAGGGCGCTCGGGTGGTCCTTTTTAGGATCCGTCCCCTCTACGGTGTGGCCTATCCTCTATTTATAATGGCCCGGGTCCTCTTCCCTTATCGCACTGGCGGGAAGGGATCCCACAGCGGCCAAATTTGAAAGGGGACATGAGGTACATCTTATCCTGACGAAAGGTGGTCTTCGCCTGCAAAGTAGCTGGTAGTGACGCGGAGGTGGGCTCGGTGATGACATCTGCCCTGCCGAGCCCGTTGGCTTGGTCTTGTTGCACCAGAATAGTAACCTTTGGTGGGACGCCTTGGGAACTCGCATACGCCCTTGTCTCCTTTGCACCGAAGAGGAAACTGCTTCATCTGTGCCCGCCTGCACCCGCCTGGCCAGGCTGGCGTCACCTCAGCCTCCCAAGGCCAAGCGCTGCATAGAGATCTCCGCCCCTCAGGAGGGGGCCTGGAGAGGCCTCCTCCCTCCGGGGGCCTTGGCATTGTCCCCCTCGCGAGGGCGGGGCTCTCGCGGGGACTTTGTCTTGAGTGATGCCGCACCGGGCCGTGCCGGGCCGTCGAAGTGGGCCACGCCCTGGCCCGCGGGCAGGCAGGTCTGGGTACCCCCGTTCCAAGAGCGCCGACAGTATATATGATTACTATGATGTGGAACAAATAGAAGAATTTGTTGCTTTTAAGGGTGCTTATGAAATCGAAACGTTCTTTGAAAAGTATGATAACTATGATGATGCTGTTTTACAGATCTGAAAATTTTGCCATACTTAAATATTGCTATGAGAATTATGAATACAATGCTTATATTATTGAATTTATTGAGAGAATGTCTGCTGCCTTGGAAGAGACTAATATTTTGCAGCAATCTATGGAAGAAGAAATTGCTGAAACTGTGAGCTCATTAGATGAAAAAGATGAGGAGGAGAGCAAAGAACAAAAGGAGGAAGAGCGGATTAGCTACCCGTGCCCAACTTCTAATGAGAGTAACTCTTCAACTCATACATTGTTTAATTTCCCTTCATGCTTACCGAAGGATGAATGCTATGATGATTGCTATGATCCCTTGGATTCGTTTGAAATATCCCTTTTTGATGAACTTGATGCTTGCCGTGCTTGTGGCCATGATGTCAATATGAATTATGTTTATGGAGATGAACTTGCTATAGTTCCTTATGTTAAGCATGAAATTGTTGCTATTGCACCCACACATGATAGTCCTATTATCTTTTTGAATTCTCCCAACTATACTATATCGGAGAAGTTTGCACTTATTAAGGATTATATTGATGGTTGCGTCTTACTATCACACATGATAATTTTGATGAATATAATATGCATGTGATTGCTGCTCCCACTTGCAATTATTATGAGAGAGGAACCAAATCTTCACCTCTCTATGTTTCCAATACGATAAAATTGCAAGAAAGCACTTATGCTATGTATTGGCCTTTACTTTGTGTGAATGAATTGTTCTTGTATGACATGCCAATGCATAGGAAGAGAGTTAGACTTCGTTGTCACATGATATATATCACTTTGTGCTCATTACTTAATTACAAATCATTGTTAATTAAAATTGGCTTTGATATACCTTGGGATCCGGGTGGATCAATTACTTGAGCACTATATGCCTAGCTTAATGGCTTTAATGAAAGCGCTGCCCGGGAGACAACCTGGAAGTTTTAGAGAGTTATTTATTTCTGCTGTGTTCTTTTAAAATAATTAAAAACAAAAATAAAGTGGGGAATTTAAACTTTTTCAAAAAGAAAAGTGAAAGTGAGAAAGACGAGCATCGTTGAAGTGGGGGACGTCCTTGAACTGTTGTTCATGCCCATGGAAACTTTGTGAATCTTGATTACATAAACTTTTCAACAAAAATAATTATCCCCTTGTACAAATCCATTGTATTATAAAAATAATGTGCCAAGAATTACCTTTAGGATGTTTGATATGTGCTGTGTAAAAACAGAAACTTTTGCTGTAGTGTTTGAATTTTTATATTTTACTGGAGCGTGCAAAAATTCTGAATTTTTGAAAAAATACTGCTATGCAAATTGTTTATTACGTCCTATTTGTTCAGAATTTTTTGAGTTACATAAGTATAGTTTCTCTATAGATCATTACAGGCTGTCCTGTTTTTCACAGATTGCTGTTATAGTTGCTTTGCGTGCTTATGTTTGAATTCTTGTTGAGCCCCAATGACTTGGGAAACATATAATTGTGATAGTATATAGTGGTTAATGTTATATTATAATTATGCAATAATGTTATGGCCGGACATGATGAGATTTGATGATTATGTACTAACGTTTCTAATGAAAGTTCTATTAAGTTTTGTGTGGATGAAGTGTTCGAAGATCGAGGAGGTGTCGATATGAGAAGAATAAGGAGAGACAAGAGTTCAAGCTTGGGGATGCCCAAGGAACCCCAAGTAAATATTCAAGGAGACTCAAACGTCTAAGCTTGGGGATGCCCAAGGAACCCCAAGTAAATATTCAAGGAGACTCAAACGTCTAAGCTTGGGGATGCCCCGGAAGGCATCCCATCTTTCTTCTTCAACAACTATCGGTATGTTTCAATTTTTGTTTTGTTCACATGATATGCGTAAATTCTTGGAGCGTCGTGTGCCTTTTATTTTCCTTTTGGCAATGCACCATGCTGGTATGGGAAATTCCATGGTTGATTTATAGAATGCTCTTTGCACTTCACTTATATATTTTGAGTATGGCTTTATAGAATGCTTCTTGTGCTTCACTTATATCATTTGAAGTTGGGTGCCTGTTTCTCTACATATAGAAAACCGTTTTTTTCAGAATGCTCTTTTGCTTCACTTATATTTATTAGAGCATGTCCAGGTATTTTGTAGAAAGAATTAAACTCTCATGCTTCACTTATACATATTTAGAGAGTCAACGGGAATTGGTCATTTACATGGTTAGTCATAAAATCCTACATAAAACTTGTAGATCACTGAATATGATATGTTTGATTCCCTGCAATAGTTTTGTGACATTAAGATAGTAATATGTGGGTGCACTACTGGATGATTGTGGATTAGTAAGAATATTGATGTTAAGGTTTGTGATTCCCGAAGCATGCACATATAGTCTCTAGTTATGCGATGAAGATTGGAGCATAATTTATCCTTGATTGAAATCCTTTGTGCTGTTATAATCGGGGGCGCGGGATGGTTAACTCCTACCAACCTCCTCCCCAGGAGCATGTGAGTAGTACTTTGCTTCGACGGAGCTAATAAAACCTTGCAATAAGTATGTGAGTTCTTTATGACTAATGTGAATCCATGGATATACGCACTCTCACCTCCACATATTTGCTAGCCTCTTCGGTACCATGCATTGCCCATTCTCACCTCGAGGCTCGGTGCAACTTTCGCCGGTGCATCCAAACCCCGTGACATGATACGCTCTGTTGCACATAAGCCTCATTATATCTTCCTCAAAACAGCCACCATACCTACCTATCATGGCATTTCCATAGCCATTCCGAGATATATTGCCATGCAACTTCCACCGTTACTTCATATGACTTGTATTTCCATCGTCATATTGCTTTGCATGATCGTAAGATAGCTAGCATGATATTTACATGGCTTGTCCGTTTTTTGATATCTTTCGCTATGCTAGATCACTGCACATCCTGGTACACTGCCACAGGCATTCATATAGAGTCATATCATCCTATCAGTTTTTCATATCGAGTTGTAAGTAAATAAAAGTGTGATGATCATCATTATTAGAGCATTGTCCCAGTGAGGAAAGGATGATGGAGACTATGATTCCCCCACAAGTCGGGATGAGACTCCGGACGAAAAATGAAAAATGGGGAGGCCAAAGGAGCCCACCACAAAAAAATGGGGGAGGCGAAAAAAGGAAAAAAAGCCCACCATGAAAAAAAATAAAAAAAATAAATGAGAGAAAAAGAGAGAAGGGACTTTGCTACTATCCTTTACCACACTTGTGCCTCAAAGTGGCACCATGTTCTTCATATAGAGAAACTCTTGTTTTGTCACTTCCATATGCTAGTGGGAATTTTTCATTATAGAACTTGGCTTGTATATTCCGATGACGGGCGTCCTCAAATGCCCGAGGTCTTCATGAGCAAGCAAGTTGGATGCACACCCACTTAGCTTCAGTCGAGCTTTCATACACTTATAGCTCTAGTGCATCCATTGCATGGCAATCCCTACTCCTCGCATTGATATCTATTGATGGGCCCCTTCATAGCCCGTTGATACGCCGAGTTGATGCGAGACTTTCTTCTCCATTTTTACCCCTTTGAAACCTACCACCATTTTCTATTCCACCTTTATGCTATATCCGTGGTTCATGCTCATATATTGCGTGATTAAAAAACTGGAGCGTGTTAAAACGTACGATCCAATTGCTTGGTTTGACACCGGGGTGCTCATGATTTATACTTTATGCTAGGAAGACCAAGCATGACAGGCTATATGATTTTGTAGGGATAGCACTCTTTGTCATTGTTATTTTGAAAGGACATGATTGTTTGCTAGTAAACCTGAGTATGGATGTCTTTTTGTCAAATGATAGACTATTACCTTGAATCACTTGTATCTTAATATTCATGCCATGATTAGACATGTGTTCAAGATTATGTTAAGTAGCATTCCACATCAAAAAATATCTTTTTTATCATTTACATACTAGAGGACGACCATGAATTAAGCTTGGGGATGCTGATACGTCTCCGTCGTATCTATAATTTTTGATTGCTTCATGCTAATATTCTACAACTTTCATATAATTTTGGCAACATTTTATATTATTTTTTGGACTAACTTATTTATCCAGTGCCAGTTCCTGTTTTTTGTGTGTTTTTTGTTTCGCAGAAATTCCATATCAAACGAAGTCCAAACGCGATAAAAATTTACGAAGATTTTTTTGTAATATATGTGAATTTTGGGAGTCGGAATCAACGCAAGACGGTGCCCGAGGGAGGCACAAGCCAACAGGGCGTGGCCCAGGGGGAGTGCCGCGCCCTGATGGCTTGTGCCTCCCCCTTAAGTTGGTTGGGTCTCTCCTTCCGCCGCAATAAATATATTTTTGCGATAAAAATCCCCTCAAAATTTCAGTCCGATCGGAGTTACGGATCTCCGGATATTTAATCGACGGTGAAGGGGTCAGAAACCAGTGGTGAAAACAGAAGAGAAACAGAGAGAGAGATCCAATCACGGAGGGGCTCATCCCCTCCGGGAGCCATGGAGACCATGGACCATAGGGGAAACTCTCCTCCCACCTAGGGAGGAGGCCAAGGAAGAAGAAGAAGGAGGGGGATCTCTCCCCCTCTCTCCCGGTGGCGCCGGAGCGCCGCCGGGGCATCCATCGTGACGACGATCTACACCAACAACTTCGCCGCCGCCAGCACCAACTCTCTCCCCCTCTACGCAGCGGTGTAAAACCTCTTCTCCCTGCTGTAATCTGTACTTAAACATGGTGCTTAATGCTATATATTATTATCCAATGATGTGTGGCTATCCTATGATGTTTGAGTAGATTTCTTTTGTCCTATGGGTTAATTGTGGTATGATGTTATTGATATGAATTGTATGTTGATATGGTGTTGTCCTAAGGTGCCCTCCGTGATGCGCACACATGAGGGGATACCGCTGGAGGGTTTGCAATATGTTCATGATTCGTTTATAGTGGGTTAGTGAGTGACTGAAACACAAACCCGAGTAAGGGGATTATTTGCGTATGGGAGTAAAGAGGACTTGATGTTTAATGCTATGGTTGGGTTTACCTTAATGATTTCTAGTAGTTGCAGATGCTTGCTAGAGGTCCAATCATAAGTGCACATGATCCAAGTAGAGAAAGTGTGTTAGTGTATGCCTCTCCCTCATTGCATATGATAAGTATCTATCATGTTATATTCAATTGCCTATGGACAATCTTTCTCTTGCGTTACATAAAAAGCTTTCTACTAAACAACTAACTAAATTAATATTTATTAAAACAACACCTAACTTTTATTTCCACGATCTTTATTACCTTGCAAAACTATCTCTACACCTACTAAGTACTTCTAGTTTTATTCCCGCAAAGTAGTTTCATACTTGTTCTAGGTAAAGTAAGCGTTAGCGTACGTAGAGTTGTATCGGTGATAGATAGAACTTGAGAGAATATTAATTCTACCTTTAGCTCCTCGTTGGGTTCGACACTCTTACTTATAGAAAAAGGCTACAAACGCCCCCCTATACTTGTGGGTTATCATGCTCCATCCGCGAGACCTCGTTTCCGGATCAATCACCACATCGTAGTGGCAGATCTCCTTTTGTGTTTCGATTGTACCCAATGTAACCCTGCGGGGACGCAAGGAAAAGTTGTTGGGTACTTTCCGCCAAATATTCAAGCGTTTATTATGTTTAATGAATGGTGATCTCCTCTTAAACACAGTTTCGCACTTGTATTTTTTTATCCCTACGCTTGCCGAAAATGCTTGCCGGTGCGCACATCTTTACCACGAGTATTTTATTTTAGGAACGGATCCTTAGCAGCCTGCCAGTGATGTTGTTGCCGGCACGACCACCTTGCCATCCTTGCCGCGGCTACTTAGGATGTTGAGCAGGCTCGAAACAACCAAGAGCGCAAACAATTATGACAAGGGTCCTTCGCGTGCAGTTTTCTCACACAAGCGTTAACTTTTTTCGAGGAAAAATCTTGAATTTTTAAGAAGTTTTTGTGAGTTAGCGTTCTCTTTGCCGCATCTCTTGCCGCAAGGTGATCGTCCTTGAACATATTTGTAGGTGTCCATACTGACACTCCCCCCAGGAAGACCTGCATGCGGGGGCCTCTTCTCCCCTTTGAGAAAAAGAAAGAAGAGAAAATAGAGGAGGCTAGGAACCTTAGCGGTTCAATAGTCACCTTACGCAACTAGAAAGTGATCACAACATTTCATGTAAGATACAGAAGATAAATATGTACTTTGAGAAGAGGTTGTAGAACACTTACCTTTATTGATTACGCACAAGGTCATCGCCTGGCTTTGTACAAAGGATTACACGCCTTGCCGACAGACTTGCACAAAAGAGGTTGCCGGGTGGCCCGGCAACCACGCCTCATGAGTAGAACTTGCGAAGATGCTCGATATTCCATGAGTTTTGCACCTGGGTGGCGTCTTTGATCTTCAGGCGGACTGCGCTAGGCCTAGTGACTTGTACTACCCGGTAAGGACCTTCCCACTTCAGTGTCAACTTGTTTGATCCCTTCGTGGACTGAATCTGTTGAAGGACAAGTTCACCTTTCTCAATGCTCGTGGCGCGCACCTTGCGGCTATGATAGTGGCACAAGGCTTGCTGGTACCGGGCGGCACGCAGTGCGGCCTCGAGATGATCTTCCTCGAGGAGCGTGGCATCATCTTGCCGCAATTGCTCTTGCCGGTCCTCGTCAAAGGCCTGCACTCTTGGCGATCCGTAGGTGAGTTCTGTGGGGGTACCGCTTCTGCACCATAGATTAGGGAGAAGGGCGTCTCGCCGGTGGCTCAATTTGGTCTCGTCCTGATCGACCAAATAACCGCCGTCAATTCATTAATCCAGCGCCTTCCACGCTTGCACAGCTTGTCAAAAGTCCTCGTCTTGAATGGGTGGGCAACTAACACGAAGAAGATCTTGGCACCAATGCTTTGACAGTACTGCATGAAGTTGTTGCTGGTGAATTGTGTATCGTTGTCGGTGATAATCCTGTTGGGTACACCGAATGGCAGACTATACCTCTAAGAAACCTGACTGCCGCTTGCGCCGTCACCTTTCTCACTAGCTCCACCTCAGTCCCCTTCGCGAACTTGTCGATTGCAACGAACAAGAACTTGAAGCCCCCGGTAGCACGGGGGAAGGGCCCGGCAATGTTGAGCCCCTAGACCGAGAACGGCCAGGAGAGCGGTATGGTTTGAAGGGCTTGTGCTGGTTGGTGTATTTGCTTGGCATGGTATTGGCATGCTTCACATGTATTTACCACCGCCAAGGCGTCTTGAAGGGCTGTCGGCCAATAGAAGCCTTGCCGGAACACCTTTCCCACAAGGGATCGTGATCCGATGTGGGAGCTGCAGATTCCTTCATGTATTTCTGCCAACAGATGCCGTCCTTCTTCCCGGGGGATGCACTTCAATTTCACCCGTTTGGTCTCCTCCTATACAGAGTGTTGTCCACGAATTGGTACATGCTCGACTATCGGGTTACTCTGTCAGCTTCCTCTTGTTCCTCAGGGAGATCTCTTGTCTAGAGGTATCGGACGATCTGTTGTGCCCATGCCGGAGCTTGTGGCTCGACGACGAGGATCTAAGGCATTTCTTCTGCTACGGGAGCGCTAGATTCTACGACAAGGACCACCAGATCTGCCAGAGCTTGTTGCTCACCGGCAAGCATCTTGTCGTCCCCGGTAACCTTCTTGGCGGCCACTGATGGCTCTACCGGGAAACAGTCGCCGGAGTTGACCTCTATTTTCTTTTTCTGCTGCGCTGACGGAGTGACTGAAGGCTGAGTTAATCGGAGTACAAAAGTGCCTGGCTCCAGAGGCAACTTCTGCGTAGCTCGCTTTGATAGGTCATCAGCAATGCTATTTCCAGCACAAGGTATGTGCTCCGTCTGTAGACCATCAAAGTGCTCTTCCAATTTCCTCACTTCATCTACGTACGCTTCCATCAGGGGACTTTGATAATCCTTGTTCACTTGGCGTACAACAAGCTGCGAGTCTCCTCGGACTATCAATTTTCTAATGCCAAGGTCGGTTGCTATCCGCAGCCCGGCGAGCAACCCTTCATACTCAGTTGTGTTGTTAGTTGATGCCTCCCAGGGAAAAATGCATTTGGATCATATACTTGAGGTGCTCTCTGGTGGGTGCGATGAGCAGCACTCCGGCACCGGCGCCTTGAAGCGAAAAAGCTCCGTCAACGTACATGATCCATTCTTGAGGTGTTACCTTGCCGTGGAGGGCTGTTTCTGGAATTTCTTTGTCTTGCGTTGGCGTCCATTCCGTGATGAACTCCGCCAGGGCTCTACTCTGTATTGTTGTCGTGCTTTCAAAGCTCAGGTCAAAGCTAGCTAGCTCCAACGCCCACTTGACAATCCCGGCGGTTGCTTCTGGATTCCTCAGGATGCGTTGCAACGGAAAGCGAGTGACGATAGTGATATGATGCGCTTGGAAGTAGTGGCGCAGCTTCCGGGAAGCCATGAGAAGGCCGAAAAGCAGTTTCTGCAGCCCAGAGTACCTTGACCTAGCCCCTTGTAGGAGAGAGCTGACAAAGTAAACTGGCCGCTGCACCATCTTCTTCTTTTGCGTTGTCTGCTGCTCTACCTCTTGCGCCATGCTTGTGTTGTCGGCTCCTTGGCTTGCCGGGGTTGAATCCGGCCCACCAATTACTAGCTCGGCGGCTGCCGCCTCGTCCTCCTCAGCCTCCCTCCCCACCACTAGCACAGCACTAACCACCTAGTTTGTTGCTGCCAAGTACAACAACAACGACTCTTGTGGTCTAGGTGCGACTAGTATTGGTGTTGATGACATGTACTTCTTCAAATCTTGCAGCATTGCTTCCGTTTCTGGAGTCCATGTCATTGGGCCTGCCTTCTTCAGGATTTCGAAAAACGGCAGGGCACGCTCTGCGGATTTGGAAATGAATCTGCTTAGGGCGGCGATGCAGCCCGCCAAGCGGCGTACGTCCTTGACATGCTTCGGTGCCTCCAACTGCTCGATTGCCTCAATCTTGGCGGGGTTGGCTTCGATCCCGTGCTGTGACACAAAGAGCCCGATGACCTTGCCGGATGGGACTCCGAACACACACTTCTCGGGGTTGAGCTTCAAGTTGATCTTGCGCAAGTTTGCAAAGGTTTCTTCTAAGTCTTGAATCAACGTGGCCTTGTCCTTGGTTTTGACTACTATGTCATCCATGTATGCCTCCACATTCCTGTGTAGCTGCGGCCCAAAACCAATCTGGACGGCCCTTGCAAATGTCGAACCAGCACTCTTCAACCCGAAAGGCATACACTTGAAGCAGTATGTGCCACATGGGGTAATGAACACTGTTTTCTCTTCGTCTTCCTTGGCCATGAAGGTCTGGTGGCAGCCAGAGTAGGCGTCAAGGAAAGACAATAGGTCGTAGCTGGCGGTTGAGTTCATGATACTTGTGATCCGCGTTGGGTTTTTCATGAAGAGGAACGGGTTGTTGCATCACAAAGTGGGTAAGTATTTCCCTCAGTTATGAAACCAAGGTTTATCGAACCAATAGGAATATCAATCCTCAACCATCTTCAGCGGCTGCACACAAATGAACAAACAACTTGCACCCAACGCGGGCAAGAGGGTTGTCAATCCCCTTGATCTCATTATTTGCAAGCAAATGAGTTGTGTAGATAATTGTTGATAATTGTAAATTGCAAAATAAAATAAAAAGTAAATAAAGGCAGCAAGTTAATAGTAGCATTTGTAAATATATAAGTGAATAGACCCGGGGGCCATAGTTTTCGCTAGCGGCATCTCTCATGTAAGCAACATACGGTGGGTAACAAATTACTGTTGGGCAATTGATAGAAAAGCGGATAGTTATGCGATTTTCACGGCAATGATCATGTATATATAGGCATCACGTCCATAAACAAATAGGCCGACTCCTGCCTGCACCTATCACTATTACTCCACTCATCGACCGCTATCCAGCATGCATCTAGAGTATTAAGTAAAACAGAGTAATGCATGCAGAATGATGACATGATGTAGACAAAGTAAACTCAAGCAATATGAATGAACCACATCATGTTATCCTTAGTAGCAACAACACAAAGACGCATCTTGTCCCCTACTTTGTCACTGGGATATAGAAACTCGCCAGGTTGAACCGACCACAATGCACCACTCCCACCGATGAAATATCAATCTACTTGGCCAAAGCACATCAATAAATCAGAGAGCATTATGAAGCTATAATGATCATGCAATTAAGAGACAATATATATCAGAGGTATCTTAAATACTTTTCATGAATAATCTGAACATAAACCCACAATTCATCGGATCCCAACAAACACACCACACAATAGGATTACATCGGATAGATCAAAGCGAAGATGCGATGACCATTGTATTGAAGATCATAAGATAGAGAGATTGCCATCTAGGTACTAGCTATGGACCCGTAGGTCTGTGGTGAATGACAACCCACAAGTGTAGGGGATCGTTTGTAGCCTTTTTCGATAAGTAAGAGTGTCGAACCCAACGAGGAGCTAAAGGTAGAACAAATATTCCCTCAAGTTCTATCGACCACCGATACAACTCTACGCACACTTTAACGTTTGCTTTACCTAGAACAAGTATGAAACTACTTTCTAGGTGATAGGATAGTTTGCACGAATAAAACTAGAACTACTTTGCGGGAATAAAACTACGAGTAAAAAGCAAGATAATAAAAGTTAGTTGTTTAGTAGAAAGCTTTTGTCAAACAAGAAGGTTATTTGTCCCTAGGCAATTGATAAGTAGACCAGTAATCATTCTTGCAATTTTATATGGGGGAGAGGCATGAGCTAACATACTTTTCGTACTTGGATCATATGCACTTATGATTGGAACTCTAGCAAGCATCTGCAACTACCAAAGATCATTAAGGTAAAACCCAACCATAGCATTAAGTATCAAGTCCTCTTAACTCCCATATGCAACAACCCACCTACTCGGGTCTGTGTATTCTGTCACTCACGCCACCCACCATAGGCAAATCATGAACACATTGCAACACCCTACAATGGGGATCCCCCACGTTTGCGTGAGATGGAGGGCATCGTAAGACAGCACCATAATAAAATATACACTCATACCAACCACGATTATCAATCAGCCCATAGGACAAAACGGATCTACTCAAACATCATAGGACAGCCAAATATCATTGGGAAATAATATATGGAGTTGAGCACCATGTTTAAGTTGAGATTACAGAGGGGAAAATAGGTGTTACACCATTGCATAGAGGGGAAGAGAGTTGGTGTTGACGGTGGCGAAGTTGTTGGAGTAGATCGCCGTCATGATGATTGCCCCGACGGCGTTCCGGTGCCACCGGGAGAGAGGGGGAGAGAGCCCCCCTCCTTCTTCTTCTTCCTTGGCCTCCCCCTAGATGGGAGGAGAGTCCCCCCTCTGGTCCATGGCCGCCATGGCGGTGGAGGGGCAGGAGCCCCTCCTAGATTGGATCTCCCTCTCTGTTTTCTTCTGTTTCACGTTCCTGTTTTTTGGCCGAAAACCGTTTCTTATATTCCCGGAGATCCCTAACTCCGATCGGGCTGAAATTTTGAGGGGATTTTTATCTGAAAATTAGATTTCTTGTGCCCGAAGGAGAGCTCCAACCGACTTATGAGGTGGGCACAAGACACCACCACGTGTTTGGGCCCCTGTGGTGCGCCCTGATGTATCGTGGGGGCTGTGGGCCTCCGATTGCATTGATTCCACTTCTCAAAATTCACAAATATTCCAAAAAAAATCTCTGTAAATTTTTATCGCGTTTGGACTTCATTTGATATGGATATTCTGCGAAACAAAAAGCATGCAACAAACAGGAACTGACACTGGGCACTCGATTAATATGTTAGTCCAATAAATCATATAAAATGTTGCCAAAAATATGTGAAAGTTGTATAATATTGGCATGAAACAATCAAAAATTATAGATATGATGGAGACGTATCAGCATCCCCAAGCTTAATTCCTGCTCGTCCTCGAGTAGGTAAATGATAAAAAAGATAATTTTTGATGTGGAATGCTACCTAGCATAATCTTGATCATATATCTAATCATGGCATGAATATTAAGACACGAGTGATTCAAAGCAATAGTCTAGTTTTGACATAAAGACATTAATACTCAGGCATCCCAACAAACAATCATGTCTTTCAAAATATCAAGGCTAAAGAACGTTATCCCTACAAAATCATATAGCCTTGTCATGCTCTGTCTTCTTAACACAAAGTGTAAATCATGTACTACCCCGGTGTCAGGCAAGCAATTGGTTCATACTTTTTAACGCGCTTCAGCATTTTCAACTCTCACGCAATACATGAGCGCAACCATGGATATAGCACTATGAGTGGAATAGAATATGGTGGTAGGTTTCAAAGGGGTAAAAGTGGAGAAGAAAGTCTCGCATCAACTCAGCGTATCAACGGGCTATGGAGATGCCCATCAATAGATATCAATGCGAGGAGTAGGGATTGCCATGCAACGGATGCACTAAGAGCTATAAGTGTATGAAAGCTCAATATGAAAACTAAGTGGGTATGCATCTAACTCTATAATGAAAAATTCCCACTAGTATATGAAAGTGACAACATAGGAGACTCTCTATATGAAAAACATGGTGCTACTTTGAAGCACAAGTGTGGAATTAGCATGCCCCTTCTTTCTTTGTCTCTCATGTTTTTTTTCCTTTTTTCTTTTTTTCTCTTTTTCCTTTTTTTCTAATTTTTTCTTCGTCCGGAGCCTCATCCTGACTTGTGGGGGAATCACTGTTTCCATCATCCTTTCATCACTGGGACATGCTCTAATAATGAATAATGATGATCATCACACTTCTATTTACTTACAACTCAATAGTAGAACAAAGTATGACTCTATATGAATGCAATGATCTAGCGTAGCAAAGGTATCAAAAAACGGACAAGCCATGGAAACATCATGCTAGCTATCTTACGATCATGTAATGCAATATGGCAATGAATGCTCAAGTCATCAAAATGGAAGCAGTGGAAGTTGCATGGCAATATATGTCGGAATGGCTATGGAAATGCCATAATAGGTAGGTATGGTGGCTGTTTTGAGGAAGATATAATAAGGCTTATGTGTGATAGAGCGTATCATATCACGGGGTTTTGATGCACCGGCGAAGTTTGCACCGACTCTCCAGGTGAGAAAGGGCAATGCACGGTACCGTAGAGGCTAGCAAATTGCGGAAAGGTAAGAGTGCGTATAATCCATGGACTCACATTAGTCATAAAGAACTCACATACTTATTGCAAAAGTTTATTAGCCCTCGAAGCAAAGTATTACTATGCATGATCCTAGGGGGGGAGGTTGGTAGGAGTTAACCATCGCGCCCCCCCGACCTTCACACAAAGATAGACAATCAACAATAAATTGTGCTCCAACTTCCTAGCATAACGACAGACTATACGTGCATGCTTCGGGAATCACAAACCTTAACATAGATATCTTACTAAACACGATCATCCACTAGTACCTCCCACATATTATCATCTCTATATCGCAAAACTATTGCAAGGAATCAAACATATCATATTCAGTGATCCTTAAGTTTTATGTAGGATTTTATGACTAACCATGTGAATGACCAATTCCTGTTGACTCTCTAAATAGATATAAGTGAAGCAATAGAGTTTAATTCTTTCTACAAAAGACCATGCTCTAATAAATATAAGTGAAGCAAAAGAGCATTCTACGAATAACGGTTTTCTATGTGAAGAGAAACATGCAATCCAAACTTCAAATGATATAAGTGAAGCACATGAAGCATTCTATAAAGCCATACTCAAAAGATATAAGTGAAGTGCAATGAGCATTCTATAAATAAACCATGGACTATCTCATACCAGCATGGTGCATAAAATAAAAGTGAAAACTAAACACAAAAGACACTCCAAGATTTACACATATCACATGAACGAAACGAAAACGAAAACATACCGATACTTGTTGAAGAAAGATGGGATGCCTTCCGGGGCATCCCCAAGCTTAGACGCTTGAGTCTCCTTGGATATTTACTTGGGGTGCCTTGGGCATGCCCAATCTTGAACTCTTGCCTCTCCTCCTTCTCCTCATATCGACACCTCCTCGATATTCGAACACTTCATCCACACAAAACTTAACAGAAGACTGGTGAGATCCGTTAGTATAATAAAGCAAATCCCTACATTAAGTACTGTTGCAAACCCATTCATATTTTATATTTGAATTATCCCTGCTGCATTATAAATTTTCCATATCTTATACCACCGATAAAATCGATAGTTTCATCAAAACAAGCAAAACAATGCATCAAAAACAGAATCTGCCTTAAACAGGACAGTCTGTAGTAATCTGAACTTTGACCATACTTCTGTAACTCCAAAAATTCTGAAAAATTAGGAAGAAATAAAAATTCTGTATATCAATACTGTGTAAAAATTTCAGAAACTTTCCACATTCCAGTAAAATAGGAAAATTCAAACACCACAGCAGAAGTTTTTGTTTTTACACCGCACATACCAACAAGCAATCTAATCATCCTAAAGGCAAATCTTGGCACATTATTTTTATAATACAATGGATTTGTACAAGGGGATAATTATTTTTGTTGGAAAAGTTTCCGTGATTCAAGATTCACAAAGTTTCCATGGGCATGAACAAAAGTTCAAGGACGTCCCCCACTTCAACGATGCTCATCATCTCTCTCACTTTCACCTTTCATTTTGTGAAGTTTTAGGTTCCACTCTATATTTTTTTGTTTTAAAACTTTATAAAAGCACTCAACAGAATAAAATGACTCTCTAAAACTTCCGGGTTGTCTCCCTGGCAGCGCTTTCTTTAAAGCCATTAAGCTAGGCATAAAGTGCTCAAGTAATGGATCCACCCGGATCCCAAGGTATATTAAAGCCAATTTTAATTAACAATGATTTGTAATTTAGTAGCGAGCACAAAGTGATATATATCATGCAATAACGAAGTCTAACTCTCTTTCTATGCATCGGCATATCATAAAATAACAATTCATGCATATTAAGTAAAGGCCAATGCATAGCATAAGTAGTTTCTTGCAATTTTATAGTATTGGAAACATAGAGAGGTGAAGATTTGGTTCCTCTCTCATAATAATTGCAAGTAGGAGTAGCAAGCACATTCATATTATATTCATCAAAATCATCATGTGCGATAGTAGCAAAACGCAACCCATCAATGTAATCCTTAATAAGATTAAACTTCTCCGATATAGTGTAGTTAGGAGAATTCAAAAACATAATAGGACTATCATGTGTGGGTGCAATAGCAACAATTTCATGCTTAACATAAGGAACTATAGCAAGTTCATCTTCATAAGCATAATTCATATTGGCATCACGGCCACAAGCATAACAAGCGTTAAGTTCATCAAAAATAGATATTTCAAAAGAATCCAAGGGATCATAGCAATCATCATAGCATTCATCCTTCGGTATTTGCGAAGGGAAATTAAATAATGTATGAGTTGAAGAGTTACTCTCATTAGAAGGTGGGCACGGGTAGCTAATCCACTCTTCCTCCTTTTGTTCTTCGCTCTCCTCCTCATCTTTTCATCTAATGAGCTCACAATTTCAGCAATTTCTTCTTCCATAGATTCCTGTAAAGTATTAGTCTCCTCCAAGGCAGTGGTCATTCTTTCAATATATTCAATAATATCAGGATTGTATTCATAATTATCATAGCAATATTTAAGTATGGCAAGATTTTCAGATTCGTAAGAAACATCATCATACTTTTCCATCAAAGAAGCAACTTCATAAGCACCTTTAAAAGCAACAAATTCTTCTATTCGTTCCACATCATAGTAATCATAAATACCTTTAGCATAAGAAGCTAAGGTTTCATTATCATTAAATTTGCATGAAAAGGGAAGGTGTGGAGCGTTCATCCTAGAGGAACAAGTAATATCATATATCAAGCATAGCTCCCGAGCATACCAATGCAACATATGAATTTGATCCCATAACAATTTCCCTTTTTGAGTCAAGCGATAATCTCTAAAGTATTCACGTTGATCCAACATTACTCCCATTATCAAGTTGAATGGGGTCTTCTCAGGATTATCAAAGTAGTATTTAATACTTTGCACATAACTAGCATCGAGGGTTTTAGGAGGTTCCCCATCTCCATGTGTAGCAATCACCACTAATTTTTTTTGTGTTTCGTGTTCCATATCCATAACTAAAGATATGAAACAATTAATAACAGAAAATAAAAATTACTTAGTGATAAAGCAAACAAGCACACACGAGAATATTCACCCCATGCTATTGCTCCCCGGCAACGGCGCCAGAAAAAGGTCTTGATAACCCACAAGTGTAGGGGATCGTTTGTAGCCTTTTTCGATAAGTAAGAGTGTCGAACCCAACGAGGAGCTAAAGGTAGAACAAATATTCCCTCAAGTTCTATCGACCACCGATACAACTCTACGCACACTTTAACGTTTGCTTTACCTAAAACAAGTATGAAACTACTTTGTAGGTGATAGGATAGTTTGCACGAATAAAACTAGAACTACTTTGCGCGAATAGAACTATGAGTACAAAGCAAGATAATAAAAGTTACTTGTTTAGTAGAAAGCTTTTGTCAAACAAGAAGGTTATTTGTCCCTAGGTAATTGATAACTAGACCGGTAATCATTCTTGCAATTTTATATGAGGGAGAGGCATGAGCTAACATACTTTCCGTACTTGGATCATATGCACTTATGATTGGAACTCTAGCAAGCATCCGCAACTACCAAAGATCATTAAGGTAAAACCCAACCATAGCATTAAGTATCAAGTCCTCTTTACTTCCATATGCAACAACCCACCTACTCGGGTCTGTGTATTCTGTCACTCACGCCACCCACCATAGGCAAATCATGAACACATTGCAACACCCTACAGCGGGGATCCCCCATGTTTGTGCGAGATGGAGGGCACCGTAGGACAGCACCATAATAAAATATACACTCATACCAACCACGATTATCAATTAGCCCATAGGACAAAACGAATCTACTCAAACATCATAGGATAGCCAAATATCATTGGGAAATAATATATGGAGTTGAGCACCATGTTTAAGTAGATATTACAGCGGGGAAAAGAGGTGTTACACCGCTGCATAGAGGGGGAGAGAGTTGGTGTTGACGGCGGCGAAGTTGTTGGAGTAGATCGCTGTCACGATGATTGCCCCAGCGACGTTCCGGCGCCACCGGGAGAGAGGGGGAGACAGCCCCCCTCCTTCTTCTTCTTCCTTGGCCTCCACCCTAGATGGGAGGAGAGTTCCCCCTCTGGTCCATGGCCGCCATGGTGGAGGAGGGGCAGGAGCCCCTACTAGATTGGATCTCCCTCTCTGTTTTCTTCTGTTTGACGTTCCTGTTTTCTGGCCAAAAACCGTTTCTTATATTCCCAGAGATCCGTAACTCCGATCGGGCTGAAATTTTGAGGGGATTTTTATCTGAAAATTAGCTTTCTTGCGCCTGAAGGAGAGATCTAACCGACTTACGAGGTGGGCACAAGACACCACCATGCATTTGGGCCCCTGGGTGCGCCCTGATGTATCGTGGGGGCTGTGGGCCTCCGTTTGCGTTGATTCCACTTCTCAAAATTCACAAATATTCCAAAAAAATCTCCGTAAATTTTTATCGCGTTTTGACTTCGTTTGATATGGATATTTTGCGAAACAAAAAACATGCAACAAACAGGAACTGGCACTGGGCACTGGATTAATATGTTAGTCCAATAAATCATGTAAAATGTTGCCAAAAATATGTGAAAGTTGTATAATATTGGCATGAAACAATCAAAAATTATAGATACGACGGAGACGTATCAGTGAACTACTCACACATCATCATGAGGGCAGCAAGGTTGATGAAGAGGCCCTCCGTGATCGATCCCCCCTTCGGAGGGTGCCGGAATGGAGCTCCAGATGGCCTCGCGACGGAACAAAGACTTGCGGCGGCGGAAAAAGGGTTCGGGACTGCCTCCAGGGTTTTTGCGATATTAGAGAATTTATAGGCGAGAGAGGGACGTCGGGAGATCCACGAGGGGGCCACCACATATCAGGGCATCCCCCCTAGGGCGCGCCCTGATGTGTCGTGGGGCCCTCGTGCGCCTCCCGTCCTCCTTCCGAAGGTTCCAGGTCTTCTTTTGGTCCAGAAAAAATCATCAAAATGTTTCGTGGCAATTGGAGTTCGTTTGGTATTGTAAACCTGAAAAGTAAAAAAACACGCAGAAAACAGCAACTGGCACTGGGCACTGGGTCAATAGGTTAGTGCTCAAAAATATTTTAAATTGGTAAATAAAGACCCAAAAAGTATCCTAGAATGATAATATATCAGCATGGAACAATAAAAAATTATAGATACGTTGGAGACTTATCAGTTCACTATCTAATCGATGCGCGCCAAGGGGAAAGGGTCTTTTGGACAAGCTTTATTGACATCGGTGAAGTCGATGCAAAGTCTCCATTTCCCGTTCGCCTTGCGCACCACCATAGGGTTCACCAACCAGGTTGGGTGGATCACACCTCTGATCAAACCCGCTGCTTCTAGCTTCTTGATTTCTTCAGTGATAAACTCACTGTTCAAGAATTCATCTGATTAATCAGTTAACGGGCCAGTTAATCGCTACTCGCTCGGTGACCGACTCGAATAACACCTATTCATCTCATTAACTTGTCAGGCCGATTAACTTTTATGACAAACCGATTAACTGGCCTGTCAGACCGATTAGTTGGTTGTTAGACCGATTAATTGCTACTCGCCCAACCCGTCGGCTGCTTCCCAGCCCCTCCCGGTGACTGCTCCCCAACCCCTTCCTCCATATTGATTGGTTCTATGTTGACAACTATGTGGAAAAGTTTAAATGTTTAGTTGATAATTTAATTTCTTTATATTTTGTCGGTTTGGATGCATGAGGATTATCAAAGTTGCCTCTTTACTATGTTTTTATATGCCCACAGTATATTTTGGTACATTACATAGCTGAGAGCATGAAAATATGGTATAATCCATAAAACGTTATATGTATGTTCGTAGGTTCTTATTTAATCTACCGATTAATGGCCAACCGATTAATCCAGTTAATAGGTCGATTCACTTATTAATCTCTACTCCCAATCCGACCAAGCAGCTACCAGCTAACGATTTCTTGAATAATGGATAAACTCTTGCCATTCCAGGGCTTGCTTTCGGACCTTCTGCTTGACGGGGTGTGCATGGGGACAAACGACAAGGTGGTGCTCGATCACCTCCCTGGGAACACTGGGGATGTCAGATGGTTGCCAGGCAAACACATCAACATTCGCCCATAGGAAGGAGACGAGCGCGCTTTCCTATTTGTTGTTGAGGGTGGCACTTATGGTGAAAGTGCCGCCCTCGCCATCCTCCCGCGCAGCCACTTGCCTCGTCTTGGGGATGGTCACCTTGTTTTTCTTGCTCCTGGCGACACAGGTTTTTGGTAAGTCATCGACAGGCGTGCTTTACTCTACGGCGTGCTTCCTGGAATCCTTATGAGACTTGCCGGAACTCTTGTTCTTGTCTTCCCCTCCGGGAACTTTACCACCAGGAGCAAATGCCTTGTCGGCAGATGCTGCCACTACCTCCCGAAAGAGCTTGTCGTTGCAGAGGACTGCATCCTTGTTGTCAGCGTGGATGGTGATGACGCCCATCGGCCCTGGCATCTTGAGTGTATTGTAGGCGTGGTGAGACACTGCCATGAACTTTGCGAGCGCCGGTCGGCCCAAGATTCCATTGTACGGCAGCGACATCTTTGCAACATTGAAGACGACCCTTTCCATCCTAAAGTTGGGCTCACTACCAAACTTCACCGGCAGGGTAATCTTCCCCTTGGGCTAAGATCTTCCCGGGTTGACCCCATGGAAGGACCCTGTCAGTTTGAGATCCGTGTCGGGGATCTGCAGTCGTCTGATCACGTCGGCTGATATCAAATTCAAGCCGGCCCCACTGTCGACAAACATCTTTGTGACCTTGAGGTTGCGGATTGTTGGCGATACCAACAACAGCACACACACCCGACACCAGTGATGCGATCAGGGTGATCCTCAGCGTCGAAGATGATGGGAGTGTTGGACAACTTGAGGGGTTTTCTTGCTTCTGTCACCGGCTCTGCTGCGTTGATTTCTCGGGCCCACAGTTTGAGCTGCCGGTGGGAGGAGTGCAAAGATGCGCCCCCGTCAATACACATGGCATCCACAACTTTCTGGAATTCTTGGCCGTCAGATCCCTCTTCATCTCCATCATCATCATCGTCTTCGTCATCAGACTTCTTGTCTCAGCCCCTAGCAGGCTTCTCTTTTTGCTGCTTGGCCTTGCCGCGGCGGCCACCATGGTTTTTCTTGCCGGAGCCACCTGCACCGTCTTGGCCCTTCTCCTTTTCGCACCTTTCGTACTCTTGCTTTTGCTTCTCCACAAGTTGTTCTACTTGGCGGCATTCGGTGATGTCATGGCTCTTGGTGAGGTGGATCTTGCAGTATAGCCTGTCGGTCTTCTCTCCTGCCACGGCCTCGTCGTCTCCGGAGCAGGCGGCAGCCTCCTTGCCGGATCCTTCGGACTTGGCCTTCTTGCCCGTGTTGGATTTGTCGGTCTCTTCGACGGCCATGATTGCCTTGCCTTTGCGCTTTCGGTTGTGCTTTCGGTCCTTTTTTTTGGAGGCGGATGCATCTTCGTTGTCATTGGAGTCGACCTCTGCGCCAGCATCCTCTCCGGGGAGTCTCCTGCCTTCTTTAGCGTGCGCACATTTGTCGGCCAGAGCGTAAAGCTCGGCGACATCCCGCACCTTGTTGATGCTCATCTTTTCGCGCATCCGCCAATTGCGCATGTTCGTATGAAATGCGGCAATCACTGCGGCAGGATGGATGTCAGGGATGTTGTGTTGCACACAGCTGAACCTCTGAATGTATTTGCGGAGGGACTCACCATCTCTCTAGGGAAGTACATGCAGATCCCTGGGCTGCCCTGGGAGTTTGTGACCCCCATGGTATGCACCAACGAACTGGTTGCATAGATCCGCCCAAGAAGAGATGGATCCCTTCGGTAAGTTCATCAGCCAACTCCTCACATTGGGCTTGAGCGCCAATGGGAAGTAGTTGGTGAACACTTTCTCATCGCGCCCCCCGACGGCCTGCACCGCGATGGTGTAGATGCCGAGAAACTCAGATGGGCTGATCTTGCCGTCGTATTTTTCGAGCAGTTCATGCTTGAAGGCTCTGCTGGAGGGCCAGCGGACTTGCCGCAGCTCGTGGGTGAACGCCAGGCAACCCACCTCATAACGTAGGCTGTCTGGCACCCCTGGCGCAGGCTCGTCTATGGCTGGGTCCGCACGGTCATCCGATCGGCGACACGTCTTCTGCCGCCTCTCAATGGTGGTGCGAGCGTCCTCCTCGCGCATGTCGTCCAAGACTTGGTGCTGGCCTCATTTTTGCCGTGGGTTTGTCGATGCGTAAGACACTTCGTCCTGCATGTCGGTCCGGCGGGAAGGTTGTTGTTGCTGCGGGGGCGACTGCACCATGTGTGCCCCGCCAACATCGCGTCTGGTGGTGGGCCTCACAGGAGCCGTGTGGCGTGCACGCGAGGGACCGACCACGTCTGGCTTTTTGCGATTCGCAATGCTCAGCAGGCTTTGTATGATCGCCCTCCAGTCCTCCATCTTCTCTGGCGCAGGCGGGAAGTTCAGCAGTAGCTGGGCTTGCGCCAGAGCTTCGTCCGTGGTCTTGGGCATGGAGCGCTGCGAGGCTTGGGTGGTGCTCTTACTCTTGACAGTGTTGGGAAGAGTGCTCTCCTGTCCCGTCGCATGTCGTCCATCTTCTCCAGGAGGTTGACGATGAGCTTGGCCCTGTGCGCGTGAGATTGGTGCACAGGGGTCTTGTCCGCGTGCCGTCCGGGGTCATCACCCTGAGGGCGTTGGTCGTGGTTGTCTTGCTATGTGCGTGGCAGAGGTCCCGTCCCCGCCGCTGCTGCGATGGCTGCTGTCGCCACAGCGCCGTCCCCGGTTACTGCCGGCGTGTTTCGCGTTGCCACGACGACGGGGTCCGGGTCGCGACTCGTGGAGCTCCACGCGGTGTTGTGGCTGCGCTCACCAGTACGGTGAGCATGGGGGTCACCTCCGTCTGCCTCGCCGGTAGCTGCCTGCGAGGGCATCTTGGACGAAGATGGGACGGGAGCCGACGTGCCCTTGGCTTTCTTGGGAGGCGTGGCACTGACGAAGTCGTTGTTGATGACATGCAGAAATTGGTGAAGGTTCGTGCACGGGACCCCCTACCTAGCGTGCCAAAGATGTCGGCGTACGGCAATCTATGGGACCTACATGGCCCCTTTGCGGTTCAACTGTGGGGATCCTCGGGCACAAAGAGCATCACCAACCCATGCGCACTCGGGGGTTTAGACAGGTTCGGGCCGCACGGAGGGTAAAACCCTACGTTCTATGTTTTGTGGATTATATGAGTCCAAAGTACAGGAGCGCTACAACCCCACAAGGAATACTCGAGGAGTGCAGATACGTGTGCCAATGAACAGAGTGTCGACCTTTGTGAAGGTAGCCATGGGCCTCCTTTTATAGGCTAAGGGGCTATCACGGTGGCTAAAATGGTCATTACACGGGGTAAATAGTGACCGCTATACCGGCCAAAATTACTGGCTTGAGCTATAGTGGGAAATACCTAACTCTGACGGGCGAAGACAGGCGCATTGAATGCGCCGTGAGGTGTCACGTTGGCGACGTCTCCCGGCAAGAATCGCCTCTCCTTCTGTGCCGTTCGCCCAACTACCTCTTATTTCTCTGACACGCCGTGGGACAGGTGTCATTAAAACTACTGTAAATCCACTGAGCTGCCACACTCCCCGACAAGCTCTACCTAATCGCCTACCTTCTCGACAACTAGCTGATGTTGATAATCAGCCTGGCGACATGGAGCGATGGCTTGGCGGTGGAGATCTTGGCGGATGCGCTCGCAGTCGGGTCTTCTCCATCGGCAAGGAAGCTTGCTGGTTGCTTTGATCCTTGCTTGGCGCTGCCTTGGAGGCTAGAGTTCGCCCGGCAAGGTCTTGCCGGCCTGGAGGCCAGGGTCGTCTGTGCACAAGTCCAGATACTAAAGGCCCCGTTCTTTAGTACACCGACAACCATCTACTACATGCTTGTTGTTCATCCATAAACCATAAGAAAACATAGTGGTAAGCAGTAGGGAAGGCCGAAGGATACTTACCAACTTAACTAGCAACAACCTCCCCCTACTCCAAGGATGCATTGACCGTCTTCTGCACATTCATCTTGAGCAAACAATATACATACATCAAAGAATTGAGTATTTGGAAAATAGTTAAACACACGCCAACAGGAGCTATATCTGAGGTATATGATCAATAGTGAGCATGGGTACTTATGCAGCCTTTAGCTTAAAGATCTAGGCATGCAAGCGTTTTGGTAAAGTTTAATTTCAACTACGCATAGCTGATGAGATCCATGGAAACTGCAAGTGGTTAATTTTCAACTATGCATACTATCGTGCGTTGCACGTGCACTTTTACTATTACATACGGAGTATTATTTAATGATCATACTTCAACAAATGCGTAAATTTCAGATGGCTACATTAGACCAAGTTCAGTGACCAGAGCAATTATCCATTGTAAGATTACAATTACCAAAAACAGACCACCCTCTCTGAATAGAACCTTACATGGTCATCTAATTCAAATAAAAAGTGGGACTGTTTGTTTCACAAAAAGGAAAGCATGCGCACAAATGATAGCAACTTATTCAAATAAGCTTGAGATAGTAATGGCCGAAGGTTTCTACAAATGCAAAAGAACAGTCAGTTGCACACTACAAACATAAGGAAAAGCACAAAGAAGTGCCTTTGCAAAGCAGTGTACTTGCCACAAAGTAAAGTCGTTTAACTGAATGGTTAACCGACAGTCTTCTAACCTACGCATTACATGCAGACTGTTAGCCACTGCCGACAAAATCCGCCAAAAAAGGGCTTCTATGAAAATAGAGGCATAAAATTTCCACCTCCTGCAAAACAACCTACCTTGTTGAGACTAGGAAGCATCTACGACAATAAACTAGTTTGGCGCGAGAAGGCAAGTCGCAAATTGTAGTGCGGTAAGGGACATCATTTCAACAACAAAAAATGTGAGTATTTCAACGATGATAACATGTAATTGTCATGGCACTAACATCGACTAACTGAAAAATAGAATACCTACAGAAATCTATACCTACCTACTATTAAAGTACTGATTGCTTCTCGTCATTCACTGTCAACATTTTACAGAAACCCCTCTTACATTTTAAGAATTAACTCGCAGTACATCTTTAAGTAAAGAAAATAAATCATTTTTCTATTTTTACGGAAAACCCCCTACAGTTTTAGGTAACTGACCCGCAATTCATTTTTAAGTGACAATTTTTTTTTGTTTTTATAGGAAACCCCCTAGAATTTCTAGTAATTAATCCGCTGTTCACTTTTAAGTACAAAACACACCTTTTGAAATACCCATGTCTTTTACACCCTAACTCCAATTTTAAAATGTTATATATCAAATTTGTTTAGAAAAATGTGTAGAATTAAATGTGATGTTATTTTACCTATTAACTATTTTTAAAATGCTATTTAGAGTGAAACCTTAATCAATAGTGTGTGATCCGTCTTTCCTTCATAGAGCGCCGATCTTGATTGCAAATGAACACCTCGACAAACAATATTGGAGACGAAAGAAACCATCGATAGCCACACATGCACGCCTTGACAAACCTAACAAGAAAAAAATGTTCTTATCTTGTCCCGAGAGAGAGACAACTTAGGATTGACCATATTCAAACACGCTGTGGTTCTGTAGGCACTAAGAACCACAACGTGTTTGAATGGGATGAAATTTTTAAATAAAGAACTTTTACGTATTGGGATCTCTTTTTTAAAGGGAAAGATTGCATTTATATTAAAATATCATTAGATTCATTATAGTCGGCTAGTACAAGCAGTGCCAAATCCAATGGTAGTTGGCCCATAAAGACTACCCCCTACCACTGATCTGGGTTTGCTTAGCTAATTCATGAGCAAACTTGTTGCCATCTGATGAGGACATCAATACCATCATTACACCCACAACCCCTACTACTTACATACTGGACCAATTACTAGAGCTCGCGCACGCCAATTAAATTACGCAGTACTTTCATTTCTTGGTAACAACTCTAATGTTCATGAGAATATGATGCCGCCTAAAATAAATATATTTGTGTTGATTACTAATGAAAGGCCTAGCATGGGCAAGAGGGATGAACACTGGAGCAGGATCAAGCATGGAGATGAACGCGCGCTAAGGGATCCAGAACGGCGTTTCCACTGCAGATTTCAGCACTTTGAAGCCCCCATGGTGACCTACAAGGACATGGATGAAATATACAAGATGCCTATTCATAATATTCGTCCCAAGCTTTTTATAGGTGCCGCGTCACCTTATTTTTGGGCCAGTGATGCTTGTGATCTGCGTTGGGTTTACCGTGAAGAGGAACGGGTGATGCAGCACAATGCGGGTAAGTATTTCCTTCAGTTAAGAACCAAGGTTTATCGAACCAATAGGAATATCGTTCATCAACCGTCTTCATCGGCCGCACACAAAAGAGCACACACTTGCACCCAACGCAGCAAGAGGGTTGTCAATCCCCTTGATCTTGTTATTTGCGAGCAAGTGAGATATGTAGATGATAGTAGATAATTGTAAATTGGAAAATAAAATAAAACAAAATAAAAGGCAGCAAGGTATTGAATGCATTTGTAAATTTATAAGAGGATAGACCCGGGGGCCGTAGTGCTCTCTAGTGGCATCTCTCATGTAGTAGGCATACAGTGGGTAAACAAATTACTGTTGGGCAATTGATATAAAAGCGGATAGTTATGCAATCTTTATTCACGACAATGATCATGTATATATAGGCATCACGTCCATAAGCAAATAGGCCGACTCCTGCCTGCACCTATTACTATTACTCCACCCATTTACCGCTATCCAGCATGCATCTAGAGTATTAAGTAAAACAGAGTAATGCTTGGAGAACGATGACATGATGTAGACAAAGAGAATTCAATTAATATGAACTAACCCCATTGTTTTATACTTAGTGGCAACAATACAAAGACGTGTTTTGTCCCTTTCTGTCACTGGGATATAGAACACCACCAGATTGAACCCACTACAATGTACCCCTCTCACTGAAGAAATATCAATCTAATTGGCCAAACTATCTCAATAGACCGGAGAAATTTACGAAGCTATAATGATCATGCAAATAAGAATCATAATAATCAGAGGTAACTCAAATACTTTTCATGAATAATCTGAACATAAACCCACAATTCATCGGATCCCAACAAACACACCGCACAAAAGGATTACATCGAATAGATCAAAGCGAAGATGCGATGATCATTGTATTGAAGAGCAAGAGAGAGAGAGAGAGAGAGAGAGAGAGAGAGAGAGAGAGAGAGAGAGATAGCCATCTAGATACTAACTACGGACCCGTAGGTCTGTAGTGAACTACTCACAACTCATCTTGGAGGCAGCAAGAGCAATGTAGAGCCCCTCCGTGATCGATTCCCCCCTCCGGCAGATCGTCGGAAAAGGTACGCTACGCTAGCGCCAAATAAATTTTTTCTACCGCGCACCCAAGAACATGCTGCTGGAAATAGATCACGGGATCGGGTTTACCACTAGACGCGCAGTCACCACAGCGGAAGTAGAGTTGGTGATGCGTGTAGTTGATCAGTCGATTCGTCTCCTTCTCCAGTAGCCAATCTCCCACGGGCAGTGATCTCCCACGAACTGCTCCTCGCGGATCCCTCGAACGGTTTGTCATGGATCCCTCGAACGGTTCGTCCAAGCACCGCAAATGCGATGCCTCCAAGGTATCCACACGTACGGGGGCAGCGTCGGGCGCTGGACTGCTAGGTCCGATCGCACGACATGGTAGCGTGGGGAGTGGCGGTGGCTGTCGACGGGAGAAAAGGGATCAACCCTGAAATGTGCGCCCACTCCCCTCTATATAGACCTCCGAGGTGGGCTCAACATTTGAGGCCGACGATGAGTCTATTCCCATTTTCCATTCGGATCCAATCCGAATGGGCTGTAATCCCTTAAGTGTGTGACCCTATAGGTTCACGTACACATGGACACGACCTGAGTCGATAGTCAGTAGCGGCTCCTAGCAGAATGTGCCAACTCCCATGTCACACCCTGTGTTGTATCACTTTGCTATGCTTGGATTTACAAATTTGGAACCAATTAAAACTTTTGAGTGCACATGCTTGTTTGAATTGTTGCCTGTTTGCTTGTTTGGTTGTTTGTGTATGGCACTCTTAGGTTCTACTCCTCTCCATATTTATCTTCTTTGATCCAAACTTCTTGCCCAATGATCATGCCATGTGAATAGTACCCAAAAATATTTTACCAAATATTATTTTGGCCAAAAAGGATTTATTCAAACTAGGATTTCAAAACCCCCTGAATTGAGGGTTGCACTACAAGTCCTCAAATTGGGTGGATCCTTTTTCCCCAAAGACTCTATTTGAAACCCACTATATATATTAATTCCCAAAACCATCAAATATTAATTTTAAAGATGATTTTACTATTTTATTTAAAGGCTTTTTCTTAAGGCCAGAAATGGTTTTTCATAGGGAAAAAATATTTAAATGCTTTAAAATTATTTGATAAAATTTAGGGAAACTCAGTGGACATATATTTTCCATATATATGAGTTTCAACACATGGTCATGTTCAAAATCATGGGCAAAACACTTTAAAACCCTTTTTGCCCAAATCAAGCTTTTGAAATATTTCTATAAGAAATATTCTTAATAAATTCCAAGAAAATTCCAGCAAGACACACATGCTATATGTGGTGAGCTTGCAAAGTTTCATCTCTATCCCAATTGATTTGCTTCACCAAAATATTCCAAAACCATTCTTGTCCAGAGTCAAGATTGAACAACTTTACATTATGAAGTTTCTTCCCTTGACCCCAAACTTTGTGGGCATGTTCTAAACCCCAAATAATGATGCTACACCAAGTGGTAGATTTGGGGGAAGTGAAATGCATGCCTAGATCTACAGAAATCTGATTCTGTTGATTTCTAGGGTTTTACAAAGTTACATTGTGAACTTCCTTCAAATGGGCTCAAACTTGGTGATCCCCTCTAATTTTACATACATTATCTCCCTGTTAAACCTCATGGCAAGAAAACTCCATTTGCTTGCCCAAACACAGATCAAAAACCTTCAGGCAGAATCCAAGAATCAATAATTGAGCCCCTTCCCTTGTTCTCCTTGAGCCACAACTCTTACCACACCACCATACCACCCTCCCTCACCTCTGGTAAAAGTCCTGGCAATAGGGAGCATGATTGAGGGGGTGGAATCCCCACTTGCACCCCCTGGACAGCCCCATTCTTCCTTCTTTCTCAGCCTCTCCTCTCTCCTATCTAGCACCAGAGCATCCAAGGCGCTTTCCCAGTATACAAATCCCGCCTGCAGCTACCTGACACAAGTGGACGCGCCGGAGCGCACCAAAGGTGTCATCATGCCGGCCAAAGTCGCGCTCTGGAGCGTGCAGTCGCGTTCCAGAGGGTTGACGTCCCCCTCCTGCCCATACCCGACCACCTCGAGCTTCCCCCTCGCGCCAGTCAATGCGCCTCGACGTCCGCAACACGCCAAGCCTGCGTCCCCCTCCTCTCTCTCCCTGCAACGGCTCTGCACACGCGCGCCGCGGCCGCCCCTTTCGGCCAATCGCGGGCCTCGCACGCGCGCACGCTCCCGCCTCCCCTCTTGCTCCCTCTGGTCGTGCACGAGCCCCAGGTGGACCGCAGACCCACCAGCCCCTCCTCCCGTGGCCTCTGGCCTCGGCCCCGAGCTCGCCGGCGCACCCGAGATCGGTGGACCGCGGGCCACCTATAAAAGGCCACCCCGAGCCTCTCTTTTCCCTCTGCTGGCTCCCTCCTCCTCTCAATCGTCCCCCGCAAGCCCCCATTTGGACTCCCCGAGCACCAGTGCTCGACATAAACCGAGGCGCCGCCGCGTCGGGGCTCCGTCGATCTCGGGTTACCGGCCTGCTCTGGTCCTCCTCTCCCTCTCTCTAGGTCCGTAGGGCCCTCCTGACCCTTTTCCCCTTCCTTCCCGTCCATTTCCCACTAAGGAACAATGTCGGTGATCTCCTCCCGAATCGGCTCCGCCGTGTTTTCTCGTCGCCGGCATCCCCTCCACCTCCAGAGGAACGGCGGCTCGACGCTGAGTCCGTTCCTACCTCCAGCTCGCCTCGCCGTTGCCAGGAACGCCGCCGGTGAGCTTCCCCCCTCCTCTGTCGAGAGGTAGAAGACGACCGCGGGGTGGGGCCCGCGCGTCAGCCTCTCGCCCCTCCCACGTCTCTCCCCTCTCTCTGGCCAACGGGCCCCGCCCGTCAGGATTGAAACCTGACACGCGCGGGGGCGCTGAGCCGCCTGCTGGCTGGCTGGATGGGCCGGCCCAGCTACTGGCCGCCTCTGGCCCAGGCACCTGGCCTTTTTCCTTTTTTTATTTTCTGGCATTTTAAAAAAAATCCCACAAAATTCAATAATTGTCCAAATCCAATTATTCTTTCACCAAAAATCTTAGAATATTCTGTAGAATTTAACAGTGCCACTTGTGTAATTTTGTGAAAATGTTTTATGTAGTGATTTCATTTAAAACCTAGTTTTTAATATTTTTAGCCTCTGTTTAAATAGTTTTCAAAATGTTTCTCACAACAAATCCATAGACATATATTTTTAGTATAATTTGTAGTATTTATCAGAGTAGGGCAACATTTTAGAAGTGAGTTTTGTGCTCTGTTTTTGTGATAATTCTTATTTTTACCGTTATTTATCACGACGATAGATTGCGAGGTTGACGAGGGAGTTGGACCCGAAGACTTTGAAGACCCCGAAGACTTTGTTGAGCCAGGCAAGCAGCCCTTTGACCATGACTATGAACCCCTTTATTTGCATGTCATATAGCACTTGTTTCCGTGATGATGATCATGTTGATGTGGTGACCACTTCGGTGGGAATGCCTCCGATACTTTTCTGTTGATACTTGCATCGTGCATGACCCTACCATACTTATGAGGGTTGTGCGGGTGGGAGTAGATAGGATGCTTAATAGATGCTACGCAAATGGGACAGGAATATGCATGGTGTTGGAAACAAGAGTGTTTTCAAAGACTTTCCGAAAACCCCGTCGGGTGCCACTAATGCCCGAGGGAGATGATGTTGAGTTGGGTAACCACTTGAGAAAGAAGTGGTGTACCGGAGCAAGTGAGTGAGTGTGGTTATCAAAAACGGATTGGTGTAAGTTGCGACCGTTATTCCAACCTTACATGTACAACCACGATACCCCTTATGGGACAGGGCTTTGTTGATTACTTTGATGGGTACTAGCATAGAGCCCACATTACTAGTGGCGGGAGTGACGTGGTCACTCTCGATATGGGGTCGTGCCGGTAAGGACGATCATGCGCTGTCTTCACAGGCACCGGGCACACCGTTGGTCCCTACATGGATGTTACTTGTGATGTACATCATGTGGGCTGGGTACCAATCGAGTGGACTCTTTGTTTAGTATCGTCAGGGGAAAGACAATGTTCGGGTACTTACCTCAGGTATGGACAATACCGCGAGTCGTGGCTTGACACAGAAGTTTCCCGAGTCTTGTGGGTAAAGTGTGCAACCTCTGCAGAGTGTAGAACTATTCGAATAGCCGTGTCCACGGTCAATGACAGTTGGATGACCGCTCTTGTGCTATGTCCAATGTTTACTAAACTTGGTGTGTGTGTGTGTGAAGGTGACAAAGATGGTACTTGATATAAGTCAGATGACTTGACATGATGGTTGAACATGAGATGTTCAGACCTTCATTATATTGATATCGGTAACCTGTTTGTGCGGATACTTGTATCCTCGTGTTGCATGCCATTACTAGTTATCTTGATCATGTCATTGCACTCAAAAATTAGCTTTCCGCAAAACTTACCTACTTAGTACTATACCGTGCATTGTTATACCTTGTTCCAAACCTTGGGTTGCTTGCGAGTACATTCAAAGTACTCATTGGCTTGCCACTGGTTATTTAATTGGCCAAGCATGGAGGAGCAGGAATATGGCGAAGAGTTCGTTGGTGACGAACATGCGAACTAGGACACTTCCTAGTCAGAATGCCTGTAGATTTAAGGCAGATGGCATGGGTTCACGCTTCCGATCAAGATTTCTGCTGCTTGTTATGTTTAAGTGTTTGGTCCTTGCGGCCCTATCTATGTAAGACTTGACCTTCATGGTCTTTATTTATGTAAGACGCTAAATGTGGATGTAAGACTCTTGTTATTCAGCTTCTGTGTGTTCAGTGAGCATTGATCTCTGGGATCACTGTACACGTGCATTCGGTGATCACGACTTATGAGTCGGGGTCCCCACAGAGCTGGTATCAGAGCCATCCTGACTGTAGGAAGCCCTTAGTTAGCATGGACGTTAGTTAGGATAAAACCGTTTTCAAAACTACGCCTAGCACTTATGCTTAGGAGTTTCTACACTTCTTACCTCTTCTAGTCTTCTCGCAGCACTATACTAACTCTCGTCCCTTTAAACCCTTGTAGATGGCCATCGTACCCGAAGTCCTCCTAGCATCCGGCTTTCCCCTACTCCTTGAGGATAGCCTGGAGAAGTGCCAGTATCGCCGATCACCCGTTTTCCTCTACCACGAGCACTGGGTCGATGCCGTCATGAAGGAGTACCTCGTTGATGTGGTCGTGAAGGCAAATGTCTCCCCGACCAGTTGGTTCTTTGAAGGACCACAGATGGAGACCCTGGCACTTGCAGTCGAGACAGCTGCATGCAAGGCACTTATCCACCTTCGAGACATCATTCCAGCGATGGTTGACAATCCAGCTACTCGCTACCTACCTTTCAAGAAGGATGGGAATGGCGAGAGTTGGACGTTGATTCCGTCCAAGGAGGATGGGATGCCACTCAGGTTCCAGACCTACTTTAGCCTCTCCGCCGACAGTCTGGTTCACAACTTGATTAAGGAGTCCGTGAAGCTCCGCGAGGAACTTCACCACACCCGAGAGCTACTTCGTCAAGCCAAGATGAAACCAGACAAGATCAAGAAGGATGGAGCCCCTGAGGGACGACCAGCTGTCGCTTACCGAGGAGGAATACCCCCAGCTAGAGATGCACCCACACGTCGACGTCGCATGAGTGCGAAGGAGTACCGTGAGCTCTTCACTAACCCACCGACGAAGCGTCGTCGGGATGGACCTCCTCGTTCTCCGACCCCTTCGACCGGAGACGATGCCCGTACGGATGATGATCAGCAGGAAGACCCAGAGGAGCGTGACTACGAGACTGAGCACTCTACCACCTGAGTCCGAGAACCCCTAGGGTAGGATCAGTCATGTACCCCTCATGCGAAGTCGAGTCCGTGTAATGGTTCATATAAAACCATGTGTGCTTGTTGTTTGTTTTTGTTGTTTGTGTCCCGATGCAAGTCGCACTTTAGCCTTAGGCAGCATGTAAGCGACTCCATCGTCCATCTTATCTTAATATATGTGTTGGTCTTTCAACCTTTGTTTTGTCACACTTGCACTATACCAACCCCCTTAGGCGCACTTTCTCCAGTATTGCTTTTCCTCTCGTTTACCCCAGTTATTTGACTTGGCTGCTCCAAATAGGATGGTGACTGCAACCCGCAACAGCTTCTTCACCAACCCTGAAGCCGGCAACTCCAGCCAGCAACAGGGAGCTGGTGGGGCTGCTCACGCTGGAGATCACCCGGAGCAGCCACAAGGTGATATTCCCCCGCCACCACCTCCACCCGAGAACATGAGCATAGCACAGTTTCTCCAAGTTCTCCGGGAGGAATGCCAAGCCAACACTGCTGCTATCCAGCAGATGGCTCAAGTCCTTGTGAACAACCAGCAGCAAGGCAGGAATGGCAATGGCCGCTCCACTCTGTCAGAGTTCATGAGGAATTCACCCCCAACCTTCACCGAAACTGCTGAACCACTGGATGCTGACGACTGGATCTGCACCATCGAGGACCTCCTTGCACTGGTCAATTGCAATGAGGATCGTGAGAAGGTGTTGTATGCCTCTCACTGCCTCGGGGGTACCGCCAGATCTTGGTGGGATGGATTCAAGGTCATGCAAGGCGATCGTGTGATCACCTGGGATAACTTCAAGGAAGGATTCCGCACCGCCCACATTCCTTCTGGGATCATGGCTATCAAAAAGAGAGAATTCCGAGCGCTGAAGCAAGGAAGTGGCTCTGTAAAGGAGTACATGCAGAAGTTCAACCTGCTATCAAGGTATGCACCTGAAGATGTCAACACAAAGGCTGCTAAGATGGAACGCTTCATGGAAGGACTCCAGCAGACCCTGCAGTACCAACTCATCGTTTGCGACTGTCGGACCTTCTTCGACCTGGTGAACAAGGCCCTCATGCTGGAAGACAAGCGTCGTGCCATAGACGACACTCGCAAGCGCAAGATGATCAACAAGGGTAGTTCCAGCAACCAGAAGCCTCGCCCCTGGCAGCCAGTCCCAGCCAAGCCAACCTATCAGCCGCAGTAGGCTAGGCCTCCTGCACCTCGTCCGAGCTACCAGCCTCAGCAGTATGCCAATCCCAGGCCAGCCTACAACAACCCCAATAACAACAACGGCGACAGGAACTATGACAACAACAACCCTGGTCAAGTCACTTGCTTTGGGTGTGGTCAGCCGGGACACATCTCTAGGCAGTGCCCCAACAAGAAACAAGATGCACCGCGCCCCAATGCGCCGAACCAAGGTCAAGGCCGTGGAGCACCACCAAGGAACCCAGCTCCCCGCAACCAGCCCAACAATGGCAAGGGTCGTGTGAATCACGTCACCGCTGAGGAAGCCCAGGAAGACCCGGACGTCATACTGGGTACGTTCCTCGTCAACTCAACCCCAGCAACTGTATTGTTTGATTGTGGAGCTTCGCATTCTTTTGTCACTCAAAAGTTTGCACTAGAGAGTGGGATGAAGCCTACGCCCCTGGGTAGTCGTATGTTGATTCCAACCCCGGGATCAGTTATGAAGTCCGGGATAGGTTGTAAAGGAGTTGAGGTTAACATCAACGGGGTAGACTTCCTAGCAGACCTTATCGTCCTGAAGTCGGAAGGCTTGGATGTGATTCTAGGCATGGACTAGCTAATCAAGAACCAAGGCTACTTGGACTGTGCCAAGAGGACCGTCACCGTAACCAATAGCCGAGGAGTGGAAGTCAAGTATGTCCCCAACTGTGCCTCCACTCAAGCCCCTCAGGTTAATTGTCTGTCGGGAATTGAGTTGGATCAAGTGCCAGTGGTATGTGAATACGCGGATGTATTTCCTGATGAGCTGCCCGGAATGCCTCCTGACCGCGACATTGAGTTCATCATTGAACTAATGCCCGGAGCAGGACCCATCTATAAGAAGCCCTATAGAATGGGATCCGAAGAGTTGGCTGAATTGAAGAAGCAACTGGCAGAACAACTCAGAAAAGGATTCATTTGCCCTAGTGCCTCTCCTCGGGGATCACCTGTTCTATTCGTGTCAAAGAGGGACGGAACTATCCGACTTTGTGTCGATTACCGTTCTCTCAATGAAGTCACAATAAAGAACAAGTACCCACTTCCTAAGATTGAAGACCTGTTCGATCAGCTGAATGGAGCGAAGGTGTTTTCCAAGATCGACCTCAGGTCAGGGTACTACCAGTTGAAGATCAGGCCCCAAGACATTCCGAAGACGGCGTTTGTAACCCGGTATGGCCTGTATGAATATACGGTCATGTCATTCGGGTTGACCAATGCCCCTGCCTACTTCATGTACCTCATGAACAAGGTCTTCATGGAGTACTTGGACAAGTTTGTTGTCGTCTTCATTGACGACATACTCATCTTTTCCAAGTCGGAAGAAGAGCACGAGCAACACTTGAGATTGATCCTAGACAAGCTTCGAGAACACCAGCTTTATGCCAAATTCAGCAAGTGTGAATTCTGGCTGCACGAAGTTGGATTCTTGGGTCATGTGTTGACTGCAGAAGGATTGTCAGTGGATCCTGCCAAGATTGAAGCCGTGACTGAATGGCAATCCCCAACCAATGTGAAGGAAGTCAGGAGCTTCCTTGGACTCGCGGGATATTACCGCAAGTTCGTCGAAGGATTTTTGAGCATTGCCCGACCCATGACTCAGCTTTTGAAGAAAGACAAGAAGTTCGAATGGACGCCGAAGTGCGAAGAAAGCTTCCAAGAGCTCAAGAAGAGATTGACAACAGCCCCAGTTTTGGCCACCCCCGATATTCACAAGGAGTTTGTGATATATTGTGATGCATCGAGAACCGGGCTTGGAGGTGTTCTGATGCAAGAAGGCAGAGTCGTAGCATATCTATCCAGACAGCTACGTCCTCACGAAGAGAACTACGCTACTCACGACCTTGAGTTGGCAGCCGTAGTTCATGCCTTGAAGACACGGCGACATTACCTTCCGGGGAAGCGATGTGAGATATACACAGACCACAAGAGTTTAAAGTATATTTTCACTCAAAAGGAATTGAACATGAGGCAGCGAAGATGGTTGGAGTTGATCAAGGACTATGACCTCAGTGTTCAATACCACCCTGGAAAGGCTAACGTGGTAGCTGATGCCTTAAGCAGAAAGGCTTCTTCCTTGAATGCTATGATTAAGGAAAGGCTACCCGCCCTGTATGAAGAACTTGAAAGCTTCGGCTTGGAACTAGTTGCACCTGGATTCCTAGCCAGCCTCGAAGCAAAACCTACCTTGATGGATGATATTAAGGAAGCTCAGAAGGGACACGAGAGCATTGAAGGCATCAAGAGGAAGATCAAGGCAGGCAATGCTCCAGGATTCTCGGTGGATGAACAAGGAGTTGTATGGTTCGGGAATCGTATCTGCGTACCCAACAAGGAAGAGTTCAAGAACTTGATCTTGCAAGAAGCTCATGACACTCCATACTCCATCCATCCTGGAGGAACCAAGATGTACCAAGACCTCAAGACAAGATTCTGGTGGCATGGCATGAAACGGGAGATAGGCACCTTTGTCGCTAAGTGTGACATATGCCAGAGAGTCAAAGCTGAGCATCAGCGACCCGCTGGACTATTGCAACCTCTCAAAGTGCCTGAATGGAAGTGGGACAAAGTCGGAATGGACTTCATCACAGGATTACCTAGGTCAAGCAAAGGACATGATTCCATCTGGGTCATTGTCGATCACCTGACCAAGGTAGCCCACTTCATTCCCGTCAAGACGACCTACAATGGGAACCAACTGGCCAACCTCTACATCAACCGGATCGCGAGTCTCCATGGAATTCCTACGGAGATCGTGTCAGACCGAGGTACCCAGTTTACCTCGAGATTCTGGAATAGATTCCAAGAAGCCCTGGGAACCAAGCTTTCCTTCAGCACTGCTTTTCACCCCCAGGCCGGTGGACAGACGGAACGAGTAAACCAGATACTCGAGGATATGCTCCGTGCTTGTGTATTGGCGTATGGAGCCAAGTGGGAAGATTGCTTACCATTCGCTGAGTTCTCCTACAACAACAACTACCAGTCAAGCCTTCAGATGGCACCATTTGAGGTATTGTACGGACGCAAGTGCCGCACTCCCCTCAATTGGTCGGAAACCGGAGAAGGACTAGTTTTTGGCCCAGACATCCTCTGTGAAGCAGAGGAGCAACTTCAACTCGTCCGAGAGCGTCTCAAGACCGCCAAGACCAGACAGAAAAGCTACGCTGATTCCCGCCGTCGGGACATGAGTTTCCGTGTTGGAGACCATGTTTACCTCCGTGTCACGCCTCTCAAAGGAACCAAGCGTTTCCACGTCAAGGGAAAACTTGCACCAAGATATATCGGCCCCTTAAAGATCACCGACAGACGAGGAGAAGTTGCTTACCAGCTAGATCTACCTTCCGAGCTATCAGATGTGCACAATGTGTTCCACGTGTCACAACTCCGGAAGTGTCTTCAAGTTCCCAACCGCCCCGACCTCTACAAGGACATCAACCATCAAGCCATCGACCTTCAGCCAGACCTCACTTATCATGAGAGGCCAGTTCGTATTTTGGATGAAGCTGAACGTTGCACACGAAGACGCACCATCAAGTATTTCAAGGTCCAATGGAGCAACCACACCGAAGCAGAAGCAACCTGGGAGCGTGAAGACTATCTTAGATCTGAGTTCCCTTATCTTTTTAGCGCTTAGACTAGGAATCTCGGGGACGAGATTCTTGTAAGGGGGGGTAGGTCTGTCACACCCTGTGTTGTATCACTTTGCTATGCTTGGATTTACAAATTTGGAACCAATTAAAACTTTTGAGTGCATATGCTTGTTTGAATTGTTGCGTGTTTGCTTGTTTGGTTGTTTGTGTATGGCACTCTTAGGTTCTACTCCTCTCCATATTTATCTTCTTTGATCCAAACTTCTTGCCCAATGATCATGCCATGTGAATAGTACCCAAAAATATTTTTATCAAATATTATTTTGGCCAAAAAGGATTTATTCAAACTAGGATTTCAAAACCCCCTGAATTGAGGGTTGCACTACAAGTCCTCAAATTGGGTGGATCCTTTTTCCCCAAAGGCTCTATTTGAAACCCACTATATATATTACTTCCCAAAACCATCAAATATTAATTTTAAAGATGATTTTACTATTTTATTTAAAGGCTTTTTCTTAAGGCCAGAAATGGTTTTTCATAGGGAAAAATTATTTAAATGCTTTAAAAATATTTGAGAAAATTTAGGGAAACTCAGTGGACATATATTTTCCATATATATGAGTTTCAACACATGGTCATGTTCAAAATCATGGGCAAAACACTTTAAAATCCTTTCTGCCCAAATCAAGCTTTTGAAATATTTCTATAAGAAGTATTCTCAATAAATTCCAAGAAAATTCCAGCAAGACACACATGCTATATGTGGTGAGCTTGCAAAGTTTCATCTCTATACCAATTGATTTACTTCACCAAAATATTCCAAAACCATTCCTGTCCAGAGTCAAGATTGAACAACTTTACATTATGAAGTTTCTTCCCTTGACCCCAAACTTTGTGGGCATGTTCTAAACCCCAAATAATGATGCTACACCAAGTGGTAGATTTGGGGGAAGTGAAATGCATGCCTAGATCTACAGAAATCTGATTCTGTTGATTTCTAGGGTTTTACAAAGTTACATTGTGAACTTCCTTCAAATGGGCTCAAACTTGGTGATCCCCTCTAATTTTACATACATTATCTCCCTGTTAAACCTCATGACAAGAAAACTCCATTTGCTTGCCCAAACACTGATCAAACACCTTCAGGCAGAATCTAAGAATCAATAATTGAGCCCCTTCCCTTGTTCTCCTTGAGCCACAACTCTTACCACAACACCATACCACCCTCCCTCACCTCTGGTAAAAGTCCTAGCGACAGGGAGCATGATTGAGGGGGTGGAATCCCCACTTGCACCCCCTGGACAGCCCCATTCTTCCTTCTTTCTCAGCCTCTCCTCTCTCCTATCCAGCACCAGAGCATCCAAGGTGCTTTCCCAGTATAAAAATCCCTCCTGCAGCTACCTGACACAAGTGGACGCGCCGGAGCGCGCCAAAGGTGTCATCATGCCGGCCAAAGTCGCGCTCTGGAGCGCCCAGTCGCGTTCTAGAGGGTTGACCGCCCCTCCTGCCCATACCCGACCACCTCGAGCTTCCCCCTCGCGCCAGTCAATGCGCCTCGACGTCCGCAACACGCCAAGCCTGCGTCCCCCTCCTCTCTCTCCCTGCAACGGCTCTCCACACGCGCGCCGCGGCTGCCCCTTTCGGCCAACCACGGGCCTCGCACGCGCGCACGCTCCCGCCTCCCCTCCTGCTCCCTCTGGTCGTGGACGAGCCCCAGGTGGACCGCAGACCCACCAGCCCCTCCTCTCGTGGCCTCTGGCCTCGGCCTCGAGCTCGTCGGCGCACCCGAGATCGGTGGACCGCGGGCCGCCTATAAAAGGCCACCCCGAGCCTCTCTTTTCCCTTTGCTGGCTCCCTCCTCCTCTCAATCGTCCCCCGCAAGCCCCCATTTGGACTCCCCGAGCACCAGTGCTCGAGATCGACCGAGGCGCTGCCGCGTCAGGGCTCCGTCGATCTCGGGTTACCGGCCTGCTCTGGTCCTCCTCTCCCTCTCTCTAGGTCCGTAGGGCCCTCCTGACCCTTTTCCCCTTCCTCCCCGTCCATTTCCCACTAAGGAACAACGCCGGCGATCTCCTCCCGAATTGGCTCCGTCGTGTTTTCTCGTCGCCGGCGAACCAGTGCGTCTCCGGCATCCCCTCCACCTCCAGAGGAACGGCGGCTCGACGCTGAGTCCGTTCCCACCTCCAGCTCGCCTCGCCGTCGCCAGGAACACCGCCGGTGAGCTTCCCCCCTCCTCTGTCGAGAGGTAGAAGACGACCGCGGGGTGGGGCCCGCGCGTCAGCCTCTCGCCCCTCCTGCGTCTCTCTCCCTCTCTCTGGCCAATGGGCCCCGCCCGTCAGGTTTGAAACCTGACGCGCGCGGGGGCGCTGAGCTGCCTGGGCCGCCTGCTGGCTGGTTGGATGGGCCGGCCCAGCTACTGGCCGCCTCTGGCCCAGGCACCTGGCCTTTTTCCTTTTTTTATTTTCTGGCATTTAAAAAAAATCCCACAGAATTCAATAATTGTCCAAATCCAATTATTCTTTCACCAAAAATCTTAGAATATTCTGTAGAATTTAACAGTGCCACTTGTGTAATTTTGTGAAAATGTTTTATGTAGTGATTTCATTTAAAACCTAGTTTTTAATATTTTTAGCCTCTGTTTAAATAGTTTTCAAAATGTTTCTCACAACAAATCCATAGACAGATATTTTCAGTATAATTTGTAGTATTTATCAGAGTTGGGCAACATTTTAGAAGTGAGTTTTGTGCTCTGTTTTTGTGATAATTCTTATTTTTACCGTTATTTATCGCGACGATAGATTGCGAGGTTGACGAGGGAGTTGGACCCGAAGACTTTGAAGACCCCGAAGACTTTGTTGAGCCAGGCAAGTAGCCCTTTGACCATGACTATGAACCCCTTTATTTGCATGTCATATAGCACTTGTTTCCGTGATGATGATCATGTTGATGTGGTGACCACTTCGGTGGGAATGCCTCCGATACTTTTCCGTTGATACTTGCATCGTGCATGACCCTACCATACTTATGAGGGTTGTGCGGGTGGGAGTAGATAGGATGCTTAGTAGATGCTACGCAAATGGGACGGGAATATGCATGGTGTTGGAAACAAGAGTGTTTTCAAAGACTTTCCGAAAACCTCGTCGGGTGCCACTAATGCCCGAGGGAGATGATGTTGAGTTGGGTAACCACTTGAGAAAGAAGTGGTGTACCGGAGCAAGTGAGTGAGTGTGGTTATCGAAAACGGATTGGTGTAAGTTGCGACCGTTATTCCAACCTTACATGTACAACCACGATACCCCTTATGGGACGGGGCTTTGTTGATTACTTTGATGGGTACTAGCATAGAGCCCACATTACTAGTGGCGGGAGTGACGTGGTCACTCTCGATACGGGGTCGTGCCGGTAAGGACGATCATGCGCTGTCTTCACAGGCACCGGGCACACCGTTGGTCCCTACATGGATGTTACTTGTGATGTACATCATGTGGGCTAGGTACCAATCGAGTGGACTCTTTGTTTAGTATCATCAAGGGAAAGACAATGTTCGGGTACTTACCTCGGGTATGGACAATACCGCGAGTCGTGGCTTGACACGGAAGTTTCCCGAGTCTTGTGGGTAAAGTGTGCAACCTCTGCAGAGTGTAGAACTATTCGAATAGCCGTGTCCATGGTCAATGACAGTTGGATGACCACTCTTGTGCTACGTCCAATGTTTACTAAACTTGGTGTGTGTGTGTGAAGGTGGCAAAGATGGTACCTGATATAAGTCAGATGACTTGACATGATGGTTGAACATGAGATGTTCAGACCTTGATTATATTGATATCGGTAACCTGTTTGTGCGGATACTTGTATCCTCATGTTGCATGCCATTACTAGTTATCTTGATCATGTCATTGCACTCAAAAATTAGCTTTCTGCAAAACTTACCTACTTAGTACTATATCGTGCATTGTTATACCTTGTTCCAAACCTTGGGTTGCTTGCGAGTACATTCAAAGTACTCATTGGCTTGCCACTGGTTATTTAACTGGCCAGGCATGGAGGAGCAGGAATATGGCGAAGAGTTCGTTGGTGACGAACATGCGAACTAGGACGCTTCCCAATCAGAATGCCTGTAGGTTTAAGGCAGATGGCATGGGTTCACGCTTCCGATCAAGATTTCTGCTGCTTGTTATGTTTAAGTGTTTGGTCCTTGCGGCCCTATCTGTGTAAGACTTGACCTTCATGGTCTTTATTTATGTAAGACGCTAAATGTGGATGTAAGACTCTTGTTATTCAGCTTCTGTGTGTTCAGTGAGCATTGATCTCTGGGATCACTGTACACGTGCATTCGGTGATCACGACTTATGAGTCGGGGTCCCCACATCCCATGTGTGCGCAAAGTGGTTAGACAAACCTCGGCTTCGTGTCATATACAACATTCCTTTTGCCTCATGATATAGGTTGTAGAGCTCAAGGCGAGCACTTGTCACCCTTGTGGTAGCTCAACATCTCTCCTCGAAACCGTGATGCAGATTCCCGAACTAGGTTAACACTTAACCCATGTCGCATGACCATGCTTTCTGAATCTGATAACACGAGAGGGCCCAGAGAATATCTCTCCTCACGGAGGGGCAAATCCCATCTTGGTTAACCATGTCTTGCGGCATGTCTCGCGACTCACCTGAAAGCTACCTTTATAACTACCCAGTTACGGAGTAGCGTTTGATAGACCCTAAGTAAGTCGATCCTCATCCTGAGAACATGCGAGGACCTCAGGTCTAGGACATGGCATATACATTGTACTTGAGACTAACAGATGACATTATCTCGCTGTGTCTCAAAGTGGGTCTGTCCGACTCGGTGATCTCAATCCCCGAGTCCATACTATCAGTTTAGCATCTCTATGCACATGACTTGTGAAATGTAGTCATCAACTGAATCGTATACTAGTAAAGGATATATGTCCGCATAACCTTAACAACTAGGGACTATTAGAACAATCATCATACAATATATAGTCTCACAAATGAGTCACATACTTATTGATACATATCACTGATGATGTTCAAGGACAATACAAAATACTCATGAATACATAGGAAACGGAATCATCACATGATTGCCTCTAGGGCATATCTCCAACAGTCTCCCACTTGCACTAGAGTCAATCATCTAGGCATCGTATGCCCATGGACCTCATGTGCGTCTCATGCTTCGACTGCGGGAGAGGCTTCGTTAATGGATCAACAACACTTGCATCCGTGTGTATCTTGCATATGTTTACATCGCCTCTCTCGACAATGTCGCGAATGAGGTTAAAACGTCTGAGTATGTGTTGGGTTTTATGATGGTTCCGTGGTTCCTTGACTTGTGCGATAGCACCACTATTATCACAATAGAGGTCCAACGGATTGGACGAGTCCTGAACCACTCCAAGATCAGAAATAAAATTCTTCACCCAAACACCTTCTTTTGCAGCTTCAGAAGCCGCAATGTACTCAACCTCCGTTGTAGAATCAGCTACCGTATCTTGCTTCGCACTCCTCCAGCTCACTGCTCCTCCGTTCAGAATGAACACGAACCCAGATTGCGATCGACTATCATGCCTATCGGTTTGGAAACTAGCATCAGTGTAACTCTTTACAACAAGCTCATCCTCACCTCCATAAACCAGGAACATATCCTTTGTCCTTCTCAAGTATTTAAGGATATTCTTTACCGATGTCCAGTGACTCTCACCTGGATCAGCCTGGTATCTGCCTACTACGCTTAGAGCAAAGCTAACATTGGGACGAGTACATACCATAGCATACATGATGGACCCGACAGCCGAAGCATACGGAATCCCATCCATGCGTCTTCGCTCATCAGGAGTCGAGGGACTCTGAGTCTTGCTAAGACTAATGCCATGTGACATGGGCGAGAACCCTTTCTTGGCATCTTGCATGCTGAACCGCTTCAACACCTTGTCTATATACGTACTTTGGCTTAATCCAATAAGCCTTCTTGATCTATCTCTATCGATCTTGATTCCCAGAATATAAGGTGCTTCTCCCAAGTCTTTCATCCAAAAACTATTTTTCAATGAGTCCTTGACAGATTCAAGCATTTGAACATCATTTCCAATCAACAATATGTCATCCACATAAAGGATCAGAAATGCAACTGAGCTCCCACTGACCTTCTTGAATACACAATGATCATAGTCGTTCTTGATGAAGCCAAACTCTTTGACCGCTTCATTAAAACAAATGTTCCAATTCCGAGATGCTTGCCTCAATCCATAAATGGATCTCTGAAGCTTGCATACCATGCCACCATTCTTTGGATCGACAAAACCCTCGGGTTGTGTCATATACACGTCCTCAGTTAAATGTCCATTGAGGAAAGCCGTTTTGACATCCATCTGCCATATCTCATAGTCGAAATATGCAGCTATAGCAAGAATGATCCAAATTGATTTAGGCATCGCTACCGGTGAATAAGCCTCACCGTAGTCAACTCCTTGAACTTGTCCATAACCTTTAGCGACAAGTCGAGCCTTATGGACTGTAATATTTCCATCCATATCAGTTTTCTTCTTAAAGATCCATTTGCACTCAATGGCTCGAACGCCATCTGGCGGATCAACCAAGTTCCAAACCTGATTGTCATCCATGGAATTTAATTCGGATCTCATGGCCTCAAGCCATAACTCGGAATCAGGGCTCACCATCGCTTCCTGTCGGCGTTCTGGGATTGGGGGTGCCCAGACCTGCCTGCCTGCGGTCCAGCGCGTGGCCCACCACGAAGGCCCCGTACGGCCCTGCAATGAGCCCCCCAAGTCAAGGCCCTCGCGAGAGCCCCCGCCTCGCGAGAAGGACAACGCCAAGACCTCCGGAGGAGTGGCACCCCTTCAGGCTGCCTCCCGAGGAGCGGAGATTCCTATGCAAGTACCCGACCTCGTGAGGCCGGGATGACGTGGGTTCTGACGTCCTAGCCAGACGGGCGCCAGCGGGTGCAGTGGGAGGACAGTTTCCTCTTTGGTGCTAAGGAGACAAGGACGTACGCGGGTTCCCAAGGAACCCCCCAAAGGTTTCCTTCCCGGTGCAAGAGGACCGAGACCACGAGCTCGGCAGGACGGATGTCATCGCCGAGCCCACCACTGCGTCACACCCAGAAGCTTTGCAGACGAAGACCACCTTTAGTCAGGATAGGATGTACCACTTGTCCCCTTTCAAATTTGGCCGTTGTGGGATCCCTTCCCGCCGGTTCGACGGGGGAAGAGGACCGTGGCCCCTATAAATAGGGACAAGCTCCCATCGTAGAGGGCAGGTTGAATCTGGTCAAGTTCATCACCACCAAGAGCCCTTGTGAGGCCACTCAACCACTGTACTAGTTCATCCACAGCCTCCTCGTGAGGCCAATCCACCACAAAGCAGGAGTAGGGTTTTACACCACAAGGTGGCCCGAACCTGGGTAAATCTCCGAGTCCATCTCCTTCCCCGCTCACACTTATTCGACACAGCTAGGCCGTAGGGTGACAAGCTGGGACTTTGAGCCGGTTGACATCTTCGCACACGCCGCAGTGTTCGAACCTTATTGGGTTTTGCGGAGCCCAGATTCCGACATTTGGCGCGGTAGGTAGGGGCGTGTCGAAATCTTCCTCCGGTTTCACCCCGTCTCAACTCCATCGCTCCCATGGTTGACGCCCGCCGAGTTCGTGCTGAGCGCCGGGCCGCTCGCGTCGCCCAGATGGCGCCCCGTGCCGTTCCATCTCTCCGGCAGCCAACGCTGCCACCGGCCTGGCTGCTCAAGAGCAGCAGGACTCGTCGCTGCCACCCTCCGTGCAGCGCAACGGGTACACCGCCACTCCGTCCCCCGTTCTAGTCACGGCGTCGTCCTCCCATTCCCGCCGCGGACCGGCGAATGCACCGACTGCGCTGCTCATGGCGTGCGAGCTGCTGGGCTACCGCCCCACCAACGACCGCTACGAAGACTGGCTTGGCCGCATCGCCGAGCTCGTCGACGCCGCCGGCAAAGTCCCGGCGCCCTCCCACTCGCTTCGTCCCCAGCCCTTCCAAGCGGGCGACATGGCCCACGACGCGCCTCCTCCTCCGTCCCTGCAAAGCGCCAACCTCGAGCACTGGCGCGAAGCGCGCCCCCGCGACCAGCCACGCGCGGCGCCGGCGCGCGCACGAGACGAGGCGAGCTGCCAGGTGGTGCCTTGGCTGCAAGGTGACGCGCGTGCGCTCCGCTCGCGGCAGCGCCAGCATCAAGACCGAGTGCCGCTGGAGGTTGTGGCGGACGGACATCAAGACCAGGCTCCTCCCGTCCATGCTGTGCCTGAGAGCGAGGCCGCCTGCCGTGCCTTCACCTCGGAGCTGCGCCGCGTCGTCTGGCCCAGCAAGTTCAAGCCGGACCTCCCTCCGCGCTACGATGGCACCGCCGACCCAGCAGAGTTCCTCCAGCTCTACTCGCTGAGCATCGAGGTGGCAGGCGGCGGTGACAAGGTCATGGCGAATTGGTTCCTCATGGCTCTGAAGGATGGCGCATGCTCCTGGCTCCTCAACGTCCTGAAGGAATCGATCTCCTCCTAGGACGAACTCTGCGAGCGTTTCACCGCCAACTTCCAGGGCACCCGGGACCGCCCCCTGGCGGTGAGCGACCTGCGGCGCGTGAAGCAACAGGAGGGAGAGACCCTGCACAAGTACATACAACGCTTCACGAGCGTCCGCCTTAAGATTCCGAAGGCGTCGGATGAGGCCATCATCTCGGCGTTCACCGAAGGCGTTAGGGACCTCAGGATGAGAGAGGAGTTTGCCATCCACGATGACCTGTGCTCTGCTCTGGAGATGTTCACCCTGGCGAACAAGTGCGCAAAGGCCGAGGCGGGCCGACTTTCCCTCCGCGAGCTTCCGGAGGTAGACCTTGAGGACAAGAAGGCCAAGGACAAGGAGGAAAAAATGCAAGAACCCCACCGTTCTGGCCGCCGAGCCCGAGGCAAAGCGCTGTCGAGACCAGGAAGAACCCCTCAAGAGCAACTACCCGTTCTGCGTCTTCCACTACACCAACACCCACAGCACCAGCGACTGCCAAGAGCTCAGGGAGCTCCGCGATGAGCGCCTCGGTCGCCGCCCCGAGTGCGGTGGCCATGGTTACGGACGTGGAGGAGGCCGCAACGGAGGCCGTCGGGACAACCGTGACTCACGACAAGACTGGCGCGACTAGCCTCACGATGACCGCTGGCGTGGTGAGCCTCATGACGGACCCTGGCGCGACGAGCCTCGGGAGGCCCGTCCTCGGGACAGGGCCGGCCTCCCTCCGCTGCCGCCGCCACCAAGGAGGAACGAAGACGACCGGCGGGACGATGGGGCTGGGGGCTTCCAGGAGCCCCGTGCAGTCGCCTGCATCCTGGGCGGGGCTCAAGCCCCAGCCTCACACCGCATCTTCAAGCAGTTATCTCGAGAGGTGAACGCCGCCCTTCCGAAGCTCGAGGCCACGCGTCCCCTCAAGTGGTCAAAGTGGGCTATCACCTTCGATTCCAAGGACCAACTCAAGTGCTCAGCCACCGCGGGCGCGCCCCCTCTGCTCTGCTCACCCGTCATCAGCAATGTCCTCGTCACCAAGACCCTCATCGATGGTGGCGCTGGGCTCAATGTTCTCTCTGTCGAGACCTTCGAGACGCTCCAGGTGCCTTATGACCAGCTCATGCCGACAAGGCCCTTCTCAGGAGTGACTGACGGCACTACCACGCCGCTGGGGCAGGTGCGCCTCCCAGTCACCTTCGGAAGACGCGACAACTACCGCACCGAGCTCATCGACTTTGACGTTGCTCACATCGGACTCCCATACAACGCCATCCTTGGGTACCCCGTCCTCGCCAAGTTCATGGCGGCAGTCCACCATTGCTACAACGTCCTCTAGATGCCAGGGTGCAGCGGCGTCATCACGGTCGCCTACAACGAGAAGGATGCAGTCTGCTCCCTCGAGCGCGCCTACCAGGCCGCGACGGCCGAAAACTTTGATGACGAGGGCGGCATCGTGCCTCCCGAGGACACCCGCAAGAAGCAGAAGCAGCTCCTCCCCAAAAGCCGCCAGGGGGCTGGGACCTCCACCGCTGGCGCTACAAGCCCGGCGTCCGCCTCTGGGGGACCTCTCCCTCTCGCATAGGAAGGCGCGCCCGACACCTCCCTCAGGGCAGGCTCGGGGGCTTCCACCTGGAAAGCTACCGACCTGGCCGGCACAACGGGGGAGGTTCTCGGGCACCACTCGGAGGCGTGCTTTGACGTACGCCCCCACAAGCAAGAAGCAAGGCGCGAGACGCCAGGCGCAAGAGAGTTCATCACCAACGCGATCAGGGAGCTTCAGGAGGCACAGGCCCTGCGCGGCGAGCACCCCCAGCGCCACCCGGCGCGGCGGCCGTCCCTGACGGCAGGCTGCGCATCGCGTGTCGGACGAAGCGGGGGCTTCCCCTGCAACTACGTCCGCATGCCCTTCGGCCTCATGAATGCGGGCGCTACCTACCAGCGCCTCATGCAGACCACCCTCGCGTCTCATGAGGCCTGACGCCGTGAGGATCTCCCGGAGATCCCAGACCCTCGCCCCCCCCCCCGAGCCTCCGGAGCACTCAAGCTCGTGATGACCCAGCTACAAAGACTACCCCGACGCTTCAGCGGCGCCAATGCCAGGTGACTTTTGGTTTTTTCAATTGAGGGCGCCCCTCGGGCTGCACCATCCTCGAGCTGCTATGGCCCGTCCCCGCAGCTATATCGTTTTGCGCATGCACCAGACTGATTCTGCATTTAATGAATTTCCTAAGTATTCTAACTGCATGTCCGGTGCTTCGTCACCATGAATGTCGCCGCGCCCTTACAACCCCGCCTTCGACCGCCTCATGATTAAGGGCTCGCACGGTGTCTGTGCTCGGGTCCGTCCCTGCAGCGTTGATAAATCCAAGCGGCTGAGCTCTGTCTCGCGGGCCAGCCCCATGCACGTCACCTCGCCGAGGCCCTTGGTGCTTGTCCTCGCGTGAGCTAATCGTGTGTGGGTGAGTCAGGGCACGCGACCCGGTTCCAATACCCGCTATTCGGCGCTTCACCCTCACGGGAGCCGCGCGCCGGGTGTCTTTTCTCGGGTTTGTCGCATGAGAAGTCTGGGCACGGCGTCTGTGCTCGGGTCCGTCCCTGCAGTGTCGATAAACCCAACGGCTGAGCTCTGCCTGGCGGCTTGGCCCCGCAGACGTCACCTCCTGGGGTCGTTGGTGTTTGGCCTTCTCATGCAATGGCCTCCGGAGATTCATTCGGCGCAGGTTACCCACACCCCACAGGTCCTGCAAGCGCGCCTCATGCTATAAAAATTCAGGCGCAGCCCGCCTTTGAGGTAGGGCCTCGTGAGTCCCGCGCTGGCTCACGGGTGCCCAGATACACCTCCCAGTTCAGCCGTGCAAGCCATGAGTGCGAACTTAATGGGCTGTACACGCCCGGAGACTCTAACACAGAGCTCCATTCCCACGCCCAAGTGGAAGCCCCATGCTCCGCGCTGGCGGATGACACTATCGCTCAGTGGCTATGTCCACGCCCAGTGGAAGCCCCATGCTCCGCGCTGGGGGATAAACAACTAAGGGCACCCTAGCGGTTGCACCAACCTCAGGATGAACTCCCGGCTCTTCGCACAGCCCCGTCACGCAGCGTTCCCCTGGGATGCACGCGCGAGGGGGCTGGCCAGGGGCTACGCTCAGGACAGGACTGGCGTGAGCCACCTCACCAGGTTCTGGCACCTGGTCTTCTCGCGTCCCTCCCAGGTAAAAGCTGGCGAGAAATGGTACGAATTCACCTCACGGGCGCTGCTCGCACGTCAAGGGGGACCCCTGAGCATCGCGACTCAGGGGCCTCACTGATCACATAGCCCCTCGCCCCTTGGTCTCGTCCTAGCGATCCGGACACCCCAACGGCGGTCGAGGTATGCGCGGGATTGGGCCCTGCCGACGCAGAGCACTAAGGCGCCCCAAATCTACCCTGGTGTCACCGTTTTTCCTTCGCGAGTGCTGCTTGCACGTCAAGGGGGACCCCTGAGCATCGCGACTCAGGGGCCTCACTGGTCACGTAGCCCCTCGCCCCTTGGTCTTGTCTTGGCGATCCGTACGCCCCAACGGCGGTCGAGGTATGCGCGGGATTGGGCCCTGCCGACGTAGAGCACAAAAGCATGCGGGAAGGAGACAAGGCACCGAAGGAAATCACGAAATTCAAGGAAAATTCAAGCAATTATTACAGGCATTGAATGTCTTGTGAATTCAAAGTCTCACACCTCAGCGAGGCACCGTGAATGTTGCAGGGTAAGATCTAGGAGGAAGGGCCGCCACCGCCATGGCCGACGTCGCCAACTGTCCCGGCCACGGCAACCTCATCATCAACATCGCTGCCGCCGTGGTCACCATCGCTTGCTTCCACCGCCGGGGGCGATGCAGGTGAACTTCTCCACCAACGCGTCCACCGGGCCCTTCACGGCCGCTTCCGCAGCGGCGCGGGACGCAGGAGCAACCGGGACGAGCACCGCATCGAAATTGAAGTCAGGCTCGCGGAGGTAGAGCTGGCTGAAGACCCGCGTCGTGGCCGTGGCAAGAAGATCGCGGCACTCGTCCTCCAAAATGGTGTCTACCCTGGTGTAAGTGCCTTCGAGCACCTCAGCAAGCTTGAAGGAGAGCCCTGCATAGCCGGCTTCGGGGGTCACCAAAGGCTCCCAGAATCCTCCCCTGCAGATGGAGCGCAGCGACTTGCGGAGTTCGAGTTCGAGGGAAGGGAAGGCGTCGCGCTCCGCGGCCGCCTTCTCCTCGGCAACGGCGAGGGTCTTCTCACTGGCCTCTAGCTGGGTCGTCGTCTCGGAGACGCGCCGGGCATGGGACGCCTGAGCCTCTTCCACCTCCTCCTTCAGCTTGGCCAGGCGCTCGCTTTCCTTGGCCTGGCCGTCAGCCACACGGGACAGCGCGGAGTTGCGATCTGCGAGCTCCGCCTCGCGGGCCTTGAGGACCTCCCCCTGCTCGCGGAGTTGTTGCGCGAGTGCGGCTTGCTCATCCTGAAAGACCTTCACGTGGGCCTCCGCCTCGCCGCAGCGCGTCCTAGCAGACTCCGCCTCGTCCAGTGCCGCGTCTCGGTCTGCCTTGGCCTCGGCGGCCTCCTTGTCGCTCTTCGCGATGGTAGCCTTGGCTCGGCTCCAGGCCGTCCGGGTGGCTGCCTCGACCTGGGACCACCCAGAAACGAGCCCCAGGCGCTCCTTCACGAGGCGCCTTTCAGCATCTTGGAGGTCGGCCCGGAGCCTGCCGAGCATGGTGTAGGCCTCATCCAAGTCACCGGACCTGATCAGAGGACCGCAGCACGCGAGCACAAGAGCCGAACCAGGAGGCGGCACCGGCGCCTCGGCGGGCGCCATGACCAAGGGCCCGGCAGCATGGCTAACTTGGGGAGCCGAGGCTCCAGTTTCTCCTCCATCATGGCAAGTGCGGGCGACCCCACGACCAGCTGGCCCGTGGGGGCTGGCTCCTCCCGAGGCTGCATCTCTGCGACCACGGGAGCGGACTCCACCAGGAAGGGGCAAGGAGCCGCCCCCTCCATCAGCGTCGGGGCCACCACGGCTGCAGCGGGAGACGCCACCACGAGAGCCCCCGCGCCCCCGGCGACCGGTCCTCCAAGCGGCATGCTGGGCTGGCGCGACTTGCTTCCATCGCGGCACAAAGCCGATGGCGCCCCCAGGGCAGGGGGCTCCTTCGGCTCAACGCTCGCCTTCTTCCTCTTCGGCACGACCTCGACCCTGGCCAATGAGAGGAGGAGGGCCATGAGCACATGCGCAGTTCAAGATCAAACAGAGAATAAGAAGGTTACTTACTCCTCGCGCGCAACCCACTTCCTCTTCTTCTCCACCTCGACGCTGGTCGGGACGCCCCCGCTTCCTTTCGGCATGGACTTGGCCGCATCCAGGGGGCGAGCAGGGTGCTCCTCGCCGACCCCCGGCATGGTGCTATCGCCCAGAGGGGTGCGGAGGACGCCCTGAGGAGCTACGGCCGCGCGTTCCTTCGGGGTCGTCCGGCCGGACGACCGAGCGGTTAGAGGGGAAGGCCCCGACCCCCTGTGCATCTGGGCGAAGCGTCGGGAGCCAGCGGTCGGGGGCTGGTCGGTATCGTCATCATCATCATCAAGGCTATGGAGGAGCATGCTCTGCGACGGAGGGGACGCCTCCTCCCTGTCATCCACAGTCTCCTCCGAATCCTCTCTGCCGCTGGTGTCGCTGGAGGACACCAACACCGTGGGATTGGGGAGCCCGGATGGCGTGAGCCCCAGGTCGTCAAAATCGGGCATGGCGGCGGCCAGTGCCCTGCCATCGTCATGGCGATACAGCGGGGCGTAGGCCTCCGAAAGATCCCCGGGATCGTTAAAGAGCAAGGTGTTTAGGGCCTTGTCCCGCTCCTCGCCTGTCAGGCTGGCGGATCCGAGCCTGATGGCGTCTCCCATGCCCTCGTACTCCCACATGGGCTTCGAGTGCTGCTGGAGCGGCGCCAGGCGCTGCATCACGAACTCCTTCACCATCATCGTCCCGGTCAGTTTCCCGGCGGCCATGTTCGAGGAGATCCGCTTCAAGACGGGCGTCGCCCGGGGGTCGGTGAGCTTCGCGGAGGCCCACCCGAGGGTCTTCTCGGGCAGCCTCGTCGGGAGCTCCAGATGCGAATCAACCCCGTGAACATCCAAGAAGACCCAGTGGTGTCGGTTGCCTTCCACCTTCTTCCCGGCCTTCAGGAGCACATTGCCGCTCTGGACCGCGACGAAGGAAGTGCACCCCAACCGCTGTGCGCTGTCATGGAACCGCATGCTGAAGTAGTGGCGGAAGTGGGCCACTGAAGGCTTCATGCCTACGAAGGCCTCGCAGTAGAAAGCGAAGATCGACAGGAGCAGGATTGAGTTGGGCTGAAGGTGGAGATCTTGGATCCCATAGTGCGCGAGGATGGCGGAGAAGAACCCCGAGAAGGGCGGGACGAGCCCACCGAAGATGCTGTGGAGGAAGAAGGGGTAGACCGTCTTCGCTAGGGTGCGCCACTCAGCTGAGCCGCACCAGATCAAGGTCCTCCCCCATTCATTGGAGTCCCCCGTAGTCAACAGAAGCGCGGAGGCGAGATCCCCCTCCTTGGCGATGGAGAATGTCGTGAGCGCCGGAGAGGGAGAAGAGGGGGCCGAGGCTACAGCCTCGGGCTTCGTCTTCCCGGCAGGCGCCATCCGAAGAATCCTGGAGGCAGAAGAGCAAGATGAAGAGCGATGCTGCGCCAAGACCTGGAAGAGTTTCTCACGAAGGAAAGGGGATCTGATCAAGGGAGCAAGGAGCAGGGAAGAAGAGCAATAATGGCTCTACAAAGGGCGCCAGAATTTTGTCAGCCCGGACAGTTGCCGAGGCGATTGAGGGCAGAGGCGCCCGTTCCCCGTCGCGCGCCACACGTCGAGCCTGGCGCACAGGCGATTGGGGGCCCGCGGCGCTTCGCCCTTCACTCCTTGCCTTCGTCTCGAAGCCAAGGTTGGCACGGCTTGGGCCCGGGGGCTACTATCGGCGTTCTGGGATTGGGGGTACCCAGACCTGCCTACCTGCGGCCCAGCGTGTGGCCCACCACGAAGGCCCGGTACGGCCCTGCAATGAGCCCCCCAAGTCAAGGCCCTCGCGAGAGCCCCCGCCTCGCGAAGAGGACAACGCCAAGACCTCCGGAGGAGTGGCACCCCTTTAGGCCGCCTCCCGAGGAGAGGAGATTCCTACGCAAGTACCCGGCCTCGTGAGGCCGGGATGACGTGGGTTCTGACGGCCTAGCCAGACGGGCGCCAGCGGGCGCAGTGGGAGGACAGTTTCCTCTTTGGTGCTAAGGAGACAAGGACGTACGCGAGTTCCCAAGGAACCCCCAAAGGTTTCCTTCCCGGTGCAAGAGGACCAAGACCACGAGCTCGGCAGGACGGATGTCATCGCCGAGCCCACCGCTGCGTCACACCCAAAAGCTTTGCAGGCGAAGACCACCTTTAGTCAGTATAGGATGTACCTCTTGTCCCCTTTCAAATTTGGTCATTGTGGGGTCCCTTCCCGTCGGTTCGACGGGGGAAGAGGACTGTGGCCCCTATAAATAGGGACAAGCTCCCATCGTAGAGGGCAGGTTGAATCAGGTCAAGTTCATCACCACCAAGAGCCCTCGTGAGGCCACCCAACCACTGTACTAGTTCATCCACAGCCTCCTCGTGAGGCCAATCCACCACAAAGCAGGAGTAGGGTTTTACACTGCAAGGTGGCCCGAACCTGGGTAAATCTCCGAGTCCCCCTTCCCTGCTCACACTTATTCGACGTAGCTAGGCCGTATGGTGACAAGCTGGGACTTTGAGCCGGTTGAGATCTTCGCACACGCCCCAGTGTTCGAACCTTGTTAGGTTTTCCGGAGCCCCGATTCCGACACTTCCGCATATGTGGTCGGTTCGTTGTTCTCCAAGAACAACACATTGCAATCATGCATATTGCACAACCTTTCCGACCTACGTGGAACCGGCGCCAATTCCTCTACGGGTTCCCTGACTAACTCCGGCGTGATTGAATCACCTGTCGGAACGTCCCCGTGTGGCTCTCGAATTTCTTCGAGTCAGACCGACCTCCCACTAGCATTCAGATTGAGAAACTCTTTCTCAAGGAAAACTCCATGTGGAGCGACAAACACTTTGCCCTCTTCACGGTTGTAGAAGTAATATCCCAAGGTTTCCCTTGGATATCCCACGAATATGCACTTGTCCGACTTGGGTGTGAGCTTGTCCGACTGGAGTCGCTTGACATATGCTTCACAACCCCAAATCTTTAGAAAAGACAAGCCATGACTCTTTGCAGTCCATATCTCATATGGTGTCTTATCTATGGACTTTGATGGTACCCTGTTTAGTGTGAAAGCTGCGGTTTCTAGAGCGTATCCCCAAAATGACAAGGGTAAATCCGACTGACTCATCATCGATCGGACCATGTCTAACAGAGTCCGATTCCTCCGTTCCGACACACCATTTCTCTGTGGCATACCTGGAGGAGTGAGTTGTGGAACTATTCCACGGTTCTTTAGATGATCATCAAACTCCTGGCTCATATACTCACCGCCACGATCAGATCGTAGAAGCTTGATTGTCTTGCCGAGTTGATTTTCCACTTCTTTCTAAAACTCCTTGAACTTTTCAAAAGTTTCTTACTTGTGCCTCATCAAGTAGACATATCCATATCTACTAAAGTCGTCGGTACAAGTCACGAAGTATTGGAAACCACCTCTAGCTGTCGTGCTCATTGGTCCACATACATCACTATGTATAAGTTCCAATAGCCCAGACGCCCTCTCACAACTCTTTGCAAAAGGAGTCTTAGTCATCTTGCCGAGTAGGCAGGACTTACATGTCTCAAATGATTCAAAATCAAATGAAGTCAGAATTCCATCATCATGGAGCTTCTTCATGCGCTTTTGACTAATGTGTCCTAGTCGACAATGCCAGATGTAAGTCAGATTTATCTCGTTAGGCTTATGCCTCTTGACATTTATGTTATAGACCGATTCACCTTCAAGATCTAATATAAATAACTCGTTCACAACAGGCGCAAAGCCATAAAACATTTTATTCAAGTAAATAAAACAACCATTGTCCTTAATACCGAATTCATAACCTTGCCTCATCAAACATGAGGCCGAAATAATGTTTAGACTTAATGTAGGAACATAATAACAATTATCAAGTTCCATTACAAATCCTGAAGGTAAATTAAGTTGCATGGTGCCGACAGCTAATGCAGCAACTCTTGCTTTATTCCCGACGCGTATGTCAACTTCTCCTCTTGCAACATTCCTAGTCCTTCTTAACCCCTGCATCGAGTTGCATATGTGAACAACTGATCTGGTATCCTATACCCAAGAGCTACTAGAAATATCAGCAAGGAAAATGTCTATAACATATACAACAAGTGTACCTGAAGAAGAAGTCACACTTCCAGTCTTCTTGCCTATCCGGGCAAGCCACTTGTTGCAGTTCCTCTTCCAGTGACCGGTTTCCTTGTAGTGAAAGCAAACGGTCCCCGTGTTTGGTCCGGACTTGGGCGCGGCGGCGACAGTAGGAGTTGCTTCCTTGCCCTTTGCCATAGTATTTTTCTTGGACCGGCTCTTCTTGAACTTTGCCGTGTTATGCACCATCAACACTTGATGCGTGCCTTTCTTGATATCCTGCTCTGCCACTTTTAGCATCCCATGAAATTCAGTGAGCTTTTTTTCCATGTAGTGCATATGGAAGTTCGAGATGAACGCCCCATAGCTTGTCAGAAGAGAAGCCATAATTGTATCCATGGACAATTCGTCCCCAAGTGGGAAGCCTAACCGATCCAAAGCTTGCATGTATCCGATCATCTTGATCACATGCGGGCTCAGTGGATCACCCTCTTTCAGCTTACAATCCATCAAGGATCGCCAGACGTTGAACCTTTCAGTCCTTGCCTGCATCTGAAACATGCTCTTGAGGTTCTCGATCATATCGAAAGCCTCAATGTTTTCGAAATGCTGCTGCAGATCGGGCTCCATAGAAGCCAGCATGAGACAACTGATCTCGTTTGACTCATCAACGATTTTCTGGTGGGCATTCCTGGCCGTGGCATTAGCATTCTCGACAGGTTCCTCTAGAAGGGGTTCCTCTAGAACATGTTCCTTTTTATCATGCTTGAGAACAATTCTCAGATTTCTATACTAGGTGGTAAAGTTTGTTCCATTCAGTTTATCCTTTTCTAGGATTGATTTCAACGAAAAACTAGGTTGAGCAGGTGGTGCCATTGATCTACAACATAAATATGCAAAACACTAAGACAAGTATTCATATTGAGTAATTCAAATTAAACATTTTAATAAGAACATTACTCCCACTAAAATCAACATCCCTCCATTGATTCTTAGCGATTCAAGATCCAAGATCCACATGTCAACTAGTGAGCTTTTGCATCACCGCTCGAAGACTAGATCACTCGGTAAGAAACACTTGCTAATCGTACCTCTGTACGACTCTTGTTTGTTGGGGACATCTCATGCCACGCCAACTCTTATGCCTCGAGGCCCAAAACTGTTTTGATAGCCATGACAAGTTAACCAATGCTTCGTTCGTAAGTGTCCGACACAAACACACCACGTTAAGGAGAATTAGCAGCACCCTTATTTTATGGGCCCACCACTAAAAATACTTAACATGTGATGGTGCAGCAATTGGGGAGGCAATTTTACTTGACATTCTTTGAGGGATCAGCCTACTTAAAACATCTATCATGCAAAAGAAGGGCGCATAAAAGGGATAAACTTTCACATGCAGTATATATATGTGTGATATGGTATAGCCCCTTTCATCAACGCATGGTGATCTCCATCTCCACGTGCGCTGCATGCCCATGGCGATCTCCATCTCCATGCATGGTTGCCCTTGTGGTTATCTCCATCTTCACACATGGTGTCAACCGCCAAGTGTTACATAAGATACTATGCTATTACAAACTAATAGCTATGAGAGTAAATTACATTACAAGGCATCTCATGTTGACACGCAGGTCATTAACAATAATGGGACAACCATATGGCTCTAGCCGGTTGCCGCACTCATGACACGCAGGTCATGATTTAATAATTTACAAGCAACATTCATGGGCTATACCAAATCACAAGCATTCCCTGCAAAAACAAGTCAGACGTTCTACCGCCGAAAATAAAACCGTCCAAAACTCTATTTTCCAAGAGGATTTTGACCTTGAAAATTTCGCCAAAAACGGCAAAGCAGTTGAATTCCAAATGCATCTTTTCATGCGGTTCAGTTTGACAGGTCGTGGAGCGAAAACGGAGTTCGTATGCAAAAGTTATGCCCGTTTTACTGTGACTGCTCCAACAGATTTCAGCACTGCGGAAATCACATTTCCATGGTGTCGATCTTTGCTCCGGTTCGATCAATCTCATTGATCTTTGCGTGCTGCATCTGGATTTACGTTCCACTATCTACCCCGATGGCGGAAACCGATCGGTAGGGGTAATTCGTGTCACGACCTCTGCATCACGATCACGAAAGCAAGATCACAAAACCAACCTTCAACACTGACGTGCATGGCCGATCTCATCGACCCGCACCTGAACCAATCTACATATCTCATATGCAAATCACCGAATCTATCACCAGACAGCGGAGGCTTTGATACCACTGTTGGAACACACGGTACGCTATGCTAGCGCCAAATAAAATTTTTCGACCGCGCACCCAAGAACATGCTGCTGGAAATAGATCACGGGATCGGATTTACCACTAGACGCGCAGTCACCACAGCGGAAGTAGAGTTGGTGATGCGTGTACTCGATCAGCCAATTCGTCTCCTCCTCCTATAGCCGATCTCCCACGAGCAGTGATCTCCCACGAATAGCTCCTCGCGGATCCCTCGAACGGTTCGTCACGGATCCCTCGAACGGTTCATCCAAGCACCGCAGATGTGATGCCTCCAAGGTATCCACACATACGTGGGCAGCATCGGGCGGCGGACTGCTAGGTCCGATCGCACGGCATGGTGGCGTGGAGAGTGGCAGTGGCTGTCAACAGGAGAAAAAGGATCAACCCTGAAAGGTGCGCCCACTCCCCTTTATATAGACCTCCGAGGTGGGCTCAACACTTGAGGCCCAAGATGAGTCTAGTCCCATTTTCCATTCGGATCCAATCCGAATGGGCTGCAATCCCTTAAGTGTGCGACCCTATAGGTTCACGTACACCTGGACACGACCCGAGTCAATAGTCGGTAGCGACTCCTAGCAGAACGTGCCAACTCCCATGTGTGCGCAAAGTCGTTAGACGAACCTCGGCAATGTGTCATATACAACATTCCTTTTGCCTCATGATATAGGTTGTAGATCTCAAGGCGAGCACTTGTCACCCTTGTGGTAGCTCGACATCTCTTCTCAAAACCGTGATGCAGATTCCCGAACTGGGTTAACACTTAACCCATGTCGCAAGGCCATGCTTTCTGAATCTGATCACACGGGAGGGCCCAGAGAATATCTCTCCTCGCGGAGGGGCAAATCCCATCTTGGTTAACCATGTCTCGCGGCATGTCTCACGACTCACTCGAAAGCTACCTTTATAACTACCCAGTTACAGAGTAGCGTTTGATAGACCTTAAGTAAGTTGATTCTCATCCTGAAAACATGCGAGGACCTCAGGTCTAGGACATGGCATATACATTGTACTTGAGACTAACAGATGACATTATCTCGCTGTGTCTCAAAGTGGGTCTGCCCGACTCGGTGATCTCAATCCCTGAGTCCTTACTATCTGTTTAGCATCTGTATGCACATGACTTGTGAAACATAGTCATCAACTGAATCCTATACTAGTAAAGGATATGTGTCCGCATAACCTTAACAACCAGGGACTATTAGAACAATCATCATACAATATATAGTCTCACAAATAAGTCACATACTTATTGATACATATCACTGATGATGTTCAAGGACAATACAAAATACTCTTGAATACATAGGAAACGAAATCATCACATGATTGCCTCTAGGGCATATCTCCAACACAGATGGGTACGCGGTGGAACAGAGACTTGCGGCGGCGGAAAAAGTGTTTCGGGAGCTCTCTTAGGGTTTTTGGAATATTTGAGGATTTATAGGTCAGAGAGGGGCACGAGAGGGCGGCAGAGGGAGCCACGACCCATCAGGACGCAGCCTGGCCCCCTGGCGTGCCCTGTTGGGTCGTGGTGCCCTCGTGGTGCCTCTCGTTTCCTCCCGAAGCTTCCAGGTCTTCTTTTGGTCCAGAAAAAAATCATATTAAAGTTCATGGCATTTGGACTTCGTTTGGTATGGTAAACCTGAAAAGCAAAAAACATGCAGAAAACAGCAATTGGCATTGGGCACTAGGTCAATATGTTAGTGCTCAAAAATAATATTAATTGGTAAATAAACACCCAAAAAGTATCCTAGAATGATAATATAATAGCATGGAACAATCAAAAAATATAGATACGTTGGAGACGCATCAGCATCCCCAAGCTTAATTCCTGCTCGTCCTCGAGTAGGTAAATGATAAAAACAAGAATTTTTGATGTGACATGCTACCCAACATGTAATCTTTTGCAGGTTTGTTCATTGAGAAACGATGAGTTAATAAACATCAACATAGTAATATTATAAACATAAGCAACATAATCATCAAGTTTCAAAGTATACGATCCGAAAAGAATGTTCACCCCTTATTCATTTTATCATATAAGAATAGCATGGCTCCGTCTTCACCACATAAATACAAATGTCAAGCACCATGGTGTCAAGTCAGGCAATTGGATCGTACTTTTTAACGCGCTTCAGCTTTTTATTACTTGCACAATATATGATCGTGAACCATGGATATAGCATAAAGGTGGAATAGAATATGGTGGTAGGTTTCAAAGGGGTGAAAAGTGGAGAAGAACGTCTGGCATCAACTAGGCGTATCAACGGGCTATGGAGATGCCCATCAATAGATATCAATGCGAGGAGTAGGGATCTCCATGCAATAGATGCACTAGAGCTATAAGTGTATGAAAGCTCAATGGAAGCTAAGTGGGTGTGCATCCAACTTGCTTGCTCATGAAGACCTCGGGCATTTGAGGAAGCCCATCATTGGAATATACAAGCCAAGTTCTATAATGAAAATTTCCCACTAGCATATGAAAGTGATAAACATGAGACTTTCTATATGAAGAACAAGGTGCCACTTTGAGGCACAAGTGTGGAATAAGAGGTAGTAGCACTGTCCCTTCTCTCTTATTTATTTTTTCTTTTTCTTTCTCTTTTTTTCCTTTTTTTCTTTTTCTTTCTCTTTTTTCTTTTTCTTTTTCTTTCATTTTTTTGTCTGGAGTCTCATCCCGACTTGTGGGGGAATCATTGTCTCCATCATCCTTTCCTCACTGAGACAGTGCCATAATAATGATGATCATCACACTTTTATTTACTTACAACTCATCATGAGAAAATGTATGACTCTATATGAATGCCTCTGGCAGTGTACTAGGATGTGCAATGATCAAGTGTAACACGTATGATATTAATGATGAACGGTGGCTTTGCCACAAATACTATGTCAGCTTATGTGATCATGCAAAGCAATATGACAATGGAAGTACAAGTCATATGATGTGACGGTGGAAGTTGCATGGCAATATATCTCGGAATGGCTATGGAAATGCCATGATAGGTAGGTATGGTGGCTGTTTTGAGGAAGATATAATGAGGCTTATGTGTAACAGAGCGTATCATGTCAGGTGGTTTGGATGCACCTACGAAAGCTGCACCGATCTTCAAGGTGAGAATGGGCAATGCACGGTACCGAAGAGGCTAGCAAATATGTGGAGGTGAGTGTGCGTATATCGATGGATTCACATTAGTCATGAAGAACTCACATACTTATTGCAAGATTTTATTTGCTCTCTCGAAGCAAAGCACTACTCACATGCCCCTAGGGAGGAGGTTGGTAGGAGTTAACCATCGTGCGCCCCCGACCTAAACATCACTAGGATTTCAAAGAGGAATAAATATGCTCACACATCATCACCATTCTATAAAAATATTTGGATGAATAGAAAGTTAACAACCTCTAATTCATGATACCTTTATTAACCAATGATCATGCACTCATGCTTTTTCACATTACCACATTAATATCATTAACCATGATTTCTCTTTTATGTGCTACATGTGGTTTTGATTATGCACTCATTGAATACCTATTATTATTGGACTAGTCTTATGACCCATGCAAATTACCGTCGCTGTTTATTAACTCTCAAACAAATATAAGTGAAGAACGAGAGTGCAATTATTTCTATAAAATCTATACGCCACCGTGCTCTAAAAGATATAAGTGAAGTACTAGAGCAACTGCCAAGCTCAAAAGATATAAGTGAAGCACATGGAATATTCTAATAAATTATGATGATATTGTGTCTCTATCAAGTGTGTGTGTGTGTGCAGCAAACAATGATTGTGGGAAACTAAAACAAAAGCAAACTAAAGCAAATGACGCTCCAAGCAAAATTCATATCATGTGATGAATAAAAATATAGCTCCAAGTGACATACCGATGGATTGAGACGAAAGAGGGGATGCCTTCTAGGGCATCCCCAAGCTTAGACGCTTGAGTCTTCCTAGAATATTACCTTGGGGTGCCTTGGGCATCCCCAAGGTTAGGCTCTTGCCACTCCTTATTCCTTCGTCCATCGTGATAACACCCAAAACTTGAAAACTTCAGCACACAAAACTCAACAGAAAACTCGTGAGATCCGTTAGTATAATAGACATATCAAATACTTTAGGTACTGTTGTAAATTGATTCATATTTTATTATTGCATAAGGTACTGTATTCTAACTTATCCATGATTTATTTTGCCCAAAATAATCCATGGCATCATCAAAACAAGCAAAACATGCAAGCAAAAACAGAATCTGTCTAAAACAGATCAGTCTGTAAAGATCTGTAGAGAAACTATACTTCTGTATATCTAAAAATTCTGAAAAATTAGGACAAGCTCAGGAATTTGTATAGCAATACTTTCAGATCATTATCACGCTCCAGTAAAAAATGAAAATTCCTGTACTGGACGCTAAAGTTTCTATTTTTTTGCACCGTATCAATTCTACTCATCATGTGAGTCATCCCGAAGGTTTTACTCGGCACAAACACTAATTAAAACATAAAAACACAATCATTACAGAGGCAACAATCTTGTTATGAAACACAAACAAAAAGTATTGGGTTGTCTCCCAACAAGCTCTTTCTTTATAGCCATTAAGATAGGCTTGAAATTTCAATGATGCTCACATAATAGACAAGAATTGAAGCACAAAGAGAGCATCATAATTCATGTGAAAAACACATCTAAGTCTAACATACTTCCTATGCATAGGCATTTTATAGGAAAACAAATTCTCAAGACAAGTGAAATCTAGCATAGGCAAATAGGAAGAGTGAAGCATTAACAATTTGAATATAAAGAGAGGTAAGTGAGTAACATGAAAATTTATATAACCAAATTTGATTCTCTCATAAAAATTACATGTATGATCATATTCAAATTCAACAATATAGCTATCATATAAAATATTTTCTCGATGATCCACATGCACAAAAGTCTTAGAATCTTCCAAGATAGTGGGATTGATATTAACTAAAGTCATGACCTCTCTAAACCCACTTTTAGTAGTATTGCAAATATCACAATCAATAATAGATTCATCATGAAGCTTAGAATTATCAAGATCACAAGAAACATCATGATTATAACCCCAATCATGATCATTAGCACAATTGATATTCTTAGAATTTATACTAGCAAAATTGCAATCATGCTTTTCATTCAAGGAACTATCATGAATCACTTTATAAATTTCTTTTAACACTTCATCGCAATTTTTAGATTCATGATTTTCAAGCAAGACCTCATAAAGATAATCTAGTGCACTCTCACTAGCAATTGGTTCAACATAATTGGGTCTTTTGAAAAGATTAGCAAGTGGACGAGGATCCATTTATCTTATTTTTCTTGTTCTACTTTCTGTTTTTAGGCGACAAGATAAAGATAGCATAGCTATGCAAGTAAACTAGCAAAGACAAATATTTTTGTATTTTTGTTTTTTATAATGCAAACTAAATATAATAGCAAATAAAAAGAAGAACAAGTGAGTGATAATTTGTGTGAAGTTACTTGATAGTTGATGATGATATTCCCCGGCAACGGCACTAGAAATCCTTCCTGATGCTTGTGATTTGCGTTGGGTTTTCCGTGAAGAGGAACGGGTGATGCAGCACAATGCGGGTAAGTATTTCCCTCAGTTAAGAACCAAGGTTTATCGAACCAATAGGAATATCAGTCATCAACCATCTTCAGTGGCTGCACACAAAAGAGCACACACTTGTACCCAACGCGGCAAGAGGGTTGTCAATCTCCTTGATCTCGTTATTTGCAAGCAAGTGAGATATGTAGATGATAGTAGATAATTGTAAATTGGAAAATAAAATAAAACAAAATAAAAGGCAGCAAGGTATTGAATGCGTTTGTAAATTTATAAGAGGATAGACCCAGGGGCCGTAATGCTCTCTAGTGGCATCTCTCATGTAGTAGGCATACGGTGGGTAAACAAATTACTGTTAGGCAATTGATAGAAAAGCATATAGTTATGCAATCTTTATTCACAACAATGATCATGTATATATAGGCATCACGTCCATAAGCAAATAGGCCGACTCCTGCCTGCACCTATTACTATAACTCCACCCATCGACCGCTATCCAGCATGCATCTAGAGTATTAAGTAAAACAGAGTAATGCTTGGAGAACGATGACATGATGTAGACAAAGAGAATTCAATTAATATGAACTAACCCCATCGTTTTATCCTTAGTGGCAATAATACAAATATGTGTCCTGTCCCTTTCTGTCACTGGGATATAGAGCACCACCAGATTGAACCCACCACAACGCACCCCTCTCACTGAAGAAATATCAATCTAATTGGCCAAACTATCTCAATAGACCAGAGAGATTTACGAAGCTATAATGATCATGCAAATAAGAATCATAATAATCAGAGGTGACTCCAATACTTTTCATGAATAATCTGAACATAAACCCACAATTCATCGGATCCCAACAAACACACCGCACAAAAGGATTACATCGAATAGATCAAAGCGAAGATGCGATGATCATTGTATTGAAGATCAAGAGAGAGAGAGAGAGAGATAGCCATCTAGATACTAACTACTGACCCGTAGGTCTATAGTGAACTACTCACAACTCATCATGGAGGCAACAAGGGTGATGTAGAGCCCCTCCGTGATCGATTCCCCCTCCGGCAGATCACCGGAAAAGGTCGCCAGATGGGTACGCGACGGAACGGAGACTTGCGGCAGCGGAAAAAGTGTTTCGGGAGCTCTCTTAGGGTTTTTGGAATATTTGAGGATTTATAGGCCAGAGAGGGGCACGAGAGGGCAGCTGAGGGAGCCACGACCCATGAGGGCACGACCTGGCCCCCTGGCGCGCCCTGTTGGGTCGTGGTGCCCTCGTGCTACCTCTCGTCTCCTCCCAAAGCTTCCAGGACTTCTTTGGTCGAGAAAAAATCATATTAAATTTTTGTGGCATTTGGACTTCGTTTGGTATGGTAAACCTGAAAAGCAAAAAACATGCACAAAACAGCAACAGGCACCGGGCACTAGGTCAATAGGTTAGTGCTCAAAAATAATATTAATTGGTAAATAAACACCCAAAAATTATCTTAGAATGATAATATAATAGAATGAAACAATCAAAAATTATAGATACGTTAGAGACGTATCAGCGAGGACCATGAAATTTCAAAATACTACTTCGTAGGCTAGTTTTAGAGTCTGTATTGTAGGGGAAATGACTCAGGAGGCGTTTTAGTCCCACCTTGCAAGGGTGGACGAAATCCCCTCCTTTCCCCCCTATAAATACAACCCTTAAGGCACTGTTTAGACTTGGGTTTTGTTTAGATTAAAAGTTTGCCATAGCTGCAACTTCGCATCCTTCGTTTGTGTTCTACGACGATACCAAGACGTCACAGAACCCCACTTCAATCAATAAAGCTTTCCTTTTATATTCTCAATACCTAGATTGCAATTTCAGTTTCTTACTTGTTCTTTGTTTGTGTGCAGGAAATAGACCTTCGTGGTCAGGTTGATCGTGCTCCGGCATGGTCAATAACCTCTCAGAGTTGGTTTAGTGATTGCTAAGGCGCGACGTCTTTGCACGTTCATAGTCAGATCGTCAAAGTCTACTCCACCGGAAACGATAGTCATCATCTCATCGAAAGATGGGACACCTTTGCCTCTATCAAGTGGTATCAGAGCCAGGTTGCTCGGTGAGATTTTACCAGTTTTCATAGTCTAGATCGCTTCTATTTTTCATACCTACAATCCAGAAAAAAAGCCACACAAAAAATTGGGGTTTGTTCTTCATATCCTAACCAATCTGAGCCTTTTGCAAATTTTTTGTTCGGTGTTTTGCGTTGTTGAATTTGCGGTTGTTTTGTGGTGTCGAGTCGCTGGTCTTAGTGTCTAGTCCTTTAGAGTTTCTAGTTACGTGCACAAGTTGTCACGCCGCCATCGCACCACCATATACATCGCCGCCATATACCACCACCCCACCATATACATCGCCGCTGCCATATACCACCACCAATCCGAGTCCACATATACCATCACCCCACCATATACATCAGCGCTGCCATATACCACTACCAATCCGAGTCCACATATACCACCACCCGACCATACACATCGTTGCCGCCATATACCACCACCAATCTGAGTCCACATATACCACCACCAATCTGAGTCCATGATACTTGTGATCTGCCTTGGGATTTTCCCCGGAGAGGAGGGGGTGATGCATCACAACAAAGGTAAGTATTTCCCTCAGTGAGAACCAAGGTTATCGAACAAATAGGAGGACCACGCAAACTCCCGTCTTCAGCGCCTACACACAAAAGAGCAAACACTTGCACCCAATGCGGGCAAGAGGGTTGTCAATCCCCTTGAACTCATTACTTGCAAGCGATAAGTAGTGATAGATAGAAACTTTGATAAATATAAGTTGAAAATAAAAAGAAAGTAAATAATAGCAGCAAGGTATTTAGAGTTTTTGTAAATATATTTGTGAGGAGACCCGGGGGCCATAGTTTTTCCTAGAGGCTTCTCTCTCGAAGAAAGCATAAAGTGAGTAAACAAATTACTGTTGGGCAATTGATAGAAAAGCGCATAGTTATGCAATATTTATTCACGGCAATGATCATGTATATAGGCATCACGTCCTTAAGCAAGTAGACCGACTCCTGCCTGCATCTACTACTATTACTCCACCCATCGACCGCTATACATCATGCATCTAGAGTATTAAGTAAAAACAGAGTAATGCTTGGAGGATGATGACATGATGTAGACAAAGTAAACCCAATTAATATGAATGAACCCCATCGTTTTACCTTTAGTGGCAGCAATACAATATGTGTCATGTCCCTTTTCGTCACTGGGATCGAGCACCGCAAGATTAAACACACTACCACGCACCACTCCTACTTGAAGATAAATCAATCTAGTTGGCCAAACCAAACCGATAGATTGGAGATCATTACGAAGCTATAACAATCATGCATATAAATAATCAGCAAGGATTCAATATATTTTCATGAATAATATGAACATAAACCCACAATTCGTCGGATCCCAACAAACACATCGCAAAGATTGATTACATAAGATATATCACCGTCGGAATCGTGGTGATCTTGGCGATGAAGAACATAGAGAGAGAGATAGCCATCTAGGTACTGACTAAAGACCCGTAGGTTTGTGGTGAACTACTCACACATCACCATGGGAGCAGCAAGGTTGATGTATAGGCCCTACGTGATCAATCCCCCCTCCAACAGGGCACCGAAACAGGGCTCCAGATGGGCACACGGCGGAACACAGACTTGCGGCGGCGGAAAAAGTGTTTCGGGAGGCTCTCTAGGGTTTTTGGGATATATGAGAATTTATAGCAAAGAGATTAGGGCCAGAGGAGCTGGGAGGTGGCCCCAAGCCATCAGGGTGCGACCACCCCCTGGGCATGCCCTGTTGGCTTCGGGGCACCTCGTGTGCCCTCCAGTCTTCCTCCGAAGCTTTCAGGTCTTATTTTCGTCCAGAAAAAACATCAAAAAGTTTTGGGGTATTTGGACTTCGTTTGGTACAGTATTCCTGAAAAGTCAAAAACATGCAAAAAACAACAGCTGGCACTTGGCACTGGGTTAATAGGTTAGTGCTCAAAAATAATATAAAACAACAAGTAAATGCTTAAAAAGTATCCTAGAGTTGATAATATAATAGCATGAAACAATAAAAAATTATAGATATGTTGGAGACGTATCAGCGTCCCCAAGCTTAATTCTTGCTCGACCTCGAGTAGGTAAATGATAAAAGCAGAAATTTTGATGTGACATGCTACTGAACATGTAATCTTTTTCAGGTATGATCATTGAGAAATGATGAATCAACAAACATTAACATAGTAATATCCATAAACATAAGTAACATAATCATCAACTTTCAAAATATATGATCCTTAAAGAATGTTTACCCCCGATTCATTTTATCATATTAGCATGGCATGGCTCCGTCTTCACCACATAAATACAAAATTCAAGCACCATGGTGTTAAGCCAAGTAATTCGATTGTACATTTACACATGCTTCAACAATTTTATACCTCACTCAATACATGAGCGTGAACCATGGACATAGCATATAGGTGGAATAGAATATGGTGGTAGGTTTCAAAGGGGTAAAAGTAGAGAAGAAAGTCTCGCATCAACCAGGCGGATCAACGGGCTATGGAAATGCCCATCAATCGATATCAATGCGAGGAGTAGGGATTGCCACATGATATGTCTCCAATGTATCTATAATTTTTGATTGTTCCATGGTGATATATTATCATTCTAGGATACTTTTTGGGTCTTTATTTATCAATTTATATTATTTTTGAGCACTAACCTATTGACCCAGTGCCCAGTGCCAGTTGCTATTTTCTGCCTGTTGTTGCCTTTTCAGGTTTACAGTACCAAACAAAGTCCAATTGCCATGAAACTTTTTGATGATTTTTTTTGGACCAAAAGAAGACCTAGAAGCTTCGGAAGGAGGTCGGGAGACACACGAGGGCCCCACCACACATCAGGGCGCGCCCTGATATGTGGTGGCCCCCTCGTGGCTCTCCCGACGTCCCTCTCTAGCCTATAAATTATCTAATATCGTAAAAACCCTGGAGGCAGTCCCGAAACCCTTTTTCCGCCGCCGCAAGTCTCTGTTCCATCACGAGGCCATCTGGAGCTTCGTTCCAGCACCCTGCCGGAGGGGGGATCGATCACGGAGGGCCTCTTCATCAACCTTGCTGCCCTCATGATGATGTGTGAGTAGTTCACCACAGACCTACCGGTCTATATCTAGTACCTAGATGTCAATCTCTCTATCTTATGATCTTCAATACAATGGTCATTGCATCTTTGCTTTGATCTATCCGATGTAATCCTATTGTGCGGTGTGTTTGTTGGGATCCGATGAATTGTGGGTTTATGTTTAGATTATTCATGAAAAGTATTTGAGATGCCTCTGATATATATTATCTCTTAATTGCATGATCATTATAGCTTCGTACTGCTCTCCGATCTATTGATGTGCTTTGGAAAAGTAGATTGATATTTCATCGGTGGGAGTGGTGCGTTGTGGTAGGTTCAACCTGGCGAGTTTCTATATCCCAGTGACAAAGTAGGGGACAAGATGTGTCTTTGTGTTGTTGCTACTAAGGATAAAACGATGGGGTTTATTCATATTGATTGAGTTTACTTTGTCTACATCATGTCATCGTCCTCCAAGCATTACTCTGTTTTACTTAATACTCTAGATGCATGTTGGATAGCGGTCGATGAGTGGAGTAATAGTAATAGGTGCAGGCAGGAGTCGACCTATTTGTTTATGGATGTGATGCTTATATACACATGATCATTGCCATGAAAATCGCATAACTATCCTCTTTTCTATCAATTGCCCAACAGTAATTTGTTACCCACCGTATGCTGCCTACATGAGAGATGCCGCTAGGGAACACTATGGCTCCTGGGTCTATTCACTTATATATTTACAAATGCTATAATTACCTTGCTGCCTTTATTTACTTTTTATTATTTTGCAATTTATATTTATCAGCAATTATCTACACAACTCATTTGCTTGCAAATAATGAGATCAAGGGGATTGACAACCCTCTTGCCCGCGTTGGGTGCAAGTCGTTTGTTCATTTGTGTGCAGCCACTGAAGACGGTTGAGGATTGATATTCCAATTGGTTCGATAAACCTTGGTTTCATAACTAAGGGAAATACTTACCCACTTTGTGCTGCAATTACCCATTCCTCTTCACGAAAAACCCAACGCATATCACAAGTATCACGAAGGAATTCTGGCGCCGTTGCCGGGGACTATCAGCATCAACTATCAAGTAACTTCACACAAATTTTCATTCACTTGTTCTTATTTTTATTTTTTATTATATTTAGCTTGTCACATAAAATTCAAAAATACAAAAATATTTATCTTTGCTTGTTACTAGTTTACTTCTTCGCTTGCTAGTTTACTTGTCTTGCTTGTTACTTTGCTTGCTCGGTCACCATGGCTCAAGATACTACTAAGTTGTGTGACTTCTCAAATACAAATAATAATGATTTTGTTTGTAATCCTATACCACCCGCCACTAGTGCGGAGGCTTTTGATATTAATGCTGCATTGCTAAATCTTGTCATGAAGGATCAATTTTTGGGAAGTCCTAATGAGGATCCCGCGTCCCATCTTAATACCTTTGTTGAATTATGTGACATGCAAAAGAAAAACGATATGGATAATGATATCGTGAAATTAAAATTATTTCCTTTTTCACTAAGAGATAAAGCTAAGGCTTGGTTTTCATCTTTACCTCGTAATAGTATTGGAACATGGGATAAGTGTAAAGATGCTTTTATTGCCAAGAATTTTCCTCCTGCTTAGGTCATCTCCCTTAGAAATCAAATAATGAATTTTAAACAGCAAGATCAAGAGCATGTTGCACAAGCTTGGGAGAGAATGAAATTAATGTTAAGAAATTGTCCAACTCATGGCTTAAATATGTGGATGATTATCCAAAACTTCTATGCTGGACTAAACTTTGTGTCTAGAAATCTTCTAGATTCTGGTGCAGGTGATACCTTTATGGATGTGACCTTAGGAGAGGCCACAAAACTTCTGGACAACATTATGACAAATTATTCTCAATGGCATACTGAAAGGGCTCCAACAGGTAAGAAGGTAAATTCTGTTGAAGAAATCGCTACTTTGAGTGAAAAAGTGGATGCTCTTATGAATATGGTTGCTAGTAAAAATGCTCATGTTTATCCCAATGATATGCCATTGTCTACTTTGATTGATCAAAATAATGATACTATTGATGTGAACTTTGTCTCGCGAAATAATTTCAATAACAATGCTTATAGAGGAATCTTCAATTCTAGACCGTATCCCGGTAATTCCTCTAAATAACAACTATGGAAATTCTTATGGTAATTCTTATGGGAATTCTTCTACAAATTCTAATAGGATACCCTCTGATCTTGAGAACACAATTAAAGAATTTATTAATTCTCAAAAGGTTTTCAACACTATGGTTGAAGAAAAATTGCATGTAGTTGACACTTTGGCTAAAAACATGCATGGATAGAATTGCTCTTGATGTGGAAACTCTTAAACACCCAAGAATGATTTTAATTATGCTATTAAGTCTATACAAATATCTATCAATGAAAGTAAGGAGAGGACCGCTAAGTTGAGAGCTAAGCGGGAATTCTTAGAAAAGGCTCTTCCACCTGGTTTTTACCGGAATCATGATGAAGATCTTAAAATGATTGATATTTCTCCTATTGAATCTTTATTTACCACTCTGAATATAAATTATAAAGGTACTAGAGATGAGTCAACTCTACTTGAGAAGCATCCCGTTTGCTTGGAGGGTGATGATTTTGATGCTAAAACTGAAAAATGTGGGTTTCGAGAGGTCAAAACTTTAACTAGTGATGTGCCCACTATTTTGGATTACAAGGACTTTAATTATGATAATTGTTCTTTAGTAGAATGTATTTCCTTGTTGCAATCCGTTATTATCTCACCCAATGCTTATGAACAAAATAAAGCTTTTACCGAACATATATTAGAAGCTATGATAAAAGCTTATGATGATTAACTTGAGCTTGAAGTTTTTATTCCTAGAAAATTGCATGATGAGTGGGAACCTACTATCAAAATAAAGATCAATAAATATGAATGCAATGCTTTGTGTGACCTTGGTGCTAGTGTTTCAACTATTCCTAAAACTCTTTGTGATGTGCTTGGTCTCACTAATATTGAAGATTGTTCCCTTAACTTGCATCTTGCCGATTCTACCATTAAGAAACCTCTAGGTAGAATTAATGATGTGCTTATTATTGCAAATAAAAATTATGTGCCTGTAGATTTCATTGTGCTTGATATTGATTGCAATCCTTCTTGTCCCATAATACTTGGAAGACCTTTCTTACGAACTATAGGTGCAATCATTGACATGAAAGAGGGAAACATAAGGTTCCAAATCCCATTAAAGAAAGGGATGGAAAACTTCCCTAGAAATAGAATTAAACCACCTTATGAATCAATCATGATAGCTACTTATGGGTGGAGTGTCAAAGATGACAATACTTGAAACTATGCATTATGCCTAGCTAGGGGCATAAAACAATAGCGCTTGTTGGGAGGCAACCCAATAGTTATCTTTAAATTTTTGCTTTAAACTTTAAGTTTATTTTTGATAACATGATTATTGCCTCTGTAATTGTTATGTTTTTGTGTTTATATTAGCGTTTGTGCCAAGTAAAGCCTTTGGGATGACTCACAAGATGAGTAGAATCGATGCTGAAACAAAACAGAAACTTTTGACTCCAGTACAGGAATTTTAATTTTTTACTGGAGCTTTATAATAATCTGAAATTTTTACAAATTTTTTATATACAAATTTTCGAGGTTTTCCTAATTTTTCAGAATTTTTAGAGTTACATAAGTATAGGTTCTCTACATATTTCTACAGACTGATCTGTTTTAGACAGATTCTGTTTTTGCTTGCATAGTTGCTTGTTTTTATTATGCTATGGATTGTATCGGGGGTATAAGTCATGGAGAAGTTAGAATATAGTACTTTAATTTATGAAATTTGAATCAATTTACAACAGTACCTAAAGTATGCAATATGTTTCTTATACTAACGGATCTCACGAAGTTTTGTTGAGTTTTGTGTGATTGAAGTTTTCAAGTTTTGGGTGTTATCATGATGGACAAAGGAACAAGGAGTAGCAAGAGCCTAAGCTTGGGGATGCCCAAGGCACCCCAAGGTAATATTTTAAAGGAGACTCAAGTGTCTAAGCTTGGGGATGCCCCGGAAGGCATCCCCTCTTTCGTCTCAAATCCATCGGTATGTCACTTGAAGCTATATTTTTATTCGTCACATGATATGAGTTTTGCTTAGAGCGTCGTTTGCTTTTGTTTGCTTTTACTTTCAGTTGCCACAATCATTGTTTGCTGGACACACCTATTTAATAGAGACACACCTTCATCATAATTTGTTAGAATACTCTATGTGCTTCACTTATATCTCTTGAGCTTAGCAGTTGCTCTAGTACTTCACTTATATCTTTTTGAGAACGGTGACGTGTAGATTTTATAGAAATATTTTCACTCTCGTTCTTCACTTATATTTGTTTGAGAGTTAATAAATAGTGATGGTAATTTTCATGGGTCATAAGACTAGTCCAAAAACATTAGGTATTCACTGAATGATAATCAAAACCATCATGTAGCACATATAGAGAAATTGTGGGTCAATGATATTGATGTGGTAATATGAAATAGGTGTGAGTTCATAATTGTTAAACCGTAGAAGTGTCAATATTAAGAGAGGTTGACCCTTTAGTTCATCTAAAAATTAAAGAGGCATGGTGATGATGTGTGAGCATTTCTATTCCTCGTTGAAATCCTAGTGTTGTTTCGGGTCGGAAGCGCGCGATGGTTAACTCCTACCAACCTCTTCCCTCGGGGCATGCGAGTAGTACTTTCATTTATGATAAACTAATAAAACTTTGCAATAAGTATATGAGTTCTTTATGACTAATGTGAAACCATGGACATACGCAATCTCACCTTCTCATATTTGCTAGCCTCTTCGGTATCGTGCATAGCCCGTTCTCACTTCGAGGATTGGTGCAACTTTCGCCGGTGCATCCAAACCCCGTGACATGACACGCTCTGTTGCACATAAGCCTTATTATATCCTCCTCAAAAAAGCCACCATAAGTACCTATCATGGCATTTCCATAGCCATTCCAAGATATATTACCATGCAAATTCCATCGTCACTTCACATGACTAGTCCGTTCATCATCTTATTGCTTTGCATGATCATCTAGAGCTGACATAGTATTTATGGCAAAGCCACCGTTCATCTTATTTTTGATACATGTCACGCTAGATCATTTCGCATCCTGGTACACAGTCGAAGGCATTCATACAGAGTCATATCTTCATGTCGGTTCTCCATATTGAGTTGTAAGTAAATAAAAGCGTGATGATCATCATTATTAGAGCATTGTCCCAGTGAGGAAAGAATGATGGAGACGATGATTCTCCCATAAGTCGAGATGAGACTCCAGACGAAAATAAAGATGGGGGAGGCCAAATGAGCCCACCATCCATTCAAAAAAATGAGAGAAAATGAGAGAAGGGACTTTGCTACTATCTTTTACCACACTTGTGCCTCAAAGTGGCACCATGTTCCTCATGTAGAGAGTCTCAAGATATATTACTTCCATATGCTAGTGGGAATTACCTATTCATTATTACAAACTTGGATTGTATATTTCTATGACGGGCTTCCTCAAATGCCCAAGGTCTTCATGAGCAAACAAGTTGGATGCACAACCCACTTAGGTTCATTTGAGCTTTCATACACTTATAGCTCTAGTGCATCATTTGCATGGCAATCCCTACTCCTCGCATTGACATCTATGATGGGCATCTCCATAGCCCGTTGGTACGCCTAGTTGATGTCAGACTATCTTCTCCACTTTTAACCCCTTTGATATCTACCACCATATTCTATTCCACCTAAATGCCATGTCCAATGGCTCGCACTCATGTTTTGCGTGAAGAATAAAAAGTTGATGCATATTGAAAAGGTACGATGCAATTGCCTGACTTGGACACCGTGGTGCTTGAGATTTGTATTAATGTGGTGAAGATGGAGCCATGCCTTGCTAATATAATAAGATGAATGGGGGGTAAACATTTCTTAAGGATCGTATACTTTTAAGGATTGATAATTCTGTCTCTTAAACTTTAGTATTGCTATGTTAATATTTGTTGACTCATATTTTCTCAATTAGCATACATGCATAAGATTACATAATGGATAGCATGTCACATCAAAAATTCTGTTTTTATCATTTACCTACTCGAGGACGAGCAGGAATTAAGCTTGGGGATGCTTGATACGTCTCCAACGTATCTATAAATTTTTATTGTTCCATGCCGATATATTATCATTCTAGGATACTTTTTGGGTATTTATTTACCAATTTATAATATTTTTGAGCACTAACCTATTGATCCAGTGCCCAGTGCCAGTTGCTGTTTTCTGCATGTTTTTGCATTTTCAAGTTTACAGTACCAAACGAAGTCCAATTGCCACGAAACTTTTTGAAGATTTTTTCTGGACCAAAAGAAGACCTAGAAGCTTTGGAAGGAGGTCAGGAGGCACACGAGGGCCCCACCACACATCAAGGCGCGCCCTGGGGGTGTCGCGCCCTGATATGTGGTGGCTCCCTCATGGATCTCCCGACGTCCCTCTTTAGCCTATAAATTCTCTAATATCGTAAAAACCCTGGAGGCAGTACCAAAACCCTTTTTCCGCTGCCGCAAGTCTTTGTTCCATCGCGAGGCCATCTGGAGCTCCGTTCCGGCACCCTGCCGGAGGGGGATCGATCACGGAGGGCCTCTTCATCAACCTTGCAGCCCTCATGATGATGTGTGAGTAGTTCACCACAGACCTACGGGTCCATAGCTAGTACCTAGATGGCAATCTCTATATCTTATGATCTTCAATACAATAGTCATCGCATCTTCGCTTTGATCTATCCGATGTAATCCTATTGTGCGGTGTGTTTGTTGGGATCCGATGAATTGTGGGTTTATGTTCAGATTATTCATGAAAAGTATTTGAGATGCCTCTGAGATATATTATCTCTTAATTGCATGATCATTATAGCTTCATAATGGTCTCCAATCTATTGATGTGCTTTGACCAAGTAGATTGATATTTCATCGGCGGGAGTGGAGCGTTGTGGTAGGTTCAACCTAGCGAGTTTCTATATCCCAGTGACAAAGTAGGGGACAAGATGCAACTTTGTGTTGTTGCTACTAAGGATAAAATGATAGGGTTTATTCATATTGATTGAGTTTACTTGGTCTACATCATGTCATCGTCCTCCAAGCATTGTTCTGTTTTACTTAATACTCTAGATGCATGGTGGATAGCGGTCGATGAGTGGAGTAATAGTAATAGGTGCAGGCATGAGTCGGCCTATTTGTTTATGGACGTGATGCATGTATACACATGATCATTGCCATGAAAATCGCATAACTATCCGCTTTTCTATCAATTGCCCAACAGTAATTTGTTACCCACCGTATGATGCCTACATGAGAGATGCCGCTAGGGAACACTATGCCCCCCTGGTCTATTCACTTATATATTTACAAACGCTAAAATTACCTCGCTGCCTTTATTTACTTTTTATTTATTTTGCAATTTATATTTATCAGCAATTATCTACACAACTCATTTGCTTGCAAATAATGAGATCAAGGGGATTGACAACCCTCTTGCCCGCGTTGGGTGCAAGTCGTTTGTTCATTTGTGTGCAGCCGCTGAAGATGGTTGAGGATTGATATTCCTATTGGTTCGATAAACCTTGGTTTCATAATTGATGGAAATACTTACCCACTTTGTGCTGCAATTACCCGTTCCTCTTCATAGAAAACCCAACGCAGATCACAAGTATCACCACACAACGGATGCACTAGAGCTATAAGTGTATGAAAGCTCAACTCAAGCTAAGTGGGTGTGCGCCCATCTTGCTTGCTCATGAAGACCTTGGGCATTTGAGGAAGCCCATCATCGGAATATACAAGCCAAGTTCTATAATGAAAAATTCCCACTAGCATATGAAAATGACAAAACATGAGACTCTCTATATGAAAAGCATGGTGCTTTCTTTAAGCAGAAGTGTGGAAAAAGAGGCAGTATCACTGTCCCTTCTCTCTTTATCTCTCATTTATTTCTTTTATTTATTTTTTCCTTTTCCTTTTCTTTCTTTCTTTTTTTTATTTTTTTTATTTTTCGTCCGTAGTCTCATCCCGACTTGTGGGGGAATCATTGTCTCCATCATCCTTTCCTCACCGAGACAATGCTCTAATAATGATAATCATCACACTTCTATTTACTTACAACTCGATATGAAAAACTACTAAACAATATGACTCTATATGAATGCATCTGGCAGTGTACCAGGATGTGCAATGGTCTAGCGTAACATGTAAAAATGATGAACGGTGGCTTTGCCACAAATACTATGTCAGCTACATGATCATGCAAAGCAATATGACAATGAGTGCACAAGTCATATGATGTAACGGTGGAAGTTGCATGGCAATATATCTTGGAATGGCTATGGAAATGCCATAATAGGTAGGTATGGTGGCTGTTTTGAGGAAGATATAAGGAGGCTTATGTGCAACAGAGTGTATCATGTCACGGGGTTTGGATGCACCGGCTAAAGTTGCACCAATCCTCGAGGTGAGAATGGGCAATGCACGGTACCGAATAAGCTAGCAAATATGAGGAGGTGAGTGTGCGTACATCCATGGATTCACATTAGTCATAAAGAACTCACATACTTATTGCAAAGCTTTATTAGCTCTCTCGAAGCAAAGTACTACTTGCATTCCCCTAGGGAGGAGGTTGGTAGGAGTTAGCCATTGCGCGCCCCGACCTAAATAGCACTAGGATTTAATGAGGAATAAGAGTGCTCACACATCATCACCATGCCATAACCAATATTTAGATGAACAACAAATTAACACCCTTTAACTATCGATATTTCTACTAACCAACATCCATGCACTCACGCCCATTCATATCACCACATCAATATTATTAACCCACAATTTCTCATTTATGTGCTACATGAAGGTTTTGATTATGCACTCCTTGAATACTTATTATTTTTGGACTAGTCTTATAACCCATGCAAATTACCGTCACTATATTAGACTCTCAAACAAATTTAAGTGAAGAACGAGAGTGCAATTATTTCTATAAAATTTATATGCCATCGTGCTCTAAAAGATGTAAGTGAAGCACTAGAGCAAGTGCTTAGCTCAAAAGATATAAATGAAGCACATAGAGTATTCTAACAAATCATGGTGAACATGTGTGTCCCTCAAGTGGGTGTGTTCAGAAAACAATGATTATGGAAAACTAAAACAAAATCAAACTATAACACGCGACGCTCCAAGCAAAACACATATCATGTGATGAATAAAAATGTAGCTCCAAGTGACATACCGATGGATTGAGACGAAAGAGGGGATGCCTTCCGGGGCATCCCCAAGCTTAGACACTTGAGTCTTCCTAGAATTAACCTTGGGGTGCCTTTGGCATCCCCAAGATCAGGCTCTTTGCTGCTCCTTATTCTTTCATCCATCATGATCGCACCCAAAACTTGAAAACTTCAGCACACACAACTCAACAGAAAACTCGCGAGCTCCGTTAGTATGATAGGTAAATCAAAAACTTTAGGTACTGTTATAAATTGATTCATATTTTATTATTGCATAAGGTACTGTATTCTAAATTCTCCATGGCTTATACACCCCGATACAATCCATAGCATCTCCAAAACAAGCAAACTATGCAAGCAAAAATAGAATATGTCTAAACAGAACAATCTGTAATGATCTACACAAACACCATACTTCTATAACTACAAAAATTCTGACAAATTAGGAAAACCTGGGGAATTTGTATACCAATACTGTGTAAAAAATTAAGATCAAAACAAAGTTTCCAGTAAAAACATAGAAATTCTGCACTGGACGCAAAAGTTTCTATTTTTGCACCATATCAATTCTACTTATCATTCAAGTCATCCCAAAGGATTTACTTGGCACAAACACTAATTTAAACATAAAAACACAATCATTACAATAGCAATAATCATGTTATCCCACCAAGATAGAAGTTAAAAACAAAAAATTAAAGATAACTATTTGGTTGCCTCCCAACAAGCGCTATCGTTTTATGCCCCTAGCTAGGCATAATGCATAGTTTCAAGTGTTGTCATCTTTGACACTCAATCCATAGGTGGCCCTCATGATAGATTCATAAGGTGGTTTAATTCTCTTTCCAGGGAAGCGTCCATCCCTTTCTTTAGTGGGAATTAGAATTTTATGTTTCCCTCCTTCATTTCAATAATACCTCCTATAGTTCGTAGGAAAGGCCTACCAAGTATTATTGAACAAGATGGATTACATTCAATATCAAGCACAATGAAATACACGGGTACATGATTTATATTAGCAATCCATGTGCTTTTTCTTTTGCATATCACATAATTCAACAAAGGTGTTTAGATGACAAGCGGGATCCTCAATAGGACTTCCCGAAAATTGTTCTTTCATCACAAGATTTAGCAATCCAACATTAATATCATAAAACTCCGCATCAGTGGCGGGTAGTACATGAGTACTAAAAAAATCATTATTATTAGTATTTGAGAAGTCACACAACTTAGTAGTGTCTTGAGACATGGTGACCAAGCAAGCAAAGTAAAAAAGCGAAACAAGTAAACTAGGAAGTATAACAAGCAAACTAGCAAAGATAAATATTTTTGTATTTTTGATTTTTATAACAAGAAAAATATAGCAGAAAATAAAAATTAGAACAAGTGAATGATAATTTGTGAGAAGGTACTTGATAGGAATCTGGTGATACTCCCCGGCAATGGCGCCAGAAATCCTTCCTGATACTTGTGAACTGATACGTCTCCAACGTATCTATAATTTTTGCTTGTTCCATGCTGTTATATTATCATTCTTGGATGTTTTACAATCATTTTATAGCAACTTTATATCATTTTTTGGGACAAACCTATTGACTTAGTGCCAAGTGCCAGTTGCTGTTTTTGCTTGTTTTTTACTTTGCAGAATATCAGTACCAAACGGAGTACAATCGCGATGAAACTTTTTGGAGATTTTTTTGGACGAGAAGGAGGACAGTGGGCCAAAGAAGTAACCAGGAGGGAGCCCAAGCCGCCCACAAGACACCAGGGCGCGCCAGGGGCCCCGGGCGTGCCCTGGTGGATTGTGGTCGCCTCGGGAACCTTATCCACCGCCTCTGAGCTCTATAAATACCCAAATATTCCAGAAACCCTAGAGGAGTCGACGAAAAATACTTCCAACCGCCACAAGTTCCAGAACCGCGGGATCCAATCTAACACCATCACGATGGGGTTCATCATCCTCATTGGTGCCTCTCCGATGATGTGTGAGTAGTCCACCATAGACCTACGGGTCCGTAGGCAGTAGCTAGATGGCTTCCTCTCTCTCTTTTGATTCTCAATACAATGGTCTCTTGGAGATCTATTTGATGTAATGACATTTTGCGGTGTGTTTGTTGGGATCCGATGAATTTTGAGTTCATGATCAGTTTCTATCCATGAATATTATTTGAGTCTTCTTTGATCTCTTATATGCATGATTACTTATAGCCTCGTATTTCTTCTTCAAATCTTTGGTTTAGTTAGCCAACTAGATCGATTTTTCTTGCCATGGGAAGAGGTGCTTTATGATGGGTTCGATCTTGCGGTGTCCTCTCCCAGTGACAGAAGGGGCAGCGAGGCATGCATGTATCGTTGCTATTAAGGATAACAAGCTGGGGTCTATTCCTACATGAATAGATCTTGTCTACATCATGTCTTCGTTCTTATTGCATTACTCCGTTTCCCCATGAACTTAATACACTAGATGCATGCTGGATAGCGTTCGATGTGTGGAGTAATAGTATGTGTGGATAGCGGTCCAAATAATCATGACGATATCCAAGGCGATGATCATTATATAGGCATCACGTCCAAGATAAGTAGACCGACTCCTGCCTGCATCTACCACTATTACTCCACACAACAAACGCTATCCATCATGCATCTAGTGTATCAAGTTCATGGAAAAACTGAGTAATGTAATAAGAACGATGACATGATGTAGACAAGATCTATTCATGTAGGAATAGACCCCATATTGTTATCCTTAATGGCAACGATACATGCGTGCCTTGCTGCCCCTTCTGTCACTGGGAAAGGACACCGCAAGATCGAACCCATCACAAAGCACCTCTTCCCATGGCAAGAAAAATCAATCTAGTTGGCCTAACTAAACCAAAGATTCGAAGAAGAAATACGAGGCTATAAGTAATCATGCATATAAGAGATCAAAGAAGACTCAAATAATATTCATGGATAGAAACTGATCATGAACTCAAAATTCATCGGATCCCAACAAACACACCGCAAAAGTTTACATCAAACAGATCTCCAAGAGACCATTGTATTGAGAATAATGAGAGAGAGAGAGAGAGAGAGAGGAAGCCATCTAGCTACTGCCTATGGACCCGTAGGTCTATGGTGGACTACTCACGCATCATCGGAGAGGCACCAATGAGGATGATGAACCCCTCCGTGATGGTGTTAGATTGGATCTCGAGGTTCTGGAACTTGCGGCGGCTGGATGTGTTTTTCGTCGACTTCCTTAGGGTTTTTGGAATATTTGGGAATTTATAGGCATCAGAGGCGGTGGAGAAGGGCCCCGTGGAGGGCACAACCCATCAGGGCGCGCCGGGGGCCCTCTGGCGCGCCCTGGTGGGTTGTGCTCTCCACAGCCCACCTTTCTGGCACTTCTTTGGCCCACTGGGTGTCTTCTGGCCAAAAAAAAATCTCCAAAAAGTTTCGTCGCGATTGGACTCTGTTTGGTACTGATATTCTGCGAAGTAAAAAAAAAGTAAAAACAGCAACTGGCACTTTGGCACTATGTCAATAGGTTAGTCCCAAAAAAGATATAAAGTTGCTATAAAATGATTTTAAAACATCCAAGAATGATAATATAACAACATGGAACAATCAAAAATTATAGATACGTTGGAGACATATCAGCATCCCCAAGCTTAATTCCTACTCGTCCTTGAGTAGGTAAATGATAAAAACAGAATTTTTGATGCGGAATGCTGCCTAACATGTTCATCCCACATTCTTTTCTTTTCTAGCAATGGACATTTGGACTTTTAGATGATTCAAAGCAATAGTCTAGTTTTAACATAATGACTTCAATACTCAAGCATGCCAACAAGCAACCATGTCTTTCAAAATATCAACACTAAAGAAAGTTATTCTTAGCCCATCATGCTCAATCATTGATCCATTCATGAAACACACTCAAATATTAACTACACCCAATGCTCAAGTACGATCATAGTGCCCCCTAGTTGGTGCTTTAAGAGAAGATGGTGACTCAAAGTAAAAATAAAAATTGCATAAAGTAAATAGTTAGGCCCTTCGCAGAGGGAAGTAAGGATTTGTAGAGGTGGCAGAGCTCAAAGTTTAAATTGAGAGAGAAAAATATTTTGAGTGGCATGCCTTTCCTGTCAACGAAAATGACAAAGTAGTTCACAATACTTTCCATGCTAGATACATCATAGGCGGTTCCCAAACAGAAAATAAAGTTTATTCCTTTTTCCATCATTCTTTCACATTGCATGGCTGTCCGTATCCACGGTTGCCTTCCATACCAACACTTTCCAAGGAATTTATTATTTGACAACATAAAGTAATTTTTTTTCTTTTTTCATTTCGGGAATGGGCTTCCCTATTACCGTCGCACTCTCGTGCGATGACAAGTGAATAAACACTCTTGTTGAGAATAACACATCTAGCATGGAAAATATTGGACACTCCCTACCGTTTCATGAGCGGTACGAGCACACAAAAGAGAAATTTATTTTGAAAATTAGAGATGGCACATACAAATTTGCTTGGAACGGCATGGAAATACCGCATATAGGTAGGTATGGCGGACTCATAAGGCAAAACTTGGTTTAAGGATTTTGGATGCACAAGTACTATTTCTACTTAGTACAAAATGGAGGCTAGCAAATAGATTGAGAAGCAACCAACCAAGAAACGAAAATTCACATAAGCGAGCATTAAACATAACTAACAACGAATAATGCACCATAAGTAGGATGTAATTTCATTGCATAACTATTGACTTTCATACTTGCGTAGGGAGTCACAAACCTTAACACTAATATTCTTACTAAAGCATAATTACTTACTAACATGACTCACATATTACTATCATCATGTTTCAAATCTATTACAAAGAATCAAGTTTAATTTGTCCAATGATCTTATTGAAAGTTTTTATTATATCCTCCTTGGATATCTATCACTTTGGGACTAGTTTCATATATTGCCATTGCTTTTTGACTAGCTCAAACAAATTTAAGTGAAGCACATGAGCATAAAAGTTTCATCTCTCAAAAAGGTATAAGTGAAGCATGAGAGGATTTCTTCAAACATAAATAACTCTTAAATTAATCTAAGTGAAGCATGAGAGTATTTCTACAAACGTTTCCAAGCACACCGTGCTCGAAAAGATATAAGTGAAGCACTAGAGCAATTCTATAGCTCAAAAAGTTTAAGTGAAGCATATAGAGCAATTCGAACAAGTCATAGCATAATTTTGGCTCTATCAAATAGGTGTGTCCAGCAAGGATACACGTGACAAACTAACAAGAAAATCAAACAAAGACTCAAATGATACAAGACGCTCCAAGCAAAACTCATGATATGTGACGAATAAAAATATAGCTCCAAGTAAAATATCGATGGTCGTTAGAAGAAAGAGGGGATGCAACTTGGGGGCATCCCCAAGCTTAGTTGCTTGTTTCTCTTTGGATATATCTTGGGGTTGCTGTAGCATCCCCAAGCTTAGGCTCTTTTCACTCCTTATTCCTTCATCCATCGTGATCTCACCCAAAACTTGAAAACTTCAATCACACAAAACTCAACAAAATCTTCGTGAGATCCGTTAGTATAATAAAGCAAATCACTACTTTAGGTGCTGTTGCAAAACCATTAATATTTTATTATTGCATTATACCTACTGTATTTTAACTTTATCATGGCTCATACCCTTCAATATAACCCATATATTCATCAAAACAAGCACACAATGCAACGAAAACATAATCTGTCTTAAACAGAACAGTCTGTAGTAATCTGTACTCTAACCATACTTCCGTAACTATAAAAATTCTGAAAAATTAGGAAAACCTAAATAATATGTATAGAAACACTGTGTTAAAATTTCAGCTCAATATCACGTTCCAGTAAAAAATGAAAATTCAAACACTGGACGCAAAGTTTCTGTTTCAGATTCAGCATCGCTTCTACTCATCTTATGAATCATCCTAAAGGCTCTACTTGGCACAAACACTAAATAAAACATAAAAACACAATCATAACACAGGCATAATTTTGTAAACACTCAAAAACAGAAAGAAAAGGACAAAAATAAATTTATTCGTTGGGTTGCCTCCCAACAAGCGCTATCGTTTTACGCCCCTAGCTAGGCATAATGCATAGTTTCAAGTATTGTCATCTTTGGTTTTGGATCCATAGGATGCTCTCATGATTGATTAATATGGTGGCTTAATTCTTGTTCTAGGTAAGTGTTCCATACCCTCTCTTAGTGGAAACTGAAACCTAATATTGCCTTCTTTCATATCAATCACGGCACCTATAGTGCATAAGAACGGTCTACCAAGTATAATGGGACAAGACGGATTGCAATCAATATCAAGACCAATAAAATCTATGGGCACATAGTTCCTATTTGCAAGAATAAGAACATCATTAATTCTTCCCAAAGGCTTTTTAATAGTAGAATCCGCCAAGTGCAAATTAATAGAGCATTCTTCAATATTGGTGAGACCAAGCACATCACATAAAGATTTCGTAATCGTGGAAACACTAGCACCCAAATCACATAAAGCAAAGCACTCATAATTTTTAATCTTAACCTTAATGGTAGGTTCCCACTCATCATGTAATTTTCTAGGAATAGAAATCTCGAACTCCAACTTTTCTTCAAAAGCTTTCATCATGGCATCAACAATATGTTTAGTGAAAGCTTTATTTTGTTCATAAGCATGGGGTGAATTCAACATGGATTGCAGCAAAGAAATACATTCAATCAAAGAGCAACTATCATAATTAAACTCTTTGCAATCCAAAATAGTGGGCACATCACTAGTTAAAGTTTTGACCTCTTCAAACCCACTTTCATCAAAATTTTCACCCTCCAAATTATTGGGACGCCTTCTCGTTAAAGTTGACTCTACTTCAGTCCCTTTATCATCAATCTTAATATTACTAAACAAGGAATCAATAGAAGAAACACCAATCACTTTAATATCTTCATCATTTTTCTCCTCTAGAGAGATTGGTTTAGCAGCCATATGATTTATTAAAGTGGCTTGTGCATTGGAGATTTTACCAAGCAAATTTTCAGCATGAGCATACTTAGATTGGAGATTACAAACTTCTCTACTAATATCATCAAGTTGCTTTGTTATGGCATCTAGTACGGTAGAGTGTTCTCTAAGCTCATCGGTAAAATACTTGTTATGCTCAAATTGTGTAGTCATATATTCCTTAGTACTTTTCTCAATTTCAAGCAAAAAATTGGGGTAAGGAATATCATAGTACTTTCGTTCAGGCATCATGACTTCGCAAACAAGATTGCAAGCAAGCAAGGGATCTGACGAGAAAAAGGCAAACAGAAAAGAGGGCGAATAAAATGGGAAATTGGTGAAGTGGGGGAGAGGAAAATGAGAGGCAAATGGCAAATAATGTAATTGCAAGGAGATGAGATTTGTGATTAGGAACCTGGTAGATGACGATGGTGTCTCCTCGGCGCCTGAGATTGGCACGTAGAAGAGACTGCTTCCTCAACGGCAACGGCGCCAGAAATTCCTTTGACGTGGCTTTAGACTGCGTCGGTATTTCCCCAAAGAGGAAGGGATGATGCAGCACGGCGACGGTAAGTATTTCCCTCAGTTATGAAACCAAGGTATCGAACTACTAGGAGGATCACCACCACCTAATAAGCAGCACCTACACACAAAGAACAAATACTTGCAACCCGACGCGAAAGAGAGGTTGTCAATCTCTCTACGGTAAAAAGATAGATTAGGTAATGATAGATAGGAGAGATAGATCTCTCATGAACACAAAATAAAAAGAGCAAATAAAAAGTGCAGCAATATATTTTTGGGTTTTGGAATAACAGATCTGAAAACAAAAGAGGCAAAAAGATAGATCGGAAAGCAATATGTTGGAAAAGTAGACCCGGGGGCCGTAGGTTTAACTAGTGGCTTCTCTCATGAGTATAGCACACGGTGGGTGAACAAATTACTGTTGGACAATTGATAGAAGATCAAATAATCATGGCGATATCCAAGGCGATGATCATTATATAGGCATCACGTCCAAGATAAGTAGACCGACTCCTGTCTGCATCTACAACTATTACTCCACACATCGACCGCTATCCAGCATGCATCTAGTGTATTAAGTTCATGGAAAAACGGAGTGATGCAATAAGAACGATGACATGATGTAGACAAGATCTATTCATGTAGGAATAGACCCCAACTTGTTATCCTTAATGGCAACGATACATGCGTGCCTTGCTGCCCCTTCTGTCACTCGGAAAGGACACCGCAAGATCGAACCCATCACAAAGCACCTCTTCCCATGGCAAGAAAAATCGATCTAGTTGGCCTAACTAAACCAAAGATTCGAAGAAGAAATACGAGGCTATAAGTAATCATGCATATAAGAGATCAAAGAAGACTCAAATAATATTCATGGATAGAAACTGATCATGAACTCAAAATTCATCGAATCCCAACAAACACACCGCAAAAGTTTACATCAAATAGATCTCCAAGAGACCATTGTATTGAGAATCAAGAGAGAGAGAGAGAGAGAGAGAGAGAGAGAGAGGAAGCCATCTAACTACTGCCTACGGACCCGTAGGTCTATGGTGGACTACTCACGCATCATCGGAGAGGCACCAATGAGGATCATGAACCCCTCCGTGATGGTGTTAGATTGGATCTCGAGGTTCTGGAACTTGCGGCGGCTGGATGTGTTTTTCGTCGACTCCCTTAGTGTTTCTGGAATATTTGGGAATTTATAGGCATCAGAGGCGGTGGAGAGGGGCCCCGTGGAGGGCACAACCCATTAGGGCGCGCCGGGGGCCCCCTGGCGCACCCTGGTGGGTTATTCTCTCCACAGCCCACCTTTCTGGCACTTCTTTGGCCCACCGGGTGTCTTCTGGTCCAAAAAAATCTCCAAAAAGTTTCGTCGCGATTGGACTCCGTTTGGTACTGATATTCTGGGAAGTAAAAAAACAAGCAAAAACAGCAACTGGCACTTTGGCACTATGTCAATAGATTAGTCCCAAAAAATGATTTAAAGTTGCTATAAAATGATTGTAAAACATCCAAGAATGATAATATAACAGCATGAAAGAAGCAAAAATTATAGATATGTTGGAGACGTATCAGCATCCCCAAGCTTAATTCCTACTCGTCGTCGAGTAGGTAAATGATAAAAATAGAATTTTTGATGTGGAATGCTGCCTAACATGTTCATCCCATATTCTTTTCTTTTGTAGCAATAGACATTTGGACTTTTAGATGATTCAAAGCAATAGTCTAGTTTTAACATAATGACTTCAATACTCAAGCATGCCAACAAGCAACCATGTCTTTCAAAATATAAACACTAAAGAAAGTTATCCCTAGCCCATCATGCTCAATCATTGATCCATTCATGAAACACACTCAAATATTAGCTACACCCAAAGCTCAAGTACGATCATAGTGCCCCCTAGTTGGTGCTTTAAGAGAAGATGGAGACTCAAAGTAAAAATAAAAATTGCATAAAGTAAATAGATAGGCCCTTCGCAGAGGGAAGTAGGGATTTGTAGAGGTGCCAGAGCTCAAAGTTTAAATTGAGAGAGAAAAATATTTTGAGTGGCATGCCTTTCCTCTCAACGAAAACGACAAAGTAGTTCACAATACTTTCCATGCTAGATACATCATAGGCGGTTCCCAAACAGAAAATAAAGTTTATTCCCTTTTCCACCATTCTTTCACATTCCATGGCTGTCCGTATCCACGGTTGCCTTCCATACCAACACTTTCCAAGGAATTTATTATTTGAAAACATAAAGTAAATTTTTTATTTTTTCATTTCCGGAATGGGCATCCCTATTGCCGCCGCACTCTCGTGCAATGCCAAGTGAATAAACACTCCTCTTGAGAATAACACATCTAGCATGAAAAGTATTGGACACTCCCTACCGTTTCATGAGCAGTACGAGCACACAAAAGAGAAATTTATTTTGAAAATTAGAGATGGCACATACAAATTTGCTTGGAACGACATGGAAATACCGCATATAGGTTGGTATGGTGGACTCATAAGGCAAAACTTGGTTTAAGGATTTTGGATGCACAAGTAGTATTTCTACTTAGTACAAAATGGAGGCTAGCAAATAGATTGAGAAGCAACCAACCAAGAAACGAAAATTCACATAAGCGAGCATTAAGCATAACTAACACCGAATAATGCACCATAAGTAGGATGTAATTCCATTGCATAACTATTGACTTTCGTACTTGCATAGGGAGTCACAAACCTTAACACCAATATTCTTACTAAAGCATAATTACTCACTAACATGACTCACATATTAGTATCATCATGTCTCAGAACTATTACAAAGAATCAAGTTTAATTTGTCCAATGATCTTTATGAAAGTTTTTATTATATCCTCCTTGGATATCTATCACTTTGGGACTAGTTTCATATATTGCCATTGCTTTTTGACAAGCTCAAACAAATTTAAGGGAAGCAGATGAGCATAAAAGTTTCATCTCTCAAAAAGGTATAAGTGAAGCATGAGATGATTTCTTCAAAAAGTACTAACTCTCAAATTAATCTAAGTGAAGCATGAGAGTATTTCTACAAAAGTTTCCAAGCACACCGTTCTCAAAAATATATAAGTGAAGCACTAGAGCAATTCTATAGCTCAAAAAGTTTAAGTGAAGCATATAGAGCAATTCGAACAAGTCATAGCATAATTTTGGCTCTCTCAAATAGGTGTGTCCAGCAAGGATACAAGTGACAAACTAACAAGCAAAGCAAACAAAGACTCAAATGATACAAGACGCTCCAAGCAAAACTCATGATATGTGACGAATAAAAATATAGGTCCAAGTAAAATACCGATGGTCGTTAGAAGAAGGAGGGGATGCCACTCGGGGGCATCCCCAAGCTTAGTTGCTTGTTTCTCTTTGGATATATATTGGGGTTGGTGTATCATCCCCAAGCTTAGTCTCTTTTCACTCCTTATTCCTTCATCCATCATGATCTCACCCAAAACTTGAAAACTTCAATCACACAAAACTCAACAAAATCTTCGTGAGATCCGTTAGTATAATAAAGCAAATCACTACTTTAGGTGCTGTTGAAAACCCATTCATATTTTATTATTGCATTATACCTACTGTATTTTAACTTTACCATGGCTCATACTCTTCAATATAACCCATAGATTCATCAAAACAAGTACACAATGCAACGAAAACAGAATCTGTCTTAAACAGAACAGTCTGTACTAATCTGTACTCTAACTATACTTATATAACTCTAAAATTCTGAAAATTTAGGAAAACTTAAGTAATTTGTATAGAAACACTGTGTTAAAATTTCAGCTCAATATCATGTTCCAGTAAAAAATGAAAATCCGAATACTGGATGCAAAGTTTCTGTTTTAGATTCAGCATCGCTTCTACTCATCTTATGAATCATCCTAAAGTCTCTAGTTGGCACAAACACTAAATAAAACATAAAAACAAAATCATAACAGAGGCATAATTGTGTAAACACTCAAAAACAGAAAGAAAAGGACAAAAATAAATTTATTCGTTGGGTTGCCTCCCAACAAGCGCTATCGTTTTACGCCCCTAGCTAGGCATAATGCATAGTTTCAAGTATTGTCATCTTTGGTTTTGGATCCATAGGATGCTCTCATGATTGATTCATATGGTGGCTTAATTCTTGTTCTAGGGAATTGTTCCATACCCTTTCTTAGTGGAAACTGAAACCTAATATTGCCTTCTTTCATATCAATCACGGCACCTATAGTGCATAAGAACGGTCTACCAAGTATAATGGGACAAGACAGATTGCAATCAATATAAATAACAATAAAATCTATGGGCACATAGTTCCTATTTCCAAGAATAAGAACATCATTAATTCTTCCCAAAGGCTTTTTAATAGTAGAATCAGCCAAGTGCAAATTAAGAGAGCATTCTTCAATATTGGTGAGACGAAGCACATCACATAAAGATTTCGGAATCGTGGAAACACTACCACCCAAATCACATAAAGAAAAGCACTCACAATTTTTAATCTTAACCTTAATGGTAGGTTCCCACTCATCATGTAATTTTCTAGGAATAGAAATCTCCAACTCCAACTTTTCTTCAAAAGCTTTCATCATGGCGTCAACGATATGTTTAGTGAAAGCTTTATTTTGTTCATAAGAATGGGGTGAATTCAACATGGATTGCAGCACAGAAATACATTCAATCAAAGAGAAACTATCATAATGAAAGTCTTTGCAATCCAAAATAGTGGGCACATCACTAGTTAAAGTTTTGACCTCTTCAAACTCACTTTCATAAAAAAATTCATCAAGATTTTCACCCTCCAAATTATTGGGACGCCTTCTAGCTAAAGTTGACTCTACTTCAGTCCCTTTATCATCAATCTTAATATTACTAAACAAGGAATCAATAGAAGAAACACCAATCACTTTAAGATCTTCATCATTTTTCTCCTCTAGAGAGATTGGTTTAGCAGCCATATGATTTATTAATGTGGCTTTTGCATCGGAGATTTTACCAAGCAAATTTTTAGCATGAGCATACTTAGTTGGAGATTACAAACTTCTCTACTAATATCATCAAGTTGCTTTGTTATGGCATCTAGTTCGGTAGAGTGTTCTCTAAGCTCATCGGTAAAATACTTGTTATGCTCAAATTGTGTAGTCATATATTCCTTAGTACTTTTCTCAGTTTCAAGCAAAATATTGGGGTAAGGAATATCATAGTACTTTCATTGAGGCATCATGACTTCGCAAACAAGATTGCAAGCAAGCAAGGGATCTGACGAGAAAAAGGGAAACGGAAAAGAGGGCGAATAAAACGGCAAATTGGTGAAGTGGGAGAGAGGAAAACGAGAGGCAAGTGGCAAATAATGTAATTGCAAGGAGATGAGATTTGTGATTAGGAACCTGGTAGATGATAAAGTGTCTCCTCGGCACCCAAGATTGGCACGTAGAAGAGACCGCTTCCTCCCCGACAATGGCGCGAGAAATTCCTTTGACGTGGCTTGAGACTGCGTCGGTATTTCCCCAAAGAGGAAGGGATGATGCAGCACAGCAACGGTAAGTATTTCCCTCAATTATGAAACCAAGGTATCGAACCAGTAGGAGGATCACCACCACCTAATAAGCAGCACCTGCACACAAAGAACAAATACTTGCAACCCGACGCGAAAGAGAGGTTGTCAATCTCTCTACGGTAAAAAGATAGATTAGGTAATGATAGATAGGAGAGATAGATCTCTCAAGAACACAAAATAAAAAGAGCAAATAAAAAGTGCAGCAATATATTTTTGGGTTTTTGGAATAACAGATCTGAAAACAAAAGAGGAAAAACGATAGATCAGAAAGCAATATGTTGGTAAAGTAGATCCGGGGGCCGTAGGTTTCACTAGTGGCTTCTCTCATGAGTATAGCACACGGTGGGTGAACAAATTACTGTTGGGCGATTGATAGAAGATCAAATAATCATGACACATGCAAGGCGATGATCATTATATAGGCATCACATCCAAGATAAGTAGACCAACTCCTGCCTGCATCTACCACTATTACTCCACACATCGACCTCTATCCAGCATGCATCTAGTGTATTAAGTTCATGGAAAAACGGAGTAATGCAATAAGAACGATGACATGATGTAGACAAGATCTATTCATGTAGGAATAGACCCCATCTTGTTATCCTTAATGGCAACGATACATGCGTGCCTTGTTGCCCCTTCTGTCACTGGGAAAGGACACCGCAAGATCGAACCAATCACAAAGCACCTCTTCCCATGGCAAGAAAAATCGATCTAGTTGGCCTAACTAAACCAAAGATTCAAAGGAGAAATACGAGGCTATAAGTAATCATGCATATAAAAGATCAAAGAAGACTCAAATAATATTCATGGATAGAAACTGATCATGAACTCAAAATTCATCGGATCCCAACAAACACACCGCAAAAGTTTACATCAAATAGATCTCCAAGAGACCATTGTATTGAGAATCAAAAGAGAGAGGGAGAGAGAGAGAGAGAGAGAGAGAGAGGAAGCCATCTAGCTACTGCCTACGGACCCGTAGGTCTATGGTGGACTACTCACGCATCACCGGAGAGGCACCAATGAGGATGATGAACCCCTCCGTGATGGTGTTAGATTGGATCTCGAGGTTCTGGAACTTGCGGAGGCTGTTTTTCGTCGACTTCCTTAGGGTTTCTGGAATATTTGGGAATTTATAGGCATCAGAGGCGGTGGAGAGGGGCCCCGTGGAGGGCACAACCCATCAGGGCGCGCCGGGGGCCCCCTAGCGCGCCCTGGTTGGTTGTGCTCTCCACAACGCACCTTTCTGGCACTTCTTTGGCCCACTGGGTGTCTTCTGGTCCAAAAAAATCTCCAAAAAGTTTCATCGCGATTGGACTCCGTTTGGTACTGATATTCTGCGAAGTAAAAAAAAACAAGCAAAAACAACAACTGGCACTTTGGCACTATGTCAATAGATTAGTCCCAAAAAATGATATAAAGTTGCTATAAAATGATTGTAAAACATCCAAGAATGATAATATAACAGCATGGAACAAGCAAAAATTATAGATACATTGGAGACGTATCATAAGTTTAGTGGGTTCACCATCTCTCATGATTAATGAAACAACCTTAACTTTCAAACATGTTATGGAAAGGCTAGATGCTATTGAAAGGAAGATGATTACCAAAGATCATCTTGAAATTTTGGATAAGAAAATGCATAATCTTGCTAATAAAATTGGGTCAAAAGCGGGAGATGCCTTTAAATTATTGAAGGAAAAGGAGACCGTAGTTAACAAAAGAATAGAAGAAAGTCCCTATCGGATTGATAAGTTGGAAGAAATTTTTAGCAACTTGAGTTCGGCCTTTTCTTTTATTAAAACTATTGAAAAAACTCCCGTAAAAATTTGCAAGATCACGCAAGTCACTAAGAACAAACGTGCTACATCTAGTAGCCACAAGGGAGATCTTAAAATGATTAGTATTCATCCCGATTTTGTTGAAATAGTAAAAGACCCTACTTACAAGAATGAATTTTTTGTTCTTATTCCTAGAAGTATTATCATTGAAAGTGTGCATCCTAAAATTTAGAAGAAATCTAGTTGTGTGATTGAGGAGTTGAAAACTATAGATGACAATACTTGAATCTATGCATTATGCCTAGCTAGGGGCGTAAAACGATAGCGCTTGTTGGGAGGCAACCCAATGAATAAATTTATTTTCATTTTTTCTTTCTGTTTTTGAGTGTTGACACAATTATGCCTCTGTTATGATTGTGTTTTTATGTTTTATTTAGTGTTTGTGTCAATTAAAGCCTTTAGGATGATTCATAAGATGAGTAGAAAGAATGCTGAATCTGAAACAGAAACTTTGACTCCAGTGCGTGAATTTTCATTTTTTACAAGAGAGTGATAATGAGCTGAAATTTTAACACGGTGTTTCTATACAAATTATTTACGTTTTCCTAATTTTTCAGAATTTTTGGAGTTACAGAAGTATGGTTAGAGTACATATTACTACAAACTGTTTTGTTTAAGACAGATTCTGTTTTCGTTGCATTGTGTGCTTGTTTTGATGAATCTATGGTTTGTATTGAAGGATATAAGCCATGGTAAAGTTAGAATACAATATGTATAATGCAATAATAAAATCTTAATGGGGTTGGAACAGTACTTAAAGTGGTGATTTGCTTTATTATTCTAACGGATCTCACGAAGGTTTTGTTGAGTTTTGTGTGATTGAAGTTTTCAAGTTTTGGGTGAGATCACGATGGATGAAGGAGTGAAAAGAGCCTAAGCTTGGGGATGCTACAGAACCCCCAAGATAATATCCTAGGAGAAACAAGCAACTAAGCTTGGGGATGCCCCGAGTGGCATCCCCTCTTTCTTATAACAACCATCAGTATTTTACTTGGAGCTATATTTTTATTCGTCACATATCATGAGTTTTGCTTGGAGCGTCTTGTATTATTTGAGTCTTTGCTTGCTTTGCTTTTTAGTTTTTCACTAGTATCCTTGCTGGACACACCTTTTTGAGAGAGCCAAAATCATGCTATGATTTGTTAGAATTGCTCTTTATGCTTCACTTAAATTTTTTGAGCTATGGAATTGCTCTAGTGCTTCACTTATATCTTTTTGAGCACGGTGTGCTTTAAACTTTTGAAGAAATACTCTCATTCTTCACTTAGATAAATTTGAGATTTAGTAAATTTTGAAGAAATCCTCTCATTCTTCACTTATATTATTTTGAGAGATGAAATTTTTATACTCATGTTCTTCACTTAAATTTGTTTGAGCTTGTCAAAAGCAATGGCAATATATGAAACTAGTCCCAAAGTGATAGATATTCAAGAGGGATATAACAAAAACTTTCATGAAGATCATTGGACAAATTAAACTTGATTCCTTCTAATAGTTTTGAGACATGATGATAGTGATATGTGAGTCATGTTGGTGAGTAATTATGCTTTAGTAAGAATATTGGTGTTAAGGTTTGTGATTCCCTATGCAAGTACTAAAGTCAATAGTTATGCAATGAAATTACATCCTACTTATGGTGCATTATTCGGTGTTAGTTATGCAATGCCCGGTTATGTGAATTTTTGTTTCTTGGTTGGTTGCTTCTCAATCTATTTGCTAGCCTCCACTTGTACTAAGTAGAAATACTACTTGTGCATCCAAAATCCTTAAACCCAGTTTTGCCTTATGAGTCCACCATACCTACCTATATGCGGTATTTCCATGCCGTTCTAAGCAAATTTGTATGTGCCATCTCTAATTTTCAAAATGAATTTCCTTTTTGTGTGCTCGTACCGCTCATGAAACGGTAGGGGGTGTCCAATATTTTTCCATGCTAGATGTGTTATTCTCAAGATGAGTGTTTATTTACTTGTCATTGCACGAGTGTACGGCAATAATAGGGATGCCCAGTCCCGAAATGAAAAAGAAATTTACTTTATGTTGTCAAATAATAAATTCCTTGGAAAGTGTTGGTATGGAAGGCAACCGTGGATACGGCTAGCCATGGATTGTGAAAGAATGGTGGAAAAAGGAATAAACTTTACTTTATGTTTGGGAACCGCCTATGATGTATCTAGCATGGAAAGTATTGAGAACTACTTTGTCGTTTTCGTTGACAGGAAAGGCATGCCACCCAAAATATTTCTCTCTCTTAATTTAAGCTTTGAGCTCTGGCACCTCTACAAATCCCTACTTCCCTTTGCGAAGGGCCTATCTATTTAATTTATGCAATTTTTATTTTGAGTCTCCATCTTCTCTTATAAAGCACCAACTAGGGAGCACTATGATCATACTTGTGTATTGGGTGTAGTTAATATTTGAGTGTGTTTCATGAATGGATCAATGATTGAGCATGATGGGCTAGGGATAACTTTCTTTAGTGTTGATATTTTGAAAGACATGGTTGCGTGTTAGCATGCTTGAGTATTAAAGTCTTTATGTTAAAACTAGACTATTGCTTTGAACCATCTAGAAGTCCAAATGTCCATGCTACAAAAGAAAAGAATATCTGATGAACATGTTAGGCAGCATTCCACATCAAAAATTCTGTTTTTATCATTTACCTACTCGAGGACGAGTAGGAATTAAGCTTGGGGATGCTAATACGTCTCCAATGTATCTATAATTTTTGCTTGTTCCATGCTTTTATATTATTATTCTTGAATGTTTTACAATCATTTTATAGCAACTTTATATCATTTTTTGGGACTAACCTATTGACTTAGTGGCAAGTGCCAGTTGCTATTTTTGCTTGTTTTTTACTTCGCAGAATATCAGTACCAAACGGAGTCCAATCGCGATGAAACTTTTTGGAGATTTTTTTTGGACCAGAAGTAGGCCAGTGGGCCGAAGAAGTAACAAGGAGGGAGCCCAGGCCGCCGACAAGATACCAGGGCGCGCTAGGGACCCCGGGGGCGCCCAGGTGGGTTGTGGCCGCCTCGGGAACCTTCTCCACCGCCTCTGAGCTTTATAAATACCAATATATTCCAGAAACCCTAGAGGAGTCGACGAAAAATACTTCCATCCGCCGCAAGTTCCAGAACCGCGAGATCCAATCTAACACCATCACAGAGGGGTTCATCATCCTCATTGGTGCCTCTCGGATGATGCGTGAGTAGTCCACCATAGACCTACGGGTCCGTAGGCAATAGCTAGATGGCTTCCTCTCTCTCTTTTGATTCTCAATACAATGGTCTTTTGGAGATCTATTTGATGTAATGACTTTTTGCGGTGTGTTTGTTGGGATCAGATGAATTTTGAGTACATGATCAGTTTCTATCCATGAATATTCTTTGAGTCTTCTTTGATATCTTATATGCATGATTACTTATAGCCTCACATTTCTTCTTCGAATCTTTGGTTTAGTTAGGCCAACTAGATCAATTTTTCTTGCTGTGGAAAGAGGTGCTTTGTGATGGGTTCGATCTTGCGGTGTCCTCTCCCAGTGACAGAAGGGGCAGCGAGGCACACATGTATCGTTGTTATTAAGGATAACAAGATGGGGTATGTTCCTACATGAATATATCTTGTCTACATTATGTCACCGTTCTTATTGCATTACTCCGTTTTGCCATGAACTTAATACACTAGATGCATGCTGGATAGTGATCGATGTGTGGAGTAATAGTAGTAGATGCAGAATCGTTTCGGTCTACTAATCTTGGACGTGGTGCCTATATAATGATCATCGCCTTGGATATCTTCATGATTATTTGATCTTCTATCAATTGCCCAACAGTAATTTGTTTACCCACCGTGTGCTATACTCATGAGAGAAGCCATTAGTGAAACCTATGGCCCTCGGGTCTACTTTTCCAACATATTGCTTTCCGATCTATCTTTTTGCCGCTTTTGTTTCCAGATCTATTATTCCAAAAACCCAAAAATTCTTTGCTGCACTTTTTATTTGCCTCTTTTATTTTGTGTTCTTGCGAGATCTATTTATCCAATCTACAATCTATTCTATCTTTTTATCAAACCAATAGGAGGACCACACAAACTCTCGTCTTCAGCACCTACACACAAAAGAGCAAACACTTGCACCTAACGCGGGCAAGAGGGTTGTCAATCCCCTTGAACTCATTAGTTGCAAGCGATAAGTAGTGATAGATAGATAATTTGATAAATATAATTGAAAATAAAAAGAAAGTAAATAATGGCAGCAAGGTATTTAGAGTTTTTAAAATATATTTGTGAGGAGACCTGGGGGACCATAGTTTTCGCTAGAGGCTTCTCTCTCGAAGAAAACATATGGTGGGTAAACAAATTATTGTTGGGAAATTGATAGAAAAGCGCATAGTTATGCAATATTTATTCACGGTGATGAGGTCACCTACCCTTGGTAGGGTCATAGACCTTACATCTAGGGCACACCTGGGGTTCTACAAGTTCATGGAAGTCTCTGGGCTACCTTGGCATTCGGACGAATGTACTAGATCCACTCGGATCCATGGAAGTCACTCGGACATTGTCAGACAGTCGGTCGGTCTTTGGCACTCGGAAGTGAAGAAGGAGAGGCGACGCAGGAGCTGCAATGTTTGAGGGACTTAATTAGTATAAAGTGCTTTGAAGACTACGTTACCTATAACGCCTCTAGTTAACGCAGCCGTTTCCAGTAACTCCATCAGTTACCATCATTTATTGCCCTAGTAATGGCGCTCGGCTGGAGGTGGCGCACTCTATATAAGCCACCCCTTTGCGCCAGAGCGAGCGTTACGAACTCCCTGTAATCAGATATGCACATAAGCAAACACTAAGCCCTCGGGCTCGAGGTAGGGTCTTTACCACTTCCGAGTGGGGCCTAAACTCGTACATCCGAGTGTTACACTTGCGCCGTAGCTAGGCTTCGCCCTTACTCTTACGTACCCCCCGTACTAATGTCAGTATTACTCCCATGACAGTTGGCGCCCACCATGGGGCAACACGTCTAGGAAACTCCGGCGCAAGTGGAGATCTAGTTTTCCCTGTCATCATGTTGACACTCGGTGGTGAGATCCTTTTCGGCACCCTCCGGTTCGTCGCTGACAGTTCAGCTTGGTTGCACGAGGCACCACTGGACCCGGACGCGTTCCCCGCTCGTGGGGTGGCGCACTTCAGTGCAGCGGCGCACGGCGTCCTTCTGCGACAGCCGTAGGAGCCTTATGACTCTGTGCCGGCTCGTCCGGCTTCAAGCCGCCGCAAGCGCTCCGGGCGTTCGCGGCTGCAGCGGTGGCTCAAGCATGTCATGGTGCGTCAGCCTGCCTCCGAGCACGTGGCCGTACTTGACTCCGATGAACCCACAACCAGCTTGTCCCCCTCGACGGGCGACGAGTTGTCCGATGAGTCCGAGTGCGAAAGCAGCGAGAATGCTGTAGAGATATTGATGGCACACAACACCAACCACGGACCTCCTGGGTACTCTGCAGGAGGCTCCCGTGGCCGAGACGGTGACTGCAACGACGGTCACACCGACGCCTATTTTCCCCAACCTCTCACTCGGGAGCAGCGGGAGGAGAGGAGGAGGAGGGACGACGAAGTCCTACTCATCCCCATCACGGGAACTTCCCCAGAGGAGATAGCTCTGGAGGCTACGCGCCAAGCCACCTTGGCTGAGCATGAGCGCCTTGAGCGACTCCAGCGGTCACTCGACGACCACGCATCCAGGGAGCAACCCAGCTCCAGTCATAGTCGGCGGTGGTTATTCCTGGATGACAGGCCGCCCAAGATCCCGGTGATGCGCATACGAATAGCTGAATCTATTCAGCCACTCGGTTCTGTGGCTGGAGAGGGCATTCGGAAGATTCAGACTCTGCTGAAGACCGCCCTGAGGCAAAATTCAGAGGTGTCCTAGTCGCACCAGCGCATCTACAGCAAGTCCGCTCGGGCTGACACAGTTCAGTCCGCGCACAGCCCGTATGCTCATGGGAAACATCGGTATTCTCCTCCTCCTCCGAGAGGCCAGCATGGAGGATGCTGGCGTGACGACCGCGATGTCAGTCGGACGCCCCCTCCGAGGGGTGATTCGTATGGCAAGCGGCCCTATGACGGCGGGCGACCTCACAGAGAGGACCGCAATCGGAGTCCCGCTCGGCCCAGGGGCTACGAAGAAGGTGGCCGGCGGCCCCCGCTGCTCAATGCCAGATCTATCATCACGCATAATGTGGTTGACAAAATCCGGTTGGTCAGAGACCGAGTGAGCGGATGCGGGACGTCAGGGCTCGAGTGTTTTAGTAGGTACATCCGAGAGGCCGAGATTCCCTCCAACTACAGTTTGGCGACAGGGATCGGGAAGTTTAACGGCGAGTCCAAGCCAGAAACATGGCTCGAGGATTACCGAGTGGCCGTTCAAATTGGGGGGCGGTGACGATTTTTTGGCGATGAAGCATCTTCCTCTCATGTTGGAGGGATCTGCACGAGCCTGGTTGAACCAGTTGCCTTCTAGCAGCATCTACTGCTGGGAGGACCTGGCGCAGGTGTTCATCAAGACGTTTGAAGGCACCTACAAGCGTCCGGGTGGACTGACAGAATTGCAACACTGTGTCTAGAAGAATAATGAAACTCTCCGGGAGTACATTCAGCGATGGACTATGCTGCATAACACGGTTGAAAAATTTACCGAGCATCAGGCCATCTGCGCTTTCAAGGCAGGCACTCGTTATCGAGAGCTCATCCTGAAGTTTGGTCGACCGGGAGATCTGTGTCTTAGTCGGGCCATGGAAATTGCTAACAAGTACGCCAATGGCAAGGAAGAAGATCGCCTCTGAAGGGGCAAAGGATGGGCCGGCAACACCCCTCAGGCAGGGGGAAACGCGGGCAAAAAGCAGAAACGGAAAGCCGATCCTTCGGGACAGGCGGAAGTTGTTGCGGTTCCAGGCCAAGGGAAGCCTAAGCCGAAGAAAAATGAAAAGAAGGATTGGGCTAATAAGAAGAAGGCCGAGTACAAACCGGAGGTATTGGATCAACCCTGTGTTGTCCATACTAAAAAAGATGAAGAGGGCAACGTGATCTACCCTAAGCACACCACTCGGGAGTGCCGAATGCTCAAACAAGAGATGGGTAGAGAGACCTCTGCTGAGAAGGATGAAGACGAGGAAGGTGAGGATGCTCCCGAGTATCCGAACGTCGACAAGGTCCTGAACATGATCTGTGCTGATGTCGAAAGCAAGAGCCGGTTGAAGGTTGTCAATCGGGAGGTGAACATGGCAGCTCCGACTGCTGTCAAGTACCTCAACTGGACGAAGACTCCCGTTACCTTCAATCAGTTGGATCACCCAGCCCACATAGCCACTTGATACGCCATTTTGCATCATGATTTCCTACTGTTATTTATAATGTTTTTATGCATAATAATGCTTCAGGGAGTGATTCTAATGCCTTTTCTCTCATAATATGCAAGGTTTACACAAAGAGGGAGAATACCAGCAGCTGGAATTCTGGACCTAAAAAAGCATATCAGAGATACCTATTCTGCACATCTCCAAATAAGCCGAAACTTCACGGAGAATTATTTTGGAATAAAAAAAAAATACTGGAGCAAACAACTACCGGAGGGAGGCCACCTGGTGAGCACAAGACACCAGGGCGTGCCAGGCCTCCCAGGCGCGCCCTGGTGGGTTGTGCTCAGCACGGCCCACCTTCGATGCCCATCTTCTGGTATTTAAGGTCTTTTGACCTAGAAAAAAATAAGGAGAGGACTTTTGGGAGGAGCGCCGCCGTCTCAAGGCGGAACTTGGGCAGGAGCACTTTTAACCTCCGGCGGAGCGATTCTGCCGGGGGAACTTCCCTCGCGGAGGGGGAAATCGAAGCCATCGTCATCACCAAAGCCCCTCTCATCTTTGGGAGGCAAATCTTCATCAACATCTTTAACAACACCCAAGCTTAAACCCTAGTTTATGCGCTACTTCGCAAGGGGCTGATTTAGATCCAAACGTTTAATGCTATGGTTAGATTTTATCTTAATACTTTTCTCATAGTTGCAGATGCTTGCGAGGGGGTAAATCATAAGTGGGAGGTTTGTTCAAGTAAGAAGAACACCCAAGCACCGGTCCACCCACATATCAAATTATCAAAGTAGCGAATGCGAATCAAACCAACATGATAAAAGTGACTAGATGAAATTCCCGTGTACCCTCAAGAACACTTTGCCTATTATTAGAGACTGTTCTGGCCTGTCCTTTGCCACAAAAGGATTGGGCTACCTTGCTGCACTTTATTTACCGTTACTGTTACTTGCTCGTTACCAATTATCTTGCTATCAAACTATCTGTTAGCTACAATTTCAGTGCTTGCAGAAATTACCTTGCTGAAAACCGCTTGTCATTTCCTTCTGCTCCTCGTTGGATTCGACACTCTTACTTATCGAAAGGACTACGATTGATCCCCTATACTTGTGGGTCATCACCACCCCTGGGAGGCAGGCACTGGTTGTCGATCCAGCTGTTAATGGAGTCCGACTGCGCAAAGTCCTCATGGACGGGGGCAGCGGGCTCAACATAATCTACGCGGACACGCTTAGAGCAATGAACATTCTGATGTCCCGATTGAGCAAGAGTAACATGCATTTCCACGGGGTCATCCCCGAGAAGAAAGCTGAGTCACTCGGCCAGATCGCTCTGGACGTCGTGTTCGGAGGGGAAAAGAATTTCCAAAAGGAACGCTTGACGTTTGAAGTGGTGGACTTTCGGAGCGCTTATCACGTCATCCTGGGTAGGCCTGCCTATGCGCGTTTCATGGCCCGTCCATGTTACGTGTATCTTAAACTTAAGATGACAGGTCCGAGAGGAGTTATCACGGTGACCGGCGATCGGATAGTTGCCGAGGAGTGTCTCCAGCAGAGCTCTAAGATTGACAATGAACAAGTACTCGCGGTGGAACTCGACGGGTACAAGAAAGCGGTGGACACGATAGATCTGCTCAAGTCCAAACGACCGGCAACAGAATCAGCTTTCCAGTCGGCCGGTGAGACCAAGCAGGTTCACATTCACCCAAACGATCCGAGTGCTACTCCAACCAACATCTCGACAACACTCGGTGAAAAATAGGAAGCCGAGCTCATCCAGTTCCTTCGTGAGAACTGGGATATCTTCGCATGGAAACCGTCTGACATGCCGGGGGTTCCCAGGGAGCTGGCTGAGCACTGACTCCGAGTGGATCAGAATATCAAGCCGGTCAAGGAGCACTTGCGTCGATCCTCCGTCGAGAAGCGCAAGGCCATTGGTGAATAGATCACTCGGCTCCTAGCTGCCGAGTTCATTCGCGAAGTCTACCATTCCGAGTGGCTGGCCAACCCTGTGTTGGTACCCAAGAAGGACAAATCCCTCCAGATGTGCATCGACTTCAAGCACCTCAAATGGGCCTGCCCGAAAGACCATTTTCCCCTTCCCCGCATAGATCAGATAGTAGATTCTACTGCTGGATGCGAACGCCTTTCGTTCCTGGATGCGTACTCCGGGTACCACCAGATCCGAATGTATGGACCGGATGAAATAAAAACAGCTTTCATCACCCCATTTGAGTGTTTCTGCTATATCACTATGCCTTTCGGTCTCAAGAATGCTGGGGCAACCTTTATGCGCATGATACAAAAGTGCTTGCAAAAGCAAATCAGTCAGAACGTGGAGGCTTATATGGATGACATCGTGGTCAAGTCCAGGAAAGGTTCTGACCTCCTGACTGACCTCGCCGAAACCTTCGCAAACCTGCGGCGCTTTCAAATAAAACTTAATCCTACAAAGTGTACATTTGGAGTGCCATCGGGTAAGCTACTCGGTTTTCTCATTTCCGAACGGGGGGTCGATGCTAATCCCGACAAAATCGGCGCCATCGTCCGAATGAAGAAACCGGTCCGTCTGCATGATGTGCAAAAGCTCACGGGGTGCCTTGTAGCCCTGAGTAGATTCATTTCTCGTCTCGGTGAGAAGGCATTGCCTCTTTACCGATTGATGAAGAAGGTTGATAGCTTTGAATGGACTCCTTAAGCGCAAGCCGCATTCGATTAGCTCAAGGCCTTTCTTTCCACCCAGACGGTGTTAGCTGCTCTGAGCAGCTAAGAGCCTTTGCTCTTGTACATCGCGGCTACCAGCCAAGTGGTCAACACTGTCCTCACTGTGGAGCGCGAGGAATCGGGAAAAGCGTTCAAAGTGCAAAGGCCCATATATTACATTTCAGAAGTCTTGACTCCTTCCAGGCAAAGGTATCCACACTACCAAAAGTTGGTTTATGGCATTTACCTCACTGTCAAGAAGGTAGCTCATTACTTCCAAGAGCACTCGGTCACAATTATCAGCGATGCTCCCCTGTCGGAAATCCTGCATAACAGAGACGCCACGGGCCGAGTGGAAAAATGGGCGATTGAGCTCCTCCCGTTGGAGATCAAGTTTCAAGCCAAGAAGCGATCAAGTCTCAAGCACTTGTGGACTTTTTGGCCGAGTGGATAGAGCAGGAACAATCAGCCCCAAGTATACCCGAACACTGGACCATGTTTTTTGATGGTTCCAAGATGCTCCAAGGATCCGGAGCCGGAGTGGTTCTCGTTTCCCCCAGGGGAGACCGACTGAGCTACATCCTTCAAATCCATTTCGATTCATCCAACAACAAGGCCGAGTACGAAGCCCTCCTGTATGGGCTCCGAATGGCTATCTCGCTCGGTGTCCGATGCTTGATGATATTCGGTGACTCGGACCTCGTGGTCAATCAAGTGATGAAGGAATGGGATATCCGGAGTGTGGCTATGACCGGGTACTGTAATGCAGTCCAGAAATTGGAGAAGAACTTTGAAGGCCTGGAGCTGCATCACATACCCCGAGCGAAGAACCAGGCAGCCGACGACCTAGCCAAGATCGGCTCCACTCGGCAGGTCGTTCTGAAAGGAATATTTCTTGAGCATCTACACTCTCCTTCAGTCAAAGAATACCCTTTTACTAAAGAGCCCCCGCAAGCAGTCGGACCTTCGAACCTGACTGTAGTCGACATTCCAGCCGTAGTAGATCTCGTCCACGAGATGTTGGTGATCACTCCCGAGTGGACCCAACCTTACTTTGCATACTTGCTCCGGCAAGAGCTCGCTGAAGACGAAGAGGAGGCCCGGCGGATAGTCCGTCGATCCAAATCCTTTGAGGTGATGGGAGAGCAGCTATACAAGAAAAGCACTATGGGCGTAACACAGTAATGCATTTCCCCGGAGGAAGGGCTGCAGATCCTGCATGATATTCACTCGGGAACCTGTGGCCATCATGTGTACTCTCGGATGTTGGCCGCGAAGGCGTTCCGTGCAGGTTTTTATTGGCCCCGAGCCAACGAGGCAGCAAAGGACTTGGTCGACCTTTGTGTTGGATGTCAGTTTATAAGAATCAGACGCACAAGCCTGCATCCGCACTGAAGACCATTCCGCACACCTGGCCGTTTGCTGTGTGGGGCCTCGATATGGTCGGTCCCCAGCGTACCGGGTCAAGTGGATTTACCCATCTGCTCGTAGCAGTGGATAAGTTCACCAAGTGGGTTGAAGTGAAGCCCATCAAGAGCTTGGAGGCATCTACCGCTATCAGTTTCATTCGGCAGATTATCTTCAGATTTGGAGTTCCCCGCGATAGCATCACCGATAACGGGAAGAATTTCGATTCAGAGGAGTTCCGTGAATTCTATTACTCCCAAGGCACTTGGGTGAACTATGACTCCGTGGCTCACCCGCAGTCGAACGGACAAGCATAACGGGCAAATGGGATGATTCTTCAAGAATTGAAACCCCGATTGATGAGGGATCTGGAGGTCGCTGCTGGAGCTTGGGTCGAAGAACTGTCGTCTGTCTTATGGGGCATTCGGACGACCCTGAACTGTTCAACCAAGCGCACTCCTTTCTTCATGGTATACGGATCTGAGGCTGTTTTGCCGAGTGATGTACGCCACAATGCTCACCGAGTGGAACTTTACAACGAAGATGAAGCAGAAGTACCATGTCAAGACGGTCTGGACCTCTTGGAAGAGGAAAGAGAGCTAGCCCTGGTCAGCTCGATGCTTTATTAGCCTGACTTGAGGTGCTACTACGATAGACAAGTCAGAGGGCGCGCTTTTCACGAAGGCAACCTCGTTCTCCGACTGGACCAGCAGAAGCCACACAAGTTGGTGCCTCCGTGGCAAGGGCCTTACGCTATCTCCAAAGTCCTGAACAATGGAGCTTATCGATTGTATAATTTCAACACCGACGCTAAAGAACACCGAGCATGGAACGCGGATCTTCTCCGCAAGTTCTACACTTAATCTAGAAAACACTCTGTCATTCCTGTAATGAGCCACCGAGTGGATTTGATGAATAAAAGTTCTTACTTTTCCTACTCCTTGTCAAAACTTTTTCGCTTTTGTTTGTTTTCCTCACCCCCAGTGGGTGTGTGGATAGGCTTAGCGGCGAACCTGATTTCGCCTAAGTTAAAAACTACTCCGAGTGAGGACATCATTTACACTCGGGGGCTTAGCCGCGATCCTGTAATCGCCTAAGTTAAAAACTACTCCGAGTGAGGGCATCATCCACACTCGGGGGCTTAGCTGCGAAGCTAATTTCGCCTAAGTTAAAAAGTACTCCGAGTGAGGACATCATCCACACTCGGGGGCTTAGCTGCGATCTTGTAATCACCTAAGTTAAAAACTACTCCGAGTGAGGACATCATCGACACTCGGGGGCTTAGTTGCGAACCTGATTTCGCTTAAGTTAAAAACTGCTTCGAGTGAGGACTTCATCCACACTCGGGTGCTTAGCTGCGAACCTGATTTTTCCTAAGTTAAAAACTACTCTGAGTGAGGACTTCATCCACACTCGGGGGCTTAGCTACGATCCGAAGATCGTCTAAGTAAAAGTTCACTCCGGGTGATAACCGAGGCAAGAGCTCAAACAGTTAAATAAAGGCATCCAAACGGCATGCAGTTCAAAGCAAAAGTGCAGATAGTTGTGGCTCCTAAGTTACGACAAATGTACGGTTACAGAAACCACTCGGCATTTCGAGGCAAATATCACTAAAAGTTTTTTACCTGAGGATCACTCGGCTGCGGTCGGAGTTGTTGCGTCTGTGTAGGTGTCGAGGTCGATGAAGTCCGCGATCCGAGTGGCTGCCGGCAGGAATGTCTCCATGAAATCTTCAATCTTGGCATTCTTCCTGTTGGTGACCTTGAGCGACTTCAACTTCTCCTCATCCACACCCCTGCAATGCACACGGACGAGAGAAAGGGCGATATCGGCGCCAGCACGAGCCGCCGATTTCTTCCATGATTGCACTCGGCGTGGAACGTCTTGCAGTTGGTTGATGAGAGCATCCATGTCATTCGGGGACTCCTCTCCGGGGGCGACTTCCTTGTCAATGTCCTTGACTGCATTGCGTAAGCGGTTGAGGAAGATTTTCACCTCCGCAGTGCGCTCATCCAGATGAAGCAATGCAAGAGCTGAGCTATCGCGAAGGATACCCGCACTCGGATCTAGCTCCTTCTCAATCTTGGAGGTCTCCTCTTCAACATCCATGCAGAGTTCTGATGAATACATGGGAAAGGGAGTTAATGAAGGACGAGTGAAAAATCAAAGTGACTTGAAACACAGTCAGGTCGGTCGCATACCTTTGAGCCTTTCGTTCATCTCATTGCAGTAGTCTTTGATGAACTTCTCCAACTCGAGCTTCTTGGAACTGACCCACTTCAGCTTTGTCTCGGCCTCAACAGCTTCCGCTGTAGACCTCTTGGCAACTACCTCCAACGCCTTCTTCTCCTCTTCCCACTTCTCGAGTGACTTCATCTTGTCCTCGGCTTCCTTCATTTTCCGACTGGCCTCCTTCAGAGCAGATGCCAGTTCACGGTCTTTCTTCTCCAGGGCCTCCTTCATGGTCTCTATAGAAATGGAAGCCCAGAGCCTCTTAGTAAGTTGAAGATTTTAACTATGTACATCGGATAAAGTACTTTCAGTCGGATTGGGAAAAGGATCGAGTTCAAAGCAATCGGGCAAGGCACGCTTACCTCCGAGTGATCGTTTCTCTTGCTCCAGACATGCACTCTTGGTCTTCTCAGCCTCAAGGTTGAGACGCAGGTCCTGTACCTCCTTCTCTAGGGTGTTGTAGCGGGTCCCGAACTCGCACACGCTCTACCGACAAGAAACAACGAAACATCAGTGACAACAATCGGATATAAGATTAAGGTTCAATACCATTCGGATTACTAAGACTACCGCCGACTGCTTCAATCGGCGGCAGCCTCGGGGACTACACCCAGTGGGTGCGCTCAGCACGCCCCCACTAGAGAACGATAGGTTCTACACCCCGACGGTCAACATCGAGAGGCTCTGATCCATGGACCATCACCGCATCCTCTTCGACAAGTATGTCTACAAGTACATCATTTGGATTCTCAGACTCCCACCGACTGCTCCAGTCGACGGCAGTCTCGGGGACTACACCCAGTGGGTGCACTAAGCGCACCCCCACTGGAGAACTATGGGTTCTACACCCCGACGGTCAACGTCGAAAGGCTCTAGTCCGTAGACCATGACCGCATCCTCTTCGACAAGTATCTCATCACTCGGGATTATCTATCACACTCTATTACATTCAGACTCTAAGACTACTGCTGACTGCTTTAGTCGACGGCCGCGTCGGGGACTACACCTAGTGGGTGCGCTCAGCGCACCCCCACCGGAGGACTACAGGTTCTACACCCCGACGGTCAACGTCGAGAAGCTCTGGTCCATGGACCATCACCGCATCCTTTTCGACAAGTATGCCTACAACTACGTCATTCGGATTCTTAGACTCCCGCCGATTGCTACAGTCGACGGCAGTCTCGAGGACTACACCCAGTGGGTGCGCTAAGCGCGCCCCACTGGAATCAGTGAACACCCAGTGGGTGTGCCCCCGACAAACCCACTCGGGATTTCAAAAAATACATACGACTCAAAATTTCCGACTGAAGAAGGTACTTACAAGAGTACTTACTCGGACATTCTTCTCTAGAGCCTCACCGGCATCACGGGCCTCCTTCAGCTTGTCGTTCATCAACCTCGGCTGGATCAACGCCTCTTTGCCCGCCCCCACCTGGTCCTCTGGGGCGTGGGGCAGATCGAAGATGCCGGTTGCAGGAGGAGTTGGCAGAGGAGATCCGATTCCTATTCTGGCCCCCAAAGAGGCCCTCTGAGCAGGTGCTGATGCCTTGGTAGGTGAGGCGTCACGCATCACGACATCTGCATCAGGGGAGGGATTTAGTTGGTTGACCGTGTCGTCTGCATCAAGCTCTATCACTTCACGTGGCCCTGCAAACGTTCAAAGATCATTCGAGAGCAAGCTCCAAAAAGAAACACAGAATTCAAAGATCATTTCCGAGTGAAATCAAGAATTACCTTTCGAAGACGCGGCGTCAACGTCGGCCTTGTCCTTCTCTAGCGAAGCGGTCGACGTGTCAGCCCTGCAGTGAAATCACTCGGAATGTCAGATCACTCGGTCACATATTTGAGATGGCAGTCGGTACAAAGACACTTACGCTGAATCCACCAACACATTCGTCTTGGTCTTGGGCAAGACGGCCTTCCGAGGTTTGTTGGTGGTGATCTTTGGCTGCTTGGCGCTCTTCTCGGGTGACAACATGGGTTCGCTTTGCCCGCGCTTCGAGGTCCGAGTGGGGAGGACGGTCGTCAAAGACTTGGTGCCACCCGGCCCTTTGGCATTGCCGCCATGGGTCCCAGGGTCTTGGCGCGCCTTGGTGCGAGGCTCGGGCAGGACCTCCTCCGACGGAGAGGACTCCGCCTCTTCACCTGGGTCCGACTCTTCCTCCTCCTCCTCCTCCTCTTCACCTTCTTCGTTGTCCTCCACGTACTCTTCCTCGTCGTACGAGCCCTCATGGCGCTCTTTGTCTATCGCCACATCGGCATGGGCGTGGTTGATGATGGGGATCAAGCTCACCATGCTCGTGAAGGCTTGCTGAGTGAGAATTACGTCAGCTGAGAATTCTATTAATAAGCATTCGTAAATAATAACGGCACTTGGAACTTACTTCATTCGTCGGATTCTCGACCGAGAGCGGAGGCACGCGCCTCGTGCCCCTGGGGTTGTCCCGGACCAGAGTGATGGCCTTGAGTTTGTCCTCCACGGCCTCAACACTGAGCTCCTCTGGATGCGTTCGCATGGAGTCACCTGGACCCGAGTACTGCCACATGGGGTGGGCTCTGGCCTATAGTGGTTGAATTCTTCTCTGGAAGAAGACCTCCAACAAGTCCAGACCGTTGTAGGACCGAAAGTATGTCAAGAGGGGGGGGGGTGATTAGACTACTTGACCAAATAAAAATTCTACCTTTTCCCAAATTTTAGAGTTGGCAGTTTTTAACATTCATGGCAAGTCAAGTACACCCTACACATGCATGTCTAAGAGTATAGCAGCGGAAAGTAACAACAAGCATGAGTAGAAAGGATAGGGTAGGAGAATCAAACGCAATTGTAGACACGATGATTTTTCCCGTGGTTCCAATAGGTGGTGCTATCGCACATCCACGTTTATGGAGTCTTCAACCCACGGAGGGTAACGGTCGCTAGAGTCCACGGAGGGCTCCACCCATAAGGGTCCACGAAGTAGCAACCTTGACTATTCCATAACGGCTTCCGTCCACGAAGGACTAGCCTCACTATGGGTAGATCTTCACGAAGTAGGCGATCTCCTTGCCCTTACAAACTTCTTGGTTCAACTCCACAACACGAAGTAGGAGGCTCCAAGCGACACCTAACCAATCTAGGAGGCACCACCCTCCAAAAGGTAATAGGCTCGGCAATGATGATGAACTCCTTGCTCTTGTGCTTCAAGATGATAGACTCCTCAACACACAATCACTCTCTCACAGATTCGGCTTGGTGGAAGAGATGGGATTGGTGGAAAGCAACTTGGGGAGGCTAGAAATCAAGATCCATATGGTTGGAGTGGAAGATCTTGACCTCAACACAAGGGTAGGTGGCTCTCTCTCAGAAAACTAGATGGGGCAAGTATGGAATAGTTTTGAGTGCTTCTGTTTCGAGTGGGTGGTTGTGAAGGGGTATATATAGGCATCCCCAAAAATCCAACCGTTACACACAAAATGACCAACTCGGTGACACCGATGTGTTAATCTCGGTGGTACCGAAGTGACCAAAAGGTGGCAACTTTTGAATCTCGGTGAGACCGATATAGGAAACTCGTTTGCACCGATAAGGTGACCAACGGTCAAATTGCCCAATCTCGGTGACGCCGATCCAACAATCTCGGTGGTACCGATATTGTGAATTTGCGTAACAGAAAGTTGGCAACCTAAACTCGGTGGCACCGAAGTGGAATCGGTTGCACCGATGTGCTAGGGTTCGGCATGGGTCTGTCTGAGTTTGGGAATCGGTGGCACCGAGTGGAAAGTGTTGGTTGCACCGATTTTGGATAGACTTTTGTGGAAGAGCTTGTGGGTGTTTTTGGTGACTATCACTTGTGCACGTATGAGCATTTTGTTCACCAACAAAACCTTACCCCCTTTTAATAGTATTGGCTTTCCTATGGACTCAAAGTGATTTCTCACAAATGTAAAATGTAGAGTCCTCTTGCTTGAAGCTTTGCCAATCCATTTCCTTGCATCTTGGGGCATTTCCACAATCTCCACAATCCTTTTGCCATCCCTATCATTGAACTTTCCTGAAATATACTTAGTGGAAACATTAGTTCAATGACTTATATGTTGTTATTAATTACCAAAATCACCAAGGGAGCAAATGTGCTTTCAATCTCCCCCTTTTTGGTAATTGATGACAACATATAGATCAAAGCTTCGACAAAGATATAATCAATGAATATAATCGTCGCTTTGAGAAGTATGTGATAAGCAAGAGCTCCCCCTAAATTTGTGCATTATTTATAAATTTGCGTTTGAATGCAAATGCACAATCGATTAGGTACATGGGGCACTTCTTCCATGTCACATACAACTTGGTGGTGTGCGAGAATAATAAGAGTGAACATCATAGCAGAACACAATCAAGCAAAGGTGAAAGATCATCTCATAAGTAGCATAATGATAGGAAATAGTAGCACACATTAAGCGTATGATCAAAACACCAACAAACGTGTATCACAAGCAACCAAAAGATCAAATGTTTTGAAAAAGCAATAAAAACCAAACGCTCTCTCACTCGAAGCCTAAAGATCTATATACACTTCTCCCCTTTGGCAACAAGTTACCAAAAAGTTTAAAGGCATATATATAAGCGTTCTTGGGCTGATCTCCTCCGGTTGTTGATGAAGGAGTCGAGAGAACAGCGTCGGCGAAGATCTCTGCAGATGTCGTGGATGGAGTTGGAGTGGCAACTGGAGGAACTGGAGCTGATGGAGCTGAGGTGACAGTAGCAGGAGCTGATGAAGAGGGCCTCAAGTCTGGAGCTGGCACGGTGGCTGATCTGGCCTGGGTGGTGAAGTGGGTGCCTGGCCTAAGAGGTGAGCCATCCTCCTCATCATCATCATCAGAAGAAGAATGAGGAAGAGACACTGAGTCAATTTCCTTCTTGAGCTCATTGACTGTCTTAGTCAGCCCATCCACCTTATCATTAAGGGTCTTGATCCTGTTCTCAAAGATCCTGACAAGACTGTTTTGGTTGTTCAGAATGTCCTTAATGTCCTTCTGCATGCCCTGAACTGATGAGATCAAAATATCCATTTGCTCGTTCCTGGATCTAGGGACTTGAGCACTAGTGGCTCTAGCTGCCTCTGCCTCTGCCTGAGCTGCAGCAGATGTGGGATGTTCTGGATCCATCACCACAATGTTGTCCTCGAGATCTGGCTATAGGGGCAAGTGGGGCCTGTCAAGAGCAAAGATGTGCTTCTCCAGCTTGGAGTTGATGAGCATCTGGATATAGGGTGCATAGCAGCAAGAGCGCTTCTGATCAGCAGCAACCCTCTTAACTGTCTCAACAATCAAGTCCATGACTCTAATCCTGGTGTGTCTGTCAAGATGGATTAGCATGTTGATGGAGTAGCCTCTGATCATCTTGTCATCCCCTAACTTGGGCATCAAAGTATGCCTCAGAATGGTGTTCATGGTACGAAGGCCAGCCTAGAGAAAGTAGATGGATCCTAACTTGTGAGACTTCACATGAGCAGCAGGGATCTCATTGTACATGTTAGCCATAGCATTGTGGCTCTCCTTGGATTCTGAGTAGACATCCAAGTCACCATCCTGTACCTCTGGGACTCCTAAGATTACAGCCCACTCATCAACGGTGGACTCATATCTTGCTCCTTCAGTCATCCATACAATCCTACCATCTCCATAGAAATGTGCAGTGGAGTAGAATTGCATGATCATCTCATCGTTCCATGCTGTAAATTCTCTGCCAACAAACTCATCCAAACCAATGCAGTGAAAGTTGTCTTGAACACTTGGAAAATAGTCTTCATTCTCCTTGATGAATTTCCAGTCCACATATCTCATGTCACTCACAGCTGGACTCTTGTCAAACAGCACAGTCTCATAAAAATCCTGTTGCTCCTTGGTATAGAATCTGTAGTCCACAGCTGTCTTCCTCCTTTGGGCATATGGATCAGCAGCTCTCCCTGCCCTCAAACCGGAATCCTTCCTCTTCTTCATATCTTCAGCAAGGGGATAGCTGGCATTATGAACTGGAAGGTGTGGCCTGAGCTTCATCAAAGCAGACATAGCATCTTCATCCTCAACCCTGGAGGTGGTTCCCTTGTTCTTTTCAGAAGCAGGAATTTGCCTGGACAATCTCTTGGTCTTTTCAGCAGCAGCCTTATTGGGAGCAGACTTGGTGCTTTTGGAAGTGCCAGTCTTTGGCATAGCATCTGCCATAAGCTTCTTTTTCTTCTTGGGAGGGGCCTTCTCAACATGTTCTTCCTCCTCCTCAGCAGCAGCACCAGCAGCCTCCTCTGGGTCTTCAAACATAGAAGTTTGCCTGCCAGTGACATAGACAATCCTCTTCCTAGCTCTCTTCTTCTCCCCTGCCTTCTTAGGCATAGACTTCTTTGGGGGTGACTCAAGGTGAAGAGCCATTTTTGCCCTAGCACCCTCAGGTGCTCTCATAGCTTCTAAGCTGGCATACTCCTTCCTGACAGCTCTCCTTGAAGAGATAGCTTCATTTGCGGATTTCTTGGCAGCCTTCTCTTGCTTCTTGGCAAGAATCTCTTCTGGCACAAAGTCTGAATCCTCCTCCTCTGAATTCAACTTCTTCCTGGCCCTTGTAGCAGCCTTGGGCAACCCATGAGAACTGGGAGTTCCTGGATCTAAAGGTGAACTAGACTCAGGACTAGTGCCGGAATCCATCTCAACACTCTGCTCTTGGAAGTTGTTCTCACTGTCCTCAACACTTGACATACTAACCCTGTGAATAGAGTATAGAGGAGCAGAAGAAGATGAGTCATCACAAAATTTCAGCTATTTTTGAAAATTTGAACAAAAGATTCTCAAGGTTTACATTCTGTCACATGAAAATCAGTACAGCCGAAGCAAAAAATTTCGGTGCTACCGAGACTGACTTTCTCTTTAAAAAAAACTTGGCACTCTTTTCGGTGAGACCGAAAAGGAGTACTCGGTTTCACCGAGATAGTTCTCAGCAGCTCAGAAAGGCAAATCGGTGATACCAATTTGTTTGCTTCGATTCTACCGAGTTCCATCGGGCGGACGGTAACCCTAGAAAATCGATCATTCCCTAATCTATGGAATTTTCTCGTGGATAGGAAGATGTGCAAGAGGTGGCATATAGATAAAATCAAATCCAATGCACGAGAATCAGACGGGGAGCGCAAGGAAAAGTCGAATCCGTACCCTAGCTTGGCGACGGATCTGCTACGGCGGCGACGGCGGCGAAGATGCCCGTCGACGGCGAGAATCCCAGCGGCGGAGGAGCGCGGGGAGACAAGGGCGATGACCAGGGGGTCCTTTTGTGGCAGCTTAGGGTTTGGGGTGCGACGATTGAAGATTGAATTTTCGAACCGTCGGGACCACAGCATATATACCCTTCACTGTCGGTGACGCCGATTCTAAATTTTCGGTGTCACCGAGTTCCTCAACTGTTAGTTGACAGGGAAACTCGTTGTAACCGATAATATGGAATCGGTAGTACCGAGATAGAAAACCAGATCAACCCTAGGCATTCGGTGAGACCGAGAATTGTGGGTTGGTTCCACCGAGATGCACTTGGGAGGTTTTAATGGTCAGTCCTTGTCGATACGGAACTCCGAGTGCTCCACACACAGAGGGATCGAAAAGTACTTGTTCAAATTTTGTGATGCAGCATGAATGGAATGTGAGGTGAGAAAGCATAGACAGCTAAAGAGTGGTCCTAGGCATTCTTGTCCATCCAATTGGCAAAAGATAAATCAAAAGCCAAATAGCAACAATTGGATGTCCTCGAATGGAAAAAAATGCAGACCAACATGCTCACACAATAAGATGTCAAATGAAATCATGACAAACATGCACATACACACTAGCATCTAACAAGCACTTGGGCGATGACGAAGTCATCTATATATGAGTATATTTTCTTAGGAGCCAAGTAAGAATACTTGATCATAGGTCATACTCATCGTTTAAGCACAAGTGGGGTTACCACTTTTACATAAAGCATTTAATGTTGTCACATGCTAAGAGATGCTTTAACTCAAGTCTTAGAGTAAAGCTCCCCCTTGATGTGACATCCCCCCATAAGAGGGATAAACTAACCTTGGGTTTTGTCGATGAAGACTTCATGTTGGTGAGGTAGTGGTGGATGCTCAAGGTTGACGAAGATCACCAAGAGTTGGGAGCATCCTTGTTGTTTCCATACTCTTCTCACCTACATGGGTTAGTCCCAACACACAAGAGACAAATACAAGGATATCTATGGACATGGAGTGCAAAGCATGTGTAATGATGTCCATTGATTTGTTGATTACCTTGTCCCTTGCTTACCTATGAGGGAATGTGTGACTCCTTGAACTATTGCATAGAGTTGATGTTGATTGCAAATAATTCTTGCCAATAATGAATGTGAGTGAATTTCATTGGCGGAGTCACCCCTCAAGAACTCTCTAGTTCTTCTTCTTGGGGACCCACATCAAGTTGATGGGGATCCTTGGTGTTGAAGTGGCCTTTGTAGAAGTTGAGCTTGAAGTAGCCTTGGGAACCCACTCCACCAAAGCTAGGGATTCATCTTCATATGAGTCAATGTCCTCTTGAAGCTTGTTCTTGCCCTTGAGCTTGTGGTCTTGTGGTGGAAGGTCATCTTGAGTGTTTATTCCCTTGGGAAGAGTATTTTCATACTTCTCCTTTTGAGGAACAAACTTGGGCTTGGGGTATTGACCTTCTTCCCATTCAACTCCATTTGCGTTGAAGTAGCCAACACCATGGTTCTTTCGGTATCCTCCGTGCTTGCGTACAATTTCTTCAAATTGCTTACATCCGGCAAGACTCTTGTAGATACCTTTCTCTATAATTCCTTTCAATAAAGCATTTTCTTGCTCAAGTGTAACTTGGCTAAGAGAATCAACATTAGTGGAATCAATAGAACTACTAGAAGCAATATCATTAGGTTTAGCATTTTTATTGTTGCTACTAGATGAAGAACCTTTCTTGCCTTTGTTACTAGTTTGTTTAGATTTAACTTGAGGCATGAATGTAGACAAGAGTAGTCGTTTGGCTAGATAAGATGAAGTCTTCTTTCGGAGATCGTCATTGATAGCTTTAAGAAACTCATGCTCTTGCTCCAAGTTGAGCTTCTCGAAGCGTAGCTTCTCATGAGTTCTTACAGGCTCTCTATGATCTTCAAGAGTAGATTCATGAGCTAACTTAAGAGTGTTTAGTTCTTTAGTTAGTTGTTCTATTTTCATCTTATCATCATCAATTGACTTATCTTGACTAGCATGAGAATTATCAAGTTCATTTTGACTAACATCACTAGTTTTATCAAAGAGCAAATCATCATCACAAAGCAAGTCATCTTCATCACTATCGAAGTCAAGATACTCGGGGTGTGATACCTTGGGGCCTTTAGCCATGAAGCAACTTCCACTCCCTTCGTTTGGTGAATCAAATAGATCATAAGAGTTGGTAGTCACTAGAGCAATACTGGCAACACCATCATCTTGACTATAGTCGGAGTCGGAGTGATAGCTTCTCTCGGAGTTGTTGTCGGAGTCGGAGCCGGAAACCCATTCACCAACATGAGCTTGATGTTTTCTTCTTGTGTAGCTCTTGGTGTACTTGTCCTTCTTCTCCGAATCTCTACTTCTCCTTGAGTGTCTTCATTCATAACGATCATCTCTACTCCTTCTCTCTCTTTGAGGTGATTCGTTTCTTGAGCTTCGTCTTCGAGGTGACTCTTCTCTTCGTTTGTAGGGAGCCGTGCACTCATTGGAGTAGTGTCCGGGCTTCCCACAATTGTAGCAATTGCGGTCACGACTTGACGAACGCTTCTCTTCATATCTTGAGTTGGAGCTTCGTTCTTTGCCTCTATTCTTGTAGAACTTGTTGAATTTCTTGATCATGAGGCTTATCTCTTCATTGGTGACAAGGTTGTCGCTTGAAGTTGCGGGAGCATCACTTGTGGCTTTGTAAGCACCGCTAGACTTGTGGTGAAGCTCTTCTTTGTCTTTGAGTGTCATCTCATGAGCAACAATCCTTCCAATGACTTTCGTAGGCTTGAGATCTTTGTAGTTGGGCATTGTCGGGGAAACGACACCTATGGGACCGAAGGATCCCTTTACGGTTCAGCAAGGAGGAAAGGACAGCATAAAGAGCAGAACTAACGATCAACGCGAGGGGATTTTACCCAGGTTCGGGCCGCTCGGAAGCGTAAAACCCTACTCCTGCTTGGTTGTATTACTGTGGATGTTCTTGGCCCAGTTCTGGGAGCTACAGTAGCAGCTACGCATGCAGAATGGGTCGAGTCTGGATCGGGATCTGGCTCCCTCCCTGTAGCTACGCCTTGGGCCTCCTTTTATATGTCCAAGGGGTCTCCAACAGTGGCGAAGTACAAGAGGTGTAAAGTATCTACAGTATCTCATGATTACCAGTATCTCATGATTACTACTGACGCCTTAGGACAAACGTCTTAGGACAAGACGCATTCAATGCTCTGAACAGGTGTCCCTGCCTTTCTTGGGGATGGAAAAATGACTCGTCCCATCAGCACCGCTTAACCCCTTCTGCGGCCAGCGCCGTGACACGCAACCAGGAGGACAAGCCCTAAACGACAGGCTGGTCGCTGCGCTGGAGCGGCGGCACTGTGCTGGAGCGGTGGGATCTTGCCGGGTGCTGATCTTGCCGGGGGCTGATCTTGCCGGGGCTCGACGGGCCAGCCCGGCAAGATCTTGCCGGACACCCAGCCTCCGGTCTTCTGATCTTCAGCTTAAACGCCTTCTTGATATCTTGCATCTGTCTCCAGCCGTCCTCCGGCAGGCCTTGCCACAGGCATGGCTACAACTGTCCGTGCACAAGTACGGGGTACTAAAGGACCCGATCTTTAGTACACCGACAGGAGCCCCCGGGCCTAGGCCATACACGGGTGCGAGGCGTTGTTGGGCTAGGCCCAAAACAGTGCACGGGCACGCGTGGCAGGAGTTGCTGTCATAATCTTCTCTTTTACTGCGCCCTCCCACGACGCGCGTCGAATGCGGAGCGTGGGGGACGTGCGCGGAACGACCGCAGCCTCCGCTCCTTGACGGGCACACCTTGGTTACTCAGTACAGGTGCGTATGGGGGAAGGAGACAAACGGCCATCCCAAAACTTGCGCGCTTTCGGCTTCTGCCGGGGGCGGCGCGGATAGATACCCTTTCTTCGCTGCTTATTTTTACTGCGGGCTCTGTCCTCCTTTCTCCGACTTCTTCATCGACATCATGTACACGTACGGGTTCCGCCTTTTGGATTTCACGCCGAACGCCGTAACGTGCATGTCTATCTTTGCGCATCTTTGCGAAAACTTTGCCGGAGTGGTCCCCAACACGGCCCTCTTCCGCCACTACTTCATCCCCCGCATCGAGGCAGGAGACGCCCTCTCTGGATCTATCACTTGGATTCCAAGAACATGGAACAAGGATATATACCCAGGGGGTCTCTACCGCAAGAAGTGGGATGAGTGGCGATCCGAGTGGTGCTGGATCCAGGAGAAAGTCCCTCAGCCATTCTGCGTGCCCAGGCAGAAGAAGGTGGCCCGTGGCGAGAGTTGGAGCGACCTCGACCCTGAAGACAAGAAGCTCACAATTGCAATCACCAGGATCCACCGCCTGAAGGCTGCCGGGCTCACGATTGAAATGGTTGGTGCAGATTTCCTTCGCCGGCGCATCGCCCCTCTGCACAATAAGGGGAGGCCAGCCTGGGACTGCAAGAACGCAACGGATATTATGAGGCTACGCCCTGGCTTGAATCACAACTTCACGGTCTTGCAGCACATGTATCTCTGCCACAAGCTGTTCAGGCCTGACGGGAAGTTCATGTTGCCGCCTGGAGTCATGCCTCTGTGCAACAACTCTGCCCTGAGCTCAATCATTGCTATGATGCCAGTGTGCAATGCCCACGGCCTTGACGGGACTTGGGTAGAGCCGCCTCCAGAGCAAGTGCAGGAGTTCTTCGACAACTTGTCGGAGAGGGCCATCCGAGAAGATCCCAAACTTATCCGTCCCACCACTGACGAAGAAATAGCTTACATTCCTAGCAGGGCAGAAGAGGCAAACCTTGCTGCAGAGGCCGGCGACTTTGGCTTCACGGGAGGAGACACCAGTGAAGAAGAGACGGTGCCAGAGGAGACCTCTTCCGAGGAAGAGGAAGTTGCCGGGGAGCAGAGCGGCATGGTTTCCGGGGGCTCTACCGTCGAGGGCGCAACCGAGGAGCAGCCGCACGAGGAGCCCCCAGCTCCAGGGAAGAAAAGGCGCGTTCTTCGGAAAGCCAGCTCTGACGCCCCGGCAAGTCAGCCTCCCTCAAGAGATGAGGTTCCCAGCAAGAAGGCGGCCGACAAGGCTGCGCAGCGGCAAGAGGCCCAACAACCGCCCGTGCGACGTACGACATGCTCGACCGTGGCACAAACTAGTGCGGCGGGGGCGTCCCATACGACGGCACCAGCGGCTGGAGCAGCAGGGTCGCAACAACCTACTGCTTCCGCTGCAGCCAAGCGCTCCAGGCCTCCTTCTCCACCTCCTCGCCCAGGTACCGAAGCGGAAGTCGTTTTCGACCTCTCTGCCTTGGAATCCAAAGAAGAAGACTAAGGGCCTTGCCGCACCTTATAATTCCTGCTTTTCTGGCTTCACTTGACTAATTCACTTTGGCTTGTCTCCACAGAGATGCAGAAACCTTGGCGCAAAGGATGGCGAAGAGGGCGAAGACCTCAACGGGCGACGAACCGCCGGCAAGCACCTCAGGTGCGCCAGAAACGATCAACATCAGCCCAGAGTCGAGCCCACAACGCAGTCCTCAACACAGCCCCCGGCGCAGCCCCCAGCGTGAGTCCGTTATGCACTTTCCGCTGGCAAGTGCCGGGGTGCGTATCTTCACTGCTGACATCTCCGGGCGTGCAGGAGCGGAGCGGCAACAAGGAGTACCAATGGGAACCGTCCCTGACGTGCCGCCGCCATCGACTACACCGCCCAGAGATGAGCCTTCGGCAAGCGAGCTTTACCGCGATGAAGAAGAGCCAGCGAGCACTAGCTCCGGTAACCCTCCTCAGCAGCTCGACGCAGGTAAACCGCTCGCCCCAGAGTACTTGCTACTCCTGTTTTTCTCTTCTTCTTTTTTTGTCTTCTTGAACTTCAATCTTGGTCTCATATTGCTTCCCTTCCTGGGCTTCCAGATTTTCTCTTGGCGGAACCCATGGATGTCGAAACCGTCATCGAGGAGACCGCCAGGGACGCTGCCGCCGAGGCCGACAGGGTCGCAGCGGACGAGGCTGCCAAGGCCGCACAGGAAGAGACAGCCAAGAAGTCTGCTGAGGGGACCGGCAAGGAGACCGACGACCGTACTGACGACATTCCTGCTGCAGGAGCGCCTGGCGCTACACCGGTCGCGGAGCCCCCAGCTGCCGGTGAAGATCAACCGTCAACATCTGACGTGCCCCCGTCAAGCAGTTACCTCAAGGCCGGCAACAACCTGTTCGTCAGCATGCCAGGGACGGCAAGCACTGGGGCGCCGGTGGAAGGAGAAACTCTGGATGGAGACGTCATCGCCGCCGCCAGCAGCAGTGAACCCAAGGAAGAGCAGCTACTCCAAGCCGTGCACGACAACTATCAGAAGCTCCAGGCACTCTACCGCGCCCGGAAGGATGAGCTGGATTCCAGGGCAGCGGTTGTTGATGCAGCAGAGGCAGACTTCCAAAAGCGCGTCGAGGAGACGCATGCTTGGTATGCTGAGGCCTTCCAAGAGCTGAAGACTGCTCGGGAACAGCTGAGCGAGAACTGGAACGACCTCCTCATGAAGCAATCTAATGTCGAGAAGGCACAGGAGGAGGCCGCACAGCAGGCCGCCGTAGCAGAAGCTCGCCTGACGGAGCGCCGCGTCGGGCTCGATGCTCACGAAGAGGACCTTACTGCTCGCGAGGAGGTGCTTGCCGCCAAGCTCCGCAGCAAGGACGAGGAGATCGAGAAACTTGTCGCGCAGCGGACCCAGGAGCTAGAGCGGAAACACATGGAGACGCTCAGAGCTCTGACTGAAGATCACGCCGGCAAACTGAAGGAAGCCATCGATGCTGCCGGAGCTGCAGAGGCCGCCAAGAGCTTGCTGGAGGAGAAGGTGAAGAAGCTAGAGGCTGATCTCGAGGATCACGGCAAGAAGGTCTCAACACTCGAAGCCGAAAGAGACAAAGCTCTTCACAGCTTGATGGAGGCCCAGGTTGCCGCATCCGAGAAGACTCAGCAGCTCACCTCTGCCAAAGAATCCATCGTTGATCTAGAGCAGAAGCTGACCACGCTGAAGGAGACCCTTGAGACCGCCAGGGGTCGGGAGAAGACCTTGATCAAAGACCTCCACAATGAACAGGAGCTGCTCAAGAGTGTTGCCGCCACACACAACGACTATGTGGCAGGCGTGCAGATCTGGACTGAGAAGCTCATCGACGTTGCAGAGAAGCTTGCCGCGCAACTGTCCATCATGGGTCTGCAAGGCTTCAGGTATTCTTCTGACGACAGGGTGTCCACAAGCGCCAGGCTGACCATGTTCTTTGACCGCATGCTCAAAGCCTTGGAGCAGCTTCACTCTGACCGAACATCCCAGCTGGCGAACGAATCCCGCAAGCTCGGCCAGGCCGTCCTCCGCGAGGTGTTGGTCAAAGTTGTGCACAAGAACCCCGGCATCAACCTCTCCAACATCTTCAAACGCTTGCCGAAGGATGTGGACGTCAAAGTACTCGAAGATCTTGTCGCGCCCATCGTTGAAAGGGTGAGCCAAGTCAAGAGGGTTGAAGGCGATCGCCGGGATTAGCTGTTTCTCTTTATCTTGTCGCCATCGCTCCATGCCAAAGACAATTTATCTTTAGTTAGAAACGCGGCAACTATCATGTAATATAACTTGCTGTCTCTGGATTAATGTATGCTATTCCCCTCGTTTGATTTCTTTCTGTATGGTGTATGCCCTACGCTTATACTGGGAACTTGCCGGTGCGCACCCCCGCGAGCGCTGGGTTCGGGACTTCAGCAGCCTGCTGGAGGCGCAGCTACCGGCAAGAAACCTTGACGTTTTCAGTGCAGCCACCTAAACTGTTGAGCGGACTCGAAACAGAGTAAGGGCGTGACCGATCATGACAAGGTTCCATCGCGTGCAGGTTTTCCATACAAAAGTCGAAATCGTTCAAGGAGGATAGCCTTACAACAAAAATCTGTTTTAAAGGGTTTCTGTAACTTAGCTTTTCGCTGCTGTTCTTCTTCCGGCAAGATGTCAACCTTGAACGTCGCCTGTCGGTATCCATACCATCTTCCCCCCTGGCAAACTTGCATGCGAGGGAACCTTCTATCCTTTTGAGAAAAAGAAAGAAGAGAAAATATGGAACCTTGGTGGTTCATTAGCTCTTACCGGAAGCAAGCGCAATACAACATCTCAGATAAGCATGCATATAGAATGACATGAAATCGACAAGAATTGTAAAACACTTAGCTTAATTAAACTATGCACAGGGTCTTCGCCTGGCTTTGTACAAAGGATTACATGCTGCATCGGCAAGACTTGTACAAAAGGTGGTTGCCGGGAGCGTTTCTGCGGCAAGAACCAAAGGTTCTGCGCGAAACTGCTGCTAACCGGCAACCGCGCCTCACGGGTAGAACTTACGAAGATGTTCGATATTCCAGGAGTTGCTCACTGGCACGCCATCTTCGGTCTCCAGGCGGACAGCGCCAGGCCTGGTGACTCGTACTACCCGATAAGGGCCTTCCCACTTCGGCGTCAACTTGTTGGAATTCTTGGCCGACTGAACGCGCCGAAGAACAAGGTCGCCTTCCTCAAGACTCCGGGCATGAACCTTGCGGCTATGATAGCGGCGCAAAGCTTGCTGGTAGCGTGCGGCACGCACAGCAACCCGAAGACGATCTTCCTCAAGGAGCACAGCGTCATCTTGCCGCAGCTGCTCTTGCTCGAGCTAATCATAAGCGAGCACTCGAGGTGACCCGTATATGAGTTCCATGGGGAGAACTGCTTCAGCCCCGTAGACCAGGGCGAAGGGAGTCTGGCCGGTAGCTCGATTTGGTGTCGTTCTGATTGACCAAAGAACCACCGGCAGCTCATCAATCCAGCGTCTTCCGCACTTGTGCAGCTTGTCGAAAGTTCTGGTCCTGAGACCGCGCAGCACTTCAGCATTTGCCCTCTCTGCTTGGCCGTTGCTTCTCGGGTGAGCAACGGAGGCAAAACAGATCTTGCCGCCAAGGTCTTGGACGTACTGCATGAAGGTGCGACTCATGAACTGCGTACCATTGTCGGTGATGATCCTGTTCGGCACACCAAACCGGCACACTATTCCCTTGAAGAACTTGACCGCTGACTGTGCTGTCACCTTTCTCACTGCTTCCACTTCCGGCCACTTCGTGAACTTGTCGATAGCAACGTACAAGTACTCGAAGCCCCCGGCAGCGCGGGGGAAAGGACCCAGTATGTCGAGTCCCCAGACCGAGAAGGGCCAGGAAAGAGGGATTGTCTGAAGAGCTTGAGCTGGCTGATGAAGTTGCTTTGAATGGAACTGGCACGCTTCACACTTGGTTACTAGTGCAGTTGCATCCTGGAGAGCAGTGGGCCAGAAGAAACCTTGCCGGAATGCCTTGCCGACAAGAGCTCTCGAGCCTATGTGGGAGCCACATATGCCTCCATGAATCTCTGCCAACAGCTCTTGTCCATCCTCCCGAGGAATGCACTTCAATTTCACACCGTTGGGTCTCTTTCTGTACAGGACGTCGTCGACGAACTGGTACATACTAGACTGACGGGCTACTTTCTCCGCTTCTTCCTGTTCCTCAGGGAGTTCTCCTGTCTGAAGGAAATGAACTATGTGCTGTGCCCATGCCGGAGCCTGTGGCTCGACGACAAGGACTAAAGGCATCTCTTCGGCCGCGGGAGCGCTTGCTTCAGCGGCAAGAACCTGAGGTTCTGCGCAAAGCTGCTGCTCAACCGGCATATCCTCAGCTGCGGGGGTGCGTACTTCTGCGGCAAGAACCTGAGGCTCTGCGCGAAGCCACTGCTCGCCGGCAACCGTGTCGTTCCCGGCAACTTCCTTGCCGGCGGCTTCTGGAAGCTCTGCCGGGAAGTACTTGCCGGTACTTAACTTCCTTCTCTTGTCCGGCCTCGTCGGTGGTGTTATGGATGGCTGAGTCAGGCGGAGCACAAAAGTTCCTGGTTCCACAGGTAACTTAAGGGCAGCACGCTTCGACAGGTCGTCAGCAACGCAGTTCTCTGCTCGAGGAACATGCTCTGTTTGCAAACCGTCAAAACGCTCCTCCAGCCTTCTCACTTCATCGACATAAGCTTCCATCAACGGGCTCTGGTAATCCTTGTTGACTTGCCTGACGATGAGCTGGGAGTCACCTCTGACGATGAGCTTCTTGATCCCAAGGTCTGCCGCGATCCTGAGACTGGCAAGCAGTCCTTCATACTCTGCAGTGTTGTTCGTTGATCTCTCCCGGGGAAAGTGCATCTGAATCACATACTTGAGGTGCTCTCCGTGCGACAAGCAGCACGCCAGCACCGGCGCCTTGCAGAGAAAAAGCCCCATCAAAGTACATAATCCATTCGCGATCTGTTTCCTTGCCGGGGACAACCGATTCTTGAACTTCTTCGTTTGGCGTTGGTGTCCACTCTGCAATGAACTCTGCCAAGGCTCTGCTCTGAATAGTTGAAGTGCTTTCAAACTTGAGGCCAAAGCATGACAGCTCCAACGCCCACTCCACAATCCTGCCGATTGCTTCTGGATTCCGCAAGATCCGTTGCAGCGGAAAGCGAGTGACGACGGTAATCTCATGTGCTTGGAAGTAATGGCGCAGCTTCCTCGAGGCCATAAGGAGGCCGAAGAGCAGCTTTTGCACACCAGAATATCTTGACCTAGCCCCCTGCAAAAGGGAGCTGACAAAATAGACTGGGCGCTGCACCATCTTCTTCTTCTGCACTGCTTCACTTGGCTGCGCGAGCTCTGCCTTGTCGGCACCAGACTCTGCCGGGGATGGCCCTGGCTTGTCGCTTGACAGGCTTGCCGCTGCCGCTGCCTCTTCGTCCGCTTCTCTCTGCGCCACTAGCGCAGCACTAACCACTTGATTCGTTGCCGCTAGATACAGCAGCAACGGCTCTTGTGGCCTAGGTGCGACCAGTGTCGGCGGAGAGGAGAGGTACCTCTTCAAGTCCTGCAGCGCTGCCTCCGCTTCCGGAGCCCATTTCATTGGTCCTGCCTTCTTCAAGATTTTGAAAAAGGGCAGGGCGCGCTCAGCGGACTTGGAGATGAACCTGCTCAGAGCAGCAACATAGCCGGCAAGTCGGCGCACATCTTTGACACGTCTTGGTGCTTCAATCTGCTCAATTGCCTTGATCTTGTCGGGATTGGCTTCAATTCCACGTTGAGACACAAAGAACCCGAGAAGCTTGCCGGATGGAACACCAAACACGCACTTCTCGGGATTGAGCTTCAGATTGATCCTGCGCAGATTTGCAAACGTCTCTTCTAGATCTTGTATAAGAGTTGCCTTGTCCTTGGTCTTGACCACTATGTCGTCCATATAGGCTTCCATATTTCTATGCAGCTGGGTCTCGAAACCAATCTGGACAGCTCTTGCGAAGGTCGAACCAGCACTTTTCAACCCGAAAGGCATACGTATGAAGCAATACGTGCCACATGGGGTGATAAATGCGGTTTTCTCTTCGTCTTCTTTGGACATGAAAATCTGATGGTAGCCTGAATATGCGTCACGGAATGACAGCAAATCGCAGCCAGCAGTGGAGTCCACAATCTGGTCGATGCGCGGCAAGGGAAAAGGATCTTTTGGACAGGCTCTATTGATATCAGTATAGTCGATACATAGCCTCCATTTTCCATTCGCCTTGCGCACTACAACTGGATTGGCCAACCATGTCGGATGGAGGACTCCTCTAACCAGACCTGCTGCTTCAAGCTTTCTGATTTCTTCGGCGATAAACTCTTGCCGCTCCAAGGCTTGCTTCCTGATCTTCTGCTTGACGGGCCACGCATGAGGGCAGACAGCAATGTGGTGATCAATTACCTCCTTGGGAACACCGGGGATATCAGATGGTTGCCATGCAAACACATCGATATTCGCCCGCAAAAAGGCAACGAGCGCGCTTTCCTATTTGTCATCAAGGGCGGAACTTATGGTGAAAGTTCCTCCTGTACCATCCTCCTTGGCGGGCACCTTCTTGGTCTCTGGTGGAGCAGCCTTGGATTTCTTGCTCTTGCCGGTAGAGCTCTCCGGCACGTCCTCAACGGGAGAGCAACACTCCGAGGAGGTGCGCTTGCCGGAGTGGGTGCTAGAGGTCTTGCCGGGTTCTTCTTCTTCCCGGGAGCTTCAGCGACAGGAGCAGGTGCCTTGGCGGCAGATGCTGCAACTGCCTCCCGGTAGAGCTTGTCGGTGCAGATAAGCGCATCCTTCTTGTCTGAGTGGATGGTGAGGACGCTCATCGGCCCGAGCATCTTCAGCACGTTATAGGCGTAGTGCGATGCCGCCATGAACTTGGCCAGCGCCGGGCGACCAAGAATCCCATTATAGGGTAATGGAATCTTGGCGACGTCGAAGACGATCTTCTCCGTCCTGAAGTTCAACTCGCTGCCAAACGTCACTGGCAGGGTGATCTTGCCCTTCGGCTGGTTCCATCCCGGATTGACCCCTTGGAATGAGCCTGTTTCCTCGAGATCTTCGTCGGGAATTTGCAATCTCTTGATCACATCGGGCGAGATCAGGTTTAGGCCGGCCCCACCGTCAACTAACATTTTTGTCACCTGGAGGTTGCGGATCGTTGGTGAAACCAACAACGGCAAGCACCCGACCGCAGTTGTGCGATCAGGGTGGTCCTCGGCGTAAAAAACGATAGGCATGCAGGACCACCTCAGTGGCTTCCGGGCATCGAGCGAGGGCTCAGCTGCATTAATCTCGCGCGCCCACTGCTTGCGCTGGCGGTGAGAGGAATGCAACGAGGCGCCTCCGTCAATGCACATGGCCTCTGTCGCCTTCTGGAACTCGTGTTCGCTGGACTCGTCACCCTCTGCATCATCATCATCATCACCCCCCTGCTTCTTGTCGCGGCCTCGGGCGGGCCGGTCCTTCTGTTGCTTGACCTTGCCGCGGCGACCTCCTCGACCGCGCTTCTTGCTGTACCCTCCAGCGCCATCCTGGGCCCTCTCCTTGTCTCGCCTTTCGTACTCGGCTCTCTGCTTCTCGACAAGCTCCTCAACTTGCCGGCAGTTTTGGAGATCGTGTCCCTTGGTGTGGTGGATCTTGCAATACTGCTTGGCGGAGCCTTCCGGCTTGTCGGTAGCCGCCAAGGCCTGACATGCGGCACACCCGGCAACCTCCTTGCCGGGGTCGTCAGTCTTGGCCTTCTTGGCGGTGCCGGGGTTGCCGGATCCCTCGACGGCAAGCACGGCCTTGCCCTTGCGCTTCCTGGCCTTCCGTCGGCCCTTCTTTGCCGGGGCAGCAGCGTCTTCGCTTTCGGAGTCGACTCCTGCGCCAGCGTTCTCGCCGGGGAGTCTCCTTCCTTCTTCTGCCCGAGCTGATTTGTCAGCCAGAGCGTAAAGCTCGGCGACATCCCTGACCTTGTTCATCGCAAGCTCTTCCCGCATCTTGCGGTTGCGCACATTCTGATGGAAGGCGCTAATGACAGCGGCAGGATGAACGTCTGGAATGTTGTGCTGGATACGGCTGAACCTCTGGATGTACTTGCACAAGGTTTCGCCATCCTTCTGGGGAATGATATGCAAGTCGCTTTCCTGGCCAGGAGCTTGGTGGCCGCCAGTAAAGGCGCCAACAAACTCATGACACAGATCTGCCCAGGAGGAAATGGAATTCTCCGGTAGATGCATCAACCACGATCTGACGTTGGGCTTCAGCACCAATGGGAAGTAGTTGGCGAGAATCTTGTCGTCTCGAACCCCGGCAGCCTGCACCGCAATGGTGTAGATGCTCAGGAACTCTGACGGGTGAGTCTTGCCGTCGTACTTCTCCGGCACCTCCGGCTTGAAAGAGCGGGAGTTGGGCCACTGGACTCGCCGCAGCTCGCGAGTAAACGCTGGACAGCCCACCTCGTAAGGTAGGCTACTAGGATACCCTTGCGCAGGCTCGTCGATAGTGGGTCCCGCGCGCCTGTCGGACTGACGGCGCGCTTCCCGTCGCCGCTCGATGGTGGTTCGAGCGTCCTCCTTCTGCCGTTCCTGAAGAATCAGACGTTGATCGCGGCGAACCCGCGGATCGGACGACGCCGTGGAATCGTCATCACGGGCGTCGACCCGCCGAGTTAGCGACCGCTCTTGACGTGGCGGAGGGGAGCGTATCGTAGATGCGCCGCCTCCAGTCTTCTCGCCATCGGCCCGCACCGGTCCAGTAGACTGCCGCCGCGAAGGCTCCGCTTGCTGCGGCCTGTCGTTGTTGGCTAGACCGATGAGGCTCTGAATGGCAGCTCTCCACTCATCTAGCTTCTCCGCAGCGGGAGGGAAGTCTAGGAGCAGCTGAGCTCGCGCCAACGCTTCTGCTGGTGTAGGCGGCGGCGAAAGATGCGAAGAACGTGAGGTGCTCAAACTCCTAACTGGGTTAGAAGGAGCACCGTCACGGTCCCGCAACCGCGCGCGGCTTCCACCGGCATGTTGACGTGGATCTTGGCCCCGCGCATCTTGAGAGTGATGCGAAGGGGTTTTCCCATGGGGATGCTTGGAACCACCGACGTCACGGTGCTGCACGTCGCGCGCGTCTTGAGAAGGCCGCGGTGCATGCGCCGGCGTGGGTGTCTTGGAAGGCGCCGTCCCGTCCTTGGAGATCGCTGCACCACCCGTAGGCAGCGCGGCCTTATCCCTGGACCTGGCGCTCGCCTAGCTTGGATCGCCAGAACGTTGCGGAGGTTCAAGACCTCCACCTCCTCCACCAGCGCCCGCGCCATCACCCGTCTGTGTGGGTACGGGGGGGCTGGACGCAGATGGACCAACCGCCGTGGAACCCTTCTTCTTGGGGGCCATGGCGTTGAAAGATGATCAAGAACTGGCGCGCAGACCGCTAGATCGGGTTCGCGCAACCTTTTTCCCCCCTACCTGGTGCGCCAAAGATGTCGGGGAAACGATATGCAAGTCGCTTTCCTCGCCAGGAGCTTGGTGGCCGCCAGTAAAGGCGCCAACAAACTCATGACACAGATCTGCCGAGGAGGAAATGGAATTCTCCGGCAGATGCATCAACCACGACCTGACGTTGGGCTTCAGCACCAATGGGAAGTAGTTGGCGAGGATCTTGTCGTCTCGAGCCCCGGCAGCCTGCACCGCAATGGTGTAGATGCCCAGGAACTCTGACGGGTGAGTCTTGCCGTCGTACTTCTCCGGCACCTCCGGCTTGAAAGAGCGGGAGTTGGGCCACTGGACTCGCCGCAGCTCGCGAGTAAACGCTGGACAGCCCACCTCGTAAGGCAGGCTACCAGGATACCCTGGCGCAGGCTCGTCGATAGTGGGTCCCGCGTGCTTGTCGGACTGACGGCGCGCTTCCCGTCGCCGCTCGATGGTGGTTCGAGCGTCCTCCTTCTGCCGTTCCCGAAGAATGAGACGTTGATCGCGACGAACCCGCGGATCGGACGACGCCGTGGAATCGTCATCACGGGCGTCGACCCGCCGAGTTAGCGACCGCTCTTGACGTGGTGGAGGGGAGCGTATCGTAGATGCACCGCCTCCAGTCTTCTCGCCATCGGCCCACACCGGTCCAGTAGACTGCCGCCGCGAAGGCTCCGCTTGCTGCGGCCTGTCGTTATTGGCTAGACCGATGAGGCTCTGAATGGCAGCTCTCCACTCATCTAGCTTCTCCGCAGCGGGAGGGAAGTCTAGGAGCAGCTGAGCTCGCGCCAACGCTTCTGCTGGTGTAGGCGGCGGCGAAAGATGCGAAGAACGTGAGGTGCTCAAACTCCTAACTGGGTTAGAAGGAGCACCGTCACGGTCCCGCAACCGCGCACGGCTTCCACCGGCGTGTTGACGTGGATCTTGGCCCCGCGCATCTTGAGAGTGATGCGCATGGGTTTCCCCATGGGGATGCTTGGAACCACCGACGTCACGGTGCTGCACGTCGCGCGCGTCTTGAGAAGGCCGCGGTGCATGCGCCGGCGTGGGTGTCTTGGAAGGCGCCGTCCCGTCCTTGGAGATCGCTGCACCACCCATAGGCAGCGCGGCCTTATCCTTGGACCTGGCGCTCGCCTGGCTTGGATCGCCAGAACGTCGCGGAGGCTCAAGACCTCCACCTCCTCCACCAGCGCCCGCGCCATCACCCGTCTGTGTGGGTACGGGGGGGCTGGACGCAGATGGACCAACCGCCGTGGAACCCTTCTTCTTGGGGGCCATGGCGATGAAAGATGATCAAGAACTGGCGCGTAGACCGCTAGATCGGGTTCGCGCAACCTTTTTTCCCCCTACCTGGCGTGCCAAAGATGTCGGGGAAACGACACCTATGGGACCGAAGGATCCCTTTACGGTTCGGCAATGGGGAAAGGACATCACAAAGAGCGGAACTAACGATCAACGCGAGGGGATTTTACCCAGGTTTGGGCCGCTCGAAAGCGTAAAACCCTACTCCTGCTTGGTTGTATTACTGTGGATGTTCTTGGCCCAGTTCTGGGAGCTACTGTAGCAGCTACGCATGCAGAATGGGTCGAGTCTGGATCGGGATCTGGCTCCCCCCCTGTAGCTACGCCTTGGGCCTCCTTTTATATGTCCAAGGGGTCTCCAACAGTGGCGAAGTACAAGAGGGGTAAAGTATCTACAGTATCTCATGATTACCAGTATCTCATGATTACTACTGACGCCTTAGGACAAACGTCTTAGGACAAGACGCATTCAATGCTCTGAACAGGTGTCCCTGCCTTTCTTGGGGATGGAAAAATGACTCGTCCCATCAGCACCGCTTAACCCCTTCTGCGGACAGCGCCGTGACACGCAACCAGGAGGACAAGCCCTAAACGACAGGCTGGTCGCTGCGCTGGAGCGGCGGCACTGTGCTGGAGCGGTGGGATCTTGCCGGGTGCTGATCTTGCCGGGGGCTGATCTTGCCGGGGGCTGATCTTGCCGGGGCTCGACGGGCCAGCCCGGCAAGATCTTACCGGACGCCCAGCCTCCGGTCTTCTGATCTTCAGCTTAAACGCCTTCTTGATATCTTGCATCTGTCTCCAGCCGTCCTCCGGCAGGCCTTGCCGCAGGTATGGCTACAACTGTCCGTGCACAAGTACGGGGTACTAAAGGACCCGATCTTTAGTACACCGACAGGCATCATTTGGATCAATGTGCACACGGTGTCGTATCGATCATCCAAAGCTCTAAGTATCTTCTTGATGATGAATTTGTCTGTCATTTCTTCGCTTCCTAAGCCGGCAATCTCATTGGTGATGAGAGCTAGCCTAGAGTACATCTCTGCGACTCCTTCACCATCCTTCATCTTGAACTTGTCAAGCTGACTTTGAAGAATATCTAACCTGGACTCTCTCACGGACTCGGTTCCTTTGTGCATATCAACCAAAGTATCCCAAATCACTTTTGCATTCTCAAGACGGCTGATTTTGTTGAATTCTTCGGGGCATAGGCAGTTGAAGAGAATGTCACATGCTTGAGCGTTGTATTGCAACAACTTCAATTCTTCCGCGGTCGCTTCACGATCCGGTTCCTTTCCATCACCAAAGAACTCACCTTGCAAGCCAACACGAACAACAGCCCAAACGGCGGGGTTATGACCAAGAATGTGCATTTTCATTTTGTGCTTCCAACTAGCAAAATTAGTACCATCAAAGTACGGACCTCTACGGTGATAATTTCCCTCACTAGACACCATACTCTCCTAGGTTGTGAGACCAATGCAATGGAGACCAAGGCTCTGATACAACTTGTAGGACCGAAAGTATGTCTAGAGGGGGGGTGATTAGACTACTTGACCAAATAAAAATTCTACCTTTTCCCAAATTTTAGAGTTGGCAGTTTTTAACATTCATGGCAAGTCAAGTACACCCTACACATGCATGACTAAGAGTATAGCAGCGGAAAGTAACAACAAGCATGAGTAGAAAGGATAGGGTAGGAGAATCAAACGCAATTGTAGACACACTGATTTTTCCCGTGGTTCCGATAGGTGGTGCTATCGTACATCCACGTTTATGGAGTCTTCAACCCATAGAGGGTAACGGTCGCGAGAGTCCACGGAGGGCTCCACCCATAAGGGTCCACGAAGTAGCAACCTTGACTATTCCATAACGGCTTCCGTCCACGAAGGACTAGCCTCACTATGGGTAGATCTTCACGAAGTAGGCGACCTCCTTGCCCTTACAAACTTCTTGGTTCAACTCCACAACACGAAGTAGGAGGCTCCCAAGCGACACCTAACCAATCTAGGAGGCACCACCCTCCAAAAGGTAATAGGCTCGGCAATGATGATGAACTCCTTGCTCTTGTGCTTCAAGATGATAGACTCCTCAACACACAATCACTCTCTCACAGATTTGGCTTGGTGGAAGAGATGGGATTGGTGGAAAGCAACTTGGGGAGGCTAGAAATCAAGATCCATATGGTTGGAGTGGAAGATCTTGACCTCAACACAAGGGTAGGTGGCTCACTCTCAGAAAACTGGATGGGGCAAGTATGGAATAGTTCTGAGTGCTTCTTTTTCGAGTGGGTGGTGGTGAAGGGGTATATATAGGCATCCCCAAAAGTTACACACAAAATGACCAACTCGGTGACACCGATGTGTTAATCTCGGTGGTACCAAAGTGACCAAAAGGTGGCAACTTTTGAATCTCGGTGAGACCGATATAGGAAACTCGGTTGCACCGATAAGGTGACCAACGTTCAGATTGCCCAATCTCGGTGATGCCGATCCAACAATCTCGGTGGTACCGATATTGTGAATTTGCGTAACAGAAAGTTGGCAACCTAAACTCGGTGGCACCGAAGTGGAATCGGTTGCACCGATGTGCTAGGGTTCGGCATGGGTCTGTCTGAGTTTGGGAATCGGTGGCATCGAGTGGAAAGTGTTGGTTGCACCGATTTTGGACAGACTTTTGTGGAAGAGCTTGTGGGTGTTTTTGGTGACTATCACTTGTGCACGTATGAGCATTTTGTTCACCAACAAAACCTTACCCCCTTTTAATAGTATTGGCTTTCCTATGGACTCAAAGTGATTTCTCACAAATGTAAAATGTAGAGTCCTCTTGCTTGAAGCTTTACCAATCCATTTCCTTGCATCTTGGGGCATTTCCACAATCTCCACAATCATTTTGCCATCCCTATCATTGAACTTTCCTGAAATATACTTAGTGGAAACATTAGTTCAATGACTTATATGTTGTTATTAATTACCAAAACCACCAAGGGAGCAAATGTGCTTTCAACCGTTGATGCCCTGATTCACGAGGGCTACCAGCGCGATCACAAGGATATCTACGTCGACCTTCTCCTCCTTGGACACGGTAAGTTTGGGGAGGCACCGAATGCGCTCGGCCAAGTACGGTGGAAGGCCCGACTGGCCCTCTCCGACTGGGATGTCCTGGCGATAGAAGCAGGTCCCTTGTCAACCTTTGACCGTGTCATGGAAGTTCATTTGCGGAAAACTACCCTTCCCCCTCAACTGGATACCTAAACCCCCGCACAGCTGGACTACATTCGTTCCCCCCCCCCCACGTCTGCGCAGATTTCTTCACAGTCATCAGTCGGCACGTGAACAAGTGTTTGAACAGGCCCCAATGAGGATGACAGCCAAGGAAATTTTCATAGAGAGAAATGAAGGTAGACAGATAGGATATGGCATTGGGGGGGGAGGTGATGGAGCTGAGCTCCGAAGAAGTCCAAGAAAGTGCGGAATAAGGGGTGAGGGGGCAAAGAAAAACCTCGGTCGATGTGGGTCGTGAGGAGGACCCTCTCGTCCCCACGTGGCTCAGGCTCGACCTCACCCGCCGCTGGCAGCTGCCAGCTCCCAGTGGCCAGGAGGCCCTGGCTCTCCAACTCCATCAGCCGGTTGGCGGAAGTCCGAGGCAGCATCCAATCACCCTGGACGAACCCTGACGGAGCGCCCGCGCTCAAAGAAGACCCGCGCGAGGCCTTTTACACCTTCTCGGCCTTCGCGGTGGCGCTCCTCGTCATCTCCGGTGTGGTGGGGCTGCGAATCGGTGGAACAGTGGTTCGGGCGAGGCTCTCGGCGGAGAAAAAGTGAAATTGGAAGGGTGGGGGAATAAGAGATGTCTCTCTCTCTTCCTCCCTCCCCGTCAATTTATATACCCCGCCTTTGCAAAATCACGACCGTCGGATCAGCTGCTGTCGCGCAATCAATGAGCGCATGCAGATCCCCAAAATCTTTGGGCAGCACTGCGAGGACGCGTGCCGAAATCTGCGGTGCGAAAATTGAGGGACCGCGGCCACTTTCCCCACTTCCCTGACATAACTGCCACACACGCGCACGCGCGCTTCCCCATGATTTTGAAATCGCCGGAGATTTCGCTGTGTCATGGCCCGAGTGGACTCCGTGCCCTCTGGTGCGCTCCGGCACACCAGAACTCATCGAGTGAACAGAAGAGATCCGTCGAGCACTCAGACACTTTATCGGCTGTCCCTAGAATATTCGGATGGAGAACAGTTTCTAACATTACCAGCCACAAGTGCCAACAATCCCGTTCCCAAAACTTTGGGTCATCTCTCCCGAGAGTGGTGTTGGGGAACGTTGCATGGGAAACAAAAATTTTCCTACGCACACGCAAGACCTATCCATGGTGATGAGCATCTACGAGAGGGAGAGTGGATCTACATACCCTCGTAGATCGCTAAGCGGGAAGCGTTAAGAAACGCGGTTGATGTAGTCGAACGTCTTTGCGATCCAAATCGCAAGCCGTCCCGCGATCCAATCACGATCCGTCCTGATCTAGCACCGAATGGACGACACCTCCGCGTTCAGCACACGTACAGCTCGATGACGATCTCCGCCTTCTTGATCCAGCAAGAGGGAGCGGAGAGGTAGATGAGTTCTCCGGCAGCACAACGGCGTGGTGGCGGTGGTGGTGAACTAATCCGGCAGGGCTTCGCCGAGCTCCGCCGAACTAATCTAGAGGAGAAAACGATCTAGAGGGAAAGAGAGGCACTCGTGGCTTTTTTGGGTTAGGGGCTGCCCTCTAAAATCTCTAGTATATATAGGAGGGAGGGAGGAGGAGGCAGCCCTAGGGTTCCCCTAGGGGTCGGCCGAACCTCCACCAAGGGGGAGGAGTCCACCTCCCACGCGCCACCTCCTAGGCCCATGTGACCCTTGGGGTGGGTGGGCCCCACTTGGTGGACCCCCGAAACCCATTCGTCACTCCCGGTACACTACCGAAAATGCCCGAAACTTTTCCGGAGACCAAAACGGGACTTCCTATATATCAATCTTTACCTCCGGACCATTCCGGAGCTCCTCGTGACGTCCGGGACCTCATCCGGGACTCCGAACAATCTTCGGTCACCACCATACATAACTCAATACTACCGAAACGTCACCGAACGTTAAGTGTGCAGACCCTGCGGGTTCGAGAACTATGTAGACATGACCGAGACACCTCTATGGTCAATAACCTATAGCGGGACCTGGATGCCCATATTGGTTCCTACATATTCTACAAAGATCTTTATCGGTTGAACCTCTATGCCAAGGATTCAGTTAATCCCGTATGATGTTCCCTTTGTTCTTCGGTATGTTACTTGCCCGAGATTCGATCATCGGTATCTCTATACCTAGTTCAATCTCGTTACCGGCAAGTCTCTTTACTTGTTCCGTAATACAAGATCCTGTGGCTAACACTTTAGTCACTTTGCTTGCAAGGCTTATTGTGATGTTGTATTACCGAGTGGGCCCTGAGATACCTCTTCGTCACACGGAGTAACAAATCCCAGTCTTGATCCATGCCGACTCAACAGACACCCTCGGAGATACCTGTAGAGCATCTTTATAGTCACCCAGTTATGTTGCGATGTTTTATACACACAAGGTATTCCTCCGGTGTCAGCGAGTTGCATGATCTCATGGTCATAGGAATAGATACTTGACATGCAGAAAACTATAGCAATAAACTGACATGATCATATGCTATGTTCATAGTTTGGGTCTTGTCCATCACATCATTCTCCTAATGATGTGATCCCGTTATCAAATGACATCTCATGTCTATGGCCAGGAAACCTTGACCATGTTTGATCAACGAGCTAGTCCACTAGAGGCATACTAGGGACACTTTGTTGTCTATGTATCCACACATGCATTTGTGTTTCCAATCAATACAATTATAGCATGGATAATAAATGATTATCATGAACAAGGAAATATAATAATAATCACTTTATTATTGCCTCTAGGGCATATTTCCAACAAGCGGATCCGACTCAGGTCAAGTGACTCGAACGACCAAGCTGTTCGGGACACTCGAAAATTATTCAACCTGAATCGGTTGTGGTTTCAACACCGAGTGTGAAACGACCCGACTCGTTTCCAGTCGTTTCCGAAACGCCACCGATGTCACGTATCGTCGGTCACTCATCCCCCAAAACTCAACCGATTCGGGGGCTACTGATGAGGTCACCTAGCCTTGGTAGGGTCATAGACCTTACATCTAGGGCACACCTGGGGTCCTACAAGTTCATGGAAGTCTCTGGACTACCTTGGCATTCGGACGAATGTACTAGATCCACTCGGATCCATGGAAGTTACTTAGACGTCATCAGACAGTCGGCCGGTCTTTGGCACTCGGACGTGAAGAAGCAGAGGCGACGCATGAGCTACAACGTTCAAGGGACTTAATTAGTATAATGTGTTGTGAAGACTACGTTACCTGTAACGCCTCTAGTTAACGCGACCGTTTCCAGTAACTCCAGCAGTTACCATCATTTATTGCCCTAGTAATGGCGCTTGGCTGGAGGTGGCGCACTCTATATAAGCCACCCCTTGGCGCCAGAGCGAGGGTTACGAACTCCCTGTATTCAGATACGCACATAAGCAAACACTGAGCCCTCGGGCTCAAGACGTAGGGTCTTTACCACTTCCGAGTGGGGCCTGAACTCATACATCCGAGTGCTACACTTGCGTCGTAGCTAGGCTTCGCCATTACTCTTATGTACCCCCCATACTACTGTCAGTATTACTCCCACGACACACGGCAATGATCATGTGTATAGGCATCACATCCATAAGCAGGTAGACTGATTCCTGCCTGCATCTACTACTATTACTCCACCCATCGATCGCTATCCAACATACATCTAGAGTATTAAGTAAAAAAAAGTAATGCTTGGAGGAGGATGACATGATGTAGACAAAGTAAATCCAATTAATACGAATGAACCCCATCATTTTACCCTTAGTGGCAGCAATACAATACATGTCATGTCCCTTTTTGTCACTGGGATTAAGCACCGCAAGAATAAAGCCACTACAACGCACCACTCCCACGTGAAGATAAATCAATCTAGTTGTCCAAACCAAACCGATAGATAGGTGATACGTCTCCAACGTATCTATAATTTTTGCTTGTTCCATCCTATTATATTATCATTCTTGGATGTTTTACAATCATTTTATAACAACTTTATATCATTTTTTGGGACTAACCTATTGACATAGTGCCAAAGTGCCAGTTGCTGTTTTTGCTTGTTTTTTACTTCGCAGAAAATCAATACCAAATGGAGTCCAATCGCGACGAAACTTTTTGGAGATTTTTTCTAGACCAGAAGACACCCAGTGGGCCAAACAACTGCCGGAGAGGTGCGCTGTGGAGAGCACAACCGACCAGGGCGTGCCAGGGGGGCCCCGGCGCGCCCTGATGGGTTGTGCCCTCCTCGGCCCCCTTCCACACCGCCTCTGATGCCTATAAATTCCCAAATATTCCAAAAACCCTAGGGCAGTCGACAAAACACAATTCCAGCTGCCGCAAGTTCCAGAACCGCGAGATCCAATCTAAACACCATCACGGAGGGGTTCATCTTCCTCATAGGTGCCTCTCCGATGATGCGTGAGTAGTCCACCATAGACCTACGGGTCCGTAGGCAGTAGATAGATGGCTTCTTCTCTCTCTCTTATGATTCTCAATACAATGGTCTCTTGGAGATCTATTTGATGTAAACTTTTGCGTTGTGTTTGTTGGAATCCGATGAATTTTGAGTTCATGATCAGTTTCTATCCATGAATATTATTCGAGTCTTCTTTGTTCTCTTATATGCATGATTACTTATAGCCTCGTATTTCTTCTTCGAATCTTTGGTTTAGTTAGGCCAACTAGATCGATTTTTCTTGCCATGGGAAGAGGTGCTTTGTGATGGGTTCGATCTTGCGGTGTTCTTTCCCAGTGACAGAAGGGGCAGCAAGACACGCATGTATCGTTGTTATTAAGGATAACAATATGGGGTCTATTCCTACATGAATAGATCTTGTCTACATCATGTCATCATTCTTATTGCATTACTCCGTTTTTCCATGAACTTAATACACTAGATGCATGCTGGATAGCGGTCGATGTGTGGAGTAATAGAGGTAGATGCAGGCAGGAGTCGGTCTATCTATCTTGGACGTGATGCCTATATAATGATCATCGCCTTGGATATCGTCATGACTATTTGATTTTCTATCAATTGCCCAACAATAATTTGTTCACCCACCGTGCGCTATACTCATGAGAGAAGCCACTAGTGAACCCTACGGCCCCCAGGTCCATCATATTGCTTTCCGATCTACGTTTTTGCAATCTTTGTTTTCAGATCTACAAAACCAAAAAATCCAAAAATATATTGCTGCATATTTACTCTTTTTATTTGTGTTCTTGAGAGATCTATCTCTCCTATCTACCACTACCTAATCTATCTTATTACCGTAGAGAGATTGACAACCTCTCTTTCGTGTCGGGTTGCAAGTATTTGTTGTTTGTGTGCAGGTGCTGCTTATTGGGTGGTGGTGATCCTCCTACTGGTTCGATATCCTTGGTTTCATAACTAAGGGAAATACTTACCTTTTCTGTGCTGCATCATCCCTTCCTCTTTGGGGTAATACCGACGCAGTCTCAAGCCACGTCAAAGGAATTTCTGGCGCCATTGCCGGGGAGGAAGCGGTCTCTTCTACGTGCCTATCGTAGGCGCCGAGGGTACTCCACCATCATCTACCATGTTCCTAATCACAAATCTCATCTCCTTGCAATTACATTATTTGCCATTTGCCTCTCGTTTTCCTCTCCCCCACTTCACCAATTTGCCGTTTTATTCGCCCTCTTTATCATTTGCCCTTTTTCTTGCTGGATCTCTTCCTTGCTTGCAATCTTGTTTGCGTAGTCACGATGACTCAAGAGAACACCAAGTTGTGTGATTTTTCCAATACTAATAACAATGATTTTATTAGTACTCCTATTGAACCTCCCGCCACTAGTGTGGAGTCTTGTGATATTAATACCGCTTTGTTGAATCTTGTCATGAAAGATCAATTTGCTGGTAATCCTAATGAGGATGTCGCGTCCCATCTAAACACGTTCGTAGAATTGTGTGATATGCAAAAGAAAAAAAGATGTGGACAATGATATTGTGAAGTTGAAACTATTTCCTTTTTCCTTGTGAGATCGTGCCAAAATTTGGTTTTCTTCTTTGCCTCGCAATAGTATCGATTCTTGGAATAAGTGCAAGGATGCTTTTATCACTAAGTATTTTCCGCCCGCGAAAATTATTTCCCTTAGGACGCAAATCATGAATTTTAAGCAACTTGAGCATGAACATGTTGCACAATCTTGGGAAAATATGAAGTTGATGCTAAGCAATTGTCCTACTCATGGTTTAAATCTTTGGATGATCATACAATTTTTTTATGCGGGATCGAATTTTGTCTCTAGAAGTCTTTTAGATTCCGCCGCGGATGGTACTTTTATGGAAATTACTTTGGGTGAAGGTACTAAATTTCTAGATAATATCATGGCTAATCATTCTCAATGGCATACCGAAAGAGCACCTACTAGTAAAAAGGTTAATTCAGTAGAGGAAATTACTACTTTGAGTGATAAAGTTGATGCTTTGATGAAATTGGTTGCTAGTAAAAATGCTCCTATTGATCTTAATGATGTGCCTTTGTCTACCTTGATTGAGCAAAATAGTGATTCCGTAGATGTGAATTTTGTCTCGCGAAACAATTTCAATAACAATGCTTATAGAGGTAATTTTAATCCTAGGCCTTTTCCTGGAAATTCCTCTAATAATTATGGTAATTATTCTTACAATAATAATAGTAACACCTCTGATATTGAGAGTATTATGAAAGAATTTATCAATGCGCAAAAGGCTTTCAATACTATGATAGAGGAAAAGTTGAATAAGATTGATGATATGTCTAGAAGCGTTGATAGAATTTCTCATGATGTTGAAAATCTCAAGTTGAAAGCTTTTGTGCCTAAGACTGATGAATCTATTAAAGCTTTATATGTCTCTATGGATGAAAGTAAGAAAAGAACCGCTATGCTTAGAGCTAAAAGAGAAATCTTAGAAAAATCGTTTTCTAGTGATTGCCTTCGTAAAAAAGATGAAGATCTTAAAGTGATTGGTGTTTCTTCTATTGATTCCCTGTTTAGTAATTTTAAAATTGATAATGAAGGGACTGAAGTAGAGTCAACTTTAGCTAGAAGACGTCCCAATAATTTGGAGGGTGAAAATCTTGATGAATTTTTTGATAAAAGTGGGTTTGAAGAGGCCAAAACTTTAACTAGTGATGTGCCCACTATCTTGGATTGCAAAGACTTGAATTATGATAGTTGCTCTTTGATTGAGTGTATTTATTTGTTGCAATCCATGTTGAATTCACCTCATGCTTATGAGCAAAATAAAGCTTTTACTAAACATATCGTTGATGCCATGATGAAATCTTTTGAAGAAAAGTTGGAATTGGAGATTTCTATTCCTAGAAAATTACATGATGAGTGGGAACCTACCATTAAGGTTAAGATTAAAAATTATGAATGCTTTGCTTTGTGTGATTTGGGTGCTAGTGTTTCCACGATTCCGAAATCTCTATGTGATGTGCTTGGTCTTACCAATATTGAAGGATGTTCTCTTAATTTGCACTTGGCGGATTCTACTATTAAAAAGCCTTTGGGAAGAGTTAATGATGTTATTATTCTAGCAAATACCAAATGGAGTCCAATCGCGACGAAAATTTTTGGAGATATTTTCTAGACCAGAAGACACCCAGTGGGCCAAACAACTGCCGGAGAGGTGCGCTGTGGAGAGCACAACCCACCAGGGCGTGCCAGGGGGGCCCCGGCGCGTCCTGATGGGTTGTGCCCTCCTCGGCCCCCTTCCACACCGCCTCTGATGCCTATAAATTCCCAAATATTCCAAAAACCCTAGGGGAGTCGACGAAACACAATTCCAGCCGCCGCAAGTTCCAGAACCGCGAGATCCAATCTAAACACCATCACGGAGGGGTTCATCTTCCTCATAGGTGCCTCTCCGATGATGCGTGAGTAGTCCACCATAGACCTACGGGTCCGTAGGCAGTAGCTAGATGGCTTCTTCTCTCTCTCTCTCTCTCTTATGTTTCTCAATACAATGGTCTCTTGGAGATCTATTTGATGTAAACTTTTGCGGTGTGTTTGTTGGGATCCGATGAATTTTGAGTTCATGATCAGTTTCTATCCATGAATATTATTTGAGTCTTCTTTGTTCTCTTATATGCATGATTACTTATAGCCTCGTATTTCTTCTTCGAATCTTTGGTTTAGTTAGGCCAACTAGATCGATTTTTCTTGCCATGGGAAGAGGTGCTTTGTGATAGGTTCGATCTTGCGGTGTTCTTTCCCAATGACAGAAGGGGCACCAAGACACGCATGTATCAATGCTATTAAGGATAACAAGATGGGGTCTATTCCTACATGAATAGATCTTGTCTACATCATGTCATCGTTCTTATTGCATCACTCCGTTTTTTCATGAACTTAATACACTAGATGCATGCTGGATAGCGGTCGATGTGTGGAGTAATAGAGGTAGATGCAGGCAGGAGTCGGTCTATCTATCTTGGACGTGATGCCTATGTAATGATCATCGCCTTGGATATCGTCATGACTATTCGATTTTCTATCAATTGCCCAACAGTAATTTGTTCACCCACTGTGCGCTATACTCATGAGAGAAGCCACTAGTGAACCCTACGGCCCCCGGGTATACTTTTTCATCATATTGCTTTCCGATCTACGTTTTTGCAATCTTTGTTTTCAGATCTACAAAACCAAAAAACCCAGAAATATATTGCTGCATATTTACTCTTTTTATTTGTGTTCTTGAGAGAACTATCTCTCCTATCTACCACTACCTAATCTATCTTATTACTGTAGAGAGATTGACAACCTCTCTTTCGCGTCGGGTTGCGAGTATTTGTTGTTTGCGTGCAGGTGCTTCTTATTGGGTGGTGGTGATCGTCCTACTGGTTCGATAACCTTGGTTTCATAACTGAGGGAAATACTTACCGTCGCTGTGCTGCATCATCCCTTCCTCTTTGGGGAAATACCGACGCAGTCTCAAGCCATGTCAGTAGGAGAGCATTACGAAGCTATAAAAATCTTGCATATAAATAACCAGCAAGGATTCAATATATTTTCATGAATAATCTGAACCTAAACCCACAATTCATTGGATCCCAACAAACACACCGCAAAGATTGATTACATAAGATAGATCACCATGGGAATCGCGGTGATCTTGGCAATGAAGAACATAGAGAGAGAGAGAGAGAGAAAGAGAGAGAGAGAGAGAGAGAGAGAGAGAGAGAGAGAGAGTTGGCAATCTAGGTACTAACTATGGACCCGTAGGTCTCTGGTCAACTACTCACACATCACCGTGGGAGCAACAAGGTTTATGTAGAGGCCCTCCGTGATCGATCCCCCTTCGGCAGGACACCGGAACAAGGCTCCAGATGGGCACACGGAGAACATAGACTTGCGACAGCGGAAAAAGTGTTTCGGGAGGCTCTCTACGGTTTTCAGGATATATGAAAATTTATAGCGAAGAGATCAGGGCGAGAGGAGCTGGGAGGTGGCCCCAAGCCATCAGGGTATCGGCCACCCCCGTGGGCGTGCCCCGTGAGCTTGGGGGAACCTCGTGTGCCCTCCGGTCTTCCTCCAAAGCTTCCAGGTCTTATTTTTTTCTAGAAAAAATCATCAAAAAGTTTTGGGGTATTTAGACTTCGTTTGGTACAGTATTCCTGAAAAGTCAAAAACATGCACAAAATAGCAACTGGCACTTGGCACTGGGTTAATAGGTTAGTGCTAAAAAATAATATAAAACATCAAGTAAATGATTAAAAAGTATCCTAGAATTATAATATAATAGCATGGAACAATCAAAAATTATAGATACATTGGAGACGTATTAGTCCACGTATACCACCACCAATCTGAGTCCACATATACCACCACCAATCCGAGTCCACATATACTACTGTCTGTCCACCATCAATCCGAGTCCTTTCCATGTCCGGTTTGCTTTCGAGGTTGATTTGTAGTCTGATAATCCCCAAGTGGAGGGAATCATCGTAGCACTTTTGAAAGATGGAAGTGGTAAGTATGGAGTGTCGAACCCACAAGGAGCTAAAGGTAAGATCAATTATTCTCTCAAGTCATATCTGCCACTAATACGACTCTATGTACACCGAGCATTTGCTTTTATCTAGAAACAAGAAATAAAACTACATTGTGGGTACAAAGAGGATAGCTTTGCATGATATCAGAGAACTAAAATATGTAAATTGGTGCTGTCTAAATAAAAGTTAAAATATATTACAATATATTACAAATAGCGAGTGTGGAATAATGATGGTATGGTGTGCGGATTTGTCCTAGGCAATTGATAACAAGATCGGTAATCGTTATTGCAATGTTATATGAGGGAGAGGCATGAGCTAACATACTTTCCGTACTTGGATCATATGAACTTATGATTGGACCTCTACTGTAACGCCCAAGATGCGATCCTATCCTTATTTTGGCACGAGGGCCTCGACAGGGATAGAAGCGCATCTCGTCGTTTCGCAAGAATGGATATCATTACAAGTACATGCAAAGAAGAGATGAGTATATGGAATTGGCTTACACTCGCCACAAGCTACATCAATATCACATCAATACAACAACATATCCAAACATCATACAGAAGAGCAGGGTCCGACTACAGACGAAAACAAACGATAAAATGACATCCATCCTTGCTATCCCAGGCTGCCGCCTAGAACCCATCCTATGATCGATGAAGAAGAAGAAGAAGAACTCCAAATCAAACAAAGCATCGCTCTCACATCAACGCATCACTTTACTTGTACCTGCAACTGTTGTTGTAGTAATCTGTGAGCCACAATGTCGTGGTTTTGTCACGGCAGATGTCCTATTGCTAGGACTTAGGTGTGAGGCCATCGCTACGGCTATTAACTCAAAGGGGTTGGTTGGGACGAAAGACACAGGTTTACCCAGGTTCGGCCCCTCTCGAAGGAGGTAATAGCCTACGTCCTGCTTTGAGTTGTATTGATTGTGTATCGATTACAAGGGAGCGGATTCGCTTGACCTAGTACTCGATCAAAGGTTTCGTGGTCTCAGCCGCCCAGGTAACCCGCCTTTATATACACAGGTCGAGGCCCTGGGCTTTACAAGAGTCTGGGCAGGGTCATACTTGATAACCGACCTTGCCTCTAACTACTCCTGCCTTGCCGGACAAGCCGCCACCGGTGGCTTATGCCACCGGGTTATACGTCGTCTTCTGCCTCTGGGCCTCTAGGCCCACTGCGCAAGCTACTTCCAAGCCTTACCGCATGAGCCGCCAACCTCCTGACGAGGCCCCACCTGGGCGGGTCTCACCACGGTGTTATATCCTCAACATTAGGCTCCAGATTGATATGAACCGGTTCATGTCAATCTTCAAGTCTTCTGGTTGGCGAATCTTGCATTCTTTGACAAATCTTCACGACCCGCCATATCTGAAAATGGGTGACGTCGTCTCTGATCAATTTTCATGACCCGTCATGACATCATCTCAGGAAAATCAAAAAGATTCCCCTGACATCACAACGGATCTTTTTCATTAATATGACCAGCCCGAGAATCGAGGCACTTTCTTGGTCAATCGCCATCGTGTCTCCTCGATTCCCGCACCGGACTGTTGCTATTCCATCACCCCCTTATAAATAGGCATGGGGGGTCCCATCATTTTCACTTTCCCCGCCACTGCCTTCTTCTTCTTCCTCCAGACGCTCGCGCCGCCGACGCTCCTCCGCGCCATCCAGACCTCGCCATCGTCTCCAACTCAGGCCGCTGCATCACCCTGATCGCGTCCAGAACACTCCCGCGTTCGCCCACTCCATCTGCATCTCCCAGGTTCCATCTTTGCCCCTTCTATAGATCTTTATTAGTTCTTCAGGCTTCCCCCGAGTTCATCGGGTTTTCTTCGTGTTCATCACCGCTCATCGAAGCATTCTTCGTAGATCAGAGAAAAACACTTCTTTAGGCTTTATAGTGTTTAGCCGAACCATGCGGCCATCCGCTTAGTAAACATGCCATGCTCGTTATCGATTATCTGCTCACTGTAAGCCGCATAGGAACTGCCTGTTCTTCCACGGGCCTTTAGGTTTAGGAAATATTTTTCTTTTTATCTCGCCCGTAGATCTTAAATTGGTAGCTGTAGCCGTTGGAATCTGTTTTTCCACACTTAGCAATTTTTCCAATACTCACTGGCAAACTTGACCCGCCATCATACCGCCATCTCTCGTTGTCATGCCGCAACCTGCTTGGCGGCTTATAACTTTTATACTGACCCGCCAAGTACCATCACCATTTTTAGAGTCATAGCTGCTTTGGTCATGACGCGTTTTTAACCCGCCATATACTCATACCTTTCCACAGTCTTTTAAGCTGCCGCCATGTCTAAAACCCCAGCTTCCTGCGACTGGGTAAGGTCCGGGGTAACTGAAGAATCACTCAAGGATTTTGTCACCATGGGAGTTTTGCCGGCTCAGGATGTTATCCACTGGCGGGTTCCAGGCAATGAAACCACTCCCAAGACCGAGGATGGGGAAGTCATTGTGTTCACAAACCATCTTGTCTGTGGCTTTTCACTGCCCGGGTCTAAAAATTTTCGAGACGCCTTACACTTATATAAACTGAACCCTCAAGACATTGGCCCCAATTCTGTCACCAACATGTGCCAATTCCAAACTCTCTGTGAAGCTTATCTGCAAGAAGAGCCGTCTGTTGACCTCTTCAAGGAATATTTCTACGTCAACCGTCAAACAGAAATGGCAGATGGGCTGAGTCTTGAGCTTGGAGGTGTTACTCTCCAGAGACGGAGGGATGTACTCTTTCCAGCAGCAGTTCTGCCGAGTCATCCCAAAGATTGGAACAAAACCTGGTTTTATTGCAAAGACACTTCCCCAGAAGGGGAGAATCCACTGCCGGGTTATCGTCCTTACCGGCTCAGCACCGACACCGAGCTCCCAGACCAGATGTCTGCCGCAGAGCGCATCCAATACGGTCCAACCTTTTCAAAAATAAGAGCCCTGTTAGCCAATGGGTTAACAGGCGTTGATCTGACCCACTGCTGGGTCTGTTGGAGGATTCTGCCACTGAGCCGCCGTGATGCCTTAATGTGTCAGTATACTGGTGAGGTGAACGATCCTCAACGCTTCAACCAGACTCCCTTGGTAGACCAGGATCTCAATGCCATCGTCAAATCTCTGCTGGGAGAGCCTCAAGCAGCCTGCAACAAGACGGGGTTAAGTCCTTTTTATGCACTTAACCTGGCTCCAGAGGTGAATCTTTTCACCCTAATCTTCACCCTTTCCTTAAATGCCTTATTTCTTGTATTCTATTTTAACCATTCCGCCAATGCATATACTTATACATAGGCCGGCTCTTCCTTCTGGAACAAGAGGTTAACCATTACCTCCAAAAAGAAAAGCAAAGCAAACAAAGCAACCAAGGCTAAAGCTCCGGCTCGTAGAAGGAAACAATCAACCGAAGAATTATTCGGCCTGGACGACTCAGAGGTAGAACTTGATTCCCTTGGTTGTGTTTTTATACAACTTATTGACGCTGACTCTTCTCAGGAAGAGGCGGAGGCCAGTGAAGCCGGGGTTGCAGAGGTAACTATCATCTCCTCCGACTCAGAACCTCTGCCAACAGAGAGAATCCGGCGGGTCATCCGGAAAGTTAAGTTTTCACATCCTCTTGCTCACTTGGACCCCGACTTTCTTTTGAAGAAACAACAACATGACGCCAGACGTCAGACCCGGAGCGGCGGCTCTGAAGACCTGGTGGCTGGCTTGCTTGACACTCCGGCTCTCTGAAAACGTCGCAACGAGGTACTTCCGGCTTATATCTGTACTGCTGCATATTGCTCTTGTGTTGTCACTTACTCATAGCGCTTCTTCTAATTGTATCAGGAAACCCCTCCTTCGTCTGGCGACTCAACTGCCTCCAAGCTGCCTCCCCTTGTCATCAACCCGGGGTAACTTTCTTATATCCTTTCCCTGCTTATTACTATAATGTCTTTGCATATAACTAATAATGAAGTCCGTGTCTTGCAGGGCCCAGGCCAAGAAAAGGAAACAGAGCGGTCATCTTCCCGTCCAAATGTTTTAGAACCAGAAGTCCCAAAGGTTGACACTCCTGAATCTCAAGTGGAACCATCCGATGCTGACCAGGGTGCTTATGACAACACTCCCCAGCCCAACGAGCCGGTGGATGTTGATGTTGTGATTCCTGAGGCTTTTTCGGAGACGGATCCTAAGCCGCCCAGCCCCCTGCCAACAATTCAAGAGGTGCCGGCTCAAGAAGAAGAGGTCACTATTACCGGCTCAGCCTATGCCGCTCCGGCCCCCTCCAACGTGTTGACCAAGCACATCAGCAAGGCTGAAACGCCTTCACCTGAGAAGGATAAAAACAAGCTTGATCTGCCCAATTTGGAAAAGCTGACCGCTGACGAATTGCACTCGGGCTATTTGAGCCGCCTGGCTGCCAGCCGGGATATGGAAGCCAGACTGGTAGACATGATGAAGAAAAAATATGAGGTATTCCACTTCTCTGCTCTCTGTATACCCTTACGTAGCCCCCAAGGGCCGGCTTATATTCTCGAAAATAAACCGGGTCTTCAATAATATGCAGACTTGAATAGACCAATGTTGTAGCCCCCAAGGGCCGGGTCATTATACTAATAATGAGCCGGGACTTTTTGCCTTAATAAATACAAAAATGCCAAATGTAGCCCCCAAGGGCCGGCTCTTTATACCAATAATGAGCCGGGACTTTTTGTAGACCTGATCCTAGACTTTTAAGAGCAAGGTGTAGCCCCCAAGGGCCGGCTTACCTTCATGAAGATGATCCGGGTCTTACTTGTATTGTAGATATATGAAAGAACTGATACACATTAGCCCCCAAGTGTCAAGTATATTGCTTGCAATCTTCTTGGGACTTGTAATGATTCTCTGCCAAACTTTTAAATACCAATATGAGCCGGCTGGCTGCTTAAAACTGATAATCTTACCTTGTTATGACTCTGTCTTGTGCAGGAATCTTTAAATGTTGCTGAGTCTAACGTGTCAGAACTTAAGAAGAGTCTGGCACTGCAACAAGAAGGCCGAGTAGAAGCTAGCGCAAAGTGGCAGATCGCTTTGACCGAGCTGGAGAAAATCAAGACTGGGCTCGAGACATTCAAAAAGTCTGCAGAAACGAGTCAAGCTGCCCTGACCAAGCATGCAGAATATGCAGAGGGCCGTCTGAAAACGGTGACTGGAGAGCTGACCAGCCTAAAGCGGCACATAAACCGGATGACCGAAGCCGTCTTTGGTAAGTATTGCTGACTGTACTTGCAATTATGATCCTATGGAGACTCGCCCGGCGGCTTATAACTTCAATCTGTTGTGCAGGCCAACGAACTCGCCAACTTCCAGACGACAGTTTGTTGAAGCTGAAGGCCTTATACACCTTCACTGAACAACTATACTTCGGAAGCCTCTTTACCATCAGGGCAGGATTTGGTGAAAAAGGTGTGCCAAAACTGATCAAGGACGTGTTGAATTATCTCTCCACTGTTCCCAGGCACTTTGAGGAAATAAAAAGATCAGCCGCTCGCAAGGGTGCAATTTCTGCTTTGAGCCGAGCGCTGGCATATGCACCGGAGCATCACCCGGAAGAGATGATGGGCGGCTTCCCGCAACTTAAGGACGACGGGTCAGAATTCACTGAAGATGACTATGCCCGTTGCCACCGAGAGTCTCGAGTGTTGGCCAGCCGGCTAGCCGCAGAAGCTGACCTGGCGACATACCAGGTGGCTTACGACGACAACAACACTCGAGTACGGGCGCCTACTTTTGAGCCGAAGGATCTGACCCCTCAACGGCGTAAGCATATCTTTGCCCCTGACGTTGACCCGTCTCCCATCTTGAATGATGAAGCTCAATTTGAAGCTCTACTCAACTGCAACTGGGATGTGGACAACCTTCAGATCCAGGAGCCCAAAGACCCGGCGCACGGTGACCCGTCGACAAGCTAGGTGAAGAACCGGTCTTCAAAGATGCTAACCCGGGCGAAACTGAGCCGCCGGGTACTAACTTGTGAAAAAAAAACTTGAACAACACATTTTGGGCCCTGGGAGGCCTTGTAATAGCAGTAGAAAAACTTGATCGCCTGCTGTTGTGCCTTCGTGCACTTTTTAAAGTTCTTTCAGCCCATACGCCGGCGACTTAACAAAAATGTCTTGATATAATCATCTGACTGTATTGACTCGCCCGGCGGGTTATATTCCATGAGCAATGCTAAGCCGGGGTTACCCAAAAAACTTAGAATCTTATCATGAAAAATACCTGCAAAAAACAAACAATAGAATATATGTTTGCATATCCTCTGCCTCATAAACCGGCTTTAAAGGCACAGCAAGACAGGATAGCTTTTATTTTCATAAGAATTTTTTTTGTATTGCCTCCGAAGAAGCTAGGCATAAAAGCCTGAAACCTCGTAAACCGGCTCTCACGTGACATAAATCCGTCGCTTAAACCTTAGCAAGTTCAGGGTCTTTAAAAGATTGACATTGCTAAGAGTACGAACGGGCCACATAGCGAAGAGACTACAGCAGACGAGGCGAGTTTATCCTAGCTCACTGTAAGCCGGCTCTCGCATGACAAAAGCCGCCGTTTAAACCTTGCCAAGTTCAGGGTCTTATTGCGAGATTGACTTTTCAAGTTTAGGGTCTCGAAGCAAGATTGACTGTCAAGAGTTCGGCGGGTCACATGGTGGAGTAGCAAGTTGCAAACAGGCAGGTTTAACTCGAACATGGCATATAAAGCCTGGCCAAGAGGGTATGAAAGCTAAACCCAGTGGGTTGGAAGCCCCCAAGTGACCTGATGAAGAATCAACTCTTTGCACGAGACTTTAGTGCAGGAAAATGGCAGAGGCCCCGAATTATGGGGATGCCAACTTTATTATATCATAAAAGATGGTATACAATGACAGAAGTATGTACATTGATGAGAGCCGGACCGGCGGCTCAAGTATAGTATGGCTGAAGGTGAGCAATATTCCAAGGCCTTGCAGTCTCTTCACCAGAAGTGCGTGACTTGTCGCTCTCCCGTATATCGATGAGATAGTAGGAACCATTTTTGAGATTTCTGCTGATCACAAACGGTCCTTCCCAAGGAGGTGACAACTTATGCATATCTGACTAGTCTTGAATCAAATGGAGTACTAGGTCGCCTTCTTGGAACGTCCGGGTCTTGACCCTGCGGTTATGATAGCGACGCAGGTCTTGCTGGTAAATCGCGGACCGTGCTGCTGCAAGATCCCGTTCTTCGTCTAAAGCATCCAAAGCATCCTGACGCGCCATCTCATTATCAGCTTCCATGTAAGCCGCCACTCTGGGCGAGTCATGACGAATATCACTGGGGAAAACAGCTTCTGCGCCATAAACCATGAAGAAAGGCGTATAGCCTGTTGATCTGTTGGGGGTGGTTCTTATGCTCCAAAGAACTGAAGGCAACTCCTTCACCCAACAACCCGGCGTGCGCTCCAAAGGAACCATAAGCCGGGGTTTTATCCCTCTCAAAATTTCCTGGTTAGCACGCTCTGCTTGACCATTAGACTGTGGGTGAGCCACAGAAGATACATCGAGGCGGATATGTTCACCATCACAAAACTCCTTCATAGCCCCCTTTGACAGGTTTGTGCCATTGTCAGTAATGATACTATGAGGATAACCAAACCGAAAGATCAGCTTCTTGACGAACTGAACAGTCGTTGCTGCGTCACACTTACTGACCGGCTCAGCCTCAACCCACTTAGTAAACTTGTCAGCTGCCACCAAGAGGTGGGTCTTCTTGTCTTTAGACCTCTTAAAAGGTCCCACCATATCAAGCCCCCAGACTGCAAACGGCCAGGTGATTGGAATCATCCGTGACTCTTGAGCCGGCAGATGTGCACGTCGTCCAAATTTTTGGCACCCGTCACATTTACTGACCAAGTACTCCGCATATTTATGAGCTGTTAGCCAGTAAAAACCGTGTCGAAAAGCCTTGGCCACCAAAGATTTTGACCCAGCGTGATGACCACAATCGCCGGCATGTATCTCTTGCAGGATTTCACGGCCCTCGTCAGGAGAAACACATCGCTGAAAGACGCCAGTCACGCTGCACCTGTGTAACTCACCATTGACAATAGTCATAGATTTAGACCGCCTTATAATCTGCCGCGCCAGAGTCTCATCTTGGGGTAACTCGCCGCGGGTCAGATACGCCAGATAAGGCAGCGTCCAATCAGGGATTGCACGGAGAGCCGCCACCAATTGTCCTTCCGGGTCAGGTATAGCCAAATCTTCTTCCGACGGTAGCTTAACCGACGGGTGATGCAATACGTCCAGGAACACATTAGGCGGCACCGGCTTACGTTGAGATCCCAGTCTTGACAACGTGTCAGCCGCCTCATTCTTCCGCCGATCAATATGATCCACCTGATAGCCCTTGAAGTGGCCAGCAATAATATCAACCGCCTGGCGGTAAGCCGCCATGCGAGGATCCTTAGAATCCCACGTGCCAGAGACTTGCTGAGCCACCAGGTCTGAGTCGCCAAGACCTCTGACCCGGCTCAAATTCATCTCGTTGGCCACACGGAGCCCGTGAAGCAAAGCCTCATATTCAGCTGCATTGTTAGTATAAGGAAACATTAACCTCAAAACATAACAGAATTTGTCACCTCGTGGGGAAGTTAAAACAACTCCAGCCCCCGAGCCTTCCAATTGCCTGGAGCCATCAAAATGAATTGTCCAATATGTATTGTTCGGCTTCTCCTCGGGTACTTGACATTCTGTCCAGTCATTGATAAAGTCTACCAGAGCTTGAGATTTCACAGCCGTCCGGGGCACATATTTCAGATTGAGAGGTCCAAGCTCAATTGCCCACTTGGCAATCATGCCAGTGGCTTCTCTGTTTTGAATGATATCTCCCAAAGGAGCAGAGCTAACCACTGTGATTGGATGCCCAAGGAAATAGTGTTTCACCATGCGATTGGCCATGAATACCCCAAACACCAGCTTTTGCCAATGCGGATACCTTTGCTTGGACTCCGTCAGGACCTCACTGACATAGTAAACCGGCCGCTGGACTGGGTACTCCTTACCCGCCTCCTTGTGCTCCACCACAACTGCAGCACTGACAGCTCTGTTGTTAGCCGCCACGTACAAGAGCAAAGGCTCCTTTTTCACTGGAGCAGCCAAAACGGGCGGCTCAGCCAACTGTTTCTTGAGCGCCTCAAACGCCTCATTAGCCGCATCACTCCAGACGAAGTCATCTGTCTTCTTCATCATCTGATATAGAGGAATAGCTTTCTCACCCAGGCGGCTTATGAACCGGCTCAGAGCGGCAATATGGCCCGCCAAGCGCTGAACGTCATTAATACACGCCGGCTTAGACAAAGAAGTGATGGCCTTTATCTTGTCCGGGTTAGCCTCAATGCCACGCTCGGAGACCAAGAATCCTAAGAGCTTGCCTGTAGGCACACCAAACACACACTTTGCCGGGTTAAGCATCATCTTGTAAACCCGCAGATTATCAAAAGTTTCCTTCAAATCAACCAACAGAGTCTCCTTCTTCCTTGACTTGACCACAATATCATCCACATAAGCATGAACATTGCGCCCAATTTGACCATGAAGACAGTTCTGCACACAACGTTGATAAGTCGCCTGAGCGCTCTTGAGCCCGAAAGGCATAGACACATAGCAGAAAGCTCCAAAAGGCGTAATGAAAGAAGTCTTCTCTTGGTCTTTGACTGCCATCTTGATCTGATGGTAACCCGAATAAGCATCCAGGAAACATAAACTCTCACAACCCGTCGTTGCATCAATGATCTGGTCGATACGGGGGAGAGCAAATGGATCAACCGGACACGCCTTGTTGAGATCAGTGTAATCTACACACATGCGCCACGTGCCGTTCTTCTTGAGTACCAACACCGGGTTAGCTAACCATTCCGGGTGAAAAACTTCGACGATAAACCCTGCTGCCAAGAGTCGGGCTACTTCTTCTCCAATAGCCTTACGCTTCTCCTCATTGAAACGACGGAGGAACTGTTTGACCGGCTTAAACTTAGGATCCACATTAAGGTGGTGCTCAGCGAATTCTCTCGGTACACCCGGCATGTCAGAAGGCTTCCATGCAAAGATGTCCCGATTCTCACGGATGAATTCGATGAGCGCGCTTTCCTATTTGGGATCCATATTGGCCCCAATAGTGAATTGCTGCGATGAGTCGCCAGGAGTAAAGTCCACCAGCTTGGTATCTTCTGCCACAAACTTAAGGGGCGGCTCAGATTCAGTGCTAGGCTTCTTCAATGGGGTCATATCTGCCGGGCCAACATTCTCCTTATAAAACTTGAGCTCTGCCTCAGCACAACTTGATTCTACATATGCAGCGTCGCCTTCCTCGCACTCAAGAGCAATCTTCCGATCACCATGCACTGTAATCGTTCCGTTTAATCCGGGCATCTTGAGCTGTAAGTAGACATAACAAGGCCTAGCCATGAACTTGGCATAAGCCGGCCGCCCAAACAAGGCGTGGTACGGGCTCTTGATTTTGACCACCTCGAACCATAAGGTTTCCACCGTGTAATTGAACTCATCACCGAAGGCTACTTCTAGGGCAATCTTTCCAACTGGATAAGCCAATTTTCTAGGCACCACTCCATGAAAGACCGTCCAAGATGGCTTGAGATCCTTGTCAAGCAAGTTCATCCGGCGGAACGTGTCATAGTACAGGATGTTGATACTGCTGCCACCATCCATAAGCACCTTGGTGAACACGTAGCCTCCTACTTGGGGGGCTACTACCAAGGCCAACTACCCTGGGTTATCCACACACGGCGGGTGATCCTCCCTGCTCCAAGTTATGTCATACTCAGACCATTTTAAGTACTGTGGGAGAGCCGGCATGACCGCATTAACCGCCCGCTTGCGCACCTTCTGATCCCGCTTGTCAAGGCTTGTCGTAAAGACGTGATATTGGCCTCCATTAAGCTGTTTTGGGTTACTCTGATACCCGGACTGGTTGTTTTGTTGCTGACCTCCATTGCTAGACTGTTGATTATGACTCCCATGGTTTCCCTGACCTTGATAACCAGAAACTGAGCCGCCTGCACCAAAGCCGGACACAGGAGAACCGGATCCTGACCCGCCGGACGGTCCATTGCCGCCACCCTGATGCTGGTTAATGTTGTAATTCCGGAATTCCCGCATGACCCAACAATCCTTCCAGGCATGAGTGGATGGTTTATTGGGAACACTATGTTTTGGGCAAGGAGCATTCAACATTGCTTCCATATTGAAAGGCTTAGATTTGCCGAAAGGCTGTTTACCATTGCCCTTGCCGCGGTTGCTCCCAGCATTAGTGTTGGCCACCAGATCTGACCCGCCGTCCGGGTGCTTCCGTTTACCGCCATTGCTGTTATTATTATTTCCTGCCCCACTCTGCTGTTGACCCTTGCCATTGCCATTCTTCTTTACCTTAGCTGATTTCTCCTCATCCGACCCAGGATCCTTTGTACTGTCAGAGTCTGCGTATTTGGTGAGAGCCTCCATAAGCTCCCCCATATCCTGGCATGAACGCTTGAGCCGTCCAAGCTTCTGTTTAAGGGGCAAAAAGTGGCAATTCTTCTCCAGAATTAGAACCGCCTGAGCCGCCGTGATATTATCAGAGGAGTGGATAATGGTTGAGACCCGCCGGACCCAATGGTGGGCAGACTCATCCTCACGCTGCACACAATGATCCAAATCCACGATTGTCATGGGCTGCTTGCACGTTCCTTGAAAATTCTTGATGAACTTCGCCTTCAACTTGGCCAATGAATTAATGGTGTTGGGTGGCAAACCCTTCAACCACGTGCGAGCTGGCCCTTCCAGCATCATGATGAAATACTTGGCGCAGACTGCATCACTGACGTCTAACATCTCCATGGCTAGCTCATAACTTTCGATCCAAGCTTCCGGAGGTAGATCAGCAGTATAATTTGGCACCTTATGGGGACCCTTAAAATCCTTCGGCAGGCGTTCGTTTCGTAGAGCCGGCACTAAGCACGGCACTCCCACAGCCCTGGAGGTTATTCCGGCTCCTACCGAAACAGAAGGTGCTACTGTGGGTGACTCTTGATAAGCCGCCGCGGCTGGTGCCGCCTCTCACTGTGCTCTTGCACGATCTACAAGCGCCTGGGCATCAACAGCAAGTGGGTCATCCCGCGCCGGGTTCCGACGTCGCTCGCTGCTAGAAATCGCAGGCGACTCTATACGCCAGCTGTAACTGCAGCTCGGGATAGGGGTCGAGTGCACGCGGCTCCGGCTATAGGTATACTTCTCCTGTTGCGCCACCGCTGTCTATAAATACCCAATGGCATTCCGTGCTTCTTCCGCAAAAGGCGTTCCATCAGGGATGGGAAGCGCGCCGAGCCTGACTGCCGCTGCCACCATGTTCTCCACCGGGTTAGAATAATGACCGGGTGGTGTGGGAAAATGCTGCGGCGGGGTCTGGTTCCTGTGGGGTTGGTCTGGCTGCCGATGCTGAACCGCCGCCCTACTCCCAGGTACTTCTGCCGTCCGGGTCAAGGTCAGAGGCGCATTCCGTCCTGACCCCGGCGTGTTGAAAAGATTCCTAGGCTCATACTGATCCGGCAGGCGAGTCTGGTGCCTCATCCGACGGACTGCGTCTGCGGTTTGTTGATCCCGGTCAAGGCGAAAAGCTTCCGCCCTGAGGCGCTCCGACTCAGCATCCATCTGAGCTTTCAGCGCGTTGATTTCCTCTTGGGCACTGGCCATCTGGTCCTTCAACCTCGCGATCTCCGTGTTACGGACTGCTTGGTTTTCGGCCGTGACCTCGGTTCCCATCAGAGTCGTAAGTTCATTCATCAGATCCAGCAAAACGTGAGCCGGCGGCCTGGCTGACCCGGCTCCCGTTGCGCCAGCGGCCGCTGTCCCGGCTGCCGTGCTGCCAGAAGCCGGCACCGATCTAGCCATGAGGACAGCGGCTCTACTCGGCGGCTCATAGTATTCCGGGTTATGGTATTCCGGGTCATGGTAGCCCTCGAAGTAGCCCCCAAGCCCGCCGTTGTGAAGCTGGTAGATTGATTCCGCCTCCTCGCTCGAGGATCCATCCTCCGAGCAGATGAGGGTTTCCTCCCGCGACATAGAACCATCAAGTTCCGTGCCTTGGGTGAAGCCGACGAAGACGTGCTTCCGGCCCGGGTAGACCCGGGCGGGTTGCGCGCGCCGGGCCGACTCGACGAGGTCGGTGCAGACGTTCGGCCCGGGCTTTGACCGCCGATCTTGCCGATGAAGACGTGAATTCCGCCGAAGGGGACCCGGTACCCATACTTGATTGAGTCGGCCTCGTTGCTCCAGCCAACGTCGTCGATGTAGAGCTTGCCGCGGCGACTCTTGGTCATCCTGCCAACGGCGTATCCCTCGATCCCTGGGAGAGAGCCCTTCGAGTACTCCAAACCACTGAGCATCGGCCCCACGGTGGGCGCCAACTGTCGTGGTTTTGTCATGGCTGATGTCCTATTGCCAGGACTTAGGCGTGAGGCCATCGCTACGGCGGTTAACTCAAAGGGGTTGGTTGGGACGAAAGACACAGGTTTACCCAGATTCGGCCCCTCTCGAAGGAGGTAATAGCCTACGTCCTGCTTTGAGTTGTATTGATTGTGTATCAATTACAAGGGAGTGGATTCGCTTGACCTAGTACTCGATCAAAGGTTTCATGGTCCCAGCCGCCCAGGTAGCCCGCCTTTATATACACAGGTCGAGGCCCTGGACTTTACAAGAGTCCGGGCCGGGTCATACTTGATAACCGACCTTGCCTCTAACTACTCCTGCCTTGTCGGACAAGCCACCACCGGCAGCTTACGCCACCGGGTTACACGTCGTCTTCTGCCTCTCGGGCTCCAGGCCCACTAGGCAAGCTACTTCTAAGCCTTACCGTATGAGCCGCCAACCTCATGACCCGGCCCCACCTGGGCGGGTCTCACCACGGGGTTATATCCCCAACACACAGGGACTCTGCAATCTCATTTCCAAGGGTATCAAGACTATTAAAGCTTAATGGGTGAGATATGGTTAAGTGGTGAGGCTGCAGCAAGCGACTAAGCATTTATTTGAGTGGCTAACTTACGAGTACGAGAATAAAGGGGGATGATCATCTCATAAACGGACGTGAACTAGTAATGATCACTAAGTGATCCTGAACACCTACTTATGAGTCAAACATAACCCCACCGTGTTCTCTCTTTGATTCAAAACTCACAAGAAGAGACAATCATGGTTACGCACACAGTTGGTGTATTTTATTTGAGTTTACTTCAAGTTTGCTATGACCGGGTGTTAAACAAAGTTTCCAATTTGCCACATAACCGCGAGCACGGTTTTCCAAAAGATTTAACCCTGCAGGGGTGCTCCAACTCATCCATCAAAAACTAACCACACGCCGCGGGAATAACCTCGACCACAAATCTCGTGATTTCCTAGGCAATTTCATTGGAAAACCGCAACCTCGAGATAGCCCGAAGTATTCTCGGAATTCCTCGCACAAGACGTTCGAGAAAGGTAAAACAAATCCAGCAAGTCCGCCTGACGTGTCGACGAACCCGATAGGAACCGCGTATCTCGTTCTTAGGACACGACGGATGAGCGATGGTTACCACGCCAATCACCGAGTTGTCCCGGGTAGCGTTAATAAGCTGCTCTGGGTTGGACCAACACTCATGAAGAGCATTGTCCTGGGTTGTTGATTAATTATCCACAGGGTCCGGAAAGTCCCTATGCAATTTTATTAGTTCTTAGGCAAATGCAGTACCAATGTTGGGCCTTGCCAGACATGCTTTATCCTAAAACGAAAGTCAAGGGGGTCCCCATAACAACGCCGAGCATGTTAGGACCGCAAAATATGGAACATAACACCGGTACACAAGTAACTAGGGCGGCAAAAGTGTTACAAAACACCGAGCAAAAGGCCAAGCCTTCCACCTTTTACCAAGTATATATGTGCATTAAATTAAGTAGCAATAATATTGTGATATAAAAAAATATCCATGTTGCACATGGAAAGAGCTTGCACCTGCAACTAGCAACGCTATAAGAAGGGCTGAGCAAGCGGCAACATAGCCAAACAATGGTTTGCTGGGTTGTGGAGGGGTTAGAGGCTTATCATGGCATTTTAGGAGGCTGGAAAAACAAGTGGTAAGTAACGAGACAGCGATAGAAATGAGACATCTAGCATGGCAATGATAGTAGTGGTATCCAAGGAAATGATCATCTTGCCTGAGATCCCGCTTGGAAGAAGAACGAATCCATGAAGAAGACGAGTCAACGTAGTCGAACGAATCCTCACACTCCGAACGCTTTCAAAACTTTATCGAGAAGAAGCAATCCGGAAACAACAATCAACACATGATAAACACCACAACATATGCATGACATGATGCACAAACAAATATGATGCATGCCAAGTTTAAATATGCAAGGCATGGCAAATCACAACAATCGATTACTACACATTAAATGAAGTTCAATATGCAACAGGTTGCATATTGATGAAACTCCACGTTCGAAACATTTAGTTCACTCTCGTTTATTTACATGGCACGTTTAAATGTTGTTAACATGGCAAGAGGTGAAGCATAATGAAACTACACTATCTAGGCATCTTAAATGAGGTCGGAAACAACTTATAGTATTTCCGAAGCGACCTCATATGCAAATTATGAATTTGGTCCAGATCTAAACTAACCATGTTTTATATTAGTAAACAGGTAAATAAAGTGCACAATGCAATTCTACTCGTCATTCTAGTTGATTTACATATATAGATCATATAAAACAGAGCTACGGCCTAAAAGATATGACCAACACAAGATGCATATGTCATGAATGTAAAATGCATGCAAACAACCACTACAAGCATGTTAAATCATGGATGCAGCAATATATTATGAAACTACATGGAATTCTAGTCAAGTTTCATATAGGACATGCTTAAAACGGAGTTACGGTTCAACCACAACAACCAACACAAGTTTTATTTGAAATCTGCCCAAAACAGCACCATAGCATATTGCACACATGAAAACAACAAGCTACAAGATTCTAAAATGCACAAATTAAGCATGGGGCAGTAGCATATAACACACACTTCATTTGATCTTCACATTTCACACTCAAAAGAGTCATGGATCACATAGTAGGAAGCTCACAACATTGCAATAAAATATAGCAGATTAGGACTTAGTGAAAATAACAGTTTTTAGCATAGCAGATTTTCATGGAGGCATATTGGCAGCAATAAAACTATATGCTATAGGGCATATTATGGCATGAAAATTTACAGCATGGTAGAGGGCATGATGCACTACAAATCACTCCATGGTGGCAAGGTCTAATTATGCATAGAATCATGGCTAGCATCAACACAACATGACATTTTGAAGAAAACAGATTCTCAGACTTAGTAAAAATTAGAGTAGACATGTGCAGCAGTTTTTAACAGATTGGCATGTTGGACAGCCGAATTAGTTATGTTGCTAAACCTATTCATGCAAACTATTGGCACAACATGATAGAGCATAACATGATTAACAATATATCCCATTGTGGCAACACCAAAAGAGCTATAGATCAATAGCAAACTACATGGCAAGACAGCAACAAAATAACACACTTTTCAGACTTAGAAATATTTTAGCATCTCAAAACAGCAACATTTTTAAGACATGATGGCAGCAAGAAAATAACATTTAAACATGGATTTCTATCCCAACCAAACAAACCAGGGCCTATCACACATGTCCAAGGGCATATCTCATGTTCAAAATTATTTCATATCATTCATGGATTAATTCACACAAAATAAACAAAAGGGCAGCCTAGCAAAAATGACATGCACACAAAATTGCTCAAATGGGAAAACTAATTGCACAACTGGGTTCAATGGATTTTTCTACCCCGGAAACATATATAATATGAGTATGGTCCTGTAGAAAAATGTGCCAGAATGTTTTATGCAAGATTTGATATCTTTTTAATGGACAGAGCATTGGATAGCAAAACAAATGCACGGGCGAGGGATAGCTGGGCTGGGCAGCTCACCAGCAGGCATTGGAGGTCGAGGCGAAGCTGGGTTGGCGGCTGGGCCGACCATGCTGGCGATGGGCCGGCTCGAGGCCGTGGCCCAGGGACGCTGGCAAGGGCATCGGGCGGCCGTCCTCCTGCGCGTTCCTGAGCTGGAGGCGGACGGCGGCGGGTCAACGCCGCTGGCGGTGGCGTCGAGTGACAGCGAGGCGCGGGGCGCTCGGGAATGGACAGATCCGGGGACGGGGAGTCCGGGGCCGGCCAGATCTAGCCCGAGGACGTCGGACGGAGCAGATCGGCGGCGGCGCCATGGCTCGGACCTGCGTGGGAAGACCAGGGCGGGGTGAGAGGGAGAGGAAGGAGATAGAGAAGAGAAGGGGACGGCGCGGGGCTGGCCTGGGCGGCGACGAGATCCGGCGAGCGGCGCGGGGAGGCGAGGGACGGCGGGGCGATGGACGCCGGCGAGGGAGGCCAGGGCTGTGGGTGAGCTCCCGCTCGGACATAGCCAGGGATGAGCGGCGCTGGCTCGGGTGCCTAGCGGGCGTGGGTCGGGAGACCGGGCCTCGCGGGCTGCGGCGGCGGCGCACCGGGCCCGGGAGGGCCAGAACCGGGCCCATGCGGGCTTGCGGCGGAGGGAGGCTGGGGAGGCCGCGTGGCAGCTCCCGATTGGCCGCAGGGGCGGCTCAGTTGGTGGCGCCCTGCTGGGGCTCTGACAAGTGGCGGCGGCGGGCTGGCTATGCATGGATTCCGAGGAGTGGTGGCTGGAGGGCGCGTTTTTCAAGGCTGGAGGTTGGGGAAGGCCATTTTGGGAGGGGGAGACCTCCTTAAATAGGCAGGGTTAGGGTTTGAGGGTGCTTAGGGGGGGTTTCGGAGCCCTCTGATCATGATCCGATGGTCAGATCGGAGAGGTGGGTTAGCTGGGCTATGGTGGGCTGTGGAGAGGTGGTTAGGCTGAGATGAGAGGGAAGATAGTGGCCCGGCATCGAGTTTTTATAAACCGAAAACTTCCGATAAATAATCCGATGACGGTGCCGCTACGGTCGACCGTTCGGGTATCAAACGGACTCTGATTGCGACGAAATTTGACAGGCGGTCTAGCTACACTATATAAAGACCGCACGCCAATTTTTGACCCAATCCGAGAATATTTTTCGCGCACTTTAAAAACGATATTTTGTTGATGCCGCGGGCGCGTGCGTGTTTGGTTGGAATCGAAACGGTCGATGACACGAACGGAGAGAACTGGCAGCTATGAATGGACGCAAGTTTTCGAAAACGAGTGACGATGCTACGCAAGATGATGCGAATGATGCGATGATGAATGCAACAACCACTCGAATCACATGACGAGAAAGGACATAAAAGGGGAATCTTCTGGAACGTCGGTCCCGGGCTGTTACATCTACCAAGCATCCACAACTAAGAGGAATCATTAAGGTAAACCCAACCATAGCATTAAGTATCAAGTCCCCTTTACTCTCATACGCAACAACCCCCTTACTCGGGTATAAGCTTCTGTCACTCTAGCCACCCACTATAAGAGAATTATGAACGTATTACAACACCCTACAACGGGAATCCCTCACGCGTGTGCGGCACAGAAGGCACCATAAGACAGCACCAAAATAAAAACATACAACTCAAACCAATCAAGATCAATAATCAACCCAAAGGACAAAAGAAATCTACTAAAACATCATAGGATGGCAACACATCATTGAATAATAATATGTGGCACAAAGCACCATGTTCAAGTAGGGGATTATAGCGGGATGCGGGAGAGTGGACCACTGAAAAGAGATGAGGGAGGTGATAAAGACGGTGATGTTGATAAGACGATCAACGCGGCGATGGTTCCCTCGGCGGCACTCCGGCGCCACCAAGAGAGAGGGGGAGAGAGTATCCCCCTTAGGCTTCCCCCTCCACGCCCCCCCTAGATGGGGAGAGGTTCTCCCCCCTAGTCCTTGGCCTCCATGGCGCCCGAAGATCCGTAACTTCAAGATGCCCCTCCGAGATTGGATCTCTCTCTGTTTTCTTCTCTGGTTTTGTCTGTTTTCTGGCCTTTCACCATTTCTTATATTCCCGGAGATCCGCAACTCCGATTGGTATGAAAGTTTTAGGGGATTTTTATCTGGAAATTATCTTTCTTGCGGCGAAAGAATGGCTCCACCCGCCTTATGAGGTGCCCACAAGGCAACCAGGCATGCCCAAGGTGGGTGGGCACGCCCTGTTGCCTTGTGGGGCCCTCGAGCATCACCTTGTGTTGATTATTCTTCATAAAAATCACATATATTCCAAAATAATTCTCCACAAAAATTTATCACGTTTGGATTTCGTTTGGTATGGTTTTCTTTGAAACAAAAAACATGCAGAAAGCAAGAACTCGCACTGGGCACTAGATTAATAAGTTAGTCCATAAAAATAATATAAAAGTGCACAAAAACCATATAAAACTATTGTAAACATGGCACGAATACTTCATAAATTATAGATACGGTGGAGATGTATCGTAGTCAAAGCCGCTTTTCCTTGCCTGGGTAGGTTTAAAAAAAAGAGTCTGGAGACCCAAGACAGTTTTTAGGCCAAAAATTCGGCGCGTGAAAATATTTTTTTCCTATCCTGTTTTCAGGCTTTTCTGAGTGTTTTGAGACACTTGCCATCATAGTGATTTTTTGTTGCACTTTTTGGTTGTTGCTGCCCTGATTCCCGAAAAAAAAGTCGAGAAAAATTTTCGTGCCTATCATGTTTATACGCCTTGGGAAGAGTTTTGAGACACTCGCCATTATAGTGATTTTCTTGGGAAAAAAGAGCGCCAAAAAAGGAAAAAAATCAGATTGTGCATTTCCCTTGATAGTGTGTCGCGCCGTGATTTTGTTGGTGTTCTAGGCTCGCGTCTCTAGTCCGTTCTAGGCTAGGACCAGCACAGTACCATCGTTGAGCGTTTATTCAACTTTGCATACCTGTATTGATTATTGCTAACCCTTTTTACAACCATATTATAAGCCATCCCAGCTCCACATACATCTACGTCGTGTGTTTTGATTCCACCTGGTAATTGCTCTATCCAAGCTTTTGAGAGTTTTGACTACACCGGTTGCCGCTCACCGCATGCTGCTTTGGTAAGAACTGGTGAGAATTTGAGATTTGCTTGACGGATTTGTGACACACCACCACCACCACTTCCTAGTAGTATGTAGGTTCATATTCTAGTGTGTTCCTATTGCTGCTAACCATGACAGGATCACAAGCTGACGAGATCGACTGGGAGAGCATGACGAACAAGGAGCTCCATGATAAATTTCAACAAATGATGGGTGAATAGGTACAAGACATGATGAACAGATTCGGAGAGGCCATGGAGAAACTAAATACCTTGAAGAAGACGTTCGACACCAAGATGGACGCCAAGTTCAATGAGGTGCTTGCACGTCTACCACCAGCTGCATATGTTGCACCTCTACAACTACAACACCGCCTTCCAAATCACGTGGGGCATGCACGATGTATGCTACTCGAGAAAGGCCAACATTCTGGTTTCGTTGCTTCTGTGGCTGCTGCTGCTACTACTGTTGATCAGAATGTTGACTACGATGGTCATTACGATGAGGAAGAAGAGGCTACGCCAATTCAGGACCAGGGGCAACCACCAGCACAAGCACCAGGTCGTCCATGTGGCTACAATCGCAACGGTAGGGCTGCACCCCCCCCCCCTCAGGTACGGGATCATGATCATCTCCCTAAGCGAAAATTGAATATTCTGCCGTTTGGGGGTAGATACATTCCTGATGTATATCTTACTTGGGAGTTAAAAACAAAACAACATTTTACATGCTTACAATTTCCCAAGGATAGACGTGTTGCCGCTGTTGTTTATGCATGCACTAGTTTTACTTGTGTTTGGTGGTCTGAACATTGTACAATACATCATGATAATATCCCTGCTACTTGGGCTACTTTGAAAACTGCTATGCGTACTCGTTGGGTTCCACCATATTATCAACGTGAATTACTTCAAAATTTGCAGCGTTTAAGACAAGGAAAATTTATTGTAGAGGAATATTATGAGGAATTACAAATTGGCATGATTAGATGTGGTGTTGTTGAGGAGAATGAACTATGCTTGCACGTTTTATGGGTGGATCGAATAGAGAGATTCGGACTATCTTAGAGTATAAGGAGTATAACACTATCACTCGTTTATTCCATCTTGCTTGCAAAACTAAACGTGAAGTGCAGGATCGACAAGCACCGGCGAGAACTGTTTTTTCTGCAGATCGATCTTCATCATGGACACCATGTACATTATCTACTTCCACACGTCCTGCTGCAGCACCACCTACTTCAGCCGCCAACTCCAACAGAGATACAAGAAAACAGTCACCTCCACCAACCTCCACCACGGGCACACCTTCGGGGTCTGCACAGAGCTCTTCTTCGTCCATGGCATCCACAGGGCAAACACATGAGGTTATTTTTCGTCGTTGCAAGGGTGGAGGTCACTATGCGAGATAATGCCCATCCAAGCGTGTGATGATTGTTACTGAGGATGATGGATATGCGTCCGCTAGTGATTATGAGGAGGAGACTTTGGCTCTTATTGCAAGGGAACAACAAGGACCGAGGATACTGAACAAGAGACACAATACAAGGCTATTGAATACACTAATAGGTATGAAAGTTTAGTTGCTCAACGTGTTTTGAGTGTGCAGGTAACACAGGCTGCAAAATCAGAGGCACAACTTGTTCCATACAAAGGGAGTTGTGAAGGAACATTCTATCCGCGTCATCATCGATGGAGGGAGTTGCAACAACTTGGCTAGCATGGAGATGGTGCAGAAGCTGTCTCTCACCAGTCATCACTAGGCTACATCCTCATCCTTATTACATCGGTTCAAAAACAGTGGCAAGGTTAAGGTAACACTGTAGGATTCAGGGCTCCGCAGACCCAAGAAGGTTCGAACTCTAGGGCGTGTGTGAGGATCCCTGATAACCCACAAGTATAGGGGATCAGTGATAGCCTTTCTCGATAAGTAAGAGTGTCGAACCCAACGAGGAGCTAAAGGTAGAACAAATATTCCCTCAAGTTCTATCGACCACCGATACAACTCTACGCACGCTTAATGTTCGCTTTACCTAGAACAAGTATGAAACTAGAAGTACTTTGTAGGTGTGATAGGATAGGTTTGCAAGATAATAAAGAACATGTAAATAAAATCTAGGGGCTGTTTAGATGAAGAAACAACTAAGTTAGTCTTAGTAGAGAGCTTTTTGTCACAAGAAAGTTATTTGTCCCTAGGCAATCGATAACTAGACCGGTAATCATTATTGCAATTTTATATGAGGGAGAGGCATAAGCTAACATACTTTCTCTACTTCGATCATATGCACTTATGATTGGAACTCTAGGAAGCATCCGCAACTACTAAAGATCATTAAGGTAAAACCCAACCATAGTATTATAAGGTATCAAGTCCTCTTTACTCCCATATGCAACAACCCACCTACTCGGGTTTATGCTTCTGTCACTCAAGCAACCCACCATAGGCAAATCATGAACACATTGCAACACCCTACAGCGAGGATCCCTCACGCTTGCGCGACATGGAGAGCACCATAGGACAGCACCAATAATAAAACATGCAACTCAAACCAATCATGATCATCAATCAACCCATAGGACAAAACGGATCTACTCAAACATCATAGGATAGCCATACATCATTGGGAAATAATATATAGCGTTGAGCACCATGTTTAAGTAGAGATTACAGCGGGGAGAAGGGGTGTTACACCGCTGCATAGAGGGGGAGAGAGTTGGTGATGACGGCGGCGAAGTTCTTGGTGTAGATCGCCGTCACGATGATGGCCCCGGCGGCGTTCCGGTGCCACCGGGAGAGAGCGGGAGAGAGCCCCCCTCCTTGTTCTTCTTCCTTGACCTCCCCCCTAGATGGGAGGAGGGTTTCCCCTCTGGTCCTTGGCCTCCATGGCAGCGGAGGGGCGAGAGCCCCTCCGAGATTGGATCTCTCTCTCTGTTTCCTTCTGTTTCTGCCTTCCCAGATTCTGGCCTTTCACCGTTTCTTATATTCCCGGAGATCCGTAACTCTGATTGGGCTGAAATTTTAACACGATTTTTATCTAGATATTAGCTTTCTTGCGGCGAAAGAAGGGCACCAACCGCTTTACGGGGTGGCCACAAGCCAGCCTGGCGCGCCCTACCCCCCAGGGCGCGCCCCTATGGCTTGTGGGCCCCTCGGGCACCGCCTTCTGTTGATTCCACTTCCCAAAATTTACATATATTCAAAAAAAAATCTCCGTAAGTTTTTATCCCGTTTGGACTTCGTTTGATATGGATTTTCTGCGAAACAAAAAACATGCAACAAACAGGAACTGACACTGGGCACTGGATCAATATGTTAGTCCCAGAAATAGTATAAAAGTTGCCAAAAGTATATGAAAGTTGTAGAATATTGGCATGAAACAATCAAAAATTATAGATACAACGGAGACGTATCAGCATCCCAACCAGCTCAAACCCCAAGCTCGTCGCCCCACAGCCTAGCCTTGACGGAAGCGCACAAGCAAGCGAGAAGATGGACACACGGCTTTACCCAGGTTCGGGCCACCTCTCGGTGTAAAACCCTACTCCTTCTTTTGGTGGATTGGCCTCACGAAGAGGTTTGGTGATGAACTTGTACAGTGGTGAGCAACCTCGCGAGTGCGCTTGGGTGAGGATGGATCGGTCCTTCTCTATGGTGGAGACTAGTCCCTATTTATAGTGGCCCCGGGTCCTCTTCCCTCATCACACTGGCGGGAAGGGATCCCACAACAGCCAAATTTGAAAGGGGACAGGTGGTACAGCTTATCCTGACTAAAGGTGGTCTTCGCCTGCAAAGCTCCTGGCGTGACGCAGAGGTGGGCTCGGCGATGACATTCGTCCTGTCGAGCCCGTGGTCTTGGTCTCGTTGCACCGGAATGGAAACCTTGGGGGGTGGGTTCCTTGGGAACCCGCGCACGTCCTTGCCTCCTTAGAACAAGAGAGGAAACTGTCCCCTCTGCGCCCGCTGGCGCCCGCCTAGCCTTGGTCGTCATGGCTCACGTCATCCCACCCTCCTGAGGTCGGGTGCCTGCCTAGGTGTCTGATGACCCACAAGTATAGGGGATCAATCATAGTCCTTTCGATAAGTAAGAGTGTCAAACCCAACGAGGAGCAGAAGGAAATGACAAGCGGTTTTCAGCAAGGTAATCTCTGCAAGCACTGAAATTGTAGGTAACAGATAGTTTGATAGCAAGGTAATTTGTAACGAGCAAGTAACAGTAACGGTAAACAAGGTGCAGCAAGGTAGCCCAATCCTTTTGAGGCAAAGGACAGGCCAGAACAATCACTAGTAATAGGCAAAGTGTTCTTGAGGGTACACAGGAATTTCGTCTAGTCACTTTTATCATGTTGGTTTGATTCGTGTTCGCTACTTTGATAATTTGATATGTGGGTGGACCGGTGCTAAGGTGTTGTTCTTACTTGAACTAACAACCTACTTATGATTAACCCCCTCGCAAGCATCCACAACTACGAGAAAAGTATTAAGACAAAGTCTAACCATTGCATTAAACATGTGGATCCAAATCAGCCCCTTACGAAGTAGCGCATAAACTAGGGTTTAAGGTTCTGTCACTCTAGCAACCCATCATCTAATAACTACTCCACAATGCATTCCCTTAGGCCCATGAATGGTGAAGTGTCATGTAGTCGACGTTCACATGACACCACTAAGGGAATCACAACATACATATCATCAAAATATCTAACACATCAAATTCACATGATTACTCGCAACATGACTTCTCCCGTGACCTCAAGAACAAAGGTAACTACTCATAAATAATAATCATGCTAAAGATGAGAGGAGTAATGAATAGCATAATGGATCTGAACATATAATCTTCCACCAAATAAACCATATAGTAATCAACTACACAAGGTAATCAACACTACTAGTCACCCACAAGTACCAATCTGAGGTTCCGGTACAAAGATTGAACACAAGAGATGAACTAGGGTTTGAGATGAGATGGTGATGTTGAAGATGTTGATGAGATTGGCCTCCCAAAGATGAGAGGGGTGTTGGTGATGACGATAGCTTCGATTTCCCCCTCCGGGAGGGAAGTTCCCCCGGCGGAATCGCTCCGCCGGAGGGCAAAAGTGCTCCTGCCCAAGTTCCGCCTTGAGGCGGCGGTGCTTCGTCCCGAAAGTCCTCCCCCTAATTTTTTTAGTTTTTTTGGGAATATATACCAGAAGATGGGCTCCGGAGGTGGGCCTGGGTGAGCACCACCCACCAGGCCGCGCCAAGGGGTGCCTGGCGCGCCCTGGTGGTTGCTCCTCACCAGGTGCCCCCCCCCTCCGGTAGATTTTTGCTCCAGTAATTTTTGTTAATTCCAAAAATAATCTCCGTAAAGTTTCAGCTTCATTGGAGTTGTGCAGAATAGGTACCTCTGACGTGCTTTTCTTGGGTCCAGAATTCCTGCTGCCCGTATTCTCCCTCTTTGTGTAAACCTTGCATATTATGAGAGAAAAGGCATTAGAATCACTCCCCAAAGCATTATTATTCAACAAAACAAAGTAAATAACAGTAGGAAATCATGATGCAAACTGGATGTATGAACTCCCCCAAGTTTAGACCTCGCTTGTCCTCAAGCGAAAGCCGATATTGAAAAGCATGTCCACATGGTTTGAGAGAGAGGTGTCAATAAAAACAAAATACGGACATAGAAGCATCATGCTTATTAACATAACAGCAACAAACTCTAACATAAGAACTTATTTCAATATATTTTTATCATAAAGCTTCTCATGAACAAGTAACAATTCATCACAACATAGAAGTATGCAGCATAAACCTTATTGGAAAAAAACAAACTATGCTCTCAGTCAACTTTGCAACTACAATTCATCATATTTTCAAGAAGGGTCTCATGTCGGAGCTGTCGGATTTCAGGCTCCGCAAAACCCTAGGAGTTCGAACCCAGGGGAGTGTGCGAAGATCCCCAACAACTTCGCCCCCACGTAGCCCACAACACAATGGCCCCGCTCGATGGCGAGGAAGAAGATAGCACACGTGAGTTTACCCAGGTTTGGGCCGCTGCGAAGCGTAAAACCCTACTCCTGCCTTTGGTGGATTGCCTCACGAGGAGGTTTGTGGATGAACTAGTACAGTGGAGAGTTGCCTCGCGGGTGTGTTTGCGGGGTGGTTGTGTCGTCCCCCTCTACAGAGCTGTCTAGCCTCTATTTATAGCGGCTCGGGTCCTCTTCCCTTATCGTAATGGCGGGAAGGGATCCCACAACGGCCAAATATGAAAGGGGACAGGAGGTACATCTTATCCTGACGAAAGGCGGTCTTCGCCTGCAAAGCAGTCGACGGTGATGCAGAGGTGGGCTCGGCGATGACGTCTGTCCTTCGGGGCCTGGGGTCTTGGTCTTGTTGCACCGAAGTGGAAACCTTTGGGGGCGCTTTGGGAACTCGGGTGCGCCCCTGCCTCCTTTGCACCAAAGGGGAAACTGTCCCCTCTGGCGCACTGGCGCCCGCCTGACCTGGCTGGCATCACCCTTGACCTCCTGAGGCCTAGCGTTGCATAGAGATCTCCGCCGCTCGGGAGGAGGCCTGGGGAGGCCTCTCTCCCCGCGGGTCTTGGTGCCACTTCCCTCGCGAGCTCGGGGTCTCGCGAGGGCCTTGTGTCGGGTGAGGCCGCGCCGGGCCGTACTTGGTCGTCGGGGTGGGCCACGCCTTGGGCCGCAGGCAGGCAAGTCTGGGTACCCTGGTATCCAGAATGCCGATAGTAGCCCCCGGGCCCGAGGCGCGCTCGAGCTAGCTTCGGGGCGAAGCCACGAAGGATGAACCGAAGCACCGTGGGCCCCAATCGCCTGCGGGCCCGACCCGACGCGTGGCGCACCACGAGACGTGGGCGTCTCGGCTTCCTGAAGACGTCGGGAACCGCCTTGAGTCGGGCTGACGCCTGGCCTGCGCGCCTCCTTGGCCATCATTGCTCTTCTTTGAATGTGGCTGACCCCTTCCTTCCTCCCCCGCCTCGGGCCACGCGGATGTGACCCGACGGGGGCCAGGGAAACGACATGAGGCAGGATAGCATGCCAGTCGAGTCTGGCATGCGCCGCTCGAGGAGTGCATGGCAACTCCAGTCCCCACGACGCCTCGGCAACTGCTTCATCTGGTCTTCAACCGTCGCACGTTGTGGGGCCATCAATACCCGGCATTGGGAAGACGCCAGTTGGCTTCCATCCGGCTATAAATGGGCGGGGGGAGGGGGAACTGAGCCCCCAGCCCATTCCTACTTCTTGCTCCCCGCCTTCGTGTTTCATCGACCCCCTCATGACGCCGGTGAGGAGGTTCTCCGTCGCCGAGAAGGGAAAGGCCCACCAGGGGACGCCGGGCCAACAACCTCCCAAGAGGGGTAGGGGTCGCCCTCGCAAGTATGCTGGGACGCCTCCGGCGGCACCCCGTGGGCCTGGGCGCCTCTCCGCGGGGCCCAGCACTTCCGCTGGCGCGGCCGGAGGCGACGGGCATGGTGGCCGTGGCAGGGGGGAGAGACTTGCAGTCGGTGCCCGGCCGCCGCGTCCGCAAGACCGCACGGCCGACGCGGGCTTGGAGTTCCTGGTGTCGGTGGAGACGGCGGCGAGCTCCTGGTTGCAGCTCCCACGCTCCTTCGCAGGGGCGTTGCCGGCTGACGTGCCCACGGGCCTGTGGCTGCAGGCTGACGGGTGTTGCAGCGGCGCGTTGTGGGTGGAGGTTGAGGTCACCCCTGCAGGCAACGCCTTCTTGGGCCGCGGGTGGTAGACCTTCGCCCGCGCCCACGGCCTGAAGGGGAGACCCACGCACCACTTCAAGCACGGCGGCGCCGTGACGCTATTCGTCAAGATCTTCGGTGAGGACGACAGGCATTCGGAGTGCTGCCCAGGGGGCGGCGGCGGCGGCGATCTTGGAGGTGAGCTTGCCCTTGGCGACGGCCGCCATGTTTCCAGCAGCAGCAATACGTCCTCCGAGGAGAGCTCGAGCGACGACAACTATGACGCCCCGCCACGCCGGCGCACCCGGACTTCCGGGGGAAGCCAGCCGCGGCGGCGCCGTTCCCCCGCCCGGGAGGCGGCCACGCCGACGTGCCACCACGGCGCCCCCAAGGAGGAGGAGGACTCCGACTGAGCGTCGGCACGTCAAGGCCAGGGCCTCAGGAGCGGCGGCCCCCCGGGGCAGGGGCTCCTTCGCCTTCTTTTCTTCTCTTCTGCCTGTAATCAAAATCATGGGTGGCCCTTCCGGGTGTGTGACAAACTTTGGCGCTTGCGCCCTCTTATTAGCATTTTCATTTCGTATTACGGTTGTTGCGTTACTGTTAACTGAGGTCTCCCTTTGATCGTAGTTAGAGTGCTTAGCTTGATGCGTGCGCGGCGAGCTTCCGCGTCGTGAGGTTTAGCAGTGGCGCCCAGTGAACCGGTAGCACTTGGAGAGCTTGGGGAAGTTCCTCCTTCCTGCGAATGAAGCGGCTTGGGGGGGCCCTTTCGGCGCTCTACGTCTGCAGGGCCCGATCCCGTGCATGCCTCGCCACCGTTGGGGCGTCCGGATCACCAGGACGAGACCAAAGGGGGCGAGGCCTCGATCGCCATTGGGGCGTCCGGATCACCAGGACGAGACCAATAGCGGGCGAGTAGCCACGCGATTAGTGAGGCTCCTGAGGCACAGTGCTCAGGAGCCCCCTTTGATGCTCAAGCGGCACTCTACGTCGGCGGGGCCCGATCCCGTGCATGCCTCGCCACCGTTGGGGCGTCCAGATCACCAGGACGAGACCAAAGGGGGCGAGGCCTCGCTCGCCATTGGGGCGTCCGGATCACCAGGACGAGACCAATAGTGAGCGAGTAGTCACGCGATCGGTGAGACTCCTAAGGCGCAGTGCTCAGGAGCCTCCCTTGACATTCAAGTGGCGACCAATCCTTTCTGCTGGTTCTTGTCCCCAGGGGGCGTGAGCCCCCAGGGGTTTTAAGACAGTGCACCGAGCCGCGGCGGAGCCCCCGAGCGAGGGTGAGGCGGCGCGCGCCTGCTGGCTTGCTCGAGAGTGCCACGCGAGGACCAGGATGCCAAGGCCACGCGGGGACCAGGACGCCAAGGCCTTGGCGAGGTGTGCACACCGTGCCAGTAGCCCCCCGCTCACGGGGCGCGGGAGGGAGAAGCTGGCAGGTGTTATCTCGAAGAAATAAATCTCAAGAGAGAGGACTGCAAGAAGAAAAAATTCCCGCCCCTTTTCGTTTAAGTAGAGTCAACAAAAAGCCTCGGAATTCGTTCCGGGAAAAGGCAAACACGAACACAAGAAAGGCAGAGAACAGCCGCGTCCGGCACCTAGGCTAGTCTTCGTCTTCCCCCAGCGCGGAGCATAGGGCATCCACGTTGCGTGGGCATAGTCATTGGAGGACAGTGTTGTCCGCCAGTGCGGAGCATGGGGCTTCCACTTGGGCGTGGGTGGGAACCCCTCCGCGTCCTCGGGGGGCTCCGGGCGTATACAACCCAATCATTATTACGTGAGAGTGTCATGGGTAGAACTTGCGGAGGTGCTGGATGTTCCAGGCATTCTGGATGGGAACTCCGTCTTGAGTCTCCAGACGCACATCGCCAGGTCTGGAGACGCGGGCGACCTTGAATGGGCCCTCCCACAAAGGCGAAAGCTTGTGCAAGCCTTCCCTGGAGAGGACCCGCCTCAGGACGAGGTCTCCAACTTCGAGGGTCCTGGAGCGGATGTTACGGCAATGGTAGCACCGCAGCGCCTGCTGGTACCTCGCAGCTCGGAGCGAGGCTCGACGCCGGGCCTCCTCCCCGAGCGCGAGATCCGTACCCCGCGAGGCATCCTGACGCTCCTCGTCAAATGCCAAAACCCGCGGGGAGCGGTGCTTGACCTCGTGTGGGAGGACGGCCTCGGCTCCGTAGACGAGGAAGAACGGGGTCTCGCCGATGGGCTTAGTCGCGGTGGTGCAGATAGACAACAACACGGACTGAAGCTCGTTGACCCAACCCTTGCCGCAGGCCTCAAGCTTCTTCTTGAAGCTCCTCACCTTGAGGCCCCATAGGACCTCCGCGTTGGCGTGCTCTGCCTGTCCATTGCTCCGTGGGTGCGCCACTGAGGCGTAGCATATCTGCGTCCCAAGGTTAGTGCAATAGGTTTTGAAGAGGTTACTTGTGAACTGCGAACCGTTATCGGTGATGATGCGGTTGGGGACGCCGAAACGGCTCACGATGCCCTTGATGAACTTGACGGCTGATCCGGCGGGGATGGTGCAGACGGGCTCCACTTCCGCCCACTTGGTGAACTTGTCGATGGCGACGTAGAGGTAGCGGTACCCGCCTGCTGCCCGCGGAAAGGGCCCCAGGATATCCAGCCCCCAAACCGCGAAGGGCCAGGAAAGCGGGATGGTCTGGAGGCCCTGCGCGGGCTTATGAATCTGCTTGCCGTGGAACTGACAGGCCTCACAAGACCGGACGAGCTCGATGGCGTCGTTGAGCGCCATGGGCCAGTAGAAACCAGTGCGGAATGCCTTCCCCACAAGGGTGCGTGACGAGGAGTGGTGCCCGCAGTCTCCCCCATGAATGTCAGCCAGCAGCTCGCACCCCTGCTCCCTGGATACGCACCGCAACGCGATGTCATTCGGGCGCCTGCGGTACAGCTCGTCGTCTCGAAGACAATAGGCTGTGTCCTGTCGTACCACACGCTCCGCGTCTTCCTCCTTTTCGGGTAACGTGCCGTGAAGCAGGTACGCCTTGAACTCCTGTGTCCAGTCGTCGACTTGGGGCTGCAGCGCCAGGAGCTGTCGGGCTCCTGAGGTTGGACCACAAGTTGGAGCTCCTGAGGACGGTGCTGGGGGCAGCTCATTCTGCGACACCACCAACTGGGGATCGGGCGTCGCGGATGGCTTGAAGAGCTGCTCCTCGAAGACGCCCAGCTCTTGAGGCTCATGGCGCGACGCCCTCTTGGCGATGTCATCGGCCTCCTTGTTCGCGCCGCGCGGGATGTGCTGTAACTCCAAGCCCTGGAAACGTTTTTCAATCTTACGTACCTCCGCCAAGTATGCCTCCATGTGCTCGTGCTTAGGCATGTAGAAGTTGACGAGGTGCTGGGAGTCGCCCTTGATGGTGAGGCGTTGAATCCCCAAGGCAGCTGCGGCCCGGATGCCGGCGATTAAGCCCTCGTACTCCGCGATGTTGTTGGAGACCTTTTCACCATGCTGGAAACAGAGCTCCACGGCGTAGTAGAGCTTGTCCCCGGTCGGGGAGATGAGCATGACTCCGGCCCCTGCTCCCCTGCGCGCGAAGTCCCCATCGAAGTGCATGATCCAAACCTCAGGCGCCTCGGCGGCTGGTTGAGCGACTTCATGGGCGCGAGCCCCCTGGGCCGTCCCATGGGGGAGCGCCTGGGCCTCGCCTGTCGGGGTGGCGCGCATGGCCGCGCGGCATACCCAGCGGTCATAGCGTCCGTGAGCAACGTGGAAAGGCTACAGCTCACGGACCACGAGGAGCGTGATTCGCCCGTGTGCCGGGTCGCGGCGAGCCCGGGGAGATGATGCCGCGACGTGGACGCTGGGCAGGTCCAGGGCGGCGAGGGCGAGTTGCGTGGTTGACGAGGGCGATAGCCCTTGGTGCCTGCCCAAGGCCGGGCTGGAGACGGCGCCTTCCGATGGAATAGCGAGGCAGCGCGGGATGCCGTGGTCTGCCTGCGTTGCCCGCGCTACGCGTGCAGCCCGTCGTTCGGCGCGGGCCCGTCGTCCCTTGGCCATGGAATCGCCAAGCGGCGGCGAGGCGAAGCTTGAGCGAGGATCCCGACACGCCCCCTACCTGGCGCGCCATATGTTGGATTTCGGGCTCCGCAAAACCCTAGGAGTTCGAACCCAGGGGCGTGTGCGAAGATCCCCAATAGCTTCGCCCCCACCTAGCCCACAACACGATGGCCCCGCTCGATGGCAAGGAAGAAGATAGCACATGAGAGTTTACCCAGGTTCGGGCCACTCCGAAGCGTAAAACCCTACTCCTGCCTTTGGTGGATTGCCTCACGAGGAGGTTTGTGGATGAACTAGTACAGTGGAGAGTTGCCTCGCGGGTGTGTTTGCGGGGTGGTTGTGTCGTCCCCCTCTACAGAGCTGTCTGGCCTCTATTTATAGCGGCCCGGGTCCTCTTCCCTTATCGTAATGGCGGGAAGGGATCCCACAACGACCAAATTTGAAAGGGGACATGAGGTACATCTTATCCTGACGAAAGGCGGTCTTCGCCTGCAAAGCAGTCGACGGTGATGCAGAGGTGGGCTCGGCGATGACGTCTGTCCTGCGGGGCCTGGGGTCTTGGTCTTGTTGCACCGAAGTGGAAACCTTTGGGGGGCGCTTTGGGAACTCGCGTGCGCCCCTGCCTCCTTTGCACCAAAGGGGAAACTGTCCCCTCTGGCGCACTGGTGCCCGCCTGACCTGGCTGGCATCACCCTTGACCTCCTGAGGCCTAGCGTTGCATAGAGATCTCTGCCGCTCGGGAGGAGGCCTGGGGAGGCCTATCTCCCCGCGGGTCTTGGCGCCGCTTCCCTCGCGAGCTCGGGGTCTCGCGAGGGCCTTGTGTCGGGTGAGGCCGCGCCGGGCCGTACTTGGTCGTCGAGGTGGGCCACGCCTTGGGCCGCAGGCAGACAAGTCTGGGTACCCTGGTATCCAAAACGCCGATAGGAGCCTTTTGGCAAGTCCACATACTCAACCATCATTTAGTCTTCTATGATTGCTAACGCTCATGGCATACCCATGAACAAAAAGTTTCAACCGGACACATAGGAAGATAGGGGCTTATAGTTTTGCCTCCCAACGTATTCACCTCAAGGGTGATGTCAACAATAATAACTCATGCCCACCCATATCCAACTGGATATATGTGCCTAGATCTTTTCTCACCACATGATGCTTGCAAAGGAAAAAATAAAAAGGAATAGAAAGGAATACTTTGACTCTTGCATAAAAGTAAGTGCATAAAAGTAAAAGATAGGCCCTTCGCAGAGGGAAGCAGACGTTGTCATGCGCTTATTAGTTTTTGAATGCCCAATCCCTTAATGTAAAAGAACGTCACACTATATTGCCCCCTATGATAGCAACCTTTATTATGCAGTCTGTCGCTTTTATTACTTTGCCATCATAAGTTCGTATAACGCTCAATTTTCTATTACACTAATTGATCAAAACACTTTTAGAAGCAATTTTTATTGCCTTATTGCACCGATGACAACTTACTTGAAGGATCTTTCTCGATCCATAGGTAGGTATGGTGGACACTCAAGGAAAGAGTTTGGGTTTGGGTTTTTGGATGCACAAGTAGTATCTCTACTTAGTGCGGAATTTTTGGCTAGCAAAGATATCGAGCAAGCACCACATGTTAAAGGATCTATGACAATATAACTTCTATGTGGATATGAACAAACATAAATCATTATGTTGTCTTCCTTCTCCAACGTCAACAATTTTGACATATAATATTTGATGGGGGCTCACAATCATAAAAGATGTCCAAGATAGTGTATTTGCATTTGAATCTTCTCTTCCCTAATTAATTCTTTCATGAATTGCATCGTTGACCAATGCTATGTTTGTCAATATCCAACAAATTTTACTACTTATACTTTTCCTTATGTGATGTCATTATTCACCATAAGATTAACATATGATTCTTTTCATTTATTTGTCTTTCTTTTATTTGATTGCAACAAGAAAGTAGAGAAGCAAAAACTCAAACTAAACTTTATTATATAACTTTCACTCGATTACATAGATAGGTAGGCTACAAAACTAACACACGAAAATAGATCACGCTAAACTTTTATTCGACTAAGGCAAGGGGAAACTAAATATAGAACCAAAATAGGTAAAGGTGAATAAAAGTGATGGTGATACGATACAGGGGCACCTCCCCCAAGCTTGGCTCAAGCCAAGGGGAGTGCCATACCATGTACTCAAGTCTCCTTTGGTGGTGGTGATGAAGAAGGTGGAGGTGTAGAAAAAGCCTTCTTCTTCAACTAATATTTAAGCATAAAGTTTTCCTCCCTTAGATCATCATTATCCAATTCAAGCTTTAATATCCTTTGGCATAAGGCCTCCTTGCTTTCCTGCAGAAAACGAGACGGGATAAATTGGACCTTAGGTTTGTATCTTCTAGGGAGGCTTGACTTCTTGAATTCCACATGCCTGTCTCCGGGTTGAGGCAATGGATCATCCTCTTCCTCAGAGCTATCATCTTTTGTTTCCTGCATGGTAGAATCTTCTTCCTCCTCCGAGGTCCATAGATAGGGGTAAATCTCCCTAAAGATCTTCGGGTGTGGAACATAGGGATCAACATGGCTCTCCCCATCTGAATCTTGAGACGACATATTTTCAGATCTGTCTGGAAAACAACACGAAACAAGAACAGGGGATTTCTCTGTGATACGGTCGTCAAAACAGTCAGTGGTATATACAGAGAATTTGTATTCTTGGGAAACAAGTATTTGGAAGGAAAACGGAGTCGGGAAGGCATCCGAGGTGGGCAGCACCCACCAGGGCGCGCCCAGGGGTGCCTGGCGTGCCCTGGTGTATCGTGCTCACCTCGATCACCTTCCGGTTTATTTTTTTTATTCCAAAAATTCTAAAATATTCCAAAACTGATAAAAAATATTTTTGTGGATTTTTCGGAGTCCGTTTACTTACCGTATCACGTACCTCCTATTTTTAAGTATTCTGGAGTATTCCGGAAGGTTTCTTTTATGTGTTCCTCCAGTGTCATGGTTTGGATAACAATGTTTTCAACGTTAATAGGCGTACGTGAGATATAATGCTTAATTCTTTGGCCATTGACCACCTTCGGGTTAGTACCTTCGCCGTTATTAATCTTGATAGCTCCAGAACGATAAACCTCTTCAACAATATATGGTCCTTCCCATTTGGAGAGAAGTTTTCCTGCAAAGAATCTTAAACGAGAGTTGAATAAAAGAACATAATCTCCTATTTTGAATTCCCGCTATTGGATTCTTTTGTCATGCCATCTTTTTACTTTTTTTTAATAGCTTGGCATTTTCATACGCTTGGGTTCTCCATTCATCTAGTGAGCTAATATCAAATAGACTCTTCTCACCGGCAAGTTTGAAATCATAATTGAGTTCTTTAATTGCCCAAAATGCTTTGTGTTCTAGTTCTAGAGGCAAATGACAAGCTTTTCCATACACCATTTTATATGGAGACATACCCATAGGATTTTTGTAAGCTGTTCTATAGGCCCAAAGTGCATCATCTAATTTCTTAGACCAATTCTTACGAGACCTATTGACAGTTTTTGGTAATATTAGTTTTATTTCTCTATTGCTAAGTTATACTTGACCACTAGATTGAGGATGATAGGGTGATGCAATTCTATGGTTAACATCATATTTAGCAAGCATCTTACGGAAAGCACCATGAATAAAGTGTGAACCACCATCGGTCATTAAATATCTAGGGACTCCAAACCTCGGGAAGATAACCTCTTTAAGCATTTTAATGGAAGTGTGGTGATCAGCACTACTAGTTGGAATAGCTTCTACCCACTTAGTGACATAATCAACTGCAACTAAAATATAAGTGTACCCGTTAGAGGAAGGAAAAGGCCCCATGTAATCAAAACCCCACACGTCAAATGGTTCAACAACAAGTGAATAATTCATAGGCATTTTTTGACGCTTACCGATATTACCAATTCTTTGACATTCATCACAAGACAAGACAAACTTATGGGCATCCTTGAAGAGAGTAGGCCAATAAAAACCAGATTGCAATACCTTGTGAGCAGTTCTATCTCCCGCATGATGTCCTCCATAAGCTTCGGAATGACATTTCCGTAGTATTTGTTACCGTTCATGCTCAGGTACACAACGTCTAATGATACCATCTACTCCTTCTTTATAAAGATGTGGGTCATCCCAAAAGTAATGTCTCAAGTCATATAATTTTTTTTCTCTTTTGTTGGTATGTGAAACTAGGTGGTATATATTTAGCAACAATGTAATTAGCATAATCAGCATACCAAGGTGTGTTGTGTGAGACACTTATTGCATCTAGTTGTTCGTCAGGGAAACTATCATCAATAGGTAGTGGGTCATCAAGAATATTTTCTAACCTAGATAAGTTATCAGCTACGGGGTTCTCAGCTCCTTTCCTATCAACGATATGTAAGTCAAATTCTTGAAGCAAGAGAACCCACCTAATGAGTCTAGGTTTGGCATCTTTCTTTTCCATAAGGTATTTAATAGCAGCATGATCGGTGTGAACAATAACTTTGGAGTCAACAATATAGGATCTAAATTTATCACAAGCAAACATAACTGCTAAAAATTCTTTTTCAGTAGTGGCATAATTTTGTTGGGCACTATCTAGAGTGTTACTAGCATAATGGATAACATCCAATTTCTTATCAACTCTTTGTCCTAGGACAACACCAACAACATAATCACTAGCATCACACATAATTTCAAAAGGCAAGTTCCAATCAGGTGGTTGAACGATAGGTGCAGAGGTTAAGGCTTTCTTGAGTGTTTCAAAGGCTTCCACACAATCATCATCAAAAACAAAAGGAATATCCTTTTGCAAAAGATTAGTAAGAGGCCTAGAAATTTTAGAGAGGTCTTTAATGAACCTCCTATAAAAACCAGCATGACCAAGGAAACTTCGAATACCTTTAATATCTTTAGGACATGGCATTTTCTCAATTGCATCGACCTTAGCTTTATCCACCTCAATACCTCGTTCTGATATTTTATGCCCCAAGACAATACCTTCATTAACCATAAAGTGGCACTTCTCCTAATTCAAGACAAGATTAGTTTGTTCACATCTCTGCAAAACTCGATCAAGGTTGCTTAGGCAATCATCAAAAGAAGTTCCGTAAGCGGAAAAGTCATCCATGAAAACCTCCACAATCTTTTCACAAAAGTCAGAGAATATAGCAGTCATACATCTTTGAAAGGTAGCAGGTGCATTGCATAAACCAAAAGGCATACGTCTATAAGCATAGGTTCCAAAAGGGCAAGTAAAGGTGGTTTTCTCTTGATCGGATTGTGACACAGGTATTTGAGAGAAACCAGAATATCCATCTAGGAAACAAAAGTGTGTGTGCTTAGATAGTCTTTCTAGCATTTGATCAATGAAAGGCAAAGGGTAATGATCTTTTCTAGTAGCTTTATTTAATTTTCTAAAATCAATTACCATTCTATAGCCAGTGACAACTCTTTGTGGAATGACTTCATTCTTATCATTAGGAACAACGGTAATACCTCCTTTCTTAGGGACACAATGAACGAGACTTACCCATCTACTATCAGCTATGGGATAGATTATACCTGCTTCTAGAAGCTTTAATATTTTAGTTCTTACTACTTCTTTCATCTTAGAATTCAATCGCCGTTGGTGATCCACAACGGGTTTAGCGTCTCGTTCCATATTGATCTTGTGCTGACATAGAGTGGGACTAATGCCCTTAAGATCATCAAGAGTATATCCAATAGCAGCCCGGTGCTTCCTTAGAACTTTCAATAATCTTTCTTCTTCATGTTCTGAAAGGTTAGCACAAATAATAATAGGGTATATCTTTTTCTCATCAAGATAAGCATACTTCAAAGTGTCAGGCAATTGTTCCAATTCAAACACAGGATCACCTTTATGTGGAGGAGGTCCTCCAAGAGTTTCAATAGGCAAATTGTGTTTCAAGAGAGGTTGTTGTTCGAAGAAAATTTGATCTATTTCATTTCTTTCACGCATGTGCATATCATTTTCATGGTCAAGCAAATATTGTTCTAATGGATCAGTAGGAGGCACAGCAATAGAAGCAAGACCAATTATTTTATCTTCACTAGGTAATGCTTTATCACGAGGTTGTCTACTAAACTTGGAAAAAATAAACTCATGAGGCACATTACCAAAACTGACACCGACAGTTTGTTTTTCACAATCTATCATAGCATTGACGGTGCTCAGGAAAGGTCTACCAAAGATAATGGGACAAAAGTCACCTTGTGGGGAACCAAGAACTAGAATATCAGTAGGGTATTTTACTTTCCCGCACAAGACTTCAACATCTCTAACAATCCCAAGTGGTATGATAGTGTCTCTATTAGCAAGTTTAATAGTAACATCAATATCTTCCATTTCAGCAGGTGCTATTTCATTCATAATTTCTTGGTATAAGGTAAAAGGGATAGCACTCACACTAGCACCTAAATCACATAAACCATGGTAGAAATGATCTCCTATTTTAACTGAGACAACGGGCAGGCCTCCTATAGGTCTATGTTTATGTTTCTTATCAGGCTTAGCAATTCTAGCAGCTTCATCACAAAGGTAAATGACATGCCCATCAATGTTTTCTTCCAAGAGATCTTTAACCATAGCAACACTAGGTTCTACTTTAATTTGCTCAGGGGATTTAGGTGCTCTTATATTACTCTTACGAACCACAGTTGATACCTTAGCATGTTCCTTTATCCTAACAGGGAAAGGTGGTTTTTCAATATAAGCGGTAGGCACAACTGGATCAACATTGTAAAAGATGGTTTCTTCTTTAGCTATAACCGGTTCTGTTGACACCTGATTTTGGCACGATGCAAAATACAGTAAAGATGGAATCAAATGAAAAGGTTTTTTATATGATAAAGTTCACATTGCCGAGTGAAACAACTTTGATGTTTAGGCCATCACCATTCGGCATCATATCAAGGGCCAAAGTTACACTCGGATTGTCATGTTTAGGTGTTCTGAGTGCTTTTTGGTCGATTACGCCTCCAAGACAACCTCGGATGAAGGAATGCTCTACATGGATTGTCTTCGTCTCGTCGAGCTAATTGATTTTGATATATAAATCATCTCAATCCGAGTTCGTATGAAAAAGTTAGAGGCAAAACACTGCGGACCAACCCTGAGCAAAAGTGTGGCGCGAGGGACCAGACACCCACCTGGATGGTGTCTGATGGGTCGCGCGAGCCATTAGGCCCTCAAGACGGCCTTGAATCGAAAAACCTTCAACACAGAAAAGTTTCGTCTCATCAAATCGGTCGATATTATATAAATCGTCCAAATCCGAGGTCGTATGCAACCTGCAGAGGCGAAACAAGTTCAGGCTGTGTTTTCATTCGGGAACTCCGAGTGAAAAGCTTATCATCCGAGTGAAAATATAGCTATTCGAATGAAGGCTTGATGACCGAGTGAGAAGTTTCCGTCCGAGTGAAACTTCGGTCAATGAGTCGGAGTGACATGAAGACCGACTAGAACACTTGTCTGGCAATCCAAGTGAAATTCGTCCGAGTGAAATCCTTCCGAGTGGAATACTGCCATCCGAGTGAAATTCTTCCGAGTGACATCCTCCCGAGTGGAATATTGTCATCCGAGTGAAATTCTTCTGAGTGAAAGATTGCCGACTGAGTGAAAAAGTTAACGTTCAAGTGACACTTCGGTCAAAGAATCCGAGTGACATAAAGTCCGGCTAAACATTTGTCTTCCGAGTGGAAAATTGCGCTGTCGAGTGGAAAATTGCTGTCCGAGTGGAAAATTCCGAGTGGAAAATTGCTGTCCGAGTGGAAAATTGCTGTCCGAGTGGAAAATTCCAAGTGGAAAATTGCTGTCCGAGTGAGAAATTTCACTCGACCGACGGGAGGACTCCAAATCCGAGTGATTCAACCAGAAGGTAAAGATTGGCCTATATGGTCATCTAGATAGCCTCGGATGGAAATGTGTCCAACATGAAAGTTGTTCATAACGTCGAAACGGTCAACTTTGCTTTTAAGGTCATTGTCATCTGAGATAATATAAGGCCTGCAGAGACGCTACAACACTCGACGGTCGAGTCCGCTACGTGACTGAGTCCGATTCAAAGTTAAAGATGACTTCGTGGAGTATTCAAGATGGCCTTATTTGGAAAAGTGATCAACATACGGATTGTTAGCCTCGTCGAGACGCACAAGATTGGTATTTGAACCGTCTCCATCGGAGGTCATATGCAGATTCCGCGGCCCACGCAAGGTGCAAGACAGAGGATTGGGCCAGATTCGGGCTGAATCCGAGTGAGACTGGAACTCGGACTCTAGGGTGTGATTCAATGTAATTTTCTTGTAAGGAAAGCCTAGATGAATCCTTTACTTGTACGGGAAGTCCAGCCGCCTCTTATATATGTTGGGGGTGACGGCCGATTGAACAACACACAATCGAACAAATCAATATACTACTTTTCAGTCTATGTTTTATCTCTCCATCGTTTATCTTTCTCGTTCTTCGCTATTCTTCGTGTTTGAGAACTGCGAATCTCGAGGCTCTAGGGGCGAGTGAATCGACCTAGGGCAGCCCATAGCCGCCGCAATCCCTGACAGGGTCCCTCCCGGGTGCGCGGGGTTTCGGGTCTCAAAAGCGCCCGCCGACTGTCCTGCGTATCGCGCTGTCGGTCGGGTCTCCTTCGACGTGAGCTGCGGTGCATCACCCCCGGCGTCGAGGGTACACGTGACATGTTCGTGTATCAACACACTTTTTTGGCGACTCTGCTGGGGAAAGAAGATCAATCGTCATCATCATCCACCATGTCTGATCTTCCCAAGCCGAGTGAGATAGACGCCGATAACATCATTAAGCCTGGTCTTGATGAAATATCGGCTGACCATCGCCAAGCTTATGAGGAGTACAAGAAGGCGCGCGAAGAGAAGGATTTGTAGGAGTTCCTTGCAAAATTCAAGAAGGATCGTCAAGGCAACATCACTCCGATTGAAGAGATCAAGTTCCCTCCTCTTCAAGCCGAGCAGGTTAAGCCCTCTGTAAGTACTACCTTTTCTCCTGAGCAGTGGGCTGAGATTGAGAGTCGTATTGCTGATGGTAATAATTTGGTCTAGCAAACTTTCATAGAAAATACCAATGCTCAGAAAAATATGCCTCAATCGTCTAGTGGTAATATTGGTGTGGCTGCTAGTGTAGAAAACCCTAATATGTCTTTACCTCTTTCATCGGCACCTCCCATGCCGATGAATTATTATCCTACCCACACCAATCAGATCATGGCTGCACCTACTAATCCCATCATGAGCATGCCAAGTTCGGTGGCAACGCCGAACCAAGCTTTACCTATAGGTGCAAACACTCGACCACAGCCGAACTATGGTTCGGCCTACCTGCCACAATTCCTGCCTACTGCTAGTAATCCTACTCCTCCTATGCCAATGCAGCAAGCTTCATCGTCTACTACAGACGATGCCCTAGCTAATTTTAGAGAAGAGATGGCTAAGATGCTTCGAGAGAATTTTGGAGTTGAGTTACCTCGGAATCGGATTTACCAAAAACCGTACCCCGAGTACTTTGACGCTGTCCAGTGCCCTCCGGGATATAAGATTCCAGATTTTGTTAAGTTTACTGGAGAGGGCACAAAAACCACATGGGAGCATGTTAGTCAATACTTAGCACAATTGGGTGAGGCAGGCTCGCTGAATGAATTGAAAGTGCGTTTGTTTCCTTTGTCATTAACTGGTTCTGCATTTTCATGGTTCTCTTCTTTACCACATGGTTCCATTCGGGTATGGTCGCAGCTAGAGCAAAAATTTCATGATCACTTTTATAGCGGCGACAATGAACTTAAGTTGTCACATCTTACATCGGTTAAGCAGAAAAATGATGAATCGGTCTCCGATTACGTCAAGAGATTTAGAGATACAAAGAACCAGTGCTATAGTTTGGTGATAACCGAGAGAGACTTGGCTGACCTTGTGCTTAGTGGTTTGAAAACTCACATTAGAGAAAAGCTAGAAGGCTATGAGTTCTTAAGTATCAACCAAGTCTTGCAAAGAGCTTTGGCTCAGGAAAGCCGAAGCAAAGATTTCGAAGAAGTGCATAGATATAAAACTGATCGTCCTAAGATGAATATGGTTGAGTATGGTAGTGATCAGTCGGACGATGAGGGTGATATGTATGCTGCTGAATTTGTTTGGCCATCTAAGGCCAAACCATTTACTTGCAATGATCTGAAACCGATTCATAAGAATCGTGATGAAGAGATGAAGTTTACTTTTAACATTGCTAAATGTGACAAAATATTTGATGCTTTGCTGCAAGCTAAGATCATTCGGATATCTCATACCTTACCGCCGTTTGAAGAGCTAAAACGGCGTGCTTATTGCAAGTATCATAATTCTTTTTCTCATGCTACTAACGATTGCAATGTTTTCCGACGACAGATACAATCGGCCATTAATGACGGACGATTGAACTTTTCTGAGATGCAAGTTGATAAGCAGCCCTTCCCAATGAACACTCTGGATTTGGAGGGGAAAAAGTTACTCATTCGGCCATAGGTGGCCGAATCTGCTAATAAGTCCAATGTTGTCATAGGTGAACCCAGGAAAAGCAAGGAGGACAGCAAGGTCTTAGGGAGACAGGTTGTGTTTGACAAGCAACCCGATGGCAAGGAAGTGATCAAGATCACCATCAAGAATCCTGCACTCGGGGGGCAACCACAGGTGCAGCAAGACACTCGTGTTAAATTTGTTAAGCCCAAGAGTCCAGAAGTTGGCAAGTGGAAGAGGAATGAAGCTAAGGTACAACGTAAGCGAATCAAGCCAACTTTTGACATGTTGCTGTCCAAGTATGCAAATCAGTCGACCGGTTCTAGCTCCAATCGGTCATTATATCTGAAGCGGCCAAGATCACCATCAGCTGATATGTTCAGTCGGTATGCAAAACCGACTGGATCAAGGGTGCTGTTTCCACAAGAACAACGACAACCTGTTTGGGATCGACTTAGATGCTCGTATGAAAACCGACTGAACATTGGTGTTCATCACTCGGTTGGTCAAAATATGCCACCGAGTGGAAACTATCCGAGTGTAAGAATGCGGCCGAGTGGGTTTCACTCAGGTGAGCGGTTGAGTGGATTCCATCCGAATAAAAAGGTGCGCCCGAGTGCAAATTTCATAAGTCAGAAAAATCAACAAGAGTGGCGTGTCAAGTTGCCAAGTGTTACAGCAGTTGAGTCAGGAAAAGGCAAGGAAAATATCAATGCCGACTCACTCATTTTGGGCACCGAAACATTCACCACACAGCAGCCGACTGTGCATAGCAATCCGACTGAGCCGATACTTGTTATTGCGCCAAAGCACTCGGCTAATGATCATGAAGCAAGTACCAGCCGAGTGAAGCCAAGAGATCCTAAATACACTCAGCCAAGGTGGTGTCCTCGAGGACTAACAAAGACACAGAAGAGGAAACTGCAGAGGTTGAGGAGTCAAGAGATGGCAGAACAAGAGGCCGAGAGGCAAAGGGACAAGTTTTTCAATATCACTCGACCCATGGTACCAGCAAAGCAAGTGTGGAAGCCTAAACCAATACAAGATGCAGCAGCTTCTACATCTATTAGAACAACATCAATGCCACCAAAGGAGGACGATGCAGCCCTTATTACATCGTCCACATCACCTATTGCTTCCTCTTCACTCGGACAGATTTCAGATTCGGTGGACGCACACGAGGAGGAAGATGATCTGTTGGACTATGAGTCTACACCGGTTCATGAAGGTATGGATATCAATATGGTGTATTACTTACCCGCTGAATTCCGCGCTGTAGATGAAGAAGGGGAAGTGGCTCAGCTGGATTTTGGCCCCAAAAATGCAATATTCGAAAAGCCAAAAGAACCAGTGACGCACTTGAAACCATTGTACCTCAGAGGTCATATCAACGGATCACCACTCACTCGGATGTTGGTTGATGGTGGTGCTGTGGTGAATCTTATGCCCTATTCGGTCTTCAAGAAATTGGGTTTGCCTGATGAAGAATTAATCAAGACCAATATGGTGCTTAATGGGTTTGAAGGCAAAGAGAAAACTGAAGCCAAAGGTGTGATGTATGTGGAGCTCACAGTCGGAAGCAAAACTTTGGCCACTGCATTCTTTGTTGCCGAGGTGCAAGGTAACTACAACGTCATACTAGGCCGTGATTGGGTTCATGCAAACCAGTGCGTGCCATCTACTATGCACCAGTTTTTGATCCAGTGGGTTGATGATGAGGTGGAAGTCATTCATGCGGATAATTTGGCTTGTGTTGCTTTGGCCGATGCATCAGTGGATTGGCAACACCCCAATGCTACTTGCTTGACGGGACGCGATCTCTCAGAGTTTGATTTTCTCAGCGCAACGAGGAATGGCTTCGTGCCCGTCTCTTTAAAGCCGATTGGTGGCAATCGGCCCCAAGGTATGATGTGTTTGAATGGATTCTAATTCCGAGTGGTTATAGAAACGTCTTGCAAAATATCGGTCCAGCGGGAACGATATGTATGAATCTATAGAGGAGTTGGATGACATAGATAAATTAGGACAAGGTTTTACGTCGGCCGATCCATTAGAGGAGGTAGATATAGGAGATGGTTCAGTCACTCGACCGACATTTGTAAACAAGAATTTAAGAGCCGATCATAAGGCTGAGTTGATCGAGCTATTGAAAGAATATGTTTGTTGCTTTGCATGGGAATATCATGAGATGCCAAGTTTAAGCCGAGAGCTAGTGGAGCATCGGTTGCCTATAAAGGCCGGTTTTAGACCTTACAAACAATCGGCCAGAAAATTTAATCCAAAAACATATGACCGGATCAAGGAGGAGATCGGTCGGTTACTCAAAGCTAATTTCATTCGGCCTTGCAGGTATGCCGAGTGGATCTCTAACATTGTGCCAGTGGAGAAGAAAGACTCTGGCAAGTTGAGGGTGTGCATTGATTTCAGAGATTTGAATAGAGCTACACCCAAAGATGAGTATCCCATGCCAATAGCCGACATGCTTATTAATGATGCTTCTGGACATAAGGTCATTAGTTTTCTTGATGGTAATGCGGGTTACAATCAAATTTTTATGGCCGAAGAAGACATGTCCAAGACAGCCTTTCGTTGCCCTGGTTTCCTTGGTTTATTCGAGTGGACAGTGATGACATTCGAATTAAAAAATGCTGGTGCCACATATCAAAGGGCTATGAATTTAATTTTCCATGATTTACTCGGCATTATACTTGAAGTCTATATTGATGATATTGTTGTCAAATCAGATGCTTTCAAGTCTCACCTGGCCGATTCGCGTTTAGCTTTTGAAAGAATGAAAAAATACGGATTGAAGATGAATCCTTTAAAGTGTGCATTAGGCGTGTCGGCTGGAAAGTTTTTGGGTTTCATTATTCATGAGAATGGTGTAGAAATTGATCCCAAAAAGATAAGAGCTATACAAAAGGTTGAGGCTCCAACATGCAAGAGAGATATGCAAAAAATCCTTGGCAAGGTCAATTATTTGAGAAGGTTCATAGCTAATTTGTCAGGGAAGGTTGAGGCATTCACTCCTATCCTTCGGTTAAAGAATGATGCTGATTTTACTTGGGGGGCAAAGCAGCAGGAAGCATTCGATATGATCAAGAATTATTTGTGCACTCCTCCGGTGATGAAAGCACCCAAGCACAAAGAGCCCTTTAGGCTTTATATTGCAGCGGAGGAAGGTGTTATTGGTGTTGTTTTAACTCAAGAAACCGAAGGGAAAGAACATGCTATTACATATTTGAGTCGACGCTTATTGGACGCAGAGACAAGGTATACATTTATTGAAAAATTATGCCTTTGTTTATATTATGCTTGCACAAAACTGAGACATTACCTAGTGCCAAGTGCCTGCATAGTAGCTTGTCAAACCGATGTCATTAAGTACATGTTGCATAGGCCAATTCTTAGTGGTAGAATTGGCAAGTGGGCTTACGCTTTAATTGAGTATGATTTGGCTTATGAATCTCTAAAATCCATGAAAGGCCAAATTGTTGCTAATTTCATTGTTGAACATCGGATTAATGACAAACATGATGTTGATATGAACCTTGTTTCATTAGTACCATGGAGATTATATTTTGATGGTTCAGTTTGTAGCAATGGCCAAGGTGTTGGTGTTGTTTATATATCTCCTCATGGTGCTGTTTTTGAAGCCTCATGCCGACTGGAATATTTTTGCACAAATAATCAAGCCGAATATGAAGCGTTGTTATTCGGTTTAGAGATGTTGCTCGCTGTAGGTGCTACACATATTGAGGCTTTTGGTGATTCGTTATTAGTAGTGCAGCAAGTGTCCAAAGTTTTTCAATGTTTAGACGAATCACTTAATGTTTATCTTGATAAGTGTCTAGATACGATTTCTACTTTGGATTATTTTAGCATTGCTCATATATCTAGACATGACAATTGGAGAGCAAATGAGTTGGCACAACAAGCATCCGGCTATCATGTTGATCATGGCATGTTTCATATTTCTCAGAGGCCGATGTCTTGTCTTGCTAATATGGGAGAGGCCGAACCAGAGCCCACTGATTCGGCCACTAACAAAAAATCTAGTGCAGGTGAAAATCATGACTGGAGGAAGCCCATTATTGATTACTTGCGTGATCCGAGTGAAAGGGTGGACAGAGCAGTTCGGCGTATAGATTTCAAATATACATTGAGAGATGATGGTCTTTATCGCCGAACGGTTGAAGATGTTCTTTTGAATTGTTTGGACGAGGACCAAGCAAGAGTTGCTATGGGAGAGGTACATGAAGGCATTTGTGGTACTCATCAGTCGGCACCCAAAATGAAATGGCTCTTACGACGTGCTGGATTTTATTGGCCGACTATGATCAATGATTGCTTCAGGTATTATAAAGGGTGTGAAGCTTGTCAAAAATTTGGTGATATTCAGTTGGCTCCTGCTGCTATGTTACATCCTATTATCAAGCCGTGACCTTTTAGAGGATGGGGTTTAGACTTCATTGGACAAATTCATCCATCTTCTTCAAAGGGGCATCGGTGTGTGTTGGTGGCAACCGATTATTTCACTAAATGGTCTGAAGCAGTACCTCTCAAGAACATGACACATACGGAGGTAATTCAATTCATAACCGAGCACATTATTCATAGATTCGGCATTCCTCAGACATTGACTACAGATCAAGGTTCATCTTTCATGTCACATCAAGTTAGAGAATTTGCCGAATCATATAACATAAAGTTGCTCAATTCATCTCCGTATTATGCCCAAGCTAATGGACAAGCTGAGTCTAGCAACAAAATATTGATCAAGCTCATCAAGAAGAAGATTGAAGATAATCCAAGGAAATGGCATGAGTTGTTGTCTGAAGCTTTATGGGCACATAGAATCTCAAGGCATGGTGCTACAAAGGTAACTCCGTATGAGCTAGTATACGGTCAAGAGGTTGTTTTACCAGTAGAAGTGAATTTGAATGCTTTGAGAATAGCCAAACAAAATGATTTATCGGCAGTGGACTTTTATGACTTGATTATGGACAATATTGATGAGGTTGCCGATAAACGTTTGGCTGCATTAAAGGCTATAGAGAGGGGCAAGTTGAGGGTAGCAAGAGCTTACAATAAAAAGGTCAAGTTGAAGAATTTTCAAGTTGGCGATCTGGTGTGGAAAGTGATTCTGCCGATTGGTTCTAGAGATAGAAAATTCGGGAAGTGGTCTCCAAACTTGGAAGGTCCTTTTAGGATTGCAAGAATAGTTCCTGGAAATTCATATTTGGTGGAATCCGTACAAGGAGTATTATTACCTCGAGCTCTCAATGGCAGATATCTGAAGAAGTACCATCCGAGTGTGTGGCAAGAAGCCTAATTAGGCAATGGCCGATATATGATTATCGCCCTTAGCATAAACATGGCTGATACATCATTATGGCCCTGAGAAATATAGATGGCCGATGGAGTGTTGACATCGTCCTTAGAACAAACATGGTGCAAATTATTTTTCGGCATGCAAGCTTTGCCGAAAAACAGGGGGGCATGTGTTGACACCTGATTTTGGCACGATGCAAAATACAGTAAAGATGGAATCAAATGAAAAGGTTTTTTATATGATAAAGTTCACATTGCCGAGTGAAACAACTTTGATGTTTAGGCCATCACCATTCGGCATCATATCAAGGGCCAAAGTTACACTCGGATTGTCATGTTTAGGTGTTCTGAGTGCTTTTTGGTCGATTACGCCTCCAAGACAACCTCGGATGAAGGAATGCTCTACATGGATTGTCTTCGTCTCGTCGAGCTAATTGATTTTGATATATAAATCATCTCAATCCGAGTTCGTATGAAAAAGTTAGAGGCAAAACACTGCGGACCAACCCTGAGCAAAAGTGTGGCGCGAGGGACCAGACACCCACCTGGATGGTGTCTGATGGGTCGCGCGAGCCATTAGGCCCTCAAGACGGCCTTGAATCGAAAAACCTTCAACACAGAAAAGTTTCGTCTCATCAAATCGGTCGATTTTATATAAATCGTCCAAATCCGAGGTCGTATGCAACCTGCAGAGGCGAAACAAGTTCAGGCTGTGTTTTCATTTGGGAACTCCGAGTGAAAAGCTTATCATCCGAGTGAAAATATAGCTATTCGAATGAAGGCTTGATGACCGAGTGAGAAGTTTCCGTCCGAGTGAAACTTCGGTCAATGAGTCGGAGTGACATGAAGACCGACTAGAACACTTGTCTGGCAATCCGAGTGAAATTCTTCCGAGTGAAATCCTTCCGAGTGGAATACTGCCATCCGAGTGAAATTCTTCCGAGTGAAATCCTCCCGAGTGGAATATTGTCATCCGAGTGAAATTCTTCCGAGTGAAAGATTGCCGACTGAGTGAAAAAGTTAACGTTCGAGTGACACTTCGGTCAAAGAATCCGAGTGACATAAAGTCCGGCTAAACATTTGTCTTCCGAGTGGAAAATTGCACTGTCGAGTGGAAAATTGCTTTCCGAGTGAGAAATTTCACTCGACCGACGGGAGGACTCCAAATCCGAGTGATTCAACCAGAAGGTAAAGATTGGCCTATATGGTCATCTAGATAGCCTCGTATGGAAAAGTGTCCAACATGAAAGTTGTTCGTAACGTCAAAACGGTCAACTTTGCTTTTAAGGTCATTGTCATCTGAGATAATATAAGGCCTTCAGAGACGCTACAACACTCGACGGTCCAGTCCGCTACGTGACTGAGTCCGATTCAAAGTTAAAGATGACTTCGTGGAGTATTCAAGATGGCCTTATTTGGAAAAGTGATCAACATACGGATTGTTGGCCTCGTCGAGACGCACAAGATTGGTATTTGAACCGTCTCCATCGGAGGTCATATGCAGATTCCGCGGCCCACGCAAGGAGCAAGACAGAGGATTGGGCCAGATTCGGGCTGAATCCGAGTGAGACTGGAACTAGGACTCTAGGGCGTGATTCAATGTAATTTTCTTGTAAGGAAAGCCTAGATGAATCATTTACTTGTACGGGAAGTCCAGCCGCCTCTTATATATGTTGGGGGTGATGGCCGATTGAACAACACACAATCGAACAAATCAATATACTACTTTTCAGTCTACGTTTTATCTCTCCATCGTTTATCTTTCTCGTTCTTCGCTGTTCTTCGTGTTTGAGAGCTGCGAATCTCGAGGCTCTAGGGGCGAGCGAATCGACCTTGGGCAGCCCATAGCCGCCACAATCCCTAACGGGGACCCTCCCGGGTGCGCGGGGTTTCGGGTCTCAAAAGCGCCCGCCGACTGTACTGCGTATCGCGCTGTCGGTCGGGTCTCCTTCGACGTGAGCTGCGGTGCATCACCCCCGGCGTCGAGGGTACACGTGACGTGTTCGTGTGTCAACAGGTTCTTCAATTTCTTCTTTAATAGGGGGATGATATTTAAACCACTTCTCCTTAGGGAGATCAACGTGAGTAGCAAATGCTTCGCAGAAAGAGGCTACTATCTCAGAGTCAAGTCCATATTTAGTATTAAACTTGTGAAAAGTATCGATATTCATAAAAGATTTAACACAATCAAATTCAAGCTTTATACCTGACTCATTACCTTCGTCGAGTTCCCAATCTTCAGAGTTGCGTTTAATTCTTTCCAAGAGATCCCACTTGAAATCAATAGTCTTCTTCATATAAGAACCAACACAAGAAGTATCGAGCATGGATTGATCATTGTGAGAAAGCCGAGCATAAAAATTCTGAATGATAAATTTCCTCGGAATTTTATGATTTGGGCATGAATATAAAATTGACTTAAGCCTCCCCCAAGCTAGAGCGATACTTTCTCCTTCACGAGGCCAAAAATTATATATATAATTCCGATCACGATGAACTAGATGCATAGGATAAAACTTTTGATGGAATTCTAATTGCAAACGATTCCAGTTCCACGATCCATGATCATCACATAGCCTATACCATGTCAATGCGTTTCCCTCCAAAGATAAAGGGAAAACCTTCGTCTTAACTTCATCTCCGGGTAAACCTGCAAGCTTAAATAATCCACATATTTCGTTCACATATAAGAGATGCATATCAGGATGTTCAGTTCCATCTCCTGCATAAGGTTTAGCAAGCAAGTGTTCTAGCATACCCGAAGGAATTTCATAAGTAACATTTTCAATAGGTGCTGTAGGTTGAGGGGTAACTAATTGTGGTTCCGATCGAGGTGAAGATACCCCGAACAAACCCCTCAAAGGATTGTTCTCCATAGTAGCAAGTAGCAATAGATTTCAGCACGTAGTATAAATTTTTCCTTACCGATTTCCACTTACCAAGAGCGCTTCACTCCCCGGCAACGGAGCCAGAAAAGAGTCTTGATGACCCACAAGTATAGGGAATCAATCGTAGTCCTTTCGATAAGTAAGAGTGTCGAACCCAACGAGGAGCGGAAGGAAATGACAAGCGGTTTTCAGCATGGTAATCTCTGCAAGCACTGAAATTGTAGGTAACAGATAGTTTGATAGCAAGGTAATTTGTAACGAGCAAGTAACAATAACGATAAACAAGGTGCAGCAAGGTAGCCCAATCCTTTTGAGGCAAAGGACAGGCCAGAACAATCACTAGTAATAGGCAAAGTGTTCTTGAGGGTACACGGGAATTTCGTCTAGTCACTTTTATCATGTTGGTTTGATTCGTGTTCGCTACTTTGATAATTTGATATGTGGGTGGACCGGTGCTAAGGTGCTGTTCTTACTTGAACTAACAACCTACTTATGATTAACCCCCTCGCAAGCATCCGCAACTACGAGAAAAGTATTAAGACAAAGTCTAACCATAGCATTAAACATGTGGATCCAAATCAGCCCCTTACGAAGTAGCGCATAAACTAGGGTTTAAGCTTCTATCACTCTTGCAACCCATCATATAATAAATACTCCACAATGCATTCCCTTAGGACCATGAATGGTGCAGTGTCATGTAGTCGACGTTCACATGACACCACTAAGGGAATCACAACATACATATCATCAAAATATCAAACACATATCAAATTCACATGATTACTCACAACATGACTTCTCCCGTGACCTCAAGAACAAAGGTAACTACTCACAAATAATAATCATGCTCAAGATGAGAGGAGTAATGAATAGCATAATGGATCTGAACATATAATCTTCCACCAAATAAACCATATAGTAATCAACTACACAAGGTAATCAACACTACTAGTCACCCACAGGTACCAATCTGAGGTTCCGGTACAAAGATTGAACACAAGAGATGAACTAGGGTTTGAGATGAGATGGTGCTGTTGAATATGTTGATGAAGATTGGCCTGCCAAAGATGAGAGGGGTGTTGGTGATGACGATAGCTTCGATTTCCCCCTCCGGGAGGGAAGTTCCCCCGGCGGAATCGCTCCGTCGGAGGGCAAAAGTGCCCCTGCCCAAGTTCCACCTCGAGGCGGCGGCGCTTCGTCCCGAAAGTCCTCCCCCTAATTTTTTAGGTTTTTTGGGAATATATACCAGAAGATGGGCTCCGGAGGTGGGCCTGGGTGAGCACCACCCACCAGGCCGCGCCAGGGGGTGCCTGGCGCGCCCTGGTGGGTGCTCCTCACCAGGTGGCCCCCCTCCGATAGATTTTTGCTCCAGTAATTTTTATTAATTTCAAAAATAATCTCCGTAAAGTTTCAACTTCATTGGAGTTGTGCAGAATAGGTATCTCTGACGTGCTTTTCTTGGGTCCAAAATTCCAGCTGCCGGTATTCTCCCTCTTTGTGTAAACCTTGCATATTATGAGAGAAAAGGCATTAGAATCACACCCCAAAGCATTATTATTCAACAAAACAAAGTAAATAACAGTAGGAAATCATGATGCAAAATGGACGTATCAGAGTCTCCGCTCCTCGGGGGGCAGCCTGAGGAGGCAGCTCCCGTGGAGGTCTTGGCGCTGCTCCCCTCGCGAGGTTGGGGCCCTCACGAGGACCTTGTCTTGGAGAGTTTGCCGCCAGGCCGTACCTGGTCATCGAGGTGGGCCATGTGCTTGGACGTAGGCAGGCAGGTCTGGGTACCCCCGAACCCAGAACGCCGACAGTAGCCCCCGGGCCCAAGGCGCACTCGGGCTAGCTTCGAGATGAAGCCAAGGAAGGAAGGCCGAAGCGCCGCGGGCCCCAATCGCCTGCAGGTCAGGCTTGACGCGTGGCGCACGACGGGGCGCGGACGCCTCCACTTCCCCACGTCGCCTTGGTAACCGCCCCGACCGATAAGGGCTGGCGCGCGCTGCGGGGCCATCATTGCCCGGAATGCGGAGGGATGCCGGGTGGCCTTCGTTCAACTATAAGTAGGCGTGGGGGCAGATCCCCCCTAGCCCCTCTTCATCTTCTCGCCTCCTCACTCCAATCCGCCAATTCCGTGGCCAAGACACCAGTGAGGAGATTTTCTGCTGCCGAGAAGGGGAAGGGCCGCCTGGAGGGACCGGGCTCGACGGCCAGTTGACGCGGATCCAGATCTGCCGAGGCAGGTCCGGCTTGAACTTGTCGGGCCAGTTGACGCGGCGCAGCTCCGGGGTGAAGGCGCGGCAAGCTGCTCCACTCACAGGCGTGGCGCGTACGAGGGGAGCCGGGTCCTGACGCCCGCGCGCTGCGTCCTCCGGCGGCACACGGTCCTGATGACGATGCGGCCTCGTGGCCGTGGCACCACCTGGCAGCTTGCTTCATCCCTTGCCTACACTGGCGCCCTGCGCGGCTGGTTGCATGGACGCGCTTCGCGCCTGGGCTCGGGGTCGGTGCCGTGCAGAGAAGGAGGGGGAGGTGTGTCGTGGGCCACGTCGCCCGCCTAGGAGGGCGGAGGGCGGAGCAAGTGGAAAGACGCCGGGGCCTCGCCGGCGACGCTGACGAGCTTGGCGATGCGGCCGAGCCAGTCATTGTAGCGGTCATGGGCGGGGCGGTAGCGCAGCAGCTCGCACGCCATGAACAATGCAGCCTGTCTGTTTGCCGGCCCGTAGCGAGCGCGAGAGGACTCCTCCAGGGGAAGGACCGCGGCCTACAGGGGAGGTGTACCCTCCACTTAGAGTACAACGGGGCGGCAACACTCTTCGTCAAGATCTTCGGGGAAGGCAGTAGGCGCTTGGGGTGCTGTCCGGAAGGCGACGGCGGCGACAACGACCACTTCTCCGCCGACGATGACCATCGCGGCGGCGGCGCCCTTGGTGGTGAGCTTGCCCTTGGCGACGGACGTAGCACCTCCAGCGGTAGCGACGCCTCCTCCAGGGGAAGCTCGAGCGACGGCGACTACGACGAGCCGCCGCGTCGGCGGGCCCGGACCAAGGAGGGCGGCGAGCCCTCGCGACGCCGTGCACCTGCCCCGGAGGCCGTCGAGCCGCCATGCCGCCGCGCCACCGTCAAGGAGGAGGAGGACTCCTACTGAGCGCGGGCGGCGCCGGAGCCAAGCCCTAGGAGTAGCGTCCCTCGGGAGGCCATCTTTTGATGTTTTTTACTTCCTGCATCAAGAATCACGAAGGGCCCCGAGGGGATGTGTAATGAACAGTGGCGCTTGCGCCTTCATGTTAGCATTTTGTTTTTATCCCGTACTTTGGCGTTTATGTTGCCACCAACTGAAAGCTCCTGCTTGACGTGATTAGGGTAACATAGCTTGGCGTACTCGTGGCGGGTCCCTGCATCGCGAGGTGTAGCTGGGGCGCCGAGGGGGCCTCTTCCTTGTGGACCAGGCAACTTCGCAGCTTCGAGAGGCGCCCGCCCGCTCGTGAGGCTCCTGGGGTGGCGAGGAGTCAAGGCCTCCGGAGGTGCTTCCTCAGGGCTCTATCCTTCACGAGGGTGCTGAAAAGTGCTTTATGCAGGGTTAGAATTCCTTGATAACGAGCCGAATCATGGCTTCCCTTCCCCTGGTCGTCTTCCTTCCTGCCTGCTTCTGTGCTTTGCGTCGGCAGGGTCCAATACCGCGCATACCTCGACCGCCGTTGGGGTGTCCGGATCACCAGGACGAGACCAAGGGGCGAGGGGCTACGTGATTAGTGAGGCCCCTGGGTCGCGTTTCCCAAGGGTCCCCCTTGACGTGCGAGCAGCGGGAGCTTCAGCGTCGGCAGGGCCCAATCCCGCGCATACCTCGACCGTCGTTGGGGTGTCCGGATCACCAGGACGAGACCAAGGGCGGGAGCCTGAGGCAACTTGCGCCTGCCGGCTCGCTCGAGAGCGATGTGCGAGGATTAGAGCGCCGAAGCTTTGGCCTTTGGCGAGGTGCACACCGTGCCCAGCCCCCGCTCGCGGGGCGCGAGAGAGGGAAAACTGGTAGGTGCTAAAAAAATTTAAAGCCAAGACTGCAAAACGAGAAACACTGCAAAGGAGAAAAATCCCCACCCTTTTTTCAAACAAAGACGCGAAAGCTTCAAGTTTCATTCCAAGAGATGGCAAACTCGGTTTACAAAAGAGAGGAAGGAACAGCCGCGTCCGGCACCTAGTAGCTAGTCTTCGTCTTCCCCCAGCGCAGAGCATAGGGCTTCCACTAGGCGTGGGCATAGTCATTGGGGGACCGTGTCGTCCGCCAGCGCAGAGCATGGGGCTTCCACTTGGGCGTGGGTGGGGGCCCCTCCGTGTCCTCGGGGGACCCCGGGCATATACAGCCCACTCATTATTACGTGAGAGTGTCACGGGTAGAACTTCCGGAGGTGCTGGATGTTCCAGGCATTCTGGATGGGGACCCCGTCCTGTGTCTCCAGGCATATGGCGCCAGGCCTGGAGACACGGGCGACCCTGAACGGGCCCTCCCACATGGGCGAGAGCTTGTGCAAGCCCTCCCTGGAGAGGACCTGCCTCAGGATGAGGTCACCCACCTCGAGCGTCCTGGAGCGGATGCTGCGGCGGTGGTAGCGCTGCAGCGCCTGCTGATACCTCGCTGCACGGAGCGAGGCTTGGCGGCAGGCTTCCTCCCCGAGCACGAGGTCTGTCCCCCGCGAGGCAACCTGACGCTCCTCGTCGAATGCCAAGACCCGCGGGGAGCGATGCTTGACCTCGTGTGGGAGCACCGCCTCCGCCCCATAGACGAGGAAGAATGGGGTCTTGCCAGTGGGCTTAGTCGCGGTGGTGCGGATGGACCACAACATGGACTGAAGCTCACCGAGCCAACCCCTGCCGCAGGCCTCAAGCTTCTTCTTGAAGCTCCTTGTCTTGAGGCCCCTCAGGACCTCTGCGTTGGCACGTTCGGCCTGGCCGTTGCTCCGTGGGTGCGCTACCGGGGCGTAGCATATCTGCGTTCCAAGGTTAGCACAATATGTTTTAAAGAGGTTGCTCGTGAACTGTGAGCCATTGTCGGTAATGATACGGTTGGGGACGCCGAAGCGGCTCACGAGGCCCTTGATGAACTTGACGGCTGAGCCGGTAGGGATGGTGCGCACGGGCTCCACCTCCGCCCACTTGGTGAACTTGTCGATGGCGACATAGAGGTAGCGGTAACCGCTGGCCGCCCGAGGGAAGGGCCCAGTATGTCCAGCCCCCAGACCGCGAAGGGCCAGGAGAGCGGGATGGTCTGGAGACCCTGCGTGGGCTAATGAATCTGATTGGCGTGAAATTGGCAGGCCTCACAGGATCGGACCATCTCAGTGGCGTCCTGGAGCGCCGTGGGCCAGTAGAATCCGCTGCGGAACACCTTCCCCACGAGGGTACAGGACGAGGAATGGTGCCCGCAATCGCCTCCGTGGATGTTGGCTAGCAGCTCGCGGCCCTGCTCCTCGGATATGCACCGCAGCGAGACATCGTTGGGGCGTCTGCGGTACAACTCGCTGTCCTGCAAAGAATACGCAGTTGCCTGACGAACCACGCGCCCCGCGTCCTCCTCCTTCTCCGGCAAGGCGCCGCTGAGCAGGTATGCCTTGAAGTCTTCGGTCCAATCACCGGCCTGAGGTTCCAACGCCAGGAGCGGGCGAGCTCCTGAGGCCGGGCCACAAGCCGGTGCACCTGAGGGCGGGGCCGGTGGCAGCTCCTCCTGAGGCGATGCCGGGCCTGCGGCCGGGGGTGCCGCGAACGGCTTGAAGAGCCTTTCCTCGAAGACTCCAGGCTCCTGAGGCTCCCGACGCGATGCCCTCTTGGCGATGTCACCTGCTTCCTTGTTCGTGCCACGCGGGACGTGCTGCAACTCCAGGCCCTGAAAGTGCTTTTCCATCTTACGTACCTCTTCCAAGTATGCCTCCATGTGCCCATCCTTTGGCGTGTACTCTTTGTTGGAGAAGTTGACGAGGAGCTGGGAGTCGCCCTTGATGGTGAGGCGCTTGACCCCCAGGGCGATAGCGGCCCTGAGGCCAGCGAGCAAACCTTCGTATTCCGCGATGTTGTTGGAGACCTTCTTGCCATGTTGGAAGCAAAGCTGGACTACGTAGTAAAGCTTGCCTTGGGTTGGGGAGATGAGGACTACTCCAGCCCCCGCGCCCCGGCGTGCGAAGGCTCCGTCGAAGTGCATGACCCAGCCATCGGGCGCCTCATCACCGGGCGCGAGGGACTGGCCCACATCCAGCCCCCGGTCAGGAGCGTCCGTCCACTCCACCACAAAGTCAGCGAGGGCCGCGCCCTTGATGACTCTGGTGGTGCTGAACTCTAGGTGGAAGGCCTGCAGCTCGATGTTCCACTCTGCAACTCTTCCAGCAGCGTTGGGGTTGCGCAGCACTTTCTCCAGGGGGTACGCGGAGACGACCTTGACGCGGTGACACTGGAAATAGTGGCGGAGCTTCCTTGAGGCGACAAGGAGTGCTAGCAGAAGCTTTTGCTGCATAGGGTAGCGTGCATGAGCACCCCGCAGCACGGTGCTGACGTAGTACACCGGGTGCTCGATCAGGGACGAGGTATTGGCGTTGCCCTGCTCCTCGCGAGGCTCGAGGGACTCAAGCGCCCCGGGGGTTGATGAAGCGACGTGGGCCTTAGGAGCGCCGTCCTGAGGCGGCGAGCGTTGCGTGGTCCCGCACGAGCCATCCTGCTTCGTGCCTGCGCCAGCACACCCCTCTCGGACCGCCAAGAGCGCCACGCTGGCCGAGTGGGGGGTGGCTGCCAAGTAGAGCACCAGGGGCTCACAAGGATGAGGCGCCACCATAACGGGCAGGCTCGTGAGATACCGCTTGAGGTCCTGGAAGGCCGCATCCGCCTCCGGAGTCCACTCGAAAGGGCCCTTCCTTTTCATGAGCTTGAAGAAGGGGAGGGCGCGCTCACCCAGCTTGGAGATGAAACGCCCCAAAGAGGTCACGCAACCCGCAAGCTTCTGCATCTCCTTGAGGGTCTGAGGTGGGCTCATTTTCCCGATCGCTTTGACCTTCTCCGGGTTGGCCTCGATTCCTCGGGGCGATACCAAGAAACCGAGTAACTTGCCAGACGGGACTCCAAAGACACACTTTTCCGCGTGGAGCTTCAGGTTCACCTGATGCGGGCTGGCGAATGTCTCCTCCAGGTCCTCGATCAGGGTCCTCGCCTCATGACTTGACCACGATGTCATCGACGTATGCCTCCACATTCCTTCCGAGCTGCTGCCCCAAGGCGATGCACATCAACCGCTGGGAGGTCGCACTGGCGTTCCGCGGCCCGAAGGGCATGCAGATGTAGCAGTACACGCCGCACGGGGAGAGGAAGGCCGTCTTCTAGACGTCCTCCGCCGCCATCTTGATTTGGTGGTAGCCCGAAAAGGCGTCCAGAAAGCACAACAGATCGCACTCGGCGGTGGAGTCTACGATCTGATCGATGCGCGGGAGCGGGAAGGGGTCCTGAGGACATGCCTTGTTGAGGCCCGTGAAGTCCACGCTCATGCGTCCCTTCCCTCCCTTCTTGGGGACGATCACTGGGTTGGCCAGCCAGCTCGGGTGCCGTACCTCCCGGACAACACCAGCTTCTCGCAGCTTGACGACCTCTTGGACGATGAACGCTTGCTTCTCTTGTGCTTGTCGCCTTGCCTTTTGCTTCACCGGGCGCGCATCAGGGCGCACCCTTAGGTGGTGCTCGATCACCTCTCTCGGGACGCCGGTTAGGTCGCGTGCCTCCCACGCAAACACGTCCTTGTTCGCGCGTAGGAAGTCCACCAGTGCCTTCTCCTGCTCCGGGGGAAGGCCGGCGCCAATGGCGAAGGTGTGGCCCGGGCTCCCATCGTCGGCTGGCACCTGCTTCTTCTTCACGGGTGCGGCCTCCAGAGCTTGCGCGATGCCCTCCGGGGGCGGGATGCTTCCTTCTTCGTGCGCGACGCTCTCGACGTCATGGCGCGAGGCCGCTGCGGCCTTGTAGACGAGCTTGAGGGCTCAAACCGCGTCCTTGGTGTCCCTGACCATGGTGATGATACCGCGGCTGCCAGGCATCTTGATGACGTTGTAGCCTGGGTGCGTTGCCACCATGAACTTGGCGAGGGCAGGATATCCCAGGATGGCGTTGTACGGGACGCCGATGCGGGCCACGTTGAAGTCGATCAGCTCGGTGCGGTAGTTGTCGCGGGTGCCGAAGGTGACGGGGAGGCGCACCTGCCCCAGGAAGGGGGCGGAGCCCCCGACCACCCCTGAGAAGGGCTTGGAGAGCGCTAGCTAGTCGTAGGGCATCTGGAGCATATCAAAGGCCTCCACGGAGAGGACGTTGAGACCGGCGCCGCCGTCGATGAGGGTCTTGGTGACCGCAACGTTGCTGATGGTGGGCGTGCACAGCATGGGGACCGCACCAGCTACGACCGTCGTCCTGGGATGGTCCCTAGAGTCGAAGGTGATGTCGGTCTCCGGCCTCGCCGTGCACCACGGGGCTTCGAGCTACGGCCGAACTGCGCTCGCCTGGCGGAGGAACTGCTTGACATGGCGACCGAATGTGGGTGACTACGACCCGCCGAGGATACAAGCGACCGCCGGCGCGGCCAGGCAACCCCCGGTGCCCCCGTAGGCCGCGGGCTGCCGAGCCTTGAGAGCCGTGCCCGCCATGAAGGCGGCGAGGCGAGGGCAGAGCACGGCTGGTGGAAATGGAACCTCGACACACCCCTACCTGGCGCGCCAAATGTCGGATTTAGGGCTCCGCAGACCCAAGAAGGTTCGAACTCTGGGGCGTGTGCGAGGATCCCAACCAGCTCAAACCCCAAGCTCGTCGCCCCACAGCCTAGCCTTGACGGAAGCGCGCAAGCAAGCGAAAAGATGGACACACAGATTTACCCTTGTTCGGGCCACCTCTCGGTGTAAAACCCTACTCCTGCTTTTGGTGGATTGGCCTCACGAGGAGGTTTGGTGATGAACTTGTACAGTGGTGAGCAACCTTGTGAGTGCGCTTGGGTGAGGATGGATCGGTCCTTCTCTATGGTGGAGACTAGTCCCTATTTATAGTGGCCCGGGTCCTCTTCCCTCATCACACTGGCGGGAAGGGATCCCACAACGGCCAAATTTGAAAGGAGACAGGAGGTACAACTTATCCTGACTAAAGGTGGTCTTCGCCTGCAAAGCTCCTGGTGTGACGCGGAGGTGGGCTCGGCGATGACATCCGTCCTGCCGAGCCCGTGGTATTGGTCTCGTTGCACCGGAATGGAAACCTTTGGGGGGTCCTTGGGAACCCGCGCACGTCCTTGCCTCCCTAGCACAAGAGAGGAAAATGTCCCCTCTGCGCCCGCTGGTGTAACACCCCAAAAATTTAATCATGTTTTATAAATTAAAATTTTGCCAGGAATATTTATTTTCTATTTTTGGGATTTTCTGTTAGATTCAGAACCACTCCTGTTCCCTGAATTACAAAATTCTTTCCTCTTATCTGAAACTTTTGAATAATGTTGTGGGTCTTGAATGTTTTATTAAAGCATTTTATTTCATTTAGTAAAACCAGTGGAATTATTTTTATAATAAAACTTGCCAAGTTTTAATTCTTTTAATAGCATTTTCATTCTTTTAAAGGCCTAAGTTACACTACAACCACTTCATAAACTCATTTAAAATTTCAAAAAAAATTGTAGATGCCATGTGATGTCTCTAGATCACTTTTATGCAAAAAGCCAGCTTGATGTTTTGGAAAATTTGAGCAAATCATCTTCATTTTCACTCTGGTCTAGTTTGGTAGTTTGTACTGCAACCCTATTTTGTTTTGCTCTAATACCCTTGGGATTTTTCCTGCTCGTAGTTACCCCTACCAAACTCTTAAGTCCAAGAGTTTAGACTCATTGCAAGAGTTTCAGCCCATGCAATAATGCCCTATAGTTTCTGTCCAGAAATGGTTTTCTCAAAAACTTGCATTAACAAGTTTCTGCTTTGGCCAAGCTAACCCTGCAACCTTGTTGTGCACCTAAAGAGACCCTAACCTATAAAGTTTGGCCACCAGAAGAGTTTTATTAATGCCTAAAGCATTCTGTCAAACACCTAGAGTGTCTGGCCAGAATTGGCATAGTTTTATGATTGCTTTGTGAACCTGATCCCCTGACCCAACCACCATGTCCAATAGGCCTAGTGCTTACACCCTAACAAATCTGTTAAATTTTAGCTTCATCCAAGCCTCCTAGATTGCCTTGGCATTTCGTCGAGCACATGGTGCGCGTGCTCTGGGCACGGCCAGAGCGCCCGTATTGCAGCCGGCCTCATCGCGTCACCACGCCCCACCAACCCCCGTCCTTGGCCCTTGCTCACCCGTAGAGTCACGCCCCTGACCCCTCCAGCTTGCCAGAGACACCCGGCCGCCCCCTGGCGCCTCGCGGCGCCGCCGTCAGAGCCCTCCTTGGCGGCTTGCTGTCGGCCGCAGGCCGGGCCTGCCATGGCAGCGCCGCCCAAAGTTTCCCCGCGCGCCAGCAAGCTCCTGGAACAGCGCCGCCTTCGTCCGCTAGCCCCTGTCGCCAGCTAGCATCGCCACGTCACCTCTGCAGCAACAGTGGCGGCGAGCCGTCGTGCCTATCTACGGCCGCGGCAGAACCGACCTCAGTGGAGCTATAAAAGGGATCTCGAGCTCGTGCAGCACATTGGAACTCCACCCCATCCCTTGTGAGCCCCCTAGAAAAACCAGAACGACCGGAGGTAGCCGTTCTCCTCAACTTCGGTAGTCTCTGCCGCCGCCGACCCGCGCTCAAATCCCGGGCAAGCACTGGACCCCTCTCGCGGTTTTCTTGACCAATCGACTCTCTGAGCCTCCACAAACCCATTCCCAAACCCAATTTAGCCTAACACCCGCTAGGGATCAAAGCCCCATTTCAACCGCAACGCTCGTCCGCCACGGTTGATGCCCTGCTCACCTTCGAGCTCTACGGCACACGTGAATGGCATACCCAGAAGCGTCGTGCCTCCCTGAGCCTATCATTGGCCGTGGCATCGCAAATGGTGGTGTGAGTCGCCCGAAATCGTCGCCGGAGCCCCACTTTGTTTCTGTCCAGGCGCGCGCAGAGGAGGGAGACGAACCCGACAGCTGGCCCCCACCTGTCGGTGAGCCAACCTTTGCCTCCAGTGGCGCAGCCCCGGTGATGCGTTTTCCCTCTGGGGAAAACGTATTTATGTAAGTGCGCGTTTGTTTTCAGAAGGCGTATTTTAGTTGAAGCGTTTTCTCTTATCTGTTTTATTTAAAAATCAAATTTGACCAATCTTTGACTGGCTATAATTTCTAAAATAAAACTCCAAATGATTTGATTCTTTTATCAACCTCCCTCAAATTTCACCTAGTTTATTTTGGGATTTATTGAAAAATATTTAAGACAACTTTTTGTACTGTTTTGAATTGTGTGTTAATTAGAATATTTTCAAAAATAGGAAATGGAGAGAGAAGTAAACTATCAAAAGTTTTGGAGTGCACCCTACCTCTCTACACATGGAAGGCAAGCATCCTGAACCTTGATATGATATTAGTTGTGTGTTGTTTGCTAGAACAAATAAATTCCTTCATTATGCTAAAATAAAGTGACATTATTTCATGTGGAGATCATACTCATGCATATAAGCATATGGAGAAAATCTTTTCTGCTATACATGTGATATAGATGACAGTAGCCACTACTCATGCCACATATGCCTAGTGATAGTTCGGATGAAGTCCGAAAGAAGGTTGTATTCCGGTTGACACGATCACAAATCTGACATCTCGTGGTGACGAGGATGTGCAGTGAGGCATGATGGAGCATGAGAGTTGGTGACCCTATCAGAAAAACTGAGAAGAGCATTGTTGTGCTAACCATCCAGGGAAAAACATAAACCTCCTGAGTCGACCGTAGATCGAGTCTTGTTCCAGTAACCCCCATACTTGCTTTGTACTACCACGTGTCCCTGCCGCTGGTAGGGTATGGTTCAGTAAGTTGTCAACCCCTTTCTTGGCACACACCGTACAGAGAGGCCACAGTGGAAGATACCGGAGGCATCTGGTAGGCATGCCAGTTGGTCCGGGGGCATGGGTCTTCTGGTTCGACCGAGGGGGTAGCGCCCCTGTTTGTGCGCGTTATAAATTTTGTGATCCCATGCTAATCGAGATTGTGGTCTCCCCACTCAGAGTTTTGCTTAACGAGGGCCGTGGGTGATTCTAGGCATTGGTAACTTAAGCTGGTGTGTGCGGGTTAGGTGTGTTTTCAACTCAAAGACCATAAGCGGAATTAGTCTCGGATTGACTAAAGAAATATGTTACTCGTGGGTAAAGAGTACAACCTCTGCAGAGTATACATCTACTCGAATAGTCGTGTCCGCGGTTAAGGACTACAGTCTGGGATGGGTCAAGTGTCGGTCTTAGTGTCGGTCTTCGGAGGAATTCTTCTAAACCTGAATATTGATCATGAAGTGCGACGAGTGATATTTATGATTATTATTGTTATCGACTAATCATTTCTATTATGTGAATTGTTGAGTATCCCTGGGATGGTTCTACCTCCTGGATACTCATGTTATTATTTTTCCATATAAGCCCTTTATGTGGCGTCGCTCAGACGCCCGACTGTGGCACGCATGTTATATACTTTCCTTATAAGCCCTTTATGTGGCGTCGCACAGATGCCCGACTGTGGCGCGCATGTTATTTATTTTCTTTGCGAGCCCTTTATGTGGCGTCGGACAAACGCCCGATTGTGGCATGTATGTTATTTATTTTCTTTATAAGCCCTTTATGTGGTGTCGCTCAGACGCCCGACTGAGGCTTGTTTTATATTCTTACCCTTTTGAGGCGTCGCTTCAGACACCCAATCGGATTACTTTATTTTCATTCCTTGATTGCTTATACATATTTAATATGAATTATCTGCTTACTTGCATCACGAATTTATCTTATGACTGGTTGAAACATCCGTGAAAAATTTCAGTGCATACAACTCACCTGCTATATTATGTCTGCTTTGATGATGTTTGCGAGTACATTCAAACGTACTCACTGGCTTGTCCCTGGCTATTTTCGTTGGCCAGATTGCGTATTTTCTAGAGGAGCACTATGACTACAACACCGGAACCTAGGCATCGAAGGTAGCAGCCACGCGAAGATAGGAATTATCCAGGTCAGCTGTTCCTGTGGGAAATGGAGTCCCATAGATGCTGGTGATCAATGAACCGCTTCCGGCATCAACCACTAGAAACCCTGTTGTACTCTAGACCATCATGGTCTTGTACTTCAATTTTGTAATTGCTTGAAATTTCTGTATCAAGAATGTGTCCACCAGCTAACAGTAATCCTGGGGCTAGTGAGCACAACGACCATTTACTGGGAAATTTATATCCTGGAAAACCGGTCCTGACAGCTGGCGCCCACCTGGCCTTGGTCATCATGGCTCACGTCATCCCACCCTCCTGAGGTCGGGTGCCTGCATAGGAGTCTCCGCTCCTCGGGGGGTAGCCTGAGGAGGCAGCTCCTGTGGAGGTCTTGGCACTGCTCCCCTCTCGAGGTTGGGGCCCTCATGAGGGCCTTGTCTTGGGGAGTTTGCCGCCAGGCCGTACCGGGTCATCGAGGTGGGCCACGCGCTGGGCCGCAGGCAGGCAGGTCTGGGTACCCCCGAACCCAGAACGCCGACAAACACGTACTGTTCGTGTGTATTTTAGCATTGCTACATATTTTTATTATGTTGATTGTGATGTGGTACCCATGCAAGCATGCTCCATCTTACTTGGTAGACCATGGCAATTTGATAAAAAAATTGTACACCATGGTAGGACAAATCAGTATAGTCTTGTTCATAAGGATAAAAATATTACATTGCTTCCTATGTCTCCTGACCAAAATTTGAAAGAAGACATTTCTAGGGCTAATAAAGCAAAATAGGAGCAAAATAAGAGTGAAAATCAAATTGTGGCAAAATAATTTGAGCAACACAATGAGCTTAATAAACAATCATCTAGTGTTGCATCTGAAATAAAATTGAAAAGTGGATGTTTACTTGCCACTAAATCTGATATTACCGATCTGGATTTTACTAAATATGTTTGCCATGCTTTTGTGTGCAAATAGGTATTGTTTTAATTTGAGGACATGCCTCCCTCTTTGCCTCCTACCGTCACTAACATTTTGCAGGAGTTCGCTGATGTCTTTCCACCAGACGTACCACCGGGATTACCACCTATTCGAGAGATTGAGCATCAAATTGAGTTAATTCCCGGTGCATCGCTACCCAACCATGCGCCATACCGTACCAATCCCGAGGAGATGAAGGAGATTATGCGTCAAGTACAAGAGCTACTCGACAAAGGTTATATACGTGAATCCCTAAGTCCTTGTGTTGTTCCTTTTATTCTAGTGTCAAAAAAGGATGGTACATCGCGTATGTGTGTTGATTGTAGGGGCATTAATAATATTTATACTCGTTATCATCATCCTATTCCTAGGCTAGATGAATTACGTGGCTCTACCATTTTATCCAAGGTCAATTTGCATAGTGGATACCATCAAATTCATATGAAATTGGGAGATGAATGGAGAACAACATTTAAAACTAAGTTTGGATTATATGAGTGGTTAGTCATGCCTTCTCGGTTAACTAATGCACCTAGCACTTTCGTGAGATTAATGAACAAAGTTTTACGTGCTTTCATTGGACGATTTGTGGTAGCCTATTTTCATGATATACTGATTTATAGCAGATGTTTGGAGGAACGCTTGGAACATTTACGTGTTGTTTTTATTGCTCTACGTGATGCATGTTTGTTTGGTAACCATCGGAAATGCACCTTTTGCATCGACCGGGTGTCTTCTTGGCTATGTTGTTACTCCACGGGGAATTGAAGTTGATAAAGCCAATATTGAAGCTATTGAGAGTTGGTCGCAGTCCAAAACGGTCACACAAGTGAGGAGTTTTCTTGACATCGCTGGTTTCTATAGGTGTTTTGTGAGAGATTTCAGCACCATTGCTGCACCTCTCAATGAGCTTACAAAAAAGGATGCACCTTTTGCTTGGGGTACCGCACAGGAAGAAGCCTTCATGGTATTGAATGATAAGTTAACACATGCTCCTTTACTCCAACTTCCTAATTTTAATAAGACTTTTGAACTTGAATGTGATGCTAGTGGAATTGGATTAGGAGGTGTGTTATTACAAGATGTCAAACCTGTTGCATACTTTTCTGAAAAATTGAGTGGGCCTGGTATGAATTATTCTACTTCTTATAAAGAATTATATGCTCTTGTTCGGACTTTGGAAACATGACAACACTATTTAGGACCCAAAATTTTTGTTATACATTCTGATCATGAATCTTTGAAACATATTAAAAGTCAAGCAAAACTGAATCGTAGACATGCTAAATGGGTTGAATTCATTGAGACTTCCCCTTATGTCATTAAACACAAGAAGGGTAAATAAAATGTTATTGCCGATGCATTGTCTTGTCGTTATACTATGCTTTCACAACTTGACTTCAAAATATTTGGTTTGGATACCATCAAAGATCAATATGTGCATGATGCTAAATTTAAAGATGTGTTGCAGAATTGTACAGAAGGGATAACATGGAACAAGTTCGTCATTAATGATGGATTTATGTTTCATGCTAACAAGTTATGCATTCCAGCTAGCTCCGTTCATCTATTTTTTTGCAGGAGGCGCATGGAGGAGGATCAATGGGACATTTTGACATGAAGAAGAGGGAGACGTACTTGCTACACATTTCTTTTGGCCAAAAATGAGAGGGGATGTTGAGCGATCTGTTGCTCGCTGCACTACATGTCAAAATTTTAAGTCACGACCCAATCCTCATGGTTTATATATGCATTTGCCTGTACCTAGTGTTCCATGGGAGGATATATATATGGACTTCGTTTTAGGTTTACCTCGAACAAAGAAGGGGAGGGATAGCATATTTATTGTCCTGGATAGATTTTTTGAAAATGGCACACTTTATACCATGTCATAAAAGTGATGCTGCTGCTAATGTTGCTGATTTATTATTTCGTGAAATTATTCACTTGCATGGTGTGCCAAATGCAATTGTTTCAGATCATGATACTAAATTCCTTAGCCATTTTTAGAGATGTTTATGGGCTAAGTTGGGGACTAGATTTCTTTTAGTACTACATGTCACCCCCAAACTGATGGACAAACTGAAGTAGTCAATCACTACTGGAATCAGCTTCTTTGCCGTCTGCCATAGCAGACGGCAAAGGCATGCTTGGCGGACGGCAAAGGCTTTGCCGTCAGCCAGCAGACGGCAAACACTCCGGCCGAACGGCTGCCGGCAAAGGCGGCTTTGCCGTCTGCTGGCAGACGGCAAAGGACTTTCCTTCTTTGCCGTCTGCCAGCAGACGGCAAAGAGCGTGGATGGCACAGAAAAGGTTCCATCTCCGTTAGGTGGCTAACGGCGCTCTTTGCCGTCTGCCGGCAGACGGCAAAGAACTTTCCTTCTTTGCCGTCTGCCAGCAGACGGCAAAGAGCTGTAGATGACGTCAGCTGACGTCAGGCTTCAGCTGGGCCAGGCAGGCTCTTTGCCGTCTGCTGGCAGACGGCAAAGAACTTTCCTTCTTTGCCGTCTGCCAGCAGACGGCAAAGAGGCCACATAGGCCAGCCCAGTTTGTACAGGCTGCTGCCACGTGGCCTCTTTGCCGTCTGCCAGCAGACGGCAAAGAGCTTTGCCGTCTGCTAGCAGACGGCAAAGTGGCTATACAGCCCCTGTTTTTTCTGTTTTTTGTTATATCAATTCATTTTCACAGAAATTCAAACACATATATATATATATTCAGAATCACATAGTTTCAAACATCAAACATCATACATCAAACGTAGTTTCAAACATCAAACATAGTGTCGGGGTCGGGATCGAGGTCGGGGTGTCGGGGTCGGCGTGTCGGGTCGTTGTCGGGTTGGGGTCGGGGTCGAGGTGCCGTGTCGGGGTCGGGGTTTTTCCTCTTTTTTTCTTTTCTTCTTCTTCCTCTTCTTCCTCTTCTTTCTTTTCTTCCTTTTCTTCCTTTTTTTTCCTTCTTCTTCTTCTTCTTCCTCCTTTCCTTTTTCCTCTTCTTCTTCTCCTCCTCTCCTCTTTTTTCTTCTTCTTCTTCCTCTTCTTCTTTTTTCTTCTCCTCCTCCTCCTCTTCTTCTTCTTCCTTTCCTTTTTTCCTCTTCTTCTTCTCCTCCTCTCCTCTTTTTTTCTTCTTCTTCTTCTTCTTTTTTCTTCTCCTCCTCCTCTTCTTCTGTTTCTTCTTATTATTATTATTTTTTGTTCTTTTTCTTTTTTCTTTTTCCTTTTTTTTCTTCTTCTTTTCTTCTTTTTTTTCTTCTAGGTTTTTTCTTTTCTTCTTTTCTATCTAAGTTTTTTCTACCTAATAAAAACTAACTAATATGAACTAATAACTAACTAATATAAACTAACTAAATGAACTAATAAAAACAGAAAAAAAAACAGGAAAAAAACAAAAAAGGGGGGGAATGGTGGAGCTCACCGGAGGGTGGTCGAGGCGGCGGCGCTGGGGAGGAGGGGGGCGGTGGCGTTCGGCGGGGAGGAGGGGGCGGCGGCGGTCGGCGGGGAGGAGGGGGTCGGCGGGGAGGAGGGGGTCGGCGGGGAGGGGGCGGCGGCGGCGCTGTGGAGGAGGGAAGGGGGCGGCGGCGGCACTGTGGAGGAGGGGAGGGGGCGGCGGCGGCGCTGTGGAGGAGGGGAGGGGGCGGCGGCGGGGAGGAGGGGGGCGGCGGGGGTCGGCGGGGAGGAGGGGGTCGGCGGGGAGGGGGCGGCGGCGGCGCGCAGAGAGAGAGAGAGAGAGATGTGAGAGAGAGAGAGGGGGTTTGGGCGCGGGGGGCGAAAATTAAGCCCCCCTCTTTGCCGTCTGCTGGCAGACGGCAAAGAATTCTTTGCCGTCTGCCAGCAGACGGAAAGAGGGGGGCCGTTAGCCCGTCCCCGCCGTTACACTGTGGGCCCCCCTCACCTCTTTGCCGTCTGCTGGCAGACGGCAAAGAGTTCTTTGCCGTCTGCCAGCAGACGGCAAAGAAGTTGTGGGCCCCCCTCACCTCTTTGCCGTCTGCTGGCAGACGGCAAAGAGTTCTTTGCCGTCTGCCAGCAGACGGCAAAGAAGTGGCCCGTGTGACCTAGCCAACGCAGGGCCCCGTGGGCCCCACTTTGGTCTTTGCCGTCTGCTGGCAGACGGCAAAGAACTCTTTGCCATCTGCCAGCAGATGGCAAAGAAGTGCAGATGGCAAAGAGCCTCTTTGCCATCAGTAAGTTCTTTGCCGTCTGCTTTATAAAAGCGGACGGCAAAGAGCCTCTTTGCCATCTGCCAGCAGACGGCAAAGAGCTGGCAGATGGCAAAGTCCCTGATTCCAGTAGTGAATAGAACTTTGTCTCTTTTGAAGAATAACTGGAAAATGTGGGAAGAATGCTTGCCTCATATTGAATTTTCTTATAATCGTTCGCAGCATTCTACTACTAAGATGTGCCCTTTTGAGATTGTGTATGGTTTCCTACCTCGTGTACCTATTGATTTGTTGCCGTTCCATCTTCGGAGAAGGTTAATTTTGATGCTAAACAACATGCTGAATTGATCTTAAAAATGCATGAGTTAACTAAGTAAAATATTGAGCGTATGAATGATAAATATAAACTTCCTAGAGATAAGGGTAGAAAACATCTTGTCTTTGCACCTGGAGATCTTGTTTCGTTACATTTGCGTAAGGATAGGTTTCCTGATTTGCGCAAATATAAGCTAGTGCCACGTGTTGATGGTCCTTTTAAGGTGTTAGAGAAAATAAATAATAATGCATGTAAACTTGAGCTGCCTGCAGATTTTGGGGTTAGTCCCATTTTAACATTGCAAATTTGAAGCCTTATTTGGGTGAGAAAGATGAGTTTCCATCAAGGAAGACTTCATTTCAAGAAGGGGAGGATGACGAGGACATCAATACCATTGTTACACCCACAACCCTTGCTGCTATACATACTGGACCAATTACTAGAGCTCGCGCACGCGAATTAAATTACCAGGTACTTTTGTTTCTTGCTAATAACTCTAATGTTCATGAGAATATGATGTTGCCTAAAATAGATATATTTGTGTTGATTACTATTGTAGGGCCTAGCATGGACAAGAGGGATGAACAATTGGAGAAGGATCAAGCATGGAGATGAAGGCGCGCATGAAGGGATCCAGAACGACATTTCTAGTGCGGATTTCAGCACTTTGGAGTCCCCATGATGACCTACAAGGACATGGACAAAATATACAAGATGCCTATTCATAATATTTGTCCATAGCTTCTTATAGGTGCTGCGTCACCTTATTTTTGGGCCAGACCCATGTAATTTCGAAATACTACTTCCTAGGCTGGTTTTAGAGTCCATATTATAGGGGAAACGACTGATGAGGTGTTTTAGTCCCACCTTGCCAAGGGTGGACAACATCCCCTCCTTTTCCCCCTATAAATACACCCGTTGAGGCACCGTTTAGACTTGGATTTTGTTTAGATTAAAAGTTCGCCATAGCTACAACTTCGCGTCCTTCGTTTGTGTTCTACGACCAGACCAAGATGCCGTAGAACCCCACTTTCATTAATAAATCTTTCCTCTTATATTCACAATATTCAGATTAAAATTTCAGTTTCTTGCTTGTTCTTAATTTGTGTGCAAGAAATAGACCTTCGTGGTCAGGTTGATCATGCTCCGTCGTGGTCAATAACCTCTCGGAGTTGGTTTAGCGATTGCTAAGGCGCGACGTCTTCGCACGTTTGTAGTCGGATCGTCAAAGTCCACTCCACCAAAAACGATAGCCATCATCTCATTGAAAGACGAGGCACCTTTGCCTCTATCACCATCTTTCCCAATCTTTTGAAAGACAATGTTCAATCTATCATGCAGAAACTCCCTAATGACTATATAATGCTCTCTCCAAGCTGCTAAAGGGGTCGCAGGTGACAATGTTTGAACCGATGCACAATCAGATTCAATGATGACCTTTTCATTTCCCCAGTCAAGAGCAGCCTTCATCCCAGTGACACGTGCACAAGCTTCAGCCTCTTCGACACTCGCACATGCATTGAGTTTTACGCCCTCAACTCTTACAAGTCTTCCCACATAATCTTTTATAATGTACCCAACACTAGTTTCTCCTGAATCGGCTACGAACGCAACATCTGTGTTAAAATTCAGCCATCCCTGTGGAGGTTTAGTCCATCTAGACTTTCTTGCATGACTTGGTCCAGATTTCTTCAACACCGGCATATGGCACTTCAGGGGAGTAGTAGCATCAACCGGCTTATTTCCCTTATCATCAGTAGCGAGGCACTCACCCGAAAAATTCACAATGTAATTTTGTAGGAATCTAACAGAATCTATAATGGAGCGTTTCCCTTGGTCATGGACCACGTCATTCCGAAGGAACCAAGCGCGCCAGAAACTAGAAGTACCAAATCCTGTTGCCTTGGTTTAATATTTGCAATGAGGATTAGAAGCCTGGCAGGCCCATTGTATTTAAAAAACCCTTTCCTCCGGAATATCCCACACCCCTCGCATCTGTTCTCCATCAGAAGCCAGTCAGGCCCATGGTTTAATATTTGCACGTACCATCTATCTCCAGATTCGTTTTGCATTTGTAGCAAGATTATCAGAGGCCAACCTCCAACCAAAGGAACGAGCCTTGTTTGGGATATCAGCATTCCATGCCAACTTCCACATACTCATGTCCCCCTTAGGAGCAGTACTACTTCTGGTTCGGTTGTTATCGCAGTGCTTCAAATTATATGCCGACTTATACAAACTACATATAGAGAAATGACCGGATAATTCATAGTGCCAAGCTGGAGCATCCACCATCTCGTGTATAGAAACCTTTATCTTCAAGATCTCCTCCGCATCATTTGTCCGAAACACCTCTCTCGCCAACTCCTCATTCCATTCCTTACTCCCAGGTAAGAAGAGATCACACACTCTGTGAGTCCAAGACCGTTTTCTGCTACCAAGAATTTCTAGGGATGGTTCTGTAGGAATCTAATTGTCCCTCCAAATACGAATGGAATTTCCATTTCCAATCCTCTAGATTACTCCTTTCCTCAATAGCTCCAAACCAAATTCAATTCCCCTCCACGCTTGTGATGCTTCACAGAGAACATTGTATCACTTGACTCATGATTGGGCATGTGCTATCTTTTTCTCCCATTGCAACACACAGACTCTTTTGCTAGTAGCCTAAATGCGAAAAGGAATGCCTAAATAAAAGAAAATAATCTGATCTAGCTTCAACAAATAATTAAGTGCTTTCCCTTCTAGCAGAATTGATGCAAAACACTATATTAGCACCAGATAAGAGTTGGGACAATAAAACAAATGTATCAACATCAAGGTTATAACACGACGATGGTTCTACATGGAAGTAGTTCAACATCAGGCTGTCTAACCAAACTGTGTTGCAAAACAGGCCAACCATCAAACACCTCACAACTAATATGGTCTACTAAGATACTCCATCACCCCACGACATACCAAAGTTTAATTTCATAAGATGATCACATTGCTATATGAAACAACAGCCTGAATCCACCTATGAACATGAGAGTGCACCGATTACATCTAAGCTAGATGCACAATTTGGCGAGGAAGGCTTGAGAAGATGGCATGCGTTCAGTTCTTCTCCAGTCTTTTCGCAACAAAAAAGTTGTTCTCCAGTCAATCCCACAAATATCAAACACCTCCTAGCATTTCCATACCAGAAATCGTCAAACTGACCACCAAGCTATGCTCAATGCAATCAGGGGAAAGACGAAGCATAACACAACTAGGGTGAGGAGTTGAGCACGCAGGATCACTTTGGCGGTTAAGGGAAACTCCAACGCATGACCCAGGCAGACGGCTGTTTTGTCCGGATTTCGTCCGTTTGGGGGTGGCAATGGGGACATGTCCGCCCAGATTTGTGGATGCGCTGGGCGTGCGCCCAACGCGCGGCTGCATCTCGTCCGTGTGCATGCAATTATGAAAACAACAAGAGATGTACCTAAAATAGCAGCGACCATACTTCATGCCAGCGGCTGCCGTTCACTCCAGTTCATGCTGGCCGACAACAAAGCTAGTAGCCTCCAGTTTCATGCCGCCAACAAAGCCAGCGGCCGATACACTAGCCAGCGTTCAAAATGGACATGTTTTTGACGCCAACAACAAAGCAGCCGACCGGCACATGAGCCAACCTTCAAAATGAACAAGTTTTTTGCGCCGTCAATAGAGCCAGCGGTCGGCACACTAGCCAACCTTCAAAATGAACGGCCATAGCCAAGGCCGAGGTCTTACCTAGTTCAGGCCATCACGGGCGAACATCTCGTTCTGCTAGTTTTTGAACCAAGCCTTCCTCTCCGATGACATGTTGTTCTTGTCGACGCTCATGATCGCGAGTGCCACCTCTTTTGGTTTGGTGTCGGCATTGGTGGTCTCAATCTCGAGCTTCTTGAATTCCACGGCCTCCTCCATGTCTAACTTCCTTTTCTTTGCAGCCTCTTCAATGTCTAGCTTCTTCGTTTGGAGCTCTAGGTATGCCTTCATTTGCTCCTCCTTCCCTTTGCTCCTCCTCTCCTCCCTCGCTTCATTTTGACTCATTTTCTCCAAAGTTCCTTGCAAGGCCATGGAAGACGCATCACGCTTCTCATCGGCCTTTGAGCTTATCTTCCCCCTCGGCCTCTTGAGCAAACCCCCCTCATCAGCCACGGCCGCCTTCCCTCCCTTCTTCTTGCGAGCGGCCTATTGGTCTTTGAACTTGGGGCAATCTTTGATGAGTGACCAACAATGCGTGAGAGTAAATGGCTTTGTTCTTGTGTCGGGCCTTGAACGCTTCCAAGGATTGAAATGCCTACACAATCAAAGATACGGCCGTAATTTGAACATCAAAGGACACAAGATGCATGAAACTTGGCATGCCAAACATGAAAGGAGACAAGATGAAATAATGAAAGGTTCATACCAAGTCACCAATGCCTAGGCCACTCACGGGAAGGGCTTGGACGCTCTCAAGCGCAGCACAATACTTAGTGCACTCTTGTTGAATGAACCCCCATCTCTTTTGGATTGAGTTGATGTCGCGGGTGCTTGCAAATTGGTAGGGGGCAAACTTCCTTCGCTCATGAAAGATGGTGCGAACTCTCGTCCAAAAGACTGATCCTTTTTGCTCGGCACCTCTCAAAGGATCTTGGCCTATCTCCATCCAACTCTCGCAAATCAATTTGTCCTCCAACTGGGTGTATACTCCCATGCGAATGCTTTGCCTCCTCTTTGGTGCCTCGGCCCTTTGGGCGAGCTCGTCGATGAACACCAATGGCTCGTTGGTAATGTCAACCTCTTCTTCCTCATCTTCACAATACAAGTCATTATCTTCATGCCATGAGTTGCCATGGTCGTCCTCATCTTCTTCATGGCCGGCAAAATCTTCATCTTGGCCGGTGAATTGGGTGTCACCATAGTGGGCGTGGTCGTCCTGGCTTCGGGTCGCGTCAGGATCGATAGTTTTCCCTTGGCGAACAATGTGGAAGGCCTCTCCACGGCCCTCGAAGATGAGGCTCTCCATGAACGACGTGTAGTCAGGGTCGTTGGCCGTCGGCATCGGCGGTGGCATATCAACTAACAGCTTGTGGGCGCTGGCCATGTTGGCCGAAGGAATCGACCGGGGCTGCTTCCTTTGCGTCCTGTCGGACGGCTGGCTAGCGCCACTATACCACGGCGTCACGTTCAGGTTGATGACGTCCGCAGGCATGGCCGGAGCGACCACGCTGCATTCGGCGACGTAGAGAACCGTGTCTGCCCATGACCATGCAGCGGTGACGCCCGATAGCATGGCGTCTCGGGTGTGACGGACGAGCTCGAGGACCGGTGCTGTGGAGGACGAACGGCCGACAAGCCTATGCTTGCCGCGGCCATGGCAGCGACAGAGAGAATGGCCGGCGGGGGTCGGCACAACCCTAACAGGAGGAGGGTGTGCTCCTTGGCGACGATGGACTCCTTGTTGTTGACGTCGGCCAGACGCCGCACGACCGCTTCGGTGGCGTAGTCGTCGACGGCCTTCTTCTCCACCACCCATGTCCGTCGGTTCCTCCTCCTAGCCGATTCGGCGTCGAGCTTCGCGAGCTCCGCCGGCATGGCCTCCGACCGCGGCCTCTTGATAGCCTTCTTCTTCGCTGCGGGGCGCGCAGCCACGGCTGGCTCGCCGGGATTCGTCGGGCCGCCGACCATGGAGGAGGGAGGGGAGGGGCGGCCACGTGGGAAGGTTTTGGGTGAAATGGAGGGAAAGTGGGTGGGTGTGTCCCCGACGGGTGGGCCAGGGGGACAAGGGTGTCCGCATGTGTCCATTTGGCCGCAAACGCGGCCTAAAGTTGGACCGGGAATAGGTCAAAAGCGGACAGAAAATGGACACTGATCCGTTTGCTCTCGCACGTTGGGCCGACTGTTCTATCCGTTCACCGCCAAACAGATGCGGCCGGATCATTTGGGGTTGTGCGTTGGAGTTGCCTGATGTTGGGTCGTGAGGGTGCTGGAGTCAGGCCACCATGAGCGTTCTAGTGACGGTGGTATCCTCAATCTCAGGTGGTGGCTAGAAACAAATGAAAATGGGCAGGACGTACAACCAGCATACAAATAACCCTCTGAAATTATCATATGGTTTGATAAGTAAATACAAAAGTTTATGATTTCTAGTGAAACGGGTCCTAGACCTTGCGAAATAAAGACGAACCAAAAGTACTAAAAAAGCATGGTAAATCTGTGCATAATAGTTTAACTTGAAAATGATGAATAACAAGAACTTAAATAACCAAAATAGGCTGGTGATATCAATGCCCAGAGAGCATAGAGCACCACAAGTGCATCAGACAGATTGACTGGAACGAGTAGGAAGGATGTTCTCAGGTTTTACACTCCCTCGTCTAGTTCGTGAAAAGTTGAGAATTTAGACATAGACACGTAGGTGCAGTTAACCTTTCAAACCTTAACTGCCTATATTTTAAAATAAATTTAGCTTGGATACATGAAAACCACATGTGTAGTCTGTCTCATAAATTATGTTCAAAGAACTATAATTTCAGAGAGTGTTATTAAGAATGAAAATAAACAATCAAGTAGTCTATTAAACACTGTCGAGAACCAGAGGGAGTGCTTTAAATTATCATCATTGAGCATAGGGTCTCATAACTTATTTTCAAATATGAAGTTGCTTACCACACACGCCGTGTGGTGGTTTCGTGTTAATATAGGGGTGAAATCGTACATATTCGTGTTAACCGCGCAGTCCGTATGTTGTTTGCCATCCAACACAGATCTGTATCAGTCCGCCGAGCGGTCCGGATGTAGTTTTCCCAGCAAACCCGAGACAAACATGTGTGTGGGGGGGGGGGGGGGGGCTTTGTGAGAGTCCGGACAGCAGAAACGTAGGACTCCGACACCCCCGACCCACCCAAAATCCTTCCCGGACCCCGCGCCTCCATCCTTCCCATTTTCTCTCCTTCCTTCTTTCTCTCTTGCTCTCACCGCCGCTGCACCACTCCGCCCGCCACGCCACACCCCTATTGGAACTTTACATGTCCGTCACCTCCAACATTCTAGTCGGGCTCCACCCCGCTTCTCGTCCATCGCCGTTCAACCCCTCTCCTCCGACCACCCCACCAGGTACCATCCGCTGGTGCTATACTCATCATGCCCGGCAACTGTTCGATGAATTGTCGGAGCTAAAAATATTCCCTTCTTCTTTCTGGCAACGAGTTTCGATTTGGGGTACATATACGAGCACTATGTTGAGTCGTCCGACAAGGTGGACTACATAGATGAGACGGCGATGATGCAGGAGGTCCTTGAAGATGCGGAGCATGCATAGGAGCATGTTCTTAATTTCAAGGGATAGATCAAGGGTCATCGAGTGCTCAACCGCAACAGGGTGCGCGACCATTTGACACTGATGGCCGACTACTTTGCTCCGGATGCATTCTTTGCTGACCATTTTTGCCAGCGTTTTTGGATGTGCGATACTGTCTTCGATCGTTTGTACCATGGCGTCCGGTTCAATGATGACTACCTCATCTTGAAGAGGACGCCATGGGAACGATTGGGTTATCTGGTGACCAGAAGTGCATGATCGCACTCTGGATGCTTGCATATGGCACGGCCGCTGATTCGTGAGACGAATACCTATGGATGTCTGAGAGCACATGCGAAGATGACATGGTCAGGTTCGCAACTGCTGTGGTCGAGGTGTTTGGACCTCAATACATGAGAGAACCAACTGTGATAGACACCGAGAGGCTCGTGACAGTCTCAAAACCAAGAGGGTGGCCACATTTGCTTGGATCTCTTGACTGCATGCATTGGAAATGGAAGAATTGTCCAAAGGCTTTACAAGGTCAATATCAGGGTCATGTTAAGAAGCCCACCATAATTTATTGAAGCAGTTGCATCACATGATCTTTGGATTTGGCATGCTTTCTTTGGCATGCCCGGGTCTCATAATGACATCAATGTGCTGCAGTGATCATCGTTATTTGCGAGGCTGACTGGAGGAAGGCTCCTCCTTGCCACTATACTTTCAATGGACATGAGTACAACATGAGCTACTATCTGGTTGACCGTATCTATCCTCCTTGGGCTACCTTTGTCAGCACCATCTCTAACCTAGTTGGCTACAAAAAGTCTCACTTTGTCCAAAGACAAGAAGCAGTTAGAAAGGATATTGAGAGAGCATTTGGAGTTTCGCATGCCTGTTTTGCAGTTTTTCGTGGAACTGCTAAACAATGGGATCCGGAGATATTGTGATAGGTGATGACATGTTGTGTGATCTTGCACAACATGATCGTCGAGGATGAGGGTGAGGATGTTGTCGCAGCTCTAGAATTTGAGAACATGGGAGATCTTATCGAACTTCCAAACAAGAATCCGGCCACATTTGAAGAGTTTATTAAAATGCATCAACAAATTCAACATTGATCAACTCACGAGAAGCTGAAGGAAGATCTGCTTGAGCATCAATTGGCGGTTAAAGGGGACAACAATGTTGGAATGTAAAATTGCAATTTTTAAAATTTGAACTAGTGTTGCATGCAACTATTTGAACATTTGTACTCTATGTACGCGGCTATTTGAACATGCGGTCTATAAAGAAAATGAGGGAGGCAGGATGTATGCGGATAGTGTTGGATGGCGACCTCCCGCATCCATGTCCGCGGACTGGTCCCCCTGTCCGCAAGATGGATGCGGGAGGAAATTTGCGGGTTGTCACAACCCAAATTTCTCCTAAAATTTTGGTTGTGGTAGTAGAATCATATGCATCCATGTTTTTCTTGCATAATTGGTTTTGAGACCAACATGGCCAACAATTGAGTTCAAACCGCAATTTGAATTCAAATGGAAGCTATGGAGGCCTCACCCTCAAAATTATTTTTCAAAAAAATGCATTACGGCAGGAAAGAAATTTCATAAGATTATATATGCCCTATTTGTTGAATGAACCAAAGTTTGAAAAAAGTTTATTTTGGACAAATAAACTGTAAGTAAAACTCTGTATTTAAAAACAAAACAAAAAATCAAATTCAAATTCAAACTATCCAAATAGGCCTACTAGGAGGGGATTATTTTTGGTGAACAAAAATGTTTTAAAAAGCACCAGATCAAAAATAATCCGAGGATATTTTAGCAAACATTTTCACTTTGGAGGAAATTCAAATTCAAATTTAAAAATCCAAACAGAGAATAGAACAGAAAATAGAAAACAAAAATAGGAAAAGAAAACAAAAAAGGGAGCCAACCAGCCAGGCAGTTAACCGGGCCGGCCCAGCTAGCCAGCCCGCGCCCGCCCGCGTTCTCTCTCTCGCCCCTCTCACTAACACGCGAGGCCCGCCTGTCAGCTTCGTCCTCCTTCCACAACTGTCACCCGCCCCACGCGCGCACGACCCGAGCGTGGCCGCGCCCACGACCCCCACTCCCCGTGCCCTCCGTGCACGCCCGCGCCAGCCAAGCCGCCCGTTAAATAGCCCCGACCCCTCTCTCAAACCCCCTGCCCAACTCCACCCGAGCACCGCCAGGCTACCTGCACGACACCGATCACTCTGCCGAGATATTGCCAGCATCATTCCGACGGGACCAGACCCCTCCGCGACCAGCCGCTTCACGACGAACCCCCTGGACAACCCCAACGAGCCCGAGAGCCTCTGCGATGCCTAGTTCGCCGGAGACCGAAGCTTCACTCCATCGTTGTCGTTGCTCCGGTGAGCTCCACCGTCCATTTGGCCCCGCGCCTTGTCCAATAGCCCCGCCGTGCTCGCGTGCATCTGCTAACCTGTGCCCTGCGTCCAGGAACCCACGTGTTGGAGCTCGCCGTCAATGCCCGAGCCGCAGAAACTCCGACGAGTCTCCCCGACGTCGACTCCGTCACCCCAAGCCAGCCCGACGCCATCATCATCCCCGCTGTCAAACACCGTGTCCGTCCGTGCCCTCTGCACAGCTTAGAAGCCCCGAGAACGTCGTCAACCTCGACCATCGATTAGGCAACCTAAATCATTTGAATTTAATTCAAGTCTTATAAATGAATTACATCCAAATCATTTAGTAATATAAAATGGTTGGTTTATTTTAAATAATATGCAAGTTAAATTTTATATTCAAAATTAGTTCGAAACACTTTGAATCAAATATTTTCAAATCAATGCAAGTTAGACACAACTCAAAATCCTTCAAATGAATCCAATTCAAATCATTTGGATTAAATTCTTAATTCTAATTTCAAATCAAATTAGGTCAAACCTTTAAATCAAATAGCTCAAGCAAGGTTTGTCAATTCAAATATTGTTTGAATGAAATCAAATAAACTTAAGGTCAAGTAGGAGTCAAACCCCTTCATATTTGAAAACTATTTGAGATGACCAATGCAACTCAATGTTGATTAGATCCAACTAAATTGATGTGACTAAGTTAATTCTTTAGGCAACGTAAATCAAATTTCCAAGTCCAAATCTGAAAATATAATTGACCATGAACCAAACCACAAACCCAACACTTGTGTTTGTGATGTGTATTTGCATTCATGCAAGTTCTCCCTTTGCATGAATTGGTTGCTTATGTTTGTTATGTTGATTATTGACATTAGATTACGAGGAGTGCAACCCCTGTGACTGTGAGGAGTGCACCGAGGACAACAACAACCAAGGCAAGTTCCATTTGAACATATCATACAGTATTTCATTGCATTGTAGTTTTGACATGATAGTAGTGTGAGTTTAGGATGCTAAATTTTGTACAACCCAGTAGTTGACTACCTAGGTACAAACTTACCCTGACATTGTAACAATCGAGTAGATGCTTAGCTGCTATAACGTGGATTGGGAAAACATCAATTATTATTCCATCATAAAACCGCATGGTTGACTACTTAATTATTACTTAATTAATGAATTGATCTGGGTGAACTGGCTTTGATTGGGTCATTGGAGTGTAGTATTTGGTGGGGAATGCCACCCAGTCACCAGAGATTGTACGAGTTCAAAAGTTGAGTAGCTTCCACGTGTGACCGCGAGACAATATGGACAAGTTGTGGGAACCCTCCTATGACAGACCAGCAGATGTAGGTGTGTAGGTTGGAATGGGTCTATCGTTTCTGAGAGGGCGACTACTTCCCAAAAGTCTTGTCTTGATCTACCTAGCTATTTCACAAGTGAAGTTTAGTAGCAGAAGGGTGTGACCGGGAATCACAGGTAAAGTATAAAACCTCTGCAGAGTGTATAAAACCAATCATGATTAGTCGTGTCCCCGGTTACGGACAACTTCGAGCAACTCACGTGAGAATTGTCAGCTTGATCTCATTCACCTCTTCCATCTAAAAGCAATGGGTTGAACCAATATGGAGTTATGGCGCAGATCTCAGAGGACTGGAATTTACCAGGGTCTCTGGAGAGACGCTTGGGATAATCGAGGTGTACCGGGAGTCCACATGCTCAAACTGCATTTGAGTTACGACCGGGGTTTACCGGAGTAACTCTAGACTACGACCGAGGTGTATCGGGAGTGTCATATCTCTATTAGAAAATACCACTATATATTATGTAGGGAAAAACTATGTTTATGCAAAGAGCCTTGAACCCCACCAGCCAGAGAGCATGTAGGTGAACATGTTTCCATTAATTGTGGACTTGCCAATACATTCAGTGTATTGACCCTAGTGGCTAGTGTTTGTAAGACTATTAGTTTTATGGATTATTCGATGTAATGTATGACACATTTGTATATGATACACCATGTGTGCCGACGATTCGATCCAGGAGTTGGTATAATAACACACGGAGACCGTATGCCTGAAAAGGCAGGTCGTGACACGGCTCGCCATTGAAGATGCCCTAATACAACCTTTTTTTGTATGCCATCTAATACAACTTGATGCCATGTGTTTTGAATCTCGAAGACCCGTCTTCTCTCACCATTTGTGGAGTGGGATTCCACGCTAAAACTCAATGCCGCGAGGGTAAGAGCAACTCCAACCTGCCAATCCAAACAGACGCGTATTTTGTCCATTTTTTGTCTGTTTGGTCGTGCGTTCGGGTCGGCTTGTCCACCTCATCTGTGTTTGGGTTGACAATGCATCCAAGAAGCGGACGCATTTTTGTCCATGCGACAATTTTCTGCTCTTGCGAACATATCAAAAAAATATCTCATAGTAACCAAATAAAATCCTATAGTTTCATACCAAATAAAATCTCATAGTTTACAAACCTACGAACCAAATAATATTTAAATTGTCACAAATACATTTGAAAGAAAATATAGCCAATATGCCTATTGGATGCCAAGGCAGGCCCACATATGCTCAACCAAATCATTTTGTAGTTGATTGTGAATTTCTCAATCATGCATTTGCTGATGAAATTCGGTGAAATGTGCAAACGTGGCCACTCCTCCATGCTCAGGCACAACATTTTCACCCTAAAATTGAAACCCCCGATCATATATTTCATCCGCACGCTCATCCTCTACGATCATGTTGTGCATGATCACACAAGCAGTCATCACCTCCCACAAATTTTGGTGCTCCAAGTTCTAGCAAGATACGGACGATGGCCCATCAAGATTGAAGAACACCGAAAGCACGCTCCTCATTCTTTATAGCACTCTCTTTTGTTTGGACAAATCTCTACCTCTTCCCTCCTATCGGGTCAGGGATTGTCTTGACAAAGGTAGTCCACTGAGGATAGACACCATCAGCTAGATAGTATCCTTTGTTGTAGTGATGGACATTGATCTCAACATTTACCTTCGACAGTCGCCTTCTGCAAGCCTTGCAAAGACTGGAGAGCGCTGAAGCGCGTTGATGTCATTATGAGAGTCGTCTGTGCCGGAGAAGAGTGTCAAATCCAGAGTTCTTGTGAAGCCACGACCTCAAGTATGACAGTGCAAGCTTTCACATGGCCCCTATACCGCCCCTGCAAGCAGTAGGATAGTTCTTTCACTCCCAGTGCATAAAATCGATGCTACCAAACATCCCCGTAAAACCCCTTTCGGCATTGATCGCCAACAACCGGGTTATATCTGCAGTAGTTGGCTCTCTCAAGTACTCTGGGCCAAACACTGCTACCACAACCTTGCAGAACATATACATGGGTTCTAGGCACATGGACTCGCTCATGCGAACACACTCATCAATAAAATCACCCGATATTCGGTATGCAAGCATCTAAATAGCCGTAGTGCATTTCTGATAAAAGAAGAAGCCAACTTTTCCTAGGGCATCCTCCTTGCACTTGAAATACTCATCGTACGCCACCACCCCTCCAGGATACGATTGAACACATGTCTAGTCATCCGAAAACGATGCTAGAATAGCTTGTGCTTGAAGAGTGGGTCATCGGACTCGAAGTAGTCCTTCTAGAGTAGGCAATGGCCACTCCCTCTGTTGCGATTCAACGCCGGAGTATGCTTCAGGATCGAGATCCTCAACATTGGCCGTTGCCTACTAATATGGTCATGGACGACCAAAACAGCAACCACAGTCTCATCATCGTCGAACGATGAATCATCTGAATCGCAAATGAAATTGTTGAAAAAATACTCATCGCCACTATCCATTTGTACCTTGCGAGCGAAGCGTCAAACACCTTGTGGGCGTGGCCGAAGAAGCCGGCCGGTGAAGAGCCTTGGGCCTCAGCAGACCAGGCAGCAGGCCTGTGGGCGTGGAGGCGACCTTGGAAGCGACCGACAAGCGAGATGGCAATGCTTGGAGCGTTGTTTCCGGCGGCGGAGGCGAGGTGGTGGTGTGGATGTTGGGCTGTTTTAGCGCCGGCAAAAACCGTCACCAACACCGGCAAGAACGGCGACGAAAACCATCCAACAACACCGGCAAGGACGCTCGGGGTGCGGGCAGCGGCTAGACACCGGGACTGGTCGGCAGTGACGAGGGAGGGCGGCTGGGGTGCGCTGGCTTCGATGGAAGACGGGGGAAATGATCAATGTGTCACCGACTGGCGGACCAGAGGGGACAAAGGCGAACGTCGTGAGCGTCCGTGTTTGGGCCTAAAATAAGTAAATTGCGTACAAAAAAAAGCACGCTCGTCTGTCTGCGTCAACGTGTTGGGCTGCGATTTGTGTCGGTTCAACACAAACAGGGAGCGTAGCTGCCGCGTTGGAGTTGCCCTTAGATCATCTACAGCTGGACCTCTCAAACATGTCGCAAACGCCCGGACATGCCGTCGGGTCACTGACCGGTCACAAAAAACCGACCCAACCAGAGCTCTCAAACCGCGGGCAAACGCCCAGGCTGACCGGCACCCCTCATATCCAGCCCAAATATAGAGCGGATATGAGGTGGCCCGGGCATGCCAGGGCGCGTCCGCCACGTCAGCCCGGCCCACCGCTGGCCCACACCGACCCCACAAAATCCTCCTCCGGAGCAAACCCTAGCTCATTTCACTCCGCTCGCGTCGCTCCCCGACTTTCCCCTTTCCCCAATCCGTCAAATCCGTAGCGCCGGCGAGTCTGTCCAACACCGACAGCCACTCCGACGGCAGCTCCGTAGACAAGGAAGAGCTGGCGCTCCGTATCGCGCTCGAGCGGTCGCGGGTCGATACGGGCGGCAGCTCCGGGTCCGATGTGACGCCTCCTGTAGCCCGTCGCAATAGCGCCGATGCAAGCCCTTCCTGCCCCGCGCACGGATCTGCGAGGCCGACCCTATTTGCTCCGCCCGCCCGACGGCCTCCTCCACCTCCGGCCGCTGCTCCGCGCGGACAGCGGTGGGTTCTAGTGCCCGCTCCGCCGGCGCTGCGGATGCGGACTCCGGCGCCGCGGATGCAGACTCCAGAGTCGGAGGAACGCGCCGCCCGCCGCGGGAGGCAGAGGGCAAGGGATAGGGGGTTGGACGCGGCTGCGCAATCCGCCCGCTGCCGCCGCGTGAAGCCGGTGCCCGACGAGGAGGAACGTCTCCTCCATTTTGTGTATCGTCGGTCACTTACCACGACGAAGACGGACACCCGGCAGCTCCGGAGGATCAACGCCAAGCAGCTCCGGCTCGGCATTGAGCAATCTGAGCGGGAGGCGGCGGAGGCGGCGAGGGTGGCCAAGCTCAAGCACAAGCAAGACCGCGTCGTCCGACGCTTGCAAGGCTACATCGTCATCTCCTCCTCCTCCTCCTCCGACGGGTCTGAATCCGACGGCGACTCACCTCCTGCTGCGGACGCCTACAACATCGCCGACGACCGGAAGTGCAAAGGGCCGGCAAGGACGTGGTGAAACTCGCCCTCTCCTTTTAGATAATCTAGCATTAGTATGTAGTTAGAATGTACTGAATCATTGAACTGTGTGAATTATGCCCGTTTGATGATCTTTTGATGATGTTTATGTGAATTATGCCCGGTTTATATATCCGTTTCCTGTCGATTTTAATCCTTTGATGATCTATGTAATACGTTACGTGAATGTGTAGTGATATAGGGTGCCGGATATGAGATACGTGGATATGGAGGCGGCGGATTTAGGAAGTGCCGTTCAGTATCCGCCGACGCCGTCCGCTTGTGAGGGGTCTGATTTGCAAGATGCACCGCGGCGCCGGCGTGGGAACCCGAGCCGCACCGGGGAGCACGTCAAGCAGTACCACCTCCATGCAAACGACAAAACCAGAGGGAGAAAGGCAAGATGGGCGCGCCACGGCAGCGCAGAGCCGCGCCAGGTGCACTAGCTACTGGCTGACATCGCACAGCTCGCACGCGACGGCGCCGTCCCACCTACGCGCACTACTACGTGCTACTTTGCTCCCGCGGTCCTGCCCGTGCCCCGTGCTCCGTGCTCCGGTCCTGCGGCGTGATCGCGTGCGCAAGTGCAGTGCATACTATCTTTCCTTTTGGCCTAGTTTGCTGGTTCGTTCTTTTGCGCATCACTGGTTCTCCTCTTTGTTCTTTCGCGAGTCCACTGCCCGCCCTTGTCTTCCCGCGACCTGTCTGCGTCACCATCACCACCAACATGTCATCCACTAGTATATTCCTTGAGTCAGGAAAAAATCAGGAGGTCGTTGTATTTCATCGATTGTTTACACAGCCAACAAGACAAACACCATAGACGAATGTAGGTACAGCACAATACGCGCACGTCTTCACATCCTCAAACATCGTATCTCTTTGTTGTTTGATTAGGCGTGCTTTATTTATTTATGGTACGATGTAAAAGAGATTTCGTCCCAGTGATGTGACGAGTGCGACATAATCCATAACATTTCCCATCGTTTTGGCCGCATGTAAAACATGGCAAGCGTGCCCGCGAGTTTTTGATGTTGAACGAGCTATTATGCAATTCAACCCTTTAAGATCGCATGATATTCTTAACAGAAAGAAACTCTCGAGTAACTTTTAATAAAACACACTCGAGTACTATAATATAGACGTGCACATATGCTCATGTCACCACCACATGTACACACTCACACAAGGCACATTGAAAACCGGAGCCATGGAGATTTACCATTGACAAAGTCACTACTGACATTTTCCTGTTAATGTAAATGTTTCCCCAAGCTGAATGAACAATCCCCTTTAATGAAACACACATGTCAAAACCTGGAGTTTAACCCCTTGGATAGAGGTATAACCAACATTCTAGTCTCGGCAACCACCCACCTAGGGCTTTTTGTGCCTGTAGGAACCACCCTCTTAGGCTCTCGAGCACATGTTGGTCCTCTGTATCTTGACTATTCTATCCATAATACTATTTTATACATATCGTAGTGTTGAGCTAAATCTACAAAAAGTATTAGATGTCTACTAATTATTCACCACTTACATTTTCTAGAGTACAAGTAACATAGCACACACTTCCCCTATTCCCTAGAATCGTCCATAATAATCATATAAAAAAACAAAAGAAACAAAGAGTCTTCCTTCTAAGGAAATAACTATAGTGAAATATACTAACTTACCCTTCATATTTATAAGATTTTGAACTTGGCGAACCATATTACCGTCGATAGTTTTTATCCTTGTCAAAGGTGCATTGCATTATTTAAAATTTGTGTTTGAATGCAAAAGCACAATCGATTAGGATCATGAGATAATTCTTCCATGCCACATACATCTTGATGGAGCGCACAAAAGAATATGAATGAAATTTAAACAACCACTCATCACCAAATAAATATGTGAATGACCATGATAGCATGCATAAGCAAATGATAGGTAGCATGAGTACGGTAAACAAGTAAAGTACGGTCGAACACACGACATAAGTTTTACAAATCAAGCACAAAACGAAGTGTCTCAAGTAAGAACCAAATAAAACAGAATGCAAGAGGGGAGTAAAAACCAAATGCAAGCTCTTTCTCTCTCTTTCTCGGAACCCCGGTGGATGACCTAAGATCTATATCACTCTCCCCATTTGGCAACAAGATACCAAAAAATTCGAATGACCTAAGTCTAAGCGTGACTTTGGGATCAATCCACAACTCCTAGAAACGAAGATATCTTCTGCCTGGCAGCTCCTGTGTGGGTCGATGGAGTGGAGATGAGAGTGTCTGCAAATGCCTCTGAGGATGTCTGCTGGACTGGAGGTGGGACTGAGACTAAAGCAGTTGTCTGAGCAAGCCTAGGATGAGCCTCATACTAAGTGGTTGTCTGCTCATCAGAACCCCGGTGGATGCATGCATCAAGGTCCTCTTTGAGCTTTCCAAGATCCATGGATATCCCAACCTTGTTCTCGAGGTCATGGAACTTGGTCTCAGTGATCCTCTCCAAGTTATATTGGTTCTTCACAAGGTTAGCTAAGCTTGCTCAATTATGACAGTAGCTTGAAAAAAATATGCCATTTGATTCCCTTTAGACTTAGGCATCTCAGCAGCAGCCCTAGTAGAAGATGAACTGGGCCCACTAACCTCTGCAGCAGTCCTGGCAGCCTATGCTTGCTCCTAAGCAATAGTAGAACTAGGATCAGCTCGATCCATAGTGACGGTGTAGTCCTGTAGATCTGGTTGAAGGGACAGGTTCTTGTGCTTGAGCTGATAGATGCTGCTTCCAACCTTGGAGTTGATGAGCAACTGAATATATGGAGCATATCCACAGGAGCACTTCTGATGTGCATATGTCCTCTTTACAGTCTCTACTATCAAATCCATGACATTGAAGCTTGCTAGTTCATCAATGTGGTGCAACATGTCAATATGGTAGCCTCTGATCATCATACCATCTCCAGACTTGGGCATCAGTGTATACATGAGGATGGTGTTGATGGTGGCAAGCGGCAGAAGGAAGTAGACTCGGCCTAGCTTGTGCTTGTACAGGTCCTTCATTGTGTTATGATCCATGTGGATCTTAGCATGCACATAAATGAAGCCTTCTCTCTTTAGGGGCAAGTCGGTAATTTTGGCCCACTCATCAAAAGAGGACTCAAACCTCTGACCATCAGCCATCCATTTAATTTTGCCATCTGGATAGAAGTGTGAAGTGGAGTAGAATTGCATGATCGGCTCCTCACACCAATCAGACTTGACCTCACTCATAAACTTGCCAATGCTCAGTGTCTTGAAGTTTTTATGCACATTTGGAAAATTGTTTCATAGAAGTCTTGTTGCTCAATGGTATGGAACTTGTAGTCCACAGTAGTCTTCTTGAATCTAGGAAGATAAGTGTTAATAGTCCTCCATTTCCTCATCCCCTTATCCTTCATTTCCTTTCATGTCTTCTGCCTTTGGATGAGCATCCGCATGAGTTGGGAGGAATGGCCTCAACTTCTTGAGATGAGCTGGTGCCTATTCTTCTTCTTCAATGATAACAACCTTCTTCCACTTTTCAGTAGTAGTGCTCTTGCCCTTGCCTTTGGGAGGTGGCTTAGGCTTAGAGGCAAGAGGTGGAGACTTAGGCATAACATCTCCCATGAGCTTCTTTTTCTTTGCAGAGGATCCACAAACATTGTGGCCTTTTTGGTCTCGACATGAACTATCCTCTTTCCTTGCCTCTTGGGCTTTGATTGATCTTGAGCTGAGTTGTCTCCTTCATGTGTAAGAGCAATGCCTCTTTGGAAGTAGTAGAGGCACAGACACAACAACCCTGGCTTGAAATCACTGACCTCCTCATATGAGTTCTTCTTACTCCTAGCATAAGTGGTCGTAGGAGGGAGTCATGATCACTTGGACTACCTGGATCAGAATCTGAGCTTTCTGGATCAGTCCCTGAGCTCATCACAATGCCCTCCCCCATCTCTCTGTTATGGCTATCCTGTGATCCCGACATGCATCTTGCACACAGCCCATGTGAAATAGATATGTGCGAATAGAGAAGATGAGGATCACAAAATGCAGCTCTTTTTGAAAATAATCGAGTTCAAAAGTCAACTTTAGGTTTTCTATGCTAATAGTTGGATCTCACCGAGTGGAATCGGATTTTTTGTGGCAACAATAGAGATTGTGCCAACACATTTCGGTGTCACCGATTGTGTGGCCCGGTCTCTCCGAAGTGCACTGGGAAAACCTAACCTCGATTCGGTCACATCGAGTGAGCTCCTTTCGGCCATAACAAAAATCACTCCATGCAATGGTCATAGCCAACTCGGTGTCACCGAAGTGATACCAATCGGTTAGTCCGAGATCTAAACGGAGAAATCCTAAACTTAACTTTTTCGCTTTAACCTAGAATCTAGGAATTCTTCGGTGGATAGGATGGCATACAAGAACACATGCCTGTTGTAGCACTTTCGTGATAAGTAAGTGTCGAACCCATAGAGAGCTGATAAGAAGGCACTACAAACCCCGTAACTACGTTGTCACTTCACGCAGTTCCGTATGCACCGTAGTTTGGAAATAGTCTGCTTTAGTGAGTTGGTAGGAAGAGAAATAAAAAGGATAGTGTTTACTAAACTACAAACAAGAAATATAAGACAGAAAAATAAAGATACTAAGCTAAGAGAAATGGTGCTTGAGTTGTAAACGTTCTCTAGGGAGTTGGAGTCATCACCACAAGTATGATGCTGACAACACATGATAAACATGGCTCTCTATTTGTATCACTAAGCCACTTGTATATGATTTCGTATGTGTGGAGCCAATAAAGTACTCATCCCCAATCTGGTTTTCGCATACACACATGCCACCACCGTGCTTCCCCACTCTAGTAATCACAACGATGATTAAGGAGAGTGAACTACATGTGGTCACTGCTTTGAGTTCTAGGGTTCTCCACTAATCCCTATTGCAATGACTAGCGACGAAGGGAGAATAGGACTGTCACCGCCTACCCTCCACAACCATGTTGTTCACCAACATGACTTGCCTCAAGTCCATAAGGGGCTAATGCTGCGCATGCGCTCTTCACACCACCATAAGATAATCAACGCAATACATATAAAGAGAATGATTGGATCGCTTATTCTACAAAGTACTAATCATCAAGGGTTCATCCAATTCCTCAAGAACTAATACAACTACTCAAACATCATAGAGGGAGAGAGAAAGCTACAAGTCGGCGTGAAGCCGGTGTAGGAGAGGGGCATGGCGGCGCCTTTGGTGGTGATGATGGCACCACCGGTGGTGAAGGCTGCACCGGCCCGAAGGCTGGTGCGCGTGGTGGAGGCACCCCTTCTTCTTCCTCTTGGCTTGGCCCTTCTCTTCTCTATGGAGGTGGTCTTGGAGAAACAATGGAGCGGCTACGTGGATGAATGAATGAGGAGATGGGAGTTGCCTAGGGTTGATGGGCTTATATGAAGGCCTCCCAGTATCTCCTTCATTGATGTGGTCATCCAAGGGCTCAAGATGATCCTTATCATCTTCAAAAACCCTTCCTTATGAGCCAAGGATCCTGTGGGAACAATTGGAGATGAAATCAATGAAGAATCCTTTCTCAAGAGGCAACTTTCGGAGTTGTCTGCACGTCAAATGACCGCCCACACGACCGCGTGCGGTCGCATGAAAGGCTGTCTTTCAATTTGTCCTACTCCGGTAAAAATGGTCGCCAATTCTTCATACGAACTCAAAATTTGATGTTCTTGGGCTCGTTGGATTCATATGAAGGGCACCAATCCTAATCTGGTCTTAGATCTTGATTTGGAAAACTTTGGAAACATGACTTTTCCGACCTCCGAAATGGCTATGTTCCCCCTCCTCGGTGTCTCCGTATTGAACCCATCCTTCATTATTTCTTCTTGCTTGGTCCTAGGTTGCTCCAATACACTTGTAGACACAAGAAAACAAATAAAACTAATAAAAACTTAATAAAACACTAAATGTGCTATGCTCACAATGATTAGTGCAAAACCCGATAATCATGCATAATAGACACATATTTGGTTCAATGAGACATAGTATATATAGAGAACATGCAACAAATGAGCTCTAAAAATGCGTAAAATATAGAGCCAACATATAGCAGTAAAATAGCAATGGCTAGACAATGCACTTGATCTTGTGCAAAAGAATCGGAAAGAGGAGTGCACAAGAGATCAAACCGTACCCTAACTTGGTGGTGGTCCTCTACGACAGCGGCGTTGGAGAAGATTTGTGGCGGTGGTGATGCAATCCGGTGGCGGGGGGTCGCTGGAACAAAGGGAAATGATCAGATGATCACAGGAGTGGCAAAGGTGAGGCATGGGAGGGAAACGAATGAACGAATTTTCAATCAAAAAGTCCGCAGAAATATATATACTAACGCTCTATCAGTCAGATCGAAAGAAAAAATTTGATGGCACCAAAGTGAATAACTGTTGTGTAAAGAGTGCTTTGGTGAGACCAAAAAGGTTCAATCAAGCTGTTCGGGGGGCAAAATAAGAGATCAAACTACATGTCTCGGTGGGACCAAAATGAATTGGTTCATTCGGACCGATATACACACAGAAGGTTTTAATGTTCAACCTTATCAGATCGGAGGCTTCGAACACTCGTCATTCGGAGAGACCGGGCAGGCACTTGTTCAAAGTTTGTGATCACCAAGAATGAATTTGAGACAATATACGAGATAGATAGCTAAGAAGGATGCTTAGGTATTCTTGTCCATTCAATCCATTCAATTGGTCAAAAGATCCAAATCATATAAGAAACAATAGGATGACCTCGAATGACAAAATATGCATAGCAACATGCTTAGCCAAAAAGATAGGCAAATAAAATATGACAAACATGCACAACCAACCTAACAACTATCAAGACAATGGTCGGTGACAAAGTCACCTATATATGAGTATCTTAACTTAGGAGCCAAATGATAACATTTGATCACATGTCATACTCATCGTTTAAGCACAAATGGGGCTAGTAATGAGTCCAATTTATGTGATGATTTTCCTATATATTTCGTTCCTACAAGGTGGGCTTTGTGAAATTTTAACACGTTTGCGCACTTATTTTGTTGATAATCCCTCAAGTAACGTCTTTTGGAGCAATATTCATTAAATGGAGAAAATTCCCAAGAATAACAGTGGAATCGCGTATTTAATGTGATAATCACTTTCCATAAAAAGATCTATCAAAAAGGCCAAAGGTACGGGCGTCGTCGGGCTTCCAGAGAAAACGACAACGTTCCATACGACCACGCGCGCTCGCATGAGCGGTCGTATGGCGCGGCGCCTCCTCTCGGAGATCAGCTATTTTCACCCCGTTGAAGCGGATCATGGATCAGATGCACAGAGACCCCAGAAACTCGTCCAGAAGGTAGAACCCTAGCCTCCGGAGCCCATCCGAAGGGGGGATCAACAAGGAGAGAAGGAGATTCCTCTCACCGCAAGGGGGAAGGCAACATCATCACCATCATCTTCATCACCATATTCATCACCATCATCATCATCATCATCTGCATCCTTATCATCTGCAACATCAAGAACCCTAGTGGATCCTTCAACGTATCATTTGATTCATTCATCCATGTATTCCATTACCATTTCCATGATGATTGTTGTTCCTATGTGAGAGTAGACCCCTAGTTCTCGATGACGGTGTGGTGGACTAGGGGGTACTCACTGCATCGTCTTCCGACCAGGTGGATCAGGCTGAGGACCCCCATGGCAGTTCACTAATGGGCCACTTCGGCTAGCCCATGACATATACGAGGAAGATTCCACAAGACTTGGTAATCAAGACAAGAACTCCTCTCCACCAACGTAGTCGACTAGGACTCTTGTTATCCTAGGCCTCCGGTGCATTATATAAGCCGAGGCCAGGCTAGTCGATAGAAATTAGAGACAGACACAAACTTTCATCATCACCCCTAGGGTTTTAGACCACAACATACGATCTTGAGATAAATCAACTCTGTACTTCGCTGCATCTATAATACAACAAGAGCATGATGTAGGGTTTACCTCCATTGAGAGGGCCTAAATATGGGCAAACATCGTGTGTTCCTTGTCTCCTGTTACCAATCGATCCGATCTCACAGCTCGGGCCCCCCTACCCAAGGTCTGTCGGTTTGACACCGACATTGGTGCTTTTATTTAGAGGTTGTTGTGTGATTGCAAAGGATCGATGTCTCATCTGCAGATTGACAACAGATTTGTCTGGACAACGGAGTCGTTTTCACCGTCCCCGCCACCTCGAGCGTTGCTTTAATGATTGCTTCAGTGGAATTGTGCGGAATTGAGTCTATAACAACCTTGTAAAATTTCATCATGTTCTGATGGAGGAATATTCGACAATCTCCGATATAACAGAGCCCTGTCGAATCTGCTTAGGAATTTGGACGAATTTAGGGCAGGGGGTCCAGCAGCCAGCTCGGACGTCCTTTGGAAGATCCAACCGTTGATCGGTTGTAGAATTCCTATGTTGACAAGCGCTCAAAATTTAATCTCAATCTGACCGTTCAAACTCCAGCAAACGTCCATTGAGTACATCAATTTTTGGATCCGTTTTCTGCGCGAATACGAATCCGACCCAATATTATCTTTTTCAAGGAAGGGTTGTCGGACGTCCTTTTTGAAGGAAATTTTCTCTAGAGTATTGGGTTTTATTCTCAAGCATGTGCCTACAAATTTTAAAGCCTTTTCCATGGTAATCTTCACCGTCACATTGGTGTCAAACCAGCCCGACAACATTGCTCGACTACTGTCGACCTGTGCTAGATAGATCATCGCTTCATCGAGCCGAGGTCAACCTTATCAGATCATCACCTCGGCGAGTCGACCAAGAGTTCGGCATCACGAGGGCCAAATAATTATCAAGAGAACATCATCGCCCCATGGATTGCACGGGGCTGACACACCGGCATTGCCGCGTGGTCACTTCATCAAGCTAGGCATCGACCACATCACAAATTTTGACCTACATCGGCATCGCCATGCCGCCTCTTCTTCAAGCCAACATCCAACACACCGACCTCCTTCGACACGTCGGCTTATATGGGGGCTTCGCCATCTCTTCATCAACCTATATCGGGGACTTTCACATCACCAGTTGACCAGCTTTGTCAAGCTAGCTAGACCGGGGGCTTCCCCTCGCCACATCAATTGTGCTGCGTCGCCACTTATTCAAGCCGATCTCTTCGCCCCGGTCACCTTGGGCTTGGGTGCTGGGACCTCGGTCAAGTCGAGGACTACGCACCATGTCGAATCTGTCAAAGTTCATTGGGCATCATCGTCCGATCCGACTGAAGTTGATATTCCGGCTGTAGTGGATCTCGTTCAGGAGATGTTGGTGATCACTCCCGAGTGGACCCAACCTTACTTAGCTTACTTGCTCCGGCAAGAGCTCCCTGAAGATGAAGAAGAAGCCCGACGGATCGTCCGATGATCCAAATTCTTTGAAGTGATGGGAGAACAGCTATACAAGAAAAACACTAGAGGCGTGGCACAAAAATGCATATCCCCAGAGGAAGGACTGCAGATTTTGCATGAAATTCATTCGGGAACCTGTGGCCATCATGCGTCCTCTCGGATGTTGGTCGCAAAGGCGTTTCGTGTAGGGTTTTACTGGCCCCGAGCCAATGCAGCTGCAAAAGACATGGTCGATCTCTGTGTTGGATGTCAGTTTTTCAAGAATCAGACACACAAGCCTGCATCTGCACTCAAGACCATCCCGCTCACCTGGCCGTTTGCTGTGTGGGGCCTCGACATGGTCGGCCCCCTGCTTATAGGGTCGAGTGGGTTTACCCATCTGTTGGTTGCAGTGGATAAGTTCACCAAGTGGGTCGAAGCAAAGCCCATGAAAAGCTTGGATGAAGCTACTGCTGTTGGTTTCATACGGTAGATTATCTTCAGATTCAGAGTTCCCCATGATATCATCACTGATAACGGGAAGAATTTCGATTCAGATGAATTCCGTGAGTTCTGCTACACTCAGGGCACTCGTGTTAATTACGTTTCCGTAGCTCACCCGCAGTCGAACGGACAAGCAAAACGAGCAAACGGAATGATTCTTCAAGGATTGAAGCCCTGATTAATGAGGGATCTGAAAATTGTTGCTGGCGCTTGGGTTGAAGAACTACCGTCTGTCCTCTGGGGCATTCAGATGACTCTGAATCGTTTGACCAAGCGCACTCCTTTCTTTATGGTATACGGGTCCGAGGCGGTTCTGCCGAGTGATGTTCGCCACAACGCTCCTCGAGTGGAACTTTATAATGAAGATGAAGCAGAAGTGGCACGCCAGGACGGTCTGGACCTCTTAGAGGAGAGAGAGAGAGAGTTAGCCTTGATCAGGTCGACGCTATATCAGCAAGACTTTAGACGCCTTTACGACAGACAAGTCAGAAGGTGCGCTTTTCAAGAAGGTGATCTTGTTCTCCGATTGGATCAGCAGAAGCCACACAAGTTAGCGCCTCCGTGGCAAGGGCCTTACGCAATCTCCAAAGTCCGGAACAATGGAGCTTATCGGTTGTACAATTTCGAAACCGATGCGGAAGAGCCCCGAGCGTGGAATGCGGACCTGCTCCGCAAGCTCTGCAGTTTGTTTAAAAACACTCTGCCATTCCTGTAATGAACTTCCGAGTGAATTCGATAAATAAAAGTCTATACTTTCCATACTCTTTGTCGAAACTTTTTAATTTTTGTTTGTTTTCCTCATCCCCAGTGGGTGCGTGGATAAACTTAGCCGCGAACCTGATTTCGCCTAAGTTACAAACTACTCCAAGTGAGAACATCGTTCACACTCGGGGGCTTAGCTGCGAACCTAACTTCGCCAAAGTTAAAAACTACTCTGAGTGAGAACATCGTTCACACTCGGGGGCTTAGCTGCGAACCTGACTTCGCCTAAGTTAAAAACTACTTCGAGTGAGAACATCGTTCACACTCGGGGGCTTAGCTACGAACCTGACTTCGCCTAAGTTAAAAACTACTCCGAGTGAGAACATCGTTCACACTCGGGGGCTTAGCTGCGAACCTGACTTCACCTAAGTTAAAAACTACTCCGAGTGAGAACATCGTTCACACTCGAGGGCTTAGCTCCGAACCTGACTTCGCCTAAGTTAAAAACTACTCTGAGTGAGAACATCGTTCACACTCGGGAGCTTAGCTGCGAACCTGACTTCGCCTAAGTTAAAAACTACTCTGAGTGAGAACATCGTTCACACTCGGTGGCTTAGCTGCGAACCTGACTTCGCCTAAGTTAAAAACTACTCTTAGTGAGAACATCGTTCACACTCGGGGGCTTAGCTATGAACCTGACTTTGCCTAAGTTAAAAACTACACCGAGTGAGAACATCGTTCACACTCGGAGACTTAACTACGAACCTCACTTCACCTAACTTAAAAACTACTCCGAGTGAGAACATCGTTCACACTCGGGGGCTTAGCCGCGAACCTAGTTTCGCCTAAGTTACAAACTACTCCGAGTGAGAACATCGTTCACACTCGGGGGCTTAGCTACGAACCTGACTTCGCCTAAGTTAAAAACTACACCGAGTGAGAACATCGTTCACACTCGGAGACTTAGCTACGAACCTCACTTCACCTAAGTTAAAAACTACTCCGAGTGAGAACATCGTTCACACTCGGGGGCTTAGCCGCGAACCTGGTTTTGCCTAAGTTACAAACTACTCCGAGTGAGAACATCGTTCACACTCGGGGGCTTAGCTACGAACCTGACTTCACCTAAGTTAAAAACTACACCGAGTGAGAACATCGTTCACACTCGGAGACTTAGCTACGAACCTCACTTCACCAAAGTTAAAAACTACTCCGAGTGAGAACATCGTTCACACTCGGGGGCTTAGCCGCGAACCCGGTTTCGCCTAAGTTACAAACTACTTCGAGTGAGAACACCGTTCACACTCGGGGACTTAGCTGCGAACCTGATTTCGCATAAGTTACAAACTACTCCGAGTGAGAACACCGTTCACACTCGGAGGCTTAGCTGCGAACCTGATTTCGCCTAAGTTAAAAACTATTCTGCCGTCATTTTATCACGGTAGATGTCCTAGTACAAGGACTTAGGGGTGAAGCCATCGCTACAGTGGTTAACTCGAAGGGGTTGATCGGGACGAAAGACACAGGTTTACCCAGGTTCGGCCCTCTCGAAGGAGGTAATAGCCTACGTCCTGCTTTTAGTTGTATTGATTGGGTATCGATTACAAGGGAGCAGATTCACTTGACCTAGCACTCGATCAAAGGTTTCGTGTCTCAAGCCGCCCAGGGAACCTGCCTTTATATACACAGGTCGAGGCCCTGGGCTTACAAGAGTCCGGGCCGGGTTACATCCAGTAAACGACCTTATCTCCAAATCACCTTGCCTTGCCTAGCAAGCCATCTCCCGGCGGCTTATGCCTCCAGGTCACACACTGCCTTCTGGCTCTGGGCCTCCGCCCGGCCCGTCTGGCAAGTTACTACTAGGCCTTGTCTTAATCTTCCGACATGCTTAAGGCCTCACTGCTAAGCCGCCAACTTCCTAACCCGGCCTCTCCTGGGCGGGTTATACCCTGGGGTTATATCCCCAACATTAGGCCCCAGATTGATTTGAACCTGTTCATGTCAATCTTCAGTCTTCTGGTTGGCGAGTCTTGTGTCCTTCATAATCATCTGATCTGAAATAAATCTTCATGACCCGCCATGTAAAAATGGATGACGTCATCTCTGGCAAATCCAAAAGATCTTAATGACATCACAACGGATCTCTGCATTCATGGGTCAACCCGAGAATCGAGGCGTTTTCTTGGTCAATCATCATCTTGCCTCCTCGATTCCTGCGCTGGACTGTTGCTGTTCCATCTCCCCTTTATAAATAGGCGCGGGGGTCCCATCCTTTTCACTTTTCTCCCGCTGCCGCTCCTCTCTTCTTCTTCCTCCGGACGCTCGTGCAACCAAAGCTCCACCGCGCCGTCCGGACCACGCCATCGTCATCAACCAGGCCGCTGCATCACCCTGGTCGTGTCCAGAACTCGCCGGTGCACACCCGCATCTCCTGCATCTCCCAGGTTCCATTCCCCCTTTTCTCCTAGATCCGCATTAGCTCGCCGGTGTTCTTCTGAGTCCGCCGCCGCTCGTCGAAGTTCTTACCGTAGCTGGGAAAGGAAAACGCCCTCAGGCTTCCAACCGCTATCCAAATCACGCGGCGCTTCGCTTAACATGTATTCCATATTCATTATAGATCATCCCTTTACTGGAATTCGTATATGAACTGCATGTTCTTCCACGGACGTTTTTAGGTTTAGAAAATGTTTCTCTTTTATCTTCGTCTGTAGATCTTGTAACTGCAGCTGTAGTTGGTGGAACTTGTTTGTCCACACTTAGTAATATTTTCAACATTTACTGTCAATTTGACCCGCCATCATACTGCCGGCTCTCCCTGGCAAGATATAATCTGCTTCATACCTGTAGTTGGCGGCGGCTCATAGCTTAATAATAACCCGCCAAGTAGCGTCGCCGTCTTAAAGTCATTGCTATTTTGATCATGTAGCGTTCTTAACCCGCCACATCTCCATGTCTTTCCACAGCGTCTAACCTGCCATTATGGCTAAAGCCCCCGCCTCTTGCGATTGGGTAGGCTCCGGGGTTACCGAGGAGATTCTTAATGATTTCGTAGTCATGGGAGTTTTGCCGGCCCAGGACGTCATCCATTGGCGGGTTCCAGGTGATGAGATCACTCCCGAACCCAAGGATGGGGAAGTTATCGTCTTCACAGACCATCTTCTCCGTGGCTTCTCACCGCCCGGATCAAAGTTTTTTCGGGACGCCCTGTATTTTTACAAGCAGCATCCTCAAGACATCGGCCCCAACTCTCTTACCAACCTGTGCCAATTCCAAATATTCTGTGAAGCATATCTGCAAGAAGAGCCCTCCGTTGACCTCTTCAGAGATTTTTTCTACATCAACTGCCAGACGGAGATTGTAGATGGACCAAGCCTTGAGCTTGGTGGTGTTTCAATTCAGAGGCGCAGAGACGTTTCTTTTCCCTCGGCGACTCTGCCTAGCCACCCAAAGGACTGGAATCATACCTGGTTTTATTGCAAAGATACTTCTCCGGCCGGAGAGAACCCACTGCCGGGTTATCGTCCCTACCGGCTCTGCACCACCACCGAGCTCCCAGACCGGCTGTCTGCCATAGAGCGCGCCCAATACGCTCCAACATTTTCAAAGATTAGAGCCTTATTGGCCAACGGGCTGACTGGCATTGATCTAACCCGTTGCTGGGTTTCCTGGAGAATCTTACCATTAAGCCGGCGCGGCGGCTTAATGTGTGAATATACTGGTGAGGTGAATGACCCTCAACGCTTCAATCAGACGCCCCTAACGGAGAAGGACCTCAACTTGATCGTCAAATCATTGCTGTGAGAACCTCAAGAGGTCTGCAACAAGACGGGGTTAAGTCCCTTTTATGCTCTTAACCCGGCTCCTGGGGTGAACTTTTCTTTCAATCTTTGCTCTTCTTCCTTTAGATGCTGCACTTCATACATCTTATTTAACCTTTCTGCAAAACATTTATAGGCCGATTGTCCCTTCTGGAAAAAGAGAATAACCACCGCCTCCACTGCAAAGAAGAAGAAAACAAAGGCAACTAAAACCCAGGCTCCGGCTCGTAAGAAGAAACCGTCGGCTCAGGACCTGCTCGACCTAGATGACTCAGAGGTAGAACTTGATTCCCTTGGCCTTCTTTTCATGCAACTTATTGACGCTGGCTCCTCTCAGGGTGAAGCGGAGGCAAGCCAAGCCGGTACCGCAGAGGTAACTATCATCTCCTCCGACTCAGAACCTTTGCCAACAGAGAAAATACGGAGGGTCATCCGGAAAGTAAAGTTTTCACACCTTCTTGCTCACTTGGATCCCAACTTTCTTTTGAAGAAATAGCAACATGACGCTAGGCGTCAGAGCGGCGGCTCTGAAGACCTAGTGGCCGGCTTACCCGATACACCAGCTCCTCGGAAGCATCGTAATGAGGTATTTCATAGCTTATGCTTTTCATTTCTTCTGTACGTTGGTCTCATGCTATAACTTGCTCATCTTTCCCAATTTTGACTTTCCAGGAAACACCTCCTTCCTCTGGCGACTCAACCGCCTCAAAATTGCCTCCCCTTGTTATCAACCCAGGGTAAGCTTCTTTTGCATCCCATATTGCTTACTAATATTTTGCCCTTGCCTATGACTTATACTGAAATCTTTGTTCACAGGGCCGAAGCTAAGAAGAGGAAGTTAAGCGGGTCATCTGCCCGTCCGGATGTCCCAGAGCCGGAGAATCCAAAGCTTGGCACTCCTGAAATTCAAATTGAGCCCTCTGAAGCTGATCAAGGCGCCCACGATGAGACTCCCCAGCCTACTGAGCCGGCGGATGTTGATATTGTGATTCCTGAGGCTAATCCGGAAAGTGATCCTAAGCCGCCCAGCCCTTTGCCAACAGCTGAAAATGTGACTGCTCATGAGGAAGAGGTTACCATCACCGGAACAGCTTACACGGCTCCAGCCCCTTTCAATGTGCTAACCAAACAAAGGCAACTAAAACCCAGGCTCCGGCTCGTAAGAAGAAACCGTCAGCTCAAGAACTGCTTGAACTGGATAACTCGGAGGTAGAACTTGACTCTCTTGGCCTTCTTTTCATGCAACTTATTGACGCTGACTCCTCTCAGGGTGAAGCGGAGACGAGTCAAGCCGGCGCAGCAGAGGTAACTACCATCTCCTCCGACTTGGAACCTTTGCCAAGAGAGAAAATACGGCGGGTCATCTGGAAAGTAAAGTTTTCACACCCCCTTGCTCACTTGGATCCCAAATTTCTTTTGAAGAAGCAGCGACATGACTCCAGGCGTCAGACCCGGAGCGGCGGCTCTGAAGACCTAGTGGCCGGCTTACCCGACGCCCCAGCTCCTCAAAAATGCCGTAATGAGGTAATTCATAGCTTTGTTTCCATTTCTTATGCACATTATTCTCATACTGTAACTTGCTCATATTTCCCAATTTTAACTTTTCAGGAAACACCTCCTTCTTCGGGCGACTCAACCGCCTCAAAATTGCGTCCTCTCGTTATCAACCCAGGGTAAACTTCTTTGCATCCCATGCTGCTTAATAATATTTTGCCCTTGCATATGACTTATAATGAAATCTTTCTTCACAGGGCCCAGGCTAAGAAGAGGAAATTAAGCGGGTCATCTGCCAATCCTGACGTCCCAGAGCCGGAGAACCCGAAGCTTGGCACTCCTGAAATTCAAGTCGAGCCCTCTGAAGCTGATCAAGGCGCCCATGATGAAACTCCCCAGCCTACTAAGCCGGCGGATGTTGATATCATGATTCCTGAGGCTAATCCGGAGGCTGATCCTAAGTCGCCCAGCCCTCTGCCAACAGCTGAAGATGTGACTTCTCATGAAGAAGAGGTTACCATCACCGGAACAGCTTATACAGCTCCAGCCACTTCCAATGTGCTGACCAAACATATCAGCAAGGATGAAGCGCCTTCACCTGAGAAGGAAAAGGCTAAACTTGATCTTCCCAATCTGGAGAAGCTTACTGCTGATGAGCTGCACTCTGGATATCTGAGCCGCCTCTCCGCAAGCCGAGATATGGAAGCCAACTTAGTTGGCATGATGAAGAGAAAATATGAGGTACTCAACCTTCCTTGCTCTTTGTATATCCTTACGTAGCCCCCAAGATCCGGCTTATTTTCTTGAAGATAAGCCGGGTCTTCAGCAATTTGTAAACTTCAATAAACCAGCTTGTAGCCCCCAAAGGGTGGGGTCATTATGTAAATAATGAGCCGGCACTTGCTGTATGGTAAAGAAAATGCCAAGCGTAGCCCCCAAGGGTCGGGTCATTATGTAAATAATGAGCCGACACTTTTTTGTAGATCTGATCATATAGACTTGAGGAGCAATGTGTAGCCCCCAAGGGCCGGGTTATCTTCGTGAAGATGATCCGGGTCTTATTTGTATTGTAGACTTTGCAAGAACTGATACACATTAGCCCCCAAGTGTCAAGTATATTGCCTGCAATCTGCTTTAGACTTGCTACAACCTTCTTCAGTGTCCCCAAGTGCTATTATAAACCGGACTGGCGGCTTAAAATTGATAAACTTGCTGTTGACAATTGTCTTGTGCAGGAGGCTTTAAATGTGGCCGAGTCTAATTTGACCGACCTTAGGAAAAATCTGGCCTTGCAACAAGATGCCCGAACTGAAGCTGACGCAAAGTGGCGGCTCTCCTCGACAGAACTGGAAAAGACCAAGGCAGATTTTGAAGCCTACAAGCAATCTGTTGAGGCTGAACAAGCTGCTTTGGTCAAACATGCAGAAGACGCCGAGGGCCGACTTAAGCCTGTTACTGAAGAGCTGACCAGTCTGAAACGCCATGTAGCTCGGATGACGGAAGCCGTCTTTGGTAAGTGTTTACTAATTATGTTATGATCATTCTTGCCAAACAGTCTTATAAAGACTCGCCCGGCGACTTATAAAATTGACCTGTTTGTAGGCCAACGAACTCGCCAGCTTCCAGATGACAGCTTGCTGAAGCTGAAAGCTTTATATGCATTCACTAAATAGCTGTACGCTGGAAGCCTGTTCACCATCAGGGCTTTCATGGGTGAAAAGGGCACACCGAAGTTTATCAAAGACGTGCTGACATGCCTCTCCACCATCCCCAAGCAGTTCGAAGAACTGAAGAAATCAGCCGCCCGGAAAGGCGCAGTAGCTGCTTTGAGTCGGGCGTTGGCTTACGCACCTGAGCTTAACCCAGAAGAGATGAGTGGCGGCTTTCCACAGCTGAAAGACGACGGGTCAGAATTCACCCAAGAAGACTATGCCCGTTGCATCAAGGCATCGCGAGCATTGGCTAGCCGGCTGGCCGCCGAAGCTGATCTGACAGCATATCAGGTGGCTTACGATGACAACAATGTGCGAGTCCGGGCGCCCACGTTTGAGCCAGAAAACCTGACTCCCGAACGCCGTAAGCACATCTTTGCCCCTGATGTTGACCCGTCTCCAATCTTGCATGATGAAGCCGAATTTGAAGCTTTAATCAATTGCAACTAGGATGTGGACAACCTTCAGATCCAGGAGACCGAAGACCCGGCGCAGGATGACCCATCAACGAGTTAGGCGAGGAGCTAGCCTCAGATGAAGGTAACCCGGGCATGCTGACCTGCCGGGTTATAACTTTTGTGAAAAAACTTGAGTCCACAAATTTTGGGCTCTATATATCTTGTAATAGCCGTAGCTAAAACTGATTGCCTGTGCCGTGCCTTCGTGCACGTTTGGAGCTTTGAATAACTCATATTCTGGCAGCTTTAACACTACAAATTTTATCTGCATGTTTGATGCAATCATATCTTCTGATGCCTGTTGGCGGGTCATAATGGCCAAAGCCTTAGATCAATGAGCAATACTAAGCCAGGAGAAATTATCATCCGAAGACTTAGAATCTTATCATGACACAAATTTCTGCAAAATAACAAGCAGAAAACATATGTATATCTTGTAGTATAGTTTAGGCAGCTTTGGAGGCATAGCCCAAAGAGATCAACTCTTGTTTATACTTTTGAGAAAAACTCTAGTTTTTTGCTTCAAAGAAGCTAGGCATGAGTGCCCAAAATCCCATAAGCCGGCTCTCACGTGACATAAATCCATCGTTTTAACCTTAACCAGTTCAGGGTCTTAAAAAAGATTGACTGTTAAGAGTACGAACGGGCCACATAGCGGAGAGACTACAACTGATAGGTGAGTTTATCCCAGCTCTGTGTAAGTCGGCTCTCTCGTGACATAAGCCGCCGTTTTAACTTTGACCAGTTCAGGGTCTTGAAAAAGATTGTCTGTCAAACGTTCGGCAGGTCACCTGGCGGAGTAGCAAGTTGCAAACAGGCAGGTTTAACTCAAATATGGCTTTTAAGCCGGTCAAGAGGGTATGAAAGCTAAACCCAGTGGGTTGGAAGCCCCCAAGTGACCTTATGAATAATCAACTCTTTGCACCATCAACTGTTGCATGAAAACGGCAGAGGCCCCGAATTATGGGGATGATGGCTTTATTATATTATAAAAAGTGGTATATACAATGACAGAAGTATGTACATTGATGAGAGCCGATGGCTCAAGTGTAGTAAGGCCGAAGATGAGCAATGTTCCATGGCCTGGCAGTCTCCTCCCCAGAAGTGTGTGACTTGTCACTCTCCCGTACATCAATGAGATAATAGGAACCATTGTTGAGATTTCTGCTGATCACAAAAGGTCCTTCCCAGGGGGTGATAACTTATGCATATCTGTCTGGTCTTGAATCAGACGAAGCACTAAGTCGCCTTCTTGGAACGTCCGGGTCTTGACTCTGCGGCTATGATAGCGGCGCAGATCTTGCTGGTAAATCGCCGACCGTGCTGCTGCAAGATCCCGTTCTTCATCCAAGGCATCCAATGCGTCCTGACGCGCCGTCTCATTATCAGTTTCAACGTAAGCCGCCACCCTGGGCGATTCATGATGGATATCACTCGGGAGAACAGCTTCCGCGCCATAAACCATGAAGAAAGGCGTATAGCCTATTGATCTGTTGGGAGTGGTTCTGATGCTCCAAAGAACTGAAGGTAATTCCTCCTACCAACAACCCGGTGTTCGTTCCAAAGGAACCATAAGCCGGGGTTTTATCCCTCTCAAAATTTCCTGGTTAGCACGTTCTGCTTGACCATTAGACCGTGGATGAGCCACGGAGGAGACATCGAGGCGGATGTGATCACTTTCGCAGAACTCTTTCATAGCCCCCTTGGACAGATTTGTACCATTGTCAGTAATTATACTGTGAGGGTAACCAAAACGAAAGATCAGCTTCTTGATGAATTGAACTGACGTTGCTGCGTCGCACTTGCTGACCGGCTCTGCCTCAACCCACTTGGTAAATTTATCAACTGCCACCAAGAGGTGGGTCTTCTTATCTTTGGACCTCTTAAACAGTCCAACCATATCAAGTCCACAGACCGCAAACGGCCAGGTGATTGGAATCATCCGCAACTCTTGAGCCGGTACGTGGGCACTTCGTCCAAATCTCTGACACCCATCACATTTACCGACCAAATACTCCGCATCTGCATGAGCTGTCAACCAGTAAAAACCGTGACGGAAAGCATTGGCCACCAGGGATTTTGACCCGGCATGGTGACCACAATCGCCGGCATGTATCTCTTGCAAGATTTCACGGCCCTCCTCTGGAGAAACACAGCGTTGAAAAACGCCAGTCACGCTGCACCTGTGCAACTCGCCATTGACAATTGTCATGGATTTAGACCGCCTCATGATTTGTCGTGCCAAGGTCTCGTCCTCGGGTAATTCGCCACGAGTCAAATATGCCAAAGAAGGCAACGTCCAATCAGGAATAGCACGAAGAGCCGCCACCAATTGCCCTTCCGGGTCAGGTATAGCAAGATCCTTCTGAGAAGGCAATTTGACGGACGAGTGATGCAGCACATCCAGAAACACATTAGGCGGCACCGGCTTACGCTGAGACCCCAAACGTGATAATGCATCAGCCTCCTCATTCTTCCGACGATCAATATGATCCACCTGATAACCCTTAAAGTGACCAGCAATGACGTCAACCGCCTGGCGATAAGCCGCCATACGAGGGTCTTTAGAATCCCACGTGCCCGAGACTTGCTGGGCCACAAGGTCTGAGTCGCCGAGACATCTGACCCAACTCAAATTCATCTCCTTGGCCACACAGAGCCCATGAAGCAAGGCTTCATACTCAGCTGCATTGTTGGTACAAGGAAACATTAGCCTTAATACATTACAGAATTTGTCACCTCTAGGGGAAGTTAAAACAACTCCAGCCCCTGAGCCTTCCAATTGTCTGGATCCATCAAAATGAATTGTCCAATATGTGTTGTCCGGCTTCTCCTCAGGTGCTTGACACTCCGTCCAGTCATTGATAAAGTCCACCAGGGCTTGAGACTTGACGGCTGTTTGATGTACATACCTCAAATTAAGAGGCCCAAGCTCAATTGCCCATTTAGCAATCCTGCCGATGGCTTCTCTATTCTGAATAATATCTCCCAAAGAAGCAGAGCTGACCACCGTGATTGGGTGTCCAAGGAAATAATGCTTCATCTTGCGATTCGCCATGAACACTCCAAACACCAGCTTTTGCCAATGCGGGTATCTTTGCTTGGACTCTGACAAAACCTCGCTGACATAGTAAACCGGCCTTTGGACCGGGTACTCTTTGCCTGCCTCCTTGCGTTCCACAACAACTACAGCGCTGACGGCCTTGTTATTAGCCGCCACGTACAGGATCAATGGCTCTTTCCCCACGGTCGGCGCCAACTGTCGTGGTTTTATCACGGCAGATGTCCTAGTACAAGGAGTTAGGGGTGAAGCCATCGCTACGGTGGTTAACTCAAAGGGGTTGATCAGGACGAAAGACATAGGTTTACCCAGGTTCGGCCCCTCTTGAAGGAGGTAATAGCCTACGTCCTACTTTTAGTTGTATTGATTGGGTATCGATTACAAGGGAGCAGATTCGCTTGACCTAGCACTCGATCAAAGGTTTCACGTCTCAAGCCGCCCAGGGAACCCGCCTTTATATACACAGATCGAGGCCCTGGGCTTACAAGAGTCCGGGCCGGGTTACATCCAGTAACCGACCTTATCTCCAAATAACCTTGCCTTGCCTAGCAAGCCATCTCCCAGCGGCATATGCTTCTGGGTCACACACTGCCTTCCGGCTCTGGGCCTCCGCCCGGCCCGTCTAGCAAGTTACTACTAGGCCTTGTCTTAGTCTTCCGGCCTGCTTAAGGCCTCACTGCTAAGCCACCAACTTCCTAACCCGGCCCCTCCTGGGCGGGTTATACCCTGGGGTTATATCCCCAACATATTCCGAGTGAGAACACCGTTCACACTCGGAGGCTTAGCTGCGAACCTAATTTCGCCTGAGTTAAAAATCAAGACGAATGTTCAAAACGGTCAAATAAAGGCATTCGAATGTCATGTTGTTCAAAGCAAAAGTGCATATAGTTGTGGCCGCAAGGTCACAGCAAATGTACGGATACAGAAATCACTCGGCATACCGAGGCACGACATAGCTTAAAAGTTTTTTATCCGAGGTTCACTCGGCTGCTGTCGGATGTTGCATCGATGAAGTTGTCGAGGTCGATAACCTCTGCAATTCGAGTGGCCACCAGCAGGAAGGTCTCCATGAAATCTTCAATCTTGGCGCTCTTTTGGTTGAGGGCCTACAGCGCTTTCAACTTCTCCTCGTCTACACCCTTGCAATGCACACGGACAAGGGAGAGTGCAATGTCTGTGCCAGCGCGGGCTGCAGATTTCTTCCACAATTGCACTCGGCGCGGCATGTCCCGCAGATGGTTGATGAGGGCGTCCAAGTCACTCGGGGGCTCCTCTTCAGGGGCGACTTCCTTGTCGATGTCCTTGGCCGCTTTGCGTAAACAGTTGAGGAAGATGGCTGCCTCCAAAGTGCGCTCGTCGAGTCGAAGCAGTGCAAGAGCTGAGCTATCACGAAGAAGACCCGCACTCGGATCTAGCTCCTTCTCGATTTTGGAGGTTTCCTCCTTGGCGTCCCAGCATAGATCTGATGACCATTCGGGAAAAAGGGGGTTAAGGGAGGAGGAGAGTTGGAGTGAAATGATTCAGAACTCGGTCATGCCTGATGCGTACCTTTGAGCTTGTCATTCATTTCGTTGAAGTGGTCCTCAATGAGCTTCTCCAGCTCCTCCTTCTTCAACTCAACTTGCTTCAGTTTCGCCTCAGCCTGGACCGCCTCTGTAGTGCTCCTCCTAGCAACATCCTCCAGGGCTCTCTTCTCCTCCTCCCACTTCTCAAAGGACTTCAGCTTGTCTTCAGCTTCCTTTGCTTTCCGACTGGCCTCCTTCTAGGCAGTTGCCAGTTCACGGTCTTTCTTCTCCAAGTCCTCCTTCATGGTCTCTATAGAAATGGAAGCCCGGAGCCTCTTAGTAAGTTTAAGATTCTCACTACGTACATCTGGTGAAGTACTTTCAGTCGGACAGGGAAAAAGGTTCAAGTCCAAAAGTACTCGGTCAAGATTCGATTACCTCCGAGTGATCGCTTTTCTTGTTCCAGACGCGTACTCTTGGTCTTCTCAGTTTCCAGACCGCGACGCAGCTCCTGTACCTCCTTCTCAAGGGCATTGTAATGAGTACCGAGCTCGCACATGCCCTGCCGACAAGAAACAAGGAAACGTCAGTGATAACAGTCAAACTCAAGTATAAGGTCAAAGACAAATATCATTCAGATCGTACTACATTCGGATTTTGAGACTGTCGCCGACTGCTTCAGTCGACGGCAGCCTCGGGGACTACACCCAGCGGGTGCGCTCAGCGCGCCTCCACTGGAGAACTACAGGTTCTACACCCCGACGGTTAACGTTGAGAGGCTGTGGTCCATGGAGCATCACCACATCCTCTTCGACAAGTATCTCATCATTCAGATCGTACAACATTCGAATTTTGAGACTGTCGCCGACTGCTTCAGTCGACGGCAGCCTCTGGGACTACACCCAGTGGGTGCGCTCAGTGCGCCCCCACTGGAGAACTACAGGTTCTACACCCGGACGGTCAACGTCGAGAGGCTCTGGTCCATGGACCATAACCGCATCCTCTTCGACAAGTATCTCGTCATTCGGATCGTACTACATTCGGATTCTAAGACTGCCGCCGACTGCTTCAGTCGACGATAGCCTCGAGGACTACACCCAGTGGGTGCACTTAGCGTGTCCCCCACCGGAGAACCACAGGTTCTACACCCCGACGGTCAGCGTCGAGAGGCTCTGGTCCATGGACCATCACCACATCCTCTTCGACAAGTATCTCATCATTTGGATCGTACTACATTAGGATTCTGAGACTGCTGCCGACCGCTTCAATCGACGGCAGCCTCGAGGACTACACCCAGTGGGTGTGCTAAGCGCGCTCCCATTGGAAAATTACGGGTTCTACACCCTAACGGTCAACGTCGAGAAGCTCTGGTCCATGGACCATCACAGCATCCTCTTCAACAAGTATGCCTGCAAGATCTCCTACGAACAACATTCGGAAGTCTTGAGGACTCCACCCAGTGGGTGCACTCAGCGCACCCCCACAATCACCCACTGGGTGTGCTCCTGACGCAAACCCACTCAGAACGCCAAAAACATCTACAACGCGCAAATTTTTTGTCTAAAGAAGGTACTTACAAGAGTACTTACTCAGACATTCTTCTCCAAAGCCTCGCTGGCGTCGCGTGCCTCCTTCAGCTTGTCGTTCATCAGTCTCAGTTGGATCAGAGCCTCCTTACTTGCTCCCATCTGGTCCTCTGGGACGCGCTGCAACCCGATGGTGCTGGACGCAAGTGGAATGGTCAGAGGCATTCCGAGTGCTGATCTGGTTCCCGAAGAGGTTCCCCGAGCTGGTGCTGGTGCTTGAACACGCGAGACGTCCCGCATTATGACATCCACGCTGGTGATGGGATTCGGTGGTGTGACCCGGTCGTCCACGTTGATCTCAATCACTTCGCGTGGCTCTGCAAGTATTCGAAGGTCATTCGGAAATAAGTTCAAAAAGGAAATGAAGCGTTCAAAGATCTTATACGTTCAAAATCGGGTGCTACCTTTTGAAGTCGCGGCGTCGACCTCACCCTTGTCCTTCTCTAGTGAAGTAGTCGACGTGTCAGCCCTGCAGAACAATCACTCGAAATGTTATCGCATTCGGTCAGTCATTCGGAGTGATAGTCAGAGTGAAGGTACTTACGCAAAATCCACCGGCACGTTCATCTTGGTCTTGGGCAGAACCGCCTTCCGAGGTTTGCTGGAAGTGATCTTCGGCTGTTTGGTGCTTTTCTCTAGAGATGGAGCAAGCTCGGCACGCCCGCGCTTTGAAGTCCGAGTGGGAGGAATAACCATAGAGGACTTGCCGGTGCTCGGCCCCCCTGCGTTGCCTCCACAGACCCCAGGGTCTTGGCCCGTCCTCTTGCGGGGCTCAGGAAGTACCACCTCTGGAGGAGAAAACTCCGCCTCGTCCCCTGGTTCCGACTCCTTCCCGTCCCCTCCGTCTTCACTATCTTCCACATACTCCTCCTCTCCGTTTGAGTCATCATGACGTTCATTGTCACTGGCCACATCAGCAGGAGCGTGGTTACCGGCAGGTATCAAGCTCACCATGCCCGTGAAGCCCTGTCAAAATAAAAGTTACTTCAATCAAGATTTGATAATTGAAAGTTGCATCACTCGGAAACAGTAATGGCACTCAGAATTTACCTCATTCGTCGGATTCTCCATCGAGTACGGAGGCACATACCTTGTGCCTCTGGGGTTATCTTGAGATGGGGTGATGGCCTTGAGTTTGTTCGCCATGACCTCTTCGCTGAGCTCCTCCGGGTGCATACACGTAGGGTCATCCGGACCCAAGTACTGCCACATAGGGTGGGCTCTGGCCTACAGCGGCTGAATCCTTCTCTGGAAGAAGACCTCCAGTAGGTCCAGTCCATTGATGCCATGGTTCACGAGGGATACCAACGCAATCACAAGGATGTCTACATCTATCTTCTCCTCCTTTGACACGGTCAGCTTAGGGAGTCACCGAATGCGCTCGGCCGAATATGGTGGGAGACCCGACCGACCCTCTCCAACTGGGATGTCCTCACAGTAAAACCAAGACGACTGCCAACCCTTAATAGTGTCCGAGAAAATCATCGAAGGGAAACTACTTTTATCCCTCAACTGAATACCCAGGCCCCCACACAGTTGAACTACGTTCGTCTTCTCTTCAGTCAGATTGGTTTTCTTCACACTCATCACTCGACATGTGAACAAGTGTTTGAATAAACCCCAGTGTGGGTTGCAACCAAGAAAGTTCTCATAGAGAGAAACGAAAGCGGCCAGGTAGGTGACGGAATTGGGGGGAAGATGATGAAGTTGAGCTCCAAAAAATATCCAAGAACGTACTGAAGAAAGGATGTGGGGGCAAAGAAAAACCTCTGTCAAGGTGAGTTGTGAGGAGGACCCTCTCGTTCCCGCGCGGCGCGGGCTCGACCTCCCCCTTCTCTGGCAGCCTCCAGCTTCCGGCGACCAGGAGACCCTGGCTCTCCAGGTCCTCCAACCGTCTGGCTGTGACCCAAGAGGCCAACCAATCGCCTTGGACGAAGCCAGCCGGGGCGCCCACGCTCGAGGAGGACTCGCGCGAGGTCTTCTTCGCCCTCTCGGCTCTCACAATGGCGCTCTTCGTCATCTCTGGCAAGGAACGACAGCGAATCGGCGGGAGGCAAAGCTCTCGGCAGAGTAGAGGAGGAAATCGGGAATGCAGAGAATGGGAATGCTTTTTCCTATCTCCATCCCGACCTTCTTTAATACTCTGGCTCAGCGAAATCTCGGCCGTCGGATCTGCCGCAACCGGGCAATCAATGGGCGCGTGCAGATCTGCGATATCTCTGGGACAGAATTGCGGGGACGCATGGCAAAATTCTTGGTGCGAAAATCGAGGCGCCATGGCCACTTCCCCCACTTTTCTGATACAACCGTCATGATCGCACACGTGTGCTTCCCCACGATTTCGAAATCGCCGGAGATTTCGCGGCATCGCTGCCCGAGTGAACTCTGTGTTCGCTGGTGCGTTCTAATGCACCAAAACTGACCGAGTGAGCTCCGTGATCACTGGTGCGTTTTGATATGCCAAAACCCACCGAGTGAACTCCGTATTGACTGGTGGGTTTCGACGCGCCAAAACCCATCGAGCAAACTCTGTGTTCACTCATGCGTTCCGACGCGCCAAAGCTCACCGAATGAGCCGAAAAGGCCCATCGAGCACTCGGTTGAATCTTAAACCAATTCAAGAGAATCCAAGTGAAGGTCAAACGGAAGGTTCAGTAATCTCATCTCAAAGTCATAAGGTTATTTCTCCCGAGAACTGATCTACACCAGATCGGGTGACTTGAACAGTCGGGCCGTTCAAGTCATTCGAAAGTTACTTAACCTGAACCGGTCGTGGTTCCGGTACCGAGTGAGAAACATTCTGCCTTGTTTCCAAGTGTTCCCGAAAGGCTACCAACGCCCCAGTGCGTTGGTCACTCGACTCCCAAAACCTCAACCGATTCGGGGGCTACTGACGAGGTCACCTACCCTAGGTAGGGTCATAGACCTCTTGTCTAGGACACACCTGGGGTCCTACAAGTTCACAGAAGTCCCTGGACTACCTTAGCACTCGGACGAATGTACAAGATGCACTCGGATCCTTGGAAGTCACTCGGACGCTATCGACCACTCGGCCTAGCTTTAGCACCCGGACGTGAAGAAGCAGAGGCGACGTGTGAGCTACAACCTTCGAGGGACTTAATTAGCATTGAATACTGTAGGCGTTGCGTTGCCTGTAATGCTTGTAGTTAACACGACAGTTTCTAGTAACTCCGGAAGTTACTAGCATTAATGACCCTCGTAATGGCACTCGGCTGGTGGTGGCGCACTCTATATAAGCCACCCCCTACACCAGAAGAGGGGTTACGAACTCTATGTAATCAGAAACATACACAAAGCAACACTTAGCCCCAGGGGTCGAGACATAGGACTTTTACCACTTCCGAGTGGGGTCCGAACTCGTAAATTCCGAGTGTGACACTTGCTCCGTAGCTAGGCTTCGCCCTACTCATAAGTACCCCCTGTACTACTCTCAGGATTACTCCCACAACATCGTCTAAGGATTGTCTTGTTAGTACGGAAACACCCTTCATAGCATCTACAAAGGGGTGGAAGCCAACTATGGGCCACTTTCAGATTATAAACAATCGCAACGGAGTCAAAATAAATCATACCGAGGGCTCCTTGAGGCACCTCAACACGGTTACATTGGGACTCCTAGAGAGCCCAACATATCATCAACGTTTGCATTCAATATACAAGTGCTGCCTTCTGTAATCATCATTATAAAGCCATAAATATGCATCAATTTGACTTAAGATTTGGGCGAAGCTGGGTTGCCTGGCTCATGTGCTTATCCCCTACGTTCCCGATTGTTCGGCTAGGGGGTAAAGGGAGCACCACTATGATTGTTACTACCGGGTCATTCGGGTTCATACCTCAGACGAGTGAAATCGAAAGCTAGCTATATTAAGAATATATTTGGCCGGCAACGACGAAAGTGAGAATTTAGGTTCATTAAAGACCACAGAGTTCAGGAACTTTTCCCAAACTAAATCCTTAATATTTTCCTCCCACATTGATTAGGGGTGAGGTTTCATTATCATGGTAAACATGATAGCCTGGGAAAAGGAACTTATAAAGAAACTATTTTCCAAGAGGATGTTCCTTACATTAAATAGTAATATAACATATCTCTCTGTGTACCTTTGTTTATAAAACCGTATGACTGGATTGCCTTGTTTTCCATAAATCTTCGCCCTTACAAAGGCTTTATAAAGTAGGAAAACACTCCCCGGCTGACGGTGTCCTAGATTAGGAGGTACTCACCACGTCGTCTCCCGACCAGTGGGTCAGGCTGAGGACCCCCTTGGCGGTTCACTAATGGGCCACTTCGGACAGCCCATGACATATACGAGGAAGATTGCACAAGACTTGATGATCAAGACAAGGACTCCTCTCCACCAACGTAGCCGACTAGGACTCTTGTTATCCTAGGTGCATTATATAAGCCGAGGCCAGGATAGTCGATAGATCATGATGACTCGAACACAACATTACTCATCTACCTCTAGGGTTAGAACACATCTCACAATCTCGAGGTAGATCAACTCTGTACTCAATACTTCACTATCATAATAAACAAGAGCAGGACGTAGGGTTTTACCTTCATCAAGAGGGCCCGGACCTGGGTTAACATCATCTCTCTGTTCCTGTTACCACCCGTCCAAGATCCATAGCTTGAGACCCCCTACCCCGAGGTATGCCGGTTTTTACACCGACACTGATGCTTTCATTGAGAGTTCTGTTGTGTGATCGCAAAGGATCGATGGCTCGTCTGCAGATTGGCAGCAATTTTTTTTGGACAGCGTTCACCGTCTGCGACTCCTCGAGCGCCTCTTTGACGATTGCTTCGGTGGAATCGTGCGGAATTGAATCTACGACAACCTTGCAAAATTTCATCGCGTTCCTATGGAGAAATCTCCGGCAATCATAAAAATATACCGGAGCCATGTCGAATCTGGACGGGAATCTGGATGAGTTTAGGGTGAGGGGTCCAGCATCCATCTCGGACATCCGTTGGAAATCCCACTCTTGATCGGCTGTGGAATTCCTATGTCGACCACCCCTCAAAATTACAGCCCGATCCGACCGTTCAAACTCTGGGAAACCTCTGGTGAGTGCTTCAATTTTTGGGATCTGGTTTGTGCGCGAAAACGAATCCGACCCAAGTTCTTCTTTTTCATGAACGGGTTACGAGACGTCCTTTTTGAATGAAATTTTCTCATCGGACCATCACCTCGACGAGCCAACCAAGGGTTCAGCATCACGAGGCACAAATAATCATCAAGAGAACATCATCGCTCCATGGATTGCACGGGTCGGGCGCGCTGGCGTCGCCGCACGGTCACTCATCAAATTCTAACATGCGTCGACATCACCGCACCGTCGCTTCCTCAAGACGACGTCCACCACGCCGACCTGCTTCAACACGTCGACTGGCATGGGGGCTCCAGCGTCACCTTACTGACCTGCTCCGTCACCTCGGCTAGACCGGGGGCTTCACCATATCTTCATCAACCTGCTCCGGGGACTTCGGCGTCACCAAGCCAACCAGCTTTGTCATATTAGTTGGATCGGGGGCTTCGCTTCGCCACAGCAACCATGCGGCGTCGCCACTTCGTCAAGCCAAGCTCCTCGCCCGATCACCTCGGGACCGGCTTGGGGGATGGGACCTTGACCCGCCTCAAGCTCGGCCCACGTCATCAACACCGAACACATTAACCAGCTAAGTCGCTTTCATGCTCAACTTTTATGAGTTTTTAATTTATTTGGAGTGCAACCAAGCATTATTTTTGTGTTAAACAAAAAAAGTTGTTTTTTTAAATAACTTCCTTTACCCAAGTTAACTGGGAGCTCTTAAATTTTGTATGAGCCGTTTTATAATAAATGTGTTTTCTTCTTAGTCGTTGCAAAGTCTTTTTCTACTACTCCTTTTCCAATGCGAGTGTGTGGTTAATAGCCGGGTAGCCTGGTTTCTCTCTAAAGTCGCTTAAGTTTAGTTCGCTAAAATTGGTCTGAGAAACACTACACCTTCGGGATAGGAGGTTGAAGCCGAAAGCTGACCCGCTTGAAGTCTAGACATCGGATGTACCATGTTAAAGCACGACCGAAGCACATATTAATTTTAAGCCCAATTTCAATTGGCACCAAAAGACTTGATTCAACGTAGACGTAAAGTTTTTGCATGAGTTTTTTGGTTTTCCATGCTTTTGACACCTTGAACCTATTTTTATTTTTTCCTTTCACGAGGCAGGACATCGTCTTGTTCGAGGTGTTCTGCATGGTGGATCTTCTCGGGAAATCTTTTTCGACCCGCAGTTCGGCATCTTTCCTGCCGAGCTACACCTTGGCGTTGTCAAAACGTACACAATAGTTGAACTAGTTCCCGAGGAGATATGATCCTAGGGTCGGCCATGTTGCCCAACCCAAGTATCGGGGGCTACTGGCTATACATCTCGTCATAAATCTTCGATGCGAGTGGACGGTTCTATAGAGGATGTTTCTGGCATTATGCGCGGTTGAACTCCTTCAAACCTTTTTCAAGGCCGAGGTAATTTGTGACACCTCAGATGCGTACCGTCATTGGAGCTCGGCTGCAAAAAGATACTGCAGATGCACTCCGGCGTTGGAGCTCGGATGCAGGAGGACACCGTCGCACGGGAAACTTCAATCCCGAGGTGTGGCGTAAAAATTACTAGGCATTGATAAAGGCCGAGAACTTAAAGGGGCTACTCAGATACCCGACGTGTGAACTATTCGGATACACCTTGGCGATCCTCAAGATCGGAGGTAGGAAGATTTGTGGAACCATTTCTCAAGACCAATGTTTGAAAACTAAAGAAGAGTTCGGAAGAACCGAGGAGCCTCCCCAACTTGAAGACCGGTTCAGGGGGCTAGTGATGGTGTCCAGGACTAGGGGGTACTCACCACGTCATCTCCCGACCAGTGTGTCAGGTCGAGGACCCCTTGGCGGTTCACTAATGGGCCACTTCGCGCAGCACATGACATATATGAGGAAGATTCCACAAGACTTGCTGATCAAGACAAGGGCTCGTCTCCACCAACATAGCTGACTAGGACTCTTGTTATCCTAGGCCTCTGGGGCATTATATAAGTTGAGGCCAAGCTAGTCGATAGATCATGATGACTCGAACACAACATTACTCATCTAGCTATAGGGTTAGAACACATCTCACGATCTCGAGGTAGATCAACTCTGTACTCAATACTTCACTATCATAATAAACAAGAACAGGGCGTAGGGTTTTACCTCCATCAAGAAGGCCCGAACCTGGGTAAACATCGTCTCCCCTGTTCCTGTTACCATCCGTCCGAGATCCTCAGCTCGGGACCCCCTACCCTGAGGTCTGCCGGTTTTTACACCAACACCGGCTATTAGCCAAGGAGGTTGAAGCCGATGGTCGGTCAACAAAGTGTGTACAATGCAGATCCGAGCGTTAATGATGTAAAGTACTTGGATACAAAGAATCATTAAAATACCCAACATTTGTACTGGGCTTAACGCTTCTCAATTAAAAGCCATTAAAGGGTTACATCAGTCCCCTGATTTGGTGTTCCCACGCGACCAGTGGCTCACGGGCTACTACATTGACGATTCAATGCAGAAAATTTAAAAGTGCAATATAGTTTCCGATGAGATTACGATCCTCAAGTTGGTCGGCCGCACCCAACCTGAGTCTCGGTGGCTACTGCGCACCGCGTTTCTATTCCTAAAGTATGCTGCCGAGTAAGGAGTTGATCCTTAGGCCGATTTCCCGAATCGACCTGAGTCTCAGGGGCTACTGGGATTAGCAGTTTTATTTATCCTTCAGGTATATCCCGGATTTTAGGCCGGCACGCACCTTGAGGGCTACTGGTTATAGTCTTGTCAGAGAATAAATTACACCAATCAGAAAAATCCACAAAAATCAGCCCACGGCCGAGGTGGTGCACCACCTCGGAAGATGTCTGTCATAAAGCTCGGATGCAAGTGGCTGGCTCCATAGAGGGCATTTACAACATTAAGCTCGGTTAAACTCCTTCAACTTTTTCAAGACTTCGGTAACCTATGATACCTCGGATGCAAACCGACGTTGGAACTCGGCTGCAAAAAGACACCTCAGATGCAGTCCCGCGTTGGAGCTCGGCTACAAAAGTAAACCGTCGCACGGGAAAAACTTTGAACCCGATGTGTGGTGTAAAAATAACAAGGCCTTGATAAAGGCCGAGAACTTAAAGGGGCCCTCGGATGCCCGACGTGTGAACTCCTCGAATACCCGATGCATAAACTTTCTGGATACACCTCGGCAATCCTCAAGATCAGAGACAGGAAGATTTGTTGAACCAACTTTCAAGACCGACGGCCGAAGACGAAGAACAATTTGAAAGAACCGAGGAGCGTCCCCAACTTGAAGACCGGTTCAGGGGGCTACCGACGGTGTCCTAGACTAGGGTGGTACTCACTACGTCGTCTTCTGACCAGGTGGATCGGGCCGAGGACCCCCATGACAGTTCACTAATGGGCCACTTCGGCCAACCCAAGACATATACGAGGAAGATTCCACAAGACTTGGTAATCAAGACAATGAGTCCTCTCCACCGACGTAGTCGACCATGACTCTTGTTATCCCAGGCCTCCGGTGCATTATATAAGCCGAGGCCAGGCTAGTCGATAGAAATTAGAGACAGACACAGACATTCATCATCACCCCTAGGGTTTTAGATCACAACATACGATCTCGAGGTAGATCAACCATGTACTTTGCTACATCTATAATACAACAAGAACAAGATGTAGGGTTTCACCTCCATCGAGAGGGCCTGAACCTGGGTAAACATCGTGTGTTCCTTGTCTCCTGTTACCCATCGATCCGATCTCACAACTCAGCCCCCCTACCTTGGTCTACCAGTTTTGACACGGACACTCGGGGATATGGATGAACCTTGGTATGTGTTGGGGATATAACTCCACGTATAACTCGCCCTACTGGGCCGGGTCAGCATATCAACAGTCTCATGACCTAGTTCAAGATGGGCCGTGTCCCAGGTACAAAATAAGCAAGACGGCGGGTGACCAAGACGTCGGGCGGCCCACCACCAGAAGACGGCGGCTTAGAGCCAATGAAGCTAAGGACGATGGTTAAATTTTCCTTAAGGTGTAAGATAAATTAGAGATGTAGTAAGTCATGGGTCATAATTTCACCCGAACTCTGTTGTAAACCCTAGGGCTTGACCTGTATATAAAGGCAGACCCCTAGGGCCGAAAGGCTCAAGTTACAATCTCTCGATAGCCAGGTTAGCGATTCCGCACCCTTGTAATCGAGATCCATCAATCTAATACACGAAAAGCAGGACGTAGGCTATTACCTCCATAGGAGGGGCCGAACCTGGGTAAACTCGACTCTCTCTCTTGCTTAACCCCTTCGAGTTGCCACCAAGAGGCGATGGCCTCACACCTAAGTCCTATTACGAGGACATCTGCCGGGTTGATAAAACCACGACAGTTGGCGCCCACCGTGGGGATCCCGCCCGGTGGAGTTGAGTTCTCAAAGGGAGCCCTTCCAGGGTTCGGGAGTTACGTGGTCGGTCGTATGACCAAAAGCCGCCGCGGCAAGATCTACATCGACGAATCTAGCTGGGGCCCCAATGCCGACTCAGTTGAGTATGGTTATCGGGTCCCCTTCGGCAAGATCCAAGTCTTCATCGGCAAGATCAGCGCTACGGTGCCCGAGCCGGACATCTGCTCCAACATCGTCGAGCCGGCTCAGCGTACTCAATCCGGTCGGCATCGAGCCGGCCGAAACCATGACGCTGCCAAATCTTCTTGGCGGGTCGGCCCTCTGAATGAGCCGGCCGTCGGAGAAGCGATCATCATCAACTCAGGTTCTAAATTTGAAGTCTCGCTTGGAGTGGAGACTCGCGAGGAGCGCCTTGGTCCCCCTCAACAGGTCTCGGCTCGTGCTATGGTAAGCATGGTGACGCAGCCACCACTTACGTCCGGATCCCTCGGCGGCTCTGATGAAGCGGACGGCGACTCAGGGAAGGAGCTCCGGCGGCATGCTGGGCAAGGAATTTTTCAAAAGAATCCGAGGCAGCTAAGTTGTGGCGAATACCACGTGTTCACCACCAATACCTGCAAGCAGGACAGCAAGGTTAAGAGTAGGGTTGTCAATATGGCTGAGCCGGCTATCCCTAGGTATCTTAACTGGTCCAAGCACGCGATCACCTGGCGCAGAGCGGGTCATCACCCCCCGGGTTGACAATCCATACGGTTTGGCGTTGGTGGTGGCACCACAAGTTTGAGGATATACTTTGTCCAAGGTTCTCATGGATGGAGGCAGCAGCATAAACATATTATACTACGAGACGTTCCGTCGAATGAATTTGTCAGAGAGCACCATGCTTCCTTCGACAACGGTTTTTCATGGGATCGTCCCTGGAAAGTCGGCTTATCCAATCGGACGAATCAAGCTCGATGTGGCCTTTGGAGATTAGACCAATTACAGGTGCGAGTCATTGATGTTTGAAGTGGTTAAGATCAAAAGCCCTTATCATGCTCTTTTTGGGTGGCCGGCTTACGCTCGTTTCATGGCCCGCCCGTATTACGTCTATCTCAAGCTCAAGATGCCAGGACTTAAAGGGACCATAACCATGGACGGAAACTGAAAGATAGCCCAGGAGTGCGAGGAAGGAGACGCGGCCTACGCTGAGTCAGCTTGTGTCATAGAGGAATTGAAGTTCTACACTGCTAATGTTGACCCGGCTGATATGAGCCCTCTCAAGAAGCCCAATATTGAGTCAGAACCCGAGCTCAAATTTAGGCCGGCTGAAGATACGAAGCAAATCGACTTCACTCCAGGTGACTCATCCAAGCAGTTCACCATTGGGACCGGTTTGGATCCCAAATAGGAAAGCGCGCTCATCAAGTTCATCCGTTAGAATCGGGACATCTTTGCATGGAAGCCATCTGACATGCCTGGAGTCTCGAGAGAACTTGCTGAGCACCACCTTAATGTAGATCCCAAGATGAAACCAGTGCGCCAGTACCTCCGTCATTTTAATGAGGAGAGACACAAGGCCATTTGAGAAGAAGTTGCCCGGCTCCTAGCTGTCGGGCTCATTGTGGAAGTTTTTCATCCTAAGTGGTTAGCTAACCCGGTCCTGGTTTTGAAGAAAAACGGCACTTGGCGCATGTGTGTCGAATACACAGATCTCAATAAGGCATGTCCCAAGGATCCTTTTTCCCTTCCGCGTATTGATCAGATCATTGATTCTACGACGGGTTGTGAGCGTTTATGCTTTTTGGATGCGTACTCTCAGTATCATCAGATCAAGATGGTTGTTGAGGACCAAGAGAAGACGGCTTTTATCACTCCCTTTGGGGCTTTTTGCTATGTCTCCATGCCTTTTGGGCTCAAGAGTGCTGGGGCGACTTACCAGCGCTGTGTCCAGAATTGCCTCAAGCCACAGATTGGGCATAATGTTCATGCATATGTTGATGACATCGTGGTGAAATCTCAGAAGAAAGAAACACTGCTGGCTGACATCAAGGAAACTTTTGACAATCTTCGGGTATACAAGATGAAGCTTAACCCGGCGAAGTGTGTTTTTGGCATTAATGCAGGAAAGTTGTTAGGTTTTCTGGTCTCTGAGCGAGGCATCGAGGCCAACCCGGACAAGATCAAGGCCGTGACGTCATTATCCGAACCGGCGAACATGAATAAAGTTCAACGGATCACAGGACGCATCGCAGCTTTGAGCCAGTTCATAAGCCGCCTAGGGGAGAAGGTGACCCCTTTCCATATTGAAAAAATCAAGCGACTTTAAGTGGACGGACGAGGCCGGCAGAGCTTTTGAAGCACATAAGCAACAACTTGTTAACCCGCCCGTCCTGGCTACTCCCATGGAAAAAGAGCCTATGCTCCTGTACATTGACGCCAACTCCAAGGTGGTAAGTGTTGTAGTTGCGGTCGAGTGGAAAGAAGAGGGAAAGGAATATCCGGTTCAGCATCCGGTTTATTTCGTCAGCGAAGTCTTAACCTTATCCAAACAGCGGTACCCACATTGGCAGAAGCTGGTTTTCGGGATCTTCATGGCGAGCCGGAAGCTGAAGCATTATTTCTAGGAACACCCTATAACTGTGGTTAGTTCAGCACCTCTTGGCGATATCATACAAAACTGAGAGGCCACAGGCAGGATAGCCAAGTGGGCCATTGAGCTTGGTGACCACCACTTGAAGTACATGCCCCAAACCGCCATCAAGTCTCAAGCATTGGTGGATTTCATCAACGACTGGACAGAGATACATGTCTGAGAGGATAGGCCAGATACCACGTATTGGACTATACACTTTGACGGGTCTAGGCAGCTGGAAGGCTCGGGGGCTGGAGTCGTGATATCCTCTCCAAAAGGTGACAAATTTTGTTATGTCTTATGGCTCATGTTCCCGTGTACTAACAATGCAGGTGAGTATGAAGCACTCCTACATGGGCTTCGGATAGCCAAAGAGATGAATCTTAGCCGGGTCAGGTGTCTGGGCGATTCAGACCTAGTGGCACAGTAAGTTTCAGGGACTTGGGATTCTACGGATCCTCTTATGGCGACTTACCGACGAGCGGTCTCCGATGTGGCGGGTCATTTCCATGGTTATCAGGTCGATCATATAGATCGCCGGCTCAACGAGGTGGCTGACGCTTTATCTAGACTTGGCTCCCAGAGGAAACCAGTGCCACCTAATGTCTTTCTGGACTTCCTTCATAATCCATCAGTCAGGTTACCATCGGAAGAGAAAATAGCTATCCCTGACCCGGAAGCACATCTGGTGGCGGCTCTTCGCGTCACCCCTGATTGGACTGTGCCATATTTGGCTTATCTAACCTGGGGAGATCTCCCAGAAGACGAAGTTGACGCTTGTCAAATCATCCGGCGATGAAAATCCATGACTATCATCAATGGCGAGTTACATCGCCGAAGCAGCACCGGCATGTTCCAACGGTGTGTTTTGCCTGAGGAAGGTCAAGAAATACTTAATGAAATCCATTCTGGCGATTGCAGGCACCACGCCGTCTCACGATCGTTGGTCGCCAAGGCCTTTCGACATGGATTTTATTGGCTGACGGCTCATGCCGACGCAGAGGAGATTGTGCGTAAGTGTGATGGGTGCCAAAAGTTTGGCCAATAGGCTCATGTACTGGCTCAGGAATTGCATATGATACCAATTACTTGGCCGTTGAAAGCACATTTGCTCCCTTGGTGGTTTTGGTAATTAATAACAACATATAAGTCATTGAACTAATGTTTCCACTAAGCATATTTCAGGAAAAGTTCAATGATAGGGATGGCAAAAGGATTGTGGAGATACCCAAGATGCAAGGAAATGGATTGGCAAAGCTTCAAGCAAGAGGACTCTACATTTTACTTTGTGAGAAATCACATTGAGTCCATAGGAAAGCCAATACTATTAAAAGGGGGTAAGGTATTGTTAGTGAACAAAATGCTCATACGTGCACAAGTGATAGTCACCAAAAACGCCCACAAGCTCTTCCACAAAAGTCTGTCCAAAGTCAAATATCCAAAATCGGTACAACCAACACTTTCCACTCGGTGCCACCGATTCCCAAACTTAGACAGACCCATGCCAAACCCTAGCACATCGGTGCAACCGAGTTTGGGTTGCCAACTTTCTGTTACCTCGATTCATAAAATCGGTACCACCGAGTTTTCTGGATCGGCGTCACCGAGTTGCGCAATCTGACCGTTGGTCACCTAATCGGTACCACCGAGAATTATATATCGGTCTCACCGAGATTCAAAAGTTATCACCTTTTGATCACTTCGGTACCACCGAGATTCACACATCGGTGTCACCGAGTTGGTCACTTTAGGTGTAACGGTTGGATTTTTGGGTATGCCTATATATACGCCTTCACCACCACCCACTCGAAAGAGAAGCACTCAGAACTATTCCATACTTGCCCCAACCAATTTTTTGAGAGAGAGCCACCTACCCTTGTGTTGAGATCAAGCCTTTCCACTCCATCCATATGAATCTTGATTTCTAGCCTCCCCAAGTTGCTTTCCACCAAATCAATCTCTTCCACCATAGCCAAATCTGTGAGAGAGTGATTGTGTTTTGAGGAGTCTATCATCTTGAAGCACAAGAGCAAGGAGTTCATCGACATTGCCGAGCCTATTACGTTTTGGAGGGTGGTGCCTCCTAGATTGGTTAGGTGTCGCTTGGGAGCCTCCTACTTCGTGTTGTGGAGTTGAACCAACAATTTTGTAAGGGCAAGGAGATCGCCTACTTCGTGAAGATCTACCCATAGTGAGGCTACTCCTTCGTGGACGGAAGCCGTTATGGAATAGTCAAGGTTGCTACTTCGTGCACCCTTATGGGTGGAGCCCTCCGTGGACTCTCGCGACTGTTACCCTCCGTGGGTTGAAGACTCCATAAACGTGGACATACGATAGCACCACCTATCGGAACCATGGGAAAAATCTTCGTGTCTACAAATTGTGTTTGATCCTCCTACCCTTCCTTTACTACTCATGCTTGTTGTTACTTTCCGCTGCTATTCTTAGACATGCATGTGTAGGGTGTGCTTGACTTGCTATGAATGCTAAAATCTTCAACACTTAAAATTGGGAAAAAGTAGATTTTTATTTGGTCAAGTAGTCTAATCACCCCCCCCCCCTAGACATACATTCGGTCCTACAAGTGGTATCAGAGCTTTGGTCTCCATTGCATTGGTTTCACAACCTAGGAGAGTATGGCGTCTAGTGAGGGAAATTATCATCGTAGAGGTCCGTACTTTGATGGCACTAATTTTGCTAGTTGGAAGCACAAAATGAAAATGCATATTCTTGGTCATAACCCCGCCGTATGGGTTGTTGTTCGTGTTGGCTTGCAAGGTGAATTCTTTGGTGAAGGAAAGGAACCGGATCGTGAAGCGACCGCGGATGAATTGAAGATGTTGCAAAACAACGCTGAAGCATGCGACATTCTCTTCAACTGCCTATGCGCCGAAGAATTCAACAAAATCAGTCGTCTTGAGAATGCAAAAGAGATTTGGGATACTTTGGTTGATATGCACGAAGGAACCGAGTTCGTGAGAGAATCCAAGTTGGATGTTCTTCAAAGTCAGCTTGACAAGTTCAAGATGAAGGATGGTGAAGGAGTCGCGGAGATGTACTCTAGGCTAGCTCTCATCACCAATGAGATTGCCGGCTTAGGAAGCGAAGAAATGACCGACAAATTCATCATCAAGAAGATACTACGAGCTTTGGATGAGAGATACGACACCGTGTGCACATTGATCCAAATGATGCCCAACTACAAAGATCTCAAGCCTACGAAAGTCATTGGAAGGATTGTTGCTCATGAGATGACACTCAAAGACAAAGAAGAGCTTCACAACAAGTCTAGCGGTGCTTACAAAGCCACAAGTGATGCACCCGCAACTTCAAGCGACAACCTTGTCACCAATGAAGAGATAAGCCTCGTGGTCAAGAAATTCAACAACTTCTACAAGAATAGAGGCAAAGAACGAAGCTCCAACTCAAGATATGAAGAGAAGCGTTCGTCAAGTCGTGACCGAAACTGCTACAATTGTGGGAAGCCCGGACACTACTCCAATGAGTGCACGGCTCCCTACAAATGAAGAGAAGAGTCACCTAGAAGACGAAGCTCAAGGAATGAATCACCTCAAAGAGAGAGGAGTAGAGATGATCGTTATGAACGAAGACCCTCAAGGAGAAGTAGGGATTCGGAGAAGAAGGACAAGTACACCAAGAGCTACACAAGAAGAAGATATCAAGCTCATATTGGTGAATGGGTTTACGGCTCCGACTCCGACAACAACTCCGAGAGAAGCTATCACTCCAACTCCGACTATAGTCAAGATGAAGGTGTTGCCAGACTTGCACTAGTGACTACCAACTCCTATGATCTATTTGACTCACCAAATGAAGGGAGTGGAAGTTGCTTCATGGCTAAAGGCCCCAAGGTATCACACCCCGAGTATCTTGATTTCGATAATGATGAAGATGATTTGCTTTGTGATGATGACTTGCACTTTGATAATACTAGTAATGTTAGTCAAAATGAACTTGATAATTCTCATGCTAGGCAAGATAAGTCATTTGATGATGATAAGATGAAAATAGAACAACTAACTAAAGAATTAAACACTCTTAAGTTAGCTCATGAATCTACTCTTGAAGATCATAGAGAGCTTGTAAGGACTCATGAGAAGCTACGCTTCGAGAAGCTCACCTTGGAGCAAGAGCATGAGTTTCTTAAAGCTATCAATGACGATCTCCGAAAGAAGACTTCATCTTGTCTAGCCAAACGATTACTCTTGTCTACATTCATGCCACAAGTTAAGTCTAAGCAAACTAGCAACAAAGGCAAGAAAGGTTCTTCATCTAGTAGCAACAATAAAATGCTAAACCCAATGATGTTGCTTCTAGTAGTTCTATTGATTCCACTAATGATGATTCTCTTAGCCAAGTTACACTTGAGCAAGAAAATATTTTATTGAAAGGAATTATAGAGAAAGGTATCTACAAGAGTCTTGCCGGGTGTAAGCAATTTGAGGAAATTGTACGCAAGCACGGAGGATACCGGAAGAACCATGGCATTGGCTACTTCAACGTGGCATGGGAAGAAGGTCAATACCCCAAGCCCAAGTTTGTTCCTCAAAAGGAGAAGTATGAGAATACTCCTCCCAAGGGAACAAACACTCAAGATGACCTTCCGCCACAAGACCACAAGCTCAAGGGCAAGAACAAGCTTCAAGAGGACATTGACTCATATGAAGATGAATCCCAAGCTTTGGTGGAGTGGATTCCCAAGGCTACTTCAAGCTCAACTTCTACAAGGGCTACTTCAACACCAAGGATCCCCATCAAGTTGATGTGGGTCCCCAAGAAGAAGAACTAGAAAGTTCTTGAGGGGTGACTTCGCCAATGAAATTCACTCACATTCATTATTGGCAAGAACTATTTTCAATCAACATCAACTCTATGCAATAGTTCAAGGAGTCACACATTCCCTCAAAGGTAAGCAAGGGACAAGGTAGTCAACAAATCCATGGACATCATCACACATGCTTTGCACTCCATGTCCATATATATCCTTGTATTTGTCTCTTGTGTGTTGGGACTAACCCATGTAGGTGAGAAGAGTAAGGAAACAACTAGGATGCTCCCAACTCATGGTGATCTTCATCAACCTTGAGCATCCACCACTACCTCATCAACATGAAGTATTCTACGACAAAACCCAAGGTTAGTTTATCCCTCCTATGGGGGGATGTCACATCAAGGGGGAGCTTTACTCTAAGACTTGAGTCAAAGCATCTCATAGTATGTGACAACATTAAATGCTTTATGTAAAAGTGGTAACCCCACTTGTGCTTAAACGATGAGTATGACCTATGATCAAGTATTCTTACTTGGCTCCTAAGTCAATATACGCATATATAGATGACTCCGTCATCGCCAAAATGCTTGATAGATGCTAGAAAGTTTGTGCATGTTTGCCATGATTTCATTTGACATCTTATTGTGTGAGCATGTTGGTCTGCATTTATTTATCCATTCGAGGACATCCAATTGTTGCTATTTTCTTTTTTGTTTTCTCTTTTGGCAATTGGATGGACAAGAATGCCTAGGACCCCTATCTAGCTATCTATGCTTTGTCACCTCATATTCCATTCTTGTTGCATCACAAAATTTGAACAAGTACTTTTCGATCCCTCTGTGTGAGGAGCACTCGGAGTACAGCATCGACAAAGGACTGACCTTTAAAACCTCCCAAGTGCATCTCGGTGGAACCAACCAAAATTCTCGGTCTCACCGAGTGCCTAGGGTTGATCTGGATTTTCAATCTCGGTAACACCAATTCCTTATTCTTGGTTACACCGAGTTTCCCTGTCAACTGACAGTTGAGAAACTCGGTGACACCGAAAATTTCGAACCGGTGTCACCGACAGCGAAGGGTATATATTCTGGCAGACACGACTTTTGAAATTCAATCTCAAAAGCCAGTTTTCCTCCAACCCTAAGCTGCCGCTCCGGACCACTGGTCGTCGCCCTTGCCTCCCCGTGCGTCTCCGCCGTTGGGAATCGCCGCCGCCGACGGAATCTTTGCCGCCGTCGTCGCCGTAGCGGATCCGTCACCAAGCTAGGGTATGGATCCGGCCCTCCTTGCGCTCCCCGTCCGATTCTTGCGCATTGGAGTTAATCTTATCGATAAACCACGGATTGCAAACCTCCCTATCCTCTAGTATTTCCAGTAGAGTAGCGAACGATAGATTTTTTAGGTTTTGTCGTCCGCCACATGAATCTCGGTAGAACCGACGCAAAAGAATCGGTAGCACCGATTTGTTTTTCTGGCCAGCTGAGAACACCTCGATGGAACCGAGTACTATTTTTCGGTGTGACCAAAAATAGTGCCCAGTTTTTGGAAAGCAGGTTGTTTGTCTCGGTGGGTCCAAAAATTTTACCTCGGCTGTACCGACATACATTTGGCAGAATGCAAAATTTGAGAAATCCTAGTTCAATCTTTTGAAAAGTCTGCTTTTTGTGATGACTCATCTTCTCCACTCTTCTATACTCTATTCACAGCGTCAGAGATGTCTGCTTCAGATGACAGTGAGAACAACTTCAGAGAGCAGAGTGTTGACATGAGTTCAGGCACTAGTCCTGAGGAGAGCTTTGATGATGTGCCTAGTTCTCCTGACTTGCCCAAGGCTGCTACAAGGTCTAGGAGGAAGCTAAATTCTGATGAGGAGGATGAGGACTTCATCCCTGAGGAGCTGCCTAAGAAAGATGATGTTGCCACTTCTTCCAAGAAGAAGAAAGATATCAGGAAGGAGTATGCTAGCTCTGAGATAGTGAGAGCACCTGAGAGCTCCAGAGCAACTATGACAGTTGAGCCTCCCAAGAAGTCTATGCCTAAGAAGGCTGGGGAGAAGAAGAAGAGCAGGAAGAGGATTGTTTATGTTGTAGGCAGGCCTACCTCTATGTTTGAGGATCCAGAGGAGGCAGCTGCTGAAGAAGAGGAGGTAGAGCCAGCTGCCAAGGCCCCTCCCAAGAAGAAAAAGAAGCTCATGGCAGATGCAATGCCCAAGACTAACACTTCCAAGAGCACCAAGTCTGCTCCAAAGAAGGCTGTTGCTGCTGCAAAGCCCAAGAGGATATCTAGAGAGATTCCAGCTTCTGAGAAGAACAACACCTCCACTTTCAGGGAAGCTGAGGATGATGATGACATCACTGCTTTGATGAAGCTCAGACCACACCTTCCAGAGCACAATGCCAGCCACCTGCTTGCTGAAGATATGAAGAAGAGGAAGGATTCTGGTTTGAGGGCATGGAGAGCAATTGATCCATATGCCTAGAGGAGAAAAACAGTTTTGGACTACAGGTTCTACACCAAGGAGCAACAAGATTTCTATGAGACAATCTTGCTTAACAAGAGCCCAGCTGTCAGTGACATGAGATATGTTGACTGGAAGTACATCAAGGAGAATGAAGATTACTTTCCAAATGTTCAAGACAACTTTCATTGCATTGGCTTGGATGAGTTTGTTGGCAAAGAATTCACTGCATGGAACGACGAGATGATCATGCAATTCTACTCCACTGCTCACTTCTATGGAGATGGTAGAATTGTTTGGATGACTGAAGGAGCAAGATATGAGTCTTTTGTTGAGGAATGGGCTGCTATCTTGGGAGTCCCAGAGGTGCAAGATGGTGACTTGGATGTCTACTCTGAATCCAAGGAGAGCCATGATTCTATGAAGAACATGTACAATGTGATCCCTGCAGCAAACTTGAAATCACACAAGTTAGGATCCATTTACTTCCTCCAGGCTGGCCTCCGCACCAGGAACACCATCTTGAGGCACACACTGATGCCTAAATCTGGAGATGAGAAGATGATTCGAGGCTATTCCATCAACATGTTGATCCATCTTGATAGACACACCAGGATAAGGGTGATGGACTTGATAGTAGAGACTGTGAAGAGGGTTGCTGCCGATCAGAAGCGCTCATGCTGCTATGCACCCTACATTTAGATGCTCATCAACTCCAAGCTGAAGAAGCACATCTTTGCTCTTGACAGGCCCCATTTGCCCCTACAGCCAGATCTTGAGGACAATGTTGTGGTGATGGACCCAGATCATCCCACATCAGCTGCAGCACAGGCAGAGGCAGAGGCAGCTAGAGCCACTAGTGCTTCAGTCCCTAGATCCAGGAACGAGCAGATGGATCTCTTGATTTCTACCGTTCAGAGCATGCAGAAGGACATCAAGGACGTATTGGCAAATCAGAACAGTCTTGTGAGGATCTTTGAGAATAGGATCAAGACCCTCAATGACAAGGTGGATGGACTGACTAAGACCGTGAATGAGCTGAAGAAGGAAGTTAACAGTGTGCCCAGTCCTGACACTTCTGATGATGAGGATGACTCTCCTCTTAGGCCAGGCACTCACTTCACTACCCAGGCCAGATCAGCCATAGTGCCAGCTCCAGATTTGAGGCCTTCTTCATCAGCACCTGCTACAGCCTCCTCAGTTCCATCAGCTCCAGTTCCTCCCGTTACTACACCAACTCCATCCAGGACATTAACTGAGATCTTCGCCGATGCAGTTCTCTCGACTCCTTCATCAACAACCGGAGGAGAGCAGCCCAAGAACGATTAGCTATATCTCTTTGAACTTTTTGGTAACTTGTTGTCAAAGGGGGAGAAGTGTATATACATCTTTTAGGCTTCGAGTGAGAGCGTTAGCGTTTGGTTTTTATCGCTTTACAAAACATTTGATCTTTTGGTTGCTTGTGTTAAACTTTTGTGGTGTTTAATCATACGCTTAATGTGTGTTGCTACTATTTCCTATCATTATGATGCTTATGAGATGATCATTCACCTTTGCTTGATTGTGTTGTGCTATGATATGTTCATTCTTATTATTCTTGCACACCACCAAGTTGTATGTGACACGGAAGAATGCCCCATCTACCTAATCGATTGTGCATTTGCATTCAAACGCAAATTTAAAATAATGCACAAATTTAGGGGGAGCTCTTGCTTATCACATACTTCTCAAAGCGACGATTATATTCATTGATTATATCATATGTCGAAGCTTTGATCTATATGTTGTCATCAATTACCAAAAAAGGGGGAGATTGAAAGCACATTTGCTCCCTTGGCGGTTTTGGTAATTAATAACAACATATAAGTCATTGAACTAATGTTTCCACTAAGCATATTTCAGGAAAAGTTCAATGATAGGGATGGCAAAAGGATTGTGGAGATACCCAAGATGCAAGGAAATGGATTGGCAAAGCTTCAAGCAAGAGAACTCTACATTTTACTTTGTGAGAAATCACTTTGAGTCCATAGGAAAGCCAATACTATTAAAAGGGGGTAAGGTACTGTTGATGAACAAAATGCTCATACGTGCACAAGTGATAGTCACTAAAAACACCCACAAGCTCTTCCACAAAAGTCTGTCCAAAGTCAAATATCCAAAATCGGTACAACCAACACTTTCCACTCGGTGCCACCGAGTCCCAAACTCAGACAGACCCATGCCAAACCCTAGCACATCGGTGCAACCGATTCCACTTCGGTGCCACCGAGTTTGGGTTGCCAACTTTCTGTTACCTCGATTCATAAAATCGGTACCACCGAGTTTTCTGGATCGGCGTCACCGAGTTGCGCAATCTGACCGTTGGTCACCTAATCGGTACCACCAAGAATTATATATCGGTCTCACCGAGATTCAAAAGTTGTCACCTTTTGATCACTTCGGTACCACCGAGATTCACACATCGGTGTCACCGAGTTGGTCACTTTAGGTGTAACGGTTGGATTTTTGGGGATGCCTATATATACCCCTTCACCACCACCCACTCGAAAGAGAAGCACTCAGAACTATTCCATACTTGCCCCAACCAAATTTCTGAGAGAGAGCCACCTACCCTTGTGTTGAGATCAAGCCTTTCCACTCCATCCATATGAATCTTGATTTATAGCCTCCCCAAGTTGCTTTCAACCAAATCAATCTCTTCCACCATAGCCAAATCTGTGAGAGAGTGATTGTGTGTTGAGGAGTCTATCATCTTGAAGCACAAGAGCAAGGAGTTCATCGACATTGCCGAGCCTATTACGTTTTGGAGGGTGGTGCCTCCTGGATTGGTTAGGTGTCGCTTCGGAGCCTCCTACTTCATGTTGTGGAGTTGAACCAAGAAGTTTGTAAGGGCAAGGAGATCGCCTACTTCGTGAAGATCTACCCATAGTGAGGCTAGTCCTTCGTGGACGGAAGCCATTATGGAATAGTCAAGGTTGCTACTTCGTGGACCCTTATGGGTGGAGCCCTCCGTGGACTCTCGCGACCGTTACCCTCCGTGGGTTGAAGACTCCATAAACGTGGACGTACGATAGCACCACCTATCGGAACCACGGGAAAAATCTTCGTGTCTACAAATTGCGTTTGATCCTCCTACCCTTCCTTTACTACTCATGCTTGTTGTTACTTTCCGCTGCTATACTCTTAGACATGCATGTGTAGGGTGTGCTTGACTTGCTATGAATGCTAAAATCTGCCAACACTTAAAATTGGGAAAAAGTAGATTTGTATTTGGTCAAGTAGTCTAATCAACCCCCCCCCCCCCCTCTAGACATACTTTCGGTCCTACAGCCGTTCGCAGTCTGGGGGCTAGATATGGTTGGTCCATTCATGTCGTCCTCTGATAAAAAGACCCACTTACTTGTGGCGGTTGATAAGTTTACCAAATGGGTTGAGGCAGAACCGGTCAGCAATTGCGACGTGGAGACCGCAGTCAAATTCCTAAAGAAGTTGATTTTCCGTTTCGGTTACCCTCACAGCATCATTACTGATAATGGTACAAATTTGTCCAAGGGAGCCATGGAGCAGTTCTGCCAGCGGGAGCACATCCGGCTCGATTTAGCAGCGGTAGCGCATCCACAGTCCAACGGGCAAGCTGAAAGAGCCAACCAAGAAATCTTAAGAGGGATTAAACCCCGGCTCATGGTGCCCCTTGAGCGAACGTTGGGTTGCTGGGTTGAAGAACTCCCCTCAGTACTTTGGAGTATTCGAACAACGCCCAACAGGTCCACAGGATACACTCCTTTATTCTTGGTTTATGGAGCTGAGGCGGTTCTCCCGAGCGATATTCGTCATGACTTGCCTCGGGTGACTGCTTATGTTGAGGCAGATAATGAGCAAGCACGCCAAGACTCCATGGATGCCTTGGAAGAGGAACGTGATTTAGCAGCAGCTAGATCTGCAATATATCAGCAAGACCTACGTCGCTACCACAGCCGTAGAGTCCGAAGCCGTACCTTTCAAGAAGGCGACTTAGTTCTCCGTCTGAGTCAAGACCAAACGGGGATGCACAAGCTCTCACCGCCCTGGGAAGGCCCTTTCGTCATCAGTCGAAACCTCAACAATGGTTCGTATTACCTGGTCGACCTACGAGAGGATTCATACACTTCTCACGAGGAAACAACCCGGCCTTGGAATATCGCACACCTGCGGTCTTATTACACCTAGGAGCCATCGGCTCACCTTTTTGTATTCTTTCCCCCCTGCAAAATTCTGTATATACTTCTTTATGTTCAAATATAATAAAGCCGGCATCCCCGAAACCCGGGGCCTCTACCATTTCAGCCTATAAATTGAGCATGAGTCTTTATTATTTGAAACAAAGGTCACTTGGGGGCTTCCAACTCATCGAGTTTAGCTTTCTCACCCTCTTGACCCGGCAAAGACGCCACTAAAATATGGTTAAACCTGCATGTATGTTTGATGCGACTCCAATCAGATGACCCCATGTACTCTTAAAAAGTTAATCCTTTTTGGACCCTGAACTTTTAAGGTTAAAACATTGGCCTGAGTCATGTGAGAGCCGGCAGACAGAGAGCTAGGACAAACCATGGGTTATTACGCCCGCTTCATGAAAGCAAGACTTGAGCCTCGAAAGCCAGTCTCTTTTTCTCCGAGTCTCATTGAGTCGGATTATATATATATATATATACTTACATTTTTCAGGTACAATATTATCCTTGCCACCGGCTTATATTTGAATGGCCGGGTTACATAACTGAGTTCATACCATGACCAGTTTCCGGATTATCTGTCCTCATATTATTGAAGAAAAAAAACTCAACTGACTTACGTCTCAAAAAGAGCAGGTTATGGTGCCGGCTTACTCCAGATTTGTTTTATGGTCATAAATGGCCAGAAATTAAGCAAGGAAGGTGCGGGAATAAAACATTGCCACAGGCATATTAACAAGAAGCTCGTCAAATCAGAGTTTAGTACTGGCAAAAGGCACCAGACGTGCACGATGGCACGACAAAGCAAATTCAAAGTTATGAAGAGAACTACTCCTATTACAAGGCTCTTAGTGGATCCACAAAAACCTTCACAAAAGTTTGTCTTGCACCCGGGGGCTCATCTGATGCGGCGACTCATCCAGCTTCCAAGCCGTCTTCAAGATCTATCATCGGCCGCCTCTGAACCTGACCCCGCCGGCTCGACGTCATCATCAACCTGCTGGCCTTTCTGTTGCCAACGAATTGAGAGCAAAGATTCAAAATTTGCAATCCCTTCAACAAGAGCTGACGCGTCAATGTCAGGAGCAAAAGTTGTCTGACGGTGAGGCGGCACCAGGTCAGACGGCTCGTCCTTGGGCGCACTGATGCGCTCATTATCAGCATCATAGGCTGGATGATACCTTGACAGATCAACCTCGTCGGCTATCAAAGACGCCAGTGGCCGAGTCTCCAGAAGACACTTGGTGTAATCTTCACGAGTGAAGGCTGACCCGTCAAGCTTAAATTCCGGGAAGCCGCCTTTCATTTGCTCCACATCTAATTCTGGCAGATAAGCCTTTGCTCGAGCAAGCGCCATGTTCGCTCCAACTCAAGCCACCGAGTTCCGAGTTTCCGTCACCCACTGTGGCACCGTAGAGAGCTGTGTCAGCATGTCCTTGATACTTCTCGGAGGATACTTCAAGTTTTTCACAGCCATAATGGAGTATACAGAGCCTGTAAACAGCTGCTCTACATAGGTAAAAATGGTCTTCAACTTTACAACTGGCAGCTCTACAAGGTTGAGGTTTTTTCGCCCTGCGAATAAGGGAAAGAAAAATAAGTCGCCGCAAGGTTTACAAAGCCGACACATTGATGAAAGCGAGGCAAAACATGTACCAAAGATTGCTGTCAACATATCATTGATCTGCTTCACCAGGGTGGCATATTTCTCCTTTACTGGGCCCAAGTTTTTCTCGGCTTTCTCTGCACGTTTGGTCAAGACAGTTTTCTCTGCCTTGAACACTTTTACGGCCTGTTCTAGACATTCGTTGGCCTCACGGGCAGAAGTTTCACAGTGAGCCTCCATGGATTTGGCTTCGGTTCTCAATATCCTTTCCTCCTTGAGCCTTTTCTGCAGTCTCACGGCAATAGACTCAGCATCTTCACAATATCCCTGATGGATAAATAACAAACAAAAGCAATTATGGTTTACAAGTCTCAAGAATATTGCAAGCAAATATCCTTGACACTTGGGGGCTAATGTCATTCAGCTCTCTTCAAATTAAAAAATGGAGAAGACCTGCCTCATCTCAAGAAGATGAGCCGGCCCTTGGGGGCTACAGGTTGAATTTTTGCAGTCTTAAAAGACCCGACTCATCTCAAGAAGATGAGCCGGCCCTTGGGGGCTACAGATCGAATTTCTTCAGTCCTAAAAGACCCGACTCATCTCAAGAAGATGAGCCGGCCCTTGGGGGCTACAGGTCAAAGTCCTTTTATCTTATAAAGACCCTACTCATCTCAAGAAGATGAGTCGGCCCTTGGGGGCTACGTGGATATTACAGGTTTTCAATTATTTTATCAAACCGGCTTATCATAACAAGCTGGTGTTTGGAAGCTAATGGTAGTATACAACATAATGGTAAAAGGAGGAGTTTACCTCATATTTTTCCTTCATATCATTTATCATGCTCTTCTCAATCTCTCGACTTTCAGATAGTTGGGTCAAGTTCTCCTGATACAGGTCTTCAACACCAAGTATGGATAAATCGAGGGATTCCATTTTGGCCTTTCCCTTGTCCAAAATTGCTGATTCATCCTTGGTCGCAATTTTAGCTAAGGAAGTGGAAGCAGTGGGGGCTTGCAAATTTTCTTTGACAAACACAACGTCTGGAATGTTGTGGTCAGATGACTCAATCTCAGGAGCAACATCCATCAAAACCGGCTCACTTATTTCGGGCATCTCAGTAGCAGCCTCCGGTTCTACCCTTGCATCAAGTTCCTTTTCCACGGAAGAATCAACCATTGGGGTCATCTTCAGTAGAATTGGCGCCTCTTGGCTTGCCGGTCCAGAAGATGACTCGCTTTTCCTCTTGGACACAACGGCTTTGGACCTGGATTATTAGTGCAACAAAGTTATTACAAGTCGAGATCAGGACAATGAAAGATACAATATGGACTTCGTAAAAGATGAAACGCTTACCCACAATTGACATTGAAAGGGGGAAGCTGTGATGCGCTTGAGTCGCCTGATGATGAATGGGAATCCTGATAAAGCGAATCTGAAGGACTGAGAGGTTGTTTAAACAAGACGGCCTTAGGGCAAGAATCAGTTGGACTATGGGGCACCTCATGGCGTGGTTTGTGAGCCGGCGGCGCGTAATACAAGCTAGGGTCTTCATCATCCCGAGTCTTGCGTTTCGATGAGACGGCAAATTGTGTCCTCTTCAAAAGAGAGTCAGGAGCCATATGAGCTTCTGGGTGTGATAATTTAACTTTTTGAACGGCTTGTCTTGGTTTCCGAGGAGCAAGTACTTCCGAAGGATTGAGGGAAATTGGAGTTACCTCAGTTTTGCCGGCTTGGCTACATGTCGAGTCATCCTGACAAGAAGGTGCGTCAGCAAGTTCATTAAACAGACGGCCGAGAGAATCAAGTTCTACCTCAGATTCCTCTTCCAAAGATGACATGGAGACTGGGGCATTCTTTTTTCCTGTAGCAGGAAGGGAGGCTTGAGGTTCAACTTTCCAAAAGTTAGAATCCACCTGCAAATATATAAAACACATAATGAGCAAAAGGCGAGTCAAGAGAAGCACGGATAAGTGACAATGGAAATAGTTAATACCCGAGGCGGCGGGTTGAGAAGGTAAAACGGACCCAAGCCGGTGACGCTACACAACTCTTTTGAGACAGAGAAGAACTTTTTTGTTTCCTTAGTCAGAACACTATTGGTAATATTTTCACGGGAAAACCATTGAGGATCGTTTGAGGCACCCGAATAATCACACATCAGGCCATCCCTTAAGCTGACGGGTTGGATCCGCCACTTTAACCAGCAATGGGTCAGATCTATCCCGGTCAGGCCGTGCGCGGTCAGGGCTCTCAGTTTTGCGTGAAGAGGTGCTGAATTTACTCTTTATTCGTCAGTTGGCCAACTCGGGAATTCCATTTTACCAAGTCTCTCCAATCTGAAACCCGACAAGGGATTTTCCCCTTCAGGTGAAGTATCTCTACAATAAAACCAGGTTTTGTTCCACCCTTTTGGGTGACTCGCCAGTTTTGATTCTGGGAAGCCGTTGTTGTTTCTCTTCTGAATGGAAACGCCACCAAGCTCGCAGGAAGCACCATTCTTTGTTTATGTTTGACGGTTAAGATAAAAGAACTCTCTGAACAGAGTAACGAACGGCTCGACCTGAAGGTACACCTCGCATAACACTTGGAATTGGCAAATGTTTGTCATGGAATTCGGGCTGATGTCTTGAGGTCTGAGTTTGAAAAAGTGCAAGAGGTCTCTGAAGAATTTTGAGCCGGGGGGTCGGAAGCCCCTGCGCAGATGATTAGTAAATACTACGACCTCTCCTAGTTGTGGTTGTGGGGCCGGCTCTTCTTCAGGAGCTCGCCACATTATAGTTTTTCGAGCCGGCAAAGGCCTTGATCCATGAGGTTCTCTAGGGTAAGCTTGGATTCTTTGCTTTTTGCCCAGTTACAAACTTTGGAGCTCTTCGAAGTCATTACGGGGTATGCAGTAGCTACAAGAGTAATGAGAAGAATAAGAAAGAGCAGATTATAAGTTGCCTATATTCAAATACTATTATGAGCCGGCGAAATTTGAGAAGGTCAAGAGGATATCTTCAACAACTTAGCAGCAATATTGGATCACGAACAGGTTTCTAAGAAAGTTTCTCTCTGGGCGGATCTAATTAAACAAAGAAAAACAGTGGTATATATGTTCTAACCAACGAAATAACCGGAACTGCGACAGTCCAAAGGGTAACCCTTGGTGGTTTGCCCTAGATCTATTTTAAAGAAAAATGGAGCGGAGGACGTTCTAGGGATACACTGCAATGAGCGGATGATATATGAATCTATTGATGAAGTTTTAGATGAACACCATGGGGACGACAAGAACACCGAAAAATACAAAAACCCTAAATGGCGGGGGTTCATACCCGAAGGCGTCGGAGCAGGGGCGAAGACGGTCGAGTTCGTTTCGACGGACGCGAGAGGGCTCGATGATATCGGCAATGGAGTCGAAGGACCTTGAAGTCGCCTTCAGAGCTTCGCTAGTGTCCACTGAATGGAGAAGCAGGAGGAGGAAGATGATGAGGAAAGGTTCCAGTGAGGTCCAGCGGGGCCCATTTATAAGAGGAAGCAAGTGAAGCGGCACTGCGAAAAACGAAGCGACCGTGGTGAATTTGTGGCTACAAGCGCGCCTCGATTTTTGCACCCACCTAGATTTGGCGCGGTCTTCGAGGGGATACATTATGATAGTTTTGAAGAACAACGGTCAGCAAAGGTGACGTCATGATAAATGAACATTGGGAAAATGACAAGTATGGAGGTAGAACGAGCCGGTGTTGCGAAGTCTGCTAAAGATATTAATTAAAAGATGAGTCGCCTTAGGAAGAGATGAGCCGCCATGGGAAGAAAGGATCTATTGACATGAATAAATTCAAGTCAATCTGGGGCCTAATGTCAGGGATATAACTCCACGGTATAACTCGCCCTACTGGGCCGGGTCAGCATATCAACAGTCTTATGACCCAGTTCAAGATGGGCCGTGTCCCAGGTACAAAATAAGCAAGACGGCGGGTGACCAAGACGCCGGGCGGCCCACCACCAGAAGACGGCGGCTTAGAGCCCATGAAGCTAAGGACGCTAGTTAAATTTTCCTTAAGGTTTAAGATAAGTTAGAGATGTAGTAAGTCACGGGTCATAATTTGACCCGGACTCTATTGTAAACCCTAGGGCTTGACCTGTATATAAAGGCAGACCCCTAGGGCCGAAAGGCTCAAGTTACAATCTCTCGATAGCTAGGTTAGCGATTCCGCACCCTTGTAATCGAGATCCATCAATCTAATACACGAAAAGCAGGACGTAGGCTATTACCTCCATAGGAGGGGCCGAACCTGGGTAAACCCGACTCTCTCTCTCTCTCGCTTAACCCCTTCGAGTCGCCACCAAGCGGCGATGGCCTCACACCTAAGTCCTGTTACGAGGACATCTGCCGGGTTGATAAAACCACGATAGTATGTGTAGGATCTGAAACGTTTATTGTGGATATAAGATCCTCTGTTGAATGCTTAGTTTAATAACTTCATGAATGTTGTGAAGGGGACCCACTCAGCATTTGTGTCTTTATTGGCCACGAAGTATATCACTGTCTTTGCATAGTCTAGGATGTGGAGGTAATTCGAGGTGATAGTAAAATCCTAATGATCCTAACCTTTACAAGTAACCAGGGATTTACGGAGAATCCTTAGTGAGGCCGCATCCATGGGGAAACCCTTAATTATCATGAGATGTAACCCATAGGGGGAGACTATGATGGTGGCGTGCGTGACACGAAGTCTACCACGAGTAGAATGTGTTCTATACCCGGCTCCGCCCAGCATAATCGTCAATGGTGGGTCAAGTATCCATTCCATGCTATGCTTATGCATAGTAGTACTAGAAACATACCAATGGGGATTCCAGAATCCATGATAACGCCTTTTCATTCTGTTGTTTCACCGTGATTACAATTCCTTTCCTTTATTTACTTTTGTGTTATTTAGTTACAAGTCACTATTTTACTCAATCTTTATTTAAATCCGCCCTCACTCTGCTTTAAGTCTACAATTATCTGCAGGCGTAAACTTACATAATTCTCTACAAGAGGCAAAAGCCCGATCCTTGTGCTCCCCGTGGGATCGTTACTCTTACTTTGAAAAGGCTACAACTAAACCTTGTGCACTTGCAGGCTATCAGTTACATTTTAACATAAATCATTATTTATGTCACATTACTAGAGTTGCTTTAGCTCAAGTCTCGGAAGCTCCCTCTGAGATCCCCCCTAAGAGGGATAAACTTACCTTGGGTTTTGTCATTTAAGACTTCGTATAATTGTAGTTGTTGTGGAAACTCAATGTTGATGATTGCCATCATGAGTTGGGAGTTTTTGCATGGGATTTGTAGCACTTTCAACCTACACGGGTTTGTCCCACAAGGAACAACAAGGGTATCCAAGGATATCGAGTGAAGTACACATGTGATGATCTTCATGGGTGCATTGATTATCGCGTCCCTTGACTTACCGACAAGAGGGTTGTGACTCCATGAATTAGTGCATGATGTGGAAGCGATTTGCACTAACTCCTTGGCATGAATGAATATGAGTGAAATTTGTCGACGGAGTCACCCTCAACTACTCTCTAGGTCTTCTTATTTGGGACCCATATCCAACTTGATGAGAATCCTTGCAATTGTGGTAGCACTCGATGAATTGGAGCTGAAGTAGCATTTGGAACACAACCTAACCAAAGCTTGAGGAAGTTCTTCACACGATTGTTTCACATCTTGTAGCTTGTCCTTCCCTTTTTATTGCGGTCTTGTGGTGGAAGACCATCTCTAGCTTGTGTTACCTTAAATGAACTAGGGTAGTACTTCTCCTTTTGGGGAACAAACTTTGCCTTTGGGTTTTGATCTTCTTCCCACTAAAATCCATTGGCATCGATCGTTCGTTCAAAACCAACTCATTGGTTCTTCTGTTGCCATCCTTGCTCGCGCATAATTTCCTCAAATTGCTTACTCGCTGCAAGACTTTTGTCGACATCTTTCTCTATGATTCCTTTCAATACATTTTTTCTTGCTGAAGTGTAATTTGGCTAAGAGAATCATTAGAGGAATCAATAGAATTACTAGGAGCAACATTATTAGATTTAGCATTGTTGTTCTTACCACTAAAAGTAGAACATTTCTTGCTCTTTTTATGTGATTGTTTATATTTAATTTGTGGCATGAATGTAAACAAGAGAAGTTGTCTGGCAATATAAGAGGAACTCTTCGTTCGAATGTTAGATAGTTTTTAAGAACTCATGCTCTTGTTCTAAATTTAGTTTGTCGAAGTGTAGCTTCTCATGAGTAATACTTGTGATCTGCGTTGGGTTTTTTCTCAAAGAGGAGCGGATGATGCATCATAATATAGATAAGTATTTCCCTCAGTGAGAACCAAGGTTATCGAACCAATAGGAGGACCACTCAACTCATGTCTTCATCGCCTACGCACAAAAGAGCAAACACTTGCACCCAATGCGGGCAAGGGGGTTGTCAAGCCCCTTGAACTCGTTACTTGCAAGCAGATAAGTAGTGTAGTTGATAGTTGGATAAAATTGCAAAATAAATAAAAAGGAAATAATGGCAGCAAGGAAATAGTAACATTTGTAAATATATAAGTGAATAGACCCGGGGCCATAGTGTTCTCTAGTGGCATCTCTCTCGAAGTAGGCATACGGTGGGTAAACAAATTATTGTTGGGCAATTGATAGAAAAGCGCATAGTTATGTGATATTCACGGCAATTATCATGTGTATATAAGAATCACATCCATAAGCAAGTAGGCCAACTCCTGCCTGCACCTACTACTATTACTCCACCCATCGATCGCTATCCAGCATGCATCTAGAGTATTAAGTAAAACGGAGTAATGCTGGGAGAACAATAAAATGATGTAGACAAAGAAAATCCAGTTAATATGAATCAACCCCATCGTTTTATCCTTAGTGGCAGTAATACAAAGACGTGTCTTGTCCCCTACTTTGTCACTGGGATATAGAGCACCGCCACATTGAACCCACTACAACGCACCCCTCTCACTGAAGATAGATCAATCTAGTTGGCCAAACCAAATCAATAGATCGGAGAGATTTACGAAGCTATAATAATCATGCAAATAAGAATCAAATAAGTATTCAGAGGAGACTCAAATCTTTTTCATGAATAATCTAAACATATAACCACAATTCATCGAATCCCAACAAACGCACCGCACAAAGTGATTACATCGAATAGATCATCGCGAAGATGCGATGAATTTTGTATTGAAGAACATAGAGAGAGAGAGAGACATCTAGATACTAGCAATGGACCTGTAGTCTATGGTAGAATACTCACACATCATCATGGGAGCAGCAATGTTGATGAAGAGGCCCTCCGTGATCGATCCCCCCTCCGGCAGCGCACCGAAACAGGGCTCCAGATGGGCACACGGCGGAACAGAGACTTGCGGCGGCACAAAAAGTGTTTGGGAGCTCTCCTAGGGTTTTCAGAATATATGTGAATTTATAGGCCAGAGAGGGACGTTGGGAGACAAGAGGGGGGCCCACAACCTAACAGGGCGCGACCACCCCCCTGGGCGCACCCTGTTGGGTCGTGGCTCCCTCGTGCGGCCTCCGGTTTTCTCCCGAAGCTTCCAGGTATTCTTTTGGTCCAGAAAAAATCGTCAAAATGTTTCGTGGCAATTGGACTTCATTTGGTACTGTAAACCTGAAAATCCTAAAACATGCAGAAAACAGCAACTGGCACTAGGCACTGGGTTAATAGGTTAGTGCTAAAAAATAATATGAATTGGCAAATAAATGCCCAAAAAGCATCCTAGAATGATAATATTATAGCATGGAACAATCAAAAATTATAGATACGTTGGAGACGTATCAATGAGTCTTTAGGATCTCTCTATCACTCTCTTGTTAAGCTTCATGAGCTGACTTAAGAGTGTTTAGTTCTTTACTTAAACGCTCAATCTCCCTCGTTGTATTGACAACCAACTTATATTGACTTTCATGATTACTAGCAAGTTCATTATAGTTAACATCACTAGTTTCATCATTGAGCAAGTCATCTTCACCTCGCAAGTTATCCTCATCACTATTAAAGTCAATGAACTCGGGATGAGTTATCTTAGGACCATTTTCCATGAAGCTTTGATAACCCACAAGTATAGGGGATCGCGAAAGTCTTCACGGGTAGTATATTTCACCCTAATTTATTGGTTTGACACAAGGGGAGCCAAAGAATATTTATTGACCTTGCCAATTGATTTGTCAATTCAATGCACTTGGGATATCCTCTGCAGCAAAGGTTTAGTAGCATGGCAAATAATAGTAGCAAAAGTAATAGTAGTAGTGACAGCAGCAATTTTGTAGCAGTTGTGACAGTAGCCGTAGCAATAGTAACTTAGCAAGATTCAGTATAAGTAAAGCATAGGCACGGGGATCGGTGATGGATAATGATTTAGATGACATTGATCATGTAACAATTACACACTAGGGCGACACAGAACTAGCTCCAATTCATCAATATAATGTAGGCATGTATTCTGTATATAGTCATACGTGCTTGCGAGAAGAACTTGCATGACATCTTTTGTCCTACCCTCCCGTGGCAGCGGGGTCCTATTGGAAACTAAGGGATATTAAGGCCTCCTTTTAATAGAGAACCGGAACAAAGCACTAAGACAAGGTGAATACATGAACTCCTCAAACTACGGCAATCACCTGAAAGAATCCCAATTATTGTCACCTTGGGGTATGTGGATCAAGACACGTAATAGGTGCATACAACTTGCAAGATAGGATCCAAATCAATCTTATATTCAGAGAAAATATAATATGTTCAGATCTGAAATCATGGCACTCGGGCCCTAGTGACAAGCATTAAGCATAGCAAAGTCATAGCAACATCAATCTGAAAACATAGTGGATACTAGGGATCAAGCCCTATCAAACTTAACTCGATTACCTGATCAATCTCATCCAATCCCACCACTGTCTAGCAAGCCTACAAAGGAATTACTCACTCCCGATGGTGAGCATCATGGAGGTGTTGATGGAGAAGGGTTGCTGATGATGACGGCGACGATTTCCCCTCTCCGGAGCCCCAAACGGACTCTAGATCAGCCCTCCCGAGGAAGAACAGGAGGTGGCGGTGGCTCTGTCTCGTGAAACGCGATGAAAACTTCTCTCTGATTTTTTATCTCCGAAGATGTGATTTTATAGGACTGGAATTAGGGTTAGAGGAGCCTCGAGGCCCTCACAAGCCATCAGGGCGCGGCCTAGGGGCGCGCCCTGATGTGTGGTGCCCCCCTGGCACACGCCCTCCTGCAGTTCTTTCTCCATAATTCATTATAAGTCCCAAAAATAATTCACAAAAAGTTTTGTCCCATTCCGAGAACTTCTATTTTTGCACAAAAATAACACCAAGGTAACTCTGCTGAAAACAGTGTCAGTCCGGGTTAGTTCCATTCAAATCATGCAAATTAGAGGTCAAAACCAGAGCAAAAGTGTTTGGAAAAGTAGATACTTTGGAGACGTATCAACTCCCCCAAGCTTAACTCATTACTTGTCCTCAAGCAATTCAGTTGACAAACTGAAAGTGATAAAGAAAATTTTGACAAACTCTTTTGTTCTCGTCATTATACGCATGCTTAGCTTGTGCTCAAGTTTTTAGCATAAATCATAAATAACCATGCCCATGATAACAATTAAACCTCATATCAACTCATGGCAATACATAACCAACTAGCAAGCAATAATAAGATATCTCACATGCCAACAAATTATCAAAACAATCATGATATAATATGGTGTCATGGTATTTCGCTAGCCCTTTCTGAGACCGCAAAACATAAATGCAGAGCACCTCTGAGGTTCAAGTAGCGACTAAACATTATAATTCAGAATAGAAAAGATCCAGTCATGCTCACATCCAACATTAACTAGACTCAATGCATAAGAATGACAATAGTGCTCTCCGGTCTGGTGCTTTTAATAAGAGGATGATGACTCATCATAAAAATAAATAGATAGGCCCTTCGTAGAGGGGAGCATTGATTTGTAGAGGTGCCAGAGCTCAAGTTTTAAAACAGGATAAGAAGGTAATTTGTTTTGAGTGGTGCACTTTTCTTGTCAACGTTACGACAAAGGTTTTCAATATCTTCCATGCTAAACTCATTATTGGCGGTTCCCAACAGAATAGTAAAGTTTACTCCTATCCACCATCCATACACAAACCATGGCTGGCCGAATCCACGGATGCCTGCCAACATGTCAACTGTCCCAAGGAGTTTTGTTTAATTAATTTTGATTATGCAGTACGGGGCATCCTTTTACCAGCCTCTCTCATGCAATGACGGTGAATAAACGACCGTCTTGAGAATAACTCACTTAGCATGGAAAATACTGACCGCCTCGTCGCTCCATGAGCGAGATGCGTGCACAAAATAGATGTTTATTTGAATGTTTAGAGATGGCACATGCAAATTTACTTGGAACAACAGGGTAATACCGCATATAGGTAGGTATGGTGGACTCGTGTGGAATAATTTGGCTTAAAGGTTTTGGATGCATAAGCAGAATTTTCGCTTAGTACAGGTGAAGACTAGCAATAGGTTGGGAAGCGACCAGCTAGAGAGCGAAAACGGTCATAGGTATGCATTGCGAATAATTAACATTGGACATAGCATGAGTAGGATATAAGCACTCTGAATTTAAACATCATCAAGGCTGCATTGGTTTTCAATCAACTACATGTTTGCACATGGGCCAAGTCAAGTCGCTTGAATTTCTCGGAGGGAAATACCATACAACCATACCACATCATAACCATTTTAATGCATGTTGACCTATAAGATAAATCATTATTCACTACTAGCTGTTTAAGCATGGCATGAGAAGCTATAATCTCTAATTGTCATCATGAACATGTTCACTCATAATATACTGAATCGAGACCGAACGAGCTAAACATATTTACAAAAACAGAAAACAAGAAGAGTTCATACCAGCTTCCCTTGCCACACTCACTTCCTCAAATATCATCATTATTGTCTTTCACTTGCATGACCAAATGATTTGATAATAATAATAGTGCGAGAATACCGTGGACTAAGCTGGAATCTGCACGACAGTTTTGGACAAAGGAGTAGACAAGGTAATATTGGTTCTCTGTTAAATCAACAATAAAGCATATGAGACCCACTCAACATTTTCATCGTGGTCTTCTCCTTTCAAAGGCTCAACAAAAAGAAAAGAAATTCAGAGAAACACACTGAAATATTTTTGGAGTTTTTGTTTTTCTCAAGCAAGCAAATAAACTAAGGGAAAACAAGAACGAGAAAAATTATTTACACGGGAAAGCTCCCAACATGCAAAGGAAATCTTTTTTGGGTTTTCTTTCTAGTACTAAGATAATTAAAACAGGAAAAGAAAACTAAAAAGAAGCGAGAAATAATTTTGGTTTTTCCAAAGTTTTTCAAACACACAAGAAGAAAGCGGAAAATAAAACTAACATGGATATACAATGAAAGAGGATGAACACCGACAATTTTTATGAAGTGTGTGAACATGAACGTAATGTCGGTGAGAAATACGTACTCCCCCAAGCTTAGGCGTTTTCCTAGCTTGGTGATCACCACTGATAATAGTCGTCAGGTCCGGGAAAGTGTTCCTGCTCAGGTACCTGGGCGTCCCATGCCTGGGCCTCGGCCTCCGCAGCAGCCAGCTCAATCCGGTAAGCAATTATATCTTCTGGCATTATTCTGTATCCGTGTCTGGCATGATAGTTAAACAAAGAGGGTGCAGGCAAAGGAATAATATTGCAAGTCGTCTTGCTAAATACTAAGTTGTAACGAATATGTTGCTGTGTTTGCGGTTCCTCAATAAATTGGTGTTCCTTCATAGACTGGTGATTAAGATAAACCTTAGGCAACAAGTAATCAGTAGGGCGTATAGCAACTTCAAAACGCCTTGCCAAGCGAGTGGCATAGATACCACCATGAATCTTGCCCTTGTTTCGGTTAAGATTTAATCGACGCGCAACAATAGCTCCTATGTTGTAAGTATTATCACCATAAAGTGAACGACGTAAAATAGCCAGGTTAGGGGCACTGAGGCCACCACCCTGTTCCATGGCAGTTATGCATTTCCCTATAAATAGAGAAAAATAGTGCACGGAAGGAAATTGCAAACTAGTAGCTCTAGCGTGTCACACGCCCCTAGTTTCTCCCACAGTTAAGGTTTGGAGGAAATCCTCAAACTCCTCGGGCTTAGGCTCACACATTCCCCCATCAGAAGGAAGCAAACATATTTCACAAAATTCATGTAGAGGCAATTCAAAGTTGGTGGCATAAAGATCAAAATGTATTGTGGGAGCACCAGACCTGTTTGTGAAGAAAAAGTTTTGCACGAAGGAATTAGTAAGGAGATAGTATTGGTCACACTCATCAGCGAGGAAGTCGGTAAGCCCGGCATTTGCAATGAATTGCATGAACTCTTCATAAAAACACGCTCCGTTCATGAAGGGTGTATGTGGCCATTCACATGGCCTAACCTCCGTGTTGCGAACAAGGTTGATGTCTCGGTCTTGAGTTCTCCTAACAACTTCCTTGGGGCTCCGGCTTGAAGAACCTCTCCTCAAGAAGTTCATTTTCATGGATGCCTAGAGGCCATGTCAAGCATTCATACTACTTGGAACTCAAAGAATTCAACATGCAAGCTCATTTGCTGTAGCACTAAGTGCAACACATTTTGCAAAATATAAACCACTAAAACAAAAACTAATTGGAGGAATGGAGCAGTCACATACCAAGGAACAATTCCTCAAAACAGTTTCGGAAATGGGGTTCCGAGCAAAGAGATCGAAAATTTCAGTTTCTGGGTGAAGGACACGGGAGAGAGATGGATAGGAAATTTTTGCTGGAGGTAGGAGAAGGAGTGGGACGAAGGGATAAGGCAGGGGACCCCTGTGAGCCCCACAAGCCATCAGGGTGCGGCTTAGGGGGCGCGCCCTGATGTGTGGTGCCACACAGGTGCAGTCCCCTGCAATAATTTTTAGGGATAATTGGTTTTGTGCCCCTAGTTGGGTCACACTCGGCTGGTTTACCCCTAGTTATCAAAAACACGCATTCCTGCCCACACCACTTTGCTCGTCTTATGCTTTTGCCCTTTGACCATTTGACCATCATTTTGAAAACATCATAACTAATTCATACTAACTCGGAAAAATAAAAATAAGATATCAAAATGTTCACACAAACAACACCTATATGTGCATGTCATTTGCAGTCATGACAAAAGTGTTGGAAAGTCCCCATCACCTATATGAGCTAAAACTGAGATGAGGACTTTCCGACACTTCTGTCATGAATGCAAATGTCATGCACATATAGGTGATGTTTTTCTGAATGTTTTGATATCTTATTTGCATTTTTCTTAGTTAGTATGAATTTTTTATGAAGTTTTCAAAATGACGGTCAAACGGTCAAAGGACAAAAGCATAAGACGAGCAAAGTGGTTTGGGCAAGAACGCGTGTTTTTGGAAACTAGGGGTAAACCAGCCGAGTGTGACCCAACTAGGGGCATAAAATCAATTATGCCTAATTTTTATGTGAAAAAATCTTATTTATTCTAGAAAAATTCATGTTAAAATTTTGTGGCAATCTGAGACTTTTTATTTTCGGGCATTTTTGTACGCACGGGAAAAACAGAAAAACGGAAAATCATGCTAATTATATTTTATACAAACTGAAAAATAACAAGGATAAACTTTTGGTACATAGAGTTGTGAATACTAAATTCATCAATCACATGCCTTCCGAAAAGGATCCATTAATAAGGTTAATGAAGTCTTATTAACAATTGTTTCCGGTTAACATGAAACCGAAGAATTTTCGTATATCACTAGGTTACCTCAATGGGGATTTGCATCTCCCCAACAATAAGATTATAATATTTCTTCTTGACAGTAGGTAGAGGAATTGCAAAACTTCCAATGATAACCGTGGGAGTAGGCTCAATGACATTAATATTATTAACCAAAGTTTGCTTCTTCGGAAAATGAACAGTATGTTACTTGCCATTGACGTGAAAGGTAACCTTGCTTTTATTGCAATCAATAACAGCCCCTGCAGTATTTAAAAAGGGTCTACCAAGGATGATACGGGGCACGCCCGCGTGCGTCTATCTTTCACGAGTTGGAGGGAATCTCACGGGGAACACGAAGAACACAAGAGAAACACGAGAGGAAAACAAACACTCAAGGACAACCTTCGATCACACATCCGCTAGAATCACACGAGTACACGAGTTATCGGGTCCATGATCAACAAAAGGATACAAGTAACGATAGGCTTCTCGCTCCGAAGGAGGAGGTCTTGAATCCCGTTGGATCTTCCCTTAGAGGGGCCTTGGCATCGCTTGGATCTTCTCTCAACGGAGGTCAATCTCCTAGGGAGAAGTAAGTGATGGAGCTATGCTCAACAAAAGTCTTTGGCAAACAATAGCTAACCCTAATTCGAGGTGGAAGACGAGTATATATAGTCCTAGGGACGAAGGGGTAAGTGGAAGAGGTACATGGGCCTCGGGCCCAAGTGCAGTCGCTCTATCCAGGCCGGAAGTTCCGGGCCCCGGAAGTTCCGGGTAGGTTCTGGGCCGGTTCCGGGCTTTCCCGAGTGTTGGCGCAGGCTTCGGTCGCTGGGCTGGTGAGGGGCCGGAAGTTCCGGGTCGGCCGGAGGTTCCGGGCCGAGCTCTGGTCGGGTTCCGGGCTAACCCAAAAGTTTGCACTCCTGGACTTGGCCTTGGGTCGACGGTGGGCCGGAAGTTCCGGGTGGGTAATACGTCTCCAACGTATCTATAATTTTTGCTTGTTCCATGCTGTTATATTATCATTCTTGGATGTTTTACAATCATTTTATAACAACTTTATATCATTTTTTGGGACTAACCTATTGACATAGTGCCAAAGTGCCAGTTGCTGTTTTTGCTTGTTTTTTACTTCACAGAAAATCAATACCAAATGGCCTCCAATCGCGACGAAACTTTTTGGAGATTTTTTCTGGACCAGAAGACACCCAGTGGGCCAAACAACTGCCGGAGAGGTGGGATGTGGAGAGCACAACCCACCAGGGCGCGCCAGGGGGGCCCCGGCATGCCCTGATGGGTTGTGCCCTCCTCGGCCCCCTTCCGCACCGCCTCTGATGCCTATAAATTCTCAAATATTCGGAAAACCCTAGGGGAGTCGACGAAACACAATTCCAGCTGCCGCAAGTTCCAGAACCACGAGATCCAATCTAAACACCATCACGGAGGGGTTCATCTTCTTCATAGGTGCCTCTCCGATGATGCGTGAGTAGTCCACCATAGACCTACGGGTCCGTAGGCAGTAGCTAGATGGCTTCTTCTCTCTGATTCTCAATACAATGGTGTCTTGGAGATCTATTAGATGTAAACTTTTGCGGTGTGTTTGTTGCGATCCGATGAATTTTGAGTTCATGATCAGTTTCTATCCAATATTATTTGAGTCTTCTTTGATCTCTTATATGCATGATTGCTTATAGCCTCGTATTTCTTCTTCGAATCTTTGGTTTAGTTAGGCCAACTAGATCGATTTTTCTTGCCATGGGAAGAGGTACTTTGTGATGGGTTCGATCTTGCGGTGTTCTTTCCCAGTGACAGAAGGGGTAGCAAGACACGCATGTATCGTTGCTATTAAGGATAACAAGATGGGGTCTATTCCTACATGAATAGATCTTGTCTACATCATGTCATCATTCTTATTGCATTACTCCATTTTTCCATGAACTTAATACACTAGATGCATGCTGGATAGCGGTCGATGTGTGGAGTAAGAGAGGTAGATGCAGGCAGGAGTCGGTCTATCTATCTTGGACGTGATGCCTATATAATGATCATCGCCTTGGATATCGTCATGACTATTCGATTTTCTATCAATTGCCCAACAGTAATTTGTTCACCCACCGTGCGCTATACTCATGAGAGAAGCCACTAGTGAACCCTACGGCCCCCGGGTCTACTTTTCCAACATATTGCTTTCCGATCTACGTTTTTGCAATCTTTGTTTTCAGATCTACAAAACCAAAAACCCAAAAATATATTTCTGCTTATTTGCCCTTTTTTTATTTGTGTTCCTGAGAGATCTATCTCTCCTATCTATCACTACCTAATCTATCTTATTACCGTAGAGAGATTGACAACCTCTCTTTCGCGTCGGGTTGCAAGTATTTGTTGTTTGTGTGGAGGTGCTGCTTATTGGGTGGTGGTGATCCTCCTACTGGTTCGATAACCTTGGTTTCATAACTGAGGGAAATACTTACCGTCGCTGTGCTGCATCATCCCTTCCTCTTTGGGGACATACTGATGCAGTCTCAAGCCACGTCAGCGGGCCGGAAGTTCCGGGCAGGACGGAAGTTTCGGGCTATATCCAGAGACTTGCCCTTGGTGCTAGCTCCTTCTCCTCCTCGGCCTTGGTCTTGGGGATGCTTCCTTGGTCCTTCGTGGTCGTCTTCCTTGTACCTAAGGATACACAGGGTTTCATGGTGAGGTAGCATCCAAGTTCCTTTGCCATCGAAGTCATACTCGAAGAGGAGTGAGTTCACCTTAGCTCCAATGTCGCGTGTGCGTGCTCTTGTCATAGGGCCACTTGGGGGTTGGCTTGATGGTGTAGTCTTCATGGGGATGATGGTGGGATGGTCCGCATCATCTCCCCCCCCCTTGGGAAAGATCCGTCCTCGGATCAAGATCTTCATCGCCATGAAAAGGGGATAGATCCGTGACGTTGAAGGTGTCACTCACATTGTACTTGTCGCGTGGTATGTCGATCTTGTAGGCATTCTTGTTGTAGCGTGCCAACACCTTGAAAGGACCGTCGGCTCGAGGAAGTAGCTTTGACTTGCGTTCATTGGGGAAGCGGTCCTTGCGAAGATGTAGCCACACAAGATCACCGGGCTTGAACACCATGGGGTGCTTGTTGAGGTTGCGGTTGTTGGTGACACGTTCCACTTGACGTTCAATCATGTGTCTTGTATCTTCATGCATCCTCTTGATGTAGCTTGCGCTTGCACTTGCGTCCATGTTGATGCGCTCTTGGAGAGGGAGAGGTAGGATGTCTAATGGGGACAAAGGATTGAAGTCGTAGACCACTTCGAATGGAGACTTGCCGGTGGTGGAGTGACTTGCGCGGTTGTAGGCGTACTCGGCGATGGGGAGGCAATCTTCCCATTCCTTGATGTTCTTCTTGATCAAAACGCGAAGTAGGGTAGAAAGCGTCCAGTTCATCACCTCCGTTTGTCCATCGGTTTGTGGGTGATATGCCGAAGAGAAAAGAAGCTTGATTCCGAGCTTGGCGCATAGGGTCTTCCAAAAGTAACTCAAGAACTTGACGTCGCGATCCGAGACAATGGTCTTGGGGACGCCATGTAGTCGCAAGATGTCCCTACAAAAGAGATTGGCAATATGTGAAGCATCGTCTATCTTGTGACATGCAATGAAATGAGCCATCTTAGAAAAGCGGTCCACAACGACAAAAATGGAATCATGGCCATTTTTAGTTCGTGGCAAACCAAGCACAAAATCCATACTAATGTCTTCCCAAGGTTGGAAAGGTATAGGGAGAGGCATATAAAGACCATGTGATTGAGCTTTGGACTTAGCTTTGCGGCATGTCGAGCATCGGTTGGTAAAACATGCAACATCACGAAACATCTTGGGCCAAAAGTACTTGTTGGATAGCGTGGCATATGTCTTGTCGCGTCCGAAGTGACCCATAAGTCCTCCACCGTGAGCCTCTTGCAAAAGTAACAAACAAAGAGAAGACTCGGGTATACAAAGTTTGTTAGCACGCATAAGATAGCCATCTTTCATATAGTAGTTCTCCGAACAAGTTTTCACTTGGCACACAGCGTACGGATTAGCAAAATAAGCATCATGCTCATACAAGTCTTTGATGTGCTCAAAACCAATAACATTCAATTCAAGTTGAGTAACTAGCATGCATTTGCGGGATAGGGCATCCGCCACTACGTTTTCCTTACCCTTAATGTATTTGATGACATAAGGGAAGGATTCAATGAATTCACTCCATTTAGCATGCCGTTTGTTCAACTTAGTTTGACCTTTTAAGTACTTGAGCGTTTCATGGTCGGTATGGATAACAAACTCATGAGGTCGCAAATAATGTTCCCACACATGTAAAACTCTCACCAAAGCATACAATTCTTTGTCATAGATGGGGTAGTTAAGTTGAGCGCCGGATAGTTTCTCGCTAAAGTACGCGATAGGACGCTTCTCTTGCATAAGCACACCACCTATTCCATTACCACTAGCAGAACAATGCACTTCAAATGTTTTATAAAAGTTGGGCAAAGCAAGCAAAGGTGTATGAGTGAGCAAATTTTTAAGTTCATGGAAAGCGGTGTCTTGTGTAGGACCCCAAGTGAATGGTGCATTCTTCTTGCTCAAAGCATGAAGAGGTGATGCAATAGTGCTAAAGTCTTTGACAAAACGGCGATAGAAACCGGCTAGTCCTAGGAAGCTACACACTTGTTGCAAATTCGTTGGTGTGGGCCAAGTTTTAATAGCATCAATCTTAGTTTCATCTACATGAACGCCCTTAGAAGATACTACAAAGCCTAGGAAAACGACCTTCTCAACACCAAATGTGCATTTCTCCATGTTTGCATAGAGTTGTTATTTCCTAAGTATTTGCAAAACATCACGAACATGTGTAGCATGCTCCTCAAGAGACTTGCTAAAGACAAGAATATCATCAAAATAGACCACAACACAATATCCAATTGGTGGTCGCAACACATAGTGCATAACACGCATGAAAGTACCCGGTGCTTCGGATAAGCCCATGGGCATAACCAACCATTCATAGAGACCAAATTTAGTCTTGAATGTGGTTTTCCACTCGTCACCCTCTTGTATGCGAATTTGGTAGTAGCCACTTTTTAAGTCAATCTTAGAAAATATAGTGGCGCCACTAAGTTCATCTAGCATATCATCTAAGCGAGGAATGGGATGACGGTATTGAATGGTGATAACATTGATAGGACGGCAATCGGAACACATGCACATACTACCATCTTGCTTAGGCACTAGTATCACCGGAACCGCACAAGAACTCAAACTCTCATGTACATGCCCTTTATCTAGGAGTTTTTGGACTTGCCTTTGTATTTCCTTTGTTTCTTCGGGGTTGACGCGGTAGGGAGCCTTGTTAGGAAGCGGTGCTCCGGGGATGAGGTCGATGCGGTGTTCGATCCCACGTTTTGGTGGTAGTCCCGGAGGTAGCTCATCGGGGAAAACATCTTGGAATTCCTGCAACAACTTAGATAACACAAGAGGAAGATGTTGTGAAGGGTTAGTCCGAACGACATCATCTTTGCACACAAGTACATAGTGAAGAACGGTCGATGGGCTCTCACTCACATCCCTCAAATCTCTTTTGGTGGCTAAAAAACTATATCTCTCATGTCCCTCATCGTGGAGTTGCTCATTTTTGGCTTGTGGCACTCACTCTCTTTGAGGTGGATCACTCTCTCACTTTTATCTCCATGATGGGATGAAGCTTGTTTGTCGGCGATGACTTGACTTGGAGTCATTGGTCGGAGTACATATTGCTTGCCCTTCATCTTGAATCTATATTGATTCGTCCGACCGTTGTGTGTGATGCCACGGTCAAATTGCCAAGGTCTACCAAGTAGGAGGTGGCAAACGGATATTGGAACCACATCACACTCCAAAGTGTCTTCATAAGCGCCTATCTTGAAGGAAACTTCCACGGTGTGGTCAACTTGGAGGGTTCCGGACTCACTAAGCCATTGGACCTTGTAGGGACGAGGGTTCTTTTTCTTGACTAATTGTAGCTTGGAACAAAGGTCTTCACTTGCCAAGTTGTGGCAACTCCCGCCGTCTATGATAACCTTGACGGATTTTCCTTGGATGCCCCGCCTTGGTGTGGAAGATGTGGCAACGTTGGTCCTCGTCTTATTGATGTTGGAGCGTCAAAACTTTGGAGACAACGAGAGCTGGGCTCGAATCGTTGTCGCAAAAGATTTGCGAATCTTCATCTTCATTCACTTGGTGGTGTATGGCCACTTGCTCCAATGCTTGCATCTCGTCGTCACTCATAGAGTCATAGGTGCCATCGTCGAGGAGGATCATGTTGCGTTTGGTTGGACATTCGAAGGTCTTGTGGCCTCGGCCTTGGCACGTGAAACACTTGATGGAGCTTGTCTTGGCGGTAGCATCCGTTGTTGGGGTAGAGGATGAAGCTCTCGGCTTGTAGGTGCTTGAGGTTGGTCGGCTTGATGAAATCGTCTTGTCCTTGTAACTTGACTTGTCGCCGGTCGGAGTTGTAGATTTCGTAGTTGAAGGTGTCATTGTCGTAGTAGCTTGAGCACTTGAGCCGTAGGTCTTGGAGGAGAACTTGGAGTACTTGTAGTCATCTTGCACTTGCCGTTCTGCCTTGGTTGCTTGATGCACAAGCTCTAGAAGGTTGGAGTATGGTTGAAAATCGGCAATTTTCTTGACTTGGTAGTTGAGGCCATTCAAGAAGCGTGCCATTGTTTGCTCGTCATCTTCCTTGACATTGGCTCGGATCATAGCAATCTCCATCTCTTGGTAGTACTCTTCTACCGACTTGGTTCCTTGCTTGAGTTGTTGTAGTTTCTTGAAGAGATCCCGGTTGTAGTGTGTAGGCACGAAACGAGCTCGCATGAGATCCTTCATTTGGGCCCAAGTGTTGATAGGAGGTTCACCTCGCTCTCTTCTTCGCTCAATCACTTGTTCCCACCAAATAAGGCCGTAGTCTTGGAACTCGAGTGAAGCCATGGCTATCTTCTTCTCTTCATCATAATTGTGGAGGCGAAATATCTTGTCAACCTTGAGGGCCCATGACAAGTAGTCTTCGGGATCATTGCTTACGGAGAACTTTGGCATTGTGAACTTAAGCTTGCCGAATCGTTGTTCATCATGGTGGTGGTGATGCTAAAATCCTTGTCTTGGATGAGGATCCTCATTGTCATTGCCTTGAGCGTGTTGACGTTGATCTTGTCCTTGCTCATCTTCATGGTCGGGTGCATCGCGATGATCTTGAGGACGGCGACGAGGTGGACGCACTCGATTGCGCCTTTCTTGGTGCTCCTCTTGGCGATTGGCTTCTTCTTGTTGTTGTCGACGAAGTTCTTCTTGTTGTGCTTGGCGAAGTGCTTCTTGCTCGTGATGAGCTTGGCGGTTGCGCTCCTCCAAGGCACGAGTAGCTTCTTGTAAAGCGTGATGTGCTTCAAGCGCTCGTTCATGGCGGTGATGTTGTTCTTCTTCTCGGCGTCGTTGTTCTTGGTCTTGGCGTTGTTGTTCTTGCTCCAACGCATCTTGATCTTGTTGGCGGCGACATTCTTGAGCGCGGACGCGATCTTGCAATCCATTGCCATGAAATGGATTGTCTTGACGGTGACGACCTTGTGGAGAACTTGGGCCGGAGTGTTCGTCGCGATGGTGATGACGTGCTTGTGGACTTGCGGCGGAAGCGTATGTCGTTGAGTTGCGACTTGTGTGACGACTTCTTATCGATGTAGATGATGAAGGTGCGCGGGTGACCATCAAAGACCGGAGCTCCTCCATTTGGCTTGAGAGCTTGGTGTCGAGGTATTCCCTTGTGCGCAATTCGGATTCACGCAAGTTGGAGGCGAGTTGGTCTATGCAGTCATGCAAGACATCTTGAGCTTGAGTAATTGCCTTGTGTGCGCCGAAGAAGTGCAACTTGGTGATGTGGTTGTTGGCGTCGTCGTCATGCTCCTCGAAGGCCAAGTTCGACATGATGTTCCTATCCATAGCACTCAAGAAGATATAAGTGGAAGAGTGAGAATACAATACCAATTACCGTTCCAAAAGTTGAGAGTGGATCAAGATCACTCAATGTGCAAGTATGAAAATAGTAGAATTGGTCCCGAAGATCGTCCTTCTCACACCTGCACAAATAAGGCTTATGGAGTAGCTTGGTTAGGATAGTGGCACAAATTTCAAGCAATTCAAAAGATAAGATTCAATAATGTTGAAAGAGATTCGTAGAATTCGCAAATGAGACAATGTAGATCAATAGCAATGTGTATACACGGAAACACACACATGGAAGAAAATTGGAGTCATGCAACCGAGGATGAGCCAAAATGTGGAATCCACGGAAAATGCTCTCGTTGCACAACACTAGAGAGACAGTAGCACGATTGCTCCAATGGGCATGATACGCACTTGTGCACACCCTAAAATGAACCAAAAGTGTCGTCTTCCTATGCCCGACTTGCTATGTGTGTATGCGGCACGTGTCACTCGCTCCAGTGATCCAAGATGATCAAGTATGCTATGCTAATCTTGTGATGCTATTGCTCTTTTGCTCTTGCTTAAAAGCTTTGCTTCTCTTTTCTTTTTCAATGATGTTTTGTATGGCCACAATGCGGGACGTGCACACCAAGACAACAATTATGTATGCGGGGACTATGTTGTAACACAAAGATGATACTAAGATATATGCACGCAAATGAAGCTATGCGGAGTATGTATCACTAAAGTGCACAAGTAGCGTAGCCCGGAAATACTCAATGGCTAGTCTCGATAGGCAAGTGACGCAAAGAGGCTCGGGGTAACAATGCAATGGCAAGGGTAAATGGTCAAGAGTGTCGTCGCGGTTACCGTCCTTGCTTACGGTGAGGTGTCAATGAAGAGTTGGTCGGCGACGGTCCGGGGCGATGATGAGCGGCGATGTCGATGAAGAACCACTCCTAATTAGACGAAACACCTTAGGAAGTGGCGAAGCTCGCGAGTCAAAATATCAAGTGCAAATAGGTTGCGGAAGAAATGGTGGAGGTTTGCGGAAAACTGCGGTGGAAAAACTCGAGAAAATTCAAAATTGGCAATTGCAAAGTTTCTGCAAAGGCCGGAAGGTCCGGGCCGGCCGGAGGTTCCGGGGGCCGGAAGGTCCGGGGTGGCCGGAGGGTCCGGGGGCCGGAAGGTCCGGGTGAGGCCGGAGGTTCCGGGGGTCGGGAAAATTAGGACGGACTCTAATTTCCAGATCTGGGACTTGGGCGGAAAACCGAGAGGAAAAACCCAAATCTGAGGGGGGAAAAGAAATATTGGGGGGAATCGGATGGATAGAAAGGTAGATCCACTCATCCACAACGAAATCCACGGATCAAAATCAACAAAATCTCCTCAAATCAAACAAATCCAAGAAATAGCTAACCCTAATTCGAGGTGGAAGACGAGTATATATAGTCCTAGGGATGAAGGGGGAAGTGGGAGAGGTACATGGGCCTCGGGCCCAAGTGCAGTCGCTGTGTCCAGGCCGGAAGTTCCGGGCCCCGGAAGTTCCGGGTAGGTTCTGGGCCGGTTCTGGGCTTTCCCGAGTGTTGGCGCAGGCTTCAGTCGCTGGGCTGGTGAGGGGCCGGAAGTTCCAGGTCGGCCAAAAGTTCCGGGCGCCGGAGGTTCCGGGCCGAGGTCCGGGCGGGTTCCGGGCTAACCCAAAAGTTGGCACTCCTGGACTTGGCCTTAGGTCGACAGTGGGCAGGAAGTTCTGGGCGGGCCGGAAGTTCCGGGCAGGTCGGAAGTTCCGGGCTATCCAGAGACTTGCCCTTGGTGCTAGCTCCTTCTCCTCCTCGGCCTTGGTCTTGGGGATGCTTCCTTGGTCCTTCGTGGTCATCTTCCTCGTACCTAAGGATACACATGGTTTCATGGTGAGGTAGCATCCAAGTTCCTTTGCCATCGAAGTCATACTCGAAGAGGAGTGAGTTCACCTTAGCTCCAATGTCGCGTGCGCGTGCTCTTGTCATAGGGCCACTTGGGGGTTGGCTTGATGGTGCAGTCTTCATGGGGATGATGGTGGGATGCTCCGCATCAAAGGATGATCGACATATTGTCGTCCACGGGCATATCAAAAATAACAAAGTCTGTTAAGATAGTAACATTTGCAACTACAACAGGAACGTCCTCGCAAATTCCAATAGGTAAAGCAGTGGATTTATCAGCCATTTGCAAAGATATCTCGGTAGGTGTAAGCTCACTCAAATCAAGTCTTTTATAAAGGGAGAAATGCATCACACTAACACCGGCCCCTAAATCACATAGAGCAGTTTTAACATAATTTCTTTTAATAGAGCAAGGTATTGTGGGTATGCCAGGATTTCCTAGCTTCTTAGGTATTCCTCCATCAAAAGAATAATTAGCAAGCATAGTAGCAATTTCAGTTTCAGGTATTTTTCTTTTGTTGGTAATAATATCTTTCATATACTTAGCATACGAAGGCATTTTCAATATATCAGTCAAACGAGTGCGCAAAAGGACAAGTCTAATCATTTCAGCAAAGCGCTCAAAATCTTCATCGTCCTTACTCTTAGAAGCCTTCCGAGGGAGTGACATGGGTTTTTGAACCCATGGCTCTCTCTCCTTCCCACGTTTTCTAGCAACAAAGTCTCTCTTATCATAACGTTTATTTTTAGGAGGTGGGTTATCAAGATCCTCAACAGGTTCTATTTCTACATCATTATCATGTTCTTTATTACTATCTAGTAGAGAATCTACTTGCACAGTATTATCATTGTCCTCCTTTTCATTATCACTAGGTGCATGTTCACTACCAGACTGGGTTTCAACATCACAAATAGAAACATCATTATGGTTCTCAGTAGGTGTTTTTGTAACAGGTTCACTAGGAGCATGCAAGTTCCTATCATTTTTCTTTTCGTTTTTCTTATTAGAGGAACTAGGTGCATCAACATTAATTCTCTAGGAATCCTATTCTATTCTTTTAGGATGACCTTCCAGATAGAGAGGTTCTTGGGTCATACGACCTCCCCTAGTCATTACTCTAACAGCATGATCATTCATATTATTATTCATTTCACAAAGCAAATCATTTTGTGACTTAGCAACTTGGTCTAGTTGGGAGTGAACCATAAAGGCATGTTTACCTAGACCTTTTACATCATTAGCAATTGTAAACATCAAGTCGCTTAAACGGTCTATCATCATATCATTACATCTCAATTGATCTTTAACATAATTATTGAAGTGTTCTTGCTTAACAACATAATTATCATATTCTTCCATGCATTGTTCAGGAGTCTTAGTATAAGGTATATCATTTTCACTAAAGGAACAGAGAGAGTTTACCTCTACAACCTGTGTCAGGGTATCAAGTCCATGTATTTCTTCGATAGGTGGTAGTTTCTTGACATCCTCAATTTTAATACCTTTCTCCTTCATAGATCTTTTTGCTGCTTGCATATCTTCGGGGTTAAGGAATAGAGTACCTCTCTTCTTCTGAATAGGTTCTGGAGGTGGTTCAGGAAGTGTCCAATCATCGGCATTTTGCAATATGTTATTCAATAATTCTTCAGCTTGACTAACAGTTCGTTCCCTGAAAACACAACCAGCACAACTATCTAGGAAGTCCCTAGAAGCATCGGTTAGTCCATTATAAAAGATATCAAGAATTTCATTTTTCTTAAGAGGACAATCAGGCAAAGCTCTAAGTAACCGGAGAAGCCTCCCCCAAGCTTGAGGGAGATTCTCTTCTTCAATTTGCACAAAGTTAAATATTTCCTGTAAGGCAGCTTGTTTCTTATGAGCGGGAAAATATTTCGCAGAAAAATAATGTAGCATATCCTGGGGACTACGCATACAACCAGGTGCAAGAGAAAGGAACCATTCCTTGGCCTCACCTTTTAGCGAGAAAGGAAAAAAGCGTAAGGATATAATAGTAACGTATCTTTTCATCATTGGTAAACAAAGCAGCAATATCATTTAATTTCATAAGGTGTTCGACAACAGTTTCATTCTCATAACCATGGAAAGGATCAGATTCTACTATAGGAATTAACTCAGGGTCCACAGAGAACTCATAATCCTTATCAGTAACAAATATAGGAGAAATAGCAAATTTAGGATCATATTTCATTTTCTCCATCATAGATTTTTTTTTTAGTTTGCATAATAGTTTCTTGAAATCATCTCTATTTTCACAAGCAAAGAAATCACTAGTTGTTACCTTATCCATGACATAACCTTCGGGTACATGAGGGAAGTCATATCTATTAGGAGAGCGAGGTGTAACAGGTGATTCAAAGTCCTTATCAGTTTTAGCATTTTCAAGTTCTCTAGCTTTAGCAATAAGAGCATCAAGTAATTCATTCAGTGGCACATTTTCAGTTTCAGCATGTGTAGCAATAGTATCATCATTAATTTAAGAAGTAGCATCATCAAGTTCATGTGACATATCAGGACGATCAACAGGTGGTGGTGTCACAAGCTGATTCAAAACAGTAGGTGAATCAAAAGCAGAGCTAGATGGCAGTTCCTTACCTCCTCTCGTGCGAGAGGGGACTGTCGTGGTTTTGTCACGGCAGATGTCCGAAGACTTAGGTTCGAGGCCATCGCTGAGACGGTGGACTCAAAGGGGTTGGTCGAGATGAGGGACACGAGTTTACCCAGGTTCGGCCCCTCTGGAAGAGGTAAAAGCCTACGTCCTGCTTGTGTTGTATTGATTGGAGTATCGATTACAAGGGAGCGGATTCGCTTGACCTGGTTCTTGATTGATTGGTTTCTGTCTTAGCCGCCCCAGGGTCTCGCCTTTATATAGGAGGTCGAAGCCCTGGGTTACACGAGTCCTAAACCGACTCATACATCGTAGTTGATCCTGTCTCTAAGCCGCCTTGCCGTCTTGGACAAGCCATCTCTGGGCGGCTTAACCGCCCGGGTCTTCACACCATCTTCTGTCTCTGGGCCTTCGTCTTGGCCCGTCAGGTAAGCCGCCATGCAGCCTGGCCTTCATCTTCCGGCCCACCTTATAGGTCTTGGATACGAGCCGCCAGGTATGACCCGGCCCCTCCTGGGCGGGTCTTACCACGGGGTTATATCCCCAACATTAGGCCCCAGGTTGCTTTGAGCCTGCTCATGTCAATCTTCAAACTTATTCGGCGGCGAGTCTCACTTTTTATCACCTAAAAAAGAAAACTCATAACCCGCCGTGACGTCACGTCGAATATGCTAAAAAGATTTTGTGACGTCTGCAACGGATCCTCTCATTGAAGGGTCAGCCCAAAAATCGAGGCGCCCTCCTTGGTCAATCATCACTGTGCTTCCATGATTTCCGCGCGCACCATTGCCATCCCATCCCATAAATAGGAACACGTGGTGCCTTTTTCCCTTTCTCTGCCGTCACTGTCATCTTCCTCCCTCAGTCAGCCTCGCCTCCAGAGCTCCGCCACACGTAATCGGACCTCGCCGTCATCCCCAACGCCGGCCGCTGCATCGACCTGGCTTGGACCAGAAACTCCACCGGGCCGCCCGCATCCAGGAGGTACCGTTCTCAACCTTTGTCGAATCTAGAATCATCTCCATTAGGATCCCCCGAGTTCATCGGGTTTTCTCTAGTGTTCTTCGTAGGTTCTTCGCTGTTCTTCGTAATATAAACTGTAGATGGCCCCTTGAACCCCATATTACTTGTCTATCCATCGCGGTTGCCCTTCTAATGCCAATGCCCTCTTGCTCTGGATCTGCATACCCATCTCCACTGCGCACTGTCCGCCTGTTCTTCCTCTGTCTTTTTAGGTTTTTGAATATATTTCATTTTACCTTCGCCCGTAGATCTTGCAGCTATAGAAGTAATATGTGAAACCTATTTATCTGCACTTAACTGTATTTTCCAACATCACCTTGTTCATCTAACCCGCCATTGCATTGGCGGCTCTCTGATAAAAACACTTCGGCGGCTTAACACCTCACCACTATGTTGACCACAGCTGCCCTGACTAGTTAATATTTTTCTAACCCGCCATACTCTGCGCCTTCTCGCAGTTTGATCCGCCATTATGTCGAGAGCTCCCTCATCCTGCGATTGGGTCGGCTCCGGAGTCACCGAGCAACTTCTACTCGATTTTGTAGAATCGGGTATCCTGCCGGCTCAGGAAGTTATACATTGGCGGGTTCCCGGGCCAGAGATAAGACCTACTCCTAAGGAAGGAGAAGTTGTCGTATTCACTGATCACCTCCTTCGTGGGTTTAGCCCGCCCGGGTCAAAATTCTTCCGGGACGTTCTTCACTTTTTCAAGCTTCACCCTCAAGACATAGGCCCAAACTCTGTCACCAATATGTGTCAGTTTCAAGTCTTATGTGAAGTTTACCTGCAAGAAGAGCCGTCTGTTGACCTCTTCCGTGATTATTACTACGTCAACCGCCAAACTGAAGTGGCGGCTGGACCAAGTTTGGAACTTGGCGGCGTCTCTATCCAAAGACGGAGAGATTTGCCTTACCCAGCAGCTATCTTGCCAAGTCACCCCAAGGATTGGAACAAGACTTGGTTTTACTGCAAGGACACTTCTCCCAAAGAAGAAAATACGCTGCCGGGTTATCGTCCTACCCGGCTTTGCAACACTGGAGATCTCCCAGACCGGATGTCCGCCGCAGAGCGAGCGAAATATGCTCCAGCTTTCGCGAAGATCAGGGCCTTAATGGCCAATGGCTTAACTGGCGTCGACTTAACCCGCTGCTGGGTTAGCTGGAAGATCTTGCCACTGAGCCGGCGTGACCGACTCATGCACCAATTCACGGGTGAACCCAACGATACTCTCTGCTTCAATACCACCCCTTTGACAGAACAAGACATCAAGTCCTCCGTCAAAACACTTCTTGGCGAAAAGCAAGCAGTTTGCAACAAGATTGGGCTGAAACCTTTCTGTGTCAAGAACCCGGCTCCAGCTGTAAGAAATCTTTTTCCACAAAATTGGCCATTATTGTCTGAACCTTTCACCTTGCTCCTTTTAACCTTTTTGGCGGCTTATGCGCAGGCCGGCTCTTCTTTCTGGAAGAAGAAGTATAACCCTCCTGTGAGGAAGCCTAAGGTGGGTAAAACCCGCGTCCAGAAGAAGAAAACTGCCGCTCAGGAAACGCCTGAGCTTGATGACTCAGAGGTAAAACTTGACTCCCTTGGCCGTCTCTTTATGCAACTTTATTGACAACAATTATTCACAGGAAGAAACGGAAACAAGCCATGCAGACGCCCCTGAGGTAACCTACATCTCCTCTGATTCAGAAAACTTTCCACCAGAGAAAATACGACGGGTCATCCGTAAAGTCCCATTTTCTCATCCTCTTGCTTATTTAGACCCCAATTTTCTTTTGAAAAAGCAACAGCACAACTCCCGACGTCAGACCCGGAGCGCCGGCTCTGAAGAGCTCTAAACCGGCTTATCAAATTCTCCGGCTCCGCGGAAACGGCCGGCTGAGGTACTCTTTTAACTAAGTCCAGTTTTTAGTTCTTGCATTGTAACCTTACTCTGTTTTCTATTGTCTTAACTGCTTTCAGGAAACGCCCCCTTCATCTGGTGATTCCACTGCGACTAAGCTGCCACCTCTGAAGATCAACCCGGAGTGCGTACCTTTGTATCTGCATTATACCTTTTACCATCCTTGTCCTTTGTGTAATAATCTTTTCTGTTTTCCAGGGCTCAAGCAAAACGAAGGAAAACCGGCAGGTCTACCGCTGCCCCTGCTGCCCAAGAGCTGGAAACTGCTAAGCCGGATTCCCCTGCACCTCATGTTGAGCCCACTGAGGCTAGAACAGATGCATCTTCCGACATTCTTCAGCCTTCTGAGCCGGCTGATGATGATATGGTCACTCCTGAGAGTCCTCCGAAGGCTGATCCTAAGCCGCCGAGCCCTTCAACAGCCACTGAAGACACAGCTCATCCAGACGTTGTTGTCACTGGGACGGGTTATCAATTCCCTGATCCCCATGTATTAACCAAGCACACCTGCCAGGCTGATACAGGCTCACCAGAAAAGCTTGAGTTTGAATTCCCCGTGTTGGAAAAAATGACTGCAGATGAACTTCATGCTGGTTATCTGAATCGCCTCTCCACAAGCCGCAATATGGAGTTGAAGCTTGTCGGACTGATGAAAAAGAAATACGAGGTACTCCTCCTCTCTTGCTTTTCCTTATACCTTTATGTTGCCCCCAAGAGCTGGTTTAGTATTGCAAATAGTAGACCGGTTCTTCCAATCCTTATCATAATTGAAATTGCCTAACTTGTAGCCCCCAAGTATCGGGTTAATATATATATATTAAACCGGTACTCAGTTTGAAGAGTAGATCAAGGGTAGCCCCAAGTCCGGCTTAACTTTACGAAGATGAGCCGAAACTTCACTGTAAACTTGGAGAGCGCCGTGTGTAGCCCCCAAGTGCCGGCTTAACTTTACGAAGATGAGCCGGAACTTCATTGTAGACTTGGAGAGCACCGTGTGTAGCCCCCAAGTGCCGGCTTAACTTTACGAAGATGAGCTGGAACTTCATTGTAGACTTGGAGAGCAAACACAGACATGAGCCCCCAAGTGTCAAGTATATTGCTTCCAATCTGCTTGAGACTTGTAGCATAACAGCTTCATCACTCGTCGATTAATATCTCATTCTGGCGAGTCAAACCTTCTGAACTTTGTGTTTTGTTTTTGTACGATACAGAAAGCTTTGGAAGCGGCCGAGTCTGATCTGACCGGCTTAAAGGAAAACCTTGCTTCGCAACAAACCGCCCGGTCTGAGGCGGAAGAAAAATGGCGGGTTGCCGTTAAGGAGCTTGAGAAGGTTCAGGCTGATTTTGCTGCCTTCCAAAAGACCACTGAATCTGAGCAAGCCGCCCTGTCAAAGCGCGCAGATGAAGCTGACAAACGGCTCAAACTTGTATCAAAGGAACTACAAACCCTGAAGCGCCATATATCCAGGATGACTTGTGCTATCTTTGGTAAGTATTTAAGACTTATAAAATTTCCTTGCCTTGCTTGAAAAAATTGTGCAGGCGGCTTATAATGCCTAACTTCCTTGCAGGTCAAAGAAGCCGCCAGCTATCTTCTGACAGCTTGTTGAAGCTGAAAGCAGTATACACCTTTACAGAACAGTTATACTGCGGGACCCTTTGCACCATCAAAGCAATGCTGGATGAAAGAAGCATCCCCAAATTCATGAAGGGAGTGATAGAACTCCTGTCAACTCTGCCGAAGCAAATCGAAGAGCTCAAATGATCAGCCGCCAGGAAGGGAGCAATGGCCGTGATAAGCCGGTCTTTGGCCTTTGCCCCTGAACTGACTGCAGAAGAGATGATGGATGGCTTTCCGTCCAAGAAAGACGACGGCTCAGATTTCACAGAAGCTGACTATGCCAAGTGTATGAAGGCCTCCAGAGTACTCGCATCAACACTGGCGGATGAAGTTGATCTGACTACCTACCAGGCGGCTTACAGCGCGGACAGCAAACGAGTATGCTGCCCAACCTTCGAGGCCAGGGACTTGACTCCTGCACGCCGTAATCAACTCTTTGCTCCTGAAATTGACACATCCCCCCTCTTTGACGAGGCTCAGTTTCAAGCTTTAACAAACTGCAACTGGGATGTGGACAATCTTCAGATCGAAGAGGTCGAAGACCCGGCGCAGGATGACCCGCCATCGAGCTGATCACTTGCTTCTGAAACTTATAACCCGGCTTATTGACCCGCCAAGGCTAGCAGTGTATAAAAACTTTAAATCCGTGGTATTTTGGGCTCCCTGGGGAGTTTGTAATAGGCATAGAAAAACTTGTTTGCCTGAGCCGTGCCATCGCGCACGTATGAATCTTTGCACAGCTTGATGCATGCTTATCTGTCTTGTGTTCTGCTCATAATATCAGATTTCACGGCGGCTCATCTTAGGAGATAAAACCCTGCAAAAACAAACAAGACAGAATATGTTCTGTATTGCTGTGAGGGCGGCTTGAAAAAGCACAACCCGGAGATGTGAAATCTTTCATGACCTTGCCTTTCTTTTTGAAATCTCATATGCCAGTTCTTCTGGGTGGACTCGCTACTTGAACTCTTAACAGTACAGGGTCTCTAACGAGAGTGAGCGTCAATTCCTTTGAACGGCTCAGGGTCTCTAGGCGAGATTAACTGATAAGAGCGCAACGAACCAGAGAGAGACAGCAGGGCATGAGTACCCCCAGGGCCCATAAGCTACCTCTCATGTGACATAAATCCGTCGTTTGAACCTTAAACAGTGCAGGGTCTTTTAAAAGAGTAACTGTTTGAGAGTACGAATGGGCCACATAGCGGAGAGTCAGCAGCAGATGGGTGAGTTTATCCTCGCTTTCCGTAAGCCGGCTCTCACGTGACAAGAGCTGCCGGTTTAACCTTGACCAGTACAGGGTCTCTAGCGAGAGTGACTGTCAAATATGTTTGAACAGCTCAGGGTCTCTAATCAAGATTAACTGGTAAGAGTTCGGCGGGTCACCTAGCGGAGCAGCAGCAGCATACAAGCAGGTTTAACTCAAACTTGCGGTGGCTGAAGAGCCAATCAAGAGGGTGTGTAAGCTAAACCTGGCGGGTTAGAAGCCCCCAAATGACCTTGTTGACGGAGTCAACTTTTTGGGTATATAACCCGGCCTTACAGTGGTTGAAGAGCCGATCAAGAGGGTGTGTAAGCTGAACCCTGGCGGGTTAGAAGCCCCCAAGTGACCTTATAGTTGTATCCACTTTTGCATAATCTGAGATACAGAAAATGGCAGAGGCCCCGGCTTGCAGGGATGCCAACTTTATTATATATATATGTGATATAAACAATGATGATGTACAATGATGAGAGTCGATGACTCAAGTATAGTAAGGTCGCAGATGAGCGATATTCCACGACCGGTGGGTCTCTTGCCCAGAAGTGTGTGACTCGTCTCGTACATCAATGAGATACTATGACCCATTGTTGAGATTTCTGCTGAGCACAAAGGGTCCTTCCCATGGGGGAGATAGCTTGTGCGCATCCGTCTGATCTTGAATCAGACGCAACACCAAGTCGCCTTCCTGAAATGTCCGAGTCTTAACTCTGCGGCTATGATAGCGACGCAGGTCTTGCTGATAAATCGCCGATCGAGCCACCGCCAGATCACGCTCTTCATCCAAAGCATCTAACGCGTCCTGATGCGCTGTCTCATTATCTGTCTCAACGTAAGCCGCCACCCTCGGCGAGTCATGACGTATATCACTTGGTAATACGGCTTCTGCACCATAAACCATGAAGAAAGGCGTATAGCCTGTTGACCTGTTGGGAGTAGTTCTGATGCTCCATAAAACTGATGGTAACTCTTCTACCCAACAACCCGGCGTTCGCTGTAGAGGAACCATAAGCCGGGGCTTGATACCTCTCAAGATCTCCTGGTTAGCTCGCTCCGCCTGACCATTGGATTGTGGATGAGCAACAGCAGAGATGTCAAGCCGGATGTGCTCACTTTCACAGAACGCCTGCATAGCCCCCTTGGATAGGTTTGTGCCATTATCTGTGATGATGCTATGAGGGTAACCAAAGCGGTAGATCAATTTTTTGACAAACTGAACCGCCGTAGCTGCGTCACACTTGCCGACCGGCTCAGCCTCCACCCACTTGGTAAACTTATCTACCGCCACCAAAAGGTGGGTCTTCTTGTCTTTAGATCTCTTGAAGGGCCCGACCATATCAAGCCCCTAGACCGCAAACGGCCAGGTAATTGGAATCATACGCAATTCCTGAGCCGGCACGTGAGCACGTCGCCCGAACTTCTGACATCCATCACACTTAAGAACCAAGTTTGCTGCGTCCTTATGAGCCGTCAGCCAGAAGAAACCATGTCGAAAAGCCTTAGCCACCAGAGATTTTGAGCCGGCGTGATGACCACAATCGCCAGCGTGAATCTCAATTAAGATTTCCTTACCTTCTTCAGGTGAAACACAACGTTGAAAAACGCCAGTGACGCTGCGCTTATGTAACTCGCCATTGACGATCGTCATGGACTTAGCTCGCCTTATGACTTGCCTTGCTAAGGTCTCGTCCTCGGGCAACTCGCCGCGAGTCAAGTATGCCAAGTAAGGCAGCGTCCAGTCAGGGATAGCATGTAGAGCCACCACCAGCTGCCCCTCCGGGTCAGGTATAGCCAGATCCTCCTCCGAAGGTAGCTTAACCGACGGGTGATATAACACATCCAAGAAAACGTTAGGCGGCACCGGCTTACGCTGAGAGCCCAGTCTTGACAACGCATCAGTCGCCTCGTTCTTTCGACGATCAATATGATCCACCTGATAACCCTTGAAGTGTCCAGCAATGATGTCCACCGCCTGACGATAAGCCGCCATCCGTGGGTCTTTGGAATCCCACGTGCCTGAAACTTGCTGAGCCACGAGGTCTGAGTCGCCAAGACATCTAACCCGGCTCAGGTTCATCTCCTTAGCCACACGGAGGCCATGAAGTAAGGCCTCATACTCAGCTGCATTGTTAGTACAGGAAAACATCAACCTTAACACATAACAAAACTTGTCACCTCTAGTGGAAGTTAAGACAACTCCAGCCCCTGACCCTTCCAATTGTCTGGATCCATCAAAGTGAATCGTCCAGTATGTGTTATCCAGCTTCTCCTCAGGCGACTGACACTCTGTCCAGTCATTTATAAAGTCCACCAAGGCTTGAGACTTGACAGCCATACGAGGCACATATTTCAGATTAAGAGGCCCAAGCTCCAGTGCCCATTTAGCAATCCTGCCAGTGGCTTCTCTATTTTGAATTATGTCTCCCAATGGGGCAGAACTAACTACAGTGATCTGGTGTCCCAAGAAATAGTGCTTCAACTTACGATTCGCCAGGAACACCCCATATATCAGTTTCTGCCAATGTGGGTACCTCTGCTTGGACTCGATCAGGACTTCACTGACGTAGTAAACCGGCCTCTGAACCGGGTATTCCTTCCCTGCCTCCTTACGCTCCACAACAACCGCGGCGCTGACTGCCCTGTTATTAGCCGCCACGTAGAGGAGCAAAGGTTCCTTCTCAGCCGGAGCGGCCAAGACTGGCGGCTCAGACAGCTGTTTCTTGAGTGCCTCAAATGCTTCACCCGCCGCCTTACTCCAGACAAAGTTGTCTGTTTTCTTCATCATTTGATAAAGAGGAATAGCCTTCTCACCCAGGCGGCTTATGAACCGGCTTAATGCAGCGATTCGACCCGCCAGGCGCTGAACGTCGTTGATGCATGCCGGCTCAGACAAGGAGGTGATAGCCTTTATCTTGTCCGGATTAGCTTCAATGCCACGCTCAGAGACTAGAAATCCCAAGAGCTTGCCTGCAGGAACTCCAAAGACACACTTAGCCGGGTTAAGCATCATCTTGTAAACCCGTAAATTATCGAACGTTTCCTTCAGGTCATCGAGTAGAGTCTCCTTCTTTCTTGACTTGACCACAATATCATCCACATAAGCATGAACATTGCGCCCAATTTGACTATGAAGACAGTTCTGCACACAACGCTGGTAAGTCTCCTGGGCACTCTTGAGCCCAAAAGGCATAGATACATAGCAGAAAGCACCAAAAGGCGTAATGAAAGCCGTCTTCTCTTCGTCCTTAACTGCCATCTTGATCTGATGATAACCTGAATAAGCGTCCAGGAAGCATAAGCTCTCACAACCCGCCGTTGCATCAATAATCTGGTCGATCCGGGGGAGAGCAAACGGGTCAACTGGATAGGCCCTGTTAAGATCCGTGTAATCCACACACATCCGCCACGTGCCGTTCTTCTTAAGCACCAACACCGGGTTAGCCAACCACTCCGGGTGAAAAACCTCCACGATGAACCCTGCTGCTAAGAGCCGGGCCACCTCTTCCCCAATTGCTTTACGCTGCTCTTCATTGAAACGGCGAAGGAACTGCTTGATTGGCTTGAACTTAGGATCCACATTAAGGTGGTGCTCAGCGAATTCTCTCGGTACACCCGGCATGTCAGACGGCTTCCATGCAAAGATGTCCCGATTCTCACGGATGAATTCGATGAGCGCGCTTTCCTATGCGGGGTCCCTGTTAGCCCCGATAGTGAATTGTTGTGATGAGTCGCCCGGAGTGAAATCCACCAGCTTGGTATCATCCGCCGCAAACTTGAGGGGCGGCTCAGATTCCGTGTTAGGCTTCTTCAGTGGAGTCATATCTTCCGGGTCAACATTTTACTTATAGAACTTAAGCTCTGCCTCAGCACAGCTTGACTCTGCGTAAGCTGCGTCTCCTTCCTCACACTCAAGAGCTGTCTTCCGATCACCATGCACGGTAATCGTCCCGTTCAACCCGGGCATCTTGAGCTGTAAGTAAACATAGCAAGGCCTGGCCATGAACTTGGCGTAAGCCGGCCGTCCAAACAGAGCGTGATATGGGCTTTTGATTTTGACCACTTCAAACCACAAGGACTCTACCCTGTAGTTAAACTCATCACCAAAATCTACCTCCAAGGAAATCTTCCCCACCGGATAAGCCGATTTTCCGGGCACCACACCATGAAAAACTGTTGAAGAGGGCTTAAGATCCTTATCAAGCAAACCCATCCGGCTGAAAGTGTCATAATACAGGATGTTGATGCTGCTGCCACCATCCATAAGCGCTTTAGTGAACACATATCCTCCGACTTGGGGAGCAACTACCAAAGCCAGCTGCCCCGGGTTATCAACACGCGGCGGGTGATCCGCCCGGCTCCAAGTTAGGTCATACTCAGACCACTTCAAATACTATGGGAGAGCCGGCATGACTACATTAACCGCCCGCTTGCGCACCTTCCGGTCTCGCTTGTCGAGGCTGGTTGTAAAAACATGATACTGACCCCCACTGAGCTGTTTCGGGTTAGTCTGGTACCCTGATTGGTTATTCTGCTGCTGGCCTCCACCGCCAGACTGTTGATGATGACCTCCTTGATTGCCTTGACCCTGGTATCCGGATCCTGAGCCGCCAGCACCAAAACCGGCTCCTGACCCGCCCGGCCCTGAACCGCCTGACGGACCATTACCGTTATTACGATGTTGTTGAAGGCTGTAATCCCGAAACTGCCGCATAATACTACAATCCCTCCATGTATGGCCTGTCGGCTTATCAGGCCGGCTGTGCTCTGGACAAGGTTTATTGAGCATCTCTTCTAGATTGAAAGGAGCTTTACCCTTGTTAAAGGGTGGCCTCAAATTCCCATTGCCCTTAGCACGATTGTTCCCAGTGCTGGTGTTCGCCACCAATTCTGACCCGCCGTCCGGGTTTTTCCGCTTGCCCGGGTTGCTATTTCCGGCAGCGTTTTGCTGTTGACCCTTGCCATTGTTGTTTTTCTTACCCTGACCCGATTTCTCATCATCGAAGCCAGGGTCCTTCGTGTTATCGGAGTCTGCATACTTGGTGAGAGCCGCCATGAGCTCCCCCATATCCTGGCACGTGCGCTTGAGCCGGCCAAGCTTCTGCTTCAAAGGTGTGAAATGACAATTCTTCTCCAGAATCAAAACTGCTTGAGCCGCCGTAATCTGTTCTGAAGAGTGGATGATGGTTGAGACCCGCCGAACCCAGTGATGAGCCGACTCGTCATCCCGCTGCACGCAATGGTCCAGATCCACAATCGTCATGGGCTGCTTGCATGTTCCTTGGAAATTTTTGATGAATTTCGCCTTTAACTCAGACCAGGAATTAATGGTGTTGGGTGGCAAGCCCTTCAACCACGTGCGAGCCGGCCCTTCCAGCATCATGATGAAATATTTGGCACATACTGCATCACTGACGTCTAACAGCTCCATGGCCAGCTCATAGCTTTCGATCCAAGCCTCTGGAGGTAGGTCGGCAGTATAATTGGGCACCTTGCGAGGGCCCTTGAAATCCTTCGGCAGACGCTCGTTCCGTAGAGCCGGCGCTAAACACGGCACTCCCACAGCCCTGGAGGTTAATACTGCCCCTACTGAGACAGAAGGTGCAACTGTGGGTTCTTGATGAGCCGCCGCTGTCGCCAGAGCCGCCGCCTCTCGCTGTGCTCTCGCCCGATCCACCAGCGCCTGAGCATCCAGAGCCGCCCGATCGACTCGCGGCGGGTTCCGATGTCGTTCACTGCTAGAAACCGCCGGCGACTCATAACGCCGGCTATAGCTGCGGCTGGGGATGGGAGTTGAATGCACGCGGCTCCGGCTGTAAGTATACTTCTCCTACTGGGCCACCGCCGTCCGCAGGTATCCAATAGCGTTCCGCACCTCCTCTGCAAAAGGCGCCTCGTCGGGGATGGGAATTGTATCAAGCCTGGTGGCCGCCGCCACCATGTTCTCCGCCGGGTTAGAATAATGACCCGGTGGCGTCGGAAAAAACTGTGGCGGGTTTTGGTTCCATCGGGGCGGGTCTGGCTGCTGATGCTGAACCGCCGCCCGGCTTCCAGGTACTTCCGCCGTCCGGGTCACGGTTAACGGTACGTTCCGTCCCGTCCCTGGCGTGCTGAAAAGATTTCTGGCTTCATACTGATCTGGCAAGCGGGATTGATGCCTCATCCACTGAACCGCCTCCGCAGACTGCTGCTCTAACTCGAAACGGAAAGCGTCCGCCCTAAGGCGCTCCGCCTCAGCATCCATCTGAGCCTTCAGCGCATTGATTTCCTGTTGGACTCCGGTCATCTGGTTCTTCAACCTCGCGATCTCCGCGTTACGGGCCGCTTGGTTTTCAGCAGTGACCTCAGTCGCCATCAGGGTTGTAAGCTCATTCATCAGATCCAGAAGAACCTGAGCCGGCGGCCTGCCAGCCCCCGATCCAGTCGCTCCGGCGGCTGAGCTACCAGGAGCCGCCGCTGAACCCGCCATGAAGACGGCAGCGCGGTTCGGCGGCTCATGATACTCCGACTCGGGGTAAGGCTCGACGTAGCCCCCGAGCCCACCATTGTGAAGCTGATAGATTGATTCCGTCTCTCCGCTCGAGGATCCATCCTCTGAACAGATGAGAGTTTCTTCCCGTGACATAGAACCTTCAAGCTCCATGCCCTGGGTAAAGCCGACGAAGACATGCTTCCTACCCGGTTTGGCACGGGCGGGTTGCACGCGTCGGGCGGGTTGCTCGCGCCGGGCCGGCTCGACGATGTCGGTGCAGATGTCCGGCCCGGGTTCAGATTCGCCGATCTTGCCGATGAAGACGTGGATTCCGCCGAAGGGGACCCGGAAACGGTACTCAATTGAGTCGGCCTCGGGGCCCCAGCCGGCGTCGTCGATGTAGAGCCGGCCGCGGCGACTCTTGGTCATCCTGCCAACAGCGTACCCCTCGATCCCTGGGAGAGAGCCCTTTGAGAACTCAACACCACCGAGCGCTAGCCCCACGGTGGGTGCCAACTGTCGTTGTTTTGTCACGGCAGATGTCCGAAGACTTAGGTTCGAGGCCATCGCTGAGACGGTGGACTCAAAGGGGTTGGTCGAGATGAGCGACACGAGTTTACCCAGGTTCGGCCCCTCTGGAAGAGGTAAAAGCCTACGTCCTGCTTGTGTTGTATTGATTGCAGTATCGATTACAAGGGAGCGGATTCGCTTGACCTGGTTCTCGATTGATTGGTTTCTGTCTTAGCCGCCCCAGGGTCTCGCCTTTATATAGGAGGTCGAAGCCCTGGGTTACACGAGTCCTAAACCGACTCATACATCGTAGTTGATCCTGTCTCTAAGCCGCCTTGCCATCTTGGACAAGCCGTCTCCGGGCGGCTTAACCGCCCGGGTCTTCACACCATCTTCTGTCTCTGGGCCTTCGTCTTGGCCCGTCAGGTAAGCCGCCATGCAGCCTGACCTTCATCTTCCGGCCCACCTTATAGGTCTTGGATACGAGCCGCCAGGTATGACCCGGCCCCTCCTGGGCGGGTCTTACCACGGGGTTATATCCCCAACAGGGACGATCTTAGTTCAATTGTATTTCAGATTCTTCATAGTGGCAATTGGATATCCTCAAGTTAACACAATAAATAGTGCTATGCTCCCCGGCAAAGGTGCCAAAAAAAGGTCTTGATAACCCACAAGTATAGGGGATCGCGACAGTCTTCATGGGTAGTATTTCATCCTAATTTATTGGTTTGACACAAGGGGAGCCAAAGAATATTTATTGGCCTTGACAGCTGAGTTGTCGATTCAACCACACCTGGGATATCTCTCTGCAGCAAAGGTTTAGTAGCACGACAAATAGTAGTAGCAAAAGTAACAATAGTAGTGACAGCAGTAATTTTGTAGCAGTTGTGACAGTAGCAGTAGCAATAGTAACTTAGCAAGATTAAGTAGAAGTAAAGCATAGGCACATGGATCGGTGATGGATAATGATTTAGATGACATTGATCATGTAACAGTTGCACACTAGGGCGACACAGAACTAGCTCCAATTCATCAATATAATGTAGGCATGCATTCCGTATATAGTCATACGTGCTTGCGATAAGAGCTTGCATGACATCTTTTGTCCTACCCTCCCATGGCAGCGGGGTCCTATTTGAAACTAAGGGATATTAATGCCTCCTTTTAATAGAGAACCGGAACAAAGCATTAACACATGGTGAATACATGAACTCCTCAAACTACGGCAATCACCGAAAAGAATCCCAATTATTGTCACCTTGGGGTATGCGGATCAAGACACATAATAGGTGCATACAACTTTCAAGATAGGATCCAAATCAATCTTATATTCAGAGAAAATATAATATGTTCAGATCTGAAATCATGGCACTCGGGCCCCAGTGACAAGCATTAAGCATAGCAAAGTCATAGCAACATCAATCTCAGAACATAGTGGATACTATGGATCAAGCCCTATCAAACTTAACTCGATTACATGATCAATCCTATCCAATCCCACCACCGTCCAGCAAGCTTACAAAGGAATTACTCACTCTCGATGGTGAGCATCATGGCGGTGTTGATGGAGAAGGGTTGGTGATGACGACAGCGACGATTTCCCCTCTCCGGAGCCCCAAACGGACTCCAGATCAGCCCTCCCGAGGAAGAACAGGAGGTGGCGGCGGCTCCGTCTCGTGAAACGCGATGAAAACTTCTCTCTGATTTTTTTCTCTGAAGATGTGATTTTATAGGACTGGAATTGGTATCGGAGGAGCCTCGAGGGCCCCACAAGCCATCAGGGCGCGACCTAGGGGGTGCGCCCTGATGTGTGGTGGCCCCCTGGCACACGCCCTTCGGCAGTTCTTTGCTCCAGAATTCATTATAAATCCCAAAAATAATACACAAAAAGTTTCGTCCAATTCCGAGAACTTTTATTTCTGCACAAAAATAACACCAAGGTAATTCTGCTGAAAACAGCATCACTTCGGGTTAGTTCCATTCAAATCCTGCAAATTAGAGGTCAAAACCAGAGCAAAAGTGTTTGGAAAAGTAGATACGTTGGAGAAGTATCAAGCGTCTTATAGTTCCTTTATTTGGTGAATCAAATAGATCATAGGACTTGGAGGACACAAGGGCAGGTCTGGCAACACCTTCATCTTGACTATAGTCGAAGTCGGAGTGATAGATTATCTTGGATTGGTTGTCGGGGTTAGAGCCGGATACCCATTCATCAACATGAGATTGGGGTTTTATTCTTGAGTATCTCTAGGTGTACTTATCTCTCCTCTCCGAATCCTTGCTTCTCCGGGAAGGTTTTCATTCATACCTATCTTCTCCACTCCTCCTCTCTCTACGAGGTGACTCGTCTCTTCTACTCTTTCTTCTTGATGACTCATCTCTTCTCTTGGGAGGAGTCGTGCACTCATTTGAGAAGTGCTCGGGTCTTCTACAATTGTAGCAATTACGGTCATGACTTGAATATCTATTCTCGTTGTATCTTCAGTTGGAGTTTCTCTCTTTGCCTCTATTGTTCTAGAATTTGTTGAATTTCTTCGACATAAGGCTAATATCATCATTGGTCACAAAATTTTCACCTGAAGTTGTTGGAGCATCACTTGAAACCTTGTAAGCACCACTATACTTGTTGTGGAGCTCCACTTTTTCCTTGAGTGATATTTGATGAGCGGGAATTCTTCCAAGGACTTCCGTTGGCTTTAGATATTTGTAATTTGACATCATTTTGGATCAATGTGCACGTGGTATCGTACTTTCCATCCAAGGCTTTGAGGATCTTCTTGATGATGAATTTTTCGATCACTCTTCACTTCCCAAGCCAACAATCTTATTTGTGAGGAAAGCTAGCCTAGAGTACATTTCGGCAAAAATTGGATTCCTTGACGAACTCCGTACCTCTATGCATATCAACCGAAGTATTCCAAATTTCCTTGGCATTCTAGAGGCGGCTAATCTTGTTGAACTCTTCTAGACACAAACCATTGAAGAGCATGTCACATACTTGAGCATGTATTGGATCATCTTCAACCCTTTCATGGTTGCTTCACGATCCGATTGTTTTTCATCCTCAAGGTAGTCACCTTGCAAGCAAATAGGAACAACAACTTGTACGGCAGGGTTATGACCAAGAATATGCATTTTTATAGTATGCATCCAACTAGCAAAAGTTGTACCATCAAAGTAAGGACCTCTACGGTGATAATTACCCTCACTAGATTTCATACTCTTCTTGGTGTTTAAACCAAATAAATGGAACCAAAGCTCTGATATCACTTGTAGTATCGAAAGTAGGTCTAAAGGGGGGGTAGACTACTTGACCCATAAAAACTAGCCTTTTCCAAATTCTAGTTCTTGGCAGATTTTAGCAAGTCTACTAGCACCCTACAGATGCAAGTCTAATATAGTGACGGCGTAAATACTTTGCACATGAAAATAGAGGAAGGGTTTGGAGAGAATCAAACAGAATTAAGACACAATGATGTTTTGCATGGTTCCGATAGGTGATGCTATCGTACGTCCACGTTGATGAAGTCTTCAACCCATAGAGGGCAACGACTGGCGAGTCCGCGGAGGGCACCACCCACAAAGGGTCCATGAATAAGCAACCTTGTCTATGCCATCATGACTTACGTCCATGAAGGGATAGCCTTACTCAGGGTAGATCTTCACGAAGTAGACGATCTCCTTTCCCTTACAAACTCCTTGGTTCAACTCCACAAGCTTGGAGCTCCCAAGTGACACCTAACCAATCTAGGAGACACCACTCTCCAAAAGATAATAGATTTTATTGTTGATGATGAACTCCTTGCTCTTTTACTTCAAAAGATAGTCTCCTCAACACTCAAACACTCTGTCATAGATTTTGACTAAGTAGTAGGAAAAGGATTGGAGTGGAAAGCAACTTGGGGAGGCTAGAGATCAAGAATCAAAGGTTGGAGTGGAATTCTCTTGATCTCAACACAAGTGTAAGTGGTTCTCTCTCAGAAAATGGATATGTGAAGTGTATGCTTCGAACTGGTTGCTCTATGAGAGTTGGTGGAATGGATGGGGGTATATATGCAGTACCAAAAATCCAACCGTTACACACCTTTATACACTACTCGGTGGGATCATGTAAAAAAACACTCGGTGAGACCGATTAGTACAGAATGTTTGAACTTTAGGCTTTTTGGCGAGACCGTATGAAAAATCTCGATGGGATCGAGCAAAGCTAACCTAAAAACTTTTCACACTTCGGTGTCACCGATTGAAACCATTCGAAAATTCCAAAATGAATGCAATTGGTAACCGAAGGTTAGCAAGTGCTCTTCGGTGGGACCAAAGGGCCAACTCGATGAGACCGAGATGCTAGGGTTTAGGTAGTGGATGTCAAGTGTATCTCGGTGAGTCCGACTGTATGTGTTTCGGTGGGATCAAGATGAACTTTATGGTTTTGGACATAGATAAATATAAGAGTGTGGCTGAGGGTTTTGGAGCAATGTCTCTAAGCACTTGAGCAATTAGATCATTATCAAAACTTCATCCCCTTTTAATAGTATTGGTTTCCCTATGGACTCAATGTGATCTTGGGTCACTTAACCAAAAATGAAGAGTCTTGTAGCTTAGCCAACATATGTCCTTTGCATTTTGAGGGATCCACATTCCCATCCAATTGCCATACCTATATTGAACTCTTCTGAAATATTATTTGAATATACATTAGTTCAACGATGTATATGTTGTTACTAATTACCAAAACAAGCTGATGATTAGTTGCACTTTGAATCTCTATCTTTCGTAGCTATCCTAGGAAGGATCTTCAATGGGGGACGAACTTGGCAATTAGCACGGTTGTTTCGTGGCGACATGTCCTATTTCTTTCAAAGTTTGTTCTGGTGGAACTCTAGGTAGTAGGCTATGTAATACTCGCTACAAGCCAACAATGTAGGTTGGTGGACGGGTTTCTAACCCTCTCTTGTATGGATGTACGATACACATGTTTGTGTGTATTTTAGAAAAAAAAGATGTGGGTTTTATCAAAAAAAAGTACTCTTTACTTCCTCGTAACTACACTTGGTTCAGTTAACCACGTTATTTTCTCGAGTCTTACTTAATGCATCATATTATCATATGTTGAAGCACTTTACACACTTTCCGCTTTCTAAAATGACAAAATGCTTCTTGATTTTTTCAAACAAAATAACTCCCCGTGTGTTGCAACGAGAGTAGAAACATCCTAGTAGATTAGTGTTTTGATTGCATGTCTATTATTACAATGGTGCGCTAAAATCTCAGCAAGATTTTGTATGCAATTGCCATGATTTACTTGCCATCTTATTGTTAAGCACTTATTTGATAAAAAATTGACTTACCAAAAATAATATTATTTAGGAGAAAGGTGAGAGACGAGAGGAAATGCCATCTTATTGTCAAACAATTATTTGGTAGGAATTTATTGAATTAACAAAGAATATTATTGTTAAGGAGAAAAATCAGATATGGAAGAGAAAAAAATCAAACGGGAAAAAGGAAGGTGGGCATAGAGAAGTTTTTTTGAGAAAGGAGGCGCTTGCCCGGCCTAAAACTAAGGCCCTTACAAGTTCAACAAGTCTGACAACGTACGAAGTAGGAAAACAAGCGGTACATGCCCGGAGGCAAGGTCATAGCGATGCAACGCTAGTAGGATAAAGACGGTCTAGGATATCATGGTAGCAAGGGGCGACCCCATGTTGGTGATGTCCCCTATGTCGATCGACGCAGCTCAGTGCACCTTGCCTGCACCTTTGAGGCGAGATCCTCCATGCGCCTTCGGTCGTGCACCCTTGCTAGTGGCTTCCACAACTGCAAGAAAGACACCAGTTTGTATAGCAGATTAGTCGGATGCTTGATGAATTGTCCATCTACCAATGCTTTATTTCTCGTGGTCCATAGTGACCAGGAAATGGCACCAAAGACTAACCAAGCCATTTGTCTATCTCGTCCAGTAGTGGACGACACCAATCTAAGCCGAAAATCCGCTCGGATTCCATGACGATTCCGTTACCGCTCTAACGGAACTCCACACAAATTTGTGTTGGAGATATGCCCTAGAGGCAATCATGTATGATGATATTTCCTATGTGTTTATGAATAAAGATAGTCCTTGGACATTATCAATGATGTGTATTAACAAGTACGTGACTTGTTTGTGAGACTATGCATTGTATGATGAATGTCCTAAATGGTCCCTAGTCGAAAGGGTTGTGTGGACGCGCATCCAGTTAGACTAGCATATGACACGGTGGATGGTTCGGTCTCAATGACCATGTAGCATTGGATGCTAGCCGGATAATATGGACTCGGAAATATCTGGTCGGATTTGACGCAGTCGGATCCGAGTCGAGATAAGGTCTGAGTTGGACAGACCCAACTATGAGACGCAGCGATAGGTCATTTGTGAGTCTCTAGTACAACATACGTTCTGTGTCCTAAGACCTGAGCTGGCGCATGTACTCGGGATGGTGACAAGCTTACTTTGGGCCAACCAAATGCTACTCCGTGACAGGGTAGTTATAAAGGTAGGTTTCGGGTTTGTCCAGACCCATGTTGCGAGACATGGTCGAGCAAGATGGGATTTGCCCCTCCGATGAGGAGAGATATACTATAGGTCCCTCGGGTGATCCGACCTGGATAAGCATGGCCATGCCATGAGGATTATGAGATAATCCAAAGTGTTGGTCGGATTCACCGGAACGAGAAAGAGGTCGTGCTGCACAAGGATGAACATGTCGCCTTGAGCATGACAACATACATCGTGTGGCAAAGGGAACAGAAGTGTGATGTACATGTTCGCCTAACCAGCTTCATCGGACACTTGGAGTCGGCACGCTTTGCTAGAGGCCGCTACCGACTAGTCGAGTCGGATGTGCTCTGACTCGTGACCAAGTGAACGAGAACCTAAGGGGTCGCGCGCTTAAGGAAAGGAACTACACGCGGGCTTTAGGATCCGTGCGAGGCCAAAGAGTTGAGCCCGCGCCGGATGCCTATATATAGTGGAGGTGCGGCACACCCATCTGGTTGATCGCTTCGACGCCGTCATTAGGTTTTGCATGTGTTGCAAGTAGCCACCTCCACTCGCCGCCAAGCTATGTGATCGGACCTAGCAGTCCGTCGCACGGTGTTCCACCTGCACACGCGGATACCGTTAGAGGCGGTGCACTTGCGCCGCTCCGGCGAACCTGTACGTGGGATCCGGCGACCGGCAGTTTGAGGGAGATCGGACCGGTTGTTCGAGGGAGATCGGACGAGGAGGAGACAGACCACGCGGACGCTCTGCCCCAACTCTACTTCCGCTGCACGGCACCGCGCGTCTAGTGGTAACGATCTGTGATCCATCTCCGTAGCATGTTCTTGGATGTTCTGCGCGTAGGAAAATTTTAATTCACATGCGATGCACCTACGGTAGAACCCAACAATTTGGCCATGATACACTGAAATAGGATATGATCACGGTCTTCACACTCGCCACACCAGATGCATTTGCCATCGCTCGGGCCTCTTCTTTTTTTCACCTGGTCCCCGCTAGTGATTGATTGTGCTCCACTTGCCATAAGAATATTTTTATTTTCACTAGAAGTTGGGCCTTCCAAAGCTCGAAGAGATCACAAGGCGTCAATTATTTGAAAATCTCTCTATACAGAGATCCGGTGGAGAAGAGGCCAGACGGATCCAATTGCCAGACCACTTCGTCTCTCCCCTGCCCAAGGAGGTGTCGTGCAATTTTTCACGTAGGCCTTCCCACTCGATGTTTTCCGCCTCTCCCAACAAACGTCGAAACTGTGGTGCCCACTTCCTGAGTCTCCATATGTCCACCACCTTGACGTGCTGGTTAGTAGCATTGGCGAAAAGTGGTAGGAATGTCGAGCATAACCGGTCCTCCCCACACCAAATATCTATCCAAAATCATGAGGCCTTTCCATCATGAACAACAAATTTAGTCCCCAATCGCAACAGCGGTTACACTCTCCTAACATCCCTCGCAAACCGAGACATTTTAGCGTTCCGTCTAAAATCCCCACTGCCATGGACCAAATATTTAGTAGTAAATATACCTAACCAAAGGCCTCCCTACCCAGTTAAGATTTTCCACGCCCACTTTGTCATGAGGCACCAATTCATAACCTTGGTGTTGATCACCCCAAACCGCCTACTTCTTTAGGTTGACAAATATTGTCCTAGATTACCATATGGTACCGCTGCTTCCCGTTTTCCTTCGCCCAGAAAAAATGAGACCAAACCTTATTTAGTTTGTCATGAATCCCGTCTTGGATAAGGTAAAAACCCATCACGGACATTGGAATGTTTGTGAGACACTCGTTAATGAGCACCAGCCGCCCTCCAGAGGCCAGTAACTTGCCCTACCATGGCTCCAACCTCGCCACTACTTTCTCTACCACTGGTTGGAGCTCACCCATCGTTAGCGCCCGCGATGAAATTGGCATGCCTAGATATTTGATTGGAATCGGTCCCAATTCGCAATTCATCACATACGCCACCCAAAGTTGAGACTCGAGATCACTGTAACAGCCCAAGTGCAATCCATGCCTTCCTTGTAATATATTCCATGTATAAACCTTCCAAGTTTGGCCTCATGTGTTTGGTTTAATAAAGTTTGCTTCATGACTTCATTTTGCATCATGGCATCTTATCATTATCTCATAATTGCATCATGCCTTGCTATGCTTTGTCAGGTGTGATGTTGTGGGAGTGTGTGTGTTGAGGTGTGATTGCTTGATGTGGTGTGTGGAGTTCATGCCTACAACTAATTTCCACTAAACTTCTTCTCCATCTCTTTAATTCAAATAGGTGGCATGTGGTGATTTTTTTACTTGCCTTTTTCCCATTCAAATAATGTTGCAAAGCTCTCGAATAATCTGTAAAGTGTTTTAAAATAGCTCTTTGCCATGTGCTATTATTTTCCTTGTGAGTCTTTTGCAAAACAGCATTAATGGTAAATAAAAGGGTGATTTATTTATTTTCTCTAAAAATGCCCAAACCATTTTTATTAAATAGAGCATGTTTTTGTGAGTTCAAAACTATTTTTTTTTCTCTATAATTCTTCTCCAAACTTGCCTGGTTTCAGTTTTGTTTTGCTGTGTATTTTAGAAGGAATAGGGTTTCCACGGGAAGAGAGACTCACCTGGGCCTTACCTCTCCTTGCGGCCCAGCAGTAGCCAGTGCCAGGCCGAGCCCAGCTTCGCCCGCAGCAGCCCAGACAGCCTCTCCACGCACGAACGTCATCGTTCTCCTGTACGGCAGCACATCGAGAGGGGACACGTCGGCCACCTCGATAATTTGACGGCCGACGGCAGCCGTGGAGGTCCTTATAAGATGCCATAACCCTGCCCAAGCCTCGCCTCGCCCCATTTCCTCCCTCTCCTCCTCACACCGCCGCCAGGTAAGGTAGCCTCGCCCATGTCGTCGCCTTGTCCGCCGTGTTCCGGCCGAGCATGAGCTCAAGCCCGGGGTAGCACCTCCGCCCCGTCTCCAGCCTCCCTGCCGTCATGGATCGGAGCCCCAGGAGCCCCTGCATCTTCTTCGGCTACACACATGACGCCACCGAGCCCGAAGCCCCTCTCCCGCGAGGTCTTCTTCCTCTTCGTCTCGGACAGAAGATCGCCGGAGTTGGTCGCCTCGTCGTCGTCGCCTCGGTGCCTCTACATCGACGCCGTCTCGCCAGCAGGTAGATAGGTAACCTCCGCGTCCATCCCGCCATTGCTCATCGCCGTTAGACCTCCGTAGGCAGCGTCCTGCCCGTGCCGTTGTCGTGCTCCTCGTGCTCTGTAAGGCTGCGTTTTTTTCTTCAGTTAGCAGGTGTGCCGCGTCGCGCTAGGCCCTCCCGTGCGACCATGCTTCGCCTCACCTTGCCCCCCTTGCCTCTCTGCTAGCCGCAGCTCGCCCGCATCGCCTCGCTGTGCCGTTGTCGCCAGTTCCTGTCGCCTCTGTACCCGAGACGAGCAGAGCTCATACTCGAGTTCCTCGCCGCCAGTTCCTGAGCCTCTGACAGTGGGCCCAAGGCCCCCATGTCACCCCCCCCTCTGAGGCCCTCTGAGTATGCCAGTGGGCCCTTGTTTTTTTTTAATTTTTGTTTTGTTGTGTTTTCTCTGTTTTCCAGGATAATTCCATTTAGGGAAACCTGCCAAATCTGGCCATGCCATTTCTGGCAGTGTCCAAAATATGGATATGCCAAGTTTGGCATATACTAGGATATAGGAAGCTCTTGTATTTTCGATTGTGATTTGTGTGAGATTTTTCCACGGGACCATAGGCTTATGATATATGAATTTGGGGTAGAAAAATCCAGTGAATCCATTTGTGGCATTACTTTTATCATTTGAGCAAGTTTGTGAAAATGTTATTTTGTGATAATATATCATTTTGTCATTTTCACATGATTTAATTCTTGCACTATTTGCTAAACTTGTCAACATGAAAATTTCTCTTGGATGTGTGTACTAGCCCCTGGTATTTTTGCATGCCATGATAAATCATGTTTAGGTGTGGAATTCTTGCTGTCTACATGCCACCAAAAATGTTGTTTCACATGCTCAAATAATTGTAAGTGTTGAACCTGCTTATTTTCTTGCCATGTTGTCTTGATGATTCCCATGAATATGTAGCTCCTTTGGGGATGGCAGAATGTAATGAATTGTTGAGCATCTTGTCCTCTGTTAGCTTGTACCAATTTCTTGCAAGTAGGGGCATTGCATCTTGGTTAAACTTGTTGTCAAACATGTCATTCTGTTAAAAATGCCTTGCTTGTCACTTGTTGAATTTCCCTAAGTCCGGGAAACTGTAGTTCTCAATATGCCATGTTGGGAGGATGATAGCCATTGATCTGGGCATATTTTGATGTTGTCATAATGAAGTAATTTGAAGTGCATGTTGTCCTCTGTAACCCTGTTAAATTTCATGCCATGAAAGTCCCTGTAGCATATGTAATTGTTGCTGTCAAAATGCATCCTGTTAACTCAGATATGTAAAACTGGAATTTTCTCTAAGTCCCTAAACACTGATTCAACATGCCATCTTGTGGGCTTAATTGCCATTGATCCTTGCTTCCATTCATGTTTCTATAGATAGATGAATTGTTAATCATCTTGTATACTTCATGTTCATGCCTTGGTTGTGCTTTGTAGCTTCTTGTAGCTCCTGTTATGTGTGTTGCAATATGGCATGTTGTTGTTTGTGGACAGATTGCTTGTGTTGTTTGTTTTGTGCTTGTGGGAGTTATACCCAATGATTTTGCATGATCTTTAGGTCTATTCTTGCTAGATTTTCATTCCCAATCCAGAGACACCCTTGGAATGCCAAGAAATTGCCCATGGCCTTCCTCATCTTTGTTTTGTCTCCGTTACCGCTAGAACCTTGTCGTGAGAGTTCCGAGAGTTCCGTTACTCCGTTTGCAACGTTTTTTAGCATTTGCATCATTTTTACGAGGAGCATTCATTTTTGCCATGTTCATGCATGTTCAAATAACTAATCTGGAGGTTCTGTCTAGAATTTTAAAGAACTTAATAATTGCATGAGAAACATGACTAGCATAGGGTTGCCATGTTAAATACTTCAAATTGGTCATGCATCATCTTTGGTTGCGCATTGCACTTTGTTTGTATGTTTATTTGGTGGTGTTTCTCTTTGGGTAGACCCGAGTGTCGAGCCTGAGTACGAGGATCCCGGAGAGAACGCCTACGAGGACCCAACTCTTTATCCCTCTAAAGACCCAACAGGCAAGATGATCGTTACCCGGATCCCGATACTATTTTTGCTCTGCTAGATGTCTCGCTTCTACCGTTATGTTACGTTGCCTACCACTTAAATTGTCAGTCTCCCAAATTGCCATGAAAGCCTCTAACCCCACCACTTCCTAGCAAACATTGATTGGCTAAGTTACCGCTTTCTCAACCCTTATCTTTTAGCATTGCTAGTTGCAGGGGCAGGTTGTTTCCATGTGATAACATGGATATCTGGAGATATCGCAATATTATGGCTATTTAATTTAATGCACATATATACTTGGTAAAGGTGGAAGGCTTGGCCTTTTGCTCGGTGTTTTGTTCCACTTTTGCCGCCCTAGTTACTTGTTACCGGTGTCATGTTCCATATTGAGCGCTCCTAACATGCTCGGGGTTGTTATGGGGACACCCTTGACTATTCATTTAGGGATAAAGCTTGTCTGGAAAGACCCAACATTGGTACTCCATTTGCCTAAAAACTTAATAAAAATGCATTGGGCTTAGCTACCCCGTGGATAATTAATCAACCCACCGGGCCAGTGCTCCTCATGAGTGTTGGTCCAAACCAGAGCCACTTGCGGGGCCACCCGAGGCAACACGGGGATTTCTATCAGGCCACCGTACGTACTGCTCATCCGGTCGTGTCTTGAGAACGAGATACGCGGCTCCTATCGAGTTCGTCGACACGTCAGGCGGTCTTGCTGGACTTGTTTTACCTTTCGCGAATGTCTTGTGCGAGGGATTCCGAGAATACTTTGGGCTATCTCGAGGTTGAGGTTTTCCAACGGAATTCCCAAGGAGACCACGGGTTTTCCGTGGTCGAGGTTATTCCACGCAGCTTGTGGTTAGTTTGTGATGGATGAGTTGGAGCACCCCTGCAGGGTTAAATCTTTTTGAGAAGCCGTGCCCGCGGTTTGGCAACTTGGAAACTTTGTTTAACACCCGGTTATAGCAAACCTCAATAAACTCAAATAAAATACACCGACCGTGTGCGTAACCGTGACTGTCTCTGCTCGTGAATATGAACCGAGAGAGAACACTGTGGGGTTATGATTGACGTAAGTAGGTGTTTAGGATCACTTAGTGATCATCGCTAGTTCACGTTCGTTATGCGTAGACCACCATATTTATTCTTGCTCTCGTAAGTTAGCCACTCAAATATATATGCTTAGTGCTTGCTGCAGGCTCACCACTTAACCATTCCTCACCCATTGGCTTACATAGTCTCGGTACCCGGGTTAATGAGATTGCTGACTCCCCGTGGCTCACAGATTACTACAACAATACAGGTACAGGTACTGACGAGTTTGTGCCAGATGACGTTTCCCAGCTCTAGTGGGAGTTCGACGAGGAGCGTGGGCGGATGTATGTGACGTACCTGGACGATTAGGGAGCTATTTGGTTGTATTCCTGAGCGTAGTGAGACATATTTCATTGCTTTTGTCGTTTATCTTCGTCTGTAGTCGGACCTTGTCTTATGAATGAAATGTATGAATGATTTTGTGGAATTGTAATTTAGTTTGTGACGAGTGTAAGCCAACTCATATACTCATCTCTTCTTTACATGTATTGCAATGATTTTTGTACTTGCAAAACGACTAGATGCGCTTCTATCCCCATCGAGGTCCTCGCGCCTTAATAGGGATAGGACCGCATCTTGGACGTTACAATCACCTCCCGTGACAATCGCCTCACTCTTAGCAAAGTTAATTTTTAAGTCCGGCATCTCCTGGAAGCATATCAACAATAATTTGAGATTCGTAATCTCGAGCTCCGAATTTTTTATGAAGATAAGTGTGTCATCCGCGTATTGTAGATGCGATATCCCTCCGGGGATAATGCCCGAAGCCACCCCCGAGATATGCCCCGCCGCCTTGGCATGGTCGAGGATTGACGCAAGAGTGTCGCCAAGGTGTTAAACAAAAGCGGGGACATTGGGTCACCCTGCTGGACCCCTCTCTTATTCCAAAAATACGACCCCACCTCTCCGTTTATATTAACCGCCGTCTGGGCCCCTTGGACCAATTGTCGCATCCAACTAATCCATAGAGGATCAAAGCCCTTCGCCCTAAGCACCTCCTCAAGGAATTCCCACCGCACTCTATCGTACGCCTTCTCGAAGTCTATTTTAAGAATGAACACCTCTTTAGTTTTTTTAATCTCATGTAGGACCCCATGCAAGACCGCAATCCCGTCTAAGATACTTCTCCCACTGATAAAAGCCGTCTGATTCGGGTCAATGATTTTATTTGCTACCGGCGACATGCGAGTCGCAAACCCCTTTGCCAATAACCGGAAACTGACATTTATTAACGCTATTGGATGGTACTGCCTAATATTGTCCGCCCATTGGACCTTAGGTAGTAATGCAAGCACCCCATAATTTATACGTTTGACATCAATTCTTCTGAGGATGAACTCATGCACCAAGTTAAAAAATTGTAGTCCGACCAAATTCCAATTTTTTTGTAGAAGATTACCGGGAACCCGTCGGGGCCCGGGGCCGTAATTGCCCTCATGTTATTTAGGTTGTTAGTCACCTCCAAAAAGGTGAAGGGGCGCACAAGTGTAAAATTATCCTCCATCGACACTTTCCATTGTGCTCCCCACATATCAAGGCCAAGAGAAGCGGCGCTTCCCTGAGGTGGTTCCCAACAACTGTCTATAAGACCCATCAATATGGGTTCTAAGCTCCACCTCCCCAGAGTAGATACTACCCCCCTCACTAAGAGACCTAATTGTGCATCTCCGATGTCGGCCATTTGCCACGGTATGAAAAAATTCTGTGCTAGCATCCCCTTTTAGGACCCACCTTTGTTGCCCTCTCTGCTGCCAGTACATCTTCTCACATGTCAGCACGAAGATCATCTCATCTTCCAGTGCGTATCGACGAGCCCACTCGTCATGCGAGAGGCTGATGCTATCCGCTTGGAAATCTAGTTGCTTTATTTCGTCCAATAAAGTTGTCTTTTGTCGAATTAGGTCACTCCCCATGTTTGCTCCCCACCCTCGCAAGGAATGTCGAGCTCTACGGATACATTGTTGCCATTCGTCCAGAGCGTCACATAAGGGACCATATCGATGAGGCCGATTAGCACGAGCCTCGCACCAAATACGGATAATCTTCTCAAAAAACCCCGGTTGGAGGAGCCCTTGCTTCTCAAAGAAGAAATGCTTAGGAATTCTGTGGTAGATCTCCCCAGACTGAAGAATGAGGGGGCAATGATCCGATCCCAACTGCGTTTCCGCAGAAAGAGAACACGCTGGGAATTTTGCTTCCCATTCCGTGGAGACAAATACTCTATCTAATACACACTGAATTCGGTTGTCTTGGTTCATAGTACATGTGAAGCTAGCCCCTGCCCAGTGTAGCTCGATAAGTGCCAAGTCCACCACCCACTCATTAAACACGTCGACCAAGCCCTGGTCATTGATTACATGATTGCTTTTGTCCACCGCCGACCGAATTAAGTTGAACTCCCCCCCCCCCCCGATGACAACCGGATTTGTCGTATTCGATATTTTGGAGAAGAGTTCCCTCAAGAAGTCCCGAGATCTAGAATGGTCTGCCAGCCCCTACACCACCACTAACTCCCACCTAAAGTTGTTGTTGCATTGAAGCAAGTCTATTGCCAAAAAAACTCCCCCTAGAGAAATAAATCACATCAAATGTGTCTTTATTCACCCCTACGAGGATCCCTCCCGATCAACCATTTGCCAGAACCCACTCCCAAAGAAACGAGAGTGCCCCCGCCAAGGAGTCTAACTCCAAGCGGGAGAAGGATGCGCGAATGGTCTCCTGAAGCCCGACAAAATCGAGCCGTTGGTCACGAATGTATTGGATCAACTGTCATCTTCTGTCCCATTGACCGAACCCTCTCAACTTCCAGATGATGCCCCTCATTGGGCCCCTATTGTAACGCCCAAGATGCGGTCCTATCCTTATTTTGGCTCGAGGGCCTCGATAGGGATAGAAGCGCATCCCGTCGTTTTGCAAGAATGGATATCGTTACAAGTACATGTAAAGAGGAGATGAGTATATGGAATTGGCTTACACTCGCCACAAGCTAAATCATGATCACATCAATACATCAATACATTCAATCACCATACAGAAGAGCAGGGTCCGACTAAGGACGAAATCAAACGATAAAAGCGACATCCATCCTTGCTATCCTAGGCTGCCGGCCTGGAACCCAACCTATGATTGATGAAGAAGAAGAAGAACTCCAAATCAAACAAGCATCGCTCTCACGTCAAAGCATCGCATTACCTATACCTGCAACTGTTGTTGTAGTAATCTGTGAGCCACGGGGACTCAGCAATCTCATTTCCAAGGGTATCAAGACTAGGAAAGCTTAATGGGTAAGGTATGCTTTGGTGAGGTTGCGGCAAGCATTAAGCATTTATTTGAGTGGCTAACTTACGAGTACAAGAATAAGAAGGGTGATTTATGCATAAACGGACGTGAACTAGTACTGATCACTAAGTGATCCTGAACACCTACTTACGGTCAAACATAACCCCACCGTGTTCTCTCAAAACTCACGAGTAGAGACAGTCATGGTTACGCACACAGTTGGTGTATTTTATTTGAGTTTACTTTAAGTTTTCTATGACCGGATGTTAAAAAAAATTCCAAGTTGCCACATAACCGCGGGCATGGCATCTCGAAAAGATTTAACCCTGTAGGGGTGCCTAGATGCGGGCGAGGCTAGGGGCTCCGGGCGGCGGCCATGGCGGGGGGAAGCTCGGGTCCGCGGCCATGGGGTGGCGATGGCTTGGCGCGAGGCACACCGGCGGCGGCTTCGGCGTTCGGTTGGCTCAAGGGGCTTCGGGGACGACGATCTCGGGCGTGGTGGCTCGGGGCTGTGGGATGAGCTCGCTCGTGAGCGGCGGTGGCGGCGGGGCTCGGGCCCGTGCGGGCCTCAGATGGGCTTGGGGGGGCCTGCGCGCTGGAGGCGCTGTGGAGGACGACAAGTGGCGGCGGGGTGCTGGCTAGGCGTGGAAAACAAGGCGGGAGGCTAGGGTTTCTCCTTTGGGCAGGCTAGGGTTGCTTAAATAGGCAGGTTTTTGGGGTTAGGGGGGTTTTTCGACCCTCCGATCCCGATCGGACGGTCCGATCGGAGAGGTGGGTTTGGTGGCTTGTGTTGGGCTGTGTAGATGGGCTAGGGGGGTGAGAAGAAGGTTTGCGGCCCGACACATGTTTTTAGAACACCGAAAAACGTCCGATGATTTGACCGATGACGGTGCCGCTACGGTTGACCGTTGGGGTATCAAGCGACCTCCGAATGAGACGAAATTTGGCAGGCGGTCTACCTACAATATAACAAGACCGCACGCCAACTTTCGACCCATTCCGAGTATATTTTTCACGCACTTTTAAAAACACATTTTTTTAAACGATGTCGCGGGCGCGCGCGTGTGTGTGGTTGGTCACGAAACGGTCGTCGACGAGAACGGGGAGAACCGACAGCTATGAACGGATGCAAGTTTTTGAAAAATGACAGCGACGGGGTACCGATGCTATGCAGATGATGCGAATGATGCGATGATGAATGCGACAACCAAATGAATTACGCGGCGATAACGAAATAAAATGGGAATCTTCTGGAGCGTTGGTTTCGGGCCGTTACAACTCTCCTTCACTGACAAGAGATCTCGACCCGAGATGTTAGAATGAGAAGGGGAAGAGAAAGAGGAAAGGAAGTGGTAAAACTTAGTTGCTTCTTTGACAAACGAGTGAAACCAACAAACCTTGGAGGTTGCAAGGGGAAGAAGAATGGCATGAGGAACAAGCAAGAATTCAAAAGAAATTTGGGCAGCACTTTGGCAGGAAAGAGAGGCAAAAACTCGATAGTATGGAAAGAGCTTGAAAAGAGGACACTACACTCCGGTTAAATGGATAAGCAAGGAAAGAAGATGATCTTGACAGAATGATATGATGGTTCAAAGAGAGCAACATCAAAAAGCCTCCGAAACAAAAGACTAGAAGCTAGATCGATGGAAGGAAAAGAACGGAGAAGAAAATTACAACTTCTATCCCAATTGAACTGAAAAGCATAGATTGAACGGAGTTGTTGGAACATCAACAACGAAAAGAAAAGCTTGTTGTGGGCTTACGGAAAACAACTCGAAAGTATGAGGTGGCAACCAGTCACAAATGGAAAACAATGATTGCTTGAGAGAAACAAGATACGCAAAACTTATTTCACCAAGAGGATACATGAATACTTGGATCATTGGGAAGCACCATAATAGCAACAATCCTTAGGAAACACTTTTAGGTGAAATCCAATCAAAGATAACTCCAAGAAATAATGATGGGTTTACATATCCCATTCTTGTCAACTTCTCTTCGAGACTCCTCATGAATCAAGAATGCTATAACACCACCTCAAAAGATAAGGGAGAATGAATTGCACTTTGAAATGCAAGATAAAGAATACTTGAGAAACTACCACAAGAATCTTGAAGAACACTTTGAGAATGAAATAAATCTTTGATGAACCATCATGTAGAGGCTCCTTATACAAAAGAACGATCAAAAGAAATGAAGATTGAAAAGAATAAGATTGAGGCCTTTCCATGACTTAGATTGAGCTTCGCGAAGAGATACTTGAGAAAAATTGGGACTCCGGAAAAGAAAAGATAAGCAACTATAACTGAGAATTTGATATCATGAACAACTCCGGAAGAAGGATTGGAATTAACTAATGAAACAAGAATAAGAATTATGTTATGCTTATCCTTCATCAAGTTAAATTGATGACAAGCAACGGATTTGGCACACCACTTATTCTTCTTTAAAAGATTGAAGAGAGATATCACAAGCTTGAAGAAGTCTTGAACGAACCACCGGTAAGAATTTGGAATGAATGAGGATAATAGAATGAATGGGAATACATGAGAATGAAGAGAGCAAGATCCACCGGTATGAATTGATAATGAATGATGACAACATCGAACGAACGAAGAGACAACAATTGAGAAGAATTTGAGAATGAAAGTTGAAAGCTGAGAACGAAGAAATCTTCTGAAATGATGGCCTTCGGAGGATCGAGAGACGAACTCAACACTGAAATGCTCTGGATAGACAAGGAAAGAAATTCTCATGAATGGGGACAATTCGGGAGGACAACATGAACCTCGAATCGTGAATTCCATGAGAACGGCAAAGATTTAAGAGAAACTCTCCTTCGGTCTTCCAAGCTGAGAATGAGGACGAGAAACAGCACCAAGAATTACTGAGATACTCTGGAATAAAGAATAAAGAAAGGTTGAGCCAACGATGAAAAATGATTCGAAGCGATCTTGCAGAAGGAATATGACCGATGAAAATCATTCTTACTTCATATTTGAAAAGAACTTGAGATCTCCGGAAAAGATTAGAAGAGGCAGGTAAGATCCTGGGGAAAACCTGTGGGTTATGGGCCCACTCAAAGGAAGCCACCATTGAAATGATTGCTTAGAAAGAGAGATTGCACCGGTATGAATGAAAACTTGATGAGGTGAGAACCTCGAAATAATTCAAGAGGATATGAATGGAAATGAAAGTCTTCTGAGAAATCTTGCCACTCCAGATGGAATAGAGAGAGGACTAAACAAGTGAGGCTTGGATAAGAATTTCCAACCCGGAAAAGCATTTAAAGGATGAAAAGGATATAATGAGGCTCGAAATCTTGAATTGAATCCACCGGAGAAGAAAACAAGAACGAAGAATGATGAACTTGAAGCTCCTCGCCATCTTCACAATGAATCACCGGATACAATACGGAAGAAAAGATAGTGGAAGCATCATGTTAAAAGAAGATACTTGGATGAGAATTTAATCATTGAATAAAAAGGGCGGGAGGGTGGGAAAAAACAAAGAAAACTTGGGACGGATGAAACGAACTCCGGGAAAAGGAAAGATGAGGATAGATCTTGCAAACATTGAAATAGGATTGAATTATCTTGAAGAGAAGCACTCCGGATAGAAAAGACTTCGCATGATAATTTGATTGAGCAAAAGGATTAGCATTCCATACAAATATGAGAACGTCACTTAGGAAAGATATGAAATCACCACTTGACATCGAAGCAACTCGAATTACCATACTCCAAAACAAAACAAAGGATGAGGCTTGCAAATTAAGCCAGAAACAAATACATAACTCATTATGCATTTGTCGGAAGGATAATCCTAGGTAACTACTTGAATTCCCACCTAAGAACTTCTGAAATCTTTGGTTATGCAATCGGGTCCACGGATACATGGAGTAAAATCCATCACTCAACTCCTAGCAGTAATTCTACTCTGCAATGTATCACATCCGTCAACACATAACTAGAGGCCTCGGAAATTCATCTACCTCAGACCCTCGTAATCACAACGATACTAAACATGGCAGTACATGTGATCCCGCTCCCCAGTACTGGGTGCCGCCACACTCTTCACACCACGAATAGTATTGAAGCAATTTTGAACATCCTCCTGAGGTACCAAGGAAACTGAACGATAACGATGTGTCATGAACCCCCTGGAGCTCTACTCCTCGGGAACAGGAGGCACCAAGTACAGAATTCCGTCACATCGACATCATAGAGGTTCCAAAATACCTGTGTGATCCTAAAAAATTTGAGTGAGAAGAGGCGTAGAATTAAAATTCCTATGCCAGGATTCCTCACCAGAGCATAGAAGAGGAGTAAAATGAATCCTACTCTCTGATATATAACTAGACTCAAAATATTTTTTGTCACTAGACTCGACTCGGCCAAGTTCAATCAATCAAGGGGACTCTTAGGTCGGTACTGCTTTGATACCAACTTGTAACTCCCAAGATGCGGTCCTATCCTTATTTTGGCTCGAGGGCCTCGATAGGGATAGAAGCGCATCTCGTCGTTTTGCAAGAATGGATATCGTTACAAGTACATGTAAAGAGGAGATGAGTATATGGAATTGGCTTACACTCGCCACAAGCTAAATCATGATCACATCAATACATCAATACATTCAATCACCATACAGAAGAGCACGGTCCGACTACGGACGAAATCAAACGATAAAAGCGACATCCATCCTTGCTATCCCGGGCTGCCGGCCTGGAACCCAACCTATGATCGATGAAGAAGAAGAAGAACTCCAAATCAAACAAGCATCGCTCTCACATCAAAGCATCGCATTACCTGTACCTGCAACTGTTGTTGTAGTAATCTGTGAGCCACGGGGACTCGGCAATCTCATTTCCAAGGGTATCAAGAGTTCAAGACTAGCAAAGCTTAATGGGTAAGGTATGGTTAAGTGGTGAGGCTGCAGCAAGCACTAAGCATTTATTTGAGTGGCTAACTTACGAGTACAAGAATAAGAGGGGTGATCTACGCATAAACGGAAGTGAACTAGTACTGATCACTAAGTGATCCTGAACACCTACTTACGGTCAAACATAACCCCATCGTGTTCTCTCTCGGTTCAGAACTCACGAGTAGAGACAATCACGGTTACGCACACAGTTGGTGTATTTTATTTGAGTTTACTTTAAGTTTTCTATGACCGGATGTTAAACAAATTTCCAAGTTGCCACATAACCTCGGGCACGGCTTCTCGAAAATATTTAACCCTGTAGGGGTGCCTGGATGCGGGCGAGGCAAGGGGCTCCGGGCGGCGGCCATGGCGGGGTGAAGCTCGGGTCCGCGGCCATGGGGCGGCGATGGCTTGGCGCGGGGCACACCGGCGGCGGCTCCGACGGTCAGTCGGCTCGATGGGCTTCGGGACGAAGAGCTCGGGCGCGGTGGCTCGGGGCTGCGGGATGAGCTCGCTCGTGAGCGGTGGCGGCGGGGCTCGGGCCCGGGCGGGCCTCAGATGGGCTTGGGGGGCCCTGCACACTGGAGGCACTGTGGAGGGTGACAAGTGGTGGCGGGGTGTTGTCTAGGCATGGAAAATGAGGCGGGAGGCTAGGGTTTCTCCTTTGGGCGGGCTAGGGTTGCTTAAATAGGCAGGTTTTTGGGGTTAGGGGGTTTTTTCGACCCTCCGACCGCGATCGGACGGTCCGGTCGGAGAGGTGGGTTTGGTGGCTTGTGTTGGGCTGTGTAGATGGGCTAGGGGTGAGAAGGAGGTTTGCGGCCCGGCACATGTTTTTAGAAAACCGAAAAACGTCCAATGATTTGACCGATGATGGTGCCGCTACGGTTGACCGTTGGGGTATCAAACGACCTCTAAATGCGACGAAATTTGGCAGGCGGTCTACCTACAATATAACAAGACCGCACGCCAACTTTCGACCCATTTCGAGAATATTTTTCATGCACTTTTAAAAACACATTTTTTTAAACAATGTCGCGGGCGCGTGTGTGTGTGTGGTTGGTCACGAAACGGTCGTCGACGAGAACGGGGAGAACCGGCAGCTACGAACGGATGCAAGTTTTTGAAAAATGACAGCGACGGAGTGCTGATGCTATGCAAATGATGCGAATGATGCGATGATGAATGCGACAACCAAATAAATCACGCGGCGATAATGAAATAAAATGGGAATCTTCTGGAGCGTCGGTTTCGGGCTGTTACACCTATGGGGGATCGGGCCCCCGCCCTTCATTTATTTGGTCCACCTGGCCCATGGTTCCCCTACCACGTCCGCGGCCGCGGCCACGACCGCGTCCTCTTCACCTCCCTTTGCCACGACCCGAGGTGGCATGACTCGGCGACAATGTCGTCTCCCTGGCAAGGTTGTCTGGACCCTGTGCGCGAGCCTCAGCTAACACCATACACGCCAAGTCTCGCTAAGCAATGGCCTCAGCTATTGTGGCTTGTGGTTGCTCTTGCACACGGAAACACTCCAACACCTCTAATGGGGATCGCTCCTCGCATCCCAGGATCACATTACTCTCCTTGGCCACACGCAATAAATGCGCATTTGAAGCAAGGGCTAAAACCTTGAAGGATGACATGGAACAGATGATGGGTGATACGTCTCCAACACATCGATAATTTATGAAGTATTCATGCCATATTCACCTATGTTTACAATACTTTTATATGGATTTGATGCATTTTTATGATTTAATTAGAACTAACCCGGACTGACGCCGTTTTCAGCAGAATTACCGTGGTGTCATTTTTTGTGCAGAAAATGAAAGTTCTCGGAATCGCCCGAAACTTTTTGGTGATTTTTTCTGGAACATATGAGAAACATTAGAGCGAAGAACCACCAGAGGGAGCCCCCTGTTGCCCACTAGCCAACAGGGCGCGCCCAGGGGGGTCAAAGGGGCCTGATAGCTTGTGGCCCACTCGTAACTCCGTTTTGCGTGATTCCAACGCCAAAAAATCCTATAAATAGAGAAACCATCAGAAATTAGGAGAGACTCTCCGCCTCGGAGCCGCAGCTCTCTGTATCGACGAAAAACCAATCTGGAGAGAAAACAGTAGCGAAAACTGGAGAGAAACAGAGAGAGAGATCCAATCTCAGAGGGGCTCTTGCCCCTCCGGGAGCCATGGAGGCCAAGGACCAGAGGGGAGAACCTCTCCCCATCTTGGGAAAGGCCATGGAGGAGGAAGCCTAAGGGGGGAGACTCTCTCCCCCTCTCTTCTTGTGGCGTCGGAGTGCCGCCGGGGGAACCATCACCGCGGTGATCGTCTTCATCAACATGATCGTCTCCATCACCTTGCCTCATCTATCTACGGCGGTCCACTCTTCCGCACCCCGCTGTAATCCCCTACTTGAACATGGTGTTTAATGTCACATATTATTATTCAATGATGTGTTGCCATCCTATGATGTTTGAGTAGATCTATATTGTCCTTTGGGTTGATTGATGATCTTGATTGGTTTGAGTGTATGTTTTATTTTGGTGCTATCCTATGGTGTCCTTCGTGCCGCGCACATGTGAGGGATTCTCGCTGTAGGGTGTTGCAATACGTTCATGATTCGCTTACAGTGGGGGGCTAGAGTGACAGAAGCTTACAACCGAGTAAGGGAATTGTTGCATATGGGAGTAAAGGGGACTTGATGTTTAATGCTATGGTTGGGTTTACCTTAATGATTTCTACTAGTTGCGGATGCTTGCTAGAGGTCCAATCATAAGTTCATATGATCCAAGTACGGAAAGTATGTTAGCTCATGCCTCTCCGTCATATAAAATTGTAAGAATGATTATCGATCTTGTTATCAATTGCCTAGGATGATTCCGCACACCATACCATCATTATTCCACACTCGCTATTTGTAATATATTCTAACTCTATTTAGGGCAGCAACTATTTTCATATTTTTGTTCTCCAATATCATGCAAAGCTATCCTCTTTATACCCACAACGCAGTTTTATTTCTCGTTACTAGATAGAAGCAAACGTTTGGTATATGTAGAGTCGTATCGGTGGCAGATAGGACTTGAGAGAATATTGATCTTACCTTTAGCTCCTTGTGGGCTCGACACTCCATACTTATCACTTCCATCTTTGGGAAGTGCTACGATGATTCCTTGCACTTGGGGATTATCAATGGGCTTGGAGGTTATACCTTGCATGACTTTGCTGGCCTTGAGCGTCATGGCCTTGTCCATCATCTTGGAGGTCTTGGGTGTCGTCGCCCTCTTGCTTGTCCGCGAGGCCCAGACGGGTGATGCCGCAGCCACCATGCCCACTTGCACCCCGGGGGTCATGGCCTTGTCCTGCGTCGGGTCTTGGTCATCACGGATGCTCTCCAAGGCCGCCACACAGTCTTCGACGGGCATGAGGTTGTTGGTAAAGTCCTTGCCCCGGAAGCAATTGTCGAGGCGAAATGGCGAGACGACCACCGCACGAGCTGAGAACATAGCCCCCGCCCACATTGATATGGAGGCCGCAGACCGGACCCGCGGGGACGAGCAGGGGGTAGCAAATCGAGGAGTCGAGATCGTGCTCGGGATAGGTGACTCAGCCGCGATGATACTGGACCCGACAGTGCCCCCGCCCCCAGTCTCCACCCCCCTCTCAGTGAAACGCTCGCACACGACCTCTTCATGATGGGGGACGAGGACGCGCTGCACACCAATCCGGCCCTCGGGAGATTGGACCCGTATTGGTCCACATCCAACAGAGGTGGGATGGACTTGCGCCACAACATCCGCGGTGTCCACAGCCGGCAATAAGACACCCGACCCTTGCATTGGCAGGCTTTGAGGATGGCGCAAAAGAGCGGCACGATTACCTTGCCGGTCAGTGGGCACATAGCCGAGGTGGGGGAGCCATTCTCTGAACCCTATGATGTCTCGTGGCTGCAAGAGTGTTGGGTGCGTATCATGGGCATACCGAACCGTCTCCGTCAAGCCCCGCTTATTAAGGAGTTCCTCCGCGTCGTTGGCAAGGCCGTGGTGGTGGATGAATTGACAATCGTGCGCCTAGATATGGGTGGGTTGCGGGGTGCACCGGTGAGGGCGAAAATCTGGTGCAGACCCAACCAAGATCAACGGGTTGTTCGAAATCTTCCGGGGGCTCAGCGGCTTCATGATGCGGGTGGATCGGGAGACGGGTGGTCCGCTAGCGCCACTACCCCTGTACCCTCCTCCATCGCGTCCCCCTACTGATGACGAGCAAGACAACAATGATAAGGAGTCGGCCCCTAGTCTCCACACTACTGATTGGGACGCGGCGGGCGGTAAATCAAAGGCGGCTTCTACTGGTGGTGCTTCCTGAGCGGCGGTGGTGTCATCGGGACCTGCTGGGCAGGTGGCATCATTGGTTGTCCAGGGCACGGTTGCATAGAGAAGTTGAATGAAGGAGAGGGTGAAATGAAAACATTATGTTACATTCTTTTTAAGTATAGAGATAGAGATTAAGTATAGAGAAGACACGATAATGGTCATACATGCCGGTTAAAGTTCACATGCATTTTAAGATGGGACCATTAATTTACGATATGTGCAAGAAAAGTAATCGGTTACTTCTATTTCTGCAAATGGTCAAAATTTCAACCTTCACATCATCACATGTATATATTTCACCCCACAATCTATTGTATGTTTTTTTTCAAATATCTAAGAACCTTTTAGGAATGATTTTATACCAAACAATCGGCTACAAGGAAACAAGCATCAAGATATGATTATTTTTAGCTTAACACTTTTCTTTAAGCAGGCACATCTATTTTCACTGAACGCACATCGTTGAAAGGCCTGAAATAAATTCGGAAAAAATGTGAGTACCGGTGTCAAGTCTAGGACTTAAACCCTGATGGACTGGGGATATCATCATCTTTCTAACCATCCAACCACATGTTGGTTCACACTTTGGTAGTTAACTAATACTCCGTAGCTCACAGCAATAAACAATTTGTTTTACTATTTACTACCCCCGTTCTGGCTTGTTGATCCTCTTTGTATTTTGTGACAAACTTTGATCTTAGATTTAAGTAACAAAATGTGAATGCATGTCATAAAAAATAAAATCATTGAAAACCATGTTCAAATAGGAATCCAACGATATAATTTTTTATGACATGCATTAACATTTTGTCAGTTAGATCTATGGTTAAAATTGAGCATAAAATATGAACGAGATCAATAAACATGACGAAGATAGTACCAGGTAAATATGGTGCCAGTTACAACAACTCTCAACATACTCCGTACTAAGTTGATTTTGGTAACGAAGAAATGAACTAAAGATTTACCATCAACATGCTTACTTCCAATCCAATATACCGTAATCTTGACAAATCAGTTTGTTGTTGTTCACGGGTCAGCAAGTAGGTCACCTAGGATAGATTCTTCCGATGGATGCCCTGTCGAAAACACTCGGAACAAAGAGACATAGTAGGTGCCGCCAGTAATGCATGGAATATACCGTGCAATTTTTGTATTCAAAGGCGTTTAAAATTAAATAAATGTGGTTTATTTGAATGTCAATTCTGCTTTGGTTTTATAAACGACTGTTGACCAACTCCTTTCCTGTAAACAAAGGCCAAGAAGAATAAATGTTGCTAGATGTCCAATTCGTGCCCATAAAGTCAACGGATTTTTGGGCCAGCACTGATTGGCTCATAGTACTCGGAAATGTCATGGTTTCTATGCACAGGCCGGCCACACCCAAATCTGTTGACAAATATACTTACTCTACCTTACACAGAAGGCCATAAGTATTCTCCAAATCATGTATAAGCCCATGACACGGTTACATTTTCCAGCAAAAAAATGTGCTAGGCCACACGAAGGCTGGCAAGGGAAATATCGGTCGATTTCTTCAAAGTTTGTCAAAAGTACACCTGCTACAGCAATGGACATACTCAACACATCCGTTTGAGCGACAAGTAATTCCGGACGGAGGAGGAGGAAGTACACGATATGTGCAAGGCGAGCGCTAGGCGTCGGTCTAGCAGCCGTGCGATTGCGTCGTTATCTCTCGCATGCTCGTGGAAAAAAAGGGGACCCCCCCCCCCCCCCCCCTTCCCCGTGCAGATTTGAAGATTTAGGCATCGGACGCTTCGTGGTGAGCCGCTAGCCTCATCGCGGGAGCTTAGCCGGTTCCAACATCTGCAAGCCGTAGTACCAGTATCTCTCAACCACGATTGCAGCATCCGTCAACATGGTCATCACATGCAGCTGTGGCCTTCCAGCATCTACAAGTCGTGGCTCCAGTGTCTTGCAACCACGATTGCAGCATCCGCCGACGTGGTCACCACATGCAGTTGCGGGCTTCCAACATCTGCAAGACATGGTTCCAGTGTGTTTCAACCACGGTTGCAGCATCCGGCGACGCGGTCACCACGTGCAGCTGCAGGCTTCCATCATCCGGTCGTCGTGGTTCTAACATCTGGCAACCACGGCTGCAGCACCCCGTCGGCGTGGTCACCATCGACAGCTGCATGCTTCCAACATCTGATCATTGTGGTTCCACCATCTAGAAAACACAGTTGCATCACCCCCCGCACGTGGTCACCACCAACAGCTGCGAGCTTCCAGCTTGTGGATGTCGTGATTCCATCGCCACGGTTCCAACATCTGGCGACCGCAGTTGCAGCATCGTGGGTCGTGCACGATGCAGTCGCTATCGATGTAGCAGCATCGCCTAGAAGCTGCGAGTCCGGCATGCGGCTATGCCCGTTTGTGGAATGGAGAGAGCCATCTCAAGGAGCCGTTAAGGCCCCAGCACGCGACCTCTCGGAGTCGCCACGCGCCACCGCTGCAACTCCTCGCAACCCCAGTCTCTTTTGCAGCATATTCAACATGGATGGGGGAGGACGAGGGGATGGGTGGGCGGCCATGGTCAGCTCCCAATAGCAGTAGCGGTCGCCGGTCGACAAGGGGAGAAATCCATGGAGGAAAAACGAGCGACGGGTAGAAACAGAGAGCAAAAACAAGCGATGAAAAAAAACAACGACCGATTGTAGATTACCGTTGCGCTTCAATGACGAGGCTCATCGCGGCCGCGCTTCGTTTGTGGCATCACATGTTCATGCGACCTTTGCATTGATGTGAGGAAGAAAAAAGGAATGGACAGGGATGCCCGTTGAAGAGATATAGTTGCATTGCAAGAAAAAAACGATGTGTTGACATGTGCCAGCGAATCACAGCTAATTTTTTTTTAATTTTTTTTTAATTTCGTCACATATTACGCCGGTCAAAAAATTTGCAAATCTGTCATCCCGTCGGACTCGATGGAGCCGACAGGGTCCAGTCGGTCACGGGGAAGCTGACAGGAGGCTGTCGGCCACTAGGAGGCCGATAAGTGGGAAGTCGGCCACGTGGCGGCCGACTACTGGCCCGAACACGTCACTCGGCCTGTGGCCGTCCAGTCGGCTGCGCCAAGGCCGACTGGGCCCAATCGGCTACGCCGAAGACGATAGGACCCAGTCACCTTCGGCCGCGCCTCCCTCTCCCTTTCTTCCTCCTCTCTTCCTCTCTTCTCTGTTCTTTCTCATCTCTCTCTCAACCCGAAGCCCCCCGATTTCTTATCGCATATTTAGCGGATTTCTTCCTAGTTTTTCACCATAGATTGCTTCTAGAGTGCTAGGGGATGTTAGTGTAACCCCGATCTCGTGATGGGGTAGCTCGTAGTGGTGGTGGTGACCATTGTGGAGGTGGAGGTGGTGGAGGTGGAGGTGGAGGCAGTGGAGGTGGAGGTGGAGGTGGAGGTGGAGGCAGTGGAGGTGGACATTCCGGTGTTCGTCGTCCGTTCGCGTGTTTGAAGCCCGCCGTTCGTCATTTCTTCACACGCTTCAAGGGTAATATATCCAACGTCCATTCCCATAGTGTTAAGTTGTGTGGATATTTATGTGTGTAGAATATTTTAGTTGATCCGGTAGCGTTGGTTCGATACAATATGTAGATGTCAAATATTTAGTTGTATTGCATTTTTTATTTGGTGCGATAAAATTTGGGTAGCGGTGGTATTTTTTAGTTGGTTCGGTAAAATTGGTTTAGGGTTCGATAGAATATGTAGTTGTCAAATATTTAGTTGTGTGGTAATTTTTAGTTTATCCGGTAGCTTTGGGTAATATTAGGGTAGATGTGGTAATTTTAGTTGGTTCGGTAAAATTATTAGTTTGCCTTTTGCTGAATATTTATCCCTGTTGAATTTTTTTTAGGTCAACAGATATGTCTGATTTAGTGACGTTAATTTTTTACTACGGCTCTGGTAATGTGCAAATAACTGAGACATGAGCTGATCTGAGTGAATTTGAGCACATTGAAGTGCCAATGACTGCCCCTGAAACATGGTCTGTTAGTCAGTTGACAGAATGGATAACCGGGTCTTTAGGGTTAAATACTGAAACACACACCGTGGATGTTCATGCATTATGGACCCGGTCCAGTTCGAATATTTTCTTTTATTTGAAGGAAATAGCGCGGGACGATCAGTGGGTGCGTTGGTTACAAGCTAGCTCGAGCAGGGGAGTTAATCCTGTCGCTTTAGTGCTTCCCGTCGTGAAGCAGGTGAGTGCAACTGAAGCCGACGGTGGTTACGATTATGGCCAGAGCAGTGAAGGAATGCATGATTCAATGTCAAATTATGCGTCCCATGCTGCAGATGAAGTTTACGAATCAGAGCAGAGCAGTCATGCAGAAGGAGGTAATGTCGATGATTATGCTAGTGGCGAGGCGGATGCTGACGAGGTAGATGGACACTTGCAAAACCAGATGGAAAATGAAGATAGAGATGGTGATATTGCTGATGATTCTGACGAGTCAGACGAAGAAGAGAACGTCCAGCAGGTGCCTAATCCTGCATCATGGAATCAGGACTTCTCAACTGCAATGACCGTGAATGATGGTCATGATTCTGCCTGGCAATATCACCAGAACAACATTGCGACGGGTGCCATGTATCCAAACAAGCAAGCTCTGAAAGATGCAATAATTAGTTGGGCAATGTCCACGCAAAGGGTTTTTGTAGCAGATGTGTCAAGTTCGAAAAACTTGACAATGGTATGCAAGAACACTGGTTGTCCAGCGAGGGTGCATGGCTATCTCCCTAAGTATGGCACAAACTGGCTGATCAGTGACTTGGTTCATCACACTTGTGTTATTCCCTGCATCCCTCAAGATCATCCTAACCTTACGTCCACCCTCATTGCTCGGTTGCTTTATAGCGAGATAGTGGAGGGCAAAGCGATGGAAGTGAAGGCTATCCAAACAAAAGTCTTCGTCAGGTTCAAGTACAAAATATCTTATGGCAAGGCTTGGAGGGCTAAGAAGAGGGCACTTGAGAGCAGATTTGGTTCGTACTTTGATGCATATGACTCTGTTATCCGGCTCCTCCACACACTGTAGGACCGGAATCCGGGCACCTATGTCAATATTCAAGACTTCTTCATACCAGAGTTCCCAAATGTAAAGGTGTTGCATCGATTGTTCTTCTCTTTCGGTGTGTGCATTGAATCTTTCAGACATTGTCGTCCAGTGATATGTGTGGATGGCACTTTTATCACAGGGAAGTACAAGGGTCAGATCCTGACCGCCATTGGTCAAGATGGGCAAAATCAAGTCGTTCCTCCGACATTTGCTTTTGTGGAAAGCGAGAACATTGAAAGTTGGACATGGTTCTTCAGGCAATTGAAAATAGCTGTTGTGCAGGATAAGCCGAATGTGTGCATTCTTCATGACAGACATGCAGGTATACTCAGTGCGATAAAGACATTGTCAAACCCTGGCCCTGAGGAACAAACTCCATGGCAGGACTTGCAGAGTCGTTGGTGCATGCGCCATCTTGGGAACAAACTCCATGGCAGGACATAAGCGCAATGGCTCCAAAGGCTTCAGCAGTACATGGTAGACTGGGATACTGCGACCACACGTCTCTGGGAGGAGGATGGCATGTTTTATCTCGGTGAATTCAATGCCTATTTGCATCGGTACATGGGGGGACAAGGTTACGCATCGTTCAACACCCTCATCTAGAGGAGATACCGGACCCCGTTACGTCAGATACATACCCGAGCTATGATACTTCGGGCTCTAGGCAGTACGCGGTAACATTTATTGTCTTTATCTAATTCATCTTCTGGTTACATACTTTGCCGTCCATAATTAATAATCATCGTGACAATTTCAGGCTGAGCTGGCATACGATCTTCATAGTGAGGTCAGGGACTATACACGATCGCTGTCGTCTACACCTCTTATGGTTCCCACATCTCAGCTCCGGCCATGGTTCGCACGCCTGGAGCAGAAGCTACGATCTGTCTACACGGCTATCACGTGCACCCGCACTTCGGACGTTGTTCCCCACCACCAACAGCAGCAGCAGAACCACCACCACCAGCAGCACCACCACCACCACCACCAGCAGCACCAGCAGCCACGGCCATCCACGCAACGACAACAACCACGTCCTCGCCTAACACAGCAGCCGACGCCCCCTCCACCACCTCCTGACCAGGTTGGCAGTTCGGCGTGGCAGCACCCAGAGCAGCATTATCCCTCGTCCAGCTTCGCGTTTGAACCTTCACCACAACAGCAAAGTCCCACATCGGGTTTCATGTTTCAGCCACATCCATATCAGCAGGGGTCGGCGTTCGGATCTGCGTTGGGGAGTGAGGGTGAGCCACTATCACAGCTACACACGTGGATGGACATATTTTCGACTCCTCCACCAGGACCCACCCAGGATACACAGGATGACCAGGACGGGTCTGAGGTTCCTCTTCGTCACATTAGGCCACCCAACAGGTTTGGCTGGAGTACGCCTAGCACACCGCCTGAGCGCCGAGGCAGGCGTCGTCGTTGACGGTTCCATCGTTCGGTAGAGACATGACTATCTAATTATGTATGAGACATATGTCTATTTTATGTATGGGACAAATTACTATCTACTTATGTATGAGACATATTCATGTTCTATTTCAGTGGTCAATTGGTTTAGAGGGGATAACAATTATACTGCAAACTAAATGCATCCAACGCCGCGCTTTACATAAAACATAATGCCCACAAAACAAGACAATACACAAAGATAATATAAAATACAGCTGAATTAAACAATACAACTGAAATTACAAAATATAGCTATAAAACTACATGAATGCATCATCGTCCTCCTCCGTCCATGCAGAGCTCTTGCCCTTTGTCGATGCAGAGCTCTTGCCCTTTATCGATGCAGAGCTCTTGCCCTTCGTCGATGCAGAGCTCTTGCCCTTCGACGATGCGGTAGTCTTGACCGTGGTGCTCGGCATGAAGAGGTCGTCTTCGTCCTCCTCCGTCGATGCAGATCTCTTGCCCTTCGTCGATGTAGAGCTCTTGCCCTTCGACGATGCGGTAGTCTTGACCTTGGTGCTCGGCATGAAGAGGTCGTCTTCGTCCTCACTGTCTGCTGACCATAAATCTGAATTATTTACAGCAATCTTGAGGTAAGATTCACCCTTATGCAGTTGCTTCTGCCATCTGCCATGCAACCTGAGAAGTTCTTTCCGTATCTCCTCAAATGTCCTGGGAGGCCACCCACTCCTAGCTAATGAGTGAGCCAACTCATTCATTATGGTGTCACTACTGATGAGTTCCTCCCATGGAACTACTCTATCGTCGATCTTGAAATTGGCGGCTAGACGGAGAAGACGATCGGACATACCAGAGTGAAAACTACGATCAAAAGGATAATGGGACATCTCCACGAAACTACGATACTATACTGGACAACTTACCCAATTTAGTGTGGAGGGGTTTTTATAGGTTCAGAAGAGAAGAATAGGCGGGAACTCAGAAGAGGGAGACAATGGCGGGAGATATTGGTGGGAACTAAGAAGCGGGAAACGATGGCGGGAGATATTGGCGGGAACTCAGAAGCGGGAAAAGATGGCGGGAGATATTGGCGGGAACTCAGAAGCGGGAAAAGATGGCGAGAGGGGTTATTGTGTCATTTTGTACATCACAAAATGTTAGTTATGCATCAAAATATGAGGAACATGCACCTATTGGTTTTGCCAAGGCCGATTAGTACTAATTGGTCACGGCTAGGCCAATTAGTACTAATCGGCCAGGTCACGGCTAGGCCAATTAGTACTAATCGGCCACGGCTAGGCCGATAGGACCTAATCGGTCTCTACAAAGCCGACAGGAGCTCTTTCTGCGTGGCCGACTGCCCTATCGGCCTATTAGAAGCCGACTGGGACTAATCGGCTATGGCAAAGCCGACTGGATCCAGTCGGCTTCCTCCTGGCCGACTGAATCACAATTCTGTAAATTTTGCCAACGACGTTATATGTGAAAAAATTAATAAAAAAAGATAATATTTAAAAAAAATTAGCCGAATCACACGGCCCGTGCGCAACCGACCGAATTTTCAGCCGGTCGGCCGGGTAGAACCATTTACCTATGTACTACAAAGTTTGAAAAGCTGAAGATGTTTTGGAGGGGCATATGTGCAAAACAAGAAGACCGGCGGGCAAGAAACAGAAAGCACGGAGGAGGATAGAAAAGGAGCGGCGAAAGCGATGGCCCCCAACGACCCGATCGAGGCGAGGGAATCCAAAACCAAATCAAACTCAAAACTCAAACGCCACCCAAACAAAAACAAAAAAAGACAGCCGCAAAGGCCACCGCATTCCCATCCAAATTCGCAGCAAATCCGAACTAGTCAAATCAAAATTATAAAAACAAACAAGGACAGAGGCGGCCAGAGTGCCCGGCCACCTCGCCCTCGTCGCCGCCTCCTCCCCTCCTGCCGCGGGCGGCCTGCTTCACGCCGCCTCCTCCCGCGCCTGCCTCCGCGTCTTCTTGACCCTCCCCGCCCCTCCCTCCCCTCCCCTGAATCCCAGTCGCGGCGCGCGTGCAGGCGAACCCTAGAGCCCTGCCCGTCGCAGCCTCCTTTGCAGCCCCTTCCATCGCCGGATACCGAGGTAACCACCGCCACCGCCGCCGCTGAGCCTTCTGGTTGTTTGTCTCATGGGTTTTTCGATTTCGCTCTCTGGCACGCGGTTCTGTGGAGTTGCCGCCCCAGTATTTTATTTTTATTTTTCAGTTCCCCTGTTAAATTTGGTGCCTCGGGCTGTTTGCGCGGGCGTCAGCGGTGCTTGTTTTTCAGGCTTCAAACTTGCACGGGACTTGGTTTGGTTTGGGCGCGGAGCAAAATCTTCTAGTGCATGATTTACGGGTAAAAAATCGTCGAGCAAACTAAATATTTCGCAGTTTAACACGCCGTTATTTGACTGAAGATTGGGGGGGGGGGGGGGGGGGGGGGGGGGGGGGGAAGCAGCAGCTCTGTTCAACACTAGGCACCTTCCACCTTGATTTTACCTTGTTCATGGTTTGCCCAGACCGTAGGATGCACTGCTAATGCAGATTGCTGCCGCCACTCCGTTACATGGATATAGAAGCACAGTAACTGCACTCAATTAATAGGTTCTGATGAGTGACATGGACGTGGGTTCTTGATGCTCTGCTACTGTCATGATCTTGTTCTGACCAATTATGGAACAGGAATGGAGCGGAATGGAGAGAGCCATCTCAAGGAGCCGCTTCTCCACGCGGCCGATGGCGCGTCTCCTGCCGCCGCCGCCAGGGTGTCCCCGCGGAAGGAGAGGACTACAAGGAAGGTCATGTTCAATGTCCGGGGCATGTCGTGCGGCTCCTGTGCCGTCTCGATAGAGACGGTGGTGGCGGGATTGAAGGGGGTCGAGAGCATCCAGGTCTCAACCCTTCAGGGCCAGGCTGTTGTTCAGTACAGCCCCGAGGAGACCGATGTAAGATTTCCTTGAACTGATGCTCTTTTTCTCATCACTGTGTTTTCAGTATGGATGTAGTTAGTAGTACTCACTATGGAAATATTTGCATGGTTATCATAAATGGGGTAAAAAGAGGCATGCCTAATACATATGGTAGCTTCTTTGTGTCCTGTTATTAATCCAAGTTATCAATTTTGCTACATGAACTAGGGACATATTTGCACATGTATTTAGTGTAAATGGGAATCGTTTGGTTTCAGGACATATTTGCACATGATATTCATCTTTGTGTCCTACAAATCCTCATTTAGCTGCCAGCTCAACTTTATCTCATCTTTTCCTTGATATTCATTTTCAAGGTCCATACCTGTGTACTACCAACTATTTTATTACCTTTTGTTTATGTGGGCCAATTTCTTGATGGCGACTGCCAATCATTGGATATTCGAACATTGTCAGATAGTTTAGTTCATAAATGAATTGCCGAGGAACTATATCATCTCCACGATGAGTATACCTTGCTTAAATATTCTTATACAAATTTGAGCATAAATGAATTGCCAAGGAACAGTATGACCTTTCTTTCTTCATACTGTGATTTTTTTTACTAGCAATCGTAGTAGATTTATATTTATGAGCGTGCACTTTCAGTTCAGTAAACTCTAGTCTGCATTAATGCATTCTCCACAAAGTAATGACGAAAATGTTGCACCATAGGTATAATCTGCTATATTTTCTCAGTTAAGATTCTTATTCTCACAGGCAAGAACCATAAAAGAAGCTATTGAGGATATCAACTTTGAGGTCGATGAACTCCAAGAACAAGAAATTGCTGTATGCAGGCTCCGGATAAAAGGAATGGCCTGTACGAGCTGTTCTGAATCTATTGAACGGGCACTTCTAATGGTACCTGGAGTTAAAAAAGCTGCAGTGGGGCTTGCCCTAGAGGAAGCCAAGGTGCACTTTGATCCAAATATTACCAGCCGTGATTTACTAATCGAGGCTATCGAGGATGCCGGATTTGGAGCTGATCTCATTAGTTATGGGGACGATGTGAACAAAATGCATCTAAAACTTGAGGGTGTGAGTTCTCCAGAAGACACCAAACTCATTCAGTCGGTATTGGAAACCGTAGAGGGAGTGAATAATGTTGAATGGGACACATCGGGTCAAACAGTTACAGTTGCATATGACCCTGATGTCACTGGTCCAAGATTACTTATTCAGCGCATTCAGGATGCTGCACAGCCCCCTAAATGCTTTAATGCCAGCTTGTACTCACCACCAAAGCAAAGAGAAGTAGAACGCCACCATGAAATTATGAGTTACAGGAACCAATTTCTTTGGAGTTGCCTCTTTTCAGTTCCTGTGTTCCTGTTCGCGATGGTTCTGCCCATGCTCCCTCCTTCTGGAGATTGGCTGTTTTATAAAATCTACAACAACATGACGGTAGGTATGCTACTGCGGTGGTTGCTATGTTCCCCAGTTCAGTTCATTATTGGTTGGAGGTACAGTCTCAATCTGGCAACAACATCTTGATGTTGATTCCTTTCTCTCACTGAAAAAATGTTAAGCCCTTTTGTCTCACAAATGCAATTATATAAAGGTATCATGTTGTTTGGGAATGATAGAAGTACTAGAAAAGTTGTCAGACAATGCTGCTTTATAGTTTCTTCATTGCAATCTTATGGTACAACATGTGTCTTACGTATTTCACTTTGTATCGATACTTGTCAGATTTTACGTTGGAGCTTACCATGCACTGAAGCGAGGGTACTCCAACATGGATGTGCTGGTTGCTTTGGGAACAAATGCTGCGTACTTCTATTCTGTGTACATAATTGTGAAGGCACTAACATCAGACTCGTTTGAAGGACAAGATCTTTTTGAAACTAGTTCTATGTTGGTATCTTTTATATTGCTGGGAAAATACCTTGAGGTGGTGGCAAAGGGGAAGACATCAGATGCTTTGTCAAAGCTGACAGAACTTGCACCAGAAACAGCTGTACTTCTCACAATGGACAAGGATGGAAGTGTCATTTCAGAAGTGGAGATCAGCACCCAGTTACTTCAAAGAAATGATTTCATTAAGATTGTCCCTGGTGAAAAGGTACCGGTTGATGGTGTTGTCATCAAAGGCCAAAGCCATGTTAATGAAAGTATGATAACTGGGGAAGCAAGGCCCATTGCAAAGAAACCAGGAGACAAGGTTGGTATTTCTGGATACTGATTTTCTTATCTTGTGCTATTTATCATGTACTGCTCTGATGCTTCAGCTGTCCTTTTTTGAAGGTTATTGGTGGTACTGTAAACGATAATGGTTTCATAATTGTTAAGGCCACCCATGTTGGGTCAGAGACTGCTCTGTCACAGATAGTCCAGCTAGTTGAAGCTGCTCAACTTGCAAGAGCTCCAGTACAGCGGTTGGCAGACAAGATTTCACGGTTTTTTGTTCCAACTGTAAGTTATCTGCTATTTTCTCCTTCAAATTTCCTCCTGCTATGTTGTTCTGCACCATCTTTTGCATAGTCAGAGCATGGTCAGAAAGTACCTACCCATGTGGTTTGTAATTGGTTACAGTAGTAGTTTGTCGGTATCAACGTTATGCAGACGTGATTTACATGATCAATATGAGTAGTCAGCCTAGACTCGGCCAGCATTCAGCTGAAAACCTTGTATGTGCTACCGGCTACCCCGGGTTCTACTGTATACCCCTGTTTGGTGAACTTGTCGAGATTAAATTTACTTATATGATTTAGAAAACTAGCTAGCTTAACCTTATTCTTTACTGAGCTGATTAGTTTCTAGCAGTAAACAGTATGTTCATTGTGGAAATCATACCCTGCTGCAAATGTTCCAGTATGATCGTTGCTGCCAGATTATCTCTTGAGAGAAAAACTTTCTCATATTGATTGTTTCTTCTCATTTTAAGGTTGTGGTGGCTGCATTTCTTACATGGCTTGGCTGGTTCATACCCGGGCAACTTCACCTCTACCCTCAGCAATGGATTCCAAAGGCAATGGATAGTTTTGAGCTTGCTCTACAGTTTGGAATATCTGTCCTAGTCGTTGCATGCCCGTGTGCTCTGGGATTAGCTACCCCAACTGCTGTTATGGTTGCTACTGGAAAAGGTGCTTCTCTAGGTGTTCTTATCAAAGGTGGTAATGCACTTGAGAAAGCTCACAAGGTAATCTTGAGACTTTTTGTGTGCGTGCATGTGCTCGTGCGATACAAACTCCAGTGTAAGGAGTATGTTTTTCTTCTCCATATAAATTCTAATGTGGTATACTAACACACACTGGACTACCGTTTTGATCTCTCTGTTTGCAGATTAAAACTATCATATTTGATAAAACTGGAACCCTGACTAAGGGTAAACCTTCTGTTGTTCAAACAAAGACCTTCTCCAAGATACCACTTCTAGAATTGTGTGATTTAACTGCCAGTGCTGAGGTTAGTTTGTTAACCACTTATCACTTTCGGCATTTATGTTGGCAGACACCATGATATATAAACCTTTTCTCCGTGTTTGGGGGTCTGGCTCTAACTTCCTATGTAACTTGAAAAATTGTCACTTCGTCAGGCAAACAGCGAGCATCCTCTATCAAAGGCTATTGTTGAATACACAAAGAAACTCAGAGAACAATATGGATCTCCCAGTGATCATATGATGGATTCCAAAGATTTTGAGGTGCATCCAGGGGCGGGGGTCAGCGCGAATGTTGAAGGCAAGCTGGTTTTGGTTGGGAACAAAAGGCTCATGCAAGAATTTGAAGCTCCAATGAGCTCTGAAGTGGAGGAATACATGTCTGAGATGGAGGATCTTGCCAGGACCTGTGTGCTTGTTGCTATCGATAGGGTTATCTGCGGAGCTCTTGCCGTGTCGGATCCTCTGAAGCCTGAGGCAGGGCGCGTCATTTCACACCTTAGCTCAATGGGCATCACAAGTATCATGGTGACGGGCGACAACTGGGCTACAGCTAAATCCATAGCAAAGCAAGTCGGGATCAGCACCGTATTTGCCGAGATCGATCCAGTTGGAAAAGCTGAGAAGATCAAGGACTTGCAGGTACAGCCTTTTCCCTTCTATGCAGGGATATACACCTGGCATTACATTTGGCATTCCTGCTTACCCCATTTCCTGCACAGACGCAAGGACTGGCGGTGGCGATGGTAGGCGACGGGGTGAACGACTCGCCGGCCCTGGCCGCAGCGGACGTGGGCATGGCCATCGGCGCGGGCACGGACGTGGCCATCGAGGCCGCCGACATCGTCCTGATGAAGAGCAGCCTGGTGGACGTGATCACTGCCATCGACCTCTCGCGGAAGACCCTGGCCAAGATCCGGCTCAACTACGTCTGGGCCCTGGGCTACAACGTCCTGGGCATGCCGATCGCCGCCGGCGTCCTGTTCCCGTTTACAGGCATCCGGCTCCCCCCCTGGCTCGCCGGGGCCTGCATGGCGGCCTCGTCGGTGAGCGTCGTCTGCTCGTCGCTGCTGCTCCAGCTCTACAAGAAGCCGTTGCACGTCGAGGAGGCGCCGATGCCGGCAGGACCCGGCGATGGCAGCTCGAATCTGGTGTGAGGATCGCTCGCCCGTTCCGTCCTCCGTCTCTGCGTTGCTACTGACGAAACTGTTGCTGTCAACGTTAGTGGGCTGCAGCTATTTGCTGGCATGCACCAAGCCATGAACTGACGCTGATTGCAAACGCCTGGCCCTCCTGATTGATTCGTGTGCATATGTAATTTCACGCAAACCATTTTCCTTCCTTTTGTGCGGAATGATTTTTATTATTAATAATATGGGAGATTTATCCTTGAAACGGAGCTATTCATCAGATTGTTCCATCATTGGTATTTAAACTGTCAGGTCATCTCCAACGTCGACCCTCAAGAATGGACGTTGATACGGAAGCTGTCCATCCAACCATGTCTGCATACATTTTAAAACGGATTTAAACAAACTGGATGATTTTTATTAAACCAGATCAAATTCATTATATTTCGACATAGTAACTAAACAAGAGCGTCCTGAAGTGAACCTGTCTAAATCTTGGCTCGTGGTCGTGAGCATCTACACCGGGACTGGGCAAATCCGGCCCCCTATACGCCCGCGAACGCATCCGGATTGTCTCTCATATTTCGCTCCGTGCATTCACATACCTCATATCCGGATTTTCAAATTCATGCAAAACCATGCACGTCGATCATCCGATACTAAACGTCACACGTAAAACAAATGTTGGTACCGAACATAAGAAGTATTTACATCAAATTTATTTGAAGTGCACAATCAATCATCTGCTCTTTGATTTTCATTATGGGTCCACATATGCCCCATCAGATCATTGAGTAGTTGCGTGTGCACGTGATGATCTCGAAGGTTCTGATGCATCTGCAGAAAGTTCATAAGCTGAACTGCATCTTGATCTTCAGGGATTTCAACTTGTTCTCCACGTGCTTCAAAATCATTGGTTTGGGCTACATCATCACCCTCATCCTCGACGATCATATTGTGCAAAATAACACAACATGTCATCAGTTGCCACAAAGTTTCTTGTTCCCACATCATTGCAGCCCCACAAACGATTCCCCAACGCGTTTGCAGCACTTTGAATGCCCTCTCCACATCCTTCCTAGCTGCTTCCTGCATTGTTACAAAGTGCTTTTGTTTTCTGCCATGTGGTTCGGATACGGTCTTCACAAATGCAACCCACTAAGGATATATGCCATCAGCAAGATAGTATCCCATGTTGTAGTCTCGGCCGTTGACGGTGTAGTTGCACGGAGGTGATTCCCCGTTGCAAAGCCTCTTGAACACCGGAGATTGTTGAAGCACGTTGATGTCGTTGTGAGAACCTGGCATTCCAAAGAAAGCATGACAAATCCATAAGTCATGTGATGCCACCGCCTCTAGTATGATGGTGGCCTCTCTTGTGTGACCTTGGTACATTCCTCGCAAACCTTTGGGGCAGTTCTTCCATTGCCAATGCATGCAATCGATTGATCCGAGCATTCCTGAAAACCCTCTAGCCTCTCCAATAGCCAACAACTTCTCCGTGTCATGTGCATTTGGCTCTCTCAGATACTCTGCTCCAAACACCTCCACCATAGCACGAGCAAACTTGATAGTAGTTTTCAGGCATGTACTCTCCCCAATCCTGACCATCTCACCAACGACATCTGCCGCAGTACCAAGTGCAAGCATCCTCATAGCAGTCGTGCACTTCTGCTTGGCAGAGAAAGAAAGTTGACCGCAACAATCCCTTATGAGCCTGAAGTAGTCATCATGTGCCTCCGCAGCCTCCACAATGCGCAAAAACAATGGTTTTTGCATGCGAAAACGACGACGAAACCATGAATCATCCGGGAATCTTGGGTTCAGATCAAAGTAATCCTTCTACAATAGCTTTGCTCCGGATACCCTATCCCGATTGATGACTCTTCTCCCTTTGATTGAGCCCTTGAAATTGAGAATATGCTCCACTTCCCGGTCCATTTCGTCGTGCATGCTCATGAGCATGATCATGTCCACTTCTTCGTCCGAATCTGATGAATCGAAGAACTCTTCTTGAATCAGTTGATCAAGCTCCGTCGGTCCATACTCCTCGCCGGACGAAGCATCGAAATCCATCGTTTCCCCTACAAATTTGACCAACAAATCCAGTCAGACATTCTGTCACACACATCCGGTGCAAGGCAGAGCCAGCGAGTTGCCGGACGTACAGCGGTGTCTTCCGGGTCGGGGACGACGTCCTCCGCGGCGAGGTCAGGAGAGATGATCCCTCTGACTGAGCGGCCGGGCGGCAGAGGCTACTAGGCGACGGAGCGCGCGCGGCGGTGGAGCTGGGAGACGAACAACGCGAGGAGGAAGAAGAGAGGATAACAGCAAATGGATCCGGCACTTCTGCGGGGTGGATTTGGGGGCAATTTGAGGTGGGGTCGGGCTGTCGGGTCCGACGTGGCGGGCGTGCCCGGGCGCGCCTGGGCTCCCCCATATCCGCCCCATATTTGGGCTGGAAATGGGGGGTGCCGGTCAGCCCGGGCGTTTGAGGCCGGTTTGAGAGGCCTGTCTGTGTCGCATTTTCATGACCGGGCAGTGACCGGGCGGCCTGCCCGGGCGTTTGAGGCGGGTTTGTGTTGGAAATATGCCCTAGAGGCAATAATAAAATGGTTATTATTATATTTCCTTGTTCATGATAAATGTTTATTATCCATGCTATAATTGTATTGACTGGAAACGCAAATACATGTGTGGGTACATAGACAACAATGTGTCCCTAGTAAGCCTCTAATGGACTAGCTCGTTAATCAAAGATGGCTGTGGTTTCCTAGCCATGAACAAGAGTTGTCATTTGATAATGGGATCACATCATTAGGAGAATGATGTGATGGACAAGACCCAAGCTGTGGACGTAGCATATGATCGTGTCAGTTTATTGCTATTGTTTTCTGCATGTCAAAGTATGTGTTCTTATGACCATGAGATCATGTAACTCACTGACACCGGAGGAGTACCTTGTGTGTATCAAATGTCACAACGTAACTGGGTGACTAGAAAGATGCTCTACAGGTATCTCCGAGGGTGTCTGTTGAGTTGACATGGATCAAGACTGGGATTTGTTACTCCGTGTGACGGAGAGGTATCTCAGGACCCACTCGGTAATACAACATCACAATAAGCCTTGCAAGCAAAGTGACTAAAGTGATAGCCACAAGATCTTGTATTACGAAACGAGTAAAGAGACTTGCCGGTAACGAGATTGAACTAGGTATGGAGATACCGACGATCGAATCTCGGGCAAGTAACATGCCGATAAACAAAGGGAACAGCGTACGGGATTAACTGAATCCTTGACATAGAGGTTCAAACGATAAAAATCTTCATAGAATATGTAGGAACCAATATGGGCATCCAGGTCCCGCTATTGGTTATTGACCGTAGAGGTGTCTCGGTCATGTCTATATAGTTCTCGAACCCGCAGGGTCTGCACACTTAACGTTCGGTGACGTTTCGGTAGTATTGAGTTATGTAAGTTGGTGACTGAAGGTTGTTCGGAGTCCCGGATGAGATCCCAGACATCATGAGGAGCTCCGGAATGGTCTGGAGGTAAAGATTCATATATGGGAAGTTGGTATTCGGGTTCCGGAATAGTTTCGGGGCTTATCGGTTTTGGTTGGAAATGCCGGAAGGGGTTCCGGGGGTCCATCGGGGAGGTCCACCTGCCTCGGAGGACCCCATGGGCTGGGCCCATGCAGCTAAGGGCCGAGGTTTCCCTAGGTTGGCCGTCGCGCCCCTAGGGAAACCCTAAGACAGTTCCCTAGGGTGGCCGTCGCGCCCCTAGGGAAACCCTGAGGAAGTTCCCTAGGGCGCCGCCCCAACCCTAGGGAAACCGCGACCATCCACCCCCAATATATATAAGGGGAGAGGGAGAGCAGCCGCACCCAAGCCACGGCGCAGCCCTCCCTCTCCCCTAGATTGTTTCTCCTCTAGATTGGTTCGGTTTTGCTTAGCGAAGCTCTGCCGGATCAGCTCCACCACCACCGCCGCCACGCCGTCGTGCTGCTGGAGAACCCATCTACCTCTCCGCCCTCGCTTGCTGGATCAAGGAGGCGGAGATCATCATCGAGCTGTATGTGTGCTGAACGCGGAGGTGCCGTCCGTTCGGCGCTAGATCGTGATTGGATCGCGGGACGGCTTGCGATTTGGATCGCGAAGACGTTCGACTACATCAACCCCGTTTCTTAACGCTTCCCGCTTAGCGATCTACAAGGTTATGTGGATCCGATCTCTCCTCTCGTAGATGCTCATCACCATGGATAGATCTTGTATGTTGATACGTCTCCAACGTATCTATAATTTATGGAGTATTCATGCCATGTTTACAATAATTCTATATGATTTTGGTATGATTTTATTAGAACTAACCCGGACTGAAGCTGTTTTCAGCAAAACTACCATGGTGTCGTTTTTTTGTGCAGAAATAAAAGTTCTCGGAATGGGCTGAAAATTTACGGAGAATATTTTTGGAAAATATAAAAAATACTGGAGCAAAAAGATACCGGAGAGGAGTCCCGAGGCAGCCACAAGCCTAGGGGGCACCCCCCCCTAGGGCGCGCCCCCCTGGCTTGTGGGTCCCTCGGGAGTCCCCTTGACGTGAGACCGACGACAAAAATTCCTATAAATACCAAAACCCCCAGAAAGAAACCTAGATCGGGAGTTCCGCCGCCGCAAGCCTCTGTAGCCACGAAAAACCAATCGGGAGCCCGTTCCGGCACCCTGCCGGAGGGGGAAACCATCACCGGAGGCCATCTTCATCATCCCGGCGGTCTCCATGATGAGGAGGGAGTAGTTCACCCTCGGGGCTGAGGGTATGTACCAGTAGCTATGTGTTCAATCTCTCTCTCTCGTGTTCTTGAGATGACACGATCTTGATGTACTGCGAGCTTTATTAATATAGATGAATCATATGGAGTTTCCCCCTCTCTATCTTCTTGTGATGAATTGAGTTTTCCCTTTGAAGTTTTCTTATCGGATTGAGTCTTTAAGGATTTGAGAACACTTGATGTATGTCTTGCGATGGGATATCCGTGGTGACAATGGGATGTTCTATTGATCCACTTGATGTATGTTTTGGTGATCAACTTGCGGGTTCCGTGACCTTGGGAATCTATGCATAGGGGTTGGCACATGTTTTCGTCTTGACTCTCCGGTAGAAACTTTGGGGCACTCTTTGAAGTTCTTTGTGTTGGATTGAACATGATGAATCTGAAATTGTGTGATGCATATCGTATAATCAAGCCCATGGGTACTCGTGGTGACATTGGAGTATCTAGGTGACATTAGGGTTTTGGTTGATGTGTATCTTAAGGTGTTATTTTAGTATGAACTCTAGGGCTGTTCGTGACACTTATAGGGATAGCTCATAAGATTGATCGGAAAAGATAACTTTGAGGTGGTTTCGTACCCTACAATAATTTCTTCGTTTGTTCTCCGCTATTTGTGACTTTGGAGTGAACTCTTTGTCGCACGTGAGGGATTTACATATGATTCAACTATGTTAGTATTGTTGAGAGAACTTGCACTAGTGAAAGTATGAACCCTAGGCCTTGTTTCTAAGCATTGCAATACCGTTTGTGCTCACTTTTATCATTAGTTACCTTGCTGTTTTTATATTTTCAGATTACAAAAACCTATATCTACCATCCATATTACACTTGTATCACCATCTCTTCGCCGAACTAGTGCACCTATAAAATTTACCATTGTATTGGGTGTGTTGGGGACACAAGAGACTTTTTGTTATTTGGTTGCAGGGTTGTTTGAGAGAGACCATCTTCATCCTACGCCTCCCATGGATTGATAAACCTTAGGTCATCCACTTGAGGGAAATTTGCTACTGTCCTACAAAACTCTGCGCTTGGAGGCCCAACACGAGTCTACAAGAAGAAGGTTGCGTAGTAGACATCAAGCTCTTTTCTGGCGCCGTTGCCAGGGACGTGAGTGTTTGAAGGTATATCTTTAGATCTTGCAATTAAATCTTTTAGTTTCTTGTTTTTCACTAGTTTGGTTTTATAAAAGAAAACTACAAAAAAAATGGAGTTTAGGTTGCATCATTTGTATCGTCTTTATAATGTCTTTCGTGAAAATAAGGATTCAGAAAATTGTGCTCAATTGGTAGAGGAAGAAATTATGAAAATACTTAATGAGAATTCCTTGAATGATGAGCATGAGTTTAATGTTGCTAGTATGAATTCTCTGAATATCCATGATGCTAATGATATGCAAAGCCACAAGTTTGGGGATGCTATGTTTGATGAAGATGATATTTTTAGTCCCCCAAGTTTTGATGAGCAAATTTGTTATGATAATGAAAGCATGCCTCCTATTTATGATGATTATTGTGATGACATGTATGCTATAAAGAATAATGATAACCATGAAACTTGTCATCATGATTTTAATTTTCAATTGGATTATCCTTCACATGATAGTTATTTTGTTGAGTTTGCTCCCACTACTATTGATGAGAATAAATTTGCTTATGTGGTGAGTAGTAAAATTTCTATGCTTATGAATCATGAAAAGAATGCTTTATGTGATAGTTATATTGTTGAATTCATTCATGATGCTACTGAAAATTATTATGAGGGAGGAGTATATTCTTGTAGGAATTGCAATAATATCAAGTTTCCTCTCTATGTGTTGAAAATCTTGAAGTTTTGCTTGTTTTACCTTCCTATGCTAGTTGATTCTTGTTCCCATAAGTTGTTTTCTCACAAAATCCCTATGCATAGGAAGTGGGTTAGGCTTAAATGTGCTAGTCATATGCTTCATGATGCTCTCTTGCATGTTTCAACTACTATTCTTATATGAGCATCATTGAAATCATCATGCCTAGCTAAAAGGCATTAAAGAAAAGCGCTTGTTGGGAGACAACCCAACACTTTTCCTTTCTGTTTTTGTGTGATCACATGATTAATCTACTGTAGTAATCATGTTTTGTGTCTTTTATTTCAATAAAGTGCCAAGTAAAGCCTTTGGGATGACTCACAAGATGAGTAAAATTGATGCTGAACCAAAACAGAAACTTTTGACTCCAGTACAAGAATTTTCATTTTTTACCGGAGCCTGATAATGATATGAAATTTTTACACAGTCTTAATATACAAATTATTCAGGTTTTCCAAATTTTTCAGAATTTTTAGAGACAGGGAAGTATGGTTACACTATAGATCTTCACAGACTGTTCTGTTTTTGACAGATTCTGTTTTGCATGCATAGTTTACTTGTTTTAGTGTTTCTATAGCTTATATTGAGTGATATAAATTATGGTAATGATAGAATACAGTAGGTATGATGTGGGAACAATTATGAATCTTGTCTTGACAGTACCTAAGTGCATGATTTATCTTTACTACACTAACCCTTCTCACGAAGTTTCGTTAAGTTTTGTGTGATTGAAGTTTTCAAGTTTTGGGTGAGACACCGATATGAGGAGAATAAGGAGTGACAAGAACCTAAGCTTGGGGATGCCCAAGGCACCCCCAAGGTAATATCCAAGGAAGACTCAAGCGCCTAAGCTTGGGGATGCCCCGGAAGGCATCACCTATTTCGTCTTCAACATTATCGGTATATCTTACTTGGAGCTATATTTTTATTCGTCACATAATATGAGTTTTGCTTGGAGCATCATTTTATTTTATTTTTCTCTTTTAGGTGTTATTTATAATCTTTTTTTTTCAATAAAAAGTTCCAAGAATTGCCTTAGGATGCTTGCATTGCATGTTTGATGTGTGCTGTGTAAAAACAGAAACTTTCTCTGTAGTGTTTGGATTTTCATATTTTACTGGAACGTGGAAAGTTTCTGAAATTTTTACATAGTGTTGTCATATAAATTAGTTAGCTTGTCCTAAATTTTCATAATTTTTTGAGTTACGTAAGTACACTGTTTTCATAAATTGCTACAGACTGTTCTGTTTGGACAGATTGCTGTCATAGTTTTGTTATCTACTTATCCTATAGTTTTCATAGCCTATATTGGTAGATATAAATTGTGGAAATGATAGTATACAGTACCTAATGTTTGAAAATTATTATGCAACTTGTCTTGGCAGTACATAAAGAGTTGATTTATTATTATGTGTACTAACCTATCTCACGAGTTCTTTTCAAGTTTTGTGTGGAAGATGTTTTTGAGAATAGGTGAAACCATGGTATGAGAGGATTGAACGAGATACAAAATCTCAAGCTTGGGGATGCCCAAGGCACCCCAAGTAAATATTTCAAGAAGTCTCAAGCATCTAAGCTTGGGGATGCTACGCATCCCACCTCTCTTCATCAACAATTATCGGTTAGCCTATGTTGAGCCTAAATTTTTATTCGTTCACATGATGCGTGCTATTCTTGGAGTGCTATTTTTCTTTTGCTTGCTGTTTAATAAAATGCTTAAGATCTGAAATTCTTAGATGAGAGAGTCTTCACATAGTTATTTAATTGTTGGCTACTCATTGATCTTCACTTATATCTTTTTAGAGTAGTTTGTCATTCACTCTCGTGCTTCACTTATATCCTATGAGTAAATGGTTGAATGAATTGAATATCATAAATCTGAAATTAAATATGCTTCATATACTTATCCCATGGGGAGTAATGACTTCACACATAATAAGTATAGGTGGTAAAATTTATTGAAAGTTAGCAAACACCGCATTGGTCACTTGAACAATTCATGAAAGAATATTGAAGGAAGAGAGATTCCACATATAAATATACTATCTTGGACATCTTCTATGATTGTGAGCTCATTAATTATTTTCAAACTCGAGCAAATTAGTTAAAATTGGACAAGGAAGACAACTTAATGAGTTATGTTTGGGTATATTTGTATAGAAGTTATATTGTTATGGATCCTCCAACATGTGGTGCTTGCTTCCACCTCATACTAGCCAAAACTTCCGCACCAAGTAGAAATACTACTTGTGCATCCAAACACCCTTAAACCAGTTTTGCCATGAGAGTCCACTATACCTACCTATGGATTGAGTAAGATCCTTCAAGTAAGTTGTCATCGGTGCAAAAAGCAATAAAAATTGCTCCTAAATATGTATGATCTTTTATTGTGAGGGAAAATAAGCGTTGTACGAACTTGTGATGGTAAAGAAATAAAAGCGACGGACTGCATAATAAAGGTTGCTATCACAAAGGGCAATACAACGCGACGTTCCTTTGCATTAAGGGTTTGCACATCCAAAAACAAAAAGTGCATGACAACCTCTGCTTCCCTCTGCGAAGGACCTATCTTTTACTTTCTAGTACTTACCTTTATGCAAGAGTCATGGTGATCTTCACCACTTCCTATATTTCGCCTTTTTCTCTTGGCAACCGTCATGTTTTGGGGAATGATCTAGACATATATATCCACACAAATATATTTGATCATGAATTATTATTGTTGACAATTATCTATATGATAAATAAGTTGGGAGGCGAAACATTCAGCCCCTATCTTTCTCTGTGTTCGATGGATGCTATTTGTTCTAAAAATATGCTTTGAGTGTCAATAATCATGGAAGACTATATGATAGTTGAGTATGTGGAATTTGCTAAATCAAAGCTCTTACATAGACCCTTCCTGAAAATAAGATGAATTGCAATTGTTCGATGACTAGGAATATGGTTTGTTAGTTTTCAAGAAACTTTCTGGTCTATACTTTAACATGTGAATAGCTTGTTACTTGATCATGAGAAGTTTTATGAGATGAGCTACTGTTTATGGTTTATATTGATGCTAGAAAAAGTGATTGGAATTATCATTGATCAAACTTGTGCACTTACTAGCTAGCATTCACACTTCATAAATTATTTCTTTTATCATTTACCTACTCGAGGACGAGCGGGAATTAAGCTTGGGGATGCTGATACGTCTCCAACGTATCTATAATTTATGAAGTATTCATGCCATGTTTACAATAATTCTATATGATTTTGGTATGATTTTATTAGAACTAACCCGGACTGACGCTGTTTTCAGCAGAACTACCATGGTGTCGTTTTTTTGTGCAGAAATAAAAGTTTTCGGAATGGGCTGAAAATTTAAGGAGAATATTTTTGGAAAATATAAAAAATACTGGAGCAAAAAGATACCGGAGAGGAGTCCCGAGGCAGCCACAAGCCTAGGGGGCGCCCCCCCCTAGGGCGCGCCCCCCTGGCTTGTGGGTCCCTCGGGAGTCCCCTTGACGTGAGACCGACGCCAAAAATTCCTATAAATACCAAAACCCCCAGAAAGAAACCTAGATCAGGAGTTCCGCCGCCGCAAGCCTCTGTAGCCACGAAAAACCAATCGGGAGCCCGTTCCGGCACCCTGCCGGAGGGGGAAACCATCACCGGAGGCCATCTTCATCATCTCGGCGGTCTCCATGACGAGGAGGGAGTAGTTCACCCTCGGGGCTGAGGGTATGTACCAGTAGCTATGTGTTCGATCTCTCTCTCTCGTGTTCTTGAGATGACACGATCTTGATGTACCGCGAGCTTTATTAATATAGATGAATCATATGGAGTTTCCCCCTCTCTATCTTCTTGTGATGAATTGAGTTTTCCCTTTGAAGTTTTCTTATCGGATTGAGTCTTTAAGGATTTGAGAACACTTGATGTATGTCTTGCGATGGGATATCCGTGGTGACAATGGGATGTTCTATTGATCCACTTGATGTATGTTTTGGTGATCAACTTGCGGGTTCCGTGACCTTGGGAATCTATGCATAGGGGTTGGCACATGTTTTCGTCTTGACACTCCGGTAGAAACTTTGGGGCACTCTTTGAAGTTCTTTGTGTTGGATTGAACATGATGAATCTGAAATTGTGTGATGCATATCGTATTATCAAGCCCATGGGTACTCGTGGTGACATTGGAGTATCTAGGTGACATTAGGGTTTTGGTTGATGTGTATCTTAAGGTGTTATTTTAGTATGAACTCTAGGGCTGTTCGTGACACTTATAGGGATAGCTCATAAGATTGATCGGAAAAGATAACTTTGAGGTGGTTTCGTACCCTACAATAATTTCTTCGTTTTTCTCCGCTATTTGTGACTTTGGAGTGAACTCTTTGTCGCACGTGAGGGATTTACATATGATTCAACTATGTTAGTATTGTTGAGAGAACTTGCACTAGTGAAAGTATGAACCCTAGGCCTTGTTTCTAAGCATTGCAATACCGTTTGTGCTCACTTTTATCATTAGTTACCTTGTTGTTTTTATATTTTCAGATTACAAAATCCTATATCTACCATCCATATTACACTTGTATCACCATCTCTTCACCGAACTAGTGCGCCTATAAAATTTACCATTGTATTGGGTGTGTTGGGGACACAAGAGACTTTTTGTTATTTGGTTGCAGGGTTGTTTGAGATGGACCATCTTCATCCTACGCCTCCCACGAATTGATAAACCTTAGGTCATCCACTTGAGGGAAATTTGCTACTGTCCTATAAAACTCCGCGCTTGGAGGCCCAACACGAGTCTACAAGAAGAAGGTTGCGTAGTAGACATCATATGTGCGTAGGAAATTTTTTGTTTCCCATGCAACGTTCTCCAACAGTGGCATCATGAGCTAGGTCTATGCGTAGATGAGATCTCGAGTAGAACACAAAGGAGTTTGTGGGCGTTGATATTCAGATTGCTTCCCTCCTTAGTATTTTTTTGATTCAGCGGTATTGTGGGATGAAGCGGCTCCGACTAACCTTACTCGTCCACGTACGAGAGACCGGTTCCATCGACTGACATGTAACTTTGTTGCATAAGATGGCTGGCGGGTGTCTGTCTCTCCCACTTTAGTTGAATCAGATTCGACAAAGGCGGTCCTTGTAGAAGGTTAAATAGCAACTTGTATATCACCGTTGTGGTTTTGCATAGGTAAGAATCGTTCTTGCTAGATACCCATAGCAGCCACGTAAAACATGCAACAACAAATTAGAGGACGTCTAACTTGTTTTTGCAGGGTATGATGTGATATGATATGGCCAGAAACATGATGAGATATATGTGATGTATGAGATGATCATGTTTTGTATAGATTATCACGACTTGCACGTCGATGAGTACGGCAACCGGCTGGAGCCATAGGGTTGTCTTTAATTATTATGTGGCATGCGCATCACTCATTAAGCGCTATGTAATGCTTTACTTTATCTCTAAGCAGTAGCAATAGTAGTAGAAGCATGGTTGGCGCGACAACCCCGATGGCGACACGTTGATGGAGATCAAGATGATGGAGATCATGGTGTCATGCCGGTGACGATGGAGATCATGCCGGTGCTTTGGAGATGGAGATCAAAAGCACAAGATCATGGCCATATCATGTCACTTATGATTTGCATGTGATGTTAATCCTTTTATGCACCTTGTTTTGCTTAGGACGACGGTAGCATTATAAGGTGATCTCTCACTAAAATTTCAAGATTAAATTGTGTTCTCCCCGAGTGTGCACCGTTTCGAGACACCTCGTGATGATCGGGTGTGATAGACTCTACGTTCGCATACAACGGGTGCAAGCCAGTGTTGCACATGCGGAACACTCGGGTTAAACTTGACGAGCCTAGCATGTACAGACATGGCCTCAGAACACAAGAGACCGAAAGGTCGAACATGAGTCATATAGTAGATATGATCAACCTGGAGATGTTCACCATTGAAACCACCTCATCTCACGTGATGATCAGACTTGGGATGGTGAATTTGGATCATGTAGCACTCGGATGACCTGAGGGATGTCAATTTGAGTGGGAGTTTTTAAGTAATATGATTAACTAAACTCATTATCTTGAACAATAGTCTAAGTTGTCTTTGCAAATTTTATGTTGTAGATCAATGGCTCGTGTAGTAGTTCCCCTGAATTTCAATGCGTTCCTAGAGAAAGCTAAGCTGAAAGATGATGGAAGTAACTTTGTAGACTGGACCCGTAATCTGAGGATTATCCTCATGGCTTCCCAAAAGTCTTATGTCCTTGATGCACCGCTCGGTGAGCCACCCACTCCAGTGTCGTCTCCAGATGTTGCGAACACCTGGCAGTCGCGTTCGGATGATTACTCAATAGTTCAGTGTGCTATGTTGTATGGCTTAGAACCGGGACTTCAAAGGCGTTTTGAACGTCATGGAGCACATGAGATGTTCCAGGAGTTGAAGTTTATCTTTGAGAAGAATGCCCGGATCGAGAGGTATGAGACCTCCGATAAATTCTATGCTTGCAAAATGGAGGAGAACGGGTCTGTTAGTGAGCACATACTCAGAATGTCTGGGTATTCCAACCGTCTGGCGGAGTTGGGAATTGCCCTCCCGCCGGAGGCGATCACTGACAGAGTTCTTCAGTCACTGCCACCTAGCTACAAGAGCTTTGTGTTGAACTATAACATGCAAGGGATGAACAAGTCAGTCGCCGAGCTGTTTGCGATGTTGAAAGTCGCTGAGTCTGAAATCCAGAAGGAGCATCAAGTGTTGATGGTCAATAAAACCACAAGTTTCAAGAAGACTGGCAAGGGCAAGAAGGGTAACTCCAAGAAGAATGGCAAAGCAGTTGCCCCTCCCGTGAAGAAACCCAAGGCTGGACCCAAGACAGAAACTGAGTGCTTTCATTGCAAGGGTGCTGGCCACTGGAAGCGGAACTGCCCCAAGTATCTGGCCGACAAGAAGGCGGCCAACACCAAACAAGGTATATATGATATACATGTTATTGATGTGTACCTTACCAACTCTCATTGTAGTGCCTGTGTATTTGATACCGGTTCGGTTGCTCACATTTGCAACTCAAAAATAGGAACTGCGGAATAGACGGAGGCTGGCAAAGGACGAAGTGACGATGCGCATGGGAAATGGTTCCAAGGTTGATGTGATCGCCGTCGGCACGCTCGCTCTTCGATTACCATCGGGATTAGTGATGAACCCGAATAATTGTTATTTAGTGCCTGCGTTAAGCATGAACATTATATCTGGATCTTGTTTATTGCAAGACGGATACTCATTTAAATCAGAGAATAATGGTTGTTCTATTTATATGAGTAATATCTTTTATGGTCATGCACCCATTGTGAGGGGTTTATTCTTATTGAATCTCGATAGTGATGATACACATGTTCATAACATTGATGCCAAAATATGTAGAGTTGATAATGATAGCACCACTTTCTTGTGGCACTGCCGCTTAGGTCATATTGGTGTAAAACGCATGAAGAAACTCCATGCTGATGGACTTTTGGAGTCACTTGATTTTGAATCACTTGACACATGTGAACCATGCCTCATGGGCAAGATGACTAAGACCCCGTTCTCTGGAACAATGGAACCGGCAAGTGACTTGTTGGAAATCATACATACTTATGTGTGCGGTCCGATGAGCATTGAGGCGCGCGATGGATATCGTTATTTTCTCACCTTCACCGATGACTTAAGTAGATATGGGTATATTTACTTAATGAAACATAAGTCTGAAACGTTTGAAAAGTTCAAGCAATTTCAGAGTGAAGTTGAGAATCATCGTAACAAGAAGATTAAATTCCTATGATTTGATCGAGGAGGAGAATATCTGAGTTATGAGTTTGGCAATCACTTAAGACAATGTGGAATTGTTTCACAGTTGACGCCACCTGGAACACCACAGCGTAATGGTGTGTCCGAACGTCGTAATCGAACCTTATTGGATATGGTCCGGTCTATGATGTCTCTTGCCGATTTGCCACTATCGTTTTGGGGTATGCGTTAGAGACAGCTGCATTCACTTTAAATAGGGCACCATCTAAATCCGTTGAGACGACGCCGTATGAACTGGGGTTTGGCAAGAAACCAAAGTTGTCGTTTCTTAAAGTTTGGGGATACGATGCTTATGTCAAAAAGCTTCAGCCTGAAAAGCTGGAACCCAAAGCGGAGAAATGCGTCTTCATAGGATACCCAAAGGAGACGGTTGGGTACACCTTCTATCTCAGATCCGAAGGCAAAGTGTTTGTCGCTAAGAACGGGTCATTTCTCGAGAAAGAGTTTCTCTCGAAAGAATTGAGTGGGAGGAAGATAGAACTTGATGAGGTTGTTGAACCTTCACTTCAGCCAGAGAGTAGCGCAGCGCAGAAAGATGTTTCTATGGAGCCTACATCAGTTGAAGAGGAAGCTAATGATAGTGATCATGAAGCTTCGGATCAATTTACTATCGAACCTCGTAGGTCGACAAGGGCACGTACTGCTCCTGAGTGGTATGGTAACCCTGTCTTGGAGGTCATGTTGTTGGACAACGATGAACCTACGAGCTATGGAGAAGCGATGGTGGGCCCGGATTCCGACAAATGGTTAGAGGCCATGAAATCCGAGATAGGATCCATGTATGAAAACAAAGTGTGGACTTTGGAAGTATTACCTGAAGGGCGAAAGGCCATTCAGAATAAATGGATCTTTAAGAGGAAGACGGACGCGGACGATAATGTCACCGTCTATAAAGCTCGACTTGTGGCAAAGGGTTTTTCACAAGTTCAAGGAATTGACTACGATGACTTTCTCTCCCGTAGTGATGCTTAAGTTCGTCAGAATCATGTTAGCAATAGCTGCATTTTTCGATTATGAAATTTGGCAGATGGATGTCAAAACATCGTTCCTCAACGGTTTCCTTGAGGAAGAGTTGTATATGATGCAACCAGAAGGTTTTTCGATCCAGAGAATGCTGACAAAGTTTGCAAGCTCCAGCGATCCATTTATGTACTAGTGCAGGCATCTCGGAGTTGGAATAAGCGCTTTGATGAGGTGATCAAAGCGTTTGGGTTTATACAAGTTTATGGAGAAGGTTGTATTTACAAGAAAGTGAGTGGGAGCTCTATAGTGTTTCTAATATTATATGTGGATGACATATTGCTGATTGGAAACAATATAGAATTTTTGGAAAGCGTAAAGGAATATTTGAATAAGAGTTTTTCAATGAAGGACCTAGGAGAAGCTGCTTTTATATTAGGCATCAAGATCTATAGAGATAGATCAAGACGCTTAATAGGACTTTCACAGAGCACATACCTTGATAAAGTTTTGAAGAAGTTCAAAATGGATCAGTCCAAGAAAGGGTTCTTGCCTGTGTTACAAGGTGTAAAGTTGAGTAAGACTCAATGCCCAGTGACTGCAGAGGATAGAGAAAAGATGAGTGTCATCCCATATGCTTCTGCGATAGGCTCTATCATGTATGCAATGTTGTGCACAAGACCAGACGTCAGCCTTGCCATAAGTATGGCCGGAAGGTTTCAAAGTAATCAAGGAGTGGATCACTGGACGGCGGTCAAGAATATCCTAAAGTACCTGAAAAGGACTAAGGAAATGTTTCTCGTTTATGGAGGTGATCAAGAGCTCGCCGTAAAGGGTTACGTCGATGCAAGCTTTGATACTGATCCGGATGACTCTAAGTCTCAAACCGGATACATATTTATTCTCAATGGAGGAGCGGTAAGCTGGTGTAGTTCCAAGCAAAGCATGGTAGATGATTCTACATGCGAAGCGGAGTACATAGCTGCCTCGGAGGCGGCGAAGGAAGGTGTCTGGATGAAGTAGTTCATGACAGATCTTGGAGTTGTGCCCAGTGCACTGAACCCAATGACTCTGTTCTGTGACAACACTGGTGCCATTGCTCTAGCCAAGGAACCAAGGTTTCACAAGAGGACTAGACACATAAAGTGACGCTTCAATTCCATACGCGATTACATCGAGGGAGGAGACATAAATACTTGCAAAGTACACACGGATCAAAATGTTGCAGATCCGTTGACTTAAGCCTCTTCCACGAGGGAAACATGATCAACACCAAAATTGTATGGGTGTTAGATTCATTACAATGTAAATCACATAGTGATGTGAGTTAGATTATTGACTCTAGTGCAAGTGGGAGACTGTTGGAAATATGCCCTAGAGGCAATAATAAAATGGTTATTATTATATTTCCTTGTTCATGATAAATTTTATTATCCATGCTATAATTGTATTGACTGGAAACGCAAATACATGTGTGGGTACATAGACAACAATGTGTCCCTAGTAAGCCTCTAATGGACTAGCTCGTTAATCAAAGATGGTTGTGGTTTCCTAGCCATGAAAAAGAGTTGTCATTTGATAATGGGATCACATCATTAGGAGAATGATGTGATGGACAAGACCCAAGCTGTGAACGTAGCATATGATCGTGTCAGTTTATTGCTATTGTTTTCTGCATGTCAAAGTATGTGTTCCTATGACCATGAGATCATGTAACTCACTGACACCGGAGGAGTACCTTGTGTGTATCAAACGTCACAACGTAACTGGGTGACTATAAAGATGCTCTACACGTATCTCCGAGGGTGTCTGTTGAGTTGACATGGATCAAGACTGGGATTTGTTCCTCCGTGTGACGGAGAGGTATCTCAGGGCCCACTCGGTAATACAACATCACAATAAGCCTTGCAAGCAAAGTGACTAAAGTGTTAGCCACAGGATCTTGTATTACGAAACGAGTAAAGAGACTTGCCGGTAACGAGATTGAACTAGGTATGGAGATACCGACGATCGAATCTCGGGCAAGTAACATACCGATAAACAAAGAGAACAGCGTACGGGATTAACTGAATCCTTGACATAGAGGTTCAACCGATAAAGATCTTCGTAGAATATGTAGGAACCAATATGGGCATCCAGGTCCCGCTATTGGTTATTGACTGTAGAGGTGTCTCGGTCATGTCTACATAGTTCTCGAACCCGCAGGGTCTGCACACTTAACGTTCGGTGACGTTTCAGTAGTATTGAGTTATGTAAGTTGGTGACCAAAGGTTGTTCGGAGTCCCGGATGAGATCCCGGACGTCACGAGGAGCTCCGGAATGGTCCGGAGGTAAAGATTCATATATGGGAAGTTGGTATTCGGGTCCCGGAATAGTTTCGGGGCTTGTCGGTTTTGGTTGGAAATACCGGAAGGGGTTCCGGGGGTCCATCGGGGAGGTCCACCTGCCTCGGAGGACCCCATGGGCTGGGCCCATGCAGCTAAGGGCCAAGGTTTCCCTAGGGTGGCCGCCGCGCCCCTAGGGAAACCCTAAGACAGTTCCCTAGGGTGGCCGCCGCGCCCCTAGGGAAACCCTGAGGAAGTTCCCTAGGGCGCCGCCCCAACCCTAGGGAAACCGCGACCAGCCACCCCCTATATATAAGGGGAGAGGGAGAGCAGCCGCACCCAAGCCATGGCGCAGCCCTCCCTCTCCCTTAGATTGTTTCTCCTCTAGATTGGTTCGGTTTTGCTTAGCGAAGCTCTGCCGGATCAGCTCCACCACCACCGCCACCACGCCATCGTGCTGCCGGAGAACCCATCTACCTCTCCGCCCTCGCTTGCTGGATCAAGGTGGCGGAGATCGTCATCGAGCTGTACGTGTGCTGAACGCGGAGGTGCCGTCCGTTCGGCGCTAGATCATGATTGGATCGCAGGACGGCTTGCAATTTGGATCGCGAAGACGTTCGACTACATCAACCGTGTTTCTTAACGCTTCCCGCTTAGCGATCTACAAGGGTATGTGGATCCGATCTCTCCTCTCGTAGATGCTCATCACCATGGATAGATCTTGTATGTGCGTAGGAAAAATTTTGTTTCCCATGCAACGTTCTCCAACAGTTTGAGGGGTCCGGCTGTAGATGCTCTCATTCCTCTTTGTGTCTATGTCCGGCGATCGTGAGTCCCAGGAAATGAAAGTGCGGTCGCCGGAGAGGAATAGTAGGGCATGATACACGAGGTGGTCGTGCGAGCGTTGCGCGCTGCCCCGTAGAACGCCCGCTGCTTCTCGATGAAGTTCGGGTTCTCCGCCGCCATGGCTCCTCGCTCGCGAACTCGACGTAGATCTGGTCCTCCGCCAACGATGATGCGCGAGGAGGTCGAGATTGTAGCGTTTCTCCTTTTACGCCTGCGGGAACGCCAACTGCGGCGCGTGTGCCTCGCCTGCTCCATTGTGAAGCCATCATGGGCCGAGGCGAGTAGGGACTTCGTCTCATTGTCGGAGGCCTCTTCCATTGCCGGATCATCGCCGGAGACCTCTGGCGAGCTCGCCGACATGCCGGTCTCTATCTATCCCGCATGGCGGCCCTGCCAGCCATCTTATGATTTTGCTCCGTCATGCCCACAAACCGCTAGAGCTCGTGGTCATTGCGGAGGTGGTGCAATGAGAAGGAACTGAGGTGATGTGGTCTGGATCATGCTGGTGTGGTCAGGTATAAATCGCGGCCACCGGCCAGGCCAAGCCACTAGTGTTTGAATGAGGGGGCTGTCTCACGGCCGACGCGCCTGTTTAATGCTAACAGACGGATGGAAAAGCAACCCGTTTGGAATGTGGTAGATATCCGTCCCATCCCTCTCGGCCCGGACTGGTTGATGGACAGATGAAGTACCGTATTGGATGACAAATCAGCTCGGTTGGTACGGATACCATGAGGAATGCTGCCAACTCATGTTTCATTATGAATATCATATTGGCCGATGCCAACTAGCAAAGATAATATTCATAATGAACTAGACAAGATGATATTCATAATGAAACATGAGTTGGCAGCATTTCTGATGGTATTTGACTGTTTTGTTACCATGTTAGCACTAGATATTGTACTCTTTCCTCTGATTCATATTGTTAGAGATATATTTGGTAGTTAGAGATTGCCCGGGATTAGATAGGAATTGTTTCCATCTTATCTCTAGGAGGTGTCTTGCCCTCCAAGTCTTGTACTCTATATATACTCGCCCATGCGGCTCAATACAATATCCATCGCATTACGCCAATATTCCTCTCTCTCCTTCTAACATGGTATCTGCCGCAAGTTCCTAGACCTAGCCGCCGCCCGCCGCTTCCGCACCGCGCGCCGCCCCTGGGGCGGTCGGCCTCCATGACCGCCGCCGGGGGCCGCGCCGCCCGTACCTAGGGTTCGTCCGCCGGTCGTGTCGACCGGCTGCCCTAGAGGGTATTTTTTCGGATCTCTTGATCCGGATTTTTCTCTCTTCCGCCGGTCGCTTTGATCGGCGTTTTCTTTTTGGTTTCCGATCTAAGATCCGTTTGCGTCGCCCGCCGCCGCCGTCGACCCCACGCCTCTACTCCAACACCGACGCGACCAGCCGGCCTCTACTCCGACCCGTCGGCCTCGCGCGCCACGACAATCCGTCACGGCCGTCGTCAGCGCATCTGCCCGCCCGTCGCTCTACGTCGGCCGTCGCCGCCCCGCGCCGAACAGGACGCCTGCATCATCCACCTACCGTCTCCGTCGTCACTCGCCGGCCACCTCGGGATCGTCGGCTGCCTTAGGCCTGCCGGTTGCCGGCCCCCTCACCGGCTGCCTCGGGTCGCCGGTTGCCGGGCTCGCCGGCTACGCTGGGCTTGCCGGGCCTGTCAGCTGCCTCGGGCTCACCGGCCCTTCGCCGGCCTCCTTCGGCACGCCGCTCCCCGCCGGCCACCGTCGCCTTGGTCTGCTCGACACCCCACTTCATCGTCCACGACGCCGTCATCATCACCGAGCAGCGCCCTCGACCTCGCGTGCGATCGGATTGATCACCCGCTCGCCGCGATCGACTCCATTCGCGCCATGCGACTGACCCGATCAGTCGGTTGCATGCGCCTCCGCAGGTCCTGTGAAGGGTGTCCCCAAGTACAGCGTGCCCCTCCACCGATCGAGCAACAGGCTGTCGCTGCGTTGCCCCGTCGGGCCGCAGCGCCGCCGTCCTGTGGTTCTCCCCGCGGTTGCCCCGACCCGCGAGCCGCCGCTACACCGCCCCTTCGGGCTGTAGTGCCGCGGCACGCGGTCCCCGCCACCGCCCGAGGCCGTCCCGTGGCTGCACTGACCCGCGCACCGCCGCTGCGTCGCCCCTTCGGGCCGTAGCGCAGCGGCACGCGGTCCACGCCGCCACACCGAGGTCTTCCCGTCGTCGCCTCGACCCGCACGCTGCCGCTTCATCGCCCCTTCGGGCCGTAGCGCCGCAGCGCGCGGTCCACTCCGCCGTCCCCACGCGTCGACTTCTACGTGGCTTGTGCCGCGGCGCCTCCCTTGGCGCGGGAACGGCACCGTCCGCCCCGGTCTTCGTCGCACTGTCGGGTTCTTCCTCGCCTACTTCGAGCATCGCCGCCGCGATCCTAACCAGCCGTCAGGCCGCCGCCGCCGCTCTTCTTCGGTGCCGCTGGAGCTCGCTCACCCGAGCCGCGCCGCCCGTCCACCCCCTTCATCTTCGTCCAGCACCAGCTCATCGCCAGCGTCACCGTCGTCTTCCCCGACCACTTCATCTACTTCGACCACCGCGGGCGACATCGGCCCCCCGTCGATTTGCGCCGCAACCGTCGTCGAGTCCTTCTCTGCTAGCCTCATCGACATGGAGTACAAGTTGTGTGCAGGTCCCCATCTACCCATGCCCGGTGCTGGCAACACCGTCGCATGCCTTCGTCCCCGGTGTGTTCCCAGGCCTGGCAAGTCTGGAGCGACGCATCGTCAACATCGACTTCGTCCGTCTACGCATGCGCGGTGCTAGCAACACCGATGCGTGCCTTCGTCCACGGTGAGTCCCCGGGCTTGGCAAACCCGGCGTGACGCATCTCAACTACGTCTTCTTCCCGGCGCACCACTACTTCGACACCACTGCGCCCATGACTAACTCGGCACCTCCTTGCGCCCGTGGCTCCACGGCGACTTCCTCGACACCGGCTACCCCGACTTGACATCGACCACGGCATTCTTCGCACGGCTACCTCGACCATGGCTCCACCACCCTACGCTCTCGGCTACCTCGACATCGGCACAAAGGGCTATCACCTCGCTTGAGCAACTCATCGGCTTCCTCTACAGTCCATGCATCTGCGACGCAACATCGTCCCCGACGCTCCTGCTACGACTGCGGGGGGATGTCAGCCCGTCGGCTGTTATTCTCTCCAGTCTGACCATCCGTGACGCTCTTGTTGTTCGCAACGCTACCGCTACGACTGCGGGGGGATGTTAGAGATATATTTGGTAGTTAGAGATTGTCCGGGATTAGATAGGAATTGTTTCCATCTTATCTCTAGGAGGTGTCTTGCCCTCCAAGTCTTGTACTCTATATATACTCGCCCATGAGGCTCAATACAATATCCATCGCATTACGCCAATATCCCTCTCTCTCCTTCTAACACATATTAATTGTCGTTGATTTAGTACGTACAAAGTAATAGCATGTTTTAGAGTCAACAAGTAGTCTTGGGGGCGCCACTTCGGCGCCACTTTGTCGTTTGGAATGCGGTAAATATCCGTCCCGAACCTCTTGGTCTGCATTGGTACATGGACCGATGAGATACCGTGTTGGATGACAAATCAGTTTGGTTCGTATGGATGCGGGCTATTTAGAGGTTCGCGTTGGAGATGCCCTTAGAGCAAGGTTAATAATACAGCCAACAATCGGCTATAAGGAGTTGCCATGTCATCTAGAGCCAACCTAATAGCCGGTATGTACAATAGTAAGTTTTAGATGTGTACTATTTTATTAGTAGTTGGCCCACCTTACAACCTCACAAAACGTCTTGGGTCTCGTGCTGCAGCTGGCTACTCACCAAGAGCCCGCTTATCATCTCTCTCCTCTTCTCTCTCCTCCAACTAAGCAAGGATATACTATTTTATTTCTTATAGCCTGCTTATGTCATCTTATTGTACTTGCTCTTACTGGTCAAGATGATATTCATAATGGAATATGAGTTTGCAGTGACCGTTTTGTTCCACGTTAGCACTGGATGTGTACTGTAGGATCCGTAAAATTGATCCGTGAGTGTAGCATTCCTCATGTGGAACTCTCTCCTTCGACTCATATTAACTACCGTTGAGTAGCCTGTTTTAGAGTCAACCAGTAGTCTTGAAGGCGCCACTCGTGCCTAGAACCAAACAAACCCCACCTGTTTTCCATCCTGTTGCCTCCCGCACCGCGTCCGGTCGCGCCATGCAAGGTCGATCGGATAACCATACCAACAAAGAATTCCATAAAAAAAATTAGGGTAAATGTCGCCCGCTTTATTTAAAATTCAAAAGTCGGAATCTCATCCGAAATTACATCCAAAAGAAAGTCCGAGGGATCCCCCAACCAAACCCTACAATGTTCATCACCAACTCCTACCTTAGCTAACTTATGCGTGGCAACATTAGCAGTCTGACGAGCCCAAGACACCTTGAACTCAGGAAAAGATCTAAGAGTCTTGATCTCTTGTACCCACGGTCCATACGCCGTCATGGTCCTTGACGTTTGATTCACCTGCACCAACCCTTTGGAATCCAGCTCCACATGCACTCTCACCGCATGAATATCCCTTGCCACCTCGAGGGCACGTCTACAAGCCAGAATCTCGACAGTCTCCGGATCATCAATGTTTGGGAAGTGATGGCACACCGCCGCCCTCAAAGCCCCCTCATGATCTCTGATTACTGCACCACCACCACCCTTTCCACCCTGTCTTGCCACCGGTCCGTCTGAATTCACCTTAATCCAGCCCTCCTGAGGTGGCTCCCATCTCTGTCTCACCCGAGGAGATTGCACATTTGGCTCAGCCGCATGCACTGCCCTCCATTCGTCCATATGCACAAGCACAGAAGCCAATATTTCATGTGGGGGCGTTATACATCTTCCATCCCTTGCATCATTCCAAACAAGCCATAGTCCATAGCTGGCATGTATCATCAACTCTCTCTCCACATCGGATGCGCCGGCGAACCAGCCAAGTAACCAAGCAGCCAAAACACTCTGGGAGTCCGCCGTATGTTAGCTCTAATCTTGATTCATGTATCTGCATAGTTTGTTTTTCGTTATGCATGTAGCTTAGTTTGTCTAGGGAGTAGATTGTCCGACGAAGCTTCAGCGGAGGCGTGCGGAGAAGGCGAGATGCCAAGGCATCGTGCGATACGGCGATGATGGCGAGATGCCGATGGCGGCGTGAGGCTGCAGTGCTGCGCGAGGCAGCGTGGCCGTGTGATGCGGCAAGTGCGATGAAGGCTGGAGCGTGGGGCTCTACGAGCATGTTGATCCGGCTTGGTTGATCCGGCCGTTAGCTGCATGCATAGATTAGTTAGTCGGCTAGCTAAAAGGTAGGTTAGTTGATCAGTTTGTTAGTAGCAGCCGGTCAAGTTTGAGGTCGAGTCAGGTTCCTAGAGAGATTCTAGGAGAAGGATAAGGTTAATTCTGTTAGTGGCCTGAGCTACTACGTGGAGATCGTGGTCTTAGTGGCCGAATGTGACGGCTAGGCTGTGTGTGCGTGAGTGCGTGGCATAAGTGCCTAGTCCCTGTGTATATATATGTGTTACATTGAGTAATGAAAAAAGTGGCCGAGAGGGCTGACAGAAAAATGTAGCGCCTGTGTTATTCACCGGGAGACAAGGCAAAGCTAGCTTTCTCCTTGGTGAAGTGTGTGTGCGTGTGAGTTTTCAACCATGTGTGTGTGTTCTTGTGAGGCAAAGAGAGAAGGTTGAGCTGTGAGAGGCAGCAAGAGGTAGAAAAAGAGCGGCGCTGCGAGAGGCGGCGCCAACACCGTACACGGTGGGATCGTCACCGCAACTCCCTTCTCCGAGTGAAGAAGCTGCCAAAAATGAACAGAATGTTGACACGTCCAAAAACGATGGTAGATCGTCTCTTCCCTGCCGCATGCAGCACAAAAAACACCCGGTTTAATCCGACGTCGATGTATATTTACTGCCCACCCACGGACGCTGCCGATGGATCACGCCCGAGCCAGCCTCGCCAAAATTGACAAGCCAAAAACTTGGCGAAGGATTTTGCCGCCGGGATCTCACCAACGAGCGGGCGTAGAAACTGAACAGGGCTACCAAAATATTGGCGTGGTTGAGAATCATTGGCACTGATCCAAATGATACCCGTGAGAACAGTCAACGACCAAAAAATTGGTAGAGCGAGTCGCGACTGCAATCGAAACAACCCCTTAAATTGTCAGGTCAACTTAGGGCATCTCCAACGCCGACCCTCAAAATGGACAACGATTTGGAGGCCGGCCATCCAACCATGCCCGCATACATTTAAACGGATTTGAACAAACTGAATGATTTTCATTTAAACCAGATCAAATTCATTAATTTTGACATAGTTCAACTAAACAAAAGCATCATTTCGCTCGTGGTCGTGAGCCCTAGAAAGCGTCTAGCCTCCAAATCCTTGTTGTTCCCCTCCGTGGCTATGTCCGGCGATTGTGAGTCCCGGGAAGTGACGGTGCAGTCGCTGGCAAGGAAGAGTAGGACATGAGACACGAGGCCGCCACGCAAGCGTTGCGCGCTGCCCTGTAGAGCGCCCGCTGCTCCTCGACGAAGTTTGGGTTCTCCGCCACCACGGCCTCGTCGCTCACGAACTCACCGTAGATCTGGCCCTCTGCCAACCGGTGATGCGCGAGGAGGTCGAGGCTGTTGCGTTACTCCTCCTGCGCCTGCCGAAACGCCGACACCGACTGTGGCGCCGACTACACCTCTGTCATGACGACATTGAAGTGTTCCTCACCTGCTCCATGGTGAAGCCGTCATGGGACGAGACAAGCAGGGACTCCGGCTCATCATCGGAGGCCTCTTCCATTGCTAGGTCGTCGTCCGAGACCTCCCGCGAGATCGCCAGCCTTTATCTGTCGCGCACGGCGGCCTTGTCAGTCGACCGCAAGGGTGGCAATCTCGTGCTTTTGCCCCATCGTGCCCACAACGCGCTAGAGCTCGCGGTCATGGCGAAAGTGGTACAGTGAGGGGGAGCGGAGGTGATGTTTGGATCATGCCGGTGTGGTTAGGTATAAATAGCGGCCACCGACCAGGCCAAGCGACCGCTGTTTGAATGAGGGGACTGGAGTGGGTCTCTCGGGCGGCTTGCCTATTTAATACCGACAGACAGATGGACGAGCAATGCGGTACATATCCGTCCCATCCGTCTCGGTCCGGACTTGTCCACAGACCGATGAGATACCGTGTTCAATGACAAACCACTTTGATTCGTATAGATGCAGACGGTTTAGAGGTCCGCTTTGGAGGTGTCCTTAGAGCATCTCTAGCAGACCCCGTATATCGCCGACCCGCAAAACTCGTTTACAGTTCGCGGAAAAACGGCTTTGCGGGCCGGCGCAGGCTGCGGCCGAGCAGACCCCGCATAGCGGAACTGTAAAACGGAATATTCACGGATATTCCGTTTTACAGTTCCGCCATGCGGGGTCTGCTCGGCAGCAGCCCGCTCCAACCCGCAAATCAGATGGGGTTTTATATGAATTTGACACATATGCCACATATTCAGAATTATTAATTCAATATAAGATAAAATGTCAATATTACAATACAACAATAATCCAAATTACACTAATTATTGAAATTACCGAAGCAAACTAAATAATTCAATACAAAACTTGTCCTGAATACAAATCACACACGAATTAAATGAAATGAATGCAAAAACGAACAATTGGCCTCGGCATTAAATCCCTTCAAGCCCGCGGCATTTCTTCTTTGAGTAAAATACCGACAATTGGCCTCGCAAGCTTGCACTATTTTTACAAAGAGGGATCGACGCATTCAATACCTTCTCCGGAAAAGGTGCGGCGGATATGTTGGATTGTCCGCGAAGTAGTCTTGCATCAACATCTCGTTCCCAAGATGGCGATTGCGAGGAATGCAAAGACGGCCGACGGTCGATCCTCGCCGTCTCTTTCGGTTCTCATCGTCGTGCTCCTTCACGGCGAGGGCCATCACCAACATCTGCTGTCAATGGTTCTCAAGCAGCGTCTCAACATCCGAGTCATCCGAATCGGATGAATCCTCGAGCAAAAATCTCTCGCGAGAGCTCAATTCCATCTAAAATCACAAATACGAACGCCGCATGAACCGACTATGCATATCGCATCCGAAAGCTCAAGCACAAGTACTCACCAGCGGCTTGGGGCGGTGGCTCTGGGGCGGTCGATCCCGGGGCGGCTCGGCTCGGCGGATCCGGGGAGCCGGTGAAGCGGCTAGGTGGAACCGGGTGAGGGGCGCCCCGGCGGCGTGATTCCGTCCGCAGATATGGCCGGAATCGCCGGCGGCGGACGGGCGGAACCGATGACGGGCGGCTGCAGAAGAGGTGGGGAACGCGCGCGGGCTGAAATGTCTCTCCCGCCAACCGCTTTTCTGAGATACAGGGCACCATCGGGTCGAGGGGGAAACCTGTGTTTTCGCGGGTTGGAGGTGGGATTTTACCGCGCCCCTCAAAAAAATTTACGGATCCGACGCGTTTACACTGTCTGATCGGACGGTTTTTTTTCGCGCGGACCCGTATTTTAACGGTTATTTTACGGATCGGGGCATTATACGGGGAGATGCTCTTACCGGCCAAGATGATATTCATAATGGAATATGAGTTGGCAGCATTCCGGATAGTATTAGACCGTTTTGTTTCCACGTTAGCACTGGATACGGGACGCGGTTTTTCTCCAGCGCGTTGCATTCACAGCGGAAATCCCAGCCGTTGCAGCATCGTTCTTGATCAGCGCTGTATGCAGGCCGGCACATGGTGGGCCCCTCCTGTCTGGTCGTATTGGCGTGTATTTTAATTTTACCCGGTCACTCCCCCACTGTATCTCCCACCTGGTGGGCCATATACTTTTCTCCCATGTCCCTTCGTTAGCGGCACAAAAATATTCCGACTAGGAGGACCTCTGCTTGGTACGCATCAATGACGACGAGGAGCGGCTGCACCGGAGAAGGCGGCAGCTCAATCATGGAATTTGGCCACGGCAGTGACGAATCAAGCGAAGCTCTTCAGGTTCCGTGGTCTTTTTCCTCCTTCACCCGTTTCTCCTTTTTCAATTTCCAGATCCGCTTTTCTTATCCTTCCACATCTTATATTCAGCCGGTCCAATCCAACGAAGATCTTAAGTTATGGTTGTCGATTTTTAATTTCCCCCTTTCCTCTTTGTTGATTTGGAAACTCCCTGCTTATCCTCACATCTCACCCAATCTGCAGCACGTCCCCTGATAGAAGACGAACTCTCGGAGGAGTTCCTCGATCCAGAGTACTGCGGGATAGACACCACATCTGGCCCGTAAGGTTGCGTCGTCCTAGCAGGTACAGGGAGGAGATTCCTTGGTTGCCCTCTTACGGTTACTGTATTAAGTGTTTCTCCATTGATTCATATTTTTTATTTTTATTTTAAATTTCCATTTATTCGTATTTTGTTCCCCTTCTCAGACATTTGGATTTTTTTTCTTTCAATCCACTCTGATAGTTTGCAATTCACCAATTCAGAAAGCCTACTTAGATCTATGGAGAGAGAAGCAACCTGGAGTTTGACAACGAGCAGCTTGTGAACAAGCTGAAGAACACAATAATTCCCAATGGAATTAGTATGTCAAGGAAGTTGGATTTCCAGACTAAGTTGTGTGTCGCATGTATTTCTTCAGTTGTTACCCTTCCTGCCCCGTTGGCTCATGTCCTGTCTACGTAGGATTTAGTTTAATGGTTCGGAGTTGTTGTATCAATTCCCCTAGATCGTATAATGAGTAACAAAGATCACTGGCATCAATTTATTTGTATATCATGTTTTGATGCACCGGAATATGCATAATTTAGTATGATTTTACAATTTTGGTAACTAGGACGTATTGAGGTTGTGCTTACGTACCTTGATTGCTGCCATTTGTGTAACCGGACTTATCCAACAAAGTTCAGTACATTCCACTACTGAAGTGCTGAAGCAATGTGTGAAGTGCAGTTCTTAATAGACGGGCAGTGCTACTGGCACTTGATATTAAGTACCAATCGTCTGAGACAAGCCCTTGCTCAATCTCCTTTACAAATCTCTGTCCCCCATATAAATCTGTCGATATCTAATCATGGAGTCCCCTAAATTATTTTGTGAAATGCTTCATAGTAAATTCAGATTATCAGTTTCTCTAAATTTTACCATCAACTTATAGCAGTATTGAAGTAAAAGGTGTTCATTTATCTTTTGCAGGTCAGCTGTTCCTCGATGCCGAAAAAGATCAGTTTATGCATTTGCTTTCTTATAAACAACTACTCCTACATAGTTGTACAGTTGCGACGTGTTGTCAAATCGACATGTGCGATACGGTCTTATTCCGTACATTGGCGCATGCGCGTAATAGTACTTCCTCTGCAAAGCCTGGATGTGTGCTCGTGTTTTATTCTCACCACGCGATGTTGGGTCGAGCTGGATTCCAAACCGGGCAGTACTATTTTATCAACTTCATGGTACTATAGCACGTTAGTGTGTTGTGTGAGGCCCTCAATTATGTAGGCCAAAAGGGTGCCAAATTTGCTTTTTGACATTTGGCACCAATGCCCTACATTGTCCAGACCAATGCCAAGCAAAAAATTCCAGGCATCGATGCTTTTACGTCCGGTGCTAAATTTGTTGAGCCAATAAAAGGACGTCACTGTCCTTTCTCATGCGAAACCAACAGCCCAAGACACTGGTCGTTGGGTAATTTAGGCTCATTTATTACTAGTTTATATGTGCATGGGCCCGAGCTGGCATCGATGACAAATCTCCTGCACTGTGTGGTCGGTGCTAAAGAAGTTTCAATTGGCAACTGTGTGTACGTGGCTCGTTTTTCAGAAATGTGGTATCGAGCACACAGTGAAGGGCCTGAGAGGCTTACAAAGTGCTGCTCAACCATGTCCTAAGGCCAACTCCATCCGTAAACCCAAACATACATCCGTTTTGTCTAGATTTTGTTCGTTTGGGTAGGCAAAACGACATGCATGTCCGCAAGCGATCGTCAGGAAGTAGGTGCGTCCAACCGGCCGTCACATCCCAAATTTTGTCCGTTTTTGGACGTTCAAATTTTGACCCAAATTTAGATTAAATAGACATTGCAAATAATTTAAAAAGTAATATATATTACAATAATGTCCACAAAAGTCTCAAGGCCGCACATTCCATCTTAACGAGGTTAACTAGATTAAGGGTCGGTGCCGTCGGCGCCGTCTTCAGTAGCCGCCGTCGTCCTCCTCGCCATCCTTGGTGAGGTCAATGTAGGGCGGCGTCTGGCACTGGTGGGCAGGTGGCACCTCCATCTCCTCCGGCTGCTGCCATGCTCGTGTTTGCTCGTGTCAGGGATCCACATGCATGTCGGGGATCCACTCCCAGACAATGGCCGACGACGAGGAGGTGGAAGAGCGGTGGCCGGGGCTAGGGTTTGCTCGTGTCGGGGCTCCAGGGGGCAGGCGGCTTCGGAAGTGGACTTGCCGGTACACGGCTTCCACATTAAAACAGACGACAACCGGGTGGATGGTGGCTGGGAAGTGAGTCTGCCGAATGCGTGCGTCATAAATGTGGGCGATGGGAGGTAGGTGGACGGCTGACATGCATGTACGCCGTGGCTAAAGAGTTCATTCGATTGATGTCGCAAGTGCGCCACATGCATGTACAAAGTTTCAAAAGGTGACGTCTCGTTTATAATTAAAGTCCTTTGTACCCGATGGTATAAGTGTCACACATGTTTTGATTGAGGTAGTTAAATGGATTGATACCACATGCCAAAGAGATTTTTCTGATCGATGTCTCAAGTGCACAACATACCCGAACAAAGTTTGAAAGGCGACGTCCTCTGTTATAGTCAAAGTTGTTTATGCCCGATGATATAGGTGCCACACACACTATGTTCGAGATAGATAAAATGGTTTGATAACACGTGGCCAAAATCTCTTTCCGATCGATGTCTTAAGTGCGCCACATGCATGAACAACGTTACAAATGTGATGTCTTGATGATAGTTAAAGTCAGTGGCAGAGGTAGAGGGTGGTCAGGGTGGGCCACGACCCACTCTGAGATTTGAAAATTGCTTTTATACAATATAGGAGAAAGGCTAGAAAAATAAAAAAATGCATATGTGTAGCACTGCTGGCCCATCCTGGCCTAGTGTGCTAGGTCCGCCACTAGTTAAAGTCCACTATGCCCAGTTATATAAGTGCCACACGAGTTTTGTTCAAGGTAGTTAAATGCTTTGATACCCCGTTGCCAAAGAGTTCTATCTTTCCGATCGATTTCTCCAGTGCGCCACATGCATGAACAAAGTTCTTCCCTTTCGATATCTCAAGTGCGCCACATGCATGAACATAGTTTTTAATGCAATATAGTTAAACCGATGCACCATTTAACGAACTTTGTTGTATTTCATTATGCTTTGATATAGTAAGTACTGGTCAACGTAGTAAGATGGTGCGCCGTTGTAATTTGTATTGTTATACAGAAGGTCACTCGTGCCCGATAATAAAGGTGCCACCCACGCTAAGTTCGAAGTTGTTTCGCAATGCCCTTATGTCTTTATGTTAAACCGTTGCACACTTTTACCACATTGTAACCACATTGTCAAAAGTCACTCTTGTTTTGATAGAACATGTTTGGCAATGCCCCTATGTATTTGTTGATTTTTCAAAAAAGTTTAGAATGCCCCAACTTTTTTTTGACCGTGGACGATCAGGTTATGTTTTCTATGGTTCGGTATTTTGTCAGATATACATGTTCCATTATTATTGTCATCGGGACATCTTTTCGTGTACATGTTTTGCTTTCCAACATGCTGATATATTTTCTCTTCAGGTATCCGTTCTTAAAAAACTGTTGTCGAAAGATACCACGGAAAAATGGCAGCACGATACAGGTCCTCCTCTCTGATAAACCATGTTACTTTTATGTAGTATGAATAGAACTTGAAGTTTTGCCCACTGGTTGTTCATGCAAACCACACCAAATTGTGGTAGGCCAAACATGTGCCTTGAGATTCAACTACAAATCAGTACTTTATATTCACCCAATAGATTTGTTCCATATATGCTTGGTCACATGTGAATAAAAGGAACCATTCGGATAATTAAACATCAGTATCAGACTAGCCAATGTAGTGTTGCCACAGATGCATCACATGATTTATTTTCCTCGATGTTGATCATGCTTCCTAATGAAGTAATTATTCATTTCACGGTCAATTATTTGTCAGATTCTCGAACATAGATCATACAAAATGATTTAACACAAAAAAGATCAACACTTCATTGCCAATTTGTTCAGGACATTGAGCTGATGTCCCAGATTAGTTTTCAATCATTCTAGTAGTCATCTAAACCATGATTCCCATCCACGATTGCATTGTGTCCTAATGTGACCAAGCACGCCACACTTCCCGCAATTGTATTCCTTCCTCTGTTGTTTGATCCTTCATTTGTTGGGCACTTCCTCAAGTGCTTCACTATATCTTTGGTGTGTGTGTCAATGTTTCTGTGTGATGGCCAATGTAGTTTCTCGCCACGCGATGATGACAAATGGTGGTTGTGTTCAGGTCTGAAGTCATGAATATACCATCCTTTGTCAGTTGTGCGGTGTAGTCTGATCAAGGCTTGGCAGTTGCACGCTACAGATTTTTTGTTTTCTTTCTTTAGCCTTCCCTGAAATTTGAACGCGTCTCAAATATTAGCACCAGGGGAGATAAAAGCCTACTATGCAAAAAAAAAAGCCTACTATGCAAGGAAGTATGCATGTTGTTTATACTCACCGCACAACCGCAAACGATGTCTTGAACAATTTTGCTCTTCTGTGCGTTTGTCCTAGATTGACCATATCGGTTGCCAAACCCAATATCCCAAGAATACAGGTTGTAAAACTCAAATGCCTCTGCGAGCAAGTCAAACTCTCTTCCAATCTCAGGGGCGACCACTTGTCCAGAGTGCCGGTCGACATAGTTGCGCATTGCTTTCTCAAGTGCACATACTCTTCCCTGTTTTGGCTCTCGCTGATCCGGTATTTTTCCCATGCCGTATCCTGCAAAAGAAGAAACTTCAGTTTTCAGGATCTGCAGAATACAGTACATCTTGTTATCTGAATTTTCAGTATCTGTCACACTATCCTGTTACTCACAATGAGATTTCACAAAAGTGCCCAATTGTTCAGAGAAGAACCTCACATCGTTTACCAAACTGCCACGATAATTATTAGATGCTAGTCTGCTGTTGAAGGAAATTGATGCATCTATGTGCTCTTGTGTGTGCATATCCAGATCCTTTTATGCCTAACTTTTAGACCTTTCCGACAGTTAGAGACTTGGAGTGAACAACTTTTTGGTCACCTAATTAAAATCTATTTCAATTTAATTGGCGTATATAATCAAGCACAGCTCAAATCAAATTACACACAAGAAAAAGGTTGATTCTATTGCCATATGTAGTCCAGAACAATAAAACTTGAAATCCCCGAGAGCACAGATCACCAATTTTTACGACTGAAAACAGAGAACTTCCTAAAAGAAGAAATCAATTACCTTATCTTCCATAAACATTTTACCTGTCCAGAATGGTCTGAATGCATCACGTTTGGACTGGTTGATTCTTGTCATTTGCAAGATGTTGCAAAGGACGAAGTGTCTCCGACCAAATATGGCGGTGGAGAGCAGAGCTGGAATTCGTCGGTCTTGCCATTGAATTGGCCGTCGGTCTCGAAATCTGAGCATAGCTGAACTTCATTCCTCTCGCCATTGATTTTTCTGTTGGCCTAGGATGCTGATAGTGCCTCCTCAATCCAGGGACTTGGATCGGCTCTGGTTGGAGAGGACTGAAATTGTTTCTCGGTCTGGATCCAGCTCCCTCCATCGTGTTCGCTCTCCTCCCAATCTGCAACCCCCACCTCCTCTTGCGGTTCTTCCTGGGTCCAATGGAGAGTTGGATCTTGGATGGGGGTGGAGGAGAAGCTGCCCGCCATGAACGCGCGATTAGCGGATGGATATCAAAACCGGGGGAATGTCTCGAATGTGATTTGATTTTGAGGATACCTGAGCAGCAGCGCTGTGAGAGATTGGGGGGGGGGTTGATGCAGCCCTGGCAGCGGTTGGTCCATCGGCGGCGCCGGCGGATCTGCGAGCTCTCGGCGGAGTGTAGCGAAGCAGCGTCCTGACTAGGAAGTATCCGCGTATGCGTACAGCGCCCCAGCCGTATTCCTTGTGTATTGCGGGTGTGTATCGTTCAGGTGTGGGACCGGGGTAAAAAGCCACGTCGCCAGTGGGTCCAGCTGGTGCGAATCTTCGTGCGGTGGCGAGCGGCTCAGATTGGCGCTGTGAATGCAACGCGATGGTAATCGCCTTTGTCGCTGGATACGGTACTCTCTCCTCCGAGGATCATTTGTCGTTGATTTTACAAATTAGCAGCATGTTTAGAGTCAACCAGTAGTCTTGGAGGCGCCACTCGTGCCTACAACCAAACAAAGCCCGCCCGTTTTCCATCCTGCTGCCTCCCGCACCGCGTCAGGTCGCGCCGCTATGCAAGGTCGATCGGATAACCACACCAGCAAAGAATTCCATATATTTACTGCCCACCCACGGACGCTGCCGATGGTCTAGAGCGCACGCGTGTGATGGCGCGCGGAATCCGCCAGACACAGATGAGACGACCCCGGGGAAACGGAGCGGACAGCCGCGCTCGATCGTCGGGAGCGGCCCCGCCAACGCCATGCGTCCGTTGGCGCCAAACACCAGCAGCGAAACCTACTGCCAACTAGCTAAACATAGCACGCCTCCGCCGCATATATGGGGCCAGCGTCGCCGTCCATCTCGCCTCAGCTCAGCACACCCAGCCAGACCAAGCACCGAGGCTACGAACCGTATCAACACATGATGGTGAGGGCGGGAAGAAGCACTGCCGCCGGCCTGACGGTGGCGCTGTACGCGGTGGCGCTGCTCGGGAGCACGGCGTGGGCGGCGGCCCCGGCCAAGCCGGCGGCCGGCGGGGCGCTCTCGGTGCCTGCGGGCCCCCTGGACATCGTGCTGCTGGGGGCCAAGGGCGACGGCAAGACGGACGCGACGCAGACGATCATGACGGCGTGGAAGAACGCGTGCGGCGCGACGGGGACGCAGAAGATCATCATCCCGGCGGGCAACTTCCTGATCGGCGCGCTGGAGCTGTCGGGCCCCTGCACCTCCTCCATCATCATCCGGCTGGACGGCAACCTGCTGGGCACCGGCGACCTCAACGCCTACAAGAAGAACTGGATCGAGGTGATGCACGTGGACAACTTCGGCATCAACGGCCACGGCACCATCGACGGCCAGGGCCCCCTCGTCTGGGAGAAGAACCAGTGCAACAAGAACTACAACTGCAAGATCCTCCCCAACGTACGCACCTCCTCCTCTCGCCGAGCCCTTGGCCATTGCTCCATCGGGCGCCATTGCTCTAACCTAAGCAAGCTTGGTGCATGCATGCAGAGCCTGGTGCTGGACTACGTGAACAACGCGACGATCCGCGGGATCACGCTCAAGAACGCAAAGTTCTTCCACCTCAACCTCTTCAACTGCAAGACGGTGCTGGTGGAGAACGTGCAGATCACGGCGCCGGGGAACAGCCCCAACACGGACGGCATCCACATGGGCGACTCGGAGGACGTGACCATCCGGTCCACCACCATCGGCGTCGGCGACGACTGCATCTCCATCGGGCCCGGGACCAAGCACGTCAAGATCCACGGCTCCCACTGCGGTCCCGGGCACGGCATCAGCGTGGGCAGCCTGGGGCGGTACAAGGACGAGAAGGACGTGGAGGACGTGCAGGTGACCAACTGCACCATCAAGGGCGCCACCAACGGGCTCCGGATCAAGTCGTACGAGGACTCGAAATCGCAGCTCAGGGCCACCCGCTTCGTCTACGACGACGTGCGCATGGACAACGTCTCCTTCCCCATCGTCATCGACCAGAAGTACTGCCCAAACAACATCTGCGTCAAGCCGGCCCCCGGCGCCGCCAAGGTGGTCGTCGCCGACATCGTCTTCAAGAACATCGTCGGGACGTCGGCCACCCCCGAGGCCGTCACGCTCAACTGCGTCAACAACGTGCCCTGCCAGGGCGTGCAGCTCGTCAACGTCAACCTCAAGTACACCGGCACACACAACAAGACCATGGCCGTGTGCCACAACGCCGTCGGAAAGTCCATCAACGTCGTCAAGGAGCTCGCATGCCTCTAGCCTCTAAAGTCACACCCACCCAGTTTCATTCTTTTGTTAATTTGATTGATTGTTTCGGCTTTTTTCCTATCATTTTTATTGATTATAATGAGCGAGCATGTTTGTTTTAAACTGTAATTAATCAACAAACTGGTGTAAGCAGCTGACAATTAACTTATCAATGATAGCAAGCAAGTGTCTGATTTTTGTTAAGATAAGAATTGGCTCATGCATGTTAACTACTGTACGTCATTGGCATGGCCCTGGTGATAGTTAGCTATCAAGCACAATTCGTTGCGCAAGCAATAGAATCACGATATCATCGAGGAAGTACGACTATAAGTAAGCAATCATGTTATCACACACCAGTAATCGCGGTATCTCTCTTCTCCTAAAGTTCAGGGAATGCGCCTCAGCATTATATACCATCATCACTACAAAGCCCCTCAAGATACATGGCAGCTCTGCTTTATTCCAAGGATTGAATGTCATCCTCCATCTTGGCTCATGGAAGCGACGGCAGGATCTTCCCGGTGCAGGTTCCGAATCCAACGTTGTAGTCCTCGCCCTGAAAAACCGGATGCCATCAAGATCACACACCATACCGTCTTGAAAATTTAAAGATCAGTATTTGATGGAGAAAAAAAGACTTAAGAGTGTACTGAACCTTGCAACAAGCTGTCAAGATGACTTCATCCCCATCTTGGAGGAACTTGCGGGTCGAATTCCCAACCGATATCTCCTTCTGCCCATTCCACGTTATCTCCAGCAAACATCCCAGAGAGTCTGGTTCCTGAAACAAGGAGCGAGTTGTTCAGTGTCGATGTGTACTGTAATTTGTAAATTGGCATGTGTGTATTGCAATGGTTAACTCCATACAGGTCCACTGAGGGTGCCAGTCGCAAACATGTCCCCTGGTCTCAGATTGCATCCATTAACAGTGTGGTGTGCTAGTTGCTGCGTCACAGTCCAGTACCTGCAAAATAGATTACAGGAATAATATGCATAGGTTACAAACCAAGGCCAAAAGGGCATTTCGAGCATACTACATCAATGTACTACTAAGTGGAATGAGAATCAGTAACAAAACCAAGGGAAACATTATGATGAATATACACACGTTGGATTGAGTTATGCCTCGAATTAAAATGTAGTACAAAGAAGATTGATAGAAAAAAAGCATGTAACAGACTCCTTACATATGTTTGAAATTGGTCTTTGTGACAACTGATGCGTCACTTTGCTCTTTGGGCTTAATCCAAGCCTTGCACAGAAAAGAAAATGCAATAATCAGATTGACTTCAATAAGACACTACAAAAAGAAACCAACGAAGCAATAATGTGACAAGATCATACTTCAAGAGGAATGTCATGGTTTATGTGATTCTTTTCAGCTAAGTAAGGCAAAGGCTCAGGTTCCTGTAACACAAAACAAAATTAGTTCTTCACAGAACAGCAAAATGCACATTAGCAAAAGAAATAGCACTAGTGATAACAAAATAAAATTAATTACCTGCTTAGGAGCCTCACAGGCAAAAGGCTTTAGGGCATCCAGGGTCACAATCCAAGGTGATACAGATGTACCTAGAGAAATTAAATTTTACAAAATGGAAGGGAGCCTGTTATTTAGGGGAAAGTGTACTTCATGAAGCACGGCAGAAGATTACATATAGCAAGAGATACAGAAGTCTAAAATAAGAGAAGAATTGAACTAGAAGCTAACACCAGTAGAAAACAAACATTATACGTGCAGCATTTCAACTATTGTACAACATGTGATTCAAAGCTTATACTAAAAACATTATGCTGATGATATCAAGGTTTCTTACTGAAGCTTTTGCCAAGGAAGGGTCCAAGAGGTATGGTCTCCCAGGCTTGAATATCTCTGGCTGCAATATAGTATACAAAAGTCAGAACAGGCACAGTGTGCAAATAATTTAAAACAAGTAAAATTGAAAAGGATACTTACCACTCCAATCATTCATTACCACTAAGCCAAATATATGATCCTCAGCATCAGCAATATCAATAGGTTTGCCCAGTTCATTCCCTGGTCCAACAATGGCCGCCTGAAAGCAACAGGTGTTACGACATAAGTGAATCAAGGCTAATTCGATATGAATGCAAACTAATTATTTGGTTAAATAGGGAAGATGTGTCAACAATAACCACAAGAATATCAAGCACTACATTTAAGAGGTGTGTAAGAAGCTAACCATCTCAAGTTCAAAATCAAGCTTTTGAGAAGGACCGAAATAAGGTTGAGAGCTTCCTGTTGGATGACCTTGTCCTCTAGCAAGAACAGACAAAGATAATACTATCAAGATAGGAAGTGATAGTGCAACAGAAAAAGGCATAGAGGTTCTAGTGTAACACACAGATATATAATTAAGTTAGACTATTTATAGCATGAGACAGAAGGTTCGAATGCAACAAAAAGTGCACTTATGATGAATTATGACAAAGGGGCATGCTAGGAGAAATTAGGCACAGAAAGTGAATGAAATTGGAAAACGGCTAGTGGTTATTACTCAATCGGACAGGACACTAAAATAAACACTTTAACAACTATTTAAAGCTTTTGGGATGTGTACCTGGGTCGAATAATGTCCGTTCCAGATATGATTACAGATGATGCCCGTCCATGGTAACCAACTGGTAAATGAAACCTGAGTGAAACAAAATAATATTGCAGTTAGTGACATAATTAAGAATACCTGTGTATTATTAGATCACAGTGCTAAGAAACAACTGAAGAGCATGCAGCACAACTTCACAAAATTTATAAATCTGTAACCCGTGAAATTTGAGTAAATGAGTAGAAGAAAAACATGTATTGTGTATGCTTAGGTTTAGGTAATACTCCCTCCGTCCCAAAATAACTGTCTCAACTTTGTACTAGCTCTAGTACAAAGTTGACACTTATTTTGGGAGGGAGTAGTAGCCAAAAACGTAGCCATATGACCATAAAAAAAATCTTCTTATTAGCTAGGCTCTAATTTAGATCTATTGGGATCAGATTGCACCAAGTGCATTGTCCACAGAAGCACAGTTTTTCTTTTCTGAGAACATAAAAGTACACAGTTCACCCGCATTCTATACCTAAGCTACTTGATCATAATGTCGAGTTGTAGTGTTGTACTGAGACAAGACATGGTCAAAGAGAATACATTACCAATTCGGGTTGACTGGAGTCTGTGGTCCACGGAAGATGAATCCACAGTTCCTTGCGTGGTGCACAGAACAAAAGAAATCTGTGTAGTCTCCTACGGTGATAGGTAGAAGCATCTCTACATCACCCTGCACGGTCGAAACAGAACGTCATCAATTTCATGAATATATTCCTTTGGCTTCTCCAGAAAAAGTAAAAGTGAAAGCTGTAGATGGCTGTCAAGCTCACCATTGGCACAAGACAGTTCTTCCTCAAGGCCTCGTTGTCACGCAACACTGGCTCATCAGCTACAGTGAAACAAGGACAGAAAAAAATCAGGAAAGATTTCCTTGGCGATCTTTACACTTCACTTTGTGCCATGATAAACCAGATGACTATAATCAACCAAAACCAAAGCATGACCAAATCTGAACTGATAGTGAAATTTCCCAGAGAAAAAAACCGTTTGAAACTTGCACTTGCTCACGACGCATGGTACATTACATCAGCAGCATAACTTAACACGACAAACATCACCATGGATTGAATAGCTTGGCATCACGACTATTCCCCACAAACGCCACGCTTACCGTGGAGCAGTAATAATAAACTAAAATCAAGGACTGGCACGATGGAAGTTGGCGAAGAGGAACAAAGAGAACCTGAGAGGATTTTCTGGAGCGTGGCGCGCGCCTCCTTCCACGCCGGCCGGCCCAACCCCAAGAACATGTTGAGCGTTTCCTGCGCGCGCACAGCAGTAATTAACCACGGAATCAAATCGGCAGCCTATAGTTACTGTATTAAAGTGCTGGTCACTACTACAACTTCGGCAACGCAATTAGTTCCCTAAATATCCAATCGCTGCGCCAGTAATCAGTTGGACTGTAAAACTTAAGCTCGCTCTACTCTAAGCATCAGATCAGTAGCAATCTCAGGTGACGCGGAGCAAGCAGATGGGTAGGTCGAAAATACCTGGCGGAAGCATGGGGAGGCGGAGAGGAGGGGGCCGTCGAAGAGGCCGGCGGCGGAGACGGCGGCGAGGTCGAGCGCGAAGTCCCCGATGGCAGTCGCCGGGCGCGGCGGGGCCTCGGGCTGGCCCCTCCGGCGGAAGACCCCGAAGGGGAGGTTCTGGATGGGGAAGTGCGACTCCCTCGGCACCTCCACGAACGACCGCAGCTGCAGCTTCGCCTCCGCCATTGCTGCTGCGTCTCTCTCTCTCTCTCTCTCTCTCTCTCTTGCGCGCGTCGTGTGCTCTGTGGTTGTTTGCTCGGAGGGCGCAGTAAAAGGCGTAGGGGATAGCGGGTCGGGTGGGAGAGATGGGGACCGTATAAATAGGTGACGGGGCCGGCCCAGCCGTATTGGCGTGGGACGCATTCTGCTGACGTGTCCTTCTCGTGGTAGGTATACATTCTACTCCAGCACGGAAAAGTTGTTGTAATCCATACATGTGGTTGGATGGTTAGAGGGACTGTGGTATCCCTAGCACACCAGGGTTCAAATCCTAGTGCTCGCATTTATTCCTGGATTTCTTTTAGGATTTTCGGCGATGTGCATTTAGTGGGAGGAGACGTAAATTTCAAGATGATATGCCGGCTCAGTCTCTCAAAGGTGCTCATAAGGTAGGGTGTGCGTGTGTGCGTTCATAGGGATGAGTGTATGCGCGTGTATATGAGCGCTTGCGTCTGTACTGTGTTCAAAAAAAAAAAGAACGGATAGATATACATGGAGTATGTATGGTTAGTTTGGTTTACTCATCTATCTATCTACTACCTCTAAAAAGGACGAAAGGCGGAGATCCAAAATATCTGCACCGTCCAGAGCATGGAATCCTACGCTCCACGTTGCTTCCATGTTTAACACCAACCATTTTTAACCATGCTTAATTACCCACGCTGCCACCAGCGAGGTCCATGCTCTCGCTAAAAAGAAGGTAAACGTTTTACGCCAGCGCGCCGGCCGAAACGTTCGGCCGGTCGCGTGGCTCGCGTTCGATCCAGCAAATCCAGCTTCTAGGCTCACCGCGTCTTTCTCTCAGTTTTTTTTGCCTTACCTTCTTCTTCCTCCCCCTCCCCCTCACCCCCCCGGCGACCGTTGGCGCTGCCGGCGAGCGCCGCGGCTTCTCCGATGAGGCCACGACAGCTATTCGTCGGCGCACACGCCATTGCTCATGCCGTCGGTCTTCACCTCGTCGGTTGCACCTCACCCCATGTGTTGCAAATGCTGAAAAAAAAGCTTCAACCCTAAATGGAAAAAGCTTCAACTGGCACTGCGAATCAGGAAAAACTACATTCGCTGACACCAAATGCTTCAACCTTAGATGAAAAAAGTTTCAACCATATGATAGAGAGAGCTTTAACCAAACGCTGCTCAAAAACGAAAAAAGTTCCAAACGTTTTAAAAAAAGCTTCAATCGTGTATAGAAAAAGCTTCAACCGTTAAGGAAAAAAGCTTCAACCGTTAAGTAAAAAAGCTTCAACCAAACACTGCAAACCAGGGAAAAGTTGCAAACGTTGACAGAAAAAGCTTCAACCATATATGAAAAAAGCTTCAACCGGCTACCGGCGACGGCGGTGCTTGTCGACGGAGGTGAGCCGGAGCCGGTGACGCAAGAGATTTTTGCTACAACCATGGCGGCTGTGCTGCAATCCCGGCAGCCATGAGACAGGGACAGCAAGCTGACAGCAGCGCTGCTGCTACCAAGACCTGCGGGATGGATGTTTGCGACGGAGATCGACGGCGACGAGGACGGCGGGCAGCAGCGCGGGTCGGCAGATGGAGGAGATCCAGGTGAGGGGTGATGGCCGGCGGCTAGGAGGACGTCCAGGCGATGGGGGATGGCGCCCGCGTTGCGCGTGAAGAGAAAGAAGAAGAAGGGAAAAGTCAACGCAATTAGATCGGACGCCTGAGGCTCGCTGGATCTGATGGCTGGGGCTCGACCGGCCCAACAGTTGGGCCGGTGCGCCGGAGCAGATCACTGCCCTAAAAAGAAACGACCGCCGCACACGTTGCCACGTCTCTCATCCTAACCTCTTCACTCCTAATCCCATCTCTCTCCCGATCCCCCATCGTCCTCGACTCGGCCATGGCGACGGGAAGTCCAGGACCAACAACTCCTCTCTTCTGCCTCTCACCTTGGCCCCCGTCGCCCGCCACACGCCTCCCCGCCCACTACTTGCCTGCCGCCGCTCCGGACGCTAGCCTCTCTGCGCCGCTCCGGACGCTAGCCTCTCTGCGCCCCTCCTTCGTTCCCGTCCCCGATTGAGCCGCAGGAGTGCCACCACCGCACCGCCAGGGGATGCCGCGGGACTGCAGCCACCGCACAGCGTGGGTACGCCGCGTGTGTCGACGACGTGTGAGCCGCCACGGGTGCGGCGCTGATCGCCGCTTCCGACGATGCGGGAGCACCCCATCCGGCAAGGACGCAGGGAGCCGTCGCCGCTTCTTCTCAGGGTGAGTGCCACATCTGAAACATCCTTAATGAGCTCGTCCAATCCGCGTATAACACGCCATTTTCCCTAGCTCTCTCCGTTGGCATGCGCTGCTGAGCTCCGGAGCCGCTGCTGTCGAAGCCCATCACCAGCCATCCTTAGGTGGTCTGACGCCCAAACTCGGGTCCCAGGGGCATCCCCGCTTGAGATCCTCCTCCAGCTCATTCCTCTTCTCCTGGATTGGATCCATGGATGTGCTTGCTGTCCGATTCCACGCGGAGGCTGTTGTCGCTAGCCCCATGTTGCCAGCCCCGCGTGAGCCCCCTGCGGCCGCATCACCGAGCCGCAACCCTGCCGCCACACCCCCCACACGGGCGCAGCGCCACCGCATCGCCAAGCCATAGCCCCGCAGTTCCCGCCCGGAGGTCGCCAACGCCTTCCCCAACTTTTGGGTCAGCAACCAGATCGGACGCCTCCCTTTTATCTCCTTGTAGTGTTTCTTTAACATGTTTCTATGAAATTGAAGATTTCAGTAATGTTCTGGTATGTGTTCACGTTAATTCAGAAACTGTATGTATGAACCGACTGCATCCAATGTTGTGCTTCTCAAGTTCCCTTAAATTATTGCTGGATGGAAAGATGTTTTTTGCTTTCAGGACTTCTGGTATGTGTACGACCCTCAACTCTTTTTCATCTCATGCAGCAGCGGAGGCTTAGAGGAAGACGCCACAGCGTGGATGCACAAGGGATGCTACAGGTTAAAGTCCTTTTAGTTAGTTGATAATTTCTCTGACGTAGATTGTAAGTTATATAGTCGAAATGGATTTAAATTTGTATGGTGTGGATTCCAGAACTAATCTACTTGTACTGAAATGCTCTCTTGTACTGGATTTTTTCTAAAGCTAATGGAATTCCCTGTACATAAATTTGCATGATGAATATTTTGCCAAAAAGGAGGAGCTCAGGGAGCTGAGTGGGAAAGGATAAAGGAGCCAGGAAGGAGAAATCATATGTTGGCTTAATTAATGCTTCCTAATCAGTATGCTTTTTGTATTGCCATTTATATCGAACTAATATAGTTTGCTTCTGATTAAGGACCTTGACATGGCACTTAGCTTTTTTTGATTTTCTGTAGCTTTTATTAATCTTCTCCTTGTTCGGATTAAATTTCTCATTGCTTTTCCTATTCCTTTGCAGGAACATGAACCTGATGATGACCCATAGTTGGATGTATGTGAGAGGTACAGGTGTTAGCTCATAAGCATATCAGAATACAATCATCACGTGCATAATTATTCAGTTATACTTTTTATCCATGCCTCAACATTTCAACAATCGACCAAATTAAACGAGGGGATGAACATTCAGACTTTCTTGATGACTGGGATTCTAGGAAGACCATCTGGAAATCAACTAGCCCACCAGTCATCGCGAGACAAGCTAAAAGTGAAGCAACTAATTGTTTGCATCGAATGTTGTTACTATTGGTGAATTCAAGGGTATAATTTCATTTCTAATTTTCTTATGACTCTTTTTACAAGTTTTCTTGGTGGTGCAATGATACTTTTTTCTTGGAAAGACTGACATTTGCTTCGAAATTATGACTTGAAGCATGAATTACTAATTTCATTTATGTATATTAGCAAATAAACCTGTCCTTGTATGAAATTTTTCCGATGCAGGCTTCAAAGAGCAGGTAGTATTTTAATAAGGGTGGATGCGAGTAGTGATATGCTGAATAGCATGGATCTATGTTCACTGCAGATAAGTTCTCTTCCTAAAACTTTCAAGCACTAACTAACTTAGTCAACTCAAATTGTCGCATGGTTATGCCTGCATATCATGTGTAGATGCATTTGGGTGAAACATTAATGCTATAAGTTCAGCAAAAGGGAGGTGTATTCCAAATAATAGAGAGGCGTATAAGAGAATAAAGCAAGCGTAAAATAAGAGGTTGTGTATAGTTTTTGAAGCTAGCATTGAATTTTGATGTCTCAGAGAAAGTAAGTTGCTTTATGCAGTGATCAATTATGCTCAGATCTTGAAGCAAGGTGTCGATGTTCCGTAGAAAATCAACATAGTGACTTCATGGTCAACTATAAGGAATAGGGAAAAATAAACCAAAGGTCCTTTAAATGCTTACCTTGTGGCCTGAGCTCAGGTTCTTGGCAACATTGAGGCTCTGCAGTCCTTTAAATGCTTACCTTGTAGCCTGAGCTCGGGTTCTTGGCAACAGGTTAAGTCTGAACATTGAGGCTCTGCACCGAGCATGAGCCAGCAAAGTTAAGCAGAACATAGTCTGATGATCCATTGATAAGGAAATTTAAGCCAACACCGCTGCTGATGGGTGGCTCTGTTGTCCCCAGTGCTCCTGCTCTTGGATTATTACTCAAGCATATATCTTTGTATACACTGATAACCGTGGGCTAGGCAATATTCCGTTCAAGATGACCTGGATTGATGATATTTTCATTATCATTTATTTCATTAAGGAAGAAGCTTTAGTCGATTCCAATACATTTTAATGGTTGTTATTTTTTATTGGGACTAACAGTTGTAACAAACATTATGTGCCTTAATAAGAATTTTTGGTGTTGAGATTTTGCTTTAGAATATTGGCTCACTGCTATTGATGTTTTTATGTGAGGTTGTTTATCAGTCATAAAAAATGTATCTTCTTTGACAATCAATGAGAACACCTAATGGATGGAATAACATATATTGTGATTTGTATGCAACAACATGACCACAATCGTGTTTCAGCTTTGAAAATATAATTTGAGTGACATCACATAATTGTGTCTCCATTTAACAGATTCCTTCTTTAGAAATATTTATTTTGTATTTGTGTGATTCTCATTTGCTCAACGTATTAGACGTGCATTGCACGTGCAAGCTTACTAGTGACGACAAAGACACCGTTGTCTACACAACGTGATATCAATGTTGCCTGTCTCTTAAGAGCAACTCTAGTAACTTTAATGGAGTTGCTATGTCGGTTTGAACATGTCGGTACGACGTCTGGGGTCTAAAATTTGAATCGAGCGAATCCGCATATCGATCTTGGCATGCATAATTTTTTTAAGGCCGTTTCAACATAGTATGCCATTGATTTTATGGATTTCATATTGCATTTTAGTCATGATTTTTATCAGCATGTCCTGTTTTTCAATACTATAGTAGTTCATTTTTTTTGAAGTATATGTACTTAAAAAATCAAGAGTTTTTAAGTACATCATACTATCGAATTTAATGTGTAGTATTAAGTTGATCCGATGGTTAATATGGTTTCCCTCGGAATTTGCTCTCGGACTAACTTGGTAACGTGGATTTATGCTTTCAAGTGAATCCAAATAATCAAAGGCGCAGATGCAGGCCTCCTGTAGGACCGAAAGTATGTCTAGAGGGGGGGGTGATTAGACTACTTGACCAAATAAAAATCTACTTTTTCCCAATTTGAAGTGTTGGCAGATTTTAGCATTCATAGCAAGTCAAGCACACCCTATACATGCATATCTACGAGTATAACAGCGGAAAGTAAAGACAAGCATGAGTAGTAAAGGAAGGATAGGAAGATCAAACGCAATTTGTAGACACGATGATTTTTCCCGTGGTTCCGATAGGTGGTGCTATCGTGCGTCCACGTTTATGGAGTCTTCAACCCACGGAGGGTAACGGTCGCGAGAGTCCACGGAGGGCTCCACCCATAAGGGTCCACGAAGTAGCAACCTTGACTATTCCATAACGGCTTCCGTCCACGAAGGACTAGCCTCACTATGGGTAGATCTTCACTAAGTAGGCGATCTCCTTGCCCTTACAAACTTCTTGGTTCAACTCCACAACACGAAGTAGGAGGCTCCCAAGCGACACCTAACCAATCTAGGAGGCACCACCCTCCAAAAGGTAATAGGCTCGGCAATGTCGATGAACTCCTTGTTCTTGTGCTTCAAGATGATAGACTCCTCAACACACAATCACTCTCTCATAGATTTGGCTATGGTGGAAGAGATTGATTTGGTGGAAAGCAACTTGGGGAGGCTAGAGATCAAGATTCATATGGATGGAGTGGAATGTCTTGATCTCAACACAAGGGTAGGTGGCTCTCTCAGAAAATCAGTTGGGGCAAGTATGGAATAGTTCTGAGTGTTTCTTTTTCGAGTGGGTGGTGGTGAAGGGGTATATATAGGCATCTCCAAAAATCCAACCGTTACACCTAAAGTGACCAACTCGGTGACACCGATGTGTGAATCTCGGTGGTACCGAAGTGACCAAAAGGTGACAACTTTTGAATCTCGGTGAGACCGATATATGAAACTCGGTGGTACCGATTAGGTGACCAACGATCAGATTGCACAATCTCGGTGACGCCGATTCTCACATCTCGGTGGCACCGATTTTTGACCATGGCTTATGAGAGAGTTGGTCCAGAAACTCGGTGGCGCCGATCCACAATTCTCGGTGGTATCGATTCCTGTGAATGGCTATCCAGAGAGTTGGTCCAGAAACTCGGTGAGACCGACTGGCAAATCTCGGTGGTACCGAAGACTGAAAATAGCTAAACAGAGAGTTGGCAACCTAAACTCGGTGGCACCGATGCAGAATCGGTTGCACCGACTGGCTAGGGTTTGGCATGGGTCTGTCTGAGTTTGGGAATCGGTGGCACCGAGTGGAAAGTGTTGGTTGCACCGATTTTGGATATTTGACTTTGGACAGACTTTTGTGGAAGAGCTTGTGGGTGTTTTTGGTGACTATCACTTGTGCACGTATGAGCATTTTGTTCACCAACAGTACCTTACCCCCTTTTAATAGTATTGGCTTTCCTATGGACTCAAAGTGATTTCTCACAAAGTAAAATGTAGAGTCATCTTGCTTGAAGCTTTGCCAATCCATTTTCTTGCATCTTGGGGTAACTCCACAATCCTTTTGCCATCCCTATCATTGAACTTTTCCTGAAATATGCTTAGTGGAAACATTAGTTCAATGACATATATGTTGTTATTAGTTAGCAAAACCATCAAGGGAGCAAATGTGCTTTCAATCTCCCCCTTTTTGGTAATTGATGACAACATATGGATCAAAGCTTCGACATATGATATAATCAATGAATATAATCGTCGCTTTGAGAAGTATGTAATAAGCAAGAGCTCCCCCTAAATTTGTGCATTATTTTAGATTTGCGTTTGAATGCAAATGCACAATCGATTAGGTACATGGGGCACTCTTTCATGTCACATACAACTTGGTGGTGTGCGAGAATAATAAGAATGAACATCATAGCACAACACAATTAAGCAAAGGTGAATGATCATCTCATAAGCATCATAATGATAGGAAATAGTAGCAATATACATTAAGCGTATGATCAAATACCACAAAAGTTTAACACAAGCAATCAAAAGATCAAATGTTTTTGTAAAGCGATAAAAACCAAACGACCAAACGCTCTCTCACTCAAAGCCTAAAGATCTATATACACTTCTCCCCCTTTGGCAACAAGTTACCAAAAAGTTCAAAGGTATATATCTAAGCGCTCTTCTGGGGCTGATCTCCTCTGGTAGCTGGTGAAGGAGTCGAGAGAACTGCGTCGGCGAAGACCTCAGCTGATGTCATGGATGGAGTTGGAGTAGCAACAGGAGGTGCTGGAGCTGATGGAACTGAGGAGGCTGTAGCAGGTGCTGATGAAGAAGGCCTCAATTCTAGAGCTGGCACTGTGGCTGATCTGGCCTGGGTAGTGAAGTGAGTGCATGGCCTGAGAGGAGAGTCATCCTCATCATCTGAAGTGTCGGGACTGGGCACGCTGTCAACTTCCTTCTTCAGCTCATTAACTGTCTTTGTCAACCCATCCACTTTGTCATTTAGGGTCTTGATCCTATTCTCAAAGATCCTTACAAGACTATTCTGATTCCCCAGTATGTCCTTGATGTCCTTCTGCATGCCCTGAACGGTAGAAATCAAAAGATCCATTTGCTCGTTCCTGGATCTAGGGACTGGAGCACTAGTGGCTCTAGCTGCCTCTGCCTCTGCCTGTGCTCCAGCTGATGTGGGATGATCTGGGTCCATCACCACAACGTTGTCCTCAAGATCTGGCTGTAGGGGCAAATGGGGCCTGTCAAGAGCAAAGATGTGCTTCTCCAGCTTGGAGTTGATGATCATCTGAATGTAGGGTGCATAGCAGCATGAGCGCTTCTGATCAGCAGCAACCCTCTTCACAGTCTCTACTATCAAGTCCATCACCCTTATCCTGGTGTGTCTATCAAGATGGATCAACATGTTGATGGAATAGCCTCGAATCATCTTCTCATCTCCAGACTTAGGCATCAATGTGTGCCTCAAGATGGTGTTCATGGTGCGGAGGCCAGCCTGGAGGAAGTAAATGGATCCTAACTTGTGAGATTTCAAGTTAGCAGCAGGGATCTCATTGTACATATTCTTCATAGAATCATGGCTCTCCTTGGATTCAGAATAGACATCCAAGTCACCATCTTCCACATCCGGGACTCCTAAGATGGTAGCCCATTCCTCAACAGAAGACTCATATCTTGCTCCTTCAATCATCCATACAATCCTACCATCTCCATAGAAGTGAGCAGTGGAGTAGAATTGGATGATCATCTCGTTGTTCCATGCAGTGAATTCTTTGCCAACAATTTCATCTAGGCCAATGCAATGAAAATTGTCTTGAACATTTGGAAAGTAATCTTCATTTGCCTTGATATACTTCCAGTCAACGTATCTCATGTCACTCACAGCTGGTCTCTTGTCAAGCGAGATTGTCTCATAGAAATCTTGTTGCTCCTTGGTGTAGAACCTGTAATCCACAGCTGTTTTTCTCCTTTGGGCATATGGATCAATTGCTCTCCATACCCTCAAACCCGAATCCTTCCTCTTCTTCATATCTTCAGCAAGCAGGTGGCTGGCATTGTGCTCTGGAAGGTGTGGTCTGAGCTTCATCAAAGAAGTGATATCATCATCATCCTCAGCTTCCCTGAAAGTGGAGGTCTTGTTCTTGCTGGAAGCTGGTATCTCTCTGGAGAACCTCTTAGGCTTATCAGCAGCAGCAGCCTTCTTAGGAGCAGATTGGGTGCTCTTGGAAGTGTTAGTCTTGGGCATAGCATCTGCCATAAGCTTATTTTTCTTCTTGGGAGGGGCCTTTGCAGCTGGCTCTACCTCCTCTTCTGCAGCAGCTGCCTCCTCTGGATCCTCAAACATAGAGGTAGGCCTGCCAACAACATATACAGTCCTCTTCCTGGATCTCTTCTTCTCACCAGCCTTCTTGGGCAAAGACTTCCTGGGAGGCCCAATAGTCATGGTGCCCCTGGAGCTCTCAGGTGCTCTCAATATCTCAGAGCTAGCATACTCCTTCTTGAGAGCTTTCTTCTTCTTGGAAGAAGCGGCAGCATCATCTTTCTTAGGCAGCTCATCGGGGATGAAGTCCTCATCCTCCTCATCAGAATTGAGCTTCCTCCTAGTCCTTGTAGCAGCCTTGGGCAGATCTGGAGAACTAGGCACATCATCAAAACTCTCCTCAGGACTAGTGCCTGAACTCATGACAATATTCTCCTCTCTGAAATTGTTCTCACTGTCATCTGAAGCAGACATCTCTGACCCTGTGAAAAGAATATAGAGGAGCAGAGGGGTTGAGCATCACAAAGCACAGAGATTTTCAAAAATTTGAACAAGGAAGACATTAGTTTTAGCTTTCTGCAGAAGGTATTTCGGTGTCACCGAGTGGTATTTTTCGGAGTCACCGAGACATACCATATGCATCAACAGAGACTTGGCAGCCTTTTCGGTGGAACCGAAAAGTTTGCTTCGGTCTCACCGATATGGTTCTCAGTAACCCTAAAACACGATCGGTGGAACCGATTTTTTCAACTCAGTGGTACCGAGATGCAATCAGCGGACAGCTAACCCTAAAATCTTCATTGTTCGCTAATCTACGAGAACTCTGGTGGATGGGGAGAATTGCACACAGTGGCTTATAGATAAGAACATCTCAATGCGCAAGAATCAGACGATGGAGCGCAAGAGAGGATCGGATCCGTACCCTAGCTTGGTGACGGTCCGCTACGGCGAAGACGGAGGCGAAGATGCCCGTCGACGGCGAGGATCCCAGCGGCGGAGGAGCACGGGGAGACAAGGGCGACGACCGGGGGGTCCTTTTGGCAGCTTAGGGTTTTGGAGCGCGACGGTTTGAGGAGTGAATTTCAAAGCGTCGGGTTCACAGCATATATACCCCTTGCTGTCTGTGACACCGGTTCGAAATTTTTGGTGTCACCAAGTTTCTCAACTGTCAGCTGACAGGGAAACTCGGTGTAACCGAGAATAAGGAATCGGTGTTACCGAGATGGAAAAACAGATCAACCCTTGGCAGTCGGTGAAACCGAGAAATGTTTATTGGTCACACCGAGTTGCACTTGGGAGGTTTTGGAGTGCAGCCCTTTTCGACACGGAACTCCGAGTGCATCTCACACAGAGGGATCGAGAAGTGCTTGATCAAGTTTTGTGATGCAGCAAGAAGAGAATATGAGGTGAGAAAGCATAGATAGCTAGAGAGTGGTCCTAGGCATTCTTGTCCATCCAATTGGCAAAAGAGAAATAAAAAACCAAATAGCAACAATTGGATGTCCTCGAATGGATAAATAAATGCAGACCAACATGCTCACACAATAGGATGTCAAATGAAATCATGGAAAACATGCATAAACATACTAGCATCTATCAAGCATTTTGGCGATGACGGAGTCATCTATATATGAGTATATTGACTTAGGAGCCAAGTAAGAATACTTGATCATAGGTCATACTCATCGTTTAAGCACAAGTGGGGTTACCACTTTTACATAAAGCATTTAATGTTGTCACATAGTATGAGATGCTTTGACTCAAGTCTTAGAGTAAAGCTCCCCCTTGATGTGACATCCCCCCATAGGAGGGATAAACTAACCTTGGGTTTTGTCGATGAAGACTTCATGTAGGTGAAGTAGTGGTGGATGCTCAAGGTTGATGAAGATCACCATGAGTTGGGAGCATCCTTTTTGTTTCCTTACTCTTCTCACCTACATGGGTTAGTCCCAACACACAAGAGACAAATACAAGGATATCTATGGACATGGAGTGCAAAGCAAGTGTGATAATGTCCATTGATTTGTTGATTACCTTTTCCCTTGCTTACCATTGAGGGAATGTGTGACTCCTTGAACTATTGCATAGAGTTGATGTTGATTGCAAATAGTTCTTGCCAATAATGAATGTGAGTGAATTTAATTGGCGGAGTCACCCCTCAAGAACTTTCTAGTTCTTCTTCTTGGGGACCACATCAACTTGATGGGGATCCTTGGTGTTGAAGTAGCCCTTGTAGAAGTTGAGCTTGAAGTAGCCTTGGGAACCCACTCCACCAAAGCTTGGGATTCATCTTCATATGAGTCAATGTCCTCTTGAAGCTTGTTCTTGCCCTTGAGCTTGGGGTCTTGTGGTGGAAGGCCATCTTGAGCTTTTGTTCCCTTGGGGAGAGTATTTTCATACTTCTTTTTTTGAGAAACAAACTTGGGCTTGGGGTATTGACCTTCTTCCCATTCAACTCCATTAGCGTTGAAGTAGCCAATGCCATGGTTCTTCCGGTATCCTCCGTGCTTGCGTACAATTTTCTCAAATTGCTTACACCCGGCAAGACTCTTGTAGATACATTTCTCTATAATTCCTTTCAATAAAGCATTTTCTTGCTCAAGTGTAACTTGGCTAAGAGAATCATCATTAGTGGAATCAATAGAACTACTAGAAGCAACATCATTAGGTTTGGCATTTTTATTGTTGCTACTAGATGAAGAACCTTTCTTGCCTTTGTTACTAGTTTGCTTAGACTTAACTTGAGGCATGAATGTAGACAAGAGTAATCGTTTGGCTAGATAAGATGAAGTCTTCTTTCGGAGATCGTCATTGATAGCTTTAAGAAACCCATGCTCTTGCTCCAAGGTGAGCTTCTCGAAGCGTAGTTTCTCATGAGTCCTTACAAGCTCTCTATGATCTTCGAGAGTAGATTCATGGGCTAACTTAAGAGTGTTTAATTCTTTAGTTAGTTGTTCTATTTTCATCTTATCATCATCAAATGACTTATCTTGCCTAGCATGAGAATTATCAAGTTCATTTTGACTAACATTACTAGTATTATCAAAGTGCAAGTCGTCATCACAAAGTAAGTCATCTTCATCACTATCAAAATCAAGATACTCGGGGTGTGATACCTTGGGGCCTTTAGACATGAAGCAACTTCCACTCCCTTCATTTGGTGAATCAAATAGATCATAGGAGTTGGTAGTCACTAGTGCAAGTCCGGCAACACCTTCATCTTGACTATAGTCGGAGTTGGAGTGATAGCTTCTCTCGGAGTTGTTGTCGGAGTCGGAGCCAGAAACCCATTCACCAACATGAGCTTGATGTCTTCTTCTTGTGTAGCTCTTGGTGTACTTGTCCTTCTTCTCCGAATCCCTACTTCTCCTTGAGGGTCTTTGTTCATAACGATCATCTCTACTCCTTCTCTCTCTTTGAGGTGATTCATTCCTTGAGCTTCGTCTTCTAGGTGACTCTTTTCATCGTTTGTAGGGAGCCGTGCACTCATTGGAGTAGTGTACGGGCTTCCCACAATTGTAGCAGTTACGGTCATGACTTGACAAACGCTTCTCTTCATATCTTGAGTTGGAGCTTCGTTCTTTGCCTCTATTCTTGTAGAACTTGTTGAATTTCTTGACCATGAGGCTTATCTCTTCATTGGTGACAAGGTTGTCGCTTGAAGTTGTGGGAGCATCACTTGTGGCTTTTTAAGCACCGCTAGACTTGTTGTGAAGCTCTTCTTTGTCTTTGAGTGTCATCTCATGAGCAACAATCCTTCCAATGACTTCTGTAGGCTTGAGATCTTTGTAGTTGGGCATCATTTGGATCAAAGTGCACACGGTGTCGTATCTCTCATCCAAAGCTCGAAGAATCTTCTTGATGATGAATTTGTCGGTCATTTCTTCGCTTCCTAAGCCGGCAATCTCATTGGTGATGAGAGCTAGCCTAGAGTACATCTCCGCAACTCCTTCACCATCCTTCATCTTGAACTTGTAAAGCTGACTTTGAAGAACAACCAACTTGGATTCTCTCACGGACTCGGTTCCTTCGTGCATATCAACCAACGTATCCCAAATCTCTTTTGCATTCTCAAGACGGCTGATTTTGTTGAATTCTTCGGGGCATAGGCAGTTGAAGAGAATGTCGCATGCTTGAGCGTTGTATTGCAACATCTTCAATTCATCCGCGATCGCTTCATGATCCGGTTCCTTTCCATCACCAAAGAATTCACCTTGCAAGCCAACACGAACAACAGCCCATACGGCGGGGTTATGACCAAGAATATGCATTTTCATTTTGTGCTTCCAACTAGCAAAATTTGTGCCATTAACGTACGGACCTCTACGGTGATAATTTCCCTCACTAGACGCCATACTCTCCTAGGTTGTGAAACCAATGCAATGGAGACCAAAGCTCTGATACCACTTGTAGGACCGAAAGTATGTCTAGAGGGGGGGGGGGTGATTAGACTACTTGACCAAATAAAAATCTACTTTTTCCCAATTTTAAGCGTTGGCAGATTTTAGCATTCATAGCAAGTCAAGCACACCCTACACATGCATATCTACGAGTATAGCAGCAGAAAGTAAAGACAAGCATGAGTAGTAAAGGAAGGGTAGGAAGATCAAACGCAATTTGTAGACACGATGATTTTTCCCGTGGTTCCGATAGGTGGTGCTATCGTACGTCCACGTTTATGGAGTCTTCAACCCACGGAGGGTAACGGTCGCGAGAGTCCACGGAGGGCTCCACCCATAAGGGTCCACGAAGTAGCAACCTTGACTATTCCATAACGGCTTCCGTCCACGAAGGACTAGCCTCACTATGGGTAGATCTTCACGAAGTAGGCGATCTCCTTGCCCTTACAAACTTCTTGGTTCAACTCCACAACACGAAGTAGGAGGCTCCCAAGCGACACCTAACCAATCTAGGAGGCACCACCCTCCAAAAGGTAATAGGCTCGGCAATGTCGATGAACTCCTTGCTCTTGTGCTTCAAGATGATAGACTCCTCAACACACAATCACTCTCTCATAGATTTGGCTATGGTGGAAGAGATTGATTTGGTGGAAAGCAACTTGGGGAGGCTAGAGATCAAGATTCATATGGATGGAGTGGAATGGCTTGATCTCAACACAAGGGTAGGTGGCTCTCTCTCAGAAAATCAGTTGGGGCAAGTATGGAATAGTTCTGAGTGTTTCTTTTTCGAGTGGGTGGTGGTGAAGGGGTATATATAGGCATCTCCAAAAATCCAACCGTTACACCTAAAGTGACCAACTCGGTGACACCGATGTGTGAATCTCGGTGGTACCGAAGTGACCAAAAGGTGACAACTTTTGAATCTCGGTGAGACCGATATATGAAACTCGGTGGTACCGATTAGGTGACCAATGGTCAGATTGCACAATCTCGGTGACGCCGATTCTCACATCTCGGTGGTACCGATTTTTGACCATGGCTTACCAGAGAATTGGTCCAGAAACTCGGTGGCGCCGATCCACAATTCTCGGTGGTATCGATTCCTGTGAATGGCTATCCAGAGAGTTGGTCCAGAAACTCGGTGAGACCGACTGGCAAATCTCGGTGGTACCGAAGACTGAAAATAGCTAAACAGAGAGTTGGCAACCTAAACTCGGTGGCACCGATGCAGAATCGGTTGCACCGACTGGCTAGGGTTTGGCATGGGTCTGTCTGAGTTTGGGAATCGGTGGCACCGAGTGGAAAGTGTTGGTTGCACCGATTTTGGATATTTGACTTTGGACAGACTTTTATGGAAGAGCTTGTGGGTGTTTTTGGTGACTATCACTTGTGCACGTATGAGCATTTTGTTCACCAACAGTACCTTACCCCCTTTTAATAGTATTGGCTTTCCTATGGACTCAAAGTGATTTCTCACAAAGTAAAATGTAGAGTCCTCTTGCTTGAAGCTTTGCCAATCCATTTCCTTGCATCTTGGGGTAACTACACAATCCTTTTGCCATCCCTATCATTGAACTTTTCCTGAAATATGCTTAGTGGAAACATTAGTTCAATGACATATATGTTGTTATTAATTACCAAAACCACCAAGGGAGCAAATGTGATTTCACCTCACTCCACCAGGACGTGTGCGGCTAGCATTCAACCGTCACCAGGTCCTCCACCGCGCATTGGAGCGCCTCTCGACCATCCTGATGCCGCCTTCCTTCATCCACCGTTGGTCCTCATCCGCTAGCCACAAACGATGCCTCTGTTGAAAATATGCCCTAGAGGCAATAATAATTTAGTTATTATCATATTTCCTTGCTCATGATAATCGTTTATTATCCATGCTGTAATTGTATTGATTGGAAACACTGATACATGTGTGGATACATAGACAACACTGTGTCCCTAGTATGCCTCTAGTAGTCTAGCTTGTTGATCAAAGATGGTCAAGGTTTCCTAGCCATAGACATGAGATGTCATTTGATAACAGGATCACATCATTAGGAGAATGATGTGATGGACAAGACCAAAACTATGAAACGTAGCATATGATCGTGTCAGTTTATTGCTATTGTTTTCTGCATGTCAAGTATCTGTTCCTATGACCATGAGATCATGCAACTCATTGACACCGGAGGAATACCTTGTGTGTATCAAACGTCAAAACGTAACTGGGTGACTATAAAGATGCTCTACAGGTATCTCCGAAGGTGTCTGTTGAGCTGGCATGGATCGAGACTGGGATTTGTTACTCCATAAGACGGAGAGGTATCTCAGGGCCCACTCGGTAATACAACATCACAATAAGCCTTGCAAGCAATGTGACTAAGTGTTAGCCACGTGATCTTGTATTACGGAACGAGTAAAGAGACTTGCCGGTAACAAGATTAAACTAGGTATAGAGATACCGACGATCGAATCTCGGGCAAGTAACATACCGAAGAACAAAGGGAACAGCGTACGAGATTAACTGAATCCTTGACGTAGAGGTTCAACCGATAAAGATCTTCGTAGAATATGTAGGAGCCAATATGGGCATCCAAGTCCCGCTATTGGTTATTGACCGTAGAGGTGTCTCGGTCATGTCTACATAGTTCTCGAACTCGCAGGGTCTACACACTTAACGTTTGGTGACGATATAAGTATAGTTGAGTTGTTATGTTGGTGATCGAAGGTTGTTCGGAGTCCCGGATGAGATCCCGGACATGACGAGGAGCTCCGGAATAGTCCGAAGGTAAAGATTGATATATGGGATAATTGTGTTTGGTCTCCGGAAGGGTTCCGGAATTCACCGGAAGGGGTTTCAGATGTTTCCCGAAATGTTCGGGTACGAGAACACTTTATTTGGGCCAAGGGGTAAAGCCCACGAGGCTTTAGGAAGGTGCAAAAGGAGTTTTGCGGATGCCAGGGGCCAGACGCCAGGAACCCTGGCGTCTGGGGCCAGACGCCGAGGACCCTGGTGTCTGGTCCTGGAGTCTGAGGAGGACTCTTGCCTTGCGGGCCAAACCGACTTTGAGGAGGCTCTTTCTCCAAGTTTTGACCCCAGGGCTCAACATATAAATAGAGGGGCAGGGCTAGCACCCGGAACACATCAAGAATTCCCCAAGCCGTGTGCCGGCAACCCCGTCCCCTCTAGTTTATCCTCCGTCATAGTTTCCGTTGTGCTTGGCGAAGCCCTGCGGAGATTGTTCTTCACCACCACCGTCACCACGCCGTCGTGCTGCTGGAACTCATCTACTACTTCGCCATCGCTCGCTGGATCGAGGAGGTGAAGGCGTCATCAAGCTGTACGTGTGTTGAACGCGGAGGTGCTGTCCGTTCGGCGCTAGATCGTGATTGGATCGCGGGACGACTTGCGATTTGGATCGCGAAGACGTTCGACTACATCAACTGCGTTTCTTAACGCTTCCGCTTAGCGATCTACAAGGGTACGTAGATCCACTCTCCCTCTAGTAGATGCTCGTCACCATGGATAGATCTTGCGTGTGCGTAGGAAAAAAAATTTGTTTCCCATGCAACGTTCCCCAACAGTGGCATCATGAGCTAGGTCTATGTGTAGATGAGATCACGAGTAGAACACAAAGGAGTTTGTGGGCGTTGATATTCAGATTGCTTTCTCCCTTGGTATTTTCTTGATTCAGCGGTATTGTGGGATGAAGCGGCCCGGACCAACATTACTCGTACGCTTACGAGAGACCGGTTCCATCAACTGACATGTAACTTTGTTGCATAAAGATGGCTGGCGGGTGTCTGTTTCTCCCACTTTAGTTGGATCGGATTCGACAAAGGCGGTCCTTGAGAAGGTTGAATAGCAATTTGTGTATCACCGTTGTGGTTTATGCGTAGGTAAGAATAGTTCTTGCTAGATACCCGTAGCAGCCACGTAAAACTTGCAACAACAATTAGAGGACGTCTAACTTGTTTTTGTAGGGTATGTTGTGATGTGATATGGCCAATTACATGATGAGATATATGTGATGTATGAGATGATCATGTTTTGTATAGAATATCACGACTTGCATGTCGATGAGTACGGCAACCGGCAGGAGCCATAGGGTTGTCTTTAATTTATTTTCGCCGTTTTTGCTTTACTTTATCGCTATGAGTTAGCAATAGTCGTAGAAGCAACAAGTTGGCGTGACAACCTCATGGCGACACGTTGATGGAGATCATGGTGTCATGCCGGTGACGATGGAGATCATGCCGGTGCTTTGAAGATGGAGATCAAAAGCACAAGTTCATGGCCATATCATGTCACATATGATTTGCATGTGATGTTAATCCTTTTATGCATATTATTTTGCTTAGGACGACGGTAGCATTATAAGGTGATCCCTCACTAAAATTTCAAGATAAAATTGTGTTCTCCCCGAGTGTGCACCGTTGCGAAAGTTCATCGTTTCGAGACACCACGTGATGATCGGGTGTGATAGACTCTACGTTCACATACAACGGGTGCAAGCCAGTGTTGCACGTGCGGAACACTCGGGTTAAACTTGACGAGCCTAGCATGTACAGACATGGCCTCAGAACACAAGAGACCGAAAGGTCGAACATGAGTCATATAGTAGATATGATCAACATGAAGATGTTCACCATTGAAACCACCTCATCTCACGTGATGATCGGACTTGGGTTGGTGAATTTGGATCATGTGACACTCGAATGACCAGAGGGATGTCAATTTGAGTGGGAGTTTTTTAAGTAATATGATTAACTAAACTCATTATCATGAACATAGTCAAAATGTCTTTGCAAATTATGTTGTAGATTACTAGCTCACGCTGTAGCTCCCTTGAATTTTTATATGTTCCTAGAGAAATAGAGTTGAAAGATGATGGTAGCAATAAAGCGGACTGGGTCCGTGATCTGAGGATTGTCCTCATTGCTGCACATAAGGCTTATGTCCTTAATGCACCGCTCGGTGCGCCACCCCCTCGAGCGTCGTCTGTAGATGTTGTGAACATCTGACAGGCACGTTCTGATGACTACTTGATAGTTCAGTGCATCATGCATTACGGCTTAGAATTGAGGCTCCAAAACGTTTTGAACGTCACGGAACATATGAAATGTTCTAAGAGCTGAAATTGGGATCTCAGGCTCGTGCCCGTGTTGAGAGGTATGAGACCTCCAACAAGATTCTTTGCCTGCAAGATGAAGGAGAATAGCTTAATCGGTGAGCATGTGCTCAGATTGTCTGGGTGCTACAATCGCTTGAATCGAGTGGGAGTTGATCTTCCAGATAATATAGTGGTTGATATAGTTCTCCAAGTCACTGCCACAAAGCTACTAGAGCTTCGTGATGAACTAATAAATGCCAGGGATGGAAATAATGATCCCCGAGCTATTCGCAATGTTTGACACCGCGAAGGTAGAAATCAAGAAGGAGCATCAAGTGTTGATGGTTAGTAAAACCACTAGTTTCAAGAAGGGCAAGGGCAAGGAGGGATACTTCATGGATGGCAAGCCAGTTGCTGCTCCAGTAAAGAAACCCAAGGTTGAACCCAAACCCGAGACTGAGTGCTTCTATTATGAGGAGAACGGTCACTGAAGCGGAACTGCCCTAGATACTTGGTAGATAAGAAGGTTGGCAACGTCAACAGAAGTATATTTGATATACGTTTTATGCATGTGTACCTTGCTAGTACTCCTAATAGCACCTGGGTATTAGATACCAGTTCGGTTGCTAAATGTTGGTAACTCGAAATAAAAGCTATGGAATGAACGGAGACTAGCTAAGGGCGAGGTGACGTTGTGTGTTGGAAGTGTTTCCAAGGTTGATGTGATCACCATCGCACGCTCTCTCTACCATCGGGATTAGTAATGAACCTAAATAAATGTTATTTGGTGTTTGCGTTGAGCATGAACGTGATTAGATCGTGTTTATTGCAATACGGTTATTCATTTAAGTTAGAGAATAATGGTTATTCTGCTTACATGAATAATACCTTCAATGGTCATGCACCCAATGTGAATGGTTCATTGAATTTCGATCGTAGTGTTACACATGTTCATAATATTGATGCCAAAAGATGCAAAGTTAATAATGATAGTACCACATACTTGTGGCACTGCCGCCAAGGTCATATTGGTGTAAAGCGCATGAAGAAACTCCATGCTGATGGATCTTTTGACTCACTCGATTTCGAATCGGTTGAGGCATGCGGACCATGCCTCTTGGGCAAGATGACTAAAACCCCGTTTTCCGACTTGATGGAGCGGCCTAGTGACTTATTGGAAATGATACATGTTGATGTAGCGATCCAATGAGTGTTGAAGCATGCGGTGGATATCGCTATTTTCTTACCTTCACTGATGATTTTAGTAGATATGGGGATATTTACTTAATGAAACACAAGTTTGAAACGTTTGAAAAGTTCAAACAAATTCAGAGTGAAGTTTGAGATCATCGTGACAAGAAGATAAAATGTCTACGATATGATCGTGGAGGTAAATATCTGAGTTACGAGTTTGGTATACAACTTAAGACAATGTGGAAGTTGTTTCACAACTCACGCCACCTGGAACACCATAGTGTGATGGTGTGTCCGAACGTCGTAGTCGTGCTCTATTGGATATGGTGCGTACTATGATGTCTCTTATCGTTTTGCCACTATCGTTTTTGGGTTATGCATTAGAGACAACTACATTCGCTTTAAAATAGGGCACCATCTAAGTCCGTTGAGATGACACCGTATGAATTGTGGTTTGGCAGAAACCTAAGCTGTCATTTTCTTAAATGTTTGGGGCTGCGACGCTTATGTGAAAAAGGTTTCAAACCTGATGAGCTCGAACCCAAAGCGGACATATGCATCTTCATAGAATACCCTAACGTAACAGTTGGGTAAACCTTCTATCTCAGATCCAAGCGCAAAGTGTTGGTTGCTAAAAACAGGTCCTTTCTCGAGAAAAAGTTTCTCTCGAAAGAATTGAGTGGGAGGAAAGTAGAACTTGATGCGGTTGTTGAACCGTTACTTCAGTTGGATAGTAGCACAACGCAGAAAAGATGTTTCTGCGACGTCTACACCAAGTGAAGAGGAAGCAAATGATGATGATCATGAAGCTTCGGATCAAGTTACTACCGAACCTCGTAGGTTGACAAGGACTCGTACCGCCCCTGAGTGGTACGTCAATCCTGTCTTGGAGGTCATGTTGTTAGACAACAGTGAACCTACGAGCTATGGAGAAGCGATGGTGGGCCCGGATTCCAACAAATGGCTAGGAGCCATGAAATCCGAGATAGCATCCATGTATGAAAAACCAAGTATGGACTTTGGTAGACTTGCCCGTTGAATGACAGGCCGTTGAGTACAAATGGACCTTTAAAAAGAAGACAGTCACTGATGGTAAATGTCACCATTTATAAAGCTCAACTTGTCGCAAAGTAGTTTCCGACAAGTTCAAGGAGTTGACTACGATGAGACTTTCTCACCCATAGCGATGCTAAAGTCTGTTGGAATTATGTTAGCAGTTGATGCATTTTTCGATTATGAAATCTGGCAGATGGATGTCAAAACAGAGTTTCCTTAACGGTTTCCATGAGGAAAGGTTGTATGTAATACAACCAGAAGGTTTTGTCAGTCCTAAGGATGCTAAAATGTATGCAAGCTCCAGCGATCCTTCTATGGACCGGAGCAAGCATCTCGGAGTTGGAATATACGCTTTGATGAGGTCATCAAAGTTTTTGGGTCTATACAAAGTTTATGAGAAACTTGTATTTACAATAAAGTGAGTGGGAGCACTATAGAATTTCTGATAAGTATATGTGGATGACATATTGTTGATCGGAAATGATGTAGAATTTCTGGAAAGCATAAAGGGTTGTTTGAAAAGGAGTTTTTCAAAGGAAAACCTGGAAAGAAGCTACTTAAATGTTGGACATCAGGATCTATAGAGATAGATCAAGACGTCTGATAAAACTTTCAATGAGTACATACCTTGACAAGATTTTGAAAGAGTTCAAAATGGATCAGTCAAAGAAAGAGTTCTTGCCTGATTTGTAAGGTGTGGAGTTGAGTGAGACTCAAAGCTCGACCACGACAGAAGAAAGAGAAAGGACGAAGGTCATCCCCTATGCCTTATCCATAGGCTCTGTATAGTATGCCATGCTGTGTACCGCACCTGGTGTGTGCCTTGCCATGAGTCTGTCAAGGGGTACAAGAGTGGTCCAGGAGTGGATCACTGGACAACGGTCAAAATTATCCTTATTAACTGGAGGACTAAGGAATGTTTCTCGATTATGGAGGTGATAAAGAATTCGTCGTAAAGGGTTACGTCGATGCAAGCTTTGACACCAATCCGGATGACTCTGAGTAGCAATCCGGATACGTATAGTGGAGCAGCCATTTGGAATAGCTCCAAGTGGAGCGTGGTAGCATCTGCAGTATGACATATAGATTTGCAAAGAACACATGGATCTGAATGTTGCAGATCGTTGACTAAGACCTCTCTCACATGCAAAGCATGATCGAACCCCAGAACTCATTGGGTGTTAGATTCATAACAATGTATATCACATGGTGATGTGAACTAGATTATTGACTCTAGTGCAAGTGGGAGACTGTTGGAAATATGCCCTAGAGGCAATAATAATTTAGTTATTATCATATTTCCTTGTTCATGATAATCGTTTATTATCCATGCTATAATTGTATTGATTGGAAACACTGATACATGTGTGGATACATAGACAACACTGTGTCCCTAGTATGCCTCTAGTAGACTAGCTTGTTGATCAAAGATGGTCAAGGTTTCCTAGCCATAGTCATGAGATGTCATTTGATAACAGGATCACATCATTAGGAGAATGATGTGATGGACAAGACCCAAACTATGAAACGTAGCATATGATCGTGTCAGTTTATTGCTATTGTTTTTTGCATGTCAAGTTTCTGTTCCTATGACCATGAGATCATGCAACTCACTGACACCGGAGGAATACCTTGTGTGTATCAAACGTCACAACGTAACTGGGTGACTATAAAGATGCTCTATGCTCTACAGGTATCTCCGAAGGTGTCTGTTGAGCTGGCATGGATCGAGACTGGGATTTGTTACTCCGTATGACGGAGAGGTATCTCAGGGCCCACTCGGTAATACAACATCACAATAAGCCTTGCAAGCAATGTGACTAAGTGTTAGCCACGGGATCTTGTATTACGAAACGAGTAAAGAGACTTGCCGGTAACGAGATTAAACTAGGTATAGAGATACCGACGATCGAATCTCGGGCAAGTAACAAACCGAAGAACAAAGGGAACAGCGTACGGGATTAACTGAATCCTTGACATAGAGGTTCAACCGATAAAGATCTTCGTAGAATATGTAGGAGCCAATATGGGCATCCAGGTCCCGCTATTGGTTATTGACCGTAGATGTGTCTCGGTCATGTCTACATAGTTCTCGAACCCGCAGAGTCTACACACTTAACGTTTGGTGACGATATAAGTATAGTTGAGTTGTTATGTTGGTGACCAAAGGTTGTTCGGAGTCCCGGATGAGATCCCGGACATGACGAGGAGCTCCGGAATAGTCCGGAGGTAAAGATTGATATATGGGATAATTGTGTTTGGTCTCCGGAAGGGTTCTGGAATTCACCGGAAGGGGTTTCAGATGTTTCCCGAAATGTTCGGGTACGAGAACACTTTATTTGGGCCAAGGGGTAAAGCCCACGAGGCTTTAGGAAGGTGCAAAAGGAGTTTTGCGGAGGCCAGGGGCCAGACGCCAGGAACCCTGGCGTCTGGGGCCAGACGCCGAGGACCCTGGCGTCTGGTCCTGGAGTCCGAGGAGGACTCTTGCCTTGCGGGCCAAACTGACTTTGAGGAGGCTCTTTCTCCAAGTTTTGATCCCAGGGCTCAACATATAAATAGAGGGGCAGGGCTAGCACCCGGAACACATCAAGAATTCCCCAAGCCGTGTGCCGGCAACCCCGTCCCCTCTAGTTTATCCCCCGTCATAGTTTTCGTTGTGCTTGGCGAAGCCCTGCGGAGATTGTTCTTCACCACCACCGTCACCACGCCGTTGTGCTGTCGAAACTCATCTACTACTTCACCATCGCTCGCTGGATCGAGGAGGTGAAGGCGTCATCAAGCTGTACGTGTGTTGAACACGAAGGTGCCGTCCGTTCGGCGCTAGATCGTGATTGGATCGCGGGACGACTTGCGATTTGGATTGCGAAGACGTTCGACTACATCAACCGCGTTTCTTAACGCTTCCGCTTAGCGATCTACAAGGGTATGTAGATCCACTCTCCCTCTCGTAGATGCTCATCACCATGGATAGATCTTGCGTGTGCGTAGGAATTTTTTTTGTTTCCCATGCAACGTTCCCCAACAGCCTCTTTACAAATGTATTGAACCTAAAGTGATAAGAACTCCTGTACTAATTCATACATTAATTGATTTGTAAGTTGGCTTGTGATCTGCCACGGCTGGTTTGAAAAGTGGCAACAATTTGGGTAGCTTCATCTTTTGATTGTTTCGGGATTTGAAGCGGCAATGATCGAAGTGTTGCAGTAGTAGGCCAACAAGGCAACAACCCCCGATTGAGGATTTGTAGCAGCAGACCAACAACGCCCAAAGTGAGTCAACGAATGGTTGGATTGATCCTCAAATTCTAATCTACCCTCTACATCATGTTTTTGGTGGAAACGGTTACATGATTTATAATACTCCCTCCGTCCCGAATTACTTATCTTAAATTTGTCTAGATATGGATGTATCTAGACATGTTTTAGTGTTATGTATATCCGTATCTAGACATGGCCGGCGTGGGACAAGGCCGCTGAGGTCCATTTTCATGCCACACAATGAGGTCGCTTGTGCGTGACCAGTGTGGGACAAGGTCTTGTCCAAATGAAATGGGGTAAAATCGGTACAACCTATGACAATCTGGTCCCACATGCGAATTTTTTTGGGAGGCTCTGTTACGACGAATCCGAGTTTAGCCATGAAGGCTTCATATTATACTACTAGCAATCACCTCCTTAACGAAATTGGGGGTCCAAAATACGGCGCATCTACTGGTGTTGCTCTAAGGTTTGTGCGTGGGGTGTCAGGACTCTGAAGAGATTTCACTCAACTCTCATAGGATAGGTTTCGGATAAGCATCACAAATAGACATAGGTCTCGAAATACTTATACACCTCTTAATAGTATGATGGTCCTATGATTCGAGGAAGAAAAAGAGACGACAAAGAAAACGTCTTCACTTCGTCTTAATTCTTCTCTACTACAATCATTTCTTCTCGTACACCACAAAACAATTGCTTCACGTCAATAATCTTTTTAGGGGTCATCTCACACACGCGATCCTCTCGATATCAATCTCCTTCGAATCTGTTAATCTTCTCTGGTTTGCAGAAGACATTCTCTGAAGTTTATAGTAAACTTCACAGAAGATTACATCAATCTTCTCGATACTCCACGTACTATTTCTCTCTGTGTGCACTAGCAAATAAATCAGTTCCACTCTGTTTCTGAGAACAACCTCCTCAACACAAGGGGCAAGGAATTGCATCAACACAGGGGACACATTGAGATTATGCAAATGGTGTCGCCGTGTGTTCTCACCGGGAAATGTGCCTGTAGCCTACCGCCTCCTCCCCACCCCTTGCTTCGAGCCTAAGCGAATGGTTCCGCCGTGTGTTCTCATCGGGAAATGTGCCTGTAGCCTACCACCTCCTCCCCATCCCCTTGCTTTGAGCCTATATGTCATGGTTTTGTCACGGCAGATGTCCTCGTGAGAGAACTTAGGTGTGAGGCCATCGCAACTAGGTGGTAGCTTGAACGGGGTTGGTCGGAATCGAGAGATGCGAGTTTTTACCCAGGTTCGGCCCCTCGCGGTGGAGGTAAAAGCCTACATCCTGCTTTGTGTGTTTACTGATGATGATGATCTCGATTACAAGGGCGCTATCTTGCTACCTCTAGTCTCGAGAGCTTCTACTTTGATCATGTCTAAGACTTGTCTGTCTGTCCTGACCTAACTTGTCCCTCTTGGGGTGCCTTGCCCCTTCTTATATAAGTTGAAGGGGCAGGCTTACATGTAGAGTCCTAGTCGGACTACAGCTAGTCTCTTTTCTATTACAAGATGAATCCTAGTCCGGGTCTTGCTTCCCTTAATTGGAGTCCTACTCTAAATCTTGTAGGTCTTCTTTGTCTTCCAAGTTGAGAATCCCTCTTGAGTATTCTCCATGAGCTGGCCCTTCGGGATCCCTCCATGAGCCGGCCTTCGGCGGGTCTCATTCTGGGCCTTGGGGTCCTTCTCTGTGAGCCGGCATATTGGGCTCCTGTCAAGCCGGCCTCCTGCCGGGTCTCGTCACTGGGGCGACCCATAGAGCTTTCAAGCTCTAGGCTGGGTCAAACCTTTAGCTGGGTTATAATTGTGGGGAATATCCCCAACGCTATGCGAATGGCATCGCCGTGTGTTTTCACCGGGAAATGTGCATGTAGCCTACCGCCTCCTCCCCACCCCCTTGCTTTGAGCCTATGCGAATGGTGCTGGCGTGTGTTCTCACCAGGAAATGTGCCTGTAGCCTATCGCCTCCTGAACTACCCATTAATGTCTCTTGTCTTGCCACGACTTTCCCCAACTCGCGCTCATTCCGCGTGTAGCTCGCAGCTATAAAAGACCGACACACACCCCTCTCGACCTTATCAACCCCCCTCTTCGGCGCCTCAAATCCACCACTCCAAGTCAATGGTGCAGTGGAAGGAAAGTTTCTGGTCTTCAGTTTTGAGGAGGAGGAACCGGATCCCCTAGCGCCCTGGTGGTCCAAATTTCACAACGCCTTGGATGTTGGTCGAGGAGAGAGAGAGAGAGAGAGAGAGAGAGAGAGAGAGAGAGAGAGAGAGAGAGGGAAGGAGGACCGGGAGAGGGGGAGAGGGAGAGAGAGAGGGGTGTGGAACCGCGCACCCGCCCCCGACGCGCGACGGTGAGACATGGCCGGCGTGGGACGAGGCTGTTGAGGCCCCATTTTTGCGCCACACAATGACGCCGCTAGTGCGTGGCCAGTCTGTGTGTGTGTGTGGGGGGGGGGGGGGGGCAAGGCCTTGTTCAATTGAAATGGAGTAAAATCGGTACAACCTATGACAATCTGGTCCCACAAGCGATTTTTTTTGGTAATACTACGAATCCAAGTTTAGCCTATGAAGGCTTCATATTATACTATTAGCAACCACCTCCTTAACGAAATTGGGGGTCCAAAAAAAGGGCGCATCTGCTAGAGTTACTCTAAGGTTTGTGCATGGGGTGTCAGGACTCGGAAGAGGTGTTCGTCGTGGCGACTTCTGTTGTCCTTTGGAACTCGCAGATATATAGTTGCAGTAAAAAACTTGCAGTTCTAGAAAGTCATCAACTCTTTGTGCATCCGGTGCTGTAACAAACAGCCTTTCAAACTCTCATCTTCTTCCTTTTTGCCTTGTTTTCCGTGGACGGCGAGGAGTCCATTTGCGTGCGGACTGTGGAGTGCTGGCGCTCCTCAGGTTTCGCCTCCGTTGGACGTATGCAAAGGACAGCATCCAAACAGCAGGCAGCAGAAGCGTTTGGGCTGGTTTTGTTCCCTTCCCGCGGTAGCTCGCAGTGAGAACGACGGCCAAACCCCCTCACCAGCCAGTCACCCCCACACCACTAGTACATCACACGTCGCTGCACCTAACCCGGCTCGGCCAAAACTCTCTCTCTCTCTCTCTCAGACAAAACAAATCAGCGATAAATTCTCGTACTGTAAAATTTTACAGGCCTACGAGCCAACGCCCACAAGTTGGACGATGCTCCGGACTGGAGGGAGCACAGCACACAGGCCGGTGCCTGAAACCCTCCCAACTCCTGCTCAACACGGATGGTGCCTTCCCCCGTTTAAGTTCACGGACGGAAAAATTCTCAGCATTCAGGTATGCCTCTTCGGATCGAAGGGGTTAAAAAAGGAGAGGGAGCGTGATGTTGGGTTGCTAGGGCGGGCACGAGAACAGCAGCGACGCGTTGGTTCCACCAAACCCGAAGGAATTCGAGATAGCAGCCCGTATCGGCATCTTCTTGGCGGCGGTTAGAGGCATGAACGCGCCCTCAAACAGCGGGTCGGGCTGCCCCAGGTTGAGCGTGGGCGGGGCCACTCCCTGCAAAAATTGCATGTGATGATGAGTACGGGCTACAGAGCAATTTTTCATTGCACAAGCTACTGATCACTGACGGTGGGGGTAACATACATGGTGGATTGCTAGCACGGTGAAGATTGCTTCCACTGATCCAGCCGCGCCTAGCAGATGACCGATTGCTCCCTGGAGAAGACAGTTGTTTCGTCCTGTCATTGTCGTAAAATGGACTAGACTAGTGCGGGAGCTGTGACAATTTAGCTGCGCAGAATGAGGTGTACCTTAGTCGAGGATAACGCAAGACCACCGGACGTCGCGTGGTGGCCAAAGACAGATTTTATTGCGGTTGCCTCCACAGCATCCCCTGATTGCGGTTCAGATCGAAGACATCAGCTTATTTATCATAATTCAAGATGCCGCAGAATCATAAACACAAGTTTACCCACAAAATAGAATAAACATAAGTCATGCCGGTCCAGGTGGGCTTTTGCCAGTCTGACTGTGAGCACCTACCGAGAGGAGTTGATGTTGCATGCGCATTCAAATAATCAATTTGATCTGCCTGAAGCCCTGACTAGAAAAGGAGCAAGAATTCTATCGAAATCAGAATGTCAAGAAAACAATTATTGTGATGTGATTTCTAATTCCTCAAAGCTTAATACATGTTTAAAATATGATTTCTAATTCCTCAAAGCTTAATACGTGTTTAAAATGTGATTTCTAATTCCTCAAAGCTTAATAATACATGCTTAAAATGTGCACCACACGAATTAGAAATAATATGTCACACCTGTTCCAATGCCCTCTCCATGGCTAAGATAGCACCTCTACCATCATTTTGTGGCTGAGTTATGTGGTGTGCATCACCTGACAGAAGCTGTGTTCACGATGCAATACATACTAATGACAAGTAAACCATCTCTTTTGTGGAATAGGAGGATACCAGACATGCCATAGCCTCGAACTTCTGCATAAATTTTCGCGCCTCGTTCCATTGCATGGTCAAGTGCCTAAAGAGGAGTAAAATGATGTATAGACTGTTCAGCAAACAAGATGCAATAGGACAGTTTCCAGACTAAGAGTTGCATATACCATATGCAGGATACAGAAAATATAATACAACAAGGGCCCGTTCAGAGGAGGATTTGTAGGTGAGTTTTGGTATTTAGTTCAAATTTGACTCAAATAGTCAAATACCATAACTTTAGCAAGAAACACATATCTTCCAAACAGCTTCTAAAGGAGCAATATGATGGTGGTTTAAGTCCTTTGTCAACCTATTTACCAAAGTGCTATAGATTTTTCAATATATAAATGACTGATCTTAGAAAATAACACCAAACCAGCAGCTTGGAAACAGCAAGGTAAATGACCAGTGTTTTGTCTGAACTCACCTCCAACACCATGACTCCACAACCTTCACCAATCCTATTGGTTATTTTAAGACAGAAGATAAGAACAGACAATAGGAAGGAAAAACAGAAGGAAGTAAAAAATATGATTCAATAGAAGTATGACGTACACAAATCCATCTCTGCCACAATCAAATGGCCTCGAAGATGCTTGTGGAAGAGAGTTGTACTTTGTAGACAATGCCCTTAACCTGTTATAACGAAATAAGATGGTGTTGGCAATACTAGTGACGGGAATAGCGGATAAAAAATGCAAGAGTGTAACTGTAAATTAAGTTGGCATATGATATTATGAGCCACGACCACGAGTGGTTTGTGGACAAAAACACGGGCTCTCTAACTTTGTCCTACAACCTTCAGTCAACAGATCTACATTGAAACCTTAGTAAAGCAGTTTAGGCAATTTATAATTGCCCTAGGGAGCATCTAGATAGAGTATTTGGGAAATTAAGCAAAACAAAACAATTGTGAAGACGCGAACATACTTGCCTAGAAAATCCAGCTATAGATAAAGCATCAATACTAGACTCTGTTCCTCCAGCCACCATCACATCTGCATCTCCAAATTGAATCATCCGTGTAGCGTCACCAATAGAGTGAGCGCCTGTGGCACAAGCTGTCACGGCAGCATGGTTTGGACCCTAGATTTGAAGCATTAAATATCAATGCTATTCATGCAATAATTGTACAAAATGGAAACAAAAACCTAAACTATGGCATATGACAATAACAATGTTCACCTGGAAACCATATTTCATGCTGACATGACCTGATGCCATGTTGATCAAAATCTTGGGAATGAAGAATGGGCTAAGACGACGTAGACGCTGCATTCAGAAGAAAATAAATTCCACACGTCAGTGCTGGAAGTGACCAGAAGATGATCAGTTATATTGCAAGCCATGTATGGTGCAGGCCAAAGCTTTGGAGAAGACATAAAAATTGATTGATTCTCATGTAAAGAAAGAATACAAAAATCAGATATGAAGTGCTGGTCTTGGCCAGTAGCATTCATCAATAAGTAGTTTTGTAGTGGTCAGTTTCAATTATCAAGGGTAAACTAAAAATTCAATGTATCCCATTCCTGGCTGGTTAGCACTCAGTTTTCCTATTTACTGATTAAATAACATATCTTCTCAAAATTTTCTTCAAACTTACTTGAGTTGCTAACATCAGATGAAAATAAATTCTGTTAATGCTACTGGCGCCCACCAGTAATATCAGTGGCCACCCAGTAGCCGCCATTATTTTCCTTGCATCTAACACTGTATTTCTCACTCAGCACATATCAATATAATAATAGTGAAAATAACTATAGCTGCACAACGACTAACAATACAAAAGGAAAAGAGTGAGAATAAAACAAATTGCAGTGACTGTGGGTACGAACATTTTCAGCAATCAGCTGTGATGCATCTAAAATGTCTGAGATGCTTCCGATTCCCCCACCAATCGAAACACCCTGATAAAGGCTCTAATTAGATCCAGCAACTCGGCAAAAACACAAAAAGGAAAAGAGCTTCCACAAAAGCAATTGGTACCGTTCTTTCCTTCTTCTCATTTTCTGAAGGCAACCAATTTGCATCTCTCAAAGCCTCATCAGCTGCACATAGAGCATATGCTATAAACCCCGATATAGATCTACTGTCCTGGAAACAAAAATGTTAAATCAACAGTTCTAAATATGAAACTTAGTTCAAGTATAAGACAGACAGCATCACCAATTACATATTACAGTCAATCAGTCATACAATAGCATCTCATCAGAACATAACAGATTTCCAATTGTAGAAGAGAGAGACAGTCGGTGAACCACGATGAATGTGTGAACTTCTATCTACTTAAATCATATATATATATATATATATATATATATATATATATATATATATATGACAAAATAAACGCCAAAAACTGGTTCAACAATGTGATGTGGCATTGAAGACCGTTACTCCTAATTGCACTGAAGATAAGGGTCCTTATATCAGTACCAGTTATCACATAACTGTATTGCAGCATTGTCTACGGGAAAGCTTGTATAGTATGCTGAAACGTAACAACCTTATTTAAATTTCTCTTGAGCAGCTTATATACATGAAATCCATTCTCGAATCAATTATATCAAGCATGTCAATTAGCAATTCATATATGATAAATCACAAGTGGAACAATCAGGTGCGGAAAGAAGAGCACCAACCAATCTCACAGCAACAGTGGGACAACCAATGTATACTGGATGGTTAGGGGATAGTGAAGTATCAGTCATAAACCTTGGTCCACGCCTCCTCGTCGAACTCGGCCTCGCCCTTCCCCCGCGGCACGGCGGCGGCGACCCTGGATGGGAGCTGCTCCAGCGTCCTCCCCGAGGCATCCCCGGTGAGGCGTAGGTCCTCCGCGGCGAGCGCGCGCACCGCGCAGTCTCCGGCCACGAGGCGGTCCCAGGTGGACCCGACGCCGCGGCCGAGCGGCGTGACGGCGCCCAGCCCCGTCACGACCACGCGGCGGCTGGCAGATGGGCGCGGCGGAGGCAGGTCCGCACCCGAGGAGAAGCCTCGGCGGTGGCGGTGGCCGAGCAGGAGAGCGCGGCGGAGCATGCTCATCAGCTGACTATCCTAGGGGCCCAGGGCATCGGCTGTTCTAGCTCGCACGCAGACCTGGCCATCTGGGCGCAGGCCGGGCCAAAATCACGCGTACCTGGCACGTACCCGGCCCAGCACGTGACTAAACGGGCCGTGCCAGGCCTGTGATCTGGGCTGCGAGGCACGGCCCGTCTATATTTGAACAACCCAAAATGCCAAAAATAGGCACAAAACAGCCCAAAAGGCTGAATAACACGCGTGTCGACCGGCGCACGTGTCGTGTCCGGGATGGCCCGTTTATAAATGTGTCATCGCGGGCCATTTTTCATGTCATGCCAGACAAATTTAAGGGTGGGCCGGGTTGTGCCGGCCCAGATGGCCAGCTCTGCACCAGGATGGGCAAATTGAAGCCTGAATTTACGATAACTCCAACAAAGTGCACCAAATCAAACACAATAAATGTCCGCGGACATGTAACTTCAACACCTTGCACTAAATTAGACACACCAAATGTTCATGGACACGTCTCGACATGCTGGTGGACAGCGATAGGGGAGGCGGCTATCCAATCCAGTACACCAAATATCCACCCTAGGTTCGGCCTACTCCATTTGATATGCATATGTTTGATCAATAGCAGTTTAGCATATGAATAAATAGTTGCAAACTTATGCAATCAAGTTTTTACATTTACTGATTCAAAGAGAATAGGGTCATCCTTCGTGGTAACATCCACCCCTCCAACGGTGACTACCTTCGTTTCAAGGAAGTGAACATTGGAATACATTATCATCTTTGGAGTTTCGGTTAGTCTTAACCCTAGTTTCTTACTTGTGATATATTTGTCTCCTTGTCTTCAATTGTTTTATTATATTGTGGTTGTTTGTCTATCTAGTCGTCGTTGTTGATTATATTTCTAGCACTAGAATCGCCTTTGCAATTGTTAGGCTCACTTTCATATTTCGCATATTGCCTAAAATTGCTAACTAATAATTAAAATTTGTAAGTGTACCTATTCACCCCTTCCCCTCTAGGTCCATCTCGATCCTTTCAGTCGAGTTTCAGTGTGACGGCCGACGGTATTGGCTCTGCACCTTCGAGACGGCGGGGAACGCAGGCAAAGATCCAGACGCATGTGGATGTGGAGTTCATTGGGTCGTCGGTGACCATTGTGTCCTGCCTGCGAAGATGGAGGAGCGGGATACCTAAGAGATGAAGCGACCATTGCGAGGCTTAGAGCGAAAAATCCACAGCTCACGCAGTACAAGGAGTCCAACGATGAGGGTTCCGGCATTGACTGGGATAACTTTGCGCATGAGAGTGGTGAGGAGTAGTAGTCTACTATGTTTAAATTTGAATGTTTGCATGCTTAAAAACCATTTGGAAGTTTAAAAGTTTGAATGTTTGAAAGTTTGTAATTATGAGTATGCAATGTGATCAAGTTTAGTTTGGATGTTTTAGTATGTACGCATGTCCTAAAATAGGATAACTGTTGGAGAAGTACAATTTTGAGTGCCCTAAAAGTCATTTTTTGGTGCCCTAATTTTACCCCAACAGCTAGCTGTTGGAGAAGCTCTCACAAACAGAAGGTACGATCAGCAGACACCAGTGGAGACAAATCGTAGCCTTATGGCCGCAATTCCAACAGCGCCAAGCACAAGTTAATCGCTAGTATTCCCACGCCTAGCTTTCACTCACCAGTCACCAACCAGACAACAACAAGCAAACAATCGTGGCTGGCGAAACAGCGCTGCCTTCCCTGCTCTTTCCTTGCTCTGGACTCGACACAAGAATTATGTATCATGCCTCATGGTAGAATAGAGGTCACAAGCAGCAGCAAAACATCATGCCTAACATACAGCCTTAATACTATACCGAGGTTCAGAGAAGGCCCTTGGACAACAATACGACCAAGTAACCGTGCCAACTCGCGCATCTCAAACTGCTCCTCAAGTTGCGCGTCATCGCCATCGCGGCCTCTCCTGTCTGCAGGGTTAACAAAGAAACAGAATTGTTCCATGAACAAATCAAGTGGCAGACTTTCAGCAATTTGCATAAATTCTATCTGTGGAGTGATCAGTCAGTCAGTCATAATACACACAAATGGGAATACCTTGGCTTGCTCTTACACGCCAGGTTGCTCCTCTTGCCATCACGTGACGAGATTACCTACACAAGATGTGTGCACCAACCAACCTTCAGTTTTTCCTTTTATAGTCACCGATGAATTTGTATATAGACATGATGAATTTGTACGACCTCTACAACCATGATAGTAGGCAGAATAATAGAGCATCTGCTGATCCCTGATTAGTGGTTACCCTATGCATGAAAAAGAAAAGAACAGACCTTTCTGTTTTGTTCGTTGCCGTTCACAGCAACTTTTGACAAAGCACTCCTTCCTCCAACAGAATGGGCTTCATATGTCGTCGACCTCTTCATCGTTTCAGTCTAGAACAGAGCCACATTAGCAAGTGCTATGATTTGGAAGCGATTTCAGTCTATAACAATAATCCCACGAATCATCTCAGGGTACTGTTTGTTTCTACCTTCACTGACTCGTTCACCCCGTTTGAAATCCTTGGTGCCTTTGCGGCTTTGTAAGGTCGAATGCCGCTGCAGCTACTTCTGCACAAAAGAACGGAGCAATTAATAAAAGACCAGATATTTCACACCAAATCATTCCACACCCCAGGAACAAACCTTGCACTTGTGGGTGCAGATATGTGCATAGATCCTTTAGTCCGGTTATTTCCAACCGATGCCGCTGGCATGCTCTGCTGCTTCCTGAAAATCAGTTCAAGCAAGCACAGAGGTTTCAATAATATTCAAGATTTCCACAACATATGTTGAATAGAAATTAAATTAAATTGAAGACCTTTTGTTCTGCGATCCATTGCTTGTACTGGTAAGACCTGAGCCTCTTTTAGACGCGACCTGCCAAGAGTAATTAAGCTTATCACAACCGTGTAATTTGACTTTCCATAAACCATTAGAAGCCTTTAACTATTTATACTGAACTTTAAAAAATGTCTTCTGAAGATTAGCAAAAGGAAAATCCTGGTCCATATGTAGAAGCGAGTGACCAGAGTTGCATTTGTGAATAAGTTCAAAGGATAAATCAACATTTGGTTAGGGGCAAAAGCTACCTGAGCAGTCTGCAAGGGTTTTGCATTGTTTTGAGATGAATTGGGCATAACTGAGCTTCTAGTAGCTAGCTTCCCAGTAGTGCTGCTGTTGCTAGAGGTAACATGAGAAACACACGTTCCCTTGTTGTAGAAATTTGTACCAGGAAGGGTAGCTGCACGCTGTACTTCTTTGGAAGAGTTGTGAGAAGCTTGTGTAGCTGATTTAGATGGTGCAAGGACTCTATCAGTGTTCTGGCACAAAGCAGATCTGGAAGAAATGGCAGCTCTATCAGCATTTTGATACGGAGAAGATCTAGAAGAGGCACCAGCTCTCTCAGCACTCATCCTATCAGATAAAGCACGCAATTTCATCTCAACCCTCTTGTGGAAAGGATCCTTCAAGCCTTCAGAGTTCATGTTTTCTGAATTTCTTCTTAAATGTACTCTTGGAATTTGGATAAGACAACTTGATGGGTCCTGAAATAATAAACATGGACATATGAGATAAATGACATTAGTTTTTGCATCGCATATATAAAATAATCAAGAAAGGAAGAAACCAACAATGGAAAGTTTTCTTTAGTACTATCTTGGAAAGTGATCTAGCTAGTACGGAAAGTGATCTGGCTCATTCACACATGTAAGCCATATAATTATATTATGGAATTTACACCCTTCCAAACTGCCTGGAATCTCATACAAAGCCAAAACTCACACCAGCCATGTGATTGCAGCAAATTGATCATATATGGCTGGATGCTTCTGTATATCAAATGTAAATCAATGTTCAAAATATAACTCTTGTACTTTTGCGATGAACTTTCTATACTACAACATTCTACTATTGATTATCTAGAATTTACTTGCCGAACTACCTCTGTTTTGTTATATCTTGTCAGTCACTATATAAACAGTAAATATCAATCCAATAGCGCATTACCTTGGCCCCCTTTGTCAACCCGTTAATGACAGCTGTCGCTATGTTCTTTCTTGGCTCCTGTTTCTCAACACCAGCTTTCAAACTTGCTATAGGCAAGATAATTCTCGACGCAGCAACATTACTTTCACCATAATCAGTTGAAACCACATGCTTTGGTGCAAGAACCTTTCTCTCCACGGTTTCGTGGTTGAGACCATGTTTACTACTTGTGTGCGTAGCACACCGAAACTCACCATCAACATGTTGATTTTGACCAGTACTAGATGCCTCCTCATGTTGAATACCTTGCGACCCTGTTATCCGCGAAAACAGAGGATTGAATGTCAAATATCCTAGCCCTTGGGGTTCATAGCATTTATTCTCATCCGACACTCCAGTAGATGGTTGACAACTGAAGCTTGGAGCAGTATCCACAGGATCTTCGGGAGCAACTGCATGTGAATTATCTTCCTGCCTAGCATGGTCCAGAGTGTTGTCATCGCTCCTTTCTTCCGATGTGGCTTCAGTGAGTTTAGCTTTCTGAGCCTTCCTCTTGTAATATTCTTCAAAAAATGCCTTCTTTTGTGCAACCAAACCAGGCAGTGTGAGTTTGTTTATCTCCTCCTGACGTCTGTTGTGTTCAAATACTGATCTGTTTTCCCATGACAAAGACTCTTCAGCAAATCTACCAAATGATACTGAACCATGATCAAGTACCATTTTCTGAACTGAATCGTCCTGGACAGTAGACATAGAGCGAAATTAGAGACTCACGAATTTCAATTTATTAGAAATTTAGAACAACAGACAACAATAACTAACTAACATTTACAGAGCATTATCTAGTTAGCAACAAAACTTTACAGATATAACTTATAGGGCCTCTTTGATTCGCAGGATTTCAAAAATGCAACAAGAAATTACAGAAACAAGGCAGCATCAACTATGCCATACAATGTTGACATCTTAAATATTTCCCAACAGCACTAGGATATCAAGGAGCTATTTAACTATGAGATTTAAGTTGATAATTCAAGTACGCAACCAAAGGTGAAGCAACAAATGATTTCGAATTCGAAGCAGAGGATACTACCTGTGTGCAGAGGTCGTTGTAGGGGGAATCTGAGTGTGACCATCCACTGAACGGCTGCCCAACTTCAGCAGCCATTGTGTTGTGCCTGCGTGCTTGTTATCAACTAGGCAACCTTGGCAGAAAATCTCTTATACTGCTCCGATCTACCTGCGGCAACAGATATACCAAAAGTCACACTGTCAAGATCTGCCTCCTGAAGAAGTTAATAAAAACAACAACAAAAAAAGGACGCGGCTAGCGAGCGCCAGGGCGCTAGTTCGCGTGCGCGAGCCCACTCCCATAAATGGAAGGAGCAGCCGTGTGCGTACGAGGACAGCTCAAAAAAGGAAGGAGCAAACCCACACACGACTAGGACAATCCAAAAAGAAACCCGCGCGTCTCCTCCAGGTCAATTAATTACTTTCCTTACTTTTTTCAAAAAGCTATATCTTTTGAACCAAGTGTCAAAATTGAGATCCGTTTTCACGGTTGAGTTTCTCGCGACGAATGCTTCAAAACTAGATCCCATATGGGTAGTTTCGACAAACTTTTTTTTGGCAACTTTGTGTGCAATGGAGGCAACTCCAGTGTGATAGGGAAGCAACTCCTTCTTTTTAACCTAGTAGGGCTGCCAGTTATGTTTGCTTGTGTAAAAATGAAAAAATCACATGAAATATGAGGCGTCTTTAGTGCTACATGCAATCAACTTCACTGGGCTATTTGTACCCGTGAATTTTTGCTAACATTATCCCAACTTGGCTATCACGGCTGCTCAATTTTTTTACCGTTGTTCGTCAGTTGCCTATGGTTGAGTCCCAGTTGCCCACAAAGACTTTGAAGTTGCCTAGTATGAATGCCTAGTTGCTTGCTATTGATAATTAGTTGCCTAACTTTGCTGCTTAGTTGCCTAACTTTGCACATTAGTTACCTATAATATTATGAAGTTTTGTATAATTATTTTTCTAACTTGCTTACAAACATTATGAAGTTGCCTATTGGTGACTCTTAGTTGCCTGTCATTACTATTTCAGTTGCCTACAATACATTGAAAAGTTTGGATAATGTTAGTAACTTAACAAGTACACATAGTGTAGTGAAGTTGCTGGTATCTAACACTCAGTCGCTTCATGTTTTGTGTGATTTTCTCGTTTTTATACAAATCAACCAAATATGCAGTCCTACTCGGAAAAAAAAGAAGTTGCTTCTAAATAACAGTAAAGTTGCCTCAATTGCACCCAAAGTTGCCCAAAAAAAAAGTTCGACGAAACCTATCCATACGGGATCTAGTTTTGAAGAACTCGACGTGAGAAACCTAACGGTGAAAACGGTTTTGAATTTCGATCCT